>SNSD01000015.1:0-1262965 GCA_004522665.1 Venturia nashicola
CCTAACCCTAACCCTAACCCTAACCCTAACCCTAACCCTAACCCTAACCCTAACCCTAACCCTAACCCTAACCCTAACCCTAACCCTACCCTAACCCTACCCTAACCCTAAACCCTAACGTATCTATATATATAACTCTATAAAAATCACGTGGAAAACCCGTTTGGGGCGAACGGGGCGGGTTTTCTTCTAAACTATAACCCGCCCCGGGACCCCGCCCTAACCCGTTAAAACCCGACCCGTTAGGGACCCTAATAGTAGCTTTATAGAAGAATTAGTATTATAAAACTACTAGGAGACTACTAGGAGACTACTAGGAGACTACTAGGAGACTACTAGGAGACTACTAGGAGAATACTAGGAGACTACTAGGAGAATACTAGGAGACTACTAGGAGAATACTAGGAGACTACTAGGAGACTACTAGGAGGCTAAAAGAAGGAAAATAACTTATACTACGCTTAGAGTTAGTAGACTCCCCCCTAGTAATTACTAGAACTCTCTCCTCTTCCTCTACCTCCTAGTTCCTAATAAACTCCTCCTTTTTCGGCCGATACTTAATATCTATAAGGAGACTATTATAATCTAGTTATATAATATAAGAGATATAGGGATATAGTACGATCTCGTTTACTATATTAGGAATATCCCTACTAAGTACCTTAATATACTTATTTACTAACTATACTATTATTTTATTATTCGACGCGTTATCCGTAGTAAAAGTAATAACCCTAGTACCGAGATTAAAATACTTAAGGCGCGCTATTATAACTCTAGTAAGGTCCCTACTAGTATAAGTACTATAGTAGGGCTCGAAACCGATTAAAGCTTCTATTAGGGTCTAATTATAAACCTAGTATACTTTAATTACGAGGAAGCTATTCCGGTACGGCGTAGACTATCTAGGGTCCCTAACGGGGCGGGTTAGGGCGGGTTATAGGGTAGGGAACCCGCCCCGTTAGCGGGTCGGGTTTTAACGGGTTAGGGCGGGGTCCCGGGGCGGGTTATAGTTTAGAAGAAAACCCGCCCCGTTCGACCCGTTCGGGTTTTCTACGTGATTTTTATAGGGTGATATATATAGATATATTAATATATTATATTTCTATTAGGTAGAGTATAACCTAGAGACTATAATAAGTATTTAAAAAATTAAAATATTTATAATAGATCTATAGTTATTAAGGTTTTAACAAAAAAACTCGGGGTTCCCCCCTTAAAAACCTAGGGTCCCCAACGGGGCGGGTTGGGGCGGGTTATAGGGTAGGGAACCCGCCCCGTTAGCGGGTCGGGTTTTAACGGGTTAGGGCGGGGTCCCGGGGCGGGTTATAGTTTAGAAGAAAACCCGCCTAGTTCGTCCTAAACGGGTTTTCCACGTGATTTTTATAGGGTTATATATATAGATATATTAATATATTATATTCCTATTAGGTAGAGTATAACCTAGAGACTATAATAAGTATTTAAAAAATTAAAATATATATAATAGATCTATAGTTATTAAGGTTTCTAGAAAAAAACTCCGGGTTCCCCCCTTAAAAACCCGCCCCTAACTAACGGGGCGGGTTTAAGGCTTAGCGGGGCGGGTCGGGTTAGGGTTATAGCTTTATAACCCGCCCCTAAAACCCGCCCTAACCCGCCCCTAACCCGACCCCCCCCGTTTCGCCCCGCCCCGTTAGGGACCCTATAAAAACCCGCCCCTAACTAACGGGGCGGTTTTAAAGCTTAGCGGGGCGGGTCGGGTTAGGGTTGTAGCTTTATAACCCGCCCCTAAAACCCGCCCCGCTACACTTCTAACCTAACCCCCCCCGTTTCGCCCCGCCCCGTTAGGGACCCTACGAAAGGAGTAGAACCGGAGACTATACGTTAGAGTACGGTTTCCTTATTAGAGTATAAGAAGAGAGCTACTCCCCCTCTCTAGCTCGTTAGTTAACTTTAGGGTCCCTAACAGGGCGGGGCGAAACGGGGGGGGTCGGGTTAGGGGCGGGTCGGGGCGGGTTTTCGGGGCGGGTTATAAAGCTATAACCCTAACCCGACCCGCCCCGCTAAGATATAAACCCGCCCCGTTAGTTAGGGGCGGGTTTTTAAGGGGGGAACCCGGAGATTTTTTATACAAACCTTAATAACTTTAGAACTACTATATATATTTTAATTTTTTAATAGCCTATAATAATCTCTAGGTTATAGAGTACCTTTTAGGAATATAAAATATATATATATTTATATATATAACCCTTTAAAAATCACGAAGAAAACCCGAATAGGGCGAACGGGGCGGGTTCTTCTTTAATCTATAACCCGCCCCGGGACCCCGCCCCAACCCGTTAGAACCCGACCCGCTAACGGGGCGGGTTCTCTACCCTAAAACCCGCCCTAACCCGCCCCGTTAGGGACCCTAGTTAACTTAGTTCTATCTACTACCTTACCTTTTAGTATATACTAGGGTCTCCTATAATATTAAGTTAACTCTTCTTTTTTTCTCTCGACGCGCTCTAGAAGCTATAGAGACTACGATAGACCCTATAAAGAGCGATAGTAGCGATATTACGCCGTATAACTATAGTACTATTATCTAGTAATTAATAGTAAAGTAGTAGGCTTAAGCTACCCGCTTAGAGGAGTAGGAGGCCTAGCTATAGAGGGCGTAGGCCGGTCTACTTAAGGCGGATAAAGCCTACGTAGAGCTAAAGGGTAATAACGTATCTATCTAGAACCTAGTCTCGGCTATCTAGGACCGCGGCCTAGGCGGACTAGACTCTACTATAGATAAACTAGTCTACGGACCTCGAGAATAGCGGCCGCTATAGTAGGATAGGTCTAAGGCTACTTTTAGAGATTTTTTTCTCCGGATTTAAAGCTTCTATAGGACGAGGGCCGTATAAAAGCTAGTACTCCCCGCCCCTTTTTACTAGGATACTATTAACGACTACTTAACCTACGAGAAAAGAGCTTAGATAACGGGTTTTTAGGCGGCTAGCGGCCCCGACGGTAAACGGAACCCTAAGGACTTTCTCTTAGAGATTAAGCGTATTTTTACGGACTCTATAGAAAAGATAATAGCCCTAGAAAAGCTAGTAAGCCTAAAATATAACGATAGCTAGCTATAGTAGGATTACTAGCTAATCTTTAACGAACTCCTACTAGTATCTAACGGCTCCTAGTAGAGCGATAAGGTTAAGATATAGTAGCTACGAAAGACCCTCTATAACTAGGATAATATACTTCTAGTAACTATATAGAGGGAGACGGGGTATACCTAATTTACCGCGGAGATTAGACGTATTATATAGAACTATAAATATACTAGCTAGTTTACCGCGCGATTCTCGACCTAGCGGTCTAAGTAGAAGTAGTTAGGCGGCGGTCCCTATACCGTAGCGGCTACGAGCCTAGCCTTATACGGTAGTACTATAGATAGTATTACTATTATAACCCTAGTACGAGTCGTAGACCGAGCTAAGGCGGCTACGCCCCGCCCCCCTACGTAAGGGAGGAGTAGCGCTATACTAAGGGCGAAGTAGGTATCTAAGGCGGAGCTAAACGGCTCTAAGAAGAAAGGTCTCTACTTCTAGTACGGAGGGAGCGGGTACTATATAAGCGACTACGTATACCGCCCCGCTAAGCGACCCTCCTAAAAGGGGGTAGGAATAAATCCCTTAATAGTCCTAGCTATAACGGAGACCGCCCTAGTCGTAGAGGTTACTAAGTCTAACCTACTAGGAAAAGGATAGCTCCCCTCTTAAGGTAGAGGACGGGAGTAGGTCGAGTACTAATAGAGGACTAGGACGCTTACTAGGTAAATATAGATAGAAACAATATATTTATAGACGTAGTAATTAATAGCATTTCCTACGTATCTACCCTAATAGATAAAGGCTATTAGTACTACGCTATAATAGATAGAGACCTAGCTAAACGGCTTAGACTCCCTAAGATAGAAAAAACGACGAGACGGATCCGGGGCGCTATAGGTAATATAGCCGGGTCTAGTATTTAGGGGGTAGTTACCCTAAAACTTAAGATAGCCGGCTTCGAGTAAGTAGTCTACGTATACTACGTCCCTAAACTAGCCTTTCCCGTTATTTTAGGGAACCCCTAGAAGGCGTATAACTATATCTAGATAGCGTCCGACGAAGGCTAGTTATACTATAGGTAGGTAGTAAGATAGGTAGCGGAATCCGCCCCTAAAGTAGTAGGAAACGGCGACCCTCGTACGGTAGCCTATCGATCGGAGAGCTTAAGCGAGGACGCTACGCTAACGCTAACGGAATAGGTATAGCTAGAGGCTAATAACTTCGTAGTTACGCTAGTAACCTTCTATATTAAGAAGGTAGAAGATAGTTATTAAGTAACGGTCGCTACTATAGTAATAGAGGACTTTAAGAAGGCTATAATAGAGAAAAGGCTTAATATAGAGGCGGAACTCCGCGCGTAACTCCTCCTAAAGTAGGGTCCCTAACGGGGCGGGGCGAAACGGGGGGGGTCGGGTTAGGGGCGGGGCGGGACGGGTTTTAGGGGCGGGTTATAAAGCTATAACTCTAACCCGACCCGCCCCGCTAAGCTTTAAACCTACCCCGTTAGTTAGGGGCGGGTTTTTAAGGGGGGAACCCGGAGTTTTTTTCTAGAAACCTTAATAACTATAGATTTATTAGATATATTTTAATTTTTTAAATACTTATTATAGTCTCTAGGTTATTTAACCCGACCCGCCCTACTAAGCTTTAAACCCGCCCCGTTAGTTAGGGGCGGGTTTTTTAGGGGGGGACCCGGAGTTTTTTTCTAGAAACCTTAATAACTATAGATCTATTATATATATTTTAATTTTTTAAATACTTATTATAGTCTACAGGGTATACTCTACCTAATAGAAATATAATATATTAATATATCTATATATATAACCTAATAAAAATCACGTGGAAAACCTAAACGGGGCGAACTAGGCGGGTTTTCTTCTAAACTATAACCCGCCCCGGGACCCCGCCCTAACCCGTTAAAACCCGACCCGCTAACGGGGCGGGTTCCCTACCCGATAACCCGCCCCAACCCGCCCCGTTAGGGACCCTAGACGACCTACTACCTAGATAGGTTATCGACGACTCCTAACTAAGCCCCGTACTACTAGAGTTATACGAGGAGTTCGAAGTAGAAAAGATCCTATATACTAGGAAGGCTAGGCGGGGATAAGGACGCGAGGCCCTAGTAAAATAGTACGGTTACTACGATATAACTAGGGTCCCTAATAGGGCGGGGCGAAACGGGGGGGGGGGTTAGGTTAGGGGCGGGTCGGGGCGGGTTTTAGGGGTAGGTTATAAAGCTATAACCCTAACCCGACCCGCCCCGCTAAGCTTTAAACCCGCCCCGTTAGTTAGGGGCGGGTTTTTAAGGGGGGAACCTAGAGTTTTTTTCTAGAAACCTTAATTACTATAGATCTATTATATATATTTTAATTTTTTAAATACTTATTATAGTCTCTAGGTTATACTCTACCTTATAGGAATATAATATATTAATATATCTATATATATAACCCTATAAAAATCACGTGGAAAACCCGAACGGGGCGAATAGGGCGGGTTTTCTTCTAAACTATAACCCGCCCTAGGACCCCGCCCCAACCCGTAAAAACCCGACCCGCGAATAGGGCGGGTTCCCTACCCTATAACCCGCCCTAACCCGCCTAGTTAGGGACCCTAGATATAATATAGGAACCGCTAGAAGCTATAGAGGATACTATAGCTATAGACGAGTTCGAACTAGTTTACGGACCTATATAAGAAAATAATAGCCCCCTATAAGACTTCGGTAGAGGGCGGCTAAGAAGGAGCGGGCGGACGAGGCTACTATAGTAAGTTATATTTCTAATATTTACTTAGAGTTAAGATTAGAGTTTAATTTTAGAATATTTTTTTTTATTTATTTTAGGGTTTATCCGGTCCCCTCCGGTCTTAGTACGGGCGGCGATAGCTAGACGCTACTCTACGTACCTATAAAAAAAAAGAAAAAGAAAAAAGCGCGAAAGAAGCTCCCCCCCCCTCCTCTCCTCCTTTATATATAATTAGACCGCCGGGGTCCCTATACCTAGGAGCCGGGTACCGGGCCGGCTATTATAAAATTTATTACTACCGCCTAGGGTCCCTAACGGGGCGGGTTGGGGCGGGTTTTAGGGTAGGGAACCCGCCCCATTAGCGGGTCGGGTTCTAACGGGTTAGGGCGGGGTCCTAGGGCGGGTTATAGATAGGAGGAGAACCCGCCCTATTTATACTAGTACGGGTCCACGTGATACTTTCTTAGCGCTTATATAACTACTAAGATATAACCTAATAGTAAGTAATAATAGCCCTAACTATATAGAGTATAGAGGTATAGTTAGATTTAGTAGTAAATAGTTAGTAGATTTTGTATTTAATATTTATATATTTCTAGTAGTCTCCTAGTAGTCTCCTAGTAGTCTCCTAGTAGTTAAAGTAAGTAGATAAATAGAAATTACGTTTAATAATACTATAATAGCTAAAACTAGGGTTTTTCTTATTTAGAGAGATCTTCTATATATATATTATTAATAATCTAGTTATCCTCCTCCTCCTCTTCTTCTTCTTCTTCTTTATCTTCCTCTCTATTACTCTTAATATCCAATTGAAAAGTACGTTTATCCTTATCCTTAGACCTATTAACTTTATTAGCTAATTTTTTAGTAGTAGCTTAGAGCTCTTATATCTTCTTATCTATACTAAGAGTATAACCTAAACTATTAGTCGCCTATAATACTAATAGTTTTATAATAAGATTAACCTTATCTATATCCCTTATTCTACTAAATCTCTCTCTTACTTCTACCTTTTTACTAAATATTAACTCCTATACCTCTATTATAAGCTCTCTATTAGGTAGATTCTCCTTTAGCTTAATCTTATCTATAGGGTATATATCCTACCAACGAGTAGGACTAGGAAGCCTTTTATCGAAATTATAGTAATAAGCTAGGAGATTTCGTATTAAAGTAACCTACTCTATAGAAAAGAATTGAAGGGGAGAGATTAAAGGTAGTTAATTAGCTAGGTAGACTAGTAGTTACTCTTCTCTATCTTTATTATAGAATAAGCTTACTAGACTCTAAAAGGATATTAGAAACTACTAGGAGACTACTAGAAATTAAAAGACTTACCTCTAAATCTTCTTCTAAAAGAAGTTTATAGATATTATACGTACCCTTAACTAAATTCAAACTACTATTTATTAAATTTACTAACCCCTTCCTAATTACTTACTAGGACCGTCTTACTTACGTAAAGATAACTAGATAAAACTCTACGTAGCGTTAATCGTAGGACTCGTCGAATAGTATAGTAATATTACTACCCTAAGCCTAGGGTATTATATTAATATCTATCTCCTCCTCTTTACTCGATTCTTAACTAGAGCTTTCTTCTACTCTATTATTTATATCTTTATCTTGATTACCGAAATCGAAAAGCGTAAGTAGGTCTAGTTTAAGGAGGCTAGGATAGGTACTATTCGATATTCTAGGGCTAGATTAGTATATATTACTACTAGGATACTACTAGGTTCTTACCGCTTATTATTAATAGCTTGCTTAGCTTACGTAATTTAGGACCGCTACTTAGTATCTAAGAGAAGATTCTAACTATTAAACTTTTTTAGTTTTTAACGAGCCTCTAACTTTACTTAATTTAATACGCGCTAACTCCTTATAACCTAGAGATTAAAGGCTCTCTTTTTACTACGCCGCGTACGTTCTTTAACTATATAAATATTAGTAGAGAGGAGTTTAGTTGGTTTTAGTAGCGCTATTATTTATAGATCTATAGATTTGCGCTAGGCTAAGTCTAGTAGTTTACTAGTAGCTCAAGGCTTATAAAATAAGCGAGATTAAAGTAGAGTTAAGCGTAAATTTAATTAGTATAATTAGTAGAAGTATTTTATATATTTACGCTATATAGTATAAAAAGTATAGTCGTCCGATATCGGTACGCTAGTTTACTAGTACTATAGAGTTTTTACGTCCGTACGTACGCTAATAATCTATATAGCTTTATCCTTACTTTTCAACCTATATTACTACTAGATTACTACTAGTAACTACTAAATTAAAAGTAAATTAACTAATAATTATTACTAATTATTCAATAGTACGTAGTAAGGGTACCCGCTAGCGTAGCCTTACTTCTATAGTAGATCTTCGAGTAGCTAACGAATTAAAAAAGGCTACCCTACCTCTACTAGATTCTCCTCTAATTAAACTAGTAGAGCCTAGTAGTTATTCTAGTAGTCTAGGCGATCTAGATCTCAATTCCTAGCCGGCTAGTACCTAAATTAAAGAAGAGCTACTTAGAACTAGAAGTACTAGCTATTCCTTAAGTATTTCTTTATCTTCGTAAGTATTAGATGTTTAGGTAGTAGATAATAATAGAAATATTATTAGCAAGTATAGGAAGACTAAGAAGAAGGAACCGACTACTAGGGAAAAAACCCTATTTGAAATACTAAAATCTAAAGAGCTAGATAAAGAAGATAATAAGTTTAAGGATACTCGAGAAGACCTAGAAACTACTCTAAAAGACCTAATTAATAATACTTAAGAGTTAGATACTATTGGAGGAGAGTTAGATACTACTATAAAAAAGCTAGATACTACTTAACTATAGGATTCTAACTAGGCAATACTTGATACTTAAATACTAGAAGATCCTGGCGAACCCTTAGATTCTATTCCTAAATTAAGGAGGAGATTTATATTACTACTACTACTACTAGTAGTATTAGTAGTAGTAGTATTAGTAGTAGTAGTATTAGTAGTAGTAGTAGAAGTAATAGAAGTAGTAGTAGTAGAAGTAGTAGTAGTAGTACTACTACTACTACTACTAGCAAGAAAGGAACTAGTAGTAAAAAAGATACTAGTAAGAAAGATACTAGTAAAAAGAATACTAGTAAAGAGACTAATAGCTAGTAAGGTAGTTACTAGTACTAGTAAAAGTACTATTATAGCTACTAGAAGAAGATCTACGCTTAAGGCTCGAAATACTACTAGTAGTAAGGCCCTAGTAAAGCCTTTAGGGGGATTAGCTACTCGAAAACAAATTACTAGGAAAGGTAAAAGTAATATAGGTAGTATAAGAAAGCCCTACCGTTATAAGCTAGGAAGTAAGTTAGAATTATATATTACGTAGAATTCCTAGTAGTATCCTAGTAGTCTCTAACGCTTTCTAGCCGTTACTCTACGTAAGATCCGCCGCTACTAGAAGAGTACCGACCTCCTTATATAGAAAATACTATTTAGTAGGCTTGTTCGAGAGGTTATATATAATTTTAAGGAAAACCTTCGATTTCAAGTAACTATAATATAAGTACTCTAAGAGGCTATAGAATGCTATCTTATTAGTCTTTTTAAAGGTAAGTTATATTTTAACCTATTATACTAGTACTAGTACTAATATATTGTTCCTAGATACTAATCTCTTTACTATTTATATAAATCGTGTTATAATTTAGTCTAAGGATATAGAATTGGCGAGGAGGCTTCGTAGTAATAAGAAGAAGAGTTAATTTAATAAATTCGGAGCTAGGAGGATATATTTTATTTAGTATACTAGCAAATGTAATATTCTATACTAATATCTCCCTCTTTAACTACTAGAAGACTACTAGGCTTATATTTAAATTATAAATTACTTACTCTTTATATACAAGAAGAATATTTCTATAATAGTTAATAAATAAGTATCTCTCCTTAATAATATATTGAAGAATTACTTTATTAAAGAATTACTTTGTTAAAGAATAAACGGCTAGCTATATATTTTGAAATAAAGATTAAATAAATATATTCAATTTTTATTCAAAAATATATTCCGAGCTTAGTATATAATAATATTATCTAGAAGTAAGTAGATTTATAGAAGATATATATATAAAACCGTAAATACTATTAATATATTTATATCTCTACGTATTGAAGTTATATCTTTATATTTATACTTTATTAAATAGTTTCTAAGCTTTATAGAACCTAAACTAGCTTAGCTATATTCTTAGTACTTCCTATAAATATAATAGTAGCTTCAAATAAGAGATACTACTTATATAATATTCCTTCTTAACTAATACTACTTCTCTATTATAGCTTTATTATCTTTAGTAACCTACGTCCCTCCTCCTATAGGTAACCTACTATCGGTAGGTAAAAACGACGCCTATTTTAAATAGATACTAAATAACTCTAAGTAGTTCTATAACTAGTAGATTATAATACAATAGTACCGGGAAAATATATTAGTCCCTACCCCTAACCTTCTAGTATAGGGAGCTAATAGGAGAGCTACGGGCTAGTAGTATTTTATTAAAGGCGCTCTTCGTATTTCTAGTAAGCCTCGTACTATCTATATACGATACGATCTAGTCGTAAAATATCTATATAAGAATAGAACTAGTTAAATTAGTTCTTACGTAAAGACGAGGGTATATCTATCGACCTCCTTAGCGCGAGGAATAGTATAGCTAACTATAGAAGAGGGTCTAAGGGTAGCCGTAAGACTACTAGGAGACTACTAGGTTTTCTAATTTTAGTTCTACTAATATTCTACTCTAGAATCGACGAGTTAGGACTAAGATAGCGAATACTAGAAGCCTCGTACTATCCCTAGCTAATTTCGACGAATAACTCCTTCGTACGATTATTATATATAAGTAGTTATTAATAACTATCGATAACTTGGAATTCCTACGCCTAGTTATATACCTCGAACCTAAGCGACGGCTCCCTTCGTTATTAACTATTACTAATAAAATCCTTACCCTACGAAAGAAGTTAGAGGAGTCTATCCGTAAACGCCTCCTACTAGTACCTTAGAAAGTCTTAATCGTCCTCGACGGATAGTCTACGCCGTACTAGAATAGCTTCCTCGTAATTAAAGTATACTAGGTTTATAATTAGACCCTAATAGAAGCTTTAATTGGTTTCGAGCCCTACTATAGCGCTTATACTAGTAGGGACCTTACTAGAGTTATAATAGCGCGCCTTAAGTATTTTAATCTCGGTACTAGGGTTATTACTTTTACTACGGATAACGCGTCGAATAATAAAATAATAGTATAGTTGGTAAATAAATATATTAAGGTACTTAGTAGGGATATTCCTAATATAGTAAACGAGATCGCGCTATATCCCTATATCTCTTATATTATATAACTATATTATAATAGTCTCCTCGTAGACATTAAGTATCGGCCGAAAAAGGAGGAGTTTATTAGGAACTAGGAGGCGGAGAAAGAGGAGAGGGTTCTAGTAATTACTAGGGGGGAGTCTACTAACTCTAAGCGTAGTATAAGTAATTTCCTTCTTTTAGCCTCCTAGTAGTCTCCTAGTAGTCTCCTAGTAGTCTCCTAGTATTCTCCTAGTAGTCTCCTAGTATTCTCCTAGTAGTCTCCTAGTAGTCTCCTAGTAGTCTCCTAGTAGTCTCCTAGTAGTCTCCTAGTAGTCTCCTAGTAGTCTCCTAGTAGTCTCCTAGTAGTCTCCTAGTAGTCTCCTAGTAGTCTCCTAGTAGTTTCGTAATACTAATTCTTCTATAAAGCTACTATTAGGGTCCCTAACGGGTCGGGTTTTAACGGGTTAGGGCGGGGTCCCGGGGCGGGTTATAGTTTAGAAGAAAACCCGCCCCGTTCGCCCCAAACGGGTTTTCCACGTGATTTTTATAGAGTTATATATATAGATACGTTAGAGTATAGTCTCCTCGTTAGAGTATAAGGAGAGAGCTCCTCCTACTCTCTAGCTCGTTAGTTAACTTAGTTCTATCTACTATCTTACCTTTTAGTATATACTAGGGTCCCCCGTAATATTAAGTTAACTCTTTTTATTTTTATTTTTTTTTTCTCTCGACGCGCTCTAGAAGCTACGGAGACTACGATAGACCCTATAGAGGGTAATAGTAGCGATATTACGCCGTATAACTATAGTACTATTATCTAATAGTTAATAGTATAGTAGTAAGCTTAGGCTACCCGCTTAGAGGAGTAGGAGGCCTAGCTATAGAGGGCGTAGGCCGGTCTACTTAAGGCGGATAAGGCCTACGTAGAGCTAAAAGGTAACGACGTATCTATCTAGAGCCTAGTCTCGGCTATCTAGGACTACGGCCTAGGCGGATTAGACTCCGCGACGGATAACCTAGTCTAAAGTATCTAGGTTTTATTATTTACGCCGACGGAGGGGGCCTTTAGGCCGACCTAGAGAAGGTTTAAACCGTCTAAGATTAGGCGGTCCCACGTAACTAAAGGGAGGTACGTAGGTTCCTAGGATTTACGAACTATTACTAAATATTTATTAAGGACTACTCTATACGCGCCGCCCCGCTTACGTCGCTAACCGGGGTAAATACTACGTTCTCCTAGGACGAAGCGGCCTAAGCGTCTTTCGACGATTTAAAGGAGTATTTTATAAGCGCTCCGGTACTATAATAGTAGGACCCCGCGCTTTTAATATTTCTAGAGGCCGATAGTAGCGGCTTCGCGCTAGGCGGGGTTCTAAGCTAGGAGACTAGTAGGGTTCGCTACCTAGTCGCTTTCTATTTAGAAAAACTAAACAAGGCCGAAATTAACTACGATATCTATAATAAAGAGTTACTAGCCGTAGTCTAGTACCTATAATACTAGGATACGGAGCTTCGTAGCTATAGTCCGTTTATAGATATAACGGATTATAGGAACCTAGAATACTTTATAAAAAAGTAGAGGCTATCTAAGCGATAGATACGGTTCGCGGAGACTCTAATAAGATATAGGTTCTCTATAGTATATCGCCTAGGGTTAGAAGTAATAGTACTAGACGCGCTATCTAGACGAGATTAGGATAACCTAGATTACTACGATTATACTTCGAGGGTCTAATAGCTAATCCTAGAGGCTAGCCTAACTAAGTATACGCTAGCCGCCCCTATAGTAATAGGATATAGGGTTTTCGGTATAGGTCGAGGCCCGTTCTAGGAAGATACCCTTAACGAGCTCTAGGATAGGGTAGTTACTAAGGATATATACTACTAATAGGTATTCTAGGCGGTATAGTCTAGCGAGCGAGCTATTCCTACTAGGGCCTGCGTTAAGGTTTAAATCGCGGACTATAAGATCGATACCTAAGGCCTATTATAATATCGAGGTAAGCTATAGGTACCCGGCGCCCCGTTTATAATAGACGTAGAGCGAAAGGAGTCGGACGACGATATAAGGGGTCTAGATAATCTAAGGACTAAGCTAATTTAAAAAAACTACGACTCCGCGGTAACTAGTTACCTAGGTATAGAGAATACGCTCTCTATTATAGGCCGAGACTTCTACTAGCTACTAATAGCCTCGTATATACGGAGGTTTATACGGAACTATAACGGCTATAGCCGTAATAAGGTTTAGCGTAGTACTAAATACGGTCTCCTATAGTCGCTCCTAGTCCCTAATAGATTTTTCTCGGAGTTATTAATCGATTTTATAGTAGAACTCCCGGAGTCTAACGGTAATACGAACCTCTATATAATAAAAGATAGGCTAAGTAAGACCGTAGTTTTTAAAGTAATACCTACTACTAACGTAGAGGCTTGCGCCGAAATATTCCTAAGATACTAGGTACGCTACTATAGGCTACCTAGGGTAATAACGTCGGACCGCGGTAGGAACTAGACGCGCGCCTTCTAGAGATACTTCTATCGCCTACTAGGCGTTAAGTAGCGGCTAAGTAGCGTATACTACCCCTAAACGGACGGAGGCCCGGAGCGGCTTAAGTAGGAAGTATAGGTATACCTACGGTACTTTATTAACTTTAATTAGAATAACTAGGCCTAGTAGCTACCCGTAGCCTAGTTAGCGGTAAACGGCCGATACTATACGGGAATCGGTATATCGCTATTCTTCGCGATATACGGCTTTAAAGCCCCTACGGCTATACTATTAAAGAAGGTAGCTATAGACTCTATCCTAATCCCCGCTAAATAGAGGGCTAAAGAATTCGTTTAGAGAATAGGGAAGATTACGGAACTATACTAGTCGCTAATAGGTATTACGGGAGACCCTAGTATATACTAAAAGGTAAGGTAGTAGATAGAACTAAGTTAACTAACGAGCTAGAGAGGGGGAGGAGCTCTCTCCTTATACTCTAACGAGGAGACCGTACTCTAACGTATAGTCTCCGGTTCTACTCCTTTCGTAATCTATTCTTTCTTCCTTTCAGCTACTAGGGCACTAGCCCCTAATATTAGCCCTATTCTTCCCCTTCGGCGACCGGCTAAAAACGCCTAGCTCCTACTAGTTTATTATAAGGAGCCCTAAAGCCGTAGACTCCCCTCCTCTCTCTAGTACCTTTCCGGCGGTCTTACTTATATAACTTGTACGTAACCCTTATTTAGGTAAAAGTAGCTCCGCCCCGGGCCTAGGCCCTTATAAGTTACTTTTTATAGTACGTACGCCCGGGTATACCCCGTACGTCGGCGTACTTACCCTACTACTCGGTACCTATTTCCCGTTAAAGACTCGACAACCTTACTAAAGCCGGGCGTTCTATTATAGTATCTATAGTAACCTATCCTCCTACCTTCCTAGTCGTTGGGAATAGAGTCTACCTACGCCGGAGGCGTCTCTAGTCCCCGTAACTCCTATAGAGGAGTCTCCGGTCCGCGTAACTAGCTATTTAAACGTATCCTAAGTATTATAGTACGTCGTTCGGCTAGCCCCCGTCCTAGGACCGGGTAGCCCGGGTAATTTAGCTAGCTTCTATAGGTTTCTCTCGTATCGCTTATAAACCCTCTTAGATAATACCAATTCGATCCCCCTCGAAGTTACTATCGACTACCGTATAATTATACGCGTAATTATACCTTAATTAGTATCTCCTAAAGGGTATAAATACCCCTATCCCCTAGGCTTTTTTTTTTTTTTTTTTTTTATTAAGCCCTTATATATATATACTATATATACTATATATATATATAGTAAGTATCTCTTACCTAGTACTAAGATAGCGGCCTCCGCTTTAAACTAACCGTATTTAGCCCGTCGTACTACCGCCGCTACTACTACTACTCCTACTATATCTTCCGGTAGTTCTACGCCGCCCCCTACTTCCTCTCTACCTACTACTATAGATTCCCGTTTCTTCGCCCTCTTCGGAGGCGCGAGAGCCTCTAGTCCTCCGCCGCTACCGACCTATTCTACGTAGCTACTATCCGTTCCTCTAGGGACGGGTCCCGCCGCCGCCTAGGATACCGAGCCGCCTACCTATAATCCTTAGCCGCCCGCCTATAATACCTAGCCGCTCGTCTAAGACCCCTAGCTACCTACCTAGGACCCCGCCGCCGCTACCGCCGACGCCGCTAATACGACGCCTACCCCGTCTTCGCTAGAGTTTAACTATACTACCGCCGCTATTACTCCTACCTATACCTCTATCTCTAGTCGCTCGTCCTCTACCTCCTCGCCCGTTACCGCCCGTCGTACCCCCGCCGCCCGTAAGAATACCGCCGCCCGCCGCTAGAAGAAGAACGCCGCCCGCGCTACCCTTACTTACCCCGCTACTATAGCCGACTAGTTGGTCGGGACCGTACGTACGCTAATCTTTTATAGTAACCGTTTACTAATCCTCGCTTCTAGGCTTAGCGCCGTATTTATTATACTACGTATACGTCTAATAGCCGAGACTACCGCTACTAGAAGCCCCTACCCGTAAGAGGTAACCGGCGAAATAAACTTAGACTCCGGCTAACTACCGATAGGATAATAGTAAGCGCTACCGGCCCTCGCTCGCCTATACGTACTATACCCGGTACCGGGCTTAGTATACCCTAATATACGTTTCGTAGTCTATCTTATTTCTTCTACTAACCGATTAGGCCCTAGCTCGCCGGTCTAGCGTACGCCGCGTAGACCCGGTTAGGTTAAGACTAAAGGTATATCTTATAGCCCGTTCGTTAATATACGCTAACCGTTTATAGCGAGTCCGCCTTATCTAGCTTAGTTACCGCCCTTAAGGCCTATAAGCTCCTCCGGTCCCTAGTAGACTAGGCCCTCGTCCCGCCGTAAGCTATATAAGCTCCCCTTCTTAATACTCCTACTAACTATATAAAATAGAACGGTCGCCGCTACTACTACTACTACCTTCGAGGTAGTAGTAATGAATTTTATAATAGCTAGTCTAGTACCCGGCTCTTAGGTGTAGGGACCCCGGCGGTCCAACTATAACTAAGGGAGGAGAGAAGGGGGGGGGGGAGGGGGGGGGATTCCTTTTACGCTTTTTCTTTCTTTCTCTTTTCTCTTTTTTTTTATAGGTACGCGTAGTAGCGTTTAGCTGTCGCCGCCCGTACTAAAACCGGAGGGGTCCGGATAAACCCTAAAATAAATAAAAAAAAAATATTCTAAAATTAAACTCTAATCCTAACTCCTAGTAAATACCCGAAATATAACTTACCGTAATAGCCTCGTACGCCCGCTCCTTCTTAGCTACTCTCTACCGAATTCCTATAGGGGGCTATCGTTTTCTCGTACGGGTCTATAAACTAGTTTGAACTCGTCTATAGCTATAGTATCCTCTACGGCTTCTAGTAGCTCCTACGTTATATCGTAGTAACCGCGCTATTTTACTAGGGCCTCGCGCCCTCGTCCCCACCTAGCCTTCCTAGTATATAGGATCCTCTCTACTTCGAACTCCTCGTACGACTCTAGTAGTACAGGGCCTAGTTAGGAGTCGTCGATAACCTACCCGGGTAGTAGGTTATCTAGGTACCGCCGTAAAAGGTCGGGGTAAAATATATTATATATCCCGCTAGGGATACTCTTAAGCCGTATAGATATCGGGCTAATAACTTCGGCTACTATATATTTAGCGTATTACGCGTCTAGCTTCTTCTTCGGCCTCTCGCTACTATAGTTCCTTAGGTCTAGCTATACTTTATCGCCGACCTAGAACCTTCGGGCGGGGACCTACCGCCTATTATAGGACTCCTCCTACTACTATTACGAAACCCCTATTAGCGATTAGTATAGCTCCGTAATCCTCCCTATCCTTCGAACGAATTCTTTAGCCCTCTATTTAGCGGGGATCGGGACGGATTCTATAGCTACCTCCTCTAACGGTATAGCCGTAGGGGCTTTAAAGCCGTATATCGTAAAAAATAGCGATATACCGATTCCCGTATAGTGTCGGCCGTTTACCGCCAACTAGGCTACGGGTAGCTACTAGGCCTAGTCGTTCTAGTTAAAGTTTATAAAGTACCGTAGGTACGCCTATACTTTCTAGTTAAGGCGCTCCGGGCCTCCGTCCGTTTAGGGGTAGTATACGCTACTTAACCGCTACTCGACGCCTAATAGGCGATAGAAGTATCTCTAGAAGGCGCCCGTCTAGTTCCTTCCGCGGTCCGATATTATTGCCCTAGGTAGCCTATAGTAGCGTACCTAGTATCTTAGGAATATTTCGGCGTAAGCTTCTACGTTAGTAGTAGGTATCGCTTTAAAAACTACAGTCTTACTTAGCCTGTCCTTTATTATATAGAGGTTTGTATTACCGTTAGACTCTAGGAGTTCTACTATAAAATCGATTAATAACTCCGAGAAAAATCTATTAGGGACTAGGAGCGACTATAGGAGACCGTATTTAGTACTACGCTAAACCTTATTACGGCTATAGCCGTTATAGTTCTATACAAACCTCCGTATATACGAGGCTATTAGTAGCTAGTAGAAGTCTCGGCCTATAACGGAGAGCGTATTCTCCCTACCTAGGTAACTAGTTACCGCGGAGTTATAGTTCTTCTAAATTAGCTTAGTCCTTAAACTATCTAGACCCCTTATATCGTCGTCCGACTCCTTTCGCTCTACGTCCGTTATAAACGGGGCGCCGGGTACCTATAGCTTTCCCCGGTATCGTAATAGGCCTTAGGTATCGATCTTATAGTCCGCGATTTGAATTTTAATATAGGCCCTAGTAGGAATAGCTCGCTCGCCGGACTATACCGCCTAGAATACCTATTAATAGTATATATCTTTAGTAACTACCCTATCCTAGAGCTCGTTAAGGGCGTTTTCCTAGAATAGGCCTCGACCTATACCGAAAACCCTATATCCCGTCGCTATAGGGGCGGCTAGCGTATACTTAGTTAGGCTGGCCTCTAGGATTAGCTATTAGACCCTCGAAGTATAATCGTAGTAATCTAGGTTGTCCTAATCTCGTCTAGATAGTACGTCTAGAACTATTACTTCTTACCCCGGGCGATATACTATAGAGAACCTATATCTTATTAGGGTCTCCGCGAACCGTATCTATCGCTCGGATAGCCTTTGCTTTTTTATAAAGTATTCTAGGTTCCTATAATCCGTTATTATTATAAACGGACTATAGCTACGAAGCTCCGTATCCTAGTACTATAGGTACTAGACTACGGCTAGTAACTCTTTATTATAGATATCGTAATTAATTTCGGCCTTATTTAGTTTTTCTAAATAGAAAGCGACTAGGTAGTAAACCCCGCTAGTCTCCTAGCTTAGAACCCCGCCTAGCGCGAAGCCGCTACTATCGGCCTCTAGAAACGTCGAAAGCGCGGGATCCTATTATCGTAGTACTAGAGCGCTTATAAAATACTCCTTTAAATCGTCGAAAGACGCCTAGGCCGCTTTATCCTAGGAGAACGTAGTATTTACCCTAGTTAGTAACGTAAGCGGGGCGGCGCGCGTAGAGTAGCCCTTAATAAATATCCGGTAATAGTTCGTAAATCCTAGAAACCTACGTACCTCCCTCTAGTTACGCGGGACTACCTATTTTCGGACGGTTTAAACCTTCTCTAGGTCGGCCTAAAGGCCCCCCCGTCGGCGTGAATAATAAAACCTAGATACTTAATACTCTTCCTTACGAATTCGCTCTTCGCGGGGTCTAAGTATAGGCTAGCGTCCTAAAGCGCCCGGAGAACGGTACGTACCTTCTCGAAATAGTCTTTACGGCTCCCTCGGGTATAGATTAGTACGTCGTCTATATATACTAAGGCGTATTTATCGAGGAACTTCCGAAGTACTATATTAATATACTATTAAAAACTAGACGGGGCCCTAGCTAAACCGAATAGAGTTATAAGCTACTCGAATAGCCCGTACCTAGTCCGGAACGCTATCTTATACTTATAACCCTAGGCTATCCTAAGCTTCTAAAATACGCTTACTACGTCTACCTTTAATAAGTAGGTATAGCCCGCGAGGTTCCGGAGGGTCTCCGAAATAAGTAGAAGAGGGTATCTATCCTCCTTAGTTACTATATTAAGTACTCTATAGTTATAGTAGAACTTTAGGCCCCCCGCGGGTTTCCGGACAAAAAGTACTAGCGCCCTACCGTCTAAGCTCGATAGCCGAATAAACCCCTTAGCTAGTAGCTCGTTTAATATTTTCCGTAGGACTAGGAGCTCCTCCTTAGATATACCGTAGAGCGGCCCCTATAGTAAGAACTCTATTATCCCGTTAGGCTTCGTACGTAGCTCGATTCTATAGTCTACCCCTAGCTAGTAGGGGGCGAGTTTTTCCGCCTCTAGGCTTAAAAATAGTAGGATTATATCGTAAACCTCCGGGGGGAGTTACGCGCGGAGTTCCGCCTCCGTATTAGGCCTTTTCTCCGTTATAGCCTTCTCGAAGTCCTCTATTACTATAGCGGCGACCGTTACCGAATAACCGTCTTCTACCTTTTTAATATAGAAGGTTACTAGCGTAACTACGAAGTTATTAGTCTCCGGCTATACCTATTCTATTAGCGTTAGCGTAGCGTCCCTACTAGAGCTCTCTAATCGATAGGCTACTATACGAGGATCACCGTCTTCTACCGCTTTAGGGGCGGATTCCGCTACCTACCTTACTACCCGCCCGTAGTATAGCCGGCCTTCGTCGGGCGCTATCCGGATACGGTTATATACCTTCTAGGGGTTCCCTAAAATAACCGGAAAGGCTAGTTTAGGGACGTAGTATACGTAGACTACCTACTCGAAGCCGGCTATCTTAAGTTTTAGGGCGACTACCCCCTAAATACTAGACCCGGCTATATCGCCTATAGCGCCCCGGATCCGTCTCGTCGTTTTTCCTACCTTAGGGAGTCCGAGCCGTTTGGCTAGGTCTCCGTCTATTATAGCGTAGTACTAATAGCCTTCGTCTATTAGGGTAGATACGTAGGAAATACTATTAATTACTACGTCTATAAGTATATTATTCCCGTCTATATTTACCCGGTAAGCGTCCTAGTCCTCTATTAGTACTCGACCTACTCCCTTCCTCTATCTTCGGAGGGGAGCTATCCTTTTCCCGGTAGGTTAGACTCGGTAACCTCTAGGACTAGGGCGGTCTTTATTACGGCCGGGACCGTTAAGGTATTTATCCCTACCCCCTTTTAGGAGGGTCGCTCGGCGGGGCGGTATACGTAGTCGCTTATACGGTACCCGCTCCCTCTATACTAGAAGTAGAGACCCTTCTCCTTACGGCCGTCTAGCTCCGCCTTAGATACCTACTTCGCCCTTAGTATAGCACTACTCCCCCCTTACGTAGAGGGGCGGGGCGCGGCCGCCTTAGCTCGGCCTACGACCCGTACTAGGGTTATAATAGTATCGCCGTCTATAGTACTACCGTATAAGGCTAAGCTTATAGCCGCCGCGGTATAGGGGTTACCGCCCGACTACTTCTACTTAGACCGCTAGGTCGAGAATCGCGTAGCGAACTAGCTAGTATATTCGTAGTTCTATATAATACGTCTAATCTCCGCGGTAAATTAGGTGTACCCCGTCTCCCTCTATATAGTTACTAGAAGTATATTATCCTAGTTATAGAGGGTCTTCCGTAGCTACTATATCTTAACCTCGTCGCTCTACTAGGAGCCGTTAGATACTAGTAGGAGTTCGTTAAAGATTAGCTAGTAATCCTACTATAGCTAGCCGTCGTTATATTTTAGGCTTACTAGCTTTTCTAGGGCCGTCGTCTTTTCTATAGAGTCCGTAAAAATACGCTTAATCTCCGAGAGAAAGTCCTTAGGGTTCTATTTACTATCGGGGCCGCTAGCTACCTAAAATCCCCTTATACGAGCCCTTTTCTCGTAGGTTAGGTAGTCGTTAATAGTATCCTAGTAAAAAGGGGCGGGAAGTACCGGCTTCTATACGGCCCTCGTCCGGTAGGAACTCTAGATTCGGAGAAAAAAATCTCTAAAAGTAGCCGTAGACCTATCCTATTATAGCGGTCGCTATTCTCGAGGTCCGTAGACTAGGTTGTCCGTCGCGGAGTCCGATCCGCCTAGGCCGTAGTCCTAGATAGCCGAGACTAGGCTCTAGATAGATACGTCGTTACCCTTTAGCTCTACGTAGGCCTTATCCGCCTTAAGTAGACCGGCCTACGCCCTCCGTAGCTAGGCCTCCTACTCCTCTAAGCGGGTAGCCTAAGCCTACTACTACGCTATTAACTACTAGATAATAGTACTATAGTTATACGGCGTAATATCGCTACCGTCGCCCTCTATAGGGTCTATCGTAGTCTCCGTAGCTTCTAGAGCGCGTCGAGAGAAAAAAAAAAACAAAAAGAGTTAACTTAATATTACGGGAGACCCTAGTATACACTAAAAGGTAAGGTAGTAGATAGAACTAAGTTAACTAACGAGCTAGAGAGGGGGAGGAGCTCTCTCCTTATACTCTAATAAGGAGACCGTACTCTAACGTATAGTCTCCGGTTCTACTCCTTTCGTAGTCTATTCTTCCTTCCTTTTAGCTACTAGGGCACTAGCCCCTAACAATAGGGGTTTTATAATAGTAGTAGGAGGAGTCCTATAATAGGCGACGGGTCCCCGCCCGAAGGTTCTAGGTCGGTAATAAAGTATAGTTAAACCTAAGGAACTATAGTAGCGAGAAGCCGAAGAAAAAGCTAGACGCGCGATACGCTAAATATACGGTAGCCGAGGTTATTAGCCCGATATCTATACGGCTTAAAGGTATCCCTAGTAGGATATATAATATATTTTACCCCGACCTTTTAAGGCGGTACTTAGATAACCTACTATCTAGATAGGTTATTAACGACTCCTAACTAGGCCCCGTACTACTAGAGTCGTACGAGGAGTTCGAGGTAGAGAAGATCCTATACGCTAGAAAAGCTAGGCGGGGATAAAGGCGCGAGGCCCTAGTAAAATAGCGCGGTTACTACGATATAATATAGGAGCTACTAAAAGCCGTAGAGGATACTATAGCTATAGACGAGTTCGAACTAGTTTACGGACCCGTACGAGAAAATAATAGCCTCCTATAGGAATTCGGTAGAGGGCGGCTAAGAAGGAGCGGGCGGACGAGGCTATTACGGTAAGTTATATTTCTAATATTTACTTAGAGTTAAGATTAGAGTTTAATTTTAGATAATTTTTTTTTATTTATTTTAGGGTTTATCCGGTCCCCTCCGGTTTTAGTACGGGCGGCGATAGCTAGACGCTACTCCCCGTACCTATAAAAGGAAAAGAAAAAGAAAAAGCGTAAAAGAAACCCCCCCCCCCTCTCCTCCCTTATATATAATTGGACCGCCGGGGTCCCTATACCTAGGAACCGGGTACTAGGCCGGCTATTATAAAGTTTATAACCGCCGCCTCGTAGGTAGTAGTAGTAGTAGCGGCGACTATACTATTTTATAAGGTTAGTATTAGTATTAGGGAGGAAGGCTCTAATAACTTACGGCGGGACGAGGGCCTAGTCTACTAGGGACCGGAGAGCTTTATAAGCCTTAAGGGCGGTAACTAGGCTAGATAGGGCGGACTCGCTATAGGCGGTTAGCGTATATTAACGAATAGGACGCGGGATATACCTCTAGTCTTAACCCGACCGGGTCTACGAGGTATAGGCTAAACCGGTAAGTTAGGGCCTAATCGGTTAGCGGAAGAAACGAGACGGACCGCGGTATATATATTAGGGTATACTAAGCCCGGTACTAGGTATAGTACGCGTAAGCGAGCGAAGGCCGGTAGCGCTTACTATTATCCTATAGGCGATTAGCTAGAGTCTAAGTAAGCTTTACCGGTTATTACTTACGGGCGGAGGCTTCTAGTAGCGGTAGTCCCGACTATTAGACGCGTACGTAGTATAATATATAGGCCTATAGACCTAGGAACGAGAGTTAATATACGGTTACTATAAAAGACTAGTAGATATACGGTCCTAACTAGCTACTTAGGTATAGTAGTAGGAGAGGTAAGAGCGGCGTAGGCGGTGTTCTTACGCTAGCGGCGGGTAGCGATATTCTAGCGGGTAGTATCTCGGCTAGGGTCCCCAACGGGGCGGGTTGGGGCGGGTTATAGGGTAGGGAACCCGCCCCATTAGCGGGTCGGGTTTTAACGGGTTGGGGCGGGTTCCCGGGGCGGGTTATAGTTTAGAAGAAAACCCGCCCCGTTCGCCCCGTTCGGGTTTTCCACGTGATTTTTATAGGGTTATATATATAGATATATATATATTTTATATTCTTAAAAGATACTCTATAACCTAGAGATTATTATAGGCTATTAAAAAATTAAAATATATATAGTAGTTCTAAAGTTATTAAGGTTTCTATAAAAAATCTCCGGGTTCCCCCCTTAAAAACCCGCCCCTAACTAACGGGGCGGGTTTATATCTTGGCGGGGCGGGTCGGGTTAGGGTTATAGCTTTATAACCCGCCCCTAAAACCCGCCCCGCCCCGCCCCTAACCCGACCTACCCCGTTTCGCCTCGCCCCGTTAGGGACCCTAATCTCGGCGGGTAGTAATAGTACGGATAGGCGAGGAGGACGGCGAGGAGTAACCGGAGATAGAAGTACGAGTAGAGGAAGTAGCGGCTTAGGAGACTATTAGTAATAGGGCGGGAGTCGTATTTACGAGGAGGGCGGTAGCGGTAGTAAAGAGACTAGCGTTAGCGGATAATAGTAGGGGTATACTAGGGGTCTCTAAGTTTAGCGTACTACTAGTAGTAGCGGCGGGATCCTAGGGGTCTAGGACGAGCGGCTACGAATTCTAGGTAGGTAGCTAAGAGTTTTAGGCGAACGACTAAGAGTCCTAGATAGGCGACTAAGTATTCTAGGTAGCGGCGGGACCCGACTCTAAAGAACCGGATAGTAGCGGCTTAGACTTAGGTAGTAGACTATTAGGAACGTTAGGGGCCTTAACGCTACCAAAGAGAGAATAGATACTAGATATAGTAGTAGTAGTAGTAGCGGTACGACGAGCTAAATACGGTTAGTTTAAAATAGAGGCCGCTACCTTAGTACTAGGTAGGAGATACTTACTATATATATATATAGTATATATATATATATATATATAAGGGGTTAATAAAAAAAAAGCCTAGGGGATAGAGGTATTTATACCCTTTAGGAGATACTAATTAAGGTATAATTACGCGTATAATTATACGGTAGTCGATAGTAACTTCGAGGGAGATCGAATTAGTATTATCTAAGAGGGTTTATAAGTAATATAAGGGAAACCTATAGAAGCCGGCTAAATTACCCGGGCTACCCGGTCCTAGGACGGGGGCTAGCCGAAAGACGTACTATAATACTTAGGATACGTCTAAATAGCTAGTTACGCGGACTAGAGACTCCTCTATAGGAGTTATAGGGACTAGAGACGCCTCTAGTATAGGTAGACTCTATTCCTAACGACTAGGAAGGTAGAAGGATAGGTTACTATAGATACTATAATAGAACGCCCGGCTTTAGTAAAGTTATCTAGTCTTTAACGGGAAACGGGCACCGAGTAGCGGGGTAAGTACGTAGACGTATAGGGTATACCCGGGCGTACGCGCTACAAAAGTAACTTACGAGGGCCTAGGCCCGGGGCGGAGCTACTATTACCTTAATAGGGGTCCTACTACCTAAATAAGGGTTACGTACGAGTTATATAAGTAGGACTACCTAAAAGGTACTAGAGAGAGGAGGGGAGTCCGCGGCTTTAGGGCTTCTTATAATAAACTAGTAGGAGCTAGGGGTTTTCGCCGGTCGCTAAAAGGGAAGAATAGGGCTAATATTAGGGGCTAGTACCCTAGTAGCTAAAAGAAAGGAAGAATAGACTACGAAAGAAGTAGAACCGGAGACTATACGTTAGAGTATAGTCTCCTCGTTAGAGTATAAGGAGAGAGCTCCTCCCCCTCTCTAGCTCGTTAGTTAACTTAGTTCTATCTACTACCTTACCTTTTAGTATTGTAAGGGGGATAAAGGTATAAGACTAGAATAGGAAGTAGAATAGGAACGGTATATATAGCGATACGGACAAAATATAAGAAATAATATAATATACGACGGTAATACTACAATTTATACAACCCCAATAATTAATAATATAGGAACTAGATTAACGGTACGTATATAGGAACTAAGATAGTATAATAATACGATCTAATTCTTATTACTTACGTTAACTCTAGACTCTCTCTTCTTTGCTCCTAACTACCTTGTCTATCTCTTTATAAACTACCCTACCTATCTCTTTACGAAATACTTAAAGATCCTATTACCTTACCTTTATATAGTAGCTAAGCGGTAGAAGTTAATAGTAATCTAATATTATATTATCTATACTTATCTTACCTACATTTTGGAGGTCGTACTAGGGTTTCTCTCTATAGCTAAGACGATTCCTAGTAGCTATTATAGTATTATAATCGAACTTATACTTAGGATACTCTCTCTCTCTTTTTAGACTAGATTATCGAACTCTCGAACATTGGGCTTTATATTAGACTTTGAATATTAGACTTTAGGACTTTAGGACTCTCTTTCTTTACTATTAACTTAACTATAGGACTATTAGACTATCGAAAAGGAACTTCGTATATTGATCTTCGACTACTAGACTTTTAAACTTTCCTTCGAATACTCGGCTATATACGACTCTCGACTTTGGACTCTCGACTTCGGACTTTTAACTACCCTTTTTTTTTAGAATACCTTCGAACTTTTTTATACGAATATTAACTAGCGTTACTTCGTACCTTCGAACCGACCTTTCCTCTCCTTATAACCGAACAATACTCGATCAACTGACTATTACTAAACTTAGAAATAGGAAAAATCTTTATAAAGGTCTAAGTCTAAGCTATATTAACGGAAAATTAGAATTTAGAATAATTACTAGTAATATCCTAGTTCTTTTAACTTCTTAGACCAAGTCTAGAATATCCCGTTAGTAGAAATTATACTTTATACGAAAATACCTAGGATTACCTATACTATTAATATATTGCCCCTCTACAGCCTATATACCCTTATCTAATAAGTTAGAAAAGAGAGGCCTAACTATACTATATACGAAACGGTACTACTCTCGCCGTCTAGGCTACGAACTCTATATATCGGCGTATAGATCCGACTCCTTTTAGCTACTTATCTTCGAAATTATCTAGGAACTCTTAGTATTAATACTCTTGTTTCTAAGAAACGTACGCGAACGAATATAATACAAAACAAACGGAACAACTTAAGACTAACGAAAAATCGAAATACCTATATACTTACGCCTAGACTAAAGGATCCCTCCTACTAGAATACCTTCGGATTCTTCCGGCCCTCCCTCTAGTAACCCGTCTACGGCTAATCTTAGCCCTACAATTAAAGGACTAGCTACTCGTTCTAATATAATCAACCTTATTAATACCCTTAAGGATTTTACTATTACTAGAAGACAGGAAAGAAAGGCTTAAGCCTTTAATCTTAAGAACTATACGCTCTCTCCTAAGGAACGCTTCGATAGTCGGAATATTACGGACTTCCTTATTCGCCTTAAAGATACCTTCGATACCTACGATATTACTAACGATACCTATAAGATCTAGGCTCTTACTCGTAATATTAAGTCTAGCTATCTATACGATATTAAGCTTTTAGGTAGCTATAAGGAACGTAGCTATAGAACTCTTCGTAAATCCCTTCGTAAGGAATATATCGCTACTAATAACCGTTAGCGAAAGGAAACTACTACTTATCTCTATAAACTTGCTTTTTAAAGCGCCTCTTAGAAACTAGATACTCGTAGCTTTATTAAGGAATTCAAGAACTACTATCTACTTATTATTAATACCGATAAACTAACTAGGTCTACTACGAGTAGGATCTTCCTTAGTAGATTACTAGAATCGGTTCGTTAATAGGTTAACCTAACGCTTAATATCGACCCTCGTATTCGCTCTACCTTTAACGACATTAAACGGATTATCCTTGAAACTAAACGGATTGTTATTAGTAACGAGAATATATTACTCTTTGTATTAGATAGTTATAAAGGAAGTACCCTCGATAGGGTTATTAAACGAATAGTCCTTTAAAGGAACGAGGCTATAGCTAAAGAAAAACCTAAAACTACTAAACCTTAACTTAGGGCTAATATTATTAAAGCTCTTAAGGGTCTTCGCGGAACGAATACTTCTAGGGACGTCCTACTCTTCGCTATTGCCGAAAGTACGGATCCTACTATAGTAGTAGCTAGGAAAGATATAAAATAGTTTACTATACTTAACGATTAGATCTATAATAACTTTCGCTCTTCTACTTAGTCTAATACTATACTATTAGGAAGTTCCTTCGTTTATACTAACCTACGTAGAAATTACTATAGGGGGCTAGCTAATACTAACTAGTCCTCCTAGTATATCTAGAATACCGCTAACTAACGTAGTTAGTCCGCTAATATTTAGTCTACTAGTATCCCTAGTAACCCCTAGCCTCTACCCCTAGCCTAGCTAAGAAACTCGAACCTAACTACCCTACCTACTAACTACCCTTTAGTCCCTTCTTTATTACTATCCCCTATATAGACTACCTAGAACGGAACATTAGAAAAGAGAGGTTGTAGGAGCTATAGAAGTATAGAATATTACGAACGGATATACCCTAACGTTACGGAACTAGTTACTCAAGGAATTTACTATTAGAATATAAACGTAATACCTAGATAGTAGTACTAGGGAACTTTAGCCGCTCTAGGTAGGAAAATCGGAGGAATTATTAACGACTAGAACTATAGTAACTAGATCCGTACTTAATTAGCTTAGTCTTAATAGGGCTCTAGTAGTATTTCGTTATTTAGGATAGTTAAGTCATTTATTAGAATTGTTGAATTGAGCGACTTAGAGTAGGAAGACTTTAGTACGTAGGTTTAGGTATCGAATATTAGTAAGGTAGGAGGAGGCGGATTTATACCTTCTATTATTCTTACGGCTACTACCTAACTACGTTTATCTATACGAAAACCCCTATTAGAAAAGGTAAAAGGAAAACAGCCTACTAGGGTTACTAAATCTAGTAGATCTAAGGCCCCGATAGTTAAGTATATAGTATATAGTTATATTACTAAGACTATAGAATAATAGAATAGCGAAGGAGACTCGGATATAGACTTAGACTTAGAAGACGACGAACTAGACGTAACCCTCGGGAACTCGCTACCGGAACTACTAAAGAAAACTCGTAAGCCTAGGAACCCGACTCTTAAGTAGTACGTTACGAAGAAAGATAAGGCTACTAACGGAATACGTATAGCGGGGAATATCCTCTAGTAATTAGTCCAACTTAGTCTTTAGGATACTATTATTTATATTCCGGTATTTAGAGATCTCTTATATAAGTCCCTACTAGAATAATTGGCTGATAACATCCGTCCCGAAATAGAGGAAATAGAACGAAGGAAACGGGAAAAGGCTACTAAAAGGAAGCGGAAAATAGAAGAAAGGTAGAAAGCGGATAGAATAAAATAAGGAGTAGGAATTATAGCGCTACGCTTAGAAGAGTAGGAACTAACTTCGGAAATAGTTCTTCGTATTAATAAGGATAATAACCGTTCTCGCGTCTCTATAAGGAGCCCTACTTTGATAGCTCGGATTGGAAAACTAGAGATTAAGGCGTTATATAATACTAGAGCCGAAGTAAACGTTATATCTAAAGGAGTCGTAAGGAGTTATAGATTAGTAGTTAATAGTATTAAGTAGGATATCTAGGGACTAGTTTTGGACAAGCTTAAGGTTACTAACGGGAGGAGAGTTCCTCTAGTTAGCTAGACTAGCGCGCGTATACGGATCGCCGGAGTAGACTTTGATTATAAAAATATAGTCTTTATAGTACTTAGGGACTACTCTTAGGGAATAATACTTAGTTAGCCCTTCTTAGTACGGAGTCGTCTCGTTATATAGGCTAAGGCGGATGGCGGTATTTCGTATAAAGTATTCTCTATAAACGGCGAATAGAGCGTTATATAGTAAGTAGTTATCTCGGAATTCCTATACGATAGGTATAAGTCTAGTCTTCGAATCCCTTATACTTATTTAGAACAAGAAGATAATTCTAATTCGGACGATTCGGAAAACGAGGAGGTAGAGTCCTAGGTCTTAGAAGGATATCTACTATATATATAAGAAACCCAAGGCTCCTAGTACTAAACTTAGGCTAGAATATATACGAATAGCTTTTCGACGACCCGATCCGCGACGAGTTTCTCTTACCGCTAGACTTTAGGAGACTTCTATATAATAAGACTTATACTACGACTAGACTTAATATAGCTACTATAGTAAACGAGATAAAGCTATAAAAAGAAAGGGATAGGCTTCTATAGGAATAGCGGACAAGGTACCGAATATTTACCTATCGTCGCCTTATACCGGCGAAGCCTTAGACCGGATTACTAATATTTAGATACTTAGACAAATAGGACCTACTTTCCCTAAGGATTTCCTTATTTTCGACTAGCTCCCCAATAAAGCGTAGAACGAAACACGTGAATAGTATATATAAGAAGAAAGTAGATAAGATCTAACCTTAAAACGTTTAGCTTACTAATAGATCTATACCTAGCGGTCGTACGGATTGGAGAGATATAATACTAAAAGAATAGTTTAGTACGGAACCTTACTATTACCTTAATAGATTCCTCGAGAAACGCTACGCCCGTTTCCCTTATTAGACTCGGCTTACGGAACTCCGGTTTAATAATATACGTATTAACTAGTCCCTTAGCCCGAACGAACGATTACTAGTTAAGGAAATACTTATACGAAGGGAACCTACCCTCGTATAGAGCTTCGAAGAATACGGTAAAATTAGGAAAGAAGTAGTACTAGTATAAGTTATCCGAGTAGTAGACTACGAACTCTAGTAAGCGAAACCCTTTAATATCCCTAAGGCTCTATTAAGTGAGATTCGTTAGATATTTTACGAAAGAATCAAGACGGGAAGACTCGAACCTAGTTATACCTTATATCGTAATCTATAGTTTTTAGTCTTAAAGAAAAACGGTAAGTATCGGCTAATTAATAGCGCTACGAACATTAACGCAGTTACTATTAGGGACGCGAACGTACTACTAACGGCCGATAAATTCTCTAACTCGTTTACTAGATACGTATAGATATCGCTTACTAACCTTTTCTCTGGGTACGACTAATTAGAACTTACTAAAGAGAGTCGCGATCTTACCTTATTTATATACCCGTTTGGTCTTTTACGAATAACTACTCTACCTTAAGGAGCAACGAACTTAGTAGCCTAATTTTACCGTATATCTAAGATAATTATTTCCTACTAGTTCAAATATAGCGATGTTTACGTGGACGATATAATTACTAGAACCCCGAAAAAGTATAATAACGATAATACTAGTAGCGAAAGTTCTATAGATTGGAACGAGGAATACGGAGAATTCGGTTTGTCGGAACCTTAGGAAGAATTAGATAGCGAATATACCGTAGAATACCAAGCGATTACTAACTAGCTTATAATATTAAAAGTCGCGGACCATCTCAAAGGTAAATAGATTACGGCTATAAAAAGAAAGGTAATAGGCTACCTTATAGCTAGGCGATAACTATTTAAGCGAGGTAAATAAGGATAAGCTTACCGTCGTATAATTAATAACTAGGACTAGCGAAAGGAAATTATCGTCGCCCTCTATAATAAATACGGCTACAAAGGACGCGAAACTACGGTAGTACTTGTTCGGAATCGATATTATTAGGACGGGTACTACAACGACGTTAGTAAATAGATTAAAGAATATTCTTAATATTAAATAAGCGATCGAGCGCACGTAGTAGAACCTCTAAATACGACTATTATTCGGAGTAAGATTCTTAGCGTAAGATAGTCTATTAATTGTACGATAATTACCCTACGAGGTAGTTATAGCTATCTTATTTAGGTAAGGGAGGAATTAAGCGGTTGGCCTAAGGTAAGAGTACTCCGTTTAGTACCTACGTCTAAGAATATCGCGGATTTTATCTTTGAGGAACTAATCTATCGATAGGGTATTATATCGGAAATTAGAGTTAATAGAGGTCCTAAGAATAAGCTATATACGGATACGCTTCTAAAACTATATAATATTAGAAAGATTAAGATTTTACTATATAATAGTTAAGGTTAGGGAGGAATCGAACGGTCTTACTTAATAATATAGGAAGCCTTCCGACGAGCAACGAACGGGAACTAGAAACCTTAGAAAGATTTATTACTAGTAATACTTTAGGCCGAACGGATAACAGTTAATAGAATAACCGGTATAACTCTAGTTAGGATAATACTTAGTAAAGAATATATCCTTCCGATCGAACTAAAAATAGTTATATAGTAAAACCTTCCTTGGTCTACGGTTAGAATAATAGAATACCTTCTTTTTCTACGAGCCAAACAACTAGATTAGAGAGGGGAAGACCTCTAGGAAGCTGTCGTAAGGTAGGAACGTATAAGATAGGAAGTAAACGAGTACTAGGAATCGTAATACTAAACTAGAATACGTACTAAAAACCTAGACGTAGGACAGCTTATCCTTTTATATAATACGAAGATCGTTAAGGATTTCGGATCTAAATTGGATTTTATATAGGTCGGTCTATACCGTATCGCGAAGGTATATAAGGATAGGAGAACTAGATTACCTATTAGCAGCTACGTACTTAAGGAACTAAATAGAGTTTTAGTATATAAGACGATTCGAGGAAATAGGATTAGGATCTTCTACTAGAGGGATAGGCCTATAGGTAATAACCTCCTTAATACCGGTTAGGAGTATAGGATAGAATAAGAATAAGGCTAGGATTAAGATAATACTTAATCAGATAAGGATAAGGAATAGGAATAGGAAAAGTAACCCGGTAACGAGGATCTAGATATATTAGTTCGCCGATCCGGACTATAAGTAATTATTCCTAGACTAGAAGGATTCGACCCTAGCTAATACTAGGATTACTAGGAACTACGGAGAAGTATTCGATTCGTAAACGGCTTATAAATACTTACAATATAGAAAAGAAAACGATTAGTAAAGTATATAAAATACTAAGCTAATAAGCTAATATACTATATCTTAATCGAATCCCTTATTTATATATTAGTATAAAGGAACTTAGTACGTAATCCTAGGGGACCTTTACGCCTCTTTAATCCTCTTCCGCTATATACGCTTTCGACCTTTTTGATCCTTCTCTACTCGGTACTTATTCGATTCTCTTCTACTTTACGCGCTTTCGATTCTCCTCTATATATCGGGAATTACTACGACCTAATATCCCCTACGGCTACTAAATACGTCGGTCTCTACTAAGTAGATACCTATCCAATAAGTAGCTTATAATCTAGGAAACCTTAAGTATATAAGTATCTACTAAAGTCTAGGTCCTTAGTTAAGTCTAATATTGGTTTGGTCCTACTAGTTCTCTAAGAAGTATTTATACCCCTCGAAGTCCTCCCGTACGGTCTACCTTAGGTTCTTTGATAATCTCCGGTTTAAGCTCGAATAAGATTGTATTAACTTATTAATCCTACTCGGCCCTTAAGCTTATATCTACGAAACCCCGGATTTACGACTACGGGAATATAATTATCGATCCTTTTGTTTAGACCCTTTTACTTATTAATCCTAACTAGTCCTTAAGCTTATATCTACGAAACCTAGAGTTTATACTTAAGAGAATACCTTTACCGTTCCTCCTACTCTAGCCTCTTTAATAGCTTCTTACTCTTCGTTAGCCCTCCCGGCGGCGCTAATAGTTTACGTCCTATCCTCTATCTAAGCCTCCCTGCTCTTATATTTCAAGATTAGAATAGATCTATATAGTCCTTAGGAGGATAATCCTATAAGTTGAAATAGTCGTATTCTCTTAGTCTTTTAGTATTTAGACTTTCGCTATATCGGCCTTTCGTAACCTTCGCCTATTCGCCTCCCGGTCCTCCTTAGTCAAATTAATAGTATCCTCTATTATTGTACCGGTCTAGCTTTACGCTTAAATAGACTTAGTCGGGTATTACTTTCGTAAAACTTAACTTCAGCTATTGAAGGAACTATACCCTAGTATATATATATATTATAACGGTTTAATTCTCGGATAGCTAGCTTCGTAGTAGACGTTTATTACTTTTCCTTTTTATTAATTTTTTTTTATATATATATATATGTGTTCGGAAAGGTTAGGAGAGTTACCTTTTATATATAGAGTTAGGAAGTTTACTTTATTTTATTTAAGCCACCGTACCTTGTTCTGAATTGTTTTTTTTTATATAGGAACCGTTTATATATTAGCCTTTGTTTGCGTTAAACCTAAAGTAAAGAGTATAGGAAGTAGGAAGGCGAATATTATAGGACGACGTTGAATTTTTTTAGTAGGGGAGGGAGAAGTCTTTTAAGTCGGGAATCCGTATTAAAGTCGAGCTATATTAATAAAAGGAACGAATAAACTAGAATTGAAAAACACGAATAATACTACGTATAATACTACTATAACCGGAAACTATAAGGAAAATTTCAACTAATTACCTCGAAAAGTCCTCCTATCTAATAGACTTTACTTGAATATAACCGCAATAGATTAGGTTATTAGAGTAATACCTAATAATTACCGTTACTATCTAGTATACCTCCCGAGGAGCCGCTTCCTATACCAAGCGTTAATACGCGCGACGTACAGGGCTACTTTGGAAATATAAAGGATCTTTTAATATATTCAATTGTTTTAGGAAATGTTTGGGATTTTTTTATATATTTAGATACTTTAGTATACGCGTTAAGGTTTTTATTATTCTTTCTAGTTTTTTCTTACTTTCAAGTTCTTTCTTAGTATCTTAGGATACGAGAAGTTCTATACCCCTTTAAGATTCTTCTTAGTATTTAGGCTTATTAGTTGGTCTCGTATAGTTTTAGCGTATATCTTGGAATACGTTAAGGGTCGACGTATTGTCTACCTAGGGAGGGGATATAAGGGGGATAAAGGTATAAGACTAGAATAGGAAGTAGAATAGGAACGGTATATATAGCGATACGGACAAAATATAAGAAATAATATAATATACGACGGTAATACTATAATTTATATAACCCTAATAATTAATAATATAGGAACTAGATCAACGGTACGTATATAGGAACTAAGATAGTATAATAATACGATCTAATTCTTATTACTTACGTTAACTCTAGACTCTCTCTTCTTTACTCTTAACTACCTTATCTATCTCTTTATAAACTACCCTACCTATCTCTTTACGAAATACTTAAAGATCCTATTACCTTACCTTTGTATAGTAGCTAAGCGGTAGAAGTTAATAGTAATCTAATACTATATTATCTATACTTATCTCACCTATAGTATATACTAGGGTCTCCCGTAATATCTACTAGTCGGGACTACTACTACTAGAAGCCTCCGCCCGTAAGTTATAACTAGTAAAGCTTACTCGGACTCTAGCTAACTACTTATAGGATAATAGTAAGCGCTACCGGCCTTCTCTCGCCTATACGTACTATACCTAGTACCGGGCTTAGTATACCCTAATATACGTACTATAGTCTATCTTATTTCTTCCGCTAACTAATTAGGCCCTAGCTCGCCGGTTTAGCCTATACCGCGTAGACCCGGTCGGGTTAAGACTAGAGGTATATCCCGTATTCTATTTATTAACGTACGCTAACCGTCTATAGCGAGTCCGCCCTATCTAGCCTAGTCGCCGCCCTTAAGGCCTATAAGGCTCTCCGGTCCCTAGTAGACTAGGCCCTCGTCCCGCTATAAGTTATCCGAGCCCTTCTCTCTAATACTAATACTAACCTTATAAAATAATACGGTCGCCGCTACTACTACTACTACCTACGAGACGGTAGTAATAAATTTTATAATAGCTAGCCCGGTACCCGGCTCCTAGGTATAGGGACCCTAGCGGTCCAATTATATATAAGGGAGGAGAGGAGGGGGGGGAGAGGAAGTTTCCTTTACGCTCTTTTTTTTTTTTTATAGGTACGGGGAGTAGCGTCTAGCTATTACCGCCTATACTAAAACTAGAGGGGACCGGATAAACCCTAAAATAAATAAAAAAAATACTCTAAAATTAAACTCCTAATCTTAACTCTAAGTAAATATTAGAAATATAACTTACCGTAATAGCCTCGTCCGCCCGCTCCTTCTTAGCCGCCCTCTATCGAATTCCTATAGGGGGCTATCGTTTTCTAGTATAGGTCCGTAAACTAGTTCGAACTCGTCTATAGCTATAGTATCCTCTATAGCTTCTAGCGGCTCCTACGTTATATCGTAGTAACCGCGCTATTTTACTAGGGCCTTACGCCCTTATCCCCGCCTAGCCTTCCTAGCGTATAGAATCTTCTCTACCTCGAACTCCTCGTACGACTCTAGTAGTATAGGGCCTAGTTAGGAGTCGTCGATAACCTATCCGGGTAGTAGGTTATCTAGGTACTACTATAAAAGGTCGGGGTAAAATATATTATATATCCTACTAGGGATACCTTTAAGCTATACGGATATCGGGCTTTTAACCTCGGCTACCGTATATTTAGCGTATCGCGCGTCTAGCTTTTTCTTTAGCCTCTCGCTACCGTAGTTCCTTAGGTCTAACTATACTTTATCGCCGACCTAGAACCTTTAGGTAGAGACCTATCGCCTATTATAGGACTCCTCCTACTACTATTACGAAACCCCTATTAGCGATTAGTATAGTTCTATAATCTTCCCTATCCTCTAAACGAATTCTTTAGCCCTCTATTTAGCGGGGATCGGGATAGAGTCTATAGCTACCTCCTCTAATAGTATAGCCGTAGGGGCTTTAAAGCCGTATATCGCGAAAAATAGCGATATACCGATTCCTATATAGTATTAGCCGTTTACTACTAACTAGGCTACGGGTAGCTACTAGGCCTAGTCGTTCTAATTAAAGTTAATAAAGTACCGTAGGTATACCTATACTTCCTAGTTAAGCCGCTCCGGGCCTCCGTCCGTTTAGTAGTAGTATACGCTACTTAGCCGCTACTCGACGCCTAGTAGGCGATAGAAGTATCTCTAGAAGGCGCCCGTCTAGTTCCTACCGCGGTCCGACGTTATTGCCCTAGGTAGCCTATAGTAGCGTACCTAGTATCTTAGGAATATCTCGGCGCAAGCCTCCGCGTTAGTAGTAGGTATCGCTTTAAAAACTATAGTCTTACTTAGCCTATCTTTTATTATATAGAGGTTCGTATTACTATTAGACTCCGGGGGTTCTACTATAAAATCGATTAATAACTCCGAGAAAAATCTATCGGGGACTAGGAGCGACTATAGGAGACTATATTTAGTACTACGCTAAACCTTATTACGGCTATAGCCGTTATAGTTCTATATAAACCTCCGTATATACGAGGCTATTAGTAGCTAGTAGAAGTCTCGGCCTATAACGGAGAGTATATTCTCCCTATCTAGGTAACTAGTTACCGCGGAGTCGTAGTTCTTTTAAATTAGCTTAGTCCTTAAATTATCTAGACCCCTTATATCGTCGTCCGACTCCTTTCGCTCTACGTCTATTATAAATAGGGCGCTAGGTACCTATAGCTTACCTCGATATCGTAATAGGCCTTAGGTATCGATCTTATAGTCCGCGATTTAAACCTTAACGCGGGCCCTAGTAGGAATAGCTCGCTCGACGGACTATACCGCCTAGAATACCTATTAGTAGTATATATCTTTAGTAACTACCCTATCCTAGAGCTCGTTGAGGGCGTCCTCCTAGAACGGGCCTTAATCTATCCCGAAAACCTTATATCCCGTCGCTATAGGGGCGGCTAGCGTATACTTAGTTAGGCTTGCCTCCGGGATTAGCTATTAGACCCTCGAAGTATAATCGTAGTTATCTAGATTATCCTAATCTCGTCTAGATAGCGCGTCTAGTACTATTACTTCTAACCCCGGGCGATATACTATAGAGATCCTATATCTTATTAGGGTCTCTGCGAACCGTATCTATCGCTTAGATAGCCTCTACTTTTTTATAAAGTATTCTAGGTTCCTATAATCCGTTATAATTAAAAATAGACTATAGCTACGAAGCTCCGTATCCTAGTATTATATAGGGTCCCCAACGGGGCGGGTTGGGGCGGGTTATAGGGTAGGGAACCCGCCCCGTTCGCGGGTCGGGTTTTAACGGGTTAGGGCGGGGTCCCGGGGCGGGTTATAGTTTAGAAGAAAACCCGCCCAGTTTACCCCGTTCGGGTTTTCCACGTGATTTTTATAAGGTTAGATATATAGATATATTAATATATTATATTCCTATTAGGTAGAGTATAACCTATAGACTATAATAAGTATTTAAAAAATTAAAATATATATAATAGATCTATAGTTATTAAGGTTTCTAGAAAAAAACTCCGGGTTCCCCCCTTAAAAACCCGCCCCTAACTAACGGGGCGGGTTTAAAGCTTAGCGGGGCGGGTCGGGTTAGGGTTATAGCTTTATAACCCGCCCCTAAAACCCGCCCCGCCCCGCCCCTAACCCGACCTACCCCGTTTCGCCCCGCCCCGTTGGGGACCCTAGTATTATAGGTACCGGACTACAGCTAGTAACTCTTTATTATAGATATCGTAGTTAATTTCGGCCTTATTTAGTTTTTCTAAATAGAAAGCGACTAGGTAGCGAACCCTACTAGTCTCCTAGCTTAGAACCCCGCCTAGCGCGAAGCTACTACTATCGGCCTCTAGAAACGTCGAAAGCGCGGGATCCTACTATCGTAGTACTAGAGTACTTATAAAATACTCCTTTAAATCGTTGAAAGATGCCTAGGCCGCTTCGTCCTAGGAGAACGTAGTATTTACCCTAGTTAGCGACGTAAGCGGGGCGGCGCGCGTAGAGTAGCCCTTAATAAATATTCGGTAATAGTTCGTAAATCCTAGGAACCTACGGACCTCCCTCTAGTTATACGGGACTACCTTATCTCGGACGGTTTAAACCTTCTCTAGGTCGGCCTAAAGGCCCCCTCCGTCAGCGTAAATAATAAAACCTAGATACTTAATACTCTTCCTCGCGAACTCGCTCTTCGCGGGGTCTAAGTATAGGCTAGCGTCCTAAAGCGCCCGGAGAACGGTACGTACCTTTTTAAAATAGTCTTTACGGCTACCTCGGGTATAGATTAGTACGTCGTCTATATATACTAAGGCGTATTCGTCGAGGAACTTCCGAAGTACTATATTAAAATACTATTAAAAACTAGACGGTACCCTAGCTAAACCGAACGGAGTTATAAGCTACTTAAATAGCCCGTATCTAGTCCGGAACGCTATCTTATACTCGTAACCCTAGGCTATCCTAAGCTTCTAAAACGCGCTTACTACGTCTACCTTTAATAAGTAGGTATAGCCCGCGAGGTTCTAGAGGGTCTCCGAAATAAGTAGGAGTAGGTATCTATCTTCCTTAGTTACCGTATTAAGTACTCTATAGTTATAGTAGAACCTTAGGCCCCCCGCGGGTTTCCGGATAAAAAGTATTAGTACCCTACCGTCTAAGCTCGATAGCTAAATAAACCCCTTAGCTAGTAGCTCGTTTAACGTTTTCCGTAGGACTAGGAGCTCCTCCTTAGATATACTATAGAGCGGCCCCTATAGTAAGGACTCTATTATCCCGTTAGGCTTCGTATATAGCTCGATTCTATAGTCTACCCCTAGCTAGTAGGGGGCGAGTTTTTCCGCCTCTAGGCTTAAAAATAGCGGGATTATATCGTAAACCTCTAGGGGGAGTTACGCGCGGAGTTCCGCCTCCGTATTAGGCCTTTTCTCTATTATAGCCTTCTCGAAGTCCTCTATTACTATAGCGGCGACTATTACCGAATAACCGTCTTCTACCTTCTTAATATAGAAGGTTACTAGCGTAACTATAAAGTTATCGGTCTCTAGCTATACCTATTCCGTTAGCGTTGGCGTAGCGTCCTCGCTAGAGCTCTCTAATCGATAGGCTACTATATAAGGGTCGCCGTCTTCTACCGCTTTAGGGGCGGATTCCGCTACCTACCTTACTACCCGCCTATAGTATAGCTAGCCTTTATTAGGCGCTATCTAGATACGGTTATACGCCTTCTAGGGGTTCCCTAAAATAACCGGAAAGGCTAGTTTAGGGACGTAGTATACGTAGACTACCTACTCGAAGCCGGCTATCTTAAGTTTAAGGGCGACTACCCCCTAAATACTAGACCCGGCTATATCGCCTATAGCGCCCCGGATCCGTCTCGTCGTTTTTCCTATCTTAGGGAGTCTAAGCCGTTTGGCTAGGTCTCCGTCTATTATAGCGTAGTACTAATAGCCTTCGTCTATTAGGGTAGATACGTAGGAAATACTATTAATTACTACGTCTATAAGTATATTATTTCCGTCTATATTTACCCGGTAAGCGTCCTAGTCCTTTATTAGTACTCGACCTACTCCCTTCCTCTATCTTCGGAGGGGAGCTATCCTTTTCCCGGCGGGTTAGACTCGGTAACCTCTAGGACCGGGGCGGTCTCCGTTATAGCCGGGACTATTAAGGTATTATAGGTAAGATAAGCGTAGATAATATAGTATTAGATTACTATTAACTTCTACCGCTTAGCTACTATACAAAGGTAAGGTAATAGGATCTTTAAGTATTTCGTAAAGAGATAAATAGGGTAGTTTATAAAGAGATAGATAAGGTAGTTAGGAGTAAAGAATAGAGAGTCTAGAGTTAACGTAAGTAATAAGAATTAGATCGTATTATTATACTATCTTAGTTCCTATATACGTACTATTAATCTAGTTCCTGTATTATTAATTATTGGGGTTCTATAAATTGTAGTATTACGGTAGTATATTATATTCTTTCTTATATATTATCCGTATCTTATATCTCGTTCCTATTCTACTTCCTATTCTAGTCCTATACCTTTATCCCTCTTATATCCCCTTCCTAGGTAGATAATACGTCGACCCTTAACGTATTCTAAGATATACGCTAAAACTATACGAGACTAACTAATAAGCCTAAATACTAAAAAGAATCTTAAAGGGGTATAGAACTTCTCGCATCCTAAGATACTAAGAAAGAACTTAAAAGTAAGAAAAGACTCGAAAGAGTAATAAAACCTTAACGCGTATACTAAAGTATCTAAATATATAAAAAAATCCCAAATATTTCTAAAACCAAGAAAGAATTCAAAGCTCTCCTAAAATAATTAAATATATCGAAAGATTCTATATATTTCTAAAGTAGCCCTGTACGTCGCGCGTATTAACGCTTAGTATAGGAAGCGGCTCCTTAGGAGGTATACTAGATAGTAACGGTAATTATTAGGTTATTACTCTAATAACCTAATCTATTACGGTTATATTTAAGTAAAGTCGGTTAGATAGGAGGACTTTTCGAGGTAATTAGTTAAAATTTTCCTTATAGTTTCTAGTTATAGTAGTATTATACGTAGTATTATTCGTATTTTTCAATTCTAGTTTATTCGTTCCTTTCCTTAATATAGCTCGACTTTAATACGGATTCCCGACTTAAAAGACTTCTCCCTCCCCTACTAAAAAAATTTAACGTCGTCCTATAACGTTCGCCTTCCTACTTCCTATACTCTTTACTAGGTTTAACGTAAATAAAGGCTAATATATAAATAGTTCCTATATAAAACAATTTAGAATAAGGTACGGTGGCTTAAATAAAATAAAGTAAACTTCCTAACTCTATATATAAAAGGTAACTCTCCTAGCCTTTCCGGACATATATATATATATATAAAAAACTAATAATAAGGAAAAGTAATAAACGTCTACTACGAAGCTAGCTATCCGAGAATCGAACCGTTATAATATATATACTAGGGTATAGTTCCTTTAATAGCTAAAGTTAAGTTTTACGAAAGTAATACCCGACTAAGTCTATTTAAGCGTAAAGCTAGACCGGTATAATAATAGAGGATACTATTAATTTAACTAAGGATAAACGGGAGGTAAATAGGCGAAGGTTACGAAAGGCCGATATAGCGAAAGTCTAAGTAGTAAAAGACTAAGAGAAAACGACTACTTTAACTTATAGGATTATCCTCCTAAGGACTATATAGATCTATTCTAATCTTAAAATATAAGAGTAGGGAGGCTTAGATAGAGGATAGGACGTAAACCGTTAGCGCTACCGGGAGGGCTACTAAAGAGTAAGAAGTATTAAAGAGACTAGAGTAGGAGGAATAGTAAACGTATTCTCTTAAGTATAAACTCTAGGTTTCGCAGATATAAGCTTAAGGACTAATTAGGATTAATAAGTAAGAGGGTCTAAATAAAAGGATCGATAATTATATTCCCGTAGTTATAAATCCTAGGTTTCGTAGATATAAGCTTAAGGGCTAAGTAGGATTAATAAGTTAATATAATCTTATCGAAGCTTAAACCGGAGATTATTAAAGAACCTAAAGTAGACCGTACGGGAGGACCTCGAGGGGTATAAATACTTCCTAGAGAACTAGTAGGACCAAACTAATATTAGACTCAACTAAGGACCTAGACTTTAAGAAATACTTATATACTTAAGGTTTCCTAGATTATAAGCTACTTATTGGATAGGTATCTACTTAGTAGAGATAGACGTATTCGATAGCCGTAGGGGATATTAGGTCGTAGTAATTCCTAATATATAGAGGAGAATCGAAAGCGCGTAAAGTAGAAGAGAATCGAATAAGTACTAAGTAGAGAAGGATTAAAAAGGTCGAAAGCGTATATAGCGGAAGAGGATTAAAGAGGCGTAAAGGTCCCCTAGGATTACGTACTAAGTTCCTTTATACTAATATATAAATAAGGGATTCGATTAAGGTATAGTATATTAGCTTATTAGCTTAATATTTTATATACTTTCCTAATCGTTTCCTTTTCTATATTATAAGTATTTATAAGCCGTTTACGAATCGAATACTTCTCCGTAGTTCCTAGTAATCCTAGTATTAGCTAGGGTCGAATCCTTCTAGTCTAGGAATAATTACTTATAGTCTAGATCGGCGAAATAATATATCTAGATCCTCGTTACTAGGTTACTTTTCCTATTCCTATTCCTTATCCTTATCTAATTAAGTATTGTCTTGATCCTAGCCTTATTCTTATTCTATCCTATACTCCTAACTAGTATTAAGGAGGTTATTACCTATAGGCCTATCCCTCTAGTAGAAGATCCTAATCCTATTTCCTCGAATCGTCTTATATACTAAAACTCTATTTAGTTCCTTAAGTACGTAGCTACTAATAGGTAATCCGGTTCTCCTATCCTTATATACTTCCGCGATACGGTATAGACCGACCTATATAAAATCTAATTTAGATCCGAAATCCTTAACGATCTTCGTATTATATAAAAGGATAAGTTATCCTACGTCTAGGTTTTTAGTACGTATTCTAGTTTAATATTACGGTTCCTAGTACTCGTTTACTTCCTATCTTATACGTTCCTACCTTACGATAGCTTCCTAGAGGTCTTCCCCTCTCTAATCTAGTTACTTAGCTCGTAGAAAAAGAAGGTATTCTATTATCCTAACCGTAGTCTAAGGAAGGTTTTACTATATAACTATTTTTAGTTCGATCGGAAGGACGTATTCTTTACTAAGTATTATCCTAACTAGAGTTATACCGGTTATTCTATTAACTATTATCCGTTCGGCCTAAAGTATTACTAGTAATAAATCTTTCTAAGGTTTCTAGTTCCCGTTCGTTACTCGTCGGAAGGCTTCCTATATTATTAAGTAAGACCGTTCGATTCCTCCTTAACCTTAACTATTATATAGTAAAATCTTAATCTTTCTAATATCGTATAGTTTTAGAAGCGTATCCGTATATAGCTTATTCTTAGGACCTCTATTAACTCTAATTTCTAATATAATACCCTATCGATAGATTAGTTCCTTAAAGATAAAATCCGCGATATTCTTAGACGTAGGTACTAAACGGAGTACTCTTACCTTAGGCTAACCGCTTAATTCCTCCCTTACCTAAATAAGATAGCTATAACTACCTCGTAGGGTAATTATCGTATAATTAATAGACTATCTTATACTAAGAATCTTACTCCGAATAATAGTCGTATTTAGAGGTTCTACTACGTACGCTCGATCGCTTATTTAATATTAAGGATATTCTTTAATCTATTTACTAACGTCGTTATAGTACCCGTCCTAGTAATATCGATTCCGAATAAGTACTACGGTAGTTTCGCGTCCTTTATAGCCGTATTTATTATAGAGGGCGACGATAATTTCCTTTCGTTAGTCCTAGTTATTAATTACGCGACGGTAGGCTTATCCTCGTTTACCTCGCTTAAATAGTTATCGTCTAGCTATAAGGTAGCCTATTACCTTTCTTTTTATAGCCGTAATCTATTTACCTTTAAGATAGTCTACGACTTTTAATATTATAAGCTAGTTAGTAATCGCTCGGTATTCCGCGGTATATTCGCTATCTAATCCTTCCTAAGGTTCCGATAAACCGAATTCTCCGTATTCCTCGTTCTAATCTATAGAACTTTCGCTACTAGTATTATCGTTATTTTCTAGACTAGGTACGGTTATCGGGTAGAGCTAGATTATATACCGTAGGTTACGCTTATAGACGTAGATACTAGAATAGTAAAGGGCTCTAAGTCGTCGATCGATAAAATCCTCGATATTAAAGTTAGGAACGGTAGGGACGTCCTTTTTAGGTACGTTACTAAATTAGCGGGAGAGTCTATTAGCTACTATATTCTTTTTCCCGGGAACGTATTAGATATTAAAATCCTATATTTAAATCTATACGAGCTATCGTATAACTAGAGATCCTACTATATCCGAAGATACTCTATTAAGTTAATAGATTAAAGTCCGGGCGTCCGTTTCGACTACGAAATACGTTCCCTAAAGATAAAGGTAGAATTTCTTAAGAGCGTATAAAAGGGTACGGTATTCTAGTTTAACTATATCGTATTTCCTTTCTAATAGCGACTAGATCCTACTTTTATATTAGTATAGGTATCTCTTACCTAGTTCGTCTATTTATTATAGGACTACTCCCTATCCTTCTCTTAAAGTATCTACCGTAAGAATAATCTCGCCTAAATCTAGTTCGTATATAACCGGTCGTAGTACGGGTATAGTCGTAAGTACTTCCTAAAGAGTTTTTATTACCTTATCTTATTCTTTTCCCTAATAGAATTCTAAGTCCTTAAATAATACGAAGATAGGTTTCGAAATAGTAGTAAAATCCTATATCTAGATTCGGTAATAGATATAGACTCCGATAAAAGCTCTTATAGACTTAATAGACCTAGGAGTTAACTAGTTCAAAATAGCGGCTACCTTAGAAGCGTTCGGGTATCGTCCTTCTCGATCGTAATAGTATCCGATTATATTCACGCCCTCTTTATAAATATCGAACTTTTCTCCTAATATCGTTACTCCTATACGTTTAATATCCGTAAGAACTATATCTAGCCTAACTACGTATTCTAAGACCCCTCGACGTACTCCCTTAAACTCGGATTCCTTATCGTTATTATACTTTTTCGGGGTTCTAGTAATTATATCGTCTACGTAAATATCGCTATATTTAAACTAGTAGGAAATAATTATCTTAGATATACGGTAAAATTAGGCTACTAAGTTCGTTACTCCTTAAGGTAGAGTAGTTATTCGTAAAAGACTAAACGGGTATATAAATAAGGTAAGATCGCGACTTTCTTTAGTAAGTTCTAATTGGTCGTACCTAGAGAAAAGGTTAGTAAGCGATATCTATACGTATCTAGTAAACTAGTTAGAAAATTCATCGGCTATTAGTAGTACGTTCCCGTCCCTAATAGTAACTACGTTAATATTCGTAGCGCTATTAATTAGCCGATACTTACCGTTTTTCTTTAAGACCAAAAACTATAGATTACGATATAAGGTATAACTAGGTTCGAGTCTTCCCGTCTTAATTCTTTCGTAAAATATCTAACGAATCTCGCTTAATAGAGCCTTAGGGATATTAAAGGGTTTCGCTTACTAAGGTTCGTAGTCTACTACTTAGATAACTTATACTAGTACTACTTCCTTCCTAATTTTACCGTATTCTTCGAAGCTCTATATAAGGGTAGGTTCTCGTCGTATAAGTATTTCCTTAACTAGTAATCGTTCGTTTGGGCTAAAGGACTAGTTAATACGTATATTATTAAACTAGAGTTCCGTAAGCCGAGTCTAACAAGGGAAACGGGCGTAGCGTTTCTCGAGGAATCTATTAAGGTAATAGTAAGGTTCCGTACTAAACTACTCTTTTAGTATTATATCTCTCCAATCCGTACGACCGCTAGGTATTAATCTATTAGTAAGCTAAACGTTCTAAGGTTAGATCTTATCTACTTTCTTCTTATATATACTATTTACGTATTTCGTTCTATATTTTATCGGGGAGCTAGTCGAAAATAAGGAAATCCTTAGGGAAAGTAGGTCCTATTTATCTAAGTATCTAAATATTAGTAATCCGGTCTAAGACTTCGCCGGTATAAGGCGATAATAGGTAAATATTCGGTACCTTATCTACTATTCCTATAGAAGCTTATCCCTTTCTTTTTATAGCTTTATCTCGTTTACTATAGTAGCTATATTAAGTCTAGTCGTAGTATAAGTCTTATTATATAGAAGTCTCCTAAAGTCTAGCGGTAAGAGAAACTTATTACGGATCGGGTCGTTAAAAAGCTATTCGTATATATTCTAGCCTAAGTTTAGTACTAGGAGCCTTAGGTTTCTTATATATATAGCGGATATCCTTCTAAGACCTAGGACTCCGCCTCCTTATTTTTCGAATTATCCGAATTAGAATTATCTTCTTAGTCTAAATAAGTATAAGGGATTCGAAGACTAGACTTATACCTATCGTATAGGAATTCCGAGATAACTACTTACTATATAACGCTCTATTCGCCGTTTATAGAGAATACCTTATACGAAATACTTAGGGTCCCTAACGGGGCGGGGCGAAACGGGGGGGGTCGGGTTAGGGGCGGGTCGGGGCGGGTTTTCGGGGCGGGTTATAAAGCTATTACCCTAACCCGACCCGCCCCGCCAAGATATAAACCCGCCCTGTTAGTTAGGGGCGGGTTTTTAAGGGGGGAACCCGGAGATTTTTTACGGAAAGCTTAATAACTTTAGAACTACTATATATATTTTAATTTTTTAATAGCTAATAATAATCTCTAGGTTATAGAGTATCTTTTAAGAATATAAAATATATATATATCTATATATATAACACTATAAAAATCACGTGGAAAACCCGAACGGGGCGAACGGGGCGGGTTTTCTTCTAAACTATAACCCGCCCTAGGAACCCGCCCCAACCCGTTAAAACCCGACCCGCTAACGGGGCGGGTTCCCTACCCTATAACCCGCCCCAACCCGCCCCGTTGGGGACCCTAGAAATACTACTATCCGCCTTAGCCTATATAACGAGACGACTCCGTACTAAGAAGGGCTAACTAAGTATTATTCCCTAAGAGTAGTCCCTAAGTACTATAAAGACTATATTTTTATAATTAAAGTCTACTCCGGTAATCCGTATACGCGTACTAGTCTAGCTAACTAGAGGAACTCTCCTCCCGTCGGTAACCTTAAGCTTATCTAAAACTAGTCCCTAGATATCCTACTTAATACTATTAACTACTAATCTACAACTCCTTATAACTCCTTTAGATATAACGTTTACTTCGGCTCTAGTATTATATAACGCCTTAATCTCTAGTTTTCCAATCCGAGCTATTAAAGTAGGGCTCCTTATAGAGACGCGAGAACGGTTATTATCCTTATTAATACGAAGAACTATTTCTAAAGTTAGTTCCTACTCTTCTAAGCGTAGTACTATAATTCCTACTCCTTATTTTATTCCGTCCGCTTTCTATCTTTCTTCTATTTTCCGCTTCCTTTTAGTAGCCTTTTCCTATTTCCTTCGTTCTATTTCCTCTATTTTAGGACGGATATTATTAGCTAATTATTCTAGTAGGGACTTATATAAGAGATCTCTAAATACCGGAATATAAATAATAGTATCCTAAAGACTAAGTTGGACTAATTACTAGAGGATATTCCCTACTATACGTATTCCGTTAGTAGCCTTTCTTTCTTCGTAACGTATTACTTAAGAGTCGGGTTCCTAGGCTTACGAGTTTTCTTTAGTAGTTCTAGTAGCGAGTTCCTAAGGGTTACGTCTAGTTCGTTGTCTTCTAAGTCTAAGTCTATATCCGAGTCTCCTTCGCTATTCTATTATTCCGCGGTCTTGGTAATATAACTATATACTATATACTTAACTATCAGGGCCTTAGATCTACTAGACTTAGTAACCCTAGTAGGCTATTTTCCTTTTACCTTTTCTAATAGGGGTTTTCGTGTAGATAAACGTAGTTAGGTAGTAGCCGTAAGAATAATAGAAGGTATAAATCCGCCTCCTCCTACCTTACTAATATTCGATACCTAAACCTATATACTAAAGTCTTCCTACTCTAAGTCGCTTAATTTAATAATTCTAATAAATAACTTAACTGTCCTAAATAACGAAATACTACTAGAGCCCTATTAAGACTAAGCTAATTAAGTACGGATCTAGTTACTATAGTTCTAGCCGTTAATAATTCCTCCGATTTTCCCGCCTAGAGCGGCTGAAGTTACCTAGTACTACTATCTAGGTATTACGTTTATATTCTAATAGTAAATTCCTTAAGTAACTAGTTCTATAACGTTAGGGTATATCCGTTCGTAATATTCTATACTTCTATAGCTCCTACAACCTCTCTTTTCCGATATTCCGTTCTAGGTAGTCTATATAGGGGGCGGTAACGAAGAAGGGATTAAAGGGTAGTTAGTAGGTAGGGTAGTTAGGTTCGAGTTTCTTAGCTAGGCTAGGGGTAGAGGCTAGGGGTTGCTAGGGATACTAGTAGACTAAATATTAGCGGACTAACTATATTAGTTAGCGGTATTCTAGATATACTAGGAGGACTAGTTAGTATTAGCTAGCCCCCTATAGTAATTTCTACGTAGGTTAGTATAAACGAAGGAACTTCCTAATAGTATAGTATTAGACTAAGTAGAAGAGCGAAAGTTATTATAGATCTAATCGTTAAGTATAGTAAACTATTTTATATCTTTCCTAGCTACTACTATAGTAGGATCCGTACTTTCGGTAATAGCGAAGAGTAGGACGTCCCTAGAAGTATTCGTTCTATAAAGACCCTTAAGAGCTTTAATAATATTAGCCCTAAGTTAAGGTTTAGTAGTTTTAGGTTTTTCTTCAGCTATAGCCTCGTTCCTTCGAAGGACTATTCGTTTAATAACCCTATCGAGGGTACTTCCTTTATAACTATCTAATATAAAGAGTAATATATTCTCGTTACTAATAATAATCCGTTTAGCTTTAAGGATAATCCGTTTAATATCGTTAAAGGTAGAGCGAATACGAGGGTCGATATTAAGCGTTAGGTTAACCTATTAACGAACCGATTCTAGTAATCTACTAAGGAAGATCCTACTTATAGTAGACCTAGTTAGTTTATCGGTATTAATAATAAGTAGATAGTAGTTCTTAAATTCCTTAATAAAGCTACGAGTATCTAGTTTCTAAGAGACGCTTTAAAAAGTAAGTTTATAGAGGTAAGTAGTAGTTTCCTTTCGCTAACGGTTATTAGTAGCGATATATTCCTTACGAAGGGATTTACGGAGAGTTCTATAGCTACGTTTCTTATAGCTATCCAAAAGCTTAATATCGTATAGATAGCTAGACTTAATATTACGAGTAAGAGCCTAGATCTTATAGGTATTATTAGTAATATCGTAGGTATCGAAGGTATATTTACGGCGAATAAGGAAGTCCGTAATATTCCGACTATCGAAGCGTTCCTTAGGAGAGAGCGTATAGTTCTTAAGATTAAAGGCTTAAGCCTTTCTTTCCTATCTTCTAGTAATAGTAAAATCCTTAAGGGTATTAATAAGGTTAATTATATTAGAACGAGTAGCTAGTCCTTTAATTATAGGGCTAAGATTAGCCGTAGACGGGTTACTAGAGGGAGGGCCGGAAGAATCCGAAGGTATTCTAGTAGGAGGGATCCTTTAGTCTAGGCGTAAGTATATAGGTATTTCGATTTTTCGTTAGTCTTAAGTTATTCTATTTATTTTATATTATATTCGTTCGCGTACGTTTCTTAGAGATAAGAGTATTAATACTAAGAGTTCCTAGATAATTTCGAAGATAAGTAGCTAAAAGGAGTCGGATCTATACGCCGATATACGGAGTTCGTAGCCTAGACGGCGAGAGTAGTACCGTTTCGTATATAGTATAGTTAGGCCTCTCTTTTCTAACTTATTAGATAAGGGTATATAGGCTATAGAGGGGCAATATATTAATAGTATAGGTAATCCTAGGTATTTTCGTATAAAGTATAATTTCTGCTAACGGGATATCCTAGACTTAGTCTAAGAAGTTAAAAGAACTAGAATATTACTAGTAATTATTCTAAATTCTAATTTTCCGTTAATATAGCTTAGACTTAGACCTTTATAAAGATTTTTCCTATTTCTAAGTTTAGTAATAGTCGGTTAATCGAGTATTATTCGGTTATAAGGAGAGAAAAGGTCGGTTCGAAGGTACGAAGTAACGCTAGTTAATATTCGTATAAAAGTTCGAAGGTATTCTAAAAAAAGGGTAGTTAAAAGTCTAAAGTCGAGAGTCTAAAGTCGAGAGTCTAAAGTCGAGAGTCTAAAGTCGAGAGTCGTATATAGTCTAGTATTCGAAGGAAAGTTTAAAAGTCTAGTAGTCGAAGATTAATATACGAAGTTCCTTTTCGATAGTCTAATAGTCCTATAGTTAAGTTAATAGTAAAGAAAGAGAGTCCTAAAGTCCTAAAGTCTAATATTTAAAGTCTAATATAAAGCCTAATATTCGAGAGTTCGATAATCTAGTCCAAAAAGAGAGAGAGAGTATTCTAAGTATAAGTTCGATTATAATACTATAATAGCTACTAGGAATCGTCTTAGCTATAGAGAGAAACCCTAGTACGACCTCCAAAATATAGGTAAGATAAGCGTAGATAATATAGTATTAGATTACTATTAACTTCTGCCGCTTAGCTACTATATAAAGGTAAGGTAATAGGATCTTTAAGTATTTCGTAAAGAGATAGATAGGGCAGTTTATAAAGAGATAGATAAGGTAGTTAGGAGTAAAGAAGAGAGAGTCTAGAGTTAACGTAAGTAATAAGAATTAGATCGTATTATTATACTATCTTAGTTCCTATATACGTACCGTTAATCTAGTTCCTATATTATTAATTATTAGGGTTCTATAAATTATAGTATTATAGTAGTATATTATATTCTTTCTTATATATTATCCGTATCTTATATCCCGTTCCTATTCTACTTCCTATTCTAGTCCTATACCTTTATCCCCCTTATAGTATTTATTCCTACCCCCTTTTAGGAGGGTCGCTTAGCGGGGCGGTATAGGTAGTCGCTTATACGGTACCCGCTCCCTCCGTACTAGAAGTAGAGACCTTTCTCCTTACGGCCGTCTAGCTCCGCCTTAGATACCTACTTCGCCCTTAGTATAGCGCTACTCCCCCGTTACGTAGGGGGGTAGGGCGCGGCCGCCTTAACTCGGTCTACGACCCGTACTAGGGTTATAATAGTATCGCCGTCTACGGTACTACCGTATAAGGCTAAGCTTATAGCCGCCGCGGTATAGGGGCCGCCGCCTAACTACTTCTACTTGGACCGCTAGGTTAAGAATCGCGCGGCGAACTAGCTAGTATATTCGTAGTTCTATATAATACGTCTAATCTCCGCGGCAAATTAGGTGTACCCCGTCTCCCTCTATATAGTTACTAGAAGTATATTATCCTAGTTAGGGTCCCTAACGGGGCGGGGCGAAACGGGGGGGGTCGGGTTAGGGGCGGGGCGGAGCGGGTTTTAGGGGCGGGTTATAAAGCTATAACTCTAACCCGACCCGCCCCGCTAAGCCTTAAACCCGCCCCGTTAGTTAGGGGCGGGTTTTTAAGGGGGGAACCTAGAGTTTTTTTCTAGAAACCTTAATAACTATAGATCTATTATATATATTTTAATTTTTTAAATCCTTATTATAGTCTCTAGGTTATCCTCTACCTAATAGGAATATAATATATTAATATATCTATATATATAACCTAATAAAAATCACGTGGAAAACCTAAACGGGACGAACGGGGCGGGTTTTCTTCTAAACTATAACCCGCCCTAGGACCCCTCCCTAACCCGTTAAAACCCGACCCGCTAACGGGGCGGGTTCCTTACCCTATAACCCGCCCCAACCCGCCCCGTTAGGGACCCTAGTCCTAGTTATAGAGGGTCTTCTATAGCTACTATATCTTAACCTCGTCGCTCTACTAGGAGCCGTTAGATACTAGTAGAAGTTCGTCGAAGATTAGCTAGTAATCCTACTTTAGCTATCCGTCGTTATATTTTAGGCTTACTAGCTTTTCTAGGGCTATTGTCTTTTCTATAGAGTCCGTAAAAATACGCTTAATCTCTAAGAGAAAGTCCTTAGGGTTCTATTTACCGTCGGGGCCGCTAGCTACCTAAGAACCCTTTATCCGGGCCCTTTTCTCGTAGGTTAAGTAGTCGTTAATAGTATCCTAGTAAAAAGGGGCGGGGAGTACCGGCTTCTATATAGCCCTCGTCCTATAGGAGCTCTAGATCCGGAGAAAAAAATCTCTAAAAGTAGCCGCCGATCTATCCTATTATAGTAGTCGCTATTCTCGAGGTCCGTAGACTAGGTTATCCGTAGCGGAGTCCGGTCTACCTAGGCTACGGTCCTAGATAGCCGAAACTAGGCTCTAGATAGATACGTTGTTACCCTTTAGCTCTATATAGGCTTTATCCGCCTTAAGTAGACTAGCCTACGCCCTCTATAGCTAGGCCTCCTACTCCTTTAAGCGGGTAGCCTAAGCGTACTACTATACTATTAACTACTAGATAATAGTACTATAGTTATACGGCGTAATATCGCTATCGTTGCTCTCTATAGGGTCTATCGTAGTCTCCGTAGCTTCTAGAGCGCGTCGAGAGAAAAGAATAAAGAGAGTTAACTTAATATTACGGAAGACCCTAGTATATACTAAAAGGTAAGGTAGTAGATAGAACTAAGTTAACTAATAAGCTAGAGAGGGGGAGGAGCTCTCTCCTTATACTCTAACGAGGAGACCGTACTCTAACGTACGGTCTCTAGTTCTACTCCTTTCGTAGTCTATTCTTCCTTCCTTTTAGCTACTAGGGTACTAGCCCCTAATACTTAAAACTCTTCCTCGCGAACTCGCTCTTCGCGGGGTTTAGTTATAGGCTAGCGTCCTAGAGCGCCTAGAGAATAGTACGTACCTTCTCGAAATAGTCTTTATAGCTACCTTAGGTATAGATTAGTACGTCGTCTATATACGCTAAGGCGTATTCGTCGAGGAACTTCCGAAGTACTATATTAATATACTATTAAAAACTAGACGGTATCCCGGCTAAACTAAACGGAGTTATAAGCTACTCTAATAGCCCGTATCTAGTCTAGAACGCTATCTTATACTCGTAACCCTAGGCTATTCTAAGTTTCTAAAACGCGCTTACTACGTCTACCTTTAATAAGTTAGTATAGCCCGCGAGGTTCTAGAGGGTCTCCGAAATAAGTAGGAGTAGGTATCTATCCTCCTTAGTTACCGTATTAAGTACTCTATAGTTATAGTAGAACCTTAGGCCCCCCGTAGGTTTCCGGATAAAAAGTACTAGTACCCTACCGTTTAAGCTCGAAGGCCGAATAAACCCCTTAGCTAGTAGCTCGTTTAACGTTTTCCGTAGGACTAGGAGCTCCTCCTTAGATATACTATAGAGCGGCCCCTATAGTAAGGACTCTATTATCCCGTTAGGCTTCGTACGTAGCTCGATTCTATAGTCTACCCCTAGCTAGTAGGGGGCGAGTTTTTCCGCCTCTAGGCTTAAAAATAGCGGGATTATATAATAAACCTCTAGGGGGAGTTACGCGTAGAGTTCCGTCTCCGTATTAGGCTTTTTCTCCGTTATAGCCTTCTCGAAGTCCTCTATTACTATAGTAGTAACTATTACTAAATAACTATCTTCTACCTTCTTAATATAGAAGGTCGCTAGCGTAACTACGAAGTTATCGGTCTCTAGCTATACCTATTCTATTAGCGTTAGTATAGCGTCCTCGCCTAAGCTCTCCGATCGATAGGCTACTATATAAGGGTCGCCGTCTTCTACTACTTTAGGGGCGGGTTCTACTACCTACCTTACTACCCGCCCGTAGTATAACCGGCCTTCGTTAGGCGCTATCCGGATACGGTTATACGCCTTCTAGAGGTTCCCTAAAATAACCGGAAAGGCTAGTTTAGAGACGTAGTATACGTAGACTACCTACTCGAAGCCGGCTATCTTAAGTTTTAGGGCGACTACCCCCTAAATACTAGACCCGGCTATATCGCCTATAGCGCCCCGGATCCGTCTCGTCGTTTTTCCTACCTTAGGGAGTCTAAGCCGTTTAGTTAGGTCTCCGTCTATCGTAGCGTAGTACTAATAGCCTTCGTCTATTAGAGTAGATACGTAGGAAATACTATTAATTACTACGTCTATAAGTATATTATTTCCGTCTATATTTACCTAGTAAGCGTCCTAGTCCTCTATTAGTACTCGACCTACTCCCGACCTCTATCTTCGGAGGGGAGCTATCCTTTTCCCGGTAGGTTAGACTTAGTAATCTCTAGAACTAGGGCGGTCTCCGTTATAGCTAGGACCGTTAAGGTATTTATCCCTACCCCCTTTTAGGAGGGTCGCTTAGTAGGGCGGTATACGTAGTCGCTTATACGGTACCTACTCCCTCCGTACTAGAAGTAGAGACCTTTCTCCTTACGGCTGTCTAGCTCTACCTTAGATACCTATTTCGCCCTTAGTATAGCGCTACTCCCCCCTTACGTAGAGGGGTAGGGCGTAGCCGCCTTAGCTCGGTCTACGACCCGTACTAGGGTTATAATAGTATTACCGTCTACGGTACTACTATATAATGCTAGGCTTATAGCCGCCGCGGTATAAGGACTACCGCCCGACTACTTCTACTTAGACTACTAGGTCGAGAATCGCGTAGCGAACTAGCTAGTATATTCGTAGTTCTATATAATACGTCTAATCTCCGCGGTAAATTAGGTATACCCCGTCTCCCTATATATAGTTACTAGAAGTATATTATCCTAGTTATAGAGGGTCTTCTATAGCTACTATATCTTAACCTCGTCGCTCTACTAGGAGCCGTTAGATACTAGTAGGAGTTCGTTAAAGATTAGCTAGTAATCCTACTATAGCTAGCCGTCGTTATATTTTAGGCTTACTAGCTTTTCTAGGGCTATCGTCTTTTCTATAGAGTCCGTAAAAATACGCTTAATCTCTAAGAGAAAGTCCTCGGGGTTCCGTTTACCGTCGGGGCTGCTAGCTACCTAAATAGGGTCCCTAACGGGGCGGGGCCAAACGGGGGGGGGCGGGTTAGGGGTAGGGTAGGGCGGGTTTTCGGGGCGGGTTATAAGTATAAAACTCTAACCTAACCCGCCCCGCTAAGCTCTCAACCCGCCCCGTTAGATAGGGGTAGGGTCTCGTAACCTAACCCGTTACAACCCGTATATAATACCGTTAGTATATTTAGAATATACGTAGTATTTCTAGTAGTCTTCTAGTAGTTAAAAAGAGTCTTCTAGTAGTTATAACGATAGTCGAAATATTTCTAGTAGTCTTCTAGTAGTTATAGAGCTTATAATAAGTTATATTATAACTAAATCTACGGCTCGAAAGTTAAGAGCTTGAAACTAAGTTATTAGGGGCTAGTACCCTAGTAGCTAAAAGGAAGGAAGAATAGACTACGAAAGGAGTAGAACCGGAGACCGTACGTTAGAGTACGGTCTCCTCGTTAGAGTATAAGGAGAGAGCTCCTCCCCCTCTCTAGCTCGTTAGTTAACTTAGTTCTATCTACTACCTTACCTTTTAGTATATACTAGGGTCTCCCGTAATATTAAGTTAACTCTTTTTATTTTTCTCTCGACGCGCTCTAGAAGCTACGGAGACTACGATAGACCCTATAGAGGGCGACGGTAGCGATATTACGCCGTATAACTATAGTACTATTATCTAGTAGTTGATAGTATAGTAGTAGGCTTAGGCTACCTACTTAGAGGAGTAGGAGGCCTAGCTATAGAGGGCGTAGGCCGGTCTACTTAAAGCGGATAAGGCCTACGTAGAGCTAAAAGGTAACGACGTATCTATCTAGAGCCTAGTCTCGGCTATCTAGGACTACGGCCTAGGCGGATCGGACTCCGCTACGGACAACCTAGTCTACGGACCTCGAGAATAGCGACCGCTATAATAGGATAGGTCTACGGCTACTTTTAGAGATTTTTTTCTCCGAATCTAGAGTTCCTATAGGACGAGGGCCGTATAGAAGCTAGTACTTCCCGCCCCTTTTTACTAGGATACTATTAACGACTACCTAACCTACGAGAAAAGAGCTTATATAAGGGGTTTTTAGGTAGCTAGCGGCCCTAACGGTAAACGGAACCCCGAGGACTTTCTCTCGGAGATTAAGCGTATTTTTACGGACTCTATAGAAAAGACGACGGCCCTAGAAAAGCTAGTAAGCCTAAAATATAACGATAGCTAGCTATAGTAGGATTACTAGCTAATCTTTAACGAACTCCTACTAGTATCTAACGGCGCCTAGTAGAGCAACGAGGTTAAGATATAGTAGCTACGGAAGACCCTCTATAACTAGGATAATATACTTCTAGTTACTATATAGAGGGAGACGGGGTATACCTAATTTACCGCGGAGATTAGACGGATTATATAGAACTACGAATATACTAGCTAGTTCGCCGCGCGATTCTCGACCTAGCGGTCTAAGTAGAAGTAGTTAGGCGGCGGCCCCTATACCGCGGTAGCTATAAGCTTAGCCTTATACGGTAGTACTATAGACGGCGATACTATTATAACCCTAGTACGGGTCGTAGACCGAGCTAAGGTAGCCGCGCCCCGCCCCCCTACGTAAGGGGGGAGTAGTACTATACTAAGGGCGAAGTAGGTATCTAAGGCGGAGCTAGATAGCCGTAAGGAGAAAGGTCTCTACTTCTAGTACGGAGGGAGTAGGTACCGTATAAGCGACTACGTATACCGCCCCGCTAAGCGACCCTCCTAAAAGGGGGTAGGAATAAATACCTTAACGGTCCTAGCCGTAACGGAGACCGCCCCGGTCCTAGAGGTTACTAAGTTTAACCCGCTAGGAAAAGGATAGCTCCCCTCCGAAGATAGAGGAAGGGAGTAGGTCGAGTACTAATAGAGGACTAGGATACTTACTAAGTAAATATAGACGGGAATAATATACTTATAGACGTAGTAATTAATAGTATTTCCTACGTATCTACCCTAATAGACGAAGGCTATTAGTACTACGCTATAATAGACGGAGACCTAGCTAAACGGCTTAGACTCCCTAAGGTAGGAAAAACGACGAGATAGATCCGGGGCGCTATAGGCGATATAGCCGGGTCTAGTATTTAGGGGGTAGTTACCCTAAAACTTAAGATAGCCGGCTTCGAGTAGATAGTCTACGTATACTACGTCCCTAAACTAGCCTTTCCGGTTATTTTAGGGAACCCCTAGAAGGCGTATAACCGCGTCCGGATAGCGCCTAACGAAGGCCGGCTATACTACGAGCGGGTAGTAAGGTAGGTAGCGGAATCCGTCCCTAAAGCGGTAGAAGACGGCGACCCTTATACGGTAGCCTATCGATCGGAGAGCTCTAGTAGGGACGCTACGCCAACGCTAACGGAATAGGTATAGCCGGAGACCGATAACTTCGTAGTTACGTTAGTAACCTTCTATATTAAGAAGGTAGAAGACGGTTATTCGGTAACGATCGCTACTATAGTAATAGAGGACTTCGAAAAGGCTATAATAGAGAAAAGGCCTAATACGGAGGCGGAACTCCGCGCGTAACTCCCCCTAGAGGTTTACGATATAATCCCGCTATTTTTAAGCCTAGAGGCGGAAAAACTCGCCCCCTACCGGCCGGGGGTAGACTATAGAATCGAGCTATATACGAAGCCTAACGGGATAATAGAGTCTTTACTATAGGGGCCGCTCTACGGTATATCTAAGGAGGAGCTCCTAGTCCTACGGAAAACGTTAAACGAGCTACTAGCTAAGGGGTTTATTCGGCTATCGAGCTTAGACGGTAGGGCGCTAGTACTTTTTATCCGGAAACCCGCGGGGGGCCTAAGGTTCTACTATAACTATAGAGTACTTAATACGGTAACTAAGGAAGATAGATACCTACTTCTACTTATTTCGGAGACCCTCCGGAACCTTACGGGCTATACCTACTTATTAAAGGTAGACGTAGTAAGCGTATTTTAGAAGCTTAGGATAGCCTAGGGTTACGAGTATAAGATAGCGTTCCGGACTAGGTACGGGCTATTCGAGTAGCTTATAACTCCGTTCGGTTTGGCCGGGGTACTATCTAGTTTTTAATAGTATATTAATATAGTACTTCGGAAGTTCCTCGACGAATACGCCTCGGCGTATATAGACGACGTACTAATCTATACCTAAGGGAGCCGTAAAGACTATTTCGAGAAGGTACGTACTATTCTCCGGGCGCTTTAGGACGCTAGCCTATACTTAGACCCCGCGAAGAGCGAGTTCGCGAGGAAGAGTATTAAGTATCTAGGTTTTATTATTTACGCTAATAGGGGGGCCTTTAGGCCGACCCTAAGAAGGTTCAAACCGTCCGAGATTAGGTAGTCCCGCGTAACTAGAGGGAGGTACGTAGGTTCCTAAGATTTACGAACTATTACTAAATATTTATTAAGGGCTACTCTACGCGCGCCGCCCCGCTTACGTCGCTAACTAGGGTAAATACTACGTTCTCCTAGGACGAAGCGGCCTAGGCGTCTTTTAACGATTTAAAGGAGTATTTTATAAGCGCTCCGGTACTATAATAATAGGATCCCGCGCTTTCGACGTTTCTAGAGGCCGATAGTAGTAGCTTCGCGCTAGGCGGGGTTCTAAGCTAGGAGACTAGCGGGGTTTACTACCTAGTCGCTTTCTATTTAGAAAAACTAAATAAGGCCGAAATTAATTACGATATCTATAATAAAGAGTTACTAGCCGTAGTCTAGTACCTATAGTACTAGGATACGGAGCTTCGTAGCTATAGTCCGTTTATAATTATAATAGATTATTGGAACCTAGAATACTTTATAAAAAAGTAAAGGCTATCCGAGCGATAGATACGGTTCGCGGAGACCCTAATAAGATATAGGTTCTCTATAGTATATCGCCTAGGGTTAGAAGTAATAGTACTAGACGCGCTATCTAGACGAGATTAGGATAACCTAGATTACTACGATTATACTTCGAGGGTCTAATAGCTAATCCTAGAGGCTAGCCTAACTAAGTATACGCTAGCCGCCCCTATAGCGACGGGATATAGGGTTTTCGGTATAGGTCGAGGCCTATTCTAGGAAGACGCCCTCAACGAGCTCTAGAATAGGGTAGTTACTAAGGATATATACTATTAATAGGTATTCTAGGCGGTATAGTCCGGCGAGCGAGCTATTCCTACCGGGGCCCGTATTAAGATTTAAATCGCGGACTATAAGATCGATACCTAAGGCCTATTACGATACTAAGGTAAGCTATAGGTACCTAGCGCCCCGTTTATAATAGACGTAGAGCGAAAGGAGTCGGATAATAATATAAGGGGTCTAGATAATTTAAGGACCAAGCTAATTTAGAAGAACTACGACTCCGCGGTAACTAGTTACCTAGGTAGGGAGAATATACTCTCTATTATAGGCCGAGACTTCTACTAGCTACTAATAGCCTCGTATATACGGAGGTTTATACGGAACTATAACGGCTATAGCTATAATAAGGTTTAGTATAGCGCTAAATACGGTCTCCTATAGTCGCTCCCGGTCCCTAATAGATTTTTCTCGGAGTTATCTATCGATTTTATAGTAGAACTCCTAGAGTCTAACGATAATACAAACCTCTATATAATTAAGGATAGGCTAAGTAAGACTATAGTTTTTAAAGCGATACCTACTACTAATACGGAGGCTTGCGCCGAGATATTCCTAAGATACTAGGTACGCTACTATAGGCTACCTAGGGTAATAACGTCGGACTACGGAAGGAACTAGACGGGTACCTTCTAGAGATACTTCTATCGCCTACTAGGCGTCGAGTAGCGGTTAAGTAGCGTATACTACCCCTAAACGGACGGAGGCCCGGAGCGCCTTAACTAGGAAGTATAGGCGTACCTATAGTACTTTATTAACTTTAACTAGAACGACTAGGCCTAGTAGCTACCCGTAGCCTAGTTAGCGGTAAACGGCCGATACTATATAGGAATCGGTATATCGCTATTTTTTACGATATACGGCTTTAAAGCCCCTACGGCTATACTATTAGAAGAGGTAGCCGTAGAATCCGTCCTAGTCCCCGCTAAATAGAGGGCTAAAGAGTTCGTTCGGAAGATAGGGAAGATTATAGAGCTATACCAATCGCTAATAGGGGTTTCGTAATAGTAATAGGAGGAATCCTATAATAGGCGGCGGGTCCCTACCCGAAGGTTCTAGGTCGGCGATAAAGTATAGCTAGACCTAAGGAACTACGGTAGTAAGAGGCTAAAGAAGAAGCTAGACGCGCGATACGCTAAATATACGGTAGCCGAAGTTATTAGCCCGATATCCGTATAGCTTAAGGGTATCCCTAGCGGGATATATAATATATTCTACCCCGACCTTTTATAGCGGTACCTAGACGACCTACTACCTAGGTAGGTTATCGACGACTTCTAACTAGGCCCCGTACTACTAGAGTCGTACGAGGAGTTCGAAGTAGAGAAGATCCTATATACTAGGAAGGCTAGGCGGGGATAAGGGCGCGAGGCCCTAGTAAAATAGCGCGGTTACTACGATACAACGTAGGAGCCGCTAGAAGCCGTAGAGAATACTATAGCTATAGACGAGTTCGAACTAGTTTACGGACCTATACGAGAAAACGATAGCCCCCTATAGGAATTCGGCGGAGGGCGGCTAAGAAGGAGCGGGCGGACGAGGCTATTACGGTAAGTTATATTTCTAATATTTACTTAGAGTTAAGATTAGGAGTTTAATTTTAGAGTATTTTTTTTTATTTATTTTAGGGTTTATCCGGTCCCCTCCGGTTTAGGCGCGGGCGGTAATAGCTAAACGCTACTCCCCGCGCCTATAAAAAAAAAGAGAAGAAAGACCGTAAAGGAAACCCCCCCCCCTCCCCCTCCCCTCCTCTCTTATATAGGATTGGACCGCCGGGGTCCCTATACCTAGGAGCCGGGTACTAGGCCGGCTATTATAAAATTTATTACCGCCGCCTCGTAGATAGTAGTAGTAGTAGCGGCGACCGTACTATTTTATAAGGTTAGTATTAGTATTAGAGAGGAGGGCTTGGGTAACTTACGGTAGGACGAGGGCCTAGTCTACTAGGGACCGGAGAGCCTTATAGGCCTTAAGGGCGGCGACTAGGCTAGATAGGGCGGACTCGCTATAGACGGTTAGCGTACGTTAATAAATAGAATACGGGATATACCTCTAGTCTTAACCCGACCGGGTCTACGCGGTATAGGCTAAGCCGGCGAGCTAGGGCCTAATCGGTTAGTAGAAGAAATAAGACGGACCGTAGTACGTATATTAGGGTATACTAAGCCCGGTACTAGGTATAGTACGTATAGGCGAGAGAGGGCCGGTAGCGCTTACCGTTATTCTATAAGTAGTTAGTAGGAGTCCGAGTAAGCTTTACTAGTTATAACTTACGGGCGAAGGCTTCTAGTAGCGGTAGTCCCGACTAGTAGACGCGTACGTAGTATAATATATAGGCCTACGGGCCTAGGAATAAGAGTTAATATACGGTTACTATAAAAGACTAGTAGACGTACGGTTCTAACTAGCTACTTAGGTATAGTAGTAGGAGAGGTAAGGGCGGTACGGGCGGCGTTCTTACGCTAGCGGCGGGCGGCGGTATTCTAGCGGGTAGTATCTCGGCGGGCGGCGATAGTACGGACGGGCGAGGAAGACGGTAAGAAGCGACTAGAAATAGAAGTACGAGTAGGGGAAGTAGTAGTATAGGAGATTATTAGCGATAGGGCGGGAGTCGTATTTATAAGGAGGGTAGTAGCGGTAGTAAAAAGACTAGCGTCGGCGGACGATAGTAGGGGTATACTAGAGGTCTCTAAGTTCGGCGTACTACTAGTAGTAGCGGCGGGATCCTAGGAGTCTAGGACGAGCGGCTACGGATTCTAGGCGGGCGGCTAAGGGTTTTAGGCGGGCGACTAAGGGTCCTAGGTAGGCGACTAAGTATTCTAGGCGGCGACGGGACCCGACTCCGAAGAGCTAGACGGTAGTAGCTTAGACTTAGGTAGTAGACTATTAGGAACGTTAGGGGCCTTAGCGCTACCGAAGAGAGAACGGATACTAGATATAGTAGTAGTAGTAGTAGTAGTACGACGAGCTAAATACAGTTAGTTTAAAACGGAGGCCGCTACCTTAGTACTAGGTAGGAGATACTTACTATATATATATATAGTATATATATATATATATATATAAGGGCTTAATAAAAAAAAAAAAGCCTAGGGGATAGGGATATTTATACCCTTTAGGAGATACTAATTAAAGTATAATTACGCGTATAATTATACGGTAGTCGATAGTAACTTCGAGGGGGATCGAATTGGTATTATCTAAGAGGGTTTATAAGCGATACGAGGAAACCTACGGAAGCTAGCCAAATTACCTAGGCTACCCGATCCTAGGACGGGGGCTAGCCGAAAGACGTACTATAATACTTAGGATACGTTTAAATAGCTGGTTACGCGGACTAGAGACTCCTCCGTAGAAGTTATAGGGACCGGAGACGCCTCTAGCGTAGGTAGACTCTATTCCTATCGACTAGGGAGGTAGAAGGATAGGTTACTATAGATACTATAATAGAACGCCCGGCTTTAGTAAAGTTATCTAGCCTTTAATAGGAAACGGGCACCTAGTAGCGGGGTAAGTACGAGGACGTACGGGGTATACCTAGGCGTACGTACTATAAAAATAACTTACGAGGGCCTAGGCCCGGGGCGTAGCTACTATTACCTAAATAGGGGTCCGGCTACCTAAACAAGGGTTACGTACGAGTTATATAAGCGGGACCGCCTAAAGGGTACTAGAGAGAGGAGGGGAGTCCGCGGCTTAAGGGCTCCTTATAATAAACTAGTAGGGGCTAGGCGTTTTTCGCCGGTCGCCGAAGGGGAAGAATAGGGCTAATATTAGGGGCTAGTACCCTAGTAGCTAAAAGGAAGGAAGAATAGACTACGAAAGGAGTAGAACCGGAGACCGTACGTTAGAGTACGGTCTCCTCGTTAGAGTATAAGGAGAGAGCTCCTCCTCCTCTCTAGCTCGTTAGTTAACTTAGTTCTATCTACTATCTTACCTTTTAGTATATACTAGGGTCTCCCGTAATATAAGTACGACGAGCTCCGCTCCTAGTTATAGGGCCCTTATTATTACCTTTATAACTACGTCGGCTATTAACTATCGCCTAAAGATCTATACTACCTCTAGGTAATACTACCGGTAGTCTTATAGTACGACCCCTCCTACGCCTTCCTATACTTCGGGTAGTAGCTTAGGTTCGCTAACGTATTATAATACGACTACTAATACGATCTCCTATACCCTTAACTATTTCGAGCCGCTTACCTAATAGACCCTTATTATCCCGTCGTAATCTATTCGCTAACCTCCGTATAGGGGGAAAAGCTCCTTTAGCTAGTAGTAGCGTATTATTAGGGTCCGTAGTATCCTCCCTATCGCTAATTTTATCTAACCTCTATATCTCGTTAACTATACGAATAAGTTCCTTAGTCTATTTAGCTCGCTTAGTAGCTAATTTATCTTTAGTTATATAAATATCCCTTCTCCCTATTAAATAGTAGTTAAGTATATACTACTTGGAATCTACTATCTACTTATAGTTACTTACTATTAACGTACTAAGAACCTATACGCTATATAACTTATTATTCGTATTAAAGTTACTAGTAATACTAAACTCTCGTTTAATACTAATACCGGCCGCTTGGATAGTAAAGAGATCCTTTACTATTATTACTATCCGTAGGAACCGGTACTTAATAGATCTCTATTACTAGAATAGTTCCTTAAGATCTAGCCGTACTTTATCTAGGGATTATTAGCGACTACTAGAAGACTACTAGGGACTAGGGTTTTCGCTTACTCTATAAGCGATACTTATCGAACTCTCGCTATATATCTATTACTACGCGCGTCGCTATTGGGCGCGTATTATACTTAGTAGAAGGCTCTACTACCGTACGGAGATCTATAACCGAATTAAGGTTAATATACCCTCGTTAGAGCGATAATAGGACTTTAACGCGGCGTATTACTAGGTTTCGCTACGTATATTGAGTATTATATAGAACGTATAGTTCCGTCTAATAATATACCTACTAATCGAGTAGATCTTCTAGTATAGGCTGCTATTTAGGCTAGTTCTAAGTATTAAGCTAATAACGAGGATAGAGTAGGATTACTATACTATAGTACTTTCCAGCCTATATATTAGACGTTGTACTATAGTAGACCCTAAGCTTATCTACTACCTTACTATATACCCGACTAATCTCTTACTTCTACTAACGGTTCTTATCTCTAAGCCGTTCCTCTATATTCTCGAGGTATATAAATAGTCGATTATAGATATCGAAGACCGAGTAAATTATTAGGTTACGTATAGAGCTAATAAGCTACGTATATACCGCGAAGGGACGGAGGATAGTAATAAGGTAGGAAACTTAGCCCTATTTATCTTCGCTTAGGCTAAGGTATTGATATTCTATATCTATAAATTAATTAATTAGGTCTCTTAATCTTAGAAGTCGTATAAGTATATAGTACGTCGAGTCCTATCTCGTCTTAATATCTTAGGTGTATCGTAGAAGTCGAATCTTAGCCGGAATAGGGTAGTAAGCGCGATACTAGATTGTTTGAATCTCCGAGAATATAAGCTATTAGCCTTCGCTTAAGTTGATAAAGATCGTAATTTAACGGGCCTTTATAACCGTATATAGTAGCTTTATAGAAGAATTAGTATTACGAAACTACTAGGAGACTACTAGGAGACTACTAGGAGACTACTAGGAGACTACTAGAAGACTACTAGGAGACTACTAGGAGACTACTAGGAGACTACTAGGAGACTACTAGGAGAATACTAGGAGACTACTAGGAGACTACTAGGAGGCTAAAAGAAGGAAAATAACTTATACTACGCTTAGAGTTAGTAGACTCCCCCCTAGTAATTACTAGAACCCTCTCCTCTTCCTCCGCCTCCTAGTTCCTAATAAACTCCTCCTTTTTCGGCCGACACTTAATATCTACGAGGAGACTGTTATAATATAGTTATATAATATAAGAGATATAGGGATATAGTACGATCTCGTTTACTATATTAGGAATATCCCTACTAAGTACCTCAATATATTTATTTACCGACTATACTATTATTTTGTTATTCGACGCGTTATCCGTAGTAAAAGTAATAACCCTAGTACCGAGATTAAAATACTTAAGGCGCGCTATTATAACTCTAGTAAGGTCCCTACTAGTATAAGCGCTATAGTAGGGCTCGAAACCGATTAAAGCTTCTATTAGGGTCTAATTATAAACCTAGTATACTTTAATTACGAGGAAGCTATTCCGGCGCGGCGTAGACTATCCGTCGAGGACGATTAAGACTTTCTAAGGTACTAGTAGGAGGCGTTTACGGATAGACTCCTCTAACTTCTTTCGTAGGGTAAGGATTTTATTAGTAATAGTTAATAACGAAGGGAGCCGTCGCTTAGGTTCGAGGTATATAACTAGGCGTAGGAATTCTAAGTTATCGATAGTTATTAATAACTACTTATATATAATAATCGTATAAAGGAGTTATTTGTCGAAATTAGCTAGGGATAGTACGAGGCTTCTAGCGTTCGCTATCTTAGTCCTAACTCGTCGATTCTAGAGTAGAATATTAGTAGAACTAAAATTAGAAAACCTAGTAGTCTCCTAGTAGTCTTACGGCTGCCCTTAGGCCCTCTTCTATAGTTAGCTATACTATTCCTCGCGCTAAGGAGGTCGATAGATATACCCTTATCTTTACGTAAGAACTAATTTAACTAGTTCTATTCTTATATAGATATTTTACGACTAGATCGTATCGTATATAGATAGTACGAGGCTTACTAGAAACACGAAGAGCGCCTTTAATAAAATACTACTAGCCCGTAGCTCTCCTATTAGCTCCCTATACTAGAAGGTTAGGGGTAGGGACTAATATATTTTCCCGGTACTATCGTATTGTAATCTACTAGTTATAGAACTACTTAGAGTTATTTAGTATCTATTTAAAATAGGCGTCGTTTTTACCTACCGATAGTAGGTTACCTATAGAAGGAGGGTCGTAGGTTACTAAAGATAATAAAGCTATAATAGAGAAGTAGTATTAGTTAAGAAGGAATAGTATATAAGTAGTATCTCTTATTTGAAGCTACTATTATATTTATAGGAAGTACTAAGAATATAGCTAAGCTACTTTAGGTTCTATAAGGCTAAGAAACTATTTAATAAAGTATAAATATAAAGATGCAACTTCAATACGTAGAGATATAAATATATTAATAGTATTTACGGTTTTATATATATATCTTCTATAAATCTGCTTACTTCTAGATAATATTATTATATACTAAGCTTGGAATATATTTTTGAATAAAAATTGAATATATTTATTTAATCTTTATTTAAAAATATATAGCTAGCTGTTTATTCTTTAATAAAGTAATTCTTCAATAAAGTAATTCTTTAATAAAGTAATTCTTTAATATATTATTAAGGAGAGATACTTATTTATTAACTATTATAGAAATATTCTTCTTGCATGTAAAGAGTAAGTAATTTATAATTTAAATATAAGCCTAGTAGTCTTCTGGTAGTTAAAGAGGGAGACATTAGTATAGAATATATTATTTACTAGTATACTAAATAAAATATATCCTCCTAGCTCCGAATTTATCAAATTAACTCTTCTTCTTATTACTACGAAGCCTCCTCGCCAATTCTATATCCTTAGACTGAATTGTGATACGATTTATATAAATAGTATAGAGGTTAGTATCTAGGAATAATATATTAGTACTAGTACTAGTATAATAGGTTAAAATATAACTTACCTTTAAAAAGACTAATAAGATAGTATTCTATAGCCTCTTAGAGTACTTATATTATAGTTACTTAAAATCGAAGGTCTTCCTTAAAATTATATACAACCTCTCGAACAACCCTACTAAATAGTATTTTCTATATAAGGAGGTTGGTACTCTTCTAGTAGTAGCGGATCTTACGTAGAGTAACGGCTAGAAAGCGTTAGAGACTACTAGGATACTACTAGGAATTCTAGGGTCCCCAACGGGGCGGGGCGAAACGGGGGGGGTCGGGTTAGGGGCGGGTCGGGGCGGGTTTTCGGGGCGGGTTTTAAAGCTATAACCCTAACCCGACCCGCCCCGCCAAGATATAAACCCGCCCTATTAGTTAGGGGCGGGTTTTTAAGGGGGGAACCCGGGATTTTTTTCTAGAAACCTTAATAACTATAGAACTATTATATATATTTTAATTTTTTAATAGCCTATAGTAATCTCTAGCTTATAGAGTATCCTTAAGGAATATAAAAAATATATATATCTATATATATAACCGTATAAAAATCACGTGGAAAACCCGAACGGGGCGAACGGGGCGGGTTCTCCTCTAATCTATAACCCGCCCCGGGACCCCGCCCCAACCCGTTAGAACCCGACCCGCTAACGGGGCGGGTTCCCTACCCTAAAACCCGCCCCAACCCGCCCCGTTGGGGACCCTAAGGAATTCTACGTAATATATAATTCTAACTTACTTCCTAGCTTATAACGGTAGGGCTTTCTTATACTACCTATATTACTTTTACCTTTCCTAGTAATTTGTTTTCGAGTAGCTAATCACCCTAAAGGCTTTACTAGGGACTTACTACTAGTAGTATTTCGAGCCTTAAGCGCAGATCTTCTTCTAGTAGCTATAATAGTACTTTTACTAGTACTAGTAACTACCTTACTAGCTATTAGTCTCTTTACTAGTATTCTTTTTACTAGTATCTTTCTTACTAGTATCTTTTTTACTGCTGGTTCCTTTCTTGCTAGTAGTAGTAGTAGTAGTACTACTACTACTACTACTACTTCTACTACTACTACTTCTATTACTTCTACTGCTACTACTAATACTACTACTACTAATACTACTACTACTAATACTACTAGTAGTAGTAGTAATATAAATCTCCTCCTTAATTTAGGAATAGAATCTAAGGGTTCGCTAGGATCTTCTAGTATTTGAGTATTAAGTATTACCTAGTTAGAACCCTATATTTGAGTAGTATCTAGCTTTTTTATAGTAGTATCTAACTCTCCTCTAATAGTATCTAACTCTTGAGTATTAAGTATTACCTAGTTAAAATACTATAGTTGAGTAGTATCTAGCTTTTTTATAGTAGTATCTAGCTCTTCTCTAATAGTATCTAACTCTTAAGTATTATTAATTAGGTCTTTTAGAGTAGTTTCTAGGTCTTCTCGAGTATCCTTAAACTTATTATCTTCTTTATCTAGCTCTTTAGATTTTAGTATTTCAAATAGGGTCTTTTCCCTAGTAGTCGGGTCCTTCTTCTTAGTCTTCCTATACTTGCTGATAATATTTCTATTATTATCTACTATCTTAAGATCTAAGGCTTACGAAGATAAGGAAATACTTAAGGAATAGCTAGTACTTCTAGTTCTAAGTAGCTCTTCTTTAATTTAGGTACTAGCCGGCTAGGAATTGAGATCTAGACCGCCTAGACTACTAGGATAACTACTAAGCTCTACTAGTTTAATTAGAGGAGAATCTAGTAGAGGTAGGGTAGCCTTTTTTAATTCGTTAGCTACTTAAAGATCTACTATAGAAGTAAGGCTACGCTAGCGGGTACCCTTACTACGTACTATTAAATAATTAGTAATAATTATTAGTTAATTTACTTTTAATTTAGTAGTTGCTAGTAGTAATCTAGTAGTAATATAGGTTGAAAAGTAAGGATAAAGCTATATAGATTATTAGCGTACGTATAGACGTAGAAACTCTATAGCGCTAGTAAACTAGCGTACCGATATCGGACGACTATACTTTTCGTACTATATAGCGTAAATATATAAAATACTTCTACTAATTATACTAATTAAATTTAAGCTTAACTCTACTTTAATCTCGCTTATTTTATAAGCCTTGAACTACTAGTAAACTACTAGGCTTAGCCTAGCGCAAATCTATAGATCTATAAATAATAGCGCTACCAAAACCAACTAAACTCCTCTCTACTAATATTTATACAGTTAAAGAACGTACGCGGCGTAGTAAAAAGAGAGGCTTTGATCTCTAGGTTATAAGGAGTTAGCGCGTATTAAATTAAGTAAAGTTAGAGGCTCGTTAAAAACTAAAAAAGTCTAATAGTTAGAATCTTCTCTTAGATACTAAGTAGTAGTCCCAAATTACGTAAGCTAAGTAAGCTGTTAATAATAAGCGGTAAGAACCTAGTAGTATCCTAGTAGTAATATATACTAATCTAGCCCTAGAATATCGAATAGTACCTATCCTAGCCTCCTTAAACTAGACCTACTTACGCTTTTCGATTTCGGTAATTAAGATAAAGATATAAATAATAGAGTAGAAGAAAGCTCTAGTTAAGAATCGAGTAAAGAGGAGGAGATAGATATTAATATAATACCCTAGGCTTAGGGTAGTAATATTACTATACTATTCGACGAGTCCTACGATTAACGCTACGTAGAGTTTTATCTAGTCGTCTTAACGTAAGTAAGACGGTCCTAGTAAGTAATTAGGAAGGGGTTAGTAAATTTAATAAATAGTAGTTTGAATTTAGTTAAGGGTACGTATAATATCTATAAACTTCTTTCAGAAGAAGATTTAGAGGTAAGTCTTTTAATTTCTAGTAGTCTCCTAGTAGTTTCTAATATCCTTTTAGAGTCTAGTAAGCTTATTCTATAATAAAGATAGAGAAGAGTAACTACTAGTCTACCTAGCCAATTAACTACCCTTAATCTCTCCCCTTTAATTCTTTTCTATAGAGTAGATTACTTTAATACGAAATCTCCTAGCTTATCGCTATAATTTCGATAAAAGGCTTCCTAGTCCTACTCGTTAGTAGGATATATACCCTATAGATAAGATTAAGCTAAAGGAGAATCTACCTAATAGAGAGCTTATAATAGAGGTATAGGAGTTAATATTTAGTAAAAAGGTAGAAGTAAGAGAGAGATTTAGTAGAATAAGGGATATAGATAAGGTTAATCTTATTATAAAACTATTAGTATTATAGGCGACTAATAGTTTAGGTTATACTCTTAATATAGATAAGAAGATATAAGAGCTTTAAGCTACTACTAAAAAATTAGCTAATAAAGTTAATAGGTCTAAGGATAAGGATAAACGTACTTTTCAATTAGATATTAAGAGTAATAGAGAGGAAGATAAAGAAGAAGAAGAAGAAGAAGAAGAAGAAGAAGAAGAAGAAGAAGAAGAAGAAGAAGAAGAAGAAGAAGAAGAAGAAGAAGAAGAAGAAGAAGAAGAAGAAGAAGAAAAGAAGGAGGATAACTAGATTATTAATAATATATATATAGAAGATATCTCTAAATAAGAAAAACCCTAGTTTTAGCTATTATAGTATTATCAAACGTAATTTCTATTTATCTACTTACTTTGACTACTAGGAGACTACTAGGAGACTACTAGAAATATATAAATATTAAATACAAAATCTACTAACTATTTACTACTAAATCTAACTATACCTCTATACTCTATATAGTTAGGGCTATTATTACTTACTATTAGGTTATATCTTAGTAGTTATATAAGCGCTAAGAAAGTATTACGTGGACCCGCGCTAGTATAAACGGGGCGGGTTCTCCTCTAATCTATAACCCGCCCCGGGACCCCGCCCTAACCCGTTAGAACCCGACCCGCTAACGGGGCGGGTTCCCTACCCTAAAACCCGCGCCAACCCGCCCCGTTAGGGACCCTATACCTAAAAACCCCTTATCCGAGCCCTTTTCTCGTAGGTTAAGTAGTCGTTAATAGTATCCTAGTAAAAAGGGGTAGGGAGTACCGGCTTCTATATAGCCCTCGTCCTATAGGAGCTCTAGATCCGGAGAGAAAAATCTCTAAAAGTAGCCGTAGACCTATCCTATTATAGCGGCCGCTATTCTCGAGGTCCGTAGACTAGGTTATCCGTAGTAGAGTCCGGTCCGCCTAGGCCGTAGTCCTAAATAGCCGAGACTAGGCTCTAGATAGATACGTCGTTACCCTTTAGCTCTACGTAGGCTTTATCCGCCTTAAGTAGACCGGCCTACGCCCTCTATAGCTAGGCCTCCTACTCCTCTAAGCGGGTAGCCTAAGCCTACTACTATACTATTAATTACTAGATAATAGTACTATAGTTATACGGCGTAATATTACTATTATCGCCCTCTATAGGGTCTATCGTAGTCTCCGTAGCTTCTAGAGCGCGTCGAGAGAAAAATAAGAAGAGTTAACTTAATATTACGGGAGACCCTAGTATATACTAAAAGGTAAGGTAGTAAATAGAACTAAGTTAACTAACGAGCTAGAGAGGGGGAGGAGCTCTCTCCTTATACTCTAAGAAGGAGACCGTACTCTAACGTACGGTCTCCGGTTCTAGGGTCCCTAACGGGGCGGGTTGGGGCGGGTTATAGGGTAGGGAACCCGCCCCGTTAGCGGGTCGGGTTCTAACGGGTTGGGACGGGGTCCTGGGGCGGGTTATAGTTTAGAGGGAAACCCGCCCCGTTCGCCCCAAACGGGTTTTCTACGTAATTTTTATTAGGTTATATATATAGATATATTAATATATTATATTCCTATAGGATAGAGTATAACCTAGAGATTATTTTAAGTATTTAAAAAATTAAAATATATATAATAGATCTATAGTTATTAAGGTTTCTAGAAAAAAATCCCGGGTTCCCCCCTTAAAAACCCGCCCCTAACTAACGGGGCGGGTTTAAAGCTTAGCGGGGCGGGTTAGGTTAGGGTTATAGCTTTATAACCCGCCCCGAAAACCCGCCCCGCCCCGCTCCTAACCCGACCCCCCCTGTTTCGCCCCGCCCCGTTAGGGACTCTATCCGGTTCTACTCCTTTCGTAGTCTATTCTTCCTTCCTTTTAGCTACTAGGGTACTAGCCCCTAATATTAGTTAAGGGTACGTATAATATCTATAAACTTCTTTTAGAAGAAGATTTAGAGGTAAGTCTTTTAATTTCTAGTAGTCTCCTAGTAGTTTCTAATATCCTTTTAGAGTCTAGTAAGCTTATTCTATAATAAAGATAGAGAAGAGTAACTACTAGTCTACCTAGCTAATTAACTACTCTTAATCTCTCCCCTTTAATTCTTTTCTATAGAGTAGGTTACTTTAATACAAAATCTCCTAGCTTATCGCTATAATTTCGATAAAAGGCTTTCTAGTCCTACTCGTTAGTAGGCTATATACCCTTTAGATAAGATTAAGCTAAAGAAGAATCTACCTAATAGAGAGCTTATAATAGAGGTATAGGAGTTAATATTTAGTAAAAAGGTAGAAGTAAGAGAGAGATTTAGTAGAATAAGAGTAGGGTCCCTAACGAGGCGGGGCGAAACGGGGGGAGTCGGGTTAGGGGTAGGGCGGGGCGGGTTTTAGGGGCGGATTATAATACTATAACTCTAACCCGACCCGCCCCGGCAAGCTTTAAACCCGCCCCGTTAGTTAGGGGCGGGTTTTTAAGGGGGGAACCCGGAGTTTTTTTCTAGAAACCTTAATAACTATAGATCTATTATATATATTTTAATTTTTTAAATACTTATTATAGTCTTTAGGTTATACTCTACCTAATAGGAATATAATATATTAATATATCTATATATATAACCCTATAAAAATCACGTGGAAAACCCGAACGGGGCGAACTAGGCGTATTTTCTTCTAAACTATAACCCGCCCCGGGACCCCGCCCCAACCCGTTAAAACCCGACCTAGTAACGGGGCGGGTTCCCTACCCTATAACCCGCCCCAACCCGCCCCGTTAGGGACCCTAAATAAGAGATATAGATAAGGTTAATCTTATTATAAAACTATTAGTATTATAGACGACTAATAGTTTAGGTTATACTCTTAATATAGATAAGAAGATATAAGAGCTTTAAGCTACTACTTAAAAATTAGCTAATAAAGTTAATAGGTCTAAGAATAAGGATAAACGTACTTTTCAATTAGATATTAAGAGTTATAGAGAGGAAGATAAAGAAGAAGAAGAAGAAGAAAAGAAGGAAGATAACTAAATTATTAATAATATCTATATAGAAGATCTCTCTAAATAAGAAAAACTAGGGTCCCTAACGGGGCGGGGCAAAACGGGGGGGGTCGGGTTGGGGGCGGGTCGGGGCGGGTTTTTAGTACGGGTTATAAAGCTATAACCCTAACCTAACCCGCCCCGCTAAGATATAAACCCGCCCTATTAGTTAGGGGCGGGTTTTTAAGGGGGGAACCCGGAGATTTTTTATAGAAACCTTAATAACTTTAGAACTACTATATATATTTGAATTTTTTAATAGCCTATAATAATCTCTAGGTTATAGAGTATCTTTTAAGAATATAAAATATATATATATTTATATATATAACCCTATAAAAATCACGTGGAAAACCCGAACGGGGCGAACGGGGCGGGTTCTCCTCTAATCTATAACCCGCCCTAGGACCCCGCCCTAACCCGTTAGAACCTAACCTACTAACGGGGCGGGTTCCCTTAGGGTCCCTAACGGGGCGGGGCGAAATAGGGGGGGTCGGGTTAGGGGCGGGTCGGGGCGGGTTTTCGGGGCGGGTTTTAAAGCTATAACCCTAACCCGACCCGCCCCGCTAAGATATAAACCTACCCCGTTAGTTAGGGGCGGGTTTTTAAGGGGGGAACCCGGAGATTTTTTACGGAAACCTTAATAACTTTAGAACTACTATATATATTTTAATTTTTTAATAGCCTATAATAATCTCTAGGTTATAGAGTATCTTTTAGGAATATAGAATATATATATATCTATATATATAACCCTATAAAATCACGTGGAAAACCCGAATAGGGCGAATAGGGCGGGTTCTCCTCTAATCTATAACCCGCCCCGGGACCCCGCCCCAACCCGTTAGAACCCGACCCGCTAACGGGGCGGGTTCCCTACCCTAAAACCTGCCCTAACCCGCCTAGTTAGGGACCCTAGGTTCCCTACCCTAAAACCCGCCGCAACCCGCCCCGTTGGGGACCCTAAGAAAAACCCTAGTTTTAGCTATTATAGTATTATTAAACGTAATTTCTATTTACCTACTTACTTTGACTAGGGTCCCCAACGGGGCGGGTTGGGGCGGGTTATAGGGTAGAGAACCCGCCCCGTTAGCGGGTCGGGTTTTAATAGGTTAGGGCGGGTTCCCGGGGCGGGTTATAGTTTAGAAGAAAACCCGCCCCGTTTACCCCGTTCGGGTTTTCCACGTGATTTTTATAGAGTTATATATATAGATATACTAATATATTATATTCCTATAAGATAGAGTATAACCTAGAGATTATTTTAAGTAAGTAAAAAATTAAAATATATATAATAGATCTATAGTTATTAAGGTTTCTAAAAAAATATTCCGGGTTCCCCCCTTAAAAACCCGCCCCTAACTAACGGGGCGGGTTTAAAGCTTGGTAGGGCGGGTCGGGTTAGGGTTATAGCTTTATAACCCGCCCCTAAAACCCGCCCCGCCCCGCCCCTAACCCGACCCCCCCCCGTTTCGCCCCGCCCCGTTAGGGACCCTAACTTTGACTACTAGGAGACTATTAGAAATATATAAATATTAAATAATATATTAAAATCTACTAACTATATACTACTAAATATAACTATACCTCTATACTCTATATAGTTAGGGCTATTATTACTTACTATTAAGTTATATCTTAGTAGTTATATAAGCGCTAAGAAAGTATTACGTAGACCTACGCTAGTATAAACGGGGCGGGTTCTCCTCTAATCTATAACCCGCCCTAGGACCCCGCCCTAACCCGTTAGAACCCGACCCGCTAATAGGGTAGGTTCCCTACCCTAAAACCCGCCCTAACCCGCGCCGTTAGGGACTCTAACTAGCTTCGTAGTAGACGTTTATTACTTTTCCGTTTTATTAGTTTTTATATATATATATATATATATCCGGAAAGATTAGGAGAGTTACCTTTCGTATAGGGAGTTAGGAAGTTTACTTTATTTTATTTAAGCTACTTTACCTTATTTTAAATTATTTTATATAGGAACCTTTTATATATTAGCCTTTATCTACGTTGAATCTAGTTAGGGTCCCTAACGGGGCGGGTTGGGGCGGGTTATAGAGTAGGGAACCCGCTCTATTAGCGGGTCAGGTTTTAACGGGTTAGGGCGGGGTCCTAGGGCGGGTTATAGTTTAGAAGAAAACCCGCCCCGTTCGCCCCGTTCGGGTTTTCCACGTGATTTTTATAGGGTTATATATATAGATATATTAATATATTATATTCTAATAAGAAAGAGTATAACCTAGATAGGGTCCCTAATAGGGCGGGTTAGGGCGGGTTATAGGGTAGGGAACCCGCCCCGTTAGCGGGTTAGGTTTTAATAGGTTGGGGCGGGGTCCCGGGGTAGGTTATAGTTTAGAAGAAAACCCGCCCCGTTCGCCCTAAACTTATTTTCTACGTGAATTTTATAGGGTTATATATATAGATAAATTAATATCTTATATTTCTATTAGGTAGAGTATAACCTAGAGACTATAATAAGTATTTAAAAAACTAAAATATATATAATAGATCTATAGTTATTAAGGTTTCTAGAAAAAAACTCCGGGTTCCCCCCTTAAAAACCCGCCCCTAACTAACGGGGCGGGTTTAAAGCTTAGCGGGGCGGGTTGGGTTAGGGTTATAGCTCTATAACCCGCCCCTAAAACCCGCCCTACCCCGTCCCTAACCCGACCCCCCCCCGTTTCGCCCCGCCCCGTTAGGGACCCTAAACCTAGAGATTCTTTTAAGTAATTAAAAAATTAAAATATATATAATAAATCTATACTTATTAAGGTTTCTAGAAAAAAATCCCGGGTTCCCCCCTTAAAAACCCGCCCCTAACTAACGGGGCGGGTTTAAAGCTTAGCGGGGCGGGTCGGGTTAGGGTTATAGCTTTATAACCCGCCCCTAAAACCCGCCCCGCCCCGCCCCTAACCCGACCCCCCCCCCTATCTCGCCCCGCCCCGTTGGGGACCCTAAATCTAGTAAAGAGTATAGAAAGTAGGAAGGCGAACGTTATAGGACGACGTAGAATTTTTTAGTAGGGGAGGGAGAAGTCTTTTAAGTTAGAAATCCGTATTAAAGTCGAGCTATATTAAGGAAAATAAACTAATAAACTAGAATTAAAAAATACGAATAATACTACGTATAATACTACGTATAATACTACTATAACCGGAAACTATAAGGAAAATTTTAACTAATTACCTCGAAAAGTCCTCCTATCTAACCGACTTTTACTTAAATATAATCGTAATAGATTAGGTTATTAGAGTAATAACCTAATAATTACTATTACTATCTAGTATACCTCCCGAGGGGCCTCTTCCTATACTAAGCGTTAAAACGCGCGACGTATAGGGCTACTTTAGAAATATATAGAATCTTTTAATATATTTAATAGGGTCCCCAACGGGGCGGGTTGGGGCGGGTTATAGGGTAGGGAACCCGCCCCGTTAGCGGGTCGGGTTCTAACGGGTTGGGGCGGGGTCCCGGGGCGGATTATAGTTTAGAAGAAAACCCGCCCCGTTCGCCCCGTTCGGGTTTTCCACGTGATTTTTATAGGGTTATATATATAGATATATTAATATATTATATACCTATTAGATAGAGTATAACCTAGAGAGTATTTTAAGGATTTAAAAAATTAAAATATATATAATAGATCTATAGTTATTAAGGTTTCTAGAAAAAAATCCCGGGTTCCCCCCTTAAAAACCCGCCCCTAACTAACGGGGCGGGTTTAAAGCTTGGCGGGGCGGGTCGGGTTAGGGTTATAGCTTTATAACCCGCCCCGAAAACCCGCCCCGACCCGCCCCTAACCCGCCCCCCCCCGTTTCGCCCCGCCCCGTTAGGGACCCTAATATTTAATTATTTTAGGAGCTATTTAAATTCTTTCTTAGTTTCTAGAAATATTTAGGATTTTATAGTATATTTAGATACTTTGGTATACGCGTTAAGGTTTTATAACTCTTTCGAGTCTTTTCTTACTTTTAAGTTCTTTCTTAGTATCTTAGGATACGAGAAGTTCTATAACCCCTTTAAGATTCTTCTTAGTATTTCGGTTTATTAGTTGGTCTCGTATAGTTTTAGCGTATATCTTAGAATATATTAAGGGTCGACGTATTATCTACGTAGGGAGGGGATATAAGGGGGATAAAGGTATATAACTAGAATAGGAAGTAGAATAGGAATAGGATATAGATATAGGAAGTAGAATAGGAATAGGATATAGATATAGGAAAGATATATAAGAAATAATATAATATACTACTATAATACTATAATTTACTAGATTACTAATAGGAGTACGGTATTATAGAATAGAATACTAATATTAATAATATAGGAACTAGATTAATGGTACGTATATAGGAATAGAATAGAAACTAAGATAATATAATAATATAATCTAATTCTTATTACTTACTTTAACTCTAGACTCTCTCTCCTTTACTTCTAACTACCTTATCTATCTCTTTATAAACTACCTTATCTATCTCTTTACGAAATACTTAAAGATCCTATTACCTTACCTTTATATAGTAGCTGAGCGGTAGAAGTTAATAGTAATCTAATACTATATTATCTACGCTTATCTCGCCTACAATATCTATTAGTATAAATAATAATTAATACTTAATTGTACCTATAAGTCTAGTTATAGGTATAAAACCCTATAAAATATAGTCTAATCTAATAGTATATAGTTAAATAGGGTTTAACTATCCTCTAATAAAGATATTACTATAATCTAAATTAGAGTCCCTAAGGACCCTAACGGGGCGGGGCGAAATAGGGGGGGTCGGGTTAGGGGCGGGTCGGGACGGGTTTTAGGGGCGGGTTATAAGGCTATAACCCTAACCCGACCCGCCCCGCCAAGATATAAACCCGCCCTATTAGTTAGGGGCGGGTTTTTAAGGGGGGAACCCGGAGATTTTTTACGGAAACCTTAATAACTTTAGAACTACTATATATTTCTTAATTTTTTAATAGCCTATAATAATCTCTAGGTTATAGAGTATCTTTTAGGAATATAAAATATATATATATCTATATATATAACCCTATAAAAATCACGTGGAAAACCCGAATAGGGCGAATAGGGCGGGTTCTCCTCTAATCTATAACCCGCCCTGGGACCCCGCCCCAACCCGTTAGAACCCGACCCGCTAACGGGGCGGGTTTCCTACCTAAAAACCCGCCCTAACCCGCCCCGTTGGGGACCCTAATCTAAATACTATATCTTTAAAAATTGTTTTAAGATTCTACTACCTTCCCTCTATATAATAGCTAAGCGGCGGAAGTTTATAATCTAAAGCTATATTCCCTATACTTATCTTACCTATAGTATCTAATTTATAAAATATTGTTTAAACGAAATTATAATATAAGGAACAAAATTAAGGTTTTAACCCCCTACTTAATAAGACCGACAGAAAGAGTAGCTAAATTTTATTTCTTCGGGGGCGGAATGATTCCTTCAAGTTATACTAGAACTTCTTGGCTCCGAAGTTTCGAATTACTAGGAGAGCGGTCGCCGTACATGAAGAAGTTCCCTGCAACTCGACTCTCTTTGCTGCGGCAGTCCAAAGCAAAGGGATCCAACATGACCGTCGCAACTCCTCTCGCCGCTCAAAATGGAACAGGCCGAAAACTACACGGACGAGAATTCTATCAAAGTATCGGGAGCCCAAAAGTCATTCTTGCGCCCATGGTCGATCAGTCAGAGTTTGTATGATAGCTAACCCGTCATGAAGCACCTCTTACTCACTATCCTAGGCATGGCGAATGCTGAGCCGGTCTTTTATGCCCACCGAATCGTCCAAAGATCTCCTCGCCTACACGCCCATGTTTCACGCCCGCCTCTTCGCTGACGGCCACCCCTACAGACAGTCCATGTTCCAACCCACCAGATCTTCTATGCCCTCTCCTCCTGATCCATACCACCAATCACAGTTGCAAGAAGCAGATCTTCATCTTGATGGCAATCCGTCTATAGATCGACCATTATTCGTACAATTCTGTGCCAATGACCCAGATGTCTTACTGGATGCTGCGAGACATGTTCAATCGTACTGTGACGCCGTGGATTTAAATCTGGGATGTCCACAGGGCATTGCGAAGAAGGGTCACTATGGAGCTTTTCTCCAAGAGGATCAGGACCTCATATACAGGCTGGTCAATAAGCTTCACACAGGATTGGACATACCAGTCACTGCGAAGATGAGAATTCTGGACACAAAGGAGAAGACTTTGGAATACGCGAGAATGCTGCTTTCTGCAGGCGCAAGTATCATCACGGTTCATGGCAGGAGGAGAGAACAGAAGGGACATAATACTGGCGTCGCGGATTGGGCAATGATCAAATTCTTGAGGGAAAACCTTCCAACGGAGACAGTCCTTTTTGCAAACGGAAACATCTTACAACATGAAGACATCAAGATCTGCCTCGATGCGACAGGTGCAGATGGAATCATGAGCGCCGAAGGAAATCTGCGCGACCCTTCAATATTTGCCCCACCACCTCCGGTTGGACAAGAAGGCCGAGAATACTGGAGAGGTCGGGATGGAAAGGGCGGTTACAGACTCGATGCGACATTACGACGGTATCTGGACATCATTTACCAACATGTCTTTGAGCAGCCACCGCCAGAAAGGAAACATTTGTTTCTACCCAGTGACCCTCCCGAGCATAGTGCTCATCTCTTGCACGCCAATCTTGAGCATGTTCCTGCGCCGGATAAGAAGGCAAAAAAAGGTTACAAATCAATTCCTGTGCACTTGAGATCGAATCCTAATCTTGGAGCCATGCAACCTCATCTTTTCCAAATGCTACGGCCGTTGATCACAGAACATAAAAGTATTCGAAGTGCACTCGCTGCCTGTATCTCTGGTGACATGCCAGCTTTCGAAAACATCCTCTTCATGGTCGAAGTCGTGACGCGGGAAGGACTTCTGGCATATGAGCAGAACCCAGCTCAGTTTGAGAGCACGAAACAAGAAGAAGATATGCCAAACTTGGAAAGCTTGTCACTAGACGCCCATGAAAATTCGCTCATGACTGCTGAGAGAGTCAAACGTCCTTGGTGGGTGTGTCAACCACATGTGCGACCTTTGCCTTCAGAAGCGTTTGCGAAGGGTGCCATGACTGTGGGGAAGAAAGAAACGAAGCGAATGGCAAAAGAAGAGACTGCTGCAAAGGAGGCTGGTGCGCATCCTGATGGAACCACCGAAGTGGTACAAGATAGTGCTGAAAGCGAAATCGAGGTGCCAAAAGAGGGTACGGTGTGCGGATAAGCACTCGAAACTTTGCAACGAGAGGATCGCCAATTGCATGGCCTCAGGAGCCGCCACGCGGTTCAAAGCCAAAATTTGGAAAACGACGGCCTGCGACAATTCGTCGCAGCTCACTAATAACCAAATGTTGAAGTATGCAGAAAATCTGGACAGGTGAGCAAGCGGTATGGATGATAGTTGGAAATTCATAGCCACTTTCGTGCTGAATTGGGACTGGGCCTACTTGCCATCTCGGACGTGGAACGACTTGTCACCAGGCATCTACTTATCGCTAATGGCATGAGTCCAAACAACAACAGTCCTGATCGGTGAAGGGTTGCTCAACGCTCAAGAGCTTTTAGCCAAGAGAGTGTCGATAACAACACTCGAAGGATAGCAAAAAGCTGTTGAACTGCCATTATAGCCAAAACTTGCTTATGTATCGCGTTGTTTACATTCCCATCCACATCGCGTGACAGCCTGATCGATTGATTCACGCGACGGGTGAGGTAGCTTCACAACCAAGTCAAGTCCTACTAATGTCAACATCCAACAAACCCAAACGCACCTACAGCGCTTACGTAGAAGGCGCCTCCAAGATGCACAGAGAAATCACCGCCGACTGGAACGGCAGTTCAGTGCCCAATTGGAAAAACAACCACAGCGATACGGATAACAATTCGATCCCAATGGGACGAACCACGCCTCGGAATACGAACGTCCGCACAATGCTGTTACCTGCACCTCGCCATCCACGCACCGCGAACGGCAAATATCCTCACAGCCACAATAGCAGAGATGAGGGCGACAATGTCCAAGAAATGGGCTTTTATGATCGCTCACTTCTAACCAGTCGTTCGGCACCAATGCAAAGAGGCCACAAGACTACGGGCGGTGTGAGACTCGTGCCCACGCCTACAAACGAAACATTCCCAGCTTTCGAGGATGATAAGGAGATGTTGGACGTACAAACAGCTGGCCCCTTCTTTGCGACCCTTCAAAGCTCGTTTCAGACACCACGGGCACGAGGGGATACGAATGCGTCTCAGACGTCAAGAATAGATCATGATGAGATGTCAGCTTTTCCCAGCTTCACGCTCCCCGCGCGCCAAGAAGAACACACTGATGGCCTGCCGCCAACCAGACAACAGGTGCTCACGCTTATGGAAGCGGAAATCAATGCATTCAATACCAAGAGTCGGGCAAAGAGCAAGGATAGGCATTTTGTCCCGTTTGATGCACCAAATCTGTTGAGCAAGGTCAAGAACTCCAAGTATGAGGATCTTCCCAGTTCTGTTGTTGGGGAGGGGTATGATGGCATAAATGTGGAAGGGCAAGTGACAAATCTGGATGAAGTAGTTGAGTATGAAGGTGGAAGAGAGAATGAAAAACGTAAATGGAAGAACAAGAAGAAAGAGATGATAGGCTCAACTAGCCGCACGCCCACCCATACGCCTACTGGCAGAACTACTCGATCTCAACCTAGATTTGCGATTACTCGTGTTTCGAGTCTCTTGAAGAAAGCCAGGGTTCCACGGCCTTCAGCACCAGAAGCAGCAACCGAAGTACAGGCTGCTGAAACCAAAGTGGATGAATTAGTTGTGTTGCAGCCATATCGACCGAACTCCCTCATCAACTTGCTCAGCCTCCTCCAAACCCACCTCGATGCTTTCCCAGCCTTGTATGTGGAATACCCGACCCTTCGCACGCAACCCTGGGACATCCTCGGATTGCGAGAGAAACTTCCGCCCATTGAGTGGAACGCGTCATTTCGACTCAAACTCGATATTTTTGTGAATTGCATGGATTGGGTTGGTCTCGGGAAATCGGGTGAGATTGATAGGAAGTCGATTGTGGGCTGGGTGAAAGGTGTTGTTGAGGACATGTTTGAGCGGCAAAACTTGCTTAGACCTAAGAAGGCAGCGGAATTAGAAGATGGGGACGTTGTGCTGGTGGTAGTGAGGACTATAAGATTAGAGAGGGTTATCGATGTACTTCGAGAGAAGTTTGCTGGAATGGAACAAGCGGAGAGGGAGAAGGAGCGGTCGAAAATCAAAGGCATGGAGTGGGCGACGTATCTTTTGACTTGGTTGTGGTTCTTGGAAGCGGTACCTGATGAAGCGCTCAGCAGTGTTGATGTGGAGAGAGTCGGACGGGTGTTTCGCACGACGGATGACTGGGCGGTTGTGCCAAGTGGGCCGGTTGTTTTGATGGGGGATTAGTGTTTGAGCAAGAGTTTGTGTAAGACCAATGTAGTGGGAATTGGTTGCGGTGTGTCATTGTTGCTATTACTGCCTTTATCAGGATCAAGACAAGGCTGGTTGACGGTGCTGTGAGAGTTGCATGTGTGTCCAAGGCCCATCAGAGGGACTGGCAGAGACATGTGTCAAACCCCGTGGTTTTATGATGGCGTGTGGCCCTGAGTCCAGTTCCAGTGTCAGCTGTGTAATAACTCGTAGCTGCTTATCATGATGGTAGCTGCTTATAGCCTGGCTAAAGCAAACTCAACAACGATGTGGCCGGCCCTAAGCACATGTATCTCTACCACAGTATCCTACATTATTTGAGCTTTCTACCAGGATGACGGGGAGATGCCATCAATAATGCCAGCCTTGAAACAAAGGGCGACGTGCTTTTTCAAAGGATCGGCCGAATGCCTGTCCAAGTCTTGAGCTTTACTATGTAGAGCGGCAGCAGAGTATGGGACGAGTCATGCTCGGCCCCCAAGGCTGAGAAACGGGTTCCCCTGATTCAGTTCGCGCTCTACCTTCACTCATTCCCCGACATTTGCAGCCATTTGCAGCCATTTGCAGCCATTTCCAGCCATCAAATCGTCGGAATTTCCATCTCGACTCACAGACAGGTGAGACCATGACGACGCAGATGGCTTCTTTTGTCTTCACATACATAGTACAAGCCTTGTACAACAACGAGTCTGACCATTCGGATGCCACCGGTTAGTGTCGATGATAAGATCAGTCCGTCTAGATGATAAGATCAGTCCGTCCAGATGATAAAATCAGTCCGTCTAGAGGACAAAATCAGTCCGTCTAGATGATAAGATCAGTCCGACCGTCCGTGGACTCCGAGTCTTTCCTTTTCCTGGAGTTGTTCAATAATAATCAGCCCATGGGCCATAGCCATGGTTGTTTGCGAAATGATAGTCGGGTGTAGGTACCGAGTGAGGGTGAGCACAAGAATAAATTGCTGAAGACCATAGGACCAACCTACCACAGCCGCTGCCTACTATTCTACCCCGTAGTGCCGGGGGCAAGCGGTGAGATCTCGCGCTACCAATTGCGTCCACCTGCATGCACATGCACATGCATCAAACGACAACCTGGAAGCCCTACTCCTACCAAAACCCGCTACATCCCATCTACCTCCAACACCACATCTCCTTGAAGACTATCGGCTATCGCGGAACAGCATGCCCAGCCCCAATACCGCAGTCCTCCACCTGGATCACCCTTGCCCATTTCTGTTTCCCAGAATCATCACCACTTGCCGCCTCTGCTAGGAAATTGGTCCAAGTCAAAATATCCACGCTCAAACCACACCTCTGCTACTAGCCGTGCCCTTGAAGCCAATCGGCATAGCTGCTGGACGTCGCCTGGGCGTCGCCTGGCTATCGCCTGGACATCACCTGGACATCGCCTGGGCATCGCCTGGGCATCGCCTGGGCATCGCCTGGGCGAATTATCGATATGGTGATGGCCAGCCAGGCATCGCTCGTCAAGAAATCCCTAGTACGCGCAATCCAAGCTGTAAATCTATCAGAACTGTTGATTAACCAATGTTGGCAAGATCTGCATCTCCGCGCCCCTATAAGGTTGCTCCCGAGCATGCTCGGCCTACAGTTTGAACTCTGCACTTGCATTTGTATTATTTGCGATGGCGTGAAATTCAGTTTCAGCATTAAGCTCGTTTCTTCGCTAACACACATCTTCTCTTCACTCCCTTCACTCCTGTGAACTTGGCGATCGAGTCGATCTGCCGCTGGCTCTGTGTCGATCTAAAGCAGAATGTTATCCAGACCCCTTACCATTGCAACACTTGCCCTGGCGGCTTCAGCTTCACCCCTTGTGGTAGTAAGACGGGATGACCCAAAGCCGGCAAAAACAGGTTCTGGCCTCTTCGGTGGCTTTGGTTTTAGGCCACCGTCATCATCAGCGGGAGGAGGTCTTGATGGTGAGTCACAAACGTACGCGTCTATGCACTCATAATCTGACTCTCAAGCACTCGGAAATCTAGGCATGATGTCAGCATCTGATGTCAAGAAAGGCGATTTCTCTTGCAAGAAGGCAGCACTTCTATTCGCACGAGGAACCGGTGAGCCGGGTAACATGGGCTTCGTTGTCGGTCCAGGCTTGGGGTCTGGAATGAAGAAGGCCATGAACGGCGATGTTCTTATCCAAGGTGTCGACTACAGCAGTCAGTACTCTTCATGCTTTCAGAACGTGCAATCCATGCTCACCAAATGCAGCCAACTTCTCTGGCGGAGGCGCGACAGAGATGGTCAAACTTGTCAAATCAATCAAGGCGAAGTGCCCCAACACCAAGATAGTACTAGGTGGGTACTCTCAAGGAGCTATGCAAGTTCATCAAGCTCTCGGGTCCTTGGGTCCAGATGCCGTCAGTGTCAGCGTACGTTCAAACCAAGCTCTTGCATCTCCGGGATAGGCTGATCATCTTTCAGGTTGCCGTAACGTTCGGTGACCCGTATTCCAACCAAGGTTGGGGCACTGGAGGAGTTGTTGGCTCAGTCATGGGTCTCGGACGCCCTGGGGCTGCTGCCGGAGGAGGTGGAGTGAACGGTTTTGACCCAAACAACGGCCTCATCATCTGCTCAAATGGTGATTTCGTCTGCGGCGTCGTCCCCAACATCGGCGGCGCAGTGCCAAAGGCAACAGCGGCGGACACCAAACCTGCCAAGGCTGGCGCAGGACATATAAGTTACAGTGCCGATGGCAGTATCCCGAAGGCTCTTGCGTTCATCGCTGCGCGAATTGACTCGAAAGGAGAGTCTTCTTCTGAAGCCGAGTCTGCACCAAAGTCTGCCGCCAAGTCGCAACCAAAGTCGAAAACCCCACCGACTAGGGCATCTGCTGCTGAAGTTGCTGCTGAAGGTCCGGATTCAAAGCCTACGGGTCGTGATCCTGCGGATCCAAAGCCTGTGGATTCAAATCATGCCAAGGGAAAACCCCCTCCGTTCGCTGGGGAGCTGCCACTCATGCTACCTGCCGAGGCATCAGACGCCAAACTAGAGTCTATGGCTGCTCATACGGCTGAGGTTGATCTACCCTCCGGTCCCGATGGGCTGAGCAAGAGAACTCTTCTGAGCGTCAGGGACTTTAGACCAACTTTATCGGCTGAGGCATCCGAGGCATCTGGACCCGAATTAGGACATCAGCATCAGCCTGGTAACAATGGAGTGGAGAAGGGACCAAATCAGCCTTTTAAGAAAGTTCCTCCAAAAAAGAGAACTCTCCTGAGCGGCAGGGACTTTGGGCCAACTTTATTGTCTGAAAGATCCGAGTCATCTGGACCCGAATTAGGATATCAGCATCAGCCTGGTAACAATGGAGTGGAGAAGGGACCAAATCAGCCTTTTAAGAAAGTTCCTCCAAAAAAGAGAACTCTTCTGAGCGCCAGGGACTTCGGGCCAACTTCATTAGCTGAAAGATCCGAGGTATCTAGAGGAGAAATAGGATATCAGCCTGGTAAGGATCCATTGGCTAGGGGACCAAATCAGCCTGGGAAGAAAGATCCTCCAAAAAAGAGAACTCTTCTGAGCGCCAGGGACTTTGGGCCAACTTCATTGGCTGAAAGATCCGAGTCATCTGGACCTGACTTAGGATCTCAGACTGGTCCTGATCCAATGGGTAAGGGACCAGATCCGCCTTTTAAGAAAGTTCCTCCAAAAAGGACTATATCTGTTCGCAACTTTTGACCTATATCTTAGGAGGATTCTGGCTCAGTATATAATGTTGAAACTTTAGCAGAGATTCTGTAGTACGGCAATAGTTTGGAGCCCTAAGCTGGTACATTAGGCGCCTCGTAAATTCTTTTTCTTCCAATGGAAGTAATTGACTACTCGTTCACCCGGTGAAAAAAAACGGGTTTATAATCCTTACTACTAGATACTAAGACCCTGATTATAAAATCTCATCGCTAATAAATATCAGGATTTTGAGCCTACCCCTGAGGCCGTAATTCCAAAACAAAAATTCAGCCGAGATTTTCTATATACGCCCTGCTTTTTCAACTTTTATAGGTACAATTTAAACCCTAAGTAATATTATAAAATATACTAAGTAGTAGTAGCTTGCGCTTAAGACCTACTTACTTCCTAATAAAGTTATAGATTTTGAAATCATGTAGTCACCTCTACTCTTACTAGTAGATATAATTCACCCTAAGCCTCGCCCTTTACTTAGTTAACTACGCCTAACTTCATAGTCGTTGCCGGAGATGACGCCGGAGATATCGATGGCAGGCGATTTCCTCATTGTAGTTTGCCTGCGCTCTATCTCTGCTGTATCGGTACTGGTACGTTGACCTTCTTCATGGACGATATCGTGGCCCCGATCAGATCTTCGCATTATCATGGTCCTTCAAATCGATATCGAATCGAAATCTTCAGAAGGGTGATCCGAATCAAATTTGGCCTCGAAATCGGGATCAAAATCAAAACCAGAGTCCGAACACTGCTTATCCGAAACAACGACATTGGTTTTCAAAAGACTAGCATGCGTTGCACTTGATTCGCACTCTTGATACTGATTCAAGGATGTCTCCGTTCTATGTCGCACACCTTCCTGGGGATAGACGCGAGCCTTCACACCAAGACATTGGAACTCTTCGGCGCGGGGCCGAGGTATTGTTGGCCAAGGCCTGTCAAACATTGTACTATTGTGGCCCATTCCAGATGTACAAGATTGGGATGCGGGGGGCTCAGGCGGCGCTGCTGCTCGTGCTTCACGAAATCGCGCCAACTCTGCTCCAGGGGCCCCGAGGCGCTCTTTCCAAATTTTCGACGCGAGAGATGAAGATGATGAGTCACAGTCAATTTCTGATTCGCAGTCAGATTTCAAACCAAAGCTCGAAGCAAATTGTCTTCGTTTGGTTCCTCTTGCCTCCAAGGCGTTATCGGCTTTTCGTTTCGTCACCACAGGGTGCTTTGGTTGAGGACGGTTATCCACTGTGCTGAATTGAACAACTGCAGCTTGTTCGTTCGCTAATACACTGCCGATAAGGTCGTCGGCTTTGCGTTCTCGCCCAGTAATGGAAAACTCGCCCTCGCTGTCTGAGGAACTGCGGGTCCGAGGCGTCTGAGCTGCTGCCGTTCCACTATCATGTTTTCTCAAAGTCTGCTGAGCTTGCCAGAACCCGACCACGGCGTGGAGAGTAGCCATCGTCTCCTTCCATAGAGCAGGTGCATGTCGTCGTACACCCGGAGTCTTAACAACTCGATGTACCTTATTGCGAATCTTCCTTGCTTCCATCAATTGCTTGTCAATACGCTCTTTTGATGGTGAAGAGGCCATCACGGACTTCCGGTAAGTATCCATGTCTTCATGTAGGTGCTAGAAGTGTCGTTGTCGTTTTTCAGCGTACATTGCGTGTACTTTGTTGATCGTTGGCAGTTCATCGAGGTGTTCGGCGATTGAGGTTTTCAAGGCTTCAGCTGCTGGCCAAATCGCCATCTCCTTCTCCCCCATGCAGCGCTCTAAAGCTAGGCGCTTTTCAATCTCGCGACCATCGGGGAGAGCTACGGGAATTGAAACTGTGTTAACATCGTCAATTTGTTGTGCGGGCCAAAGCCAGTGATGAGTCTGCAACATTGGGAGTCGTAGTGGGGTTCAGCCATCGACTTGCGCGACTTGATACTGATGGACTTTGAGCAACTGGTGTTTGATCACGTTGTCTTCGAAAGTTCTCAGTAAACCTTTCGGTCCTTGATATGACAGCATCGTGAAGTTTGGGCCCGAGACCTCGTGTCTGCTTTGCAGCATCTGTAATCATGCCTTGTTGCTCTCTCTGTGGCTGTCCAAAGATACCATGAGCGATACTGGTCGTAGCTGAGCCGTGTACTTCTGAACTGTGTGCGAAAACTGGCAGCTGAGCTCGCACATTCTGATATTGGTGAGCAGGAAGATATCGCATCTCGGCAGCATGAACTTCATCTACGATGTTCTGGATACTCTCAACGCCATCACCGTCGGGGGCTTCAGAGATCTCAGTAATCTCATGCTGAAGGGTAGCAGTGCTAGCATTGGAGTCCAGGTCCTCGTTATCCGAGTCTGGGTTGCTGCCGTCAAAACTGCCACCAGTTGGTGCATGGTTGTCGTCTTCACTCTTTTCCGAGTCGCTGCCTTGGCCATCGCTTTCACTGTCTTCCAAATCGCTGTATTCCAGGCCACTATTACTATTGAAACCCCTTGTATAGTTACCGTCCTCGGACTCGATTTCCTGCTCGGAGTTGAGAAGCTCGTTGCTTGACTCAGCTTTCTCTTGGTCGTTGTTTTCATCAGACGTCAAGAGCTCGCTGCTTTGCTCAGCTTTTTCACCACTTTGCTCTATTTCCTCGTGGCCGAACTGCTCATCTTCAGCAGCAGACTCTACATCCTCGCTGCCGCCATCGACAAATTCGGCCGACATGGTTACATCCTCTTGATCGACTTCAGGATCGATATATTCGTCCGCAGAATCTTCGACAACATCGCAATTTGCACAATCCTCAACACAGCTGCAGCTTCCACCAGGCATGTCATCTCTCTCTCTATCCGGTTCGCCTTGATGAGATAGATTGCAAGCAGCAGCCATTATAGTGGCCTGTGATTTCGCGACCTCTTCCGTTTCGCCCGTCATGACAGATTGTGGGCCCCAAGATTGTGTGCTATCAAGCGCACCAAATGGCCGATTGACTGCCGTCATGTCGGCTTTAAAACGCCATGATGCCTCAGGTCGGGGGCATGAATATGGCATTGGATTATAGGAAGTATGCGGACATATCGATGGTTGAGACGAAGAATACGGCAATGCTGTGGAATGGTAATCTTGCGCAGGCGAATATGCACATCGCGAGAAATGACTTGTATAAGTCGGGGTCGGGGCATGGTGATATTGCGTCGGCGTATATACATATTGCGGCGTATATGCTTCAAACGTGTTTGAATGTACTACTGGCCGATCCAAGTAACCACAAGAAGCAACAACGGGGTTGGTGAACGGTTGAACATAGTGTGGTGCTTCATTTCGCCTCACCCAGGCGTTGCGTTCCTCTGGGTCTCCCGAGAAAGGCAATGGCTGTGTGCCGAAGACTTGGTGTGCAGACTGTATACTTCCAACTTCTTGTATACTGTTACGTTCAAACTGCGATGCTGGGGCTTGCTCGTCAAGTCTCATGCGTTTGAGAGACGGAGGAGAGACCTCTTCATCCTGGTCCTCAACTTCGCTGCCTGGCGTCAAAGCTGTTAAGGACTCAGGTGTTGTGCGTCTTTGAATCTGCTCATGGTAGTGTGAGAAGGAGTCCTCTCCCATAGGTTCTACTTTCGGCCGCTCGAAAATTCTTCGGTAGCTGTCCTCAATGCTGGGTAATCCATTATATGGTACCCGTTGATCGACTGGTGGGGCCCAGCAACGAGGAGAGGAACGAGATCCGAAATGTGTAGTACGACCAGGAAAGGTATTCCAAGGTTGCGATGCCGGCGATGAACAAGGGAGATATTGATCACAAGAAGATGGACGGGCGCCTCGAAGAGGTTGTTGAGTGAACGGTGACCTGAAGTCCATAGGAGACGCCACTTGGGGAGGGTAATCCGTGACACGAGATACATTTTGAGAAGCGAGGGGAATCCGGCAGGCTGGGGTCGGAGATGAACGAATTTTTTGTTCAGACACTACCCCCATCTCGTCCAACCACAAAGGTGATGGGACTGGCATGCTCAACCTGACATTCTCAGCAGTTGTGGTCGCTCGCTTGCTCGTCTCGAAACCATATCTGACAAGCTCAATATTTGGTTGCGGACGAAGGCTCTCCTCAAGTTGTACATGATTCTTGGCGCCTTGGCTTTGACGCCATTTCCCCTTCCTGAGAAATGCCGCATCCATACAGTCCTCCTCCTTTGGAGCAAGACTGAGGTCCACGTTTGGCTCCAAGCGGAGAGGATAGGGACTGGGTAATACCTGAAAGACCGAGCTTGATCTCTCTTCTCCCGCATCAAACCTGTGGCTCGCATCCTTGCTTCTTGGATCCGCAGGATTTAAGTGGTGCTCAAGCGATGGTGGCCGTGAAGACAGGAATCCGTCTCGCATGTACGAGTGACGGGGCCGAGCTCCAAAAGGTCCCAGATCTGGTCTGCCTGAGAACACTGGTCGCAGGTCAGGGTGGTGGGACGTAAAGAAGTCATCGACACTATGTCGTAGCTGAACAAAAGCAGGTACACGACGTCTCGTGGTAGCCCTGCTAACCATGTGTGGTCCTTCCATGGACTCAGGCTGTGTTAATGATCTCACGCGAAATTCGGCCCAAATCTGTTTTGTGGTGGTCAAGCTAACGAAGGGTAGAGACGTGTCGTGGGAAGAGATGTGGAATTGATTTGTTGCTGCCGCAGCAGTGAGGTCGGGGGGGAAAGAATGAACAGGGAGGGGAAAGCAAAAGGAAACTCGAGTAAGTTCTGAGGGAGGGGAACTCAGTTGAGCCCGACATGCTGAATGTGCTGGCCGTTGGATCTGCGGTGCGGGCTCAATGGATGGTTACCATGGCTTTTACATGTATGTTTGTCAACGCTCAAAACTCCTGACCGACAAGACAAATGCATCAGACCGATATGTTGGACTTGAAGGTGGGCAACTCCATGCAAGGCGAATGATGAGTGACTCTACATAACGAAATAGTGGGTTATGATGACGGGTATACAACTCAGATGAGCAGGATGATGCCTTAGGTGTCTTCTCGAATTTGAATGAAAGCCAGCCAGCTACAAACACAGTGGCGAAAGTGAGAGAAGACTTGATATTGGACGGGCGGTCTGACCACTGGTGCGAGACGTATCCGACGGGTGCGAACGGGCATTGAGTGAGTTGGATACACAACGGCGGAACCGCGACAATATTGATGCTGGACGAGATGGGTTGGGTGGGTAGTGGTATGAAAAGTTGAAGGTGGCAGGCCAGCCAGGCGAAGATGAAGATGAGGATGAGGATGAGGACCAAGGCAGCCAGGCAGGTAGGCAGCCAGGCAGGTAGGCAGCCAGGCAGGTAGGCAGCCAGGCAGGTAGGCAGCCAGGCAGGTAGGCAGCCAGGCAGGTAGGCAGCCAGGCAGGTAGGCAGCCAGGCAGGTAGGCAGCCAGGCAGGTAGGCAGCCAGGCAGGTAGGCAGCCAGGCAGGTAGGCAGCCAGGCAGGTAGGCAGCCAGGCAGCCAGGCAGCTAGGCAAAGATGAGGACCACAATTGATTAGGTAAGATTAGATTAGGAGGTAAGATTAGATTAGGAGGTAAGATTAGATTAGGAGGTAAGATTAGATTAGGAGGCAAGATTACCTACCTCGCTATTTTAGGGCCTGTGCTAATTATAGTTCCTGCTCCACTCGCGTCGGGTACCCTAGGTATCTACTGTGCACAGTACGTAAGCCTCGGCGACAAAACTTGGTGGCACAGTGGGACGTACTGTATACACCTCACCAAGCAACAGGCAGGATCCACCCACCACCATGGCTTTGACTCCCTTGACTTGTGTTTGCTCCGTGCTCACTTACGGGACGGTCATCTCGGAATTCTTCCTTCGCACTCTGATGTTTACATTGTCTCCAACACTTCACATGCCAATTGATCCAGATGCCGCCCTGCTCATAGAGTGGTTTAGTTCTACCTTCAGTCTGCAAAGAAGCACTTCTGGCAACGCGTCACAATAATGCCCAGAGCGAACACGACTCTTGATAACCAGGCTGTTTCCAAGCTTCTCCAAACACTATTCGCCTTCCTACTTGCTTTCGTCCTTCTCTCCACCCTTCACAGGCGATACTGGTCTGGTCTGTCTCCGCATCTGCCACACAAAGATGACCCACTAACCATCAGCGTCAAGACTCCCACGATCCATACAAATGCAGCGTCCTGCTCAACGAAGGCCAATGGCTTGACGAACCAATCTCCAATCCCTCCCGACGCCACTATCAAAAATGGCAGCCCTCAGGTTGTCTGCTGAAAGAATACAAACGCGATGATATCACACCCTGTGCTGGAAACAGACAACTGCTATTCATCGGTGATTCAAACGTACGCCAACTGTTTTGGGCTGTTGCAAAAAAGCTGGACCGTGACATGAGCTCGCCTGCTGGAAAGTATGCCGAGCGACATGGAGACATACAATTGAGACCGCGAGGCGTGGATCTCAGATTTGTGTGGGATCCGTATTTGAATGGAAGCATCTTGACGAATGAGCTCGAGATATATCAGGAGAGTGTTTTGCCGACCGGAAAAGCAGGAAAGGCTGAGGTGCCGGCTGTTATCATGGTCCTTGGTGGTGGGTTATGGCATGCAAGGCAATACGGGGCCGAAGCAGTGAGGGAGTTCAAAAAAGCTGTAGACAGCATCACTTCACTGACTACGAGAAGAGATGGATCGGAATGGAGGTCAGAGGCGCCATTCAAGGGATGGGAAGGCATTGGGGATCAGGTCTTCTTTATGCCTGTTGAAGAGCCAATTTACAAGAGATTATCTCCGGCACGGCAGGTCTCGATACTTCCAGAAGAGGTGGATCAGATGAATGAGTACCTGCGTCAATTGAAGCCCAGCCAAGGTATCACAATCCCGTGGGTGAACCAGGTCATGACCTCAAAACGACCTTTCGCCTACGAGGCCAGTGGGTTGCATGTCATTGAGCCTATTACCAACAGACGCGTTGATGTGCTTCTGAACCTACGCTGTAACGCGAAGGTCGATAATGCAGTCGGCTCACCATACGACCGTACATGTTGCAGCAAATACACATCGGGCAACTGGTTTCAATGGACGCTCATTGCGCTCACTCTGGCCGTGTCGATGTTGGCTGCCTGCCTTCACTTTTGTGGGTACACAACAATTGATTTCCAAACCGGCAAATATAACGCAGCCCGGGCTTTCACTTCGATTGCGTCTATTGGACTGTCTCTCGCATACTGCTTCTTTGCAGATCGATCGCAGTTGTTCAACAAAGTCCAGAAGATGTATCAAAGCTTCGACCTGCTCACCATCTGCGCCATTGTTCTCGCTATTAGTCTTTTGACCATCCGCAAGTCGAAAGAATCTATACCACCACAAGAAGTCCCAGCCATCTCCAAAAAAGACTCCTCCGAATCAAAACTCATCCTAGAAAATACTGCCGCGTCAGACACCTTCCTCTCCTCATCTCAAATGCTCGAATGGAAAGGTTGGACAATTGCTTTCCTCGTCCTCACGCGATACTACGCCGCCGATCACGAGCCATGGGTTCACATCGTCTCCCGCCTTTGCATCTCATGTCAACTTTTCCTCGTGGGCTATGAACAAACACCATACTTCTACACTACAGGCGATTACAATGTTCGTCCCGTCGTCACATATGTTGTCAGAATGAACATATTGGCGGTTGCTGTGGCGTATCAGATGTATACTAATTACCTGTTCTACTACATTGCGCCTTTGCTGAGCTTCTGGTTCCTAGTTGTTTGGGGCACACTGAAATTTGGGGGAGAGCTCAACGGGAATGTGGAATTCCTACTTGGGAAGGTAGCATTCTCAGCAGGATTCGTGGTTATGCTTCACAAAACCGATCAACCTATCAATCTCATCTTCGACATCCTCCGTCTCATTTTCGGAATCAACTGGGATGGCCACGATTGGCGCGATCACATCTCGACGGATTCTTTCATCGTTTATGTAGGCATGCTTGTTGCCCTTGCCAACATCGCCCATCATCATCTCAGAATCACGGCGGTCACGAAACCAAATAACGCTGAGTCTGCCTGGATCCAGCACCTTTTAATCCGAGCCTTGCCATTGCTGCCCCTCCTTGCCATCTCCGCTTCTCTGTTAACCTTGCCGATTTTCTTCTACGCAACCCTCTCCTCTTTCGTCGAGCCTCGAGGTTATGATTGGGACGTCAATCCCTACCTTTCTCCGCTCCCTGTTGTCGCTTACCTCGTCCTCCGCAATTCTACGACTGTCCTCCGCCAACATAGTAGTAAGGCGTTGATGACGCTGGGAGGGTGTGGGGTGGAGATTTGGGTTTTGAGCATGCATGCGTGGAACAGTGCGGATGGAAGAGGGGTGCTTAGTTCGGGGGTAGTGGGAGATCGGAGGGTTGAGGGTGTTGTGCTTGGGTTGGTGGTTTTGGGGATCGGTGTCTGGGTTGGGAGAGGGTCGGAATGGTTGACCGAGTGGATCGTTGATGGAAATGGTGGGGAGAAGGTATTGCCGCTGGTCAGAGAGAAAGATGTGAAGATAAGTTCAAGCAACAGATGGCTTGGTGAACCGAGCATAAGATTCATAGCGTTGCTTGGAGGGCTGTGGGTTCTGAATCTTGTTACTGGATAACTGTTGACCGGAAATGTGAGAAGCCAGAGTAGTGGAGAAGGGTGTTGTAAGAGATAGAATACACAAAATCGAATAGAGAGTCGGAATATATATTCCTACATTTAGCAGATTCAATTACTTGACAATGGCGAGGAATATAGAATCTGCGTCTTTGTTTTTCGAAATCTGGATCTTGATCATGCCCTGACGGCTCTGCTGTGGTGAAAAAGTGGAAAGGACGATGGACGCGTAGAAGTCCATACATTGTCCTATTGCAACGCAAGATTGCGAATATTGACGAGTATTTGAAGTAGATGGGATAATTAGTGGTTGCAGTAAGGAGACCAGGAGCCGAGATGAGGGCCACAAGGCGAAAGAAATTCGAGTTTTGACAGCCGAGAAGAAAGCTGGCAGCGGCAAACGCGCAGGCTAGGGAGACCAAGAGTCGGTTTTTCGACACAATGGAAGATGGTCGTGTGTCCAATGTACAACTGATACTCCTGTGCACAACCGACGGTGGGATGTATGATAAACGGGCGCTCGGGAAGTAGCGTAGGACTGAGCCTTGTACGGAGCCTTGTAGATGCCTTGTTGATGCCTTGTAGATGCCTTGGCAAGACTCCGTTTCTTGGCGTCCGACAACCACCACGCTCAGTCTCACGCTCAACCTCTCAAATCTCAATCAACCCTTTTCGAATCGGCCACTGTAGGCTTCGGTTGCCGTCCGTCTGGAGCCTCTGGGGCCGACTCTGGGAACCGGTCGATCTCATGATATATACATCATGCCACTGGACAGCCAATTGGGGAGCTCGGCATCAGACTGGGCATTCGCTGCAATACCTTCCCCTTCACCTTATCAATCACACACCTTCAATGCCATCTTTCCGCTTAAATCTCATCCCTTATTTATGGCTAGCAAGGAGCTCTGCACTTCGCCCTGTTGGTGGTGGCCTTTGCAAGCCCCCAGATTTAAACGCCACTATCCCTTGCTTCAAAGCGGCGTCAACCAACATCGATTCTAGGAGAAGCTCTGACTAATTGGAATATCAGAGCAGATGATCCCAGCCTTGATGCCGTCTTACATATCCACTGCCGTCGAGCCGTTGTCTCCAAGACGGGTGCCTGCTCAATCTCTATTATGGGTGGTGGTGTTCATTGCCGTCCTACTTAGCACTTCTTCAATGTCAACCTGCCGGAACGACGACAATGATCTTATTGTACTTCCTTTGTCTCTCTAGGCTGGCGACGGCTCAGATAGGAACCTTACTCGCCTCCAAACTTCAAGATCAGAATTTGACCCTTTTCAAACCCCATCTCGACCAGTATCCGGACTTTGGGCAGCAACTGAGCCAAGGGAATGTCACAAGTGAGAAATCAAAGCAAGATTACTATAGGTGAATACTAACTGTCTTACTCATAGTTCTTGCTCCTTCCAATAACGCAATTCTAGCCTTTAACAAGACTGCGACGGTAAATCAAACCACTCCGGGCGCTCTCTTAGCATTGTTCCAGTATCGTGTGGTAGTTGGTCGGATTCCGACTATCTCTCAAGTAGGGGCTCCGTTCATCAGTCCTAGAGACGAACCGCAATTCCTTCCAACCTTACTAAACAATGCTTTGTATGCCAACATCACCGGCGGCCAGCGGGTGGAGCACTTATACACAAATTCTTCGGTGTTCCGATCGAGCATTCATCAAGACTCCGCAATCATCACTTCTGTGAGTCTTCGGCTTCGTCACAGGACTCTGGGAGATGCTGATACAGTATAGGACATTGCATACGTAGAACAAGGCGGACTGCCAGGTCTAATTAATGTGATTGATAAAGTGCTCACCATGCCAGGTACTACAGTTGGTGCTCTAAAAGCCGGTAACTTCACAATCGGTTATAACTTAGCGACGAAATTGCCCCAAGAGACTTCAAAACAAAATCCACCATCGAAATATAGCACTGTGCAAGTCATGCTTGATTCCCCAAACCCTCACCCACTAATTATTGTTTCTAAGCTTCGTTCCCAATGATAAAGTACCAGATCTCTCGGGTTACTCTACCGATTATCTTGTCCATTTGACGGACTATCATCTTTTTCCGAATTACCTTGTCTACTCACCAGACTTCAACAACAACTCGATAATGACATCCCAGCAGGGAGGAAATGTTACTATGAGAATCGTCAATGGTGACACTTATTTAAACGACGCCAAAGTTATTGCTACAGATTATTTGGTATACAATGGCGTTATGCACATTCTTGAGAAGTTGGTGTCTAGTCCTACGCTCACTGCCCCATGCTTTCACTAACACCATCAATTAGACCACTGAATTTTTCATTACCAGACGCCATTCCACCGCCTCTCCTTGCTCTCAGCGGAGGAAACACGTCCACTGCTTTTTCAAACCCTCCATCCCAAGCAAAGTCCACATTACCTATTGGTACAAAGGTGGGCATCGCGCTTGTCGTTGCCATCACAGTTTTCGGCATTATTGGAATTGCTATTTATTTTTACCGTCAATATACCGGCAGGGGCAGGAAAGAATATCTCAACGAGCTCAGCGGCGAATACAAAGTTGAAAAAGTGCATGAGATTGGCATCTCCTAATGACACGGTCGCAGAGCTGAATGACGAGTCGTAAATTATGTCCGAACTACCTGCAGAGATATGGAAGCCCGCTAAGTTGGACGGAGGCGTAGAAACGGCTTCGTTGAAAGAGTTGGACAGGAACGAGAGGCTTGATGTGATCAGCAGTAACGCACGCTCAAGGAGGAAGTCGATGGAGATACGGATGCAATGGAAAACTGAGCAGGATAGGATTAGAACGGACAATGAACGGGAGAACACACAATCGCCATTCGACAAGCAGGAGCGCGAAATTTTAAGGAACAACATGGATAGAGGAGTTTACCGACCATCAGATCACACGCCCGACCCTGCCTCATCTGAGGCCTTTGGAATTTCGCGGATAATGGAGACGAACAGGGAGATTGTACCGGACACACCGATCGACAAGACCTACCTGGAAAGAATTATAACTCCCGAGCCCAAAGGGGGAGCACATGTTCGGCGGTCTATATCGATCAGCGAAGAACCCAGATCGCCAATAAGCCCGGTGAGTTTTACCAAGTACGATTTCATACGACCGCAAGCTAACAATCACCAGGTGTCCTCATTGCGAGAAGGCGCCCTTTCTCCTTCCTCAACACAACTCGCCACAAATCAATCTCCCATCTCGACCACGCCCACCACAAGCCCCATCCATGATGTCAATTAGGGACGTGATGGCAACATGTCCTCAACGCCAGTGAACAGGGGCATTCCCGAAGCAGCGATGAAGAAAAATAGCAAATGATAGAGGATCATGATGATGGTTTGCATTTAGGTAGTTCGTTTTTTTTAGTGTGCGGTATCGTTAGTACCAACAAACTGGCAGCAGGTGCAGAAGTGAGGGGTTCGCGAGTTCTCTGAGGCGGGGGTGTGTATAATGATTGTGTTTGGTGTTGCATTACACGTCAGGAGCGATGTTATAGCATTTAGCGTGGCGGTTGTTTGACTTGGAGGACAATTCTGGGATTGACGAGGTGGGTTGATACATTTTGCTGTTCATTTCGATGGGGGGTGGCATTACGAATGATTGGTCTGGAGGATCGGCAGTTTCGGATGACTTTGCCCGGCAGAGGGTGGGAGGTTTGGCGGTGGCTGCAGATATCAATCCGGTATGCTGGGTCCTGAGGGTTAGGGTATCCAAGAGAATCTGGACTTGATCTCGTACTCCATACTCGGTAGGTATATTTCATGAGGGCGTACTACTCGGCGCGCCGAGTACGACAGGAAGGCCGAGCTCTTACTAAGGTACGGAGGTAGGTTCACCCTGTCACTGCGCTGTCGAGGTCGCGCTACATCCGCCAGCATTCTTCAAGTGGAATGAGAGGGCAACATCACACGGTATATCCTCGTAGTAGTAAAGACTCTCTACAGTGTTCCAAAAATAATTAGGTAAGAAAAGGTGCGGGTTTGGTAGTAATGAAAATATCCCAGCAGCGGGTGACGAAGTCGGATTCTACGCCTCCACGTCGGTGTCACTGTATGAAGTATTGGCTTGAGAATGGCCTTATTGTCTCGAAGTCCCGGTTCCAAATACTGTTGACAAGCACTATGAGATTTTCAATTTCCCCGCCCTTTTCTCAGCTATCAGCGGAGCTGCTGCAGGTCCGCCTAAACCTCGCGTATGGGTAAGTGCTACTTAGACAGCTCTAAACTAGATGATACTGACCAACTACATAGTCACAATGTAACACCAGTCAAGGCGACCCTGGCTGGTGCTACACTCTCCTTCCGTCAGGAGAGAGTTCCCTCAAACTAGAAAGAAATATGTGCCGTTCAGTAAGATATTCAACAATACCGAAACCTCTGTCCCTCCTCTCTCCTCCTGTATCGTAGCCAATATCTAATATATTTTAGGATCGACTGTGTAGGAGCGAGAACAACGGATGCACATTGAGAACCAAACAAGACGGCAATACTTTTTATGCGGACTGCTCTGCATACTAGATCATCTCGAGAGTCGGAGAACACGCCGGTAATAGGCGGCCTAGAGTCTATATCGGAGGCGGGGGTGAGGATTGCTGGAGGTGTCACCTATAGAAACGCATCTTCGGCTGCCCTAGTCGTTATGAACAATGTATATTGTTCATAAGCAATAGAAACGGATCCAGTAACCTGCTAATAGCAAGTATAGGACTTGGTCACCTAATTCGACTTCAAGTCCTACCTAGTACCGGCTCTCTTCTATAGTAGAATGGATATGAAAGGTCAGTGTGTCTGAATTACTAATCCTATCTCCTACCTAGCACGATTATAGAGGGGCGTTCCTCCTAGATCGGTAGAAAGAGGTAATCAAGGCTTTTAGGTCATAACAAAGGATTGTGAGGTTTATCGTCGAGACCCTCTAACCTTCAATACCTACTCTATCATACTACTGTGCTGGGCCAACTGTCACCACATCCTTGGCAAACAAAAATCCCGCTTCACAAGTGGTGCCCACTGTTACTATCCCTACCTTGGCTCTCGAGTTATTCGAGGAAACGCGTCGTTGACACAGCTACGAAGGGAAACGAAAAGAGCGCAGGTACCAGGGTCGTTCTCTCTCCGTGCGAACATGGCGCTACGGAGTATCGCCATAATTTTGTTGCTACCACTGTGAATATCCTCAAACTTACTGCTGGTTCACAAACAGTATTGTGGCTGCTCAAAATGCCACCGTCAACTATTGAATAAAGGTTGCGAGTCATTCCTCCTGGTCAGCACACATGAACCTGTCATGCACTATAACATATCAAGAACAAGCTATATTGCTAAGACGGGTTCTACCTTCTTTTCGACCAAGGGATCTGCCGGCCAGCCCAACAAAAACCTCTGCAAGCGACTCGAGTTCTACTTACACGTAGACAGCCTTGAGGACACTTGGAACGAATCCATTTATACCACCCTCCTTGTCACCGTGGCCCGAACCATTGCACACCTCAGCGAAAAGCTTGTTCTGTCCAGCGTGCGTCGAGATGTTGATCTTCGTTCCTCCATTGGTCCATGTGACAATGTCGCCCGCGTCAACCTTCCATCCAGTACTCTTCATTCCAAGATCGGTCAATTTGACGGGGTTGTTGTCGAAGGTGTGACCGGCGCTGTAAGTAAGACCCTTGCCACCGCATACGAGAGCTGTCTTCTCGTTGATGGTGCAGTCGACTGCTTGTGCCTTGTCTTTGACTGCACCGGTGGAGCCTAAATAGAAGGTCTCGCCTTTTCCGTGGTTGGTAGTCATTTGAAGCTTGAAAGTCTTTCCATCCTCAGCTTGTTCGATGGGAGCGGCGAAGACGGAGGAGCTTGGGATCAGGTTAGCCGATTCTCAGCGCGCAAAGTCAAACAGCTACTTACATGAGAGCCAGAACGCTGGCTGTGATTGCGGATGAGAAACGCATGTTGAATAGTGTCGAAAGGAGTGACTTGGTGAGATGTTGCGATGATATCAAGGGTTGAAGATTTGATGAGGTATTGATAGTTAGGGAAGATTCAAGGTTACATGTATGTCCCCATAATATGATCTCATGAGCCGCCACCCTTCGCTGACCAAACACACTAGAAGCCATTAATCTAATTCTCAAGATTCAATGTGGCAGCCCACAAGCTTTTGGGCAACGGCCATTATATCGCTTCTAGGTATAGCGCCGGCTAAGTCATATTGCAATTGATATATGCGTAGTTTTAGCCGGTCGCTGGTTGGTGGTGTACTTTCGTATAGAAAAGAAGTCGGCGAGATCTAGATTGATTATCCCGACCTCCGATGATCGAAAGCGTGTTTCTGCTTAGAAATGCAGTTTTGGATGCTCTAAGACCCTCGCAGCATAGATGAGGACTGGAGCTCGGACCGGACGTGCGACATTCTTGCTTGATTCGGAGATTTTCGATGATCTGGGGGTGTCGTTGCTAAGCTATCAATTTCGATACACCGATTAAGGTTGTCGGACTGAGCATTCTCCTGGAACATGTTGACGGATGCTTCTCGAATGTGCCTTTCGTGGGGAATCTGAAGAAACCAAGTTGGACGGTTATCATCTACCTGCGACAATGATTCGCAACGAGATGCCTTTCCGGCTGGTCTGACCAAGACAAAGCCTTGGCTACCAGATTTTCTCACCTTGAGTCTCGAGTTCATATGAACTGCGAAGGGCTAACAGGTTTTTCCATGTCTTCTCGTGGAATGGTCTGCCGAGGGTTTCCTACTGTGGTGTCTTCGCCGTCCTGATGATCGTCTTGGTTTGTACGAGCACCGAGATGTTCGCGCATTCTCGTATGACTTATTCTTACGCCTCTTTGCGTTGTCTGCCTGCTCGGAGAATCGATCCTTTCGGACTTCGTCACCTCCATGCTCTTGCCACTTAATCATGTTGATACGTACAGAAACATTCGCGGCTTGGCATTTGGCTGGCAGCACCGCTATACTCCACGACATGGGTTGTTCAGCAGGAAGGGATACTTGCGACAAGGAAAAGAACTGAAGGTTGCGAGAGTGCTCATGAGAAGGTTGCGAGCAGCTGCCAGTGGAATTGACCTTGAGCACATTAGCACGTGACTATTGCACCTTAGATGCCCCGCTCTTGAGCCTTGGCCAACAACAATTCGAGCGGACCCTTGTTCTTCATTGTTCCTCAGTCCTCACACAACCTCTTTGACAGAATTCAACCACCTACATGTCCTCAGGGCTGTGGTAGAACTTCTATCTCATGCAGTAAACTCAATTACATTGCTTGGTGACAACATCTGAGCTTCTGGCTCGCAACTCTTCCCAAAGAGCACCAACTCCTCTCCATTTTACTTGGCTTCATTCGACATTTTATCCCGCCAGACTAGGGACTTCGCAGGTTTGAGTGAGACACCATGTCCCCAGATCCTCTTTTGCGGGGATTGGTCGTGATCCCCTTGGACAAACCACGTTGTAGGGCCTACCGTGCGCCATTCTCCGCCCCAAATCCTCTCTGTCGAGCCTCGAGTATGACTGTTTCTGCCGTACGTGTCCTTTGTGAGTCTACAATCGAAGGACTATCGATGTGGGAGAAGATGGATATCATTTTGGAGGGGAACAAAGGCGAGTGCCAGGTGCAGATATCAAGCTGCTTGCCTCTTTTATACTGCAAGAGCATGGTATGAAGTGGAGTTGTAAGTGAAAATAAGGCATCCACATCTAGCAAGCTCCTAAAACTCGCGCCGGGCATCCTCTGAGACCATTTTGATTCTCCCGATATTGAGATATCAAATCAAGAGGCCTTCCACCGGAAGGCCTCGGAAGGGAACGCGGACGGAAATAGTCACAACCAGGCCACGATTTAATGGTTCCACTGTTGTTGCCCAAGTTTTCGCCATCTGAACCTGGCAATTCGATAACAGGTCGTAGGGTGGGTAAACGAACAAGGAATTATGGCGGGGAAATGGCCGAAATATATCCAACTTAATCTCACGATTCCGGAAGTATCCATTGCATACACAGTAGATATCCGTACACCTCTTCGATAAACCTGTGTGACCCTCACAATTGTTATCTACCCATGATGCTCTTCTTCAGTAAAGCACTCCTTGCTTTTGCTGTATTTACCAGCGCATCTCCAGCCTCGTTCCCCTCACTCGATGAGCGAGACACAACTCTTTCGGAAGGCACGGGATCAATAAATGGGTTCTACTACTCCTTCTGGACCGACAAGAGTTCAGGAACGTGTTCTATGACAAGTGGTTCCGGAGGACAGTACAATCTAAAATGGGACAACATCGGCAACGTCGTAGCAGGCAAAGGATGGAAGACCGGAAGTGATAGGTAGCCAAAGACCCCTCAGCATTCCAACCCCACAACTCGATATCAAGGATATTCACGCTGAGATACCAAGCAGACAAATAACATACACCGGCACCTTCAACAACTCCGGAAACACCTACCTAGCAGTATACGGCTGGACAAGATTCCCCCTAGTGGAATACTACATCGTTGAATCCTACGGCGAATACAACCCCGGTATCGGCGGTCAAAAACGTGGTTCAGTAACCACCGACGACGGGACTTATGATATCTATACGAGTCAACGGACGAATGCACCTTCGATCCAGGGAACAGCGAGTTACCCGCAATTCTGGTCGATTAGGACGGAGAAGAGGGTGGGAGGGAAGGTGTCGACATCGGCGCATTTCGAGGCGTGGAAGAAATATGGATTGAAGCTTGGGACGTTTGACTATCAGATCGTGGCGACGGAGGGGTACAAGAGTAGTGGGGAGTCGAGTATCGATGTTTGGGTGAGTCTTACTTTTTTTTTTTTTTGAAGTTTGTGTGACACTCAGGGATAGGAGACTAATTTACACGTTGCAGTTGTGAATGGAAGCTTCTTCTGTTTCCTCTGAGATGGACATTTTGGGGATGCAGAAAACGACGATCGAATTTGTGGAGTTTGTGATAATAATCTAATCATGTAAGAAACCTGGACTGCTCGTCGTCGCATCATAATTCAAACCTAGTCTCAACGAAACCAGAAACTTTTTCATCAAATTCATACCACACAAATATCTCCTGGGCGATCGCCCGCTCTAATCAGTCATATGTTGTATATCAAGACTCCAAGCCAAACCCATACAGAAAACACAGGGTCAGTCCAAGCAAAATCCAACATCCAAACCCCCAAACCCCCAAAACTCAAACCAATCTCAACCAAACAAAGACACATCAAACAAAAAAGAACATGGTCCTCTCATACCCCCAATAAAACCCCATCTCACCTGCCTCAACATCCCCTCACCCAAATGCTTCCACCTATTGCAGCTTGTGCACCCTATTGCGGCTTACGATTATCCCTTTCGAATGCCGGAAATTTCTCGCATTTCTCACACCGAGCTCCATTATCATCAAGATGTGGAAGGAAACAGCGTTTGCAAAATTTATCACCCAACGGTATGCAGACGATGGGGTAACGCTTCATATGAGGGCGGTGTTGGAAACATAGACAGCAGTAATAGCCTATAATCGGGGCGTCGGCCATCTTGAATATCTGGTGGAAAAAGGAGCTATGTCGTGATAGGGATTTCTGGCCCTATCACTAATCTTTGTGCTTACTGGATTGTCGAGTTGTTCTGGTTGTAGGGTGTAGTAGATTGGCGAAGTTGTATAAAGTCATTGGATAGGTAGGCGTGGCGGTGAGGGTCTTGTAGTTGCTTCTGTTGAAATCTTGATCGTTGATTGTAGGTTGCTTTAGTAGCTGTGGTTACTGGTTTCTGATACTGAGAAAAAGAAGCAAACACATGGCTTCTATAGTAGATCTATGGGTGTAAAGCAGATCCATGGGAATCAAAGTGACGAGTCTAATGGTGAGTGTCTCTGACCATATGATCAAGGAGAAAAATGATTAGGAGGATACCAGTCTAGTTACCTGGTTGAGCAGCTAATAGCATTGGCCCCCGCCAGTTCCTACTGCATAGATAAGGCACATCTGCCGGAGGTGATGCTGTTTCTTCACGGCCCGTAGCGTCGGCTTCGCCGCTGGTGAGTGGAACGGCGTATGGCCTCTTTGCTTCATATTTGGTCAGTGGTTGACGTTTATTGAAGGCGTGGAAGAGCTCAAATTCTCTTGGTAACCAACGGCGGAGTTTCCTCCCGATCCGTGTCCATGGTAGCAGTGGGAAACCTCCAAAAGCCGTTTATTGACATGCTTGTGGGTGAATGAATTAAAGCAGCATGAGGGGAACGAGGGTTATGAAAGGACAAATACACAAATAGTTTTGCCAGAGCCGTACTGCGCCTCGCCTTCTTTGACAAGTATACACCTGCATAGATGCCACTTCATATTCCCGTTCTCTAAAGCCAGTGTCCTTGTCTCCCTCGGCACTACCGCATAACAGGCGGTCTGCTCTCCTTATTCCACTCCACCCTCGTCCTCACCCACTCCACCGCTTCCTCCACTCCTGTCCCGGTCAAGGCTGAGCAAGGAAGTACTCTTGAGTCTCGTACACTTCCACCCTTTTCGCCCTCGAACACGCGGCGTACGAAACCTTCTTTGATCCTCACGACCTCGACACAGTCTTCTCGATCCTGTTTATTGGCTAGGACGAGGAGTGGAATACCGGAGGTCTCAGAGGATTGCAAGATGGATTCCAGGACGAGGCGGCATTCGTCTAGACGGCCTATGTTCTCTTTACCAAAGGAACCAGCACCGTTGTCGTCTTGCAGGGTCGAGAGATCGGCGTCACCAATGTCTGTGCTGTCGAGGACGAAGATTATGGCGTGGCAGGAGGAGTAGTAGGATTTCCATATGTTTCTTAGACTGTGTTGTCCACCTACGTCCCAGATTTTGAGGTAGCACTATCAATCAGTTAGTCCTGCTCTTTGTCCTTTATCTCGAACCTTGGATGCTCTACAAGAAATTCGCATATGCTTGTGGTCCATAGTTTCTCAAATACAGGCGTTCATACTTGCGGTAATGTTATTGTAGCGACATTTTGGCCGACGGTGGGCACGGTCTTGAGATTTGGATGGTAGGGAGCGCTGGAGGTTGCGTTTATGGGGAGGGCTTTTATGTTTTCGAGAAGGGTTGTTTTGCCGGCATTGTCAAGGCCGAGGAGTAGGATGGAGTATTCTTTTGGTTGTTAGTAGGGGATGGTTTGGGAGGGCGAGAGGAAGTACGGAGGGGTGTATAGGGGTAGTGATAGGGGGTTATACCTTCTTTACTGGTGGCATACAAGTAGATGCTTTTGGCCAGGTGGTACATGTTGGAGTTGAGGCTACATGGCTGGATCGGGAAAGGTATGAGATGTGATGCGCTTGTGGACGGGAGCTGGTGCTGGTCCCTGTTCTGGGGGTAGGATGCGATACGCGTGAGGTCATTGTCCGTATTACCCCGTATTACTCCGTATTACTCCGTATTCTCTCACCACCAAAACAACAATGATATAGTCCCCCATCTTATACCTATCCAACCCGCCGCCTCCTCCGCCAGTAGAGAAAATACATGGACCAAGCAATCATAATGGCCCCCGTCGAATCTTCTGTCGCAAACTCAAACGCCCTCCCTCTCACCCTCCTCGCGCTGCACACTGGCATCATTACAACACTTGTAGCAACAATAACGCGCTTCATTCTGCGCGTCCACAGTTCCCTTCCCCCAAGTCTGAATACACGCGATGGTCGCCCTTGGCACAAGAAATCAATTGCGCTCTTCTCTCTGCTCGCCATCACCAGTCTAGGATTGGCGACTTACCACGCCCTCGCATGGCGATACGCGTCATATCAGAATTGGGCCACCGAGTCGGGTGTGAACACGGCGGGGAGCTTGTGGGGTGGTTGGTACGCCGGCGCCAACGCGAATGCCAATGAGAGGGGACTCTTGGATAATGGGTCATCGTTGGGAAGTTTGCTCAAGGGCGAGGGATGGCAGCTGGGACGGTGGATGCAAGACTCGGATCTGTTAAAGGAGACGAATGAGGCTGCTCTGGGGACGGCGAGTGGGTTTTGGTGGACCTCTCAGAGCTTTTTGGCATTGGTCATTTGGAGTGTTTTTGTTGGTATTGAAGGTATGTCGTTTCTTCCTACTTGAACCAGCTGGTAGTTGGACAATGCTCATTACATTACAACTCATAGGACGACACCGAAACATCCCAACCTACATCACCCTCTCCACAATCCTGCTCGCCCAATTCGCCTCCCTCTCGACAGCCCAATGCCTCTTCTTCATAATCCTCCTCCTCACACCCGTGCCCTTGACCTCCGGCGCACCAGTCGACTCGCAATCCCACATTCTCACACCACACCCCCTCCTCGTTTCCATTCCAGCCCTCCTCTGCTTCATGGCTCTCTCCTATCTCGGCATAAGAATCCTCGACCCAAAGCATCTTTCAGACCCAGCAATCTACAACACCGGTCTCTGGACCTCCATCACAACAGCAGGATATTTCGTTCTACCCATCCTTCTGGCCACCCTCTTCCAACCAAACTACCTCCACAAAGTCCACCGTTTCAGAAGTACTCATGCTGCGAGGAAGAGTTATGAAGATATTTTTCGTGCTTTAGCTTTGACAGCTGCGAGTATCCACGCCTACTTCACATTTCAAACTTTTATCAATGAATCACCGCCACATAAATACCTCCAGCATGACTATGTGTGGAACACGCATTCGAAAGAAGAAATTACATGGATTGGCCGAGTGATGGGGGTTGTGGGAAGTATTGCTGGCGCACTGTCAGATAATCCCGTTATCTCGCAGGTGGGATGGGATGTACTTCTTTCGACTGTCTCACTTTGTTTGTGGTCTGTGGTTCATGGTGTTGATGTTTCTGCTATGCTCCGTTCCTCTGGTTTGACATGGAATGTTCATGGACCGCCGAAGATGGAGCAATCGCCGTCATCAAGGGCGCTTCCCAAGTCTGGCGGTGAGCCTAGTGTTAGCAGCGAGGCCTTGGAAAAGGCCGGTGATGCGATTGAAGAGCTAGCCGATACCATCGAAATCTCCCCTTTACCAGAGGTCAAGGGTCGAGGTCGTGGTCGTCCTCGCAAGACTTCTCAAGCAATAAGTAAGGATCATGTTTATGCTCACTCCGCTAAAAAATACTCCTCGGATTACACAGCCGCTGGTGCTCAAGCTTCTTCCTCATCGTCCAATTCTCTGAGAAGATCAACGAAATCCCAACCCGATCCCTCCTCTCAGTTCACCAATGAGGACGACGCGGATGCGACGTATCAACCCACGGCGGCCACGGAGAAGGAAGTTGATCATTATGATTTTGATGAGGGACATGAAGAAGGCATGGCTAAAGAGACGGAAGCTGGCGTTCTTTCTTGGGGATTGTTTGTCTTTGGGGGGTTGGGCATGGTTAGTGCCGGTGTGCTTGGGGGTGAGAGTAGTGGACGGTAGTGTAAGAGACGAGATGGAGATCGCGGGTCGCAGGGAGGGGAAAGAGGGAATTCTGTAATTGTGATGTAATGGGATGGCTGGAGTTGGGGATATAGGGAAGACGATCTGGATTTTGATTTTCCTTGAAGCGCGGTGTCAAGGTTAAGGTGTTCTGTACTTGGATGACAATTTGTGGGATGTGTAATTAGTATTGTTGTGCTGGTGGTAATGTAGGCTTGATTGCATGGCTGTGAGTTGAAGCTGCATGGTTGTGAGTTGAAGCTGCATGGTTGTGAGTTGATGCTGCATGGTTGTGAGTTGAAGTTGCATGGTTGTGTGTCGAAGTTGCATGGTTGAGAAGAGTAGGATCCATGTTGTTTGGAGGCAATCGAGGATCCTTCGCATTACTGGTTGACAAAGTGGGAGATCGACCGTCGTGCAGGCGTCGACAGAACCCCAATTATAGGAGTAAATGTATAGTTGCTGATCTTTGGCCAAGATATTTTTCATTATTTTCTCTGCAGTAGTCAAGCATGGATTCGACTAGAACTAGGGAATTCTACTGCTCAAGACCGAGTAGCGTTCAACGCGACCTGGAATTCTATCATTTCTACCCGACGAGAACGCCATTCCTTGCCAAAATTGTCCCGATGACACGCCTCGTATGCCAGTCCTGCCTCGTCACGCGTAATATGAGTCGAGCATCAATTGCTCAACGCACAGTAATAACAACTACTGTCCCGGGACAACATCCGTCCTCTCTAGCCGCTCTTCAGGCGTGAGAGCACCGCTCCTCTCTTGTACCGTCTCCGTCGCTGGTCCCTGGGCCACTCTTGCAACAGGCATTAGTTCCATGCTCTTCCTCGCAGCGATATCTTCGTAAGATGGCGGTGCTTGAGCCGGTATCGTAACGTCCGGAGCTAGAGCCAGACAGCTCTGTCTCCATGATTCTCGTCGTAGGTTCTCAGCTTTGAGGCTTTCGAAATTGTCTTCGTAATCTTTTTGGCCTCGTCTTCTTTCCTTTATCCGTTTCGTGACGCGGTTGGAGCAAAGTCCTGAAAAGAGGAAGAGGAAGGAAGTCATTGAATGACCAAGTCGTATGATAGTTTGAGATGAGTCAGAGGATGCCGATTTGCTTGTGCAGAGTGTAGGTTTGTGGCGGCCAGGCCTATGGACGCTGTGGAATCGTTGGTGTATTGATGGTTGAAGTACAAGAAATGCCCGGAGACTTCCTAGACGCTCCGTTCGACGTGCGGTACTTATACCATACCCCGACGGTGTGAGGTCATGTCCTGCTCCGGAACTTCCATAATAATGGTTGTCATGCAGGGAGAAGGCCAGAAAGGATAAGCTTTAGTCAGTAGGACAACGGCTATAAAACCATTAACCACGATGGATCGATCGAGACGGGTCTTTCCCGGCTTGATCCAATTGGGCGGGACCGAACTTGAGGTCGTGGCTTGACACACTACACGAGCCCATGTATGGCAGGATGGCACGTACGAGGACGACTCGAAGTAGTCGCTTGATAGGAGGTGTTGATGGGTGTAGGGAGGAGAGAGTGTATGAGTGAATACATAGGTGATGCCCGCAATCCTCAGGCAGTCAGGCTGTTCGATTGGGAAAAAGTAATACCAACCTGAAAGATAAGGCAGACGCGTGACCGGGCGTATTATGCGTACGAGTATAGACGCGATTTGTCTGTCTTTGTGGCTCTCGGCCAATATTCCAATCCCCCGTCATCGACAAACACAACCTGACGATACCAAACCACTCTTTCACCAATTCAGGCATCATCTCAACCTTATTGCCTGTAACACCTGAGCCGCATCCATCCATTTGCCTGACCCGGTAATGCCGTTTCTCTCCGAGTCCGTCCCCGAGTCCCTGCCCGAGTCCCTCCCCGAGTCCCTCCCCGAGTCCCGCCCGAGTCCCTCCCCGAGTCCCTCCCCGAGTCCTCCCGTCACACCTCTGGGCCTCTCCGCTGGGCCTCTCCGCTGGGCCTCTCCGCTGGGCCTCTCCGCCAGCTAGGCGGTTCTAGCCGCCCTTCTTGCGGGAGCGACCGCATTCGCCTCGTCCGGGTAAGTCTCCGTTCACTACTAGAGTGCGCTCGAACATGTAAACATTGTTTATATCACAACATTTCCTAAATAACCATGTCATTACTCTCCTCCGTGGGCCACTGTCGACAATTGCGAAGCATGTAGGCCCTGTTCATCGTCTTTGCGAGCATGTGTATCTGATAAGGCTGGGATTACACCATCTCTTAAACATCTCATGTCCACGTTTCTCTCACTCATGGATATCATGCTCAAGTTTCAGCTCAGTATCTCTTCACTAAATACCCACTACCTAGCCTCTCTCCGCCAGCCTTGTCTCTGCAACCCTCATCATCACAGCCTCCAACCTACATTATTTCAATCTCCAACCTATCAACACCAGCGAGTTCCCCTACTTGAGCAAATACATGGCTCCAAAAGTACCCGCATATCCTATTCCACAACCTAGAACGCCATCGGGCAGGGCTCACGAAGAGATCAACAAGAGAATCCACGACTTGAATGCGAGATGGGAGTTGGGTCTGAAACCTAGAGACGGCATCTGGACACCAAGACACGGCCAGGGAACAATTGCAGAGCAGTGCTTTGAGAGAATCAAGTATCTTCATTACTCTGCGACAACACAGTTGGATTCACTACTCCAACAAGAGTTTCCGCGTCTGGCACAGCACACTCCATTGAAGGGACGTTTACCTCTCCTTTTCGGATTACTTACTCAGCTCTTCCCCAGCACTTCTCCCCCCAAGGTGAGCAACCAGGAGAGTCGGGCGAAGAATCGAATTTTTCGGGAAGGTGACCCAGAGCTTGAGAGGCCCTACGGCACGACAGATTTTAACATAAGTCCTGGACTTCTAGAGAGGACAAACAACCTATCCCATTGCGGGGCTCAAACCTTTTTCGAGGACCCGGAAGTCGAGGATCTACACGCGAGAGGCTACGTTGTCAATCGAATACGCGACGTATCTGGACATATCCATATCAGCGCGGACAAGCAGGAGCAGCAGCCTGACACATCAGAGGAACCAAGACCTGGGCCGTCTGAACTCCATTACCCTCTTCGGAATCAGACTGACGAGCACGGTCACGATCAACTCCTAGCCGAATACGAGGCGGAAGATCGAAGGCTGGGCTTATCGGAGCGCGCGTTTGGAGTAAGGTCAAAGACAACCGACTATCGTCAGCCAAGTACTCCACCATCCTTAGACACTGAAGAAGACGACTCGGACGTTTTCTTCTCGCCTCACGGTTCGCCTACAGCAGAAGCCGCGGAGAGAAGGCAAGCTCAAAGATCGCCGTCCATGTCTTCTGATATCAGTCGCCAAGGGAATGGCAGGCGCAAAAGACGTTCCGATTGTAAGAACGTCTCTCCTCCCAAACGCCGGATATCGGATTCGACTGCAACAAAGTCGGCGTTTTATTCTGCAAACCCTATCTTGAAGCCACCAGCATTGGTAGATAGCTTCCGGTCCAGTGGTACTCGAATTGAGTCAGCGATGACATCTTTCGCGGCGTCTACCCCAGGACCGTCACAGGAAAATATTCGACAGATTGAGTCCGCCAACACATCATTTGGAAGTGATATGGTCGCGCAAGGCCCTTCTGACGAGGCGATGTCTAGTCCATGGGAAGGTTCAAGTATGCCATCATTGCCTCCAGACTTGGACAATATGATCACGAACCAAGGTTGGGATGGAGCAGTCACATCCAAACGTCGCGCTTCGAAGCCGAATAGTTTGCTTAGCGAGGACAGGGTGTCGACACACACTGGAGACTCGCCCTCGACAGAAACAAGGACCGAGATGATCGAAGTTGCCGCCAGGACTGAACTGCGTGCTTCACGAGGATTACGCCAACCAGTGGCTGCCTCCTCGCGTGCCTATCATGGACCGATGGCAGGATCCTCTGCAACAACAGAGACCATATCCACAGCAGAACGCGATGTCATTTACGATTTCACGGATATGGTAGTAGAGCAGAGCTTGAGGCATCCAGTAGCAGAGACGTATCCTAGCAGAAGCCTAACGGAGCATTCAGCTGCGGTTTCTTCTCCTAAAGGTAGGACCGTTCATCCAGCATCCCTATCGCCACGACGCCGACAACAGCTGCGTCCGGCGTCACGCGCAACTACGACGACAGACGAGATACAGCTTGCAGATATGGACCACGACCTTGAAGATTTCCGATTGAGCAGTTTACCAAGCCAGCACATGTTCGTCGATGAGAGTAAAGAAGTTGCCGCCATGTCCTTTATGCCGTTTAAAGCACGCTTTGAATGCTCTCGTGTCGCATTGGCCAGTGGTCTTCCAATCCATACTTTCGCTACTAAAGATGTTCTCCGCATCACTACCTACAATGAGTTGTGGTCCCACTTTAAAAAAATTGCTCGAGAGAAGAGAGTTGTGCTACCGAAAAAGAGCTCAGCCAGTGCATGGGATGACACATCAGCAAGATGTGAGTACGTCAACCTCAAGGCAAAACTATCTTTCAACGATGAGGCCAACTCGAGGCAGTCACTCTTCAAGCTGCATATCGATCCTATTGAATGGGAGAAACCGTGTCGCTTCCAGCACGCATATGGGGGCGATCGATTCCTCTATCTTTTTCTTCCTAACCTAGAACTCAAGGACGATCCTAGTTACCTCACGCAAGCACACAAACCAGTCCTGATCCGCCGCTTGCAAGAATGGCTCGGAAACGAGAAGAATTTCCTTGGTCGTAGATGGAGGGTCATGCACGTCGAGCCTGTCAAAGAGAAAAGCCAGGCGAAGAGGAAAGAGAGATCGCTGAGCTATCGTATCATCCTCTTCGCAACTCATGGCTACGATATCTTACCAAAGCTGGCCAAGTGGCCGTACAAGACACGCTGTACGGAGCCTTCTTCCAGCCCGGAGACCACCATAGAAGAGATTGTGAACTGGTTTATGCCTTTGCAGAAGACTGCCCATCAGCCTTACTGCAAAGCATACGCGCGACTTGACCTAGGTATTCTGTCATCCAACTTTGCCATGTGTACAACACTAACTCTTTTGGCCAGGATTCTCCAAAACGTGGAGAAGCATTGTTTTCAAGCCTTCTCAGGTTATCCGTGTGCCTGACATCATGTCGGATGGTACTCCTGAAGCGACTGAATTTGACGATCACGGCAGTCTGTGTGACTGGTCAGGCTACCAAGAACCAATCGAACCTACTGCGATGAACGATGGATGCTCCCAGATTTCCGTGGGCGCTTGTCGCGAAATTTGGAAGAAGTTACGTCTGACGGGACCTATTCCCAGCGCTTTCCAGGCCCGCATCAATGGAGCGAAGGGCGTCTGGATTCGTAGCGCTCCAAGCGACACCTCGTCACGACATCATCTGGATGTCTGGATAGAGATAAGTGCAAGCCAAGAAAAGTTCAAGGCCCACGATGAGGACACAGATGACAACTTCGATCCCATTCGCTGGACTTTCGAGGTTGTTAGCACCACGCACTCACTGAAGTCCAACACGTTGAATGTGGCCTTCATTCCCATTTTAGAGGATCGCAACGTGAGGCACGCTGACCTCCAAGGCTTCATCAAGGGTATTATGGATGCCGAGCGTCATGAACTAGTCTCATCGGTCAGGGATCCAGTCAGGCTTCGGGCTTGGGTTCACAAACATATGGTTTCGGACCGAGATCATATTGAAAACAATGACGAGGTCGTGGAAAACAAACGCAAAGGTGCCCTTCCATTTACTTGTGTGGATCGTGTGATACAACTCCTCGAGGCAGGTTTCACTCCCGACAACCTCCCGATTCTGGGCGACTTTGTGGAAAAGGTTGCTAGGAAGCACTTCTCCCTGGCTGTTGCCAGTTTCAGAATCCAGCTGCCAAGGTCGACAATGGTTATTGGAATTGCTGATCCGACGGGTACGTTGCAGCCTGGGGAGATTTCGATGATTTTCTCCACTCCCATTATCGATGACATATCTGGTGAAGTGTTTCCATTCCTAGATAACAAGGAAGTCCTTGTCGCACGTCACCCGTCCTTGCGTAGTTCAGATGTTCAAAAGGTACGAGCCGTTTACCGTCCAGAACTTGCCTACCTCACGGACGTTGTCATTTTTCCTTCCAAAGGATGCGTCCCGCTGGCGGGAAAACTGCAGGGAGGTGATTATGATGGAGACACCTTTTGGTTATGCTGGGAGCCAGCTTTGACAAAAGACTTTGAGAATGCGCCAGCACCTTTGCCTGACCAGCTTACGAACCCGCAAGCGCTCGGGATTGAGGTAGACAGACGCAAGCTCGGAGAATTTTTGTCCGAGACTGAACCAGTCAACAGATTCTTGTCAGAGAGCTTCAAATTCCGATTCCAGCCAGATCTACTTGGACGATGCACCAATCTTCACAAACGATTAGCCTATCGAGAGAACTCGCTTAACTCCGATGGAGTTTCTGCGTTGGCCAACTTACATGACTATCTGATTGACTCGGCAAAGAATGGTTACATCTTCAGCGACCGAGACTTCGAAAAATACGTGAGAGAATCCACAAATTTGAATAGAGCCAGTCTCAAGGAGAAAGGATATGAAGAAGCAATGACTGTTGGATTTGAAGACGAACACAAATTGAAACAAATTCAGGCTCCGCCTAATCTGGATCGCATTTTGGATATGCTGTATTTCAGCTTAATGGAACCGGAAATCCGAGCCGCCATCAACGATGTCAAAGATCTGTGTACGCCCAAACATGACCCTGACCTTGACGAAGCGCTCGCCGAACCTCTTCAGTTCGAGCTACGCAGATCTGATACAGTCGTTCGTCAAGAGATTAACGACCTTATGGACGCCTTTCCTCGCATCAATGACACGTGGAACAGGACCATGTTCCCGAATGCCAAAGGCCTGGTTGATGATGATCGCTCGCAAGGCGGGCGAGAGAGATGGTCTGCTGCGATAGACAAATGTCACCCAATGTATGAAGCCCTAATGCCAAAAAACGTTGATCATCCAATAGTCGAGCGTTGGATCGAGCGCCGTCATCAAGGACGAACTGAGTGGGATCTCATCAAGGCGGCTGCTCTATACACCAAATATCCGTACAGGAGATTCAAGTCTAAGGAGTTGTTCATCTGGAATATGGCGGGAGCACATCTGATGTACATCAAAGGCCTCGACGATCCATACACACGACCCATTCGTCCAGCATACCTGGATACCATGAAGCCTTCAAAACTGAAACTGGTGGCTAGGGAGTATGACAGGCCAGTGACAGGTTCTCCTTCTATCGCACCAAGCTTAGGAGAGAGGATTCTCAAGGATCTCACTCAACACCAGGATGATGAGGGTCCTAGTGATGGAGATGACTATTCGAGCGCGGCGGACTTCCTCGGTCGGGGGTGAGCGCAGACGACGGTTGATTCAAATTCAATGTTCGACGTGATGTGAATAAGACGAATGAGGATGACCCAGATACCACATGATGGTATGTGGATTGGGAATCTTTTACGATGGCTAGCTCTTAGTTCACGTCTCACTCGCGTCCTAGCCACGTGGTCATGATTGTCTTCGTTGCCTCTAATTTAGGCGATGGGTACTGTGCTGTTAGGGAGATGGCTCTTGGACGATTCTCTGTTCGGTATTTGGTCGTGGAGTAGGTTTCTGGCTAGGGCGGTCAGCTCCTCGTCTCTCGATTCTCCTACTCTGACCAGGATCACATTGACGGCTTACCGACGTGAACTTTGGAAGTTCGCCTCCATTTGGGTTGAGGTATCTGAGGTATCTGAGGTCTGTTCTTTTCTTTCCATCTCCTTCTTTTTTCAATTCGAATACCCTCATTTGTTCTAATCTTCCTTCAAATACTGTAATATACCAGATTTGAATTCTTACCCCACTTGAGGACTCTTTAGTGGCGAATTCTACATGTCAATGGTGGATCATCGGACGTCCGTCACTAAATCAGAAGGCGACAAACCTTTTGAAGCACCGCGATATGAAGCTTACTTCAATCGGAAGATTTGGCAACACGTGGTATATCTGCGCCATAAGATCGTCGGTGATGCCGCGTTTGTACTGTCACACTGTCTACTAGTGTTTCAATGCGCCGCGGCGATCAAACGTGAGGCTTCTAACAGCAGCTCCAGCCTGATTCAGACATGACTCGGGCCATGATCAAACAGCCTGAATTCATCGGCGAGGACTTTGCTAGGATAAATTCTGACTTCCAAAGTCGTTGTGTATTGTCCAAGATCAAAAGGACATTGCAGACTCTTGACAGGATAGTCGCTTACGCCAACCCGCCCATGTGTCGTACCAAACAAGCAGACCTCCGCCAGAGGCTGCTCAAGTATCGTCAAATTAGTATAGCCTCACCCGATCCGTGCGTTAGGGGTCGACAAGATCACCAAAGCTTCTAGACGTTTGCGGCAACGGAACGTGGGGGCTCATCGGAATAGATTGATAATACCCCAGACTATCAAAAACAAATATGACTCCCAACGAATACCAGACATTGGCTAGAGAATTTGAGAGCAAAATGTTCGATAAATAACTTTCCGATTTCATGATGAGTGCGTGTCAAGCTGGATTCTCAATTGAGTGGACAATCTGGCGAGACTGAACAGCGTTGGAGTGGCTTTTTATGGTCGAAAGGGTAAGGCGAGAACAAAAGTATCCCTCGTTTTATCAATAAGATACATGGGCCTGAGTATGTCACCCTCTTCCAGGCGCACTATGGACCATCTGCATAAGACACGCATCATGCGAAGCGAATCCTTACTGATTAATCTACAATAAGTTGTAATACTTATATCACTAGAACTATTCTATACTGTAATAAAGATTAATAACTCTTTGTTATAATTATATAGATAATAGAGTTCGAAGGATCTCAAACATTATTAGGATATTCTACTTTAAAGAGTGGCTTCTTAAGACGCGCGTAGCTACGTAATTAGACATTTAGAATTTCCGAGCTAAGAATAGTTGGAGACGGTTTACTCGAATTGAGATACGAATCGAAGGTATTAGGAAAGAGGAGAACGGAAGAGCCGTGGATACTATTTCAGTTTTACCTCTAGTATAATTAATCTCTACATCAGGAACTTTCTCGATAGATTTCTAGGGATACTGTTTTTGTTCTTCCGAAAACGATTTTGGAGATAACTTTGAAGCCTTAAATATAAAAAGAGCTCAATCCAGTAATCGTTGATATGTCTCGATATCTATCTACAGATATCCCCACCCCCTTCCAGTTTGAATTGTGATGCAAAAGCCAAAATTAAGGAGAACGCCTTCGTCTTGATGTGACGAACTGATGCCGGGGATATCATTGGTAAAGTTATGCAAAATCGTCGTAAATGTGTCGTAACATCCTCATCGTCCAACTATTCCCAGGCTTCCCCCAAAGACTTGTCGTTCATCAAGCTGCCTTTGACAGGTATCCTCTTCCAAAGTCCAATATGTTCGATCCCCTCCTCAATCCACGTCCCCATTTTTGTGTCTACCATGAAGCCGAATTTCTCCCATAGGCCTTGCACATTTGCTTGTGCGTGAACTAGTACAAGGCCCTCCCATGCGTCTGGCTCTTTCTTTCCCTCCAACTTGAGAGCTTCTATCTCTGCTGGGTCCTTGGGAGGGATGATCTCGGAGGGATGTTCTGAGGCCCAGTTTACCGCTGCGTTGAACAAGAGCTTGGAGAGACCGAGACCGCGGTATGGGGCTAGCGTGGATAGGCGGCCCAGTTTAATGTATGGCTCCTTTGGTTCTTGGTAGAACTGTGGCAAGGGGGTTTTGCTATCGGAGCGTTGTGCTTCGGCTCGCTCGGCCGAGGGCATTGTTCTGGGAGAGGAGGGTGTGAAATGTGGTGCATGTGGTGGAGGAACGAGGCGTATCGTACCCACCGGTACTCGACTGGCGGTCGATTCGGAAGCTCTTCTCTCGTCGTCTTTGACGTCTGGAATGGGTTTTATGGTTGGGGAAGGAGAACTGGTTGTTCCCACGCTGGCATAGACAACCCAGTGGAAGGACTTGGAGTCATCTTCGTCGACCTCGTTGAAGAGGCTACACTTCTGCTCCTTCACGAAGACATCCTCTCGGACTTCCATTGCTTCTCTAAATGTTGCCGGGATCGCCCCGGGTTGCTGATTGTGCAGTGCATCGTGGTCATAGGTATCCAGTGCCGCACCTGGAGGAGGGAGGAAGGCAATGAATTCGGTAGCGTTTCTAAAAGACATGATTGTTTGGTTGTTTTGCCCGTAGATGTTCCGGGTATGAGAGGTTTTATGCTCGGCTGCGGGACGGGGGTAGCATATAAGGTTATACTCACGAGCCGCAAATTGTTTGACAGCACGTTGGTAGAAGGTACAGTAGAACTGAGCATTGCGTCATCGGCGCCTTATGGGCGCCTGAGGGATATAAGTGCCTAACTTCCCAGGCTTCTCAGTTCCCAATTGGCTGGGAAAGAAGAAATCACATCTGTCCTTCGTCATCCCGCTCCACGTGATGAAAGAAGAAAAGAAGTGGAGAAACTTTGCGCCATCACATCTGTCCTTCGTCATCCCGCCCACGTGATGGCCGCATCGAGATCGAGCACGTGATGGCCGCATCGAGATCGAGCACGTGATGGCATCGTGGACTTTTATGGGCCCGAGCCTCCTGATTATCTGATTCGTTGTCCTACCTCTGCATACTGCTGATTCCGAAGCCAATCCCGGACCTCGATCACATCCGTCCGGACCCAGATACGCGATGGCTCTGAATTGTCCCAAAAGATGAATGCACGGGCTGGGTAAGGTGTGGTGACCGCTTCTGGTGAATGGTTTCGATTTCGGGCTAAAGTAGGAGACGACAAAAGTACTCTCTATGCGGTACTTTATTGCACAAACTCTTCCACTCCCGGTTTATATTTATTTTATTCGATTGACGGTATTCAGCCGCACCTAGTCTAACTAAGCTTGCCTACCCATCATCAATTCGCATCCACTACGCAGCGGGCTCCAAATCTAGTTCTGATGCTTGGCATCGACACTGTTCTGCTACTTCCCTTCCTCCTGCTCAATTCCCTCCTTCTCACAAGCTGCCAACGCTTTAAGGCAGGGTCGACGGATGACCTCCATCGTGAGGCCGACTTGAGGTGGTGGAGGTCACTAAGTAGCGGTTGGTACAATAGCTGGAAGGGCTGCCTAGGACTCTCTCGAGCCACATACCTAATGAGGTCGACCAGGCCAGGAGCCGCCGCCACCCGGGGGGTCGGAGCCGCCGCCACTGTGGGAGCCGCCGCCACTGTGGGAGCCGCCGCCACTGTGGGAGCCGCCGCCACTGTGGGAGCCGCTGCCACCGGGGGGGTCGGAGCCGCCGCCACCGCCGCCACCGCCGCCACCGGGGGGGCCGGCGCCGCCCCCTTGGGGCCCTCTTTCCTTGAGGTTGTTGGCCGTAGGGCCGGCGTTTGGCAAGACCACTGCGCTGACGAAGCTAAGAGCAAAGGTTGGTGAGATTCAGGTTGTGAAATCAAATGGAGTCGGAATTGTAGCGAACCAGAATGTGGCGAAAGCTACAGAAATGACGGGGGCGAAATGCATTCTGAAGGCGAACTTGGAGAGTATTTGTGATAAGTTTATTGTGAGACGATGTTCCATAGATCAATATATATTGATCCTGCAGGTCAATATATAGGATCAATATATATTGATCCCTTCACCCTGGGCCACAACCACATCTTTGCTATCCGATTTGCTGCATTCTCCGAATCATCGACTTGGCGAACAGCAGGAATAGTTCACATGCGCCAACGGAGTCGCAGCTACAGCCCATCCTCAAAGCCGTCGTACTACCAAACCAGACACCTATATGGGCCACTTCATTCATAGAAGCAGGTCCAAAGCCCCAATCACTCCTCGGACCTGCCACGTGCCGAAATGGTGCACTCCGTACTAGTATCTTCCGACCTTCCGAGATCAAAATAGACATCGCTGAGCACAGACTCACCCGGTTGAAGCTACTAAGATCGCCTTAGCCGTGAGTGGATTATACTCGATTGCCTCTAAATAAATTGGATAAATCAAAATTGCGGGCGCGCTCTTATATTTCTATTCTTAAGGACAAACTCTCCAGTCTACGGCGGAATAGTTTAGGCCTTATCCTCTTCCACTTCTCGTTATCCTCCTTATCCGGCGTTATCGTTTTCAAGATCGAAGTCCGGCTCATCACATTATATATTATCATTAGGGTACTGGGTTTCGGGATTACGCAAACATCAGCAATGAGGTGGGTGTACTCCCCGATCATAGTGGTTATGAGGCGGGCATGATCGGCGGAATTGACGGCTGCGAGGTCCGAATATTTGGTGTACGACTACTACGAGGACTCGATCAATTCCCAAGTAGAGGTATTATCTCAGGTATGCCTTAAGGCCGTGTTTGGCGCAGAATCTGCACAAACGACAAGAGGGTGGACTCCAGTAGTTGTGGTAGTGGTGAGGCCGAGTTCACGTTTTTGAGACTGTAATCGGGCTAGGTATTCGAACTTTTCAGTACGACCTCAGTCAGCGTACCGATCTTGTTGGGCGAAATAGGAGGCTCATAAAACCGAAGCCTCTAGGATTAGTATCTATTGTCCTTCAGGCATCAATCTAAATACTAGATATTCCTTTCGGCCGATTGAATGAGCTGAGAAGCAAGGTTTAAATCAACGGCTAACTTCCTTAGGTACTATTCCTACTAATTCAAGGACAGTTAAAGTGTTCCCGAGGCTTTGAGAAAAAATCAAGTTAGCTCAGGACCGAACAATACTACCTAATCAGGAATCTCACTCCTACTCGCTTACTTCAATTTTCAGGTGGATCTCCTATGGATGCGTACAGCATCTAAAATGAGACAGTAGCTAAAATGGGACGTACCTAGGATTATGAGCGAGCTCCTAAGTTCCATCTTATTAAAAATGTCTTTGGTTCGCAATAACGGAGTAATAATACTTTATTATACCTCCTCCCTCTTCCCTTCAATTGGGCCACTCTCCTTAAGCACATGCTTACCATCATATCATTTATCACCACACCATTTCACCACTCTACAAATCTCACCTCCCAGATTCTCAAATTGCAACCTACGACCCTCTTGACCACGGCGCTCCTTACCCTCGGCGCCACCGCCCAATTCTACAGAGGAGGTTGTGTCCTACACCAAGGTGCTTGCAACAAAGGTTGTGCTGTTCAGTATGAATACTCTTGTAGCTTGCCTGGGTGTTATTTAGCGCCTTGGTATTGCGCTTTACCGAAAACCGGACCTTTTAGACGAGTTTAGTCTGGGAGACGCGGACACTGTAAGTTCCTCTTTGGCTTTGGTAGAAGGAGAGGCTAGTTGGATGGGACATGGATGATGCTGACTTTGGCTTAGGGCTTACGGAGCAACGAGAAAAGTTGTTTTTGCTGTTTAGGAATGAGAGCGGCATTTATTGTGTACATAAATTGTGGAGGTGACGAGGAAGTGGAAAATAGGGTTGGAAACCAGGCTTTTCACCTTAACTTGTTGGTAGATCTCCTTTAAGGCCGTGATTCAAATGCAATAATGATTTTCTATATACGTCCTGCTTATTCGTTTTTCACAGGCAGAAACCCTAAGTAATATTGTAGAATATGCCAAACGGTAGCGAATCGCGCTTAAGCCCTAAGCCTCGCCCTTTGATTGGTTAACTCCGCCTAACTGAATCACCTCAATTATACACCGCGGCTAAGGGCCCGCTTTTACTGATGCCTGATACTATAACTATATTTTTTCATTTGAATCATGGCCTAAACAAGCAAAACTTGAGTGAAGCGTAGATCAGGGTTGCGGGCGAGGTTCCGAATTTTCCTTTGCACTATACTTTTACCCAGTCAAATTACTGTCGTGTTTCAGGAACACGAAGCGGGTAACCGAAACAACAATATTTATATCGCCTGCCTTTTCCATCCAACATCTTTCAGCCATTCATCTCAATACTTTTTCAACCATTTCACCTCTTCATAAACTTGAAAAACTCTTCTACGTCACCTCTCAAAATGCACTTCTCAACCCTCCTCACCACCACTCTCCTCGTCCTCGGCGTCAGCGCCCAAACATTCTTGGGGGGTTGCGGCAAGCCGCAAAATGACTGCAACAAAGATTGTGCTGTTCCGTGTGTAAAGTCGAACAACAAGTGGTGCTGCGATATTCAGAAAACGGGACCATTCTCTGCGGGATTGAATTCCAAGGGAAAGGATTCTAAGGGAAAGGATTCGAAAGGCAACTGAAGCAGGATATGGACCTGAAAAAAAAAAGTTTATGGTAAGCACTTTTCTATGGCTCTCTACACAGGAAACTGTAAGCGGGTGGGATTTCTGCTGATTTTGGTAGGGAATGGAATGAAAAGTGTTATGCCTCGATTATTGATGGATGAGAGGAGAGTGTTGAGTGGTTGCTCTATTGGTGTGGATTGGAACCAGCGGTGGTAAGGGGTGGGTAAATTATCTTACTTGACTTCTTGTTGCAAACTAGAAATTTCACCCCACCTCAACTTGAGCCGTAACTTCTCTCCTTGCGAAACACTCTTTGCTTGAATGCGCACGAAATAGATGGACTGGACTTGACCAGAACAAATTGGGGTTGACATTACATATTGACGGAATATTCCGATATTTGTTCCCAATATTGGCTGTCTAGCTACCAACGATTATGATGTGGCGAAGGAATACTGATCAGTAAGGCCGATGAAACGCTTCGTGATTCGCTTGCCATTTGTTCCGCCGAAAGTGGTGTCATACCGGCAAGCCACTTTCAACTCGTAATTTGACAAATCTACATCTTTTGTTAGCATTTTCTCTGGATGATTTGGGAAGAACCTGATAGTGGCTAGGCTGGGGAAATCATGCTCAACCATTATAAATCCCGGCCAAAGCAATACGGATGACTTACTGATACTCGATGACCCTGATTTCAGCCTTGTGCACACTTCCCACAAAACCCAAGCGCAGAAGAACAAACATGCAGAATACGGGATTCACAAGAGATGATGCTGCGGGTGAAGATATATTGGCTTGTGAAGAGAAGGGAGAAATTGGATAAGCTTCAAGCCAAAGCAACTAAACCATGAGATAGGATTTTGCAAAAGACTTGGCAGGCGACCCGGAGCGCGAAGAAAGACCGGAGTACCGCCCTGGAATCTTGATGGCTCGAATTGTCGAGCAGCTCAAGGAGCGCTAAGATACCAAGAGAACTGACAAAGAGACCGTAACAATATATCTCGGGCGCTATTTGCTACACTTCGCTCTATCAATATACAGCTCGCAACGGAATATTGAAGGATGGCATGCCACACTTGCGAGTAAGTCAGGAAGAGTGACTCTTTCAGACAGCGTTACTGACATCGGAGCAGGGTTTCGCAGGAGATGAAGCAGAAGTCGATGTTGAGGAAATAATCGAGAGTATTCCTCAAAGAATTGACGTCTTGCCTCGGAAAGACTAGTTCGATGAAGGAAGAATTTGGTGAGGAGATGACGAATGGGAACTCGAAAGCGGGAGAGGTTGCGAGACACCAAGAACGTCCAGTAGTCTGAAGTTGCAATGTCTGGCAGGTAAAATCAGCAACTTTGGAACGTATTCCAATGGAAAGTGAAACCCGCGATGAACAAGGTTGCAGTCTCAGTAGAGAACCACGAACGATTGAAATGCGTGAAGTTCTTCTCACCCTCCCGAGCCATCGCTTCGCCGTCCATGATACCATATAAGAAGATACGTGATGATTGCCGACAAGCGCGGGGATGCCTCAATTCAAATCAGGCAGGTGCGAGATGGTAGGGTGTGTTCATTCCTCCGTCGATGAAGGGCCAGATATGTCGACTCGGTGATCGGTACCGCTGTCGCAGCCCTGCTAATGTGAAGGCCTTTGGGAATCTCAGCGCTGCCCCAGACGTACGGTGGTACCTTATCCGGGAAAACAAAAGTGAATCGGTACCCCCTTGTCATCTCCCTCGTCTCCTCTCTTCCAACCACCCATAATTGTAGAGATTTTAGTATTTTGCTTCAAGAGGAAAAAGAGAGGAATAATTTCTTCCGATTAAAGAATATCTAGATTTCGTTGAGTTTTTTACAAAAGAGATCCTATCGTATGGGTCGAGGCAAGGGTGTGGATTAACGTTTATTTTCCCTGATACTATACGATAAGGCCTGGTAGCGATCTACTGAGCGCCTAAGCTACTTGGTAGTAAGAGATATATATCTCTCGAGGCGGTGATACAGGAAAGCAGGCGAGAGCATCGTAACAGTAGTTAAAAGGTACTCTGACTGGGCACGGTGAAGGCGACAACAAGTCGGAGCCAAGAGATAAGCGTCCTCAGGCGTCGTTTTTAAGTTTGAGATATGAGGCAGTCGAGGCGGGGCAAGAGTGCAGATCGACTGAGGCCACGCGACCCGACTTTGTGGGATGAAGCAGAGTGGAGAAAAAGGCTGAGCACATCAAGGCTGAGCACATCAAGGCCGAGCACATCAAGGCCGAGCACATCAAGGCCGAGCACTCCATTTCGCGACTTGGTGATGCACATAGGCGCCGCCGGGTAGCGTGAAAACTGGTTCAAGTCATCTGATGAGATCCGGGATGATCATCAACACAATCTGCGATTTCCAAGACCTCAAACCAGGAGCTTTCGAGTGTGGGGGCCAGGTATTGTTACATCTTGGCGTTTGTGCTATAAGCGAGTCCAGCTGTACATCTCAGACTGTCCGCGTAACTCTCTTACCCTCACCTAAATAAAAAAATAGATTTTGATGTTCTTCGCTCACATGGACTCTGCATGGAACTAGAACTAGACCGGACGGCATTTTACGCATGCATAGATAAGATCTACGCCTACGTTTGAGCAAGAGAGCACAATAAGTGATGCCAGCGAATGGTTGAGAAGAGTGCAAAGCCAAGACCAGTCTGTATATTCTTTTGAGAAAGAAGCGAATGGTTGCAACAGCCAGCAATCGCAAGCTGTGAGGAAGAGATTTCGTCCATCTCCATCGCGCCATTTGTTGTTGTTCATATCAACCAGTACCGCCAAGTTCGATTCTGCCGCCGGATCTCAGAGGTAGGAAGTTTACATGACCTTATTCATGGTGTAGGGCCCTAGCCGGGCTTGAGAAAGATGCTCGGGCAATGTGTGGTCTGAAATTATCTGCACGGTTTTATTTTGGGTGGTCGAGGCCGTACACAGGATGGTCCGAGGAAGCGGAAACAGGGGACATAGAAGGTCGCATGCAGGGTTTGCGTGGGATGTATGGCTGATCTACTTCCTAGAAGGAGCTCGTAGATGTGATATACCTTCGTCCGGACCCCAAGAAGGTTGGAGGCTTGCAAGCATGTCCCGGCAGGCATATATGCAAGTCTCTTACCCGGAGCGTGGTTATGGCCATGGGGCTGGTAGTTGATATTCCACAGTGCTGGTAGTTGATATTCCACAGTGCTGGTAGTTGATATTCCACAGTGCTGGTAGTTGATATTCCACATTGCTGGTAGTTGATATTCCACAGTGCTGGTAGTTGATATTCCACAGTGCTGGTAGTTGATATTCCACAGTGCTGGTAGTTGATATTCCACAGTACTGGTAGTTGATATTCCACAGCACTGGTAGTTGATATTCCACAGTACTGGTACTACTACCACAGTATGGTACAGTAATACGGTATGGTACTATGGTATTTTACAGTCACTACAGTGTACAGTGTACAGTCACACAGTATATAGTGTACAGTCACTACAGTGTACAGTGTAAGTCACTACAGTGTACAGTGTAAGTCACTACAGTGTACAGTGTAAGTCACTACAGTGTACAGTGTAAGTCACTACAGTGTACAGTCACCACAGTATATAGTGTACAGTGCACCGACTAGACTGGGACTTGCTTGTTCCTTCACCGCATTGTTGGGAGACCGGACCAGTGTCGTCATCCTGGATCCCGTTGCTGATGGACCATCTGATGGCAGAAAGAACAGACGCGTCGAAAGGCGTGTAGGGCCCTGGCATGCCGTGCATACCCCCGGGCCTGCATTTCGCTGGGCGGCGCATGCCCTGCATCTCGCCGGGCACTGGCACTGGCACTGGCACTGCCACTGCCACTGCCAACTGGGCAGCATTCTCCCGCGTCTCTGCCCTCACCCGCGAACACCATCACTGGCACGGGCATAGCACTGACACCTGCACTGGCATTCGCACTGGCATTCGCACTGGCACTGGCACTGGCACTGGCACGGGCACTGGCACTGGCACTGGCACTGGCACTCGCACTCGCACTGGCACTCGCACTCGCACTGGCACGTTGCGCTGTCGAGGTCGAAAAAGGGTTATCATGGTGAGTCCTCTTTGCCTGTCCCTTTTCTTTTTGCCTTTTTGGGCATCAAGTATCCCCCTGTTGCACCACTGGACAGTCGACAGCCCGACAGTCGACAGCCCTATACCCGTCGACTGGTGTCCGACGCGGTTCCCGTACTTGGGGATCACTTTGCGACCACACGGCCACGTACAAGGCGAGGTGGATGCAGGTGGTGGTGGGTAGTTCAGTTCTAGTGAGGTGGTAGGTACCTGGCTCACTGAGGTGCTACCTGGCTCAGGCTCACTGAGGTGCTACCTGGCTCACTGAGGTGCTACCTGGCTCACTGAGGTGCTACCTGGCTCAGGCTCACTGAGCTGCTACCTGGCTCAGGCTCACTGAGGTGCTACCTGGCTCACTGAGGTGCTACCTGGCTCAGGCTCACTGAGCTGCTACCTGGCTCAGGCTCACTGAGGTGCTACCTGGCTCAGGCTCACTGAGTGCTACCTGGCGCACTGAGGTGCTACCTGGCTCACGGGTGCTACCTGTGGAATCAATCCCGGTGAGGTGTCCGCCCAAGTCTTGACCTTGGCTGTGGAGCCTCGTCGACCCGGCCAATCACACCCATTGCGCAACTTGAACTGGCCGTGTCCCATACCTCGCTTGTGTAAAACACGGCCTCTCACACTGCACCTGCGCCTGCACCTCTCTGTCCTGCCTCCTTCATCCACCCTGTCCTGTCTCCTTCATCCACGTCCGTCGCTCCGTCTCCCTCATGCTCCCCATCACAAACCACCGCTCCATCACATTCGTACCACGACATTGCCTCCCTCCGTCCTCGTTTGTTGTCTCGATTTGTATGACAACCTCTTTGAATTCACTGTATTGGCGGAATGGGGGGGCCAGGTGACTTGAGCTCGCGGCGTTGATACTCGACGTGTTGTTTAGTAAAGCGATTCACGTTGCCTATCTGGGTGGCACTTGATATTCCTCTTGACACTCACCTCGCCTCTCTCTCTCTCTGCAAGGACAATTCACATTCCATCAAACGATCATGGATTACGATTCACTCCCGGATTCACATGATGGATTCGATAGTCGCGACTTGACCGAACCTTTGTCGCGTTTCAAGCCAGACAGAAGGGCAACTCTGATGCGATTCTTCCAGAACCTTGACTATGCGGAAACACCTCCAGACCCCACGACTCCAAAGTACCACACCGGGAAACTGCCAAACAGCAAATCTGGCGATGGCAAACCTCGATTGCTGCTCATGGGTCAGAAAAGGTGAGCCTGCCATATCTATCTCGTGATATCAGTCCTGACAGTACGCAGGAGTGGCAAGTCGTCGATAAACAGTGTTGTATTCCACAAGAATCCTCCAAACGAAACGCTATATCTCGAGACGACGAAAAAGATCGAAAAGAATTCCATGCAGTAAGCAGCCTGCATGTTTGCATTCCAAGTGCCTTGCTCACCCGATCAGTTCCTTTATGGATTTCCAAGTGTGGGACTTTCCAGGACACCTCGACTATTTCGATCCTGCCTTCGACGAAGCTCAAATCTTCTCCGAGATCGGCGCTCTGATCTGGGTCATCGATGCGCAAGACGAGTACCTCGATGCCATTCAGAGACTAAATGCTACGATCCTCCACCTCCAGCGAACGTACCCACTTATCAACGTGGAAGTTTTCGTCCACAAGGTCGACGGTTTGTCTGATGACTATCGCGTTGATACCTTCCGCGACATCGTACAGCGAGTGCAGGACGAATTGCTCGACCACGGAGTTGAAACAGCTCCCGTTCACTTCCATCAGACCAGCATTTACGATCATTCAATCTTCGAAGCTCTTTCCAAGGTGATCCAAAAGTTGATTCCACAACTGCCGACACTGGAAGCGCTTCTCAACTCCTTGTGCCGAAATTGTCACATCGAGAAAGCATATCTTTTCGATCTTGTCAGCAAGATTTACATTGCCACCGACACGAGTCCAACAGATATAGGGAGCTACGAAATTTGCTCAGACTACATTGACGTCATTATCGATATCACAGAGATCTATGGTCTGCGACCAGAAGAAGAAGATTATCGACATGTTTCGAGGAGCCGGGAGACTGGTAACGGGCCGGCAGAGAGTTTGATCACGCTGGAGAACAAGGGAAATTACCTGTATTTGCGGGAGGTACATCAGTGAGTCGCCTTTTTTCGCAGCTGTATGAGCCTGACGACTAACTCAAATATAGGTATCTCTGCCTCATCTGCATACTGGGCGACGATAGCCCAATAGAGCGGAAGGCGCTAATTGATTACAATGTTGGCGTTTTCCAAGAAGCACTTCAGCAGGTCTTCCCACGATAATACGACACTCCCTGAAAAGTTCGAGCAAAGGCAAAAATATGTACACAACAGTACAGGTAGTGTAGGATATCAAAGAAAGTAGGAGACACCCACCGAATAAAAGCAAAAGCACCGCACGGTCGAGTCGATCAGCAAAGCACATGAACAAATAAAAATCGCGTTATCCATCAATGGGCCTGCATTGTCACTTACTTCTAATCACAAAAACAAAGCTGCCGAGTGCACTTGGACAGTCTCTCGGTCAACGGTCACGTCGGGTCCGCCGAAAGTTGGCGCAATCGATTCACACACTTCCAGATCCCCATCGACTTGGACACATTCCTTGCAAGAAAGTTTTTCAGATGGCCAGGAATGTAACGAGATCGATCGAGGGCTCACAGATCAATTGGTAGTGCGATATGTGGTGGCTGAGAGCAGGAACGTCCTCGAAGTGGGTAGAAGATTAAAGCTAGTCCGACTCAGTTACGCTTCTCCTTGGACCTTAGTACGTAATATCTTACAAGCGTAAAAATACGGTTGTAATAAACGGGGGCAGGAGAGCAGCCGATACCGGCCCGAACACTGCCGAACCCATTTCTCTGATCTCCTTACTGTGTAGACCTTCACCAGTTTCCCTGTCCTGGCACCGAGATCTCTCCTTCGTCTTTAATACGTGGGAGGATGTCCATTGATGAGATAAACGAGCTCATGACATATTACTGGCCATGATAAGGGAACAGCGTCCTCTATATAGTCTCCACGAAGAGACACTCTCGCCATGGACAGTCACAGATGGGATTGTGTACACTCTGATGAAACGAGCTTCAGCGTGTTTACAGTATGTATAACCAAGGGTGCTCCCCTTTGACAGCACGTCTGTCCTCGCTCGATACGTTCCATGAAGCCACGTCCCCTCTCCGCACCAGCGACTTCGCTGTATACACTGCGACACCTTGGAACTTGGCCGAACGATTCAGCCGCCCTACATCATGGCCCGAAATCTCATAGCTAGACGACGTGGCCGGCATTTACAACTGAAGAATTTGGCAAAATGGAGAAGATATGAGCTGCTCATAATGTTTGATTGCATCAGACATGACAAGGCATAGATACGGCATGAAAAGGATTGGTATGCAGTAAATCATTGCTGAACAAAGCCCATATAAGAGCCCAAGAACGCGGGTTTGCCAGAAGATGGCCCCCCTTTTTATCGGTACTAGGCTTTGGGAAAGAGAAAGGGTGAGGTGGTATACCTCAACTACTGATCTAGGAGACATTTTTCACTCATGGCTTTTGCTGGTTTCGTGAAAAACTCTTCTTCCCTGTCAAGTGAAATCGTATTGGCATAACCCATCGTCTCTCAACCAGACTGCTCCGTCCACGGTTACCTGCCATCCTTTCGATTAAGCATTTCATTCATAAGGAAGAGGCCCCACCTCAGGCCGTCCAAGCCCTCGACTTATTCCTTGATTTCACTGATAACGTCCTCCAGGTCGTCGATAATATCATCCGGTCGGTAGACCAACATTCGCGTTCAGTATTTATAAACCATACTCGTCCTCACCATCGCAAGGTCTGCAGTGTATCGAATGCCTCCAAGGATTGAAATGTTCGCGAAAGTGCTATGCTACCTACATCTGGAACAGACACTAACACAGGACAGGAAATCTACCAGATGAAACCCGATCTAATATAAGCTTCCACGAGGCACGACTCGCTCTCATTCAGTCTCTCAGGGAACCCAGCAATCCTTCATCACAAGCTTTTGAAGCAAGACATATTCCGATCCACAAACTCCCAATGCCCGAGGTGCTTACATTGCTCTCTGACCATCCAAGCCACATAACGAACATTCGAATCAAATTCTGTATGGACTCTTCTCAATGATTCCCTCTCCCACAGCTTTGTAAATGTCCTGATATCTCCGATGACCCAGGCATTCGAGGAGCTGAGGTTCCAGATGATTGAGCTGTAATCGCACCAAGAATAGTACAGAATGTGCTGGCGTAGCTCGCGTGGTAAGGTGAGGAAGTTCTTGCGTTGACTGTTTGTTGCTTCAGACTTGTCGTTCATGGTGTTGGGTGATGTGGGTGTTGTTGATATGGGCATAGGGGATGTTCTACATTGTGTCTGTTAGCTTCTCTTCGTCTTCTCACAGGTTTGTGGATGCCCTCACGGTTCTCTTCTGGCGATTTGCGAGGTGATGGCATCTTCTGGCTGCTCATCGGTGGTATGTTCGCTGGACTCCATTGGCAATTGTTTCTCACGCCGTGGCATGATGGCTTCAGACGTGATGCTGGGACTCGCTTTTGGCCTACGGGTGGGTGTCGTGATACCAACAGCCCGGGTGGGTGTCGTGATACCAACAGCCCGGGTGGGTGTCGTGATACCACAGACCCCGGTGGGTGTCGTGATACCACAGACCCCGGTGGGTATCTGGATTCGAATGCAGGTGTAACGATTCGACGCCCTGACGGACAAGGACCCCCTAACCATCGAGGCGGGTGTGTCAGAGGGATACGGCCTTCTAGAACGAACGCTTGTTGACCGCTCGCCTCCTCTGGCCAGTGGCCGCCGAAGGACCCGCCTAATCTCAACCGCCACCCCACTAATCTGCCGCTGGCCCTCGCGACTACGGAAACCGTGCACTAGCACAGCGGGATCCGGGAGACCCTTTGGCACCTGCCTGCCATTAGCTTTCCAGGTTGAGTGCTAGCACCCATGAGATCCCTCCCATCTATCCTCCACCAACATCCTCTGGAATCCGCTCGTTATTGTTACCGCCACAGCTTCAAAAGCAGTCCTTCTGCCCGTTTGTGCTACTCGCATGCCTCAAGCTCGGTGACGTAGCGCCAATCATTCATTTGGGGATACCTGGACGCCCATCATCCTCGCCTTCACCTCCGCTATCTTCACAGAGGGCCTAATCGACTCCTGCATCCAGACTCCAGAAGCCACCGGGTAGTTTCGCGGACTCGATATTGCAGGCTGTCGCGGAACAGAAATTACAACCTGGTCGCCAATGGCCAAAGAACAAACTCTCCTCACTGAAGCCCAGTCAGACAGTCGACGAGCAAGAGAGGTGCGATGCGAAGGACACTTTGCAATCACCCATACACACTGACCTTCTACCATAGCTATACAAATACTACATACCCCAAAGCAGCGCATTTTGCACCACCCAAAATACCCTTCCCGACACTGTCCTCACATCACACGCCCAATTGGTAGCATGGCGACTCAACTGCCAAAGGGCCATGATCAGTGTGATCGACCGCGAGACACAATACTTTGTGGCAGAATCGACAAAGACATTAGACCTGAGTGATGCTTCAGTATACGATGACCCGAGCGATGCCATTTGGGCTGGATGTATCAATGTGCCCAAGGCTGGAAGATTATGCGAACACACCATACTAGAGCTGCCGCGCCCAAATGGAGATCCCGCCATATTCGAAGTGCTGGATCTTACAAAGGACGACCGCTTCGATACACTGCCTTTCGTAGTTGAAGCCCCATTCTTCAAATACTACTGTGGTGTTCCTCTGAGGACGAAGAAAGGCGTAGCCATTGGCTCGTTGTTTGCGTTGGACAACAAGGTTCGCGAGCCTTTGAGTCGCTCAAATCAAATGTTCCTGGCTACCATGGCTGAAAATGTGATGGCGCACTACGAGAACGTGAAAGAGAAGGAAGACCGGAAAAGGAGCTTGAACATGAATATGTGTCTAGCTGCATTTGTAGATCCAGAAAATCAAATTCGGCGGCATAAAAGGCACCAATCCGCTCAGTCGAGAGATAAACCGAGGAGCGAAAAGTCGACATCCAGCGTCAAGACAGTGGAGCGCATCGCAACCAATGGAGACCGGGTAGCAGCATCTGCCGATAACTCGACCCCTTTGACCCCCGCAAGCCAGACTGGATCCGATCACTCAGAAGCAACGAGTGCATCGACCAGTTTGAGTAAGCGTGTGGATGAGGATGATCATATTGAGACTTTTCAGAGAGCGGCAGATCTTTTGCAGGATTCTCTGTCGCTACAGACGGGTGGCGTGGTATTCATGGACACGCCGACGTCCTATAGAAGCGTACGTTTGCCCCTTCATCCTTGAATGCACGCGGGCGTCCATTTTCGAGAGAGCGCGACGGCAAAGCATACGACAACTTCAAGGTGGTGTCGACGATTGAAATTTTCCACTCTCTGTGTTGGATACCGAAGACAGCCCCAGACTTGAAGTCACTCGAGAATAAATCCGGCATACGGTCGGCACGCTCATTGCGAGGACTTAAGATCTCGATGGATGACTGGAGCTTTGATTCTCAAGATACTTTGTTTCAAGTAGTGGGGCCAGGCGGCGTTGTGACAATTTCTCGTATGAACTCCGCTAACATTAGGACAGCGACGGCGCAACACCAGACAATCTGAGGAGTCTCCTAATTCCAGCGACGACAGTGAGGCGGCAAAACAGGTCGGTCGAAGAGACTCAATAGGCTCGGCAACACTCAAATCATCTAGCTCATGGGGTCCCTCCCGCATGGCTAATCCACCTTCAGGATCCAAACCCACCGAAATCCTCGCTTACTCACCTCGGCATTTGAAAGGCGACACGGCAAACGATCTCTACTTCAAGCCATTGGCAAATGATGATATGGAGAGACTGATCAAACGACATCCCCGAGGAAAACTGTTCAATTTAGACCCTGAGAACATCATCACGTCAAGCTCTGATGGCGACGAGTTTGCGGCTCCGTATGAAGTTCCGAAGTCAAAAAAACTGACGTCGACTAAAGCAGAGGGCGCATTGCTCGCCAAACACTTTCCAGGCGCTCTCCAGGTCATCTTCCTACCACTTTGGGACGCATCGGCATCGAGGTTCTCAGCATTTTTTGCATACACCACATCAGAGTTCCGTACCTTTTCTAACAATCCTGATTTCTTGCATTGCATAGCATTCTGCAATTGTGTGATGACAGAAATCACGAGGCTGGCGACCACTGCAGCAGATCAGCAGAAAAGTGATTTTATTGGATCTGTGAGCCATGAATTGCGTTCGCCTTTGCATGGCATCCTGGCGTCATGTGAATTTCTGAACGACACCGACACCTCGTCCTTCCAGAAGTCACTGATTGACACGGCTGATTCGTGCGCTCGAACTCTGTTGGATACTATCAACATGGTCCTAGACTACAGCAAAATCAATGCGTTTGAGCGGAATGCCAAAAAAGCAAGAAAGAAAAGGGGCCAATTGAACACTGGTGCGATGCAGACAGCGGGGCAGCCTCAGCTCAACATTTATGGGGACGTGGACCTTGCTGCCATTACAGAGGAGGTGGTAGAGGGTGTGGCGACTGGCCAGGTCTTCAAGGACAGTTTGACAGGAGTGGACGCTATTGATCTTACGACAGGCGTGTCTAAGCAAGCCATACCAGGGAAGAAAGATGTGGAGATCATTCTCGACATCGCACCACGAGCTTCACCCAGGGACTGGACTTTCATCACACAGCCTGGAGCTTTTAGGAGAATCATTATGAATATATTCGGTAACAGTCTCAAATACACGCGGCAAGGCTACATCCGTGTGAGGCTTGAAGCCCAAAGTGCACTCCGGCACAAGGACGATCCTGTTGATGCTCCGTTAGCAACGACAGTCCGCCTGACGATTACGGACACAGGCCAGGGAATGTCACCTCAGTTCATGCGGACAAAGCTGTACACGCCATTTGCCCAAGAGAACTCCATTGCACCTGGAACCGGATTAGGTTTGTCTCTCGTAAAGTCCATGGTCGCGATGCTCAATGGTGAGATCAACATACAGTCTGTGGTTGGTGTTGGTACCGAGGTTACAGTCAAGTTCCCAATGACTCTTAGCGCACACGCTGCTGCCGCCGGCAGCAGCTCAGGTACATCCGGATCGACCCCAACTTCAGTGGGCAGTATAGAACGGATCAAAGATGAAAGTTTGCAGATTGTACAACAAAAGACGCGTGGTCGCAAAGCTATGCTATTCCCAGGCAACCCATCATTCGCAGACGCCAGATCACAAAAGTCCTGGAGCGACTCAACCAAGATGATGAGAGACGCGCTCAATCGATATCTCACTGGGTGGTTTGGATTTGAGGCGTCCCAACCCCTGTCGCCAAACAATATTCCTGATATCATTGTCACCGACGAGGCCGACCTCCACGACTTGCTCAAAATACTACCAACCGCGCTGAGTAGGGATGACGGACCTATGATTATCGTGCTGTGCACTGCAACATCGCGGAGATCAAACCCATATACGATCTCTAAATTCCACAGGCTCGAAGCAGTCTCTCATCCTTTTGGTCCTTACAAACTCGCTAAAACGATACGTGTCTGTCTTGACAAACTTGAGCGCAGCTCCATCATGGAAGCCGCCTCTGAAACCGCAATCGATCCTACGAATGATTCCAAAGACTTTGCAACAGACGAGGTCGCAACAGCCGTCCAGCAAATGACGATCACGAATCCGGATCCCAACATTCCAGATGTCACCGTTATCAAAGCCGGCGATGTGGTTGCCAATGGCGATAGTATCCACGCGCAGCTCCTAGGTGAGAGCGAAGCAACGAATATGAGTGGCGGATCTCAGGAAGGGCCTGAATATCCTTTCCCAATCGAAGATTGCCCCACCGCTGCCGAAATTGCTAAAACAGCTTTCAAACTCCCAGAAGAAGCCGCTCCCATCTCTGCCAAAGGTATCCGTACTACACTAAACCCTCCGGATCACACCACACCACCTGCCCTTCCTACTCTAGTTACAGCGGTCAAGCCATCCATGCCACGCATGCTCCTCGTAGATGACAACCCCGTGAATCTCCGTCTCCTCCAAACATTCATGAAGAAACGCAAGTACGCCGACGTTTTCAGCGCGGAAGACGGCCAACAGGCCGTTTCTGCCTACCGAAACCTCTTAGATCCCCCAACACCCGGTCTCAGCGGTAAGCCAGGCGTCGGCGGCAAGCCGCCCGATATCATTTTCATGGATATAAGCAGTATGTTCCCCGGCTAGTCGTGATCAGCCTATCAAGCTAATAAGTTCACAGTGCCGATAATGAATGGCTTCGAAGCCACTCGTCGAATTCGCGAAATCGAAGCAGAGTACCGAGGTAGATTTGAGGATCCGATGACAACGCCGTCTAGTTCTTTGATCATTGCGTTGACGGGGTTGGCGAGTGGACGTGATCAGAGTGAGGCATTCACGAGCGGATTTGATCTGTATTTGGTCAAACCCATTAGTTTTCGTGAGGTTGGTCGATTGTTGGATAATTGGGAAACTTCTGTGTCGGGGAGGGGTTCAGGCGGTGCGGGGGGGAGGGTGCCTGTGCCGAGTGGGGCTACTGTTGCTGCTTCTCCAGATGAGATGGGCGCTACATCAGGACCTTGACGCTGATGCTTAGTTGGGTGGCATTCCTAGTATGGAAACTGCAATTGGAGGAGGAAATGAGTTTTGACAAGCGATTGAGTAAGCGGTGATGTTGAATATGAATATGAGATACCCGTATGTAGTTTTGTTCAAGATCTAGTAGAATTGATTGAGGAATTTGAGGTTGTGAATTTCCGCTCTGCTAATATCGTCGTCATGTATCTGGGGCGGTGATTATATTGTTCGAAATCTTTATTCTACCTTTTTCTACCCTTCGCCTGGGACGACGAGGCATGGAGTTTGATTTCAAGGTCCGAGAGAGACTCGGAGGCTCGAGAGGCTGATCTGATCTCGTGATTGATAACGCTTGGCTAGAAAGGGGTTAGCCGAGTGTCGACCAAGACCTTCCTCCCTTCTTGACTTTACACGACTCTGCTGCCGTCGTCGTTTCATCGAGATGAGGATGGATATATCGGGATCGGGTCTTACCTTGGTGAATGGAATCATCATCAGCAGCGAGATTTCCGAACGACGACGTTCACCCCATTATCCCCTTCAACATCGCTTGTGCTGGACATTTGTCCAAGAGCATACCTAGCTGGCGGAACATTGTAATATTCCACGTGGTCTTTTTGATATTTGTCGACAATGTAACGGGCAGCCTTTGCAAGCGGCTTTGCGTCGTGGAGTGCAATATCCTTGTGGAAATCGTAGCACCAGTATATACCACTGTTTTTATCGCCTGCGAAACGTGAGCTAAAAGTAGTTGTTATGAACAGCATGTCACTTACAGCTGACACGAGAGCATTTGCGAGGACCAGCGTGGACAGTCGGCCGTAACGTTGTGGCGGTAAGGTAGTCGATGCCCTGTCCAATAAAGTTGGACTTTGCCAATCCCCAGTTATACAAGTTTCCGCCATCTTCTCCTGGGCGCCAGAGGCTGTCGTGACGCCAGATCGGGTGGATTTGCTGAATTTCGTGGGTTTTCAGGGACGACGTGGTGGAAAGCACGTCACGTTTGAGGATATGAGGATGGTCACGTTCGAGTACGGCATAGACTTGTTCGATTGTGCCATTGAGATGTATGGACGGATTGTCACCTATTCATGGTAATTCCCAGGCAGCGTCGACGATTTTGTAGCCTTCTAGGGGAGCTGGAGTGGCCAGGACGTGTGTCTCATGGAGTAGAAGATGAGCTTCAACCCCGACTCCTGGGACGAGTCACGCGTGTACCCATTATAGAAACCAAGTAGATGCCGACTAAAGTTTTTATGCGTACTGGAGCGCATGGTTCTAGTTAAAGTAAGCGGTGGATAATCTGGATATTCAAAAAGGGGCTGTACTGCTTCGACACCAAGATGTATAACTAGATATGGCCTTGGATCACACTCAAGGCTTTGCACTCACATGCCATCACTTGTTGGGATAGATGGAATCGACTTGTCGATGGATGGGAATATAGGATTTGATAAGACGAGAATGAGAGGGGATTAAGATAGGATAGCTCCTAAAATGAGAGTATGAGCTGCTCATAATAGATCAGAGTAGAGTTATTGTGAGGGTGATATTGGGCGTGCAATATTTTTCAAGAGAAATTCTGGTCTAGCTAAGACAGTTGTGATTGAACAGACGGGATTTCAGAGTCGCGAACTTGGACTGGACTTTTATGATTCCATGGCTAGCGATAGCAGACAACCAGCCGTTTTGGTTGTGAACACGTCGTAAGCTATAAAACTTGCAATGGAATCAGCGTTACTGGTTCTATTACAAGAACAGGTTCTTCCAAAGCAGCTACGAAGTTTGGATTTCTTGCATCTGAGTTTATAAGGTGGATGTGTGAGGGTGACGAGGCTGGTAAGATATATTATTACTAATTTCTCACATAAAACTCTCGGCCGAAAAATTTGAGTCAACAATTTAGTTCATTCTCTCTCTCCGAGTCTCTCCGAAACCTAGCAAGATAATTTGAATCCATTTCACTGTTTTGATACATCCAAGCATGGGATTTTGGGGAAAGAGGCAGAGTTTTTCTTTTTTCGCCTCGGGGCACTTTCAGGGCTGGTGATCTTACCTCGGATGGTGCGTGGGATCGATTTGGCGTGAGGGGCTTGTCGTATGGGACTTGGATATATTAATAAGACATATGCAGAGGGGATTCTTGACCCGCGGCTCAATTTTCGTGAACAGATAAGTAGCAACAACTGAACTTCTCCATTGGCAAGAACGGATCAATCAATCCACACCCCAAGGCCATGCGCGAATCCGACGAGAACCCAGTCAATTCGGGAGCGCGGAAAAAAAAGGTAGGAATAGAGAGAAGAGCAGAGGTACGAGGAGAAAGAGTGAAGTGCCTCGACTGGAAAGCCAATGACGATGAAGAAGGTCTCACGGCAACCCGCAGACAGCATCAGACAAAAAACAGGAACTAAACCGATTGGATCCCAGTGACACGGTACCACTCAATGTGGTTACCCGGTGTCAGAATCAACGGCTGCCAGCATCAATGCTAACCACAACCACAACGTCAGCGTCAACGTCAACGTCAACGTCAACGTCAACGTCAACGTCAACGTCAACGTCAACGTCAACGTCAACATCGACCAGCAAGCAGTAAGCGGTAGAAGGGAGAGATGGTGATGGCTGCTTACTCAACCCTCTGTAGTAGCAGAGAGAAAATTGAAAAGGAGAAACAATAACAAGCACGATGGAAAATAGTGCCCAGATCAGGCTAGAAGGGAGTAAAGCAGAGTTGAACTTTGAAGATGAGCACCGTGGCTGAAGATGAGCACCGTGGCTGATGGGGTTGGTGGCGTTAGGTTGACATGTTACCTCTAGTAAGTGGCTTAGCTTAGCTTAGATACGGGCTGTGCCTTCGCGCCTGGAGAAAGAGTATCTCATCCGGGGGGAAGAAGTCGTCGATGGAATTGATATCTGTCCTGTCTGCCTGTTCTGTTCTATTCCGGGTACGTGGGTATTGCGACACGGTGGCGCTTATTATGGGTTGCCTAACTCTCAGATCAGGGTATCGTGAGACACGTAGGATGGATGGCAGGAAACGGTCGATAGTGCCATGTCATGGGTTCAGTCTCAGTCGTGCAGGTTTTGGGGGAAAGGGAATAGGAGGGAGAGATATGGACAGACAGACAGACAGACAGGCAGGCAGGCAGGCAGGCAGGCAGGCAGATGTAGGATCAAGGGATGGGACTCGATTGTTCGATGTGATAGGGTATATATCGATCGAGTGCAGCGAGATGCATCGATCAAGTCCAGCGAGATGCATCGGTCAAGTCCAGCGAGATGCACCGATCAAGTCCAGCGAGATGCATCGATCAAGTCCAGCGAGATGCACCGATCAAGTCCAGCGAGATGCATCGATCAAGTCCAGCGAGATGCATCGATCAAGTCCATCGAGATGAGTGATTAGCCACGAGGTAGTTCCATGAATGTCCTTCCACCAAATTGGTTGTCCTCTCATCAAAGGGGGATCGAATCATCCACCAACCAATCAACTAGAACCATCGTAACCAATCTGCATCACCATTGCTTCTTCCAATCCCAAAACCCACGTCTCCGGGTCACAACCCCAGGAAAGAGAGGGGCCGCCAATCGTGTGCATGTTCCAGGCCTGTCGACATGGCAGAAAAGCAAAAAAATATCCCATGCAGCCGGCCGGGGATGGACATTTGTTCGCCAGCCAGCGCACAGCAAGTCATGAATGTTTCTTGGGAGTGGAATGACTTGCAGAACAGCAGCCCATGTAGAGAATCCCTCCCTTTTCGGGGCTTTCGAGATGCAAAGGCGTCCATAAGTGGTAATGCGTCTTCCACTGTGGCACTTGTCCACCGCGAATAGTCTACCTTGTCGGGTACAAGTCGGACCACTTCTGCTTGTTGCATCGTGCCATGAATCCCATCTCGTTGAGGTCTGGCATCGTGCCTTGTACTTCTGTATCACGAATCCCATCTCATTGACGTCTGGCATTGTGCCATGTACTCCTATATCACGAATCCCATCTCATTCCCGTCTGGCATCGTGCCATGTACTTCTACATCACGGATCCCATCTCATTGACGTCTTGTACTTCCTCAAGACACTTTGCTAAACAGTTTCGTGTGTTGATGTTGCGTCTATCAATCGTGGATGCCCAATCATTACAAGCTAATGCACCCAAGACGTGACACCCTTCAGATCAGCACTGCCCAATTCCCTTTTACCTCGACCGTGACGAACTTGAAACTCAAACTCATCTCGTAAAGATGAGCGCCCAAGCCTCATCAAGGCTTTCTTCTCCGTCTGCACTGCCATCTGAACCCTTGCCTAGTTCCACCCGCCCCGCCTCATAACGATCATGCTAACAGAACATATGGATGAAAAGAAATGGTAGAGAGACATGAAAAAAATTGTACAGAGCCAACAACAACCCCACCAAGACACAATCAATGTACACACCCGTGGACGCCACAACGCCTGCGCCGTGCGCTTTCTGCTTTCCCCCTTCTAATCCTAAAAGAGCCCCTATGCGTGGTATATCCGTCCCATCCTTCAGAAATGCAACAAGCCACCGCAACGCGCCAAGATTTTAGATGAACGTGACAAATGTTATCACGCACGTAGATTATTATCAATGACATCTGAGCTGAGACAGGAAAAAAATGCCGAACACCGTCCGAGGATGTTCGTTGGACAAAGGAAAGGCTCCGCTTGAGTTTGTGTGAAGATTCATCTTCGGCGTTGTTGTGCAGATGATGCAGCCGGGGCTGCGACGCGCGAATTTTCGCTTTGTTCTTCGAGCAGGTCAAGGCACGTATTGAGGACTGTGAGAGGTCAGTGATGGTACATGGGAAGAATGCGAAAAGTAATGGTACATGGGAAGAATGCGAAAAGTAATGGTACATGGGAAGAATGCGAAAAGTAATGGTACATGGGGAGAATGCGAAAAGTGATGGTACATGGGGAGAATGCGAAAAGTGATGGTACATGACACAGAATGCGAAGAGTGATACGTACGCGTGATGATTTCTTCCTCCCATACTCCCATCTGATAGTCGACCAATCCGTGCTTTTCCATCATGTCGCAGAGCCGCACGAGTTCCTTCCCCATGCCCTCCATCTGGTCAGACTCCAGGAGTGATTGCGGGTGGTGAGGTCGTTGGCCCGTGTCGAGCATCTCAATCGTCAACTCCTTTTGTCTTTGAAGTGCAGATAGCCACGCTGTATTGAACTCCTCCCATAGCTTGATTCTGTCGCGATGCATGGTCTCATCGTCGCGTACTAATCCTACAGTCAATCTCAGTCGCTCGCTCCGCGCACACTTTGGGATGTGTAGACGTACCTAAAGCTTCTGCGTTTCCCAATAACCAGTCCGAGATGTGAATCAGTGAGCTTCCCGCGTCCGCCAGTCGTCCGTCACGGATGCACTCAAAGGTTCTCTTGAGCTCCGTCTGATACTGTCCGTATGCGTTGTCAAGCTCCGCTGCCGCGTAGTTTGTCTGACCATAAGCTCCTTGAGAGCTCCCTTGATTTGCATCTGCCATGCCTGTGGCATAAGCGGATGTCAGAGGTTCGCGGCCGACCGGACTTTGAGTCGTATATGTTAAGGGTGTGTATTGTGCGCTCTGTGCCGCAATTGCAGACGCTGGCGCACTAGTCGGTCCTCCTTCATAATACTGCTGTGGGACAGCGAATTGGTTTGTGAGCACTTCGAGGGCAGCCGCCGTCTGCCGTGGTTGGTAGGGTTGCACAGTTTCGTAGGGCGACGGCGGAGACGGCTGCTGCTGCTGGGACGGAACATTGTACATGATGTTCGAGCCATACTGCTGGTAAGGTTGCTGTTGCTGTGCTCTCTGCGCCGCGTCTGGTGCGTATTCAGCAGAATACTGCATAGGTCCGGCGTTCATGGTGGATCCCCCAAATTGGCTCCCCTCAGCACCATAAGGATAGTTGTATCCAGGCAGAGTACCACCCCGTCCCGCTGCTGGAGCTGAAGCTGGTGATTGCACCGCCAAGTGAGGCTGTTGTCTGTACCTTTCCGATCCGCTTGTTGCCGGGTACTGAGGTGACGATTGAATGAGCCCTTGCTGGCTGGCGTAACCTGAAAGATTGCTCTGTCTGTGTCGACGGTCATTGCTATCCATCCCAGTAGAACGGATTTTCAAGCTCGCTCCTGGCGCTTCGAGCGAGCGCTGCGCCGATGGCGAGAGAGGCGGAGTTGCATAGACGATGGCCAGCTTTTCGGTTGGGTGGTAAATATTTCCTAGTGAGGGACGAAGAGATCGACGCGTCGAACTCCCCTAGGCGGATTTTTTGGTGTTGTGATTTGAGAATTGGTTCCTGCTGGTGAAAGTGAGCGGTCCGAGATCGGTTGACACAAACACGACCGACACTTACACCAGACGATCCGAGCAAGAGCGTGGAAAGGAAAGTCGGAAGAGGTCGGTCTGAGGTAGTTGGATCTGGACGAGATGCGCGCAGCCTCACGTTTTGTTGCGATGCGCGCCAGGGTTGTCTCCAAGGATGCGCGACGAGATGGAGAGGATTGCGTTCCTGAAAGACGAGCAAGGTCACGTCGAGCGGAGGTCAGCCTGGCTGATTAAGAACGATGGTGGTCCTGGGAGGTATGCGTTGGCTAGACTGTGGACGGTTCCTGAGCCAGGTGGGGAGTTGATTGATACGTCAATTGGGAATTGGGCAATGACAAGGCTGCGAAACGAAATAAGTTAGGGCTTCCTGGTCTTGGGATCAGCGCGACAAGTGAGGCGCAAAAACGAACTGCAGTCGTCAAGAGTTGGGCAGCCGGGATGGGAGCTCTTCTGCAGCCGGCAGATCGACTTGGGCATTCGAGGTAAATACTCCAGAAGATCCGAAGAGGCCAACGGCCGAACTGAAGACGGGATGGCTGCGGATGCGGCGCACCACGAGACGACTTCCAGTGCTTTCTTCACGTATATTTGACACTGGAAGGCCCGAGTGCCAGTGCAAGACAGATATGCGACAACGCTGGAGGAAGCTTGTCAGCCCGCGATTTCTCACATGGCTGAAGCTGGATTAGTGGAGAATCGCGAGGTGGCATAGATGACCGTCCATGATGAGAGATCATGATAGATCAATAGGGTCGTCTGTTAAGGGAGACAGACGGTCGCGTGGCATTGCTTGGACTCGAGATGGGACGAGGCAGAAGAGTAAGGATGGTAAAGAATAGCTTACAATGTTACGGTACTGGACTTGCTTTCTGGGATAAGGTGGGTCACCGACAGATCGGGCAAGCTCTTCTCTTTCTGTCCCTCTTTTCTGATCTCGGATGCCAGGCTTCGACGAGGACGGGGGTGGGGGCTCAGATATTGCTAGGGCTGAAGGCTGAAGGCCTGGAGTGGTGGTGGTGGTGGTGGTGGTAGTACGGCCAGACGACTCTTGGGCTGCGGGAGGAAAGATGGCTACATCTGTAGATGGGAACGGCAGTGTGACCTGAGCCCTCGATTGTGTCGTTCAGTTGGATGCCGCGAGGAGTCCCGACTCCCAGGAGTAGTCGGTGGTTGAACTGTATCGAGGAACAAAGATGAGACATGACGGATGCCAGCTCTATCTAAAGCAACTACAGCTGCGACAAGAGGTCTTCGCTGGCGTCCTGTCATCTACTTGATTTCCCACAACCATTGGAGGCGGTACGGGCTTGACATCTGCAAAGTCGCTGCTCCCATACATCCACATCTGGACTTTGTCTCGGTTGTTAAGAGGTTGGGGGGTTGGGCGAGTGTCTCCCACCACATACTGCCAGGTGTGACATACACAGCAGACGTGCTCCAAGTCGGTCTCATCTTGGTGACGGGTGTCCCTCAAATCTCTGAAGCACTTAGCATAGTATCTTACGTAGCCCGAAGCCCGAAGCCCGCCATGTCCGGCTGGTCAGCCAGAGACAAGATCCATCTGATCGGCCAGAGCCAGAGACAAGATCCATCTGATCGGCCAGAGCCAGAGACAGGATCCATCTGATCGGCCAGAGCCAGAGACAGGATCCATCGGATCAGCCAGAGCCAGAGACAGGATCCATCGGATCAGCCAGACAAGATCCATCTGATCAGACCAGCGAGCTTCTCCGCCCAGCATTCGACTCGCGGCCGTAGACTCCCCGAGGGGATCAGGTTACTGTTGGATTATTACTGTGGTATTATATTCCTCCACCTCCGCTCATCATCTGCGTCGTTGCTGCATACCGTGAAGCATTCCTGGGCTATCAGACTGCACACTTGGGCACGCTTGAGAGATGGCCGTCTTGTCCCCAAGCCACTGCTCAGCATCAGCAACCGCGGTCCCCAAGTCACTGCTCAGCATCAGCAACCGCGGTCTCTCTGGGTTATGTCTATCTTTCGATCCGACAGTACGGATGAGCCATTGATTGCTGATTATCTGATTCACCAGATTCTTCAACGATTCATCCTTGTTACACGTGCCGTCTCAGCATTCGTACCACACGTGCTTGCTCAGCATTCGTGCCTGAGCAAGTGGCAGCGGATGCTTGTCCCTGTGTGCCAGTAATAAGTCCGAGGTCGCCGGTCCTGGCAGGCGTTGGTGATAACTGACCAAGACATTGGAGCAAGGATGTCACCTGTGGAGGCACCATTTCCGATGTGCCAAGCAATCTACTTTGATTTTCGCTTTCGCAGCAATAGAATACTTCTGTTAGCAACTCATTGAACCGCACAATCGAAACAGAAGACTCCTTCTCTGCAGCGTTATCCAATCAGTGTCGATTATTTGCCTCTGAAGCTTCGGAAATCAGTCTCGGAAACCAGTCTAGCATCAGAGACGGCATCATATCGATCCTCCCCACCCAGTGGCTATCTTAAGACCCTCTTCACTTGCAAACCAAGTCCCTGGACGACCAGCAGCGATTCAAGCAAGAGGCCAGATATTTGGCTTGATTGGCGGAGAGTTTTCTATCAATGGCATTTAGACGTGTCATATTCATACCAGTACCCTTTAGTTTCCATAATAGCCTGATGATGCGAGGAGACGGACCTACTCATGCCCACGTTTTACCATCGAGAGCCTCATTATTTCACTGGCTGGTGAAACGAAGGGTTCCCTTTCCCGGTGCTGAACGTCACGAGCTCTAACAACTTGTCAAAAACCCATGGTCAAGTCATCAAGCGGTTTCGCCGTCGCCTATCCTCAGCCACTGAAGATTTTGAAATTCAATAAATGCCCATTTCTAGAACGTTTCAAGTTGTTCTCGAAGCAAAGTTTAAAGGCTTTGAATGCGGAAAATATGTCCGAGCGCTACTATTCCCAGTCCCTTCCCCAGTCCCTTTCCCAGTCCCTTTCCCAGTCCAATTCCCAGTCCAATTCCCAGTCCAATTCCCAGTCCAATTCCCAGTTCACAGCTTCCCTTGCAAATTCTCTCCCGGAAACATCCCTAGGCAAGACTCCAATTCATTCCATCCCATGACTGGAACAGCAACCAGTATTCCATGTCATCAATTCCATCTCCTTTTCAAAATTCACGGCAGGCAAATGCACAATGCTGGATAACTCCGCGTATGGACCTTTCTGCTCGCCATTGGAGACGCCGACCCCTTGCCATGTTTCCTATCCTCACTCGACTGGGGATGCTATTGAGCGAATTATCACCAAACCTCGCTCAAAGTACGGCCACCAATACAATTGCTCCTGCCCATGAAAGGCTCGCATCCACCAAGAGCTCGTCTTCGCGATCCAAGTCCTCATTCAGGCTATATCCCAGTCGCAAGCCTCAACCGACCCAGTATCACTGCCCGACTGGTATGTGCAATTTGTATCATTCATATATACTGCATGACTTTTCAGTCAGCAGACCAGTCTTGAGTGGTGATCCACAAGATCCTTGGCTATATCCGCTAATAATTGGGATTACCATAGTATAGCAGCCTCGGTCGGATAACTGAAGAAACAGGATCGCCTTGTTTCAGTCCCGTTCAAGGATGCCACTTCCCGCGAGGTCGCAATACGCATATCTGGAAAGTTTTGATCTGGCCCAATCAGCAGCCCTACAGTATGGACTTTCAAAACCTACACCAATCGGAGTGCAGCTTGTATTCATGTTTCAGGTTCGTGTACAGGGCAGTCCCTCGGAACTTCCACATGGCAAAAGCCCTGAAGCTGAGCTATACGGAGTAAAATAACCGCGATTCGATCGCTTGGTTTCAAAGCTGCTTTCTTTTCTTGATCGTTGAACATGTTCATTGGAAGCACGCTTGCACACCCAACCCGTGCATCAAAGGTATTGAGAATCCCAAAAATCCACATGCGTGGTATGGCCCAAAGCAGAAGCGATTGCGATCTCAAATTGTGAGCATGTTGCAGGCCTGCCAAAAGCTAACACGGTAGCGGCGCAGTCGGGCATATCGTCACAAAGGCTATGTTCTCTAGCGCTCCGCTAATTTAACGAGATATGGCGCGTTTTGCACTAAATCCATGGATACAGAAAATTTCCACCCCTACAGAACGAATCCGGTATGCAGCTCTAGGATTGATTTTCTCGAGGCAACCGCATCCGAATCGCTTACCTAGAAAGTCATAATACGATCGACATATATCCCCAATGAACCACGATCAGCATTTTGAGGAGATCCTAGCTCATTTGTATCCCACCATATCTGTACAAGTTTTGAGTCTCTTTCGGAGCTTACCGCGCTAGGATTCCCGGTGGTCGTACGAGAAATAGAAGAGCCTTACAATGGTCGTGATTATCAACGTTCAATCTACTCTGAGACACCATTATTAAGTCGAGTCCGGGAATCTCAGGATTTTTACCACGGTAAAGCTGGGTCAACTACGGACTCCATAGCGCCAACACATTGCCATGTGAATCAAGTAGTGAACCATGAGAGATATCCCGGATTATTGACGCTGCAGCTCCACGGCCTTGACGGAGTTTTTCTCCGGCTCCTACCGTTGAGATAATTTCGTATGGAGTAGTAGTTCTATTGCGACTTAGGCGCCCAGCCATCTACATGACCATGACTCCGAGACAAGCATCCATAAACTATGGTACATGCTGTGTTTGCCTGGAAAATACCTTGAACGAGCTACAAGTCCGTGGTGTCTGGATCTCGCGAACAAGCAGGGCTATCTTCGTGTACCAAGCTTACGTAGCTTTTGCTAAACCTGGATCTTGGCCCAGGTTGCAGCATCATTGATCAATGAACTCAGCCCATGATGATGCCAGCTCGCAAGCTCGCTGGCTGAATACTTGTAGCCCCCCTGCAACCTTTCCTTGGCACTAGCCCCTTATTAGTTATATTTAAGACGGGTATAATATACAAGCGGCGGGTAGTTTATGTCGTATTAGATAAGAATTAATCTTAGCGTTGTCTATATCCGCTAGGATTAGATAAAATTTAATCTTAGCGTAGTCTATATACGCGCTAGGCTAGGGGCTAGGAATATTAAAATAATCCTACTAGCTATATGCAGTCGTACTAGCCACACGCGCAGCCGTACTAGCCACGTGTATACGCGTAGTCTCCATACTCTTAAAGCCTTGAAGCCTTGAAGCCTTGAAGCCTTGAAGCCTCGAAACCTTGAAGCCTCGAAACCTTGAAGCCTCGAAACCTTGAAGCCTCGAAACCTTGAAGCCTCGAAACCTTGAAGCCTCGAAACCTTGAAGCCTCGAAACCTTGAAGCCTCGAAACCTTGAAGCCTCGAAACCTTGAAGCCTCGAAACCTTAAAGCCTCGAAACGAGAAGCCTCGAAAAGAGAAGCCTCGAAGCCTTAAAAAGCCTCAAAGCCTCAAAGCCTCGAAAAGAGAAGAAGCCTCGAAAAGAGAAGCCGAAAGAGAAGTCTCAAAGCCTTGAAAAGCCTCGAAAAGAGAGATTTAAGGATACCTCGAATATAGTTACTTTGTAACTACAATACTAGGTACCAGTTCGTAAGCTCGCTGGACCCTTTTGACGAGAGACGCAAGAATCGAGTGACCTGCGTATAATACTGTGGGACATGTCTAAGCGACCACATCTCCAGATGTTGATCCGTAGTCACCATTCTTCGGCGCCCATGTCGAATGCCTACGAGTCGAGCTCTTCTCACTCTGTTCGAACCAATGAGGTAAAATATGCCAACGAGGGAAGAACAAATCGTCACCGGCTCTTGTCGTCACACAGAACTTCGCTATTGAATTCGAGAGTAAGTTGCTCATACTACTCAGCTACGAGCTCGAAGCTCTACATCACCGAAAGCCCAGAGCATACCAAGTACCAACAGACACAAGCACGAAACCTTAACGACATGCAAGGGTGGCATCCAGGTACGATGGCATCGCTAGAGGCTGAAACTATCTTACATCAAATGCCAAGATCGGCAACTTTCCCTCGATCAGAAAGTGGGACATCTGCGATTCGGGCTTCAGCGGAATACGCCTCTCCTTTTCCCCAAACTTCCCTATTCCCGGTTTGATATCCATTCTACAAGAAAAGAGAAAAAGAACAGCATTCCAAACGAGACTATTGCGCACGCCCAACTCAGCTAGCCACAAACAAATGATACTACCAGGCCTTGGGGGGGGGGGGGGGGGGGGAAACTCGTGCCTACATCAGTATACTTCTTCTTACCCACATTATCGTTTCAAGTGGAAAACAAGGAACCCTCCCGCTTCACGCAAGGCTTCTATCAACATTTCCTCAAACCATGCTTAAAGAAGACCTTTCCCATCAATCCACCCTACAAACAATATTTTCAACAAATTCGCAGTAGAGAAAACCGAGATTCGTAGAAATCATGCTGGCAGAAAAACAACCCATCTTCACCTCTATCTCCATCAATATCAGACCGAGGACATCAACCCCGATCTACCACAACCCCAGGATTTATTGAAATCTTATACATAGACTAGGTAGGAGGATATGTCTTAATTGTACGCGTCGGACTGCAAGGTCCATTCACAATTAGAGGAGATTCGGCGACCGGTACAGTGTTAGCTCTTGTGGAAAAATAGTGGTAATAGAACGTCCAAAAAATGGTATATTTGTCCGTCTCCATCAAGATCAGACAGGGGACAACTTGACGTAAGACACAATCCCGGGACTTGTCGTATCGCACTTATGAATGATTCAACAGCACATGAATGGCCTTACCCGCCTGCCAACAAGGTCCATCCTCACCTCGAGGAATGTCGACAGTACAGTCTAAGCTTTTGAAGATATACAGTGATAAATGTTCAAAAAAAGGTATGGGTGGTTGGTTGTTGTACAAGAACACATGTATAGATATACACAGCGCTGGGATATCAACGCTTGACCCAGGCAGGCTTCTTGCGAGCCTTGAGATGGCCGGGTTTCTTTCGTTCGACTTTGCGGGGATCACGGGTGACGCAGCCAGCTATCAAAAAGGTCAGCATCACGCTCATTGCGCAAGATGGAAGTTGGCTCGCTGGAGTTTGCCCGACAGCACTCACCTCTTCTCAGCGCTGGCTTTAACAACGGCTCGTGTACTAGTAAAGCCTTTGCGACTGCCAATGTCATAGCCTCCGCTTGTCCTGTTGCGCCACCTCCCTTCACCAGTGCAAACACATTGTATTTATCCACTCTCTCCGTGGCCTTGAGCGCCCATACCGCGCTTGCTCTATCGTGTAGCCGTGCAAAAAATTGCGTCAAACTCTTGCCATTGACCAAAACTTCTCCCTCGCCCTCGACAACATAAGCTCTTGCCGTTGAAGTCTTCCTGCGCCCAACACCTAGCGAAACACCATCTGCGTTGACGTATCCCTGCTTCTTCCTCGCTTGAGATAGATCCACAGCTCTCTTGTACCGTGCCAATGTGTCAGAGACCTCCTCAGGTACGATTGCCGAGTTTATCGCGTTCAATCGCTTCAAAATCTCGAGTAATCGGTGGTACCGTGCAGATTTGACAGGCTCTGCGCCAACCATGGCTTTGTATTGTTCGACGGACTTCCAAGCTACACGCGGGGCTTGACCAGGAGGAAAGACGGGGAGTAATTGATATTTTCGAAGAAGTGCTTTCAACGAGATGAGATCGTCTGTGAAATTCGGTTTGCCGGTGAAATAGGATGGAGATGCTGGGACGATGCGAATTCGTGCCATCAATGCCTTTTTCTTCTTTTCATTCTCAGCTTCCTCATCGTCTTCCTCCTCCCTTTCCTCTTCTTCCTGTTCCTCTGCCTCTTCCTTCGCCTCTTCCTCCGCCTTTCTCAGTTCCTCGTCAATTTCTTCCAAAAGTTCGTCTCCTACCAACTCTTCGTTGACTATTTCCAAAGCATCTTCGTATGACAGGCCTCTATCCATCAATGCATCCATCATAACCTGGGCTAGCTGATCGATTGGCGAAAGTTCTGTGAATTCAAGAATTGACTGCCTGCGAAGCATTTGTGCTTGTTCAGGCGACACTCCATTTTGTACACTTTTTTCGCACCATATATCGAGGCGGCTCAGTCTCCGTGCCAGTGCAACTTTTGCGGCCTCTGCAGCCTCTTTGGGAGAGTAACTGATGCGAAGGTAGGATTGGAAGATAGATCTTTCCATAGACGCGATTGAAGGATCTGTGGACACAGGCTCGTAGTCAACGTCTTCGATTTCAACCATATCCCCCTCTTCAAAGCCATGCTCTTCCAACGGAGGTGCGGCTTGGAAGTCTGATTCCAATGGATCCGTCGGTCTTGTGGGCTCCAGCGAACGACGACATGATATGGAGAACTGTCTTGCGATGTTATGGGAATGGTATGAGGAAGGTATTATCGGTCGCCGCCGGGCAATATGGGATGCATGGGATGTATATTGCGGTGGAGGTCTTGTCAGGCAGTTTACGGCACGTCTCAAGCCATTCCGCAATTCAATGCCAGCCATATCGCCGTCAATGGACGAAGGCTTGGATGAAATGTTGGTGTTTGGAAAATAAAAAACGTGATGCTTGGCACTCGAAGTCATCGATTGCTGCCACTTCAACTTCAAAATCTTTCTGGTTGTCCCCGCCAAAGAACAAGCCACCCACCACCACGCACACCAAACACCAACAGATTGTCCCTCAAGATGGTCTTCGGAACTCTCCACACAGCCGAGGGCAATCCCCGCTCCACGGCCATCAAGATTGTCGCAAAGGCCAACAACCTCGACCTCGACATCAAGACGCACGAATTCCCAATCACTGACTCCGAATACCTCGACAAGTACAACAAGCTCGGAAAGGTGCCAACCTTTGTGGGCGCCGACGGGTACACTCTCTCCGAGTGCATTGCCATTGCCATCTACTGTATGTTCGCACCCGGACTTATTCACAATTCCTGATTCCTGTCAACCTTCCACCATACTGCCACCATTTTCGCGCCCACAGCTAACCTGTGCAAGTTACCTCCCAGAACGAGAAGACCACCCTCCTCGGAAAGACCAAGCAAGACTATGCGTCCATCCTCAAATGGATGTCCTTCGCCAACGCTGAGGTCCAACCAAACCTTGCTGGCTGGTACCGCCCAATCGCTGGTCTCACCCAATACAACAAGAAGAACGTCGAGGATGCCCAGAAGGCTGCCCTTAAGGCTGTCAAGGTTCTTGAGGACCACCTTCTGCTCAACACGTACCTTGTTGGAGAGCGCCTAACCCTCGCCGACATCTTCGCCGTCTCCCTCCTCATCCGTGGTTTCGAGAACTTCTTCGACAAGACGTGGCGCGAGGAAAACCCCAACGTCAGCCGTTGGTACCAAACCGTCTACGGACAGGAGATCTACTCTTCCGTTGCCTCGCCAATCAAGCTCGCTGAAGTTGCACTCGAGAACAAGGCACCAGCCAAGCCAAAGGCTGACGCACCGAAGAAGGAGGCCAAGAAGGAGGCCCCAAAGCCAAAGGCCAAGGAGGTCGATGATGAAGAGGAGGAGGAAGCCCCAGCTGCACCAAAAGCCAAACACCCAATTGAGGCTCTCGGCCGCCCCACATTCGTCCTTGATGACTGGAAGCGCAAATACTCCAACGAAGAGACGCGTGAGGTCGCTCTTCCATGGTTCTGGGAGAACGTTAAGTTCGACGAATACTCCCTCTGGAGAGTCGACTACAAGTACAACGACGAGTTGACCATGACTTTCATGACCTCCAACTTGATCGGTATGTTGAATTACTTGATGTTGTGCTGCCGATACTAACATGTTGCAGGTGGCTTCTTCAACCGCCTCGAGGCTAGCCGCAAGTACCTCTTCGGAGCCGCATCCGTCTACGGAGAGACCAACAGCTCCATTGTCCAGGGTGCTTTCGTCGTCCGTGGTCAAGAGGCCATCCCAGCTTTCGATGTCGCTCCAGACTGGGAGAGCTACTCCTTCACCAAGCTCGACCCAACAAAGGCCGAGGACAAGACGTTCGTTGAGGACCAGTGGAGTTGGGACAAGCCAATCACTGTCGAGGGCAAGGAGTACCCATGGGCTGACGGCAAGGTCTTCAAGTAGATGTGCTTCTGTCTTGGGGCTTGAAACGATGGAAGGAAAAAAGAAGAACAATGAGATGATGGCTAACCTACTTGATTTGTAGACGCGAATGTTATGATGATGCTGGGGTATGGGATAACTGGGGATATTTTTGTGAGGGAAGCGACAGCGATAGCGCAATTCGTTAGATGGTGTAGTGCTTATCACGCATGAATGAAAGAAAGAGGTCCCTCTTCTGCAGTGATCCAAGCTTGATTAGGCATCTTTCTGGAAGGATTGTGGGATGCCGAGTGAGCTGGGATTGGCCAAGTCAACAAGCATACCCGTTCATTGTCCAAAGGGTGCATCCCTGCAATGGAAGACTCAACCTCGAGGTTTTAATTTTGTATAGCGGCGAAATTGGCTTTGAGACGGTATAGGTACTATGGTAGATATACGGTCTCAGGTTGGGTCAAGGGCTTCTTGATTGATTGATAGGAGTGATAGGAGTGATAGGAGTGATAGGAGTGATAGGAGTGATAGGAGTGATAGGAGTGATAGGAGTGATAGGAGTGATAGGAGTGATAGGAGTGATAGGAGTTATAGGTACCTAGCGAGAAATTGCCACCATCTCTGATGTCCATCAACATGGTGCGTGACCCTTATTATGGCGTTTTATGTCGTTCCGGCCCTTGGCGTGGTAAGCCACCTCATTCCCCATTCCACCCGTGGACTCGGACCTCGAGAAATCCAAAATCCTGCCTACACGCGACTGGACCCAGAGACATAGGGGAGTTGCGCAACAGCTGGGCCTTGAACGCCGGTTCCGATCACCAAGGTCTTGTAAGCAGGGCTCTTACCAAACTAAACCGGAACTCCGCCGCCAGGCCTTCAAGTCGCTGGAATCCGATTTTGATATTGTATCGAGCTTGGGTGGGGACGAGAAGAGGCTGGATGAACGGGCATGGGGAAGTGATGGCGCAAAGAAGGAGAAGTACGACGGCCGGTGGTCACCCTGCGTTACAGGTCATCTGTTTGGTAAGTGATTTATTTCACCCTATATATTGGCATCAAGAGACACAAGTACGTCCATTATGTTGGCCGAGAAGGACTCAAACCCGACTAGAAAGAGCCTTTCACGACCGTACCACCATTATGTCAATCTCAGCTAACATCTGTTCAGGGCTCCGGAGGAGGACCAAGCGAAGACAACATCACAGGATTCCTCGTTAGATCAACAGCATCAGACTGGTCGAAAGGTTCCATACTCGCAGTCGACGCAGGCTCACATCTTGCATCCATCGTTCGAATACTCGAGGACCATTTCCCACTAATATCACCAGATCCTCACCCTTCATGCATAGATTCAAGGCGAGCGCCGCCTCCGAACGATGATGCTGTCTCACCGACAAATAGTCAATCGTCATTCTCTAACTCTGAGCGTTCACCGACACCACCCGCACCGTCCGCTACGGTCCTCGAAGCTGGACCTTTTGCAGGCCTCGCATTTCCCCATGCTTCTGCGAGAGCAAACGCTGTCCATATTGTGAGGGAACATGTCAGCACGTATTTGATCACACATCCCCATCTTGATCATCTCTCTGGCTTTGCCATGAATACGGCTGCGTTCCACAATACCTCGAGGCCGAAACGGCTAGCTGCATTACCGTTTACCGTCCTTGCAATCAAGAACCACATTTTCAACGACATCATCTGGCCCAATCTTACCGACGAAGACAATGGTGTCGGTCTTGTGACTTTCCAGCGACTTACTGAGGGTGGAAACCTAGCGCTAGGCGAAGGCACATCTCGCGGTTTCATCGAAGTATGCGATGGTCTCGCTGTCAAGGGTTTTAAGATCTCACATGGGAAGTGTGCTGGTGCGCCGAGGGGCGAACATGGACATCAGTCAGGCAGGAAGGGCAGCAGTGGTGGACCTACAGCACATTCACATGGCCACACGACCAGTCAAAACACGCCTGGGGGTGAGAACGCAAGAAGGTCGAGTGTCTTCTCGCAGGGGGCGGCAAGTCAGCCTGGTACGCCGCAGGAGTATGCACACCCGGTTGTTGATTCTACAGCCTACTTTATCAGGGATGATGCGACTGGCAAGGAGCTGTTGATGTTTGGCGATGTGGAGGCAGATTCACTCAGTCTTTGCCCGAGAAATCATATTGTTTGGGCCGAGGCTGCTTACAAGATATCTCATGGGTTACTGAGCGGACTATTCATCGAATGCTCGTACAACGATTCACAAAAGGATGAGTACCTCTTCGGCCATCTGGCACCCCGTCACCTTGTCGCTGAGTTACAGACATTGGCTGAAATGGTTGAGGCGAGGAAGAAAGACATGAACGAGAAGGCTGGAAAAAAGAGGAAAAGAACGCATGGACATCTCCACGGTAGCAGAGCCGGAAGTCACGGCCACGAGGACTCTGGACGAAGAAGTCGAAGTAGAACACAACAAACGTATGAAACGATGCAAGATCTTATTCCCGAAGAAGAAGAAGGAGTACCGATGACTCCAACGCCAATGCCTACGACGATACCCGCGACGATGAGCCAAGAGCCGACCTCACTTAATCTCTCTGCTGACGGCGCTTTCGCTTCCGCGCAGATCATCCCCTACCCTTCAGAGGCGGCCTCGGCGGCTAGTAGTGTTTCTACAATGGCCCATCCACAATTCATCGATACACCAGACTCACAGGTACCTTCGGACGGACCAGGTCCATTGAAGGGCGTTAAAGTCATCATAGTTCACGTCAAAGATTCGATGGCTGATGGGCCGCCTGTCAGTGTGAGTATACTCAAGGAATTGTATGCGCATGAGGCGCGCTTGAGCACGCAGGGGAGGGCGCTTGGATGTGAGTATGTGATCAGCAAAGGCGGAGAGAGCTATTGGTTTTAGCACAGAGGTGAAATGAGAAATGAGCGAATGGGATGGTGTTTTGGATTGGATTGGGACTCTTGCCGGTACTTTTGAAGGCACTCTGATGGGAGGTATTTTGAGCGAACTTTTCTCTGAGTTGAAATTGGGATATTTGAGGAGCTGCGCTTTGGTCCTGGCGTTTTCGAGGTTGCGAATGGAGAGCCGGCGCGAGAAGGGTTATGGGCACGTATGATACACCATGAACGCTGATAGATTTATTCTCGAGGAGCATGATTCCCGCAGCGGTGGTGTGCGATAGTATTCGACTTCAAACAGACAAAAAGACATGAAAGAGTGTCGACGAAGGACAAAGCCGGCGAGGAACACGAAGACAAAAGTGAGGGAATAGAAGGGGTGAGATACTGCTAGTATTCTTGGGGACATGCATGGTCTTCTTGATGAGGATGATGTTTCATTTGGGGCCCAAGTAGGTCATCCAGTTCATTTGAGTTTGTCCTAGGACTAATCAATATCGGTTGCTAGATTACGCAACGAAAAGTTGACATCGACAAAGATCTGGTCGTATGCATCGATACCGATCATAAGGTGAGGATTCATCACACAAGATGCGAGGACATTAAGCAACGGTCCTGCAAAGGAAAGATGCCGGAGTCGGAAATGTCAACTATGATGGCGATACTAGAGACATGAATATTGACAACAACACTCCTTCCACAGTGCCATCATCGCCACTAGCCTTGCGAATATCGCCCACCTACTTCTCCCATGAAGACGGCGCAGAAATCGAGAGCAGCTACGAAGGCAAGCAGAAAATCGCAAAATGAAGAGTTGGAAGTCGAAACCATGAACTAGGGCGAGGACCAAGACACTTCCAGTGTTCCTGCTACTTCCTTGCATTTTCAACGAAGGAACTCACCATCCAACCGTATTGCAATGGCACCCTATCTCCTAATCCACAGACCATTCACAAACAACATCAATTCTACCTCAACATCTGTTATTTTCTGGAGAACTACTACTTCTACTGTGATGGGATCCACCACAAGCACAGTTATCGGGACTAAAAAGGGAAAAAACGCCCGATCTTCAGCGGCGACAATGGAGCGTAAACCCAATCACGATGGTTTTCCGAATAAAGGGTCTGACCGAAGAAATACGACATCGTCTGAGGAGAAGGAGAATGAGACCGATGAATCGCCCGAAAATTCTCGAGATAGATCGGGATATCATCCTGTGCCTGGCAACTCGGGCAATTCCTCTCAAAATCCCTCTTCAAATCCCTCTCTCCCCAGCTCGCAGAGTTCCAATTCCAATGGTATCTCCACTTCTATTCTCACACCGATCCCTCAGACCAGGTATCTAACAATATCAGACCGCCCCTCATCCATAAAATCCAAAGTCGACAAACGAAAACAAGGCCAAGAAACCGAGGAACGAGCGAAGTCTGTCCAGGAGTATGGTACAAATAGAGACTGAGAAGCTAATGAGACCAGTAAAAGACCGAGAAGGGAATGGAGGGAGGATTTGAGTCCAAGTGCTCAGAGATTACTTAAGAAAATGGGATTGGGTAAATCGAAGGAGGTGGGGAATGGTGAAGGGAAGAAAGGAGATGGTGTGGTGGATGGCAAGAAAACGGACAAGGTGAAGATAAAGTTGAAGTTTTCTTCTGGCGTGTCGAACAAGACGGATACGAATTCTTCTGTCGAGACACCTACAGACGCTGAACAAGCGGATCGTCGATTTGCAGAGACGTTATCGTTGGAGGAGGCGCAGGATGCCATGGGGGAAACGGAGCAGGCGATCGTTGCACGAATCCTGAAGGAGTCGAAAAAGGAGTATGAAGCTTCGCAAGGTGAAAGCTGGCCCTCGAGAGCTGAAAGCGAGGGAGACAGAGCTGGGAGTGAGAGTGAGAGTGAAACATCCGAGCTGTCCGAGCTGTCCGAGCTGTCCGAGCTGTCCGAGCTATCCTGGTTATCCTATTCCAAAATATCCGACCCATCGAAACCTGGGAAGAAACCATCGAAGCACGAAACCGAAAGATTGGAGGCTGAACGCTTGTATGGGGATGATTCTGGGTCTAGTTCTGGGTCAAGATCTGGGGATGGCGCTAGTTCTGGGTCTGAGGTTGCGAATGAGTCTAGATCTGGGTCTGACTCTGAAGTTGCCAGGGATGGATCAGGGGCGAGCTCTGGATCCGGGAATGAGGCTACGACCGGCGACGGAACTAGCGGCTCACCAGAGAAATCATCAAACCCGGATTCGAATTGGTATCACGACCGTACTATTCCTCCTATCTATCCAAGACCTTCGACTTCGAATCCGTTGGCTAGATATTCGCTTCAGCATTTGCATCGGGTTTTGGACAGGGATGCACGGAGTGGTGAGGGTGAGGGTGGCGGGCAAGGTGGAGAGGGGAGGAAGGGTGGGTAGATGTTTGGGTTGGGTGGGGCGATGAGATGGGAGGGGTTACGAAAAGGATTATTAAGCAGATATTGAGTAGTGAGAGGAGTGAGTATCCATCGCAAACCCATGATTCCAGTTCATTCAGCAGATGTTAGTCTCCGCCCTCGATCGATGACTATGGTGTAGCTAGCTGCTTGCTGGCTGTACGGCGTGATCGCGTAGCTTTCGAGGTGGTCCTGAGTTTTACCCAGAGGATGAAAGGCTAACGTATGAATCTGGAGCTACTTGCCTTGAATTGCTATATTTCCGGAATTTCGTTGATATAGAGGTGTGCGTGGCCTGAGAATTGCACCAGGATGGGAGAAGGCACGATGCCGGCTCTGGGTGTAGCTGTGAGGCAACTCGGGTCAAGCTATTGCGAACGGGAATCGTCTGTGTCACACAGTGATAGGATGTTCAGAGATACGAGGTCCGTAGGATCTATAGTCAGTGCCAACGGGAAGCGCAGCGAATGCAAAAGCCATGGGTGGAACATCAGGTCCTGCAAAAGTAATATCCCTACCATGGACGAGGTCTTCTTCGCGCCAAAGTTGCAGCTCCTTGCGCGAGTCTTCTTCTTCCTGATCATCAAGCAGGGGAAGAGGAGTTTCCCATCGACGACAGTCAATTGCTGGGTGAATTGGGCCCGCCGGTACATTGATTAGCCCGTGCCTGTGATGGGTGATTCGACGACTATCGCGCGATTGCGAAGAATGGAGGGCAGCAGGGCGACTCGAGGTCTCGCTGTGAGTATCATTGTTGATGAAAAGTTGTGGTTGAAGTCGTCCATGGATAAGCTTTCTTCGTCGTTGGCATGCTGGACAGCGCGAAGTCGGGTGGTTGTCAGAAGTCATGATATAAATCTCTGGAGACTGGTTGTTTCCTTTTGAATCTTAGAGTTTATTTTACTGACAAAGGAGGGTTTCTGCGGATGTTAAGAAGCACTTTGAAGTCACAAGCCTAGGCAGCATGATCAAGTCTTCGATGAATAGTCGGAGAGTCGTGGTAGCCGTTGGTTGTGGCAACATCATGCTTCTCCAACCGCTGCCCCGTGATGTCCATATACGCTTGCAGTCGTGTCTCCAGAGATGCTGGTGATAACGTCGGGCTCTCTTCGCACGAAACAATCGCCTGTCAACCAGACTGAACAATCAAGCGGCACGAGAAAGGAGCGGAAGGAAGAAAACACATCGGGAGGCTGGTTTATGAGATAACACCCCGAGAGCTCCTTGAACTTGGCGAAGCTCTACGTTGATATGGTACAGACTCGTCCCTATCCTACAAACCATGGCGTCTTACCGGTCAAGTGCTAACATTACACCCAAAAATACGAACGTCGGAGTGGAAAGCTTAGAATTGTCGACATAGTATGAGCTTTGCTAGGTACAGAAACGAGTCTCCTCACCCTCCTAGATACACGTCTTCGAGCCCTTCATCCATTCACGTCCGCTAGTAGTCCATCCAACCACGTTCTTGACATCTCCATCCAACCACGTCCTCGATATCTCCATCCAACCACGTCCAGCTGATATCCCCCCAAAAGCCGTATCGTGGCCTACCGGTAAGCCGACTGCATTGGCACATTATCTCCCTGCTCGACACGTCCAGGAGCCTGCGTCTGCTCTGCAGCCAACGTCTTGCGGTGCTTGAAGTGGTTGATGGTGTAAAGGATCGAGGTGATCGCGAATAGGATACTGGGCAAGATAGTCAGATTATCATCAAGACATACGGGATTGGACCGAGATTTTGGCTTACAAGTTGAGAACCGACACCGCGAGAGCAGTATACAAGGTTGCTGGGAACGATTTTCGGACGATCTCAAGCTGTAAAAAGGGCTTGTTGTGGGCAATTCTGGCCGCAAGGACGGCGAAGGTGCAGAGCCACATGATGAGCATGAACAACTCGAGCACGAAGGCGATCCAGAAGACAGGGGGGTTTGCATCCATGATAGTAGCTGCCACGAACCAGAAGATGATGCACATCACAGTGGCAATGCCAGTGAAGAGACCGAGTGATGCGTACTAAATGGGGTTTGTCAGAAGCTGTACAGGACCATACCTCGATGGCCAGTGCGTAGCACTCACATCAGGGCTGTCGAAGTGATTTGCCGTAGAGGAATGGACATAGTAGGCAGAGATACCGAGAAGTGCAAGCCCGAGGATGAGCTGGAGAATTCGGAGTGGGAAGAAAGCTTTTGGGAATGGGGCTACGGAGTAGCTTGATTGTGCTGAACGCATGTTGAATCGATGTAATGTAGGATGCAACCAACGAAGTGAAAAGACAGAAGCTGATGAAGATTGTAATGGAGTGCTAGAGCAACAGAAACCGGAACTGGGAGGCAAGGTCCTTTTACATGAAAACATCGGCCCAGCACTCCTTCCTGTCCAGTTGCAACACCACACCTTCCTAGGCCGCTATCTTTCTGTAGATACTTCTCTTCTTGGCTTCTTGGACTCCCGTATGCCGGGAAGGCTTAACTTGCATGGTCCCTGGTCCCTGTCTCTCTAGAGGAAAATCATCGTTGTAGATCTCCTCAGCCTTGTCTTGACCTCCTGGAATAGTGTCTTCGGTTTCAGTTGGAACTACCGGTTCTAAAAGTAAACATGGTCCTTATTGCGCATGTGAAAATGTGGCAGCATCACTTCTTACTATTGATACAATAATGACAAGTTGTACTGCCTCCCAGTGACACCACTCTTCTAGACTACCTGCGTTGAGTGTACAACGACGGACTGAACACGTTTCGATGTGTCTGAAATAAACCCATCGATCCAGTATCCCGTTCATCTCATCTGCCTAGTGTAGTCCCTCACCTGGCTCATCGTAAAACACAAGGGTTCTGCACTCAATGCTCCTCCTGGCAGGCAAAGCCTCGAACTCCGGATCCTTGAACGCCGAGTGTGCGCAACGTCCAAAGCAGTGTTGGCCCATTTGATTATCAAACTGCAAGAACAACACTGGCTCATCAGGCTGTTGCTTGTACTTGTAGTAGAATTTATGGTTTGGGTTCTCGCGGCAACCGTTGATGGTGGTGGTAATGGTGCCGTCTGGCATGTAGACATGGATGGCGGCGACGTCGTCGGGACTTTGAGAATGGAGATCGGCGACGCCGAGGGGGTCGCGGAGAACTGTGCTAATGGGACGCCAGACCTGCGGGAGCTTGTGTCAATAGGATAGCAAGGGAATGATGAAATGGCAAATACTTACGTTGACGACCTGTACGCGTTTCTTCAAAAGCTCTTCGGCCTCTTCGGGATAGTATTGATGAACAAGCGCCTCGACGGTCGGGGTGTTTTGGTCCACGTGGACACGGTAGACTTGACCATGGTCTTGTTTGTAACTGTCCGTGGGTGTCGGTACTTGGCCCTTGGATGTACGGGTCATGTGGTTGAAGACTTTGACTTTGGATGCACCGGTGCTACACAGGGTCAGATTTCCTTGGTCTTGACTTCAGGACATTGAAACCGAGACTTACACTTTCTTCACAAGCGCTTCGGTTTCTGGGCGATATTCTTTAAGAATTTTCTCCTGATCAGCATAATCCTCCTCCTTGAATGCGCTGGCGTGTTTGACGTAAGTAAAACCGTGCTTGGTAAGAGTGAAATCGCTCCCGCGGTCTGCAACGTCTTGTGTTTTGTGAACGATTTGGGTTCCGACCGCGCCCCAGGTATGCGGGCTGGCTCTATAGTTGTTGGTAAGTCTCAAATCACAACAGTCATACAAATTGCGGTCCCACGTACCCTAAGCTTTTGTCTCCGGCCAGTTCTTCTGCAGTAGCGTTCTTCTTGATGTAGTAGAAGACTGCTTCAACGTCTCGGGGCTTCAAAGCTCCATTGCTGCTCAATGGTTCGACTGGAGTATCGTTGAGCGAGATGGGCTGCTGAGACAAGGTAGTGGTGGCCATTCTGGTTGATAGCAGAAGCTCGAGTGTTGAAGTTTCAGTGATGGATCGTGGACTTTATGGTTTGAAGGTATAATGCCCTTTGATAATCAGAGCGTTGGCCTACTTTATATGTCCTGACGTTGGCCTACTTTATATGTCCCGAAGGCTGGCATCATCCTGGTGTCCCACTTAGGTCTGCGTCGTATCCTGAAGGCGTACGGAACTCGGATTGCATTCCGCCGAAAGTCCACAGTATAGACCTACAATCCTGCATCAGAATATGAGTATAGTTTGACTGGCCAATCAACCACTAGCCAGCAACGAGGATGCTCGGATCTCAAGGCAACGAGGAGTTGCTTGCCGGCAGGACCCATATGCGAAGGCCAATATGCTTTTGTCCCACCAAGCTAGCTAAGCTTCACAACTGGGGTCTTGGGGATCACCTGTGGACGACTACCAGTAGGCTACGAGTCAAGTTACGGACAACCCTCCCTTATTGGAAATAGCTGTGTGCCTGCTTCGTCCCGGGGAGGACACGTCAAGATGGATAACCGCCCTACATCTTCGAGATGGATATAAACGCCCCTCATCCTCAACAGATGCTTGAGTAACGCAAGGAATAATGCAGGATCGAGCAGATCTGGCCATCTGTACAGGCCGATCATCATAGGCACGTCCTCCACGATTGTCTGGGGACGACAATTCTATACAGTATACTGAGAGGACGGGGAGAAGTTGGAGGCGTCGGCCATCCTCTCCGTATAATAATGACAGACGTGGCGTGTGATCGTGTTTCCACACACAGAGAGCCGTGGCTGTGCCCTACTCGGGCCGTGGAGCTTCCGGTCTGGAGTCTGGACGTACGGAGGCAAGTCTTACAATACAAGTGTTAGCGCGCGGTCACGCCCTTCCACGACAGTATCCGCTTCCGGTTCCAGTATCCCGAGATCATTACCCGCTTCCGGTTTCAGTGCATCGCTTGTGCCGCCGTGTAGGGGAAACGAGTCTCTTGGCAGGACGGGCACTATGCTTATCCGAGTAATACCACGTCTTCTTCGAGCCTATAAGCTAGCACTATTCACCTGGATCCCGCTTTGCCAAGAGACGATGTTACCCTAGTTCTACCCTACACGGCCGCAGAAGCGATGGCTTGCGCAGTGCGACCATCTCAGCATGCCAACTCCATCTGCTCTCTTGCTCGGGCTATCGCCGCATCGTGGGCATCGTCATCTTGGCACGCCGTACGATCTCTTTGAAAGCGCTGCAAAAACGCCCATGCCACGAAAGGGTCCTACGCCGTACTAACATCAGTATCAGTCACGTTCTTCTCCTCACTACGGAAGTTATATAGTCCACGGGTCCGCTCAGCGACAACCCTCGACCGGCCGGCACTTCCTTTCCAAACAGCTGGTCCGGGAATAACGTACTTCGAGCTGCCCGTAACAGGTGCATCGTGCATCGAGTATTTGATAGCAGAATCTGCAAAGGAGGAATCAGCAGCAAGACAAGCCAACGTGAGAGGATCCAAGAATAGCTTACCAGACGACTTGTACGCTCCAGGAAGCTTGAAGCGGAACTCTTTCCCAGGACTTTCGGTCCCCGATCCGGTCACCTTGAGCTGAGCACACTCGGGGTAGAATTCTGCGGGAGCACGAGCAAGGTTCTACACGTGGCGTTAGTATTTGATGAAACATCCCGCGCTTATCGGTTTTGCGCCGGGGTGGGGTAAATCAGTTGCGGTAGCTCAAGTACCGCAGGCGAAATCCGCGTGTACTTGTCAGGACGAGACGCTAATCTACCTTACACCGGTGCACAAGCAATGGAAGAAGAAGTGAACTTACAATAGTCTCATGTCGTACCAAGTAGTTCCCAGGCTTCAGTCCGGGGGGTATTTTTGTGGTGACTTTAAAACCGTTGGCCATCATCTCGTTCGTACCCCATTTGCCGTGTCCAACGGTGCCAGAGAGTAAACCAGCCTGAAAAATCTTGAACCATTCTCCCTCTGAAGGATCAGCCCACGTCGAGCAATCACCCTTGCATTCAGTCATGTAAACAGTGATCGGTCCACCAGCATGTGGCCATGGGTTACCCTCTGCCTTGCTATTCCAATGTGCGGTGACTGAGCGGCCAGCAGCAACAGAGGCGGATATTTTGGCTGGAGCACCAGGCTTATTGCAGGCTATGTCTTTAGAGCTAGGGTTTCTGACTGGTCTGATTTCTGTCCATGCTCTTTGAATGCTAGAACCAGGTTTGGTTGTTGTGAACCTGTCTTGATCCTGTAGACTTTTGACCCCATATCTGGTTGTTGTGGTCAGCACTATTCTCTTGCCACAATGGTGCACACTTACCCCGTGTACTTCTTGCCCTCAATTGTGTAGGCTAGAACGCCTCCGTGAGCAGCCACTGAATTAGCTAATAGAAGTGTTGATGCTAAGGTTAGAAGCAGCATCTCTAAGTGTTGGCAGGTGTCTATTCCATCAAAGGGCAGGACATGCCACCGTCTATCAAGTTCCCTCGACGGAGAACAGATAGCTCTATAAGCCTTGAGCGGGAGGAAAGGTCCGAGCGCGTGGATCCGGGGGATACTATACATGATTTAGACCAGTTCGCCTCTCATGGCTGTTGACACTATACATGATTAAGACAAGCTCACGGCCCATGCCCCGTGAGATTTGTCGCCTGGGAGTATGCTAGTAATCTTGCCTGGTATTTGTAGTCTCCAACCAATCAAGACCTTTGCAGTCGGGCTCCATAGGGCTGCGAAGTATCTACAAAGTAATCCACCCCACATTTGTCTTCTAAACTGAACTGTGCAATAACGAAAAAAATGAAATCCAACTCGCAAGATCAGATTTAGCTGACGACGTCGAAGTCGTGCTGGTGCAGCGATTACTCGACAGACCTGACCCCTGCTAATTCAACACGTGATATTGATGCCAAGAGCGGCTAGAGTACGGGGCAGCGTACTGTAAATTAACCCTCTTGGATTACTAACAATACTGGATCACTAACCATACTGGATCACTAACCATACTGGATCACTAACCATACTGGATCACTAACCATACTGGATTACTAACCATACTGGATCACTAACCATACTGGATTACTAACCATACTGGATCACTAACCATACTGGATTACTAACCATACTGGATTACTAACCATACTGGATCACTAACCATACTAGATTACTAACCATACTGGATCACTAACCATACTGGATCACTAACTATACTGGATTACTAACCATACTGGATCACTAACCATACTGGATCAAACATAACATACTGGATCACTAACCATACTGGATCACTAACCATACTGGATCACTAACCATACTGGATCACTAACCATACTGGATCACTAACCATACTGGATCACTAACCATACTGGATCACTAACCATACTGGATCACTAACCATACTGGATCACTAACCATACTGGATCACTAACCATACTGGATCACTAACCATACTGGATCACTAACCATACTGGATCACTAACCATACTGGATCACTAACCATACTGGATCACTAACCATACTGGATCACTAACCATACTGGATCACTAACCATACTGGATCACTAACCATACTGGATCACTAACTATACTGGATTACTAACCATACTGGATCACTAACCATACTGGATCACTAACCATACTGGATTACTAACCATACTGGATCACTAACCATACTGGATCACTAACCATACTGGATCACTAACCATACTGGATCACTAACCATACTAGATCACTAACCATACTGGATCACTAACCATACTGGATCACTAACCATACTGGATCACTAACCATACTGGATCACTAACCATACTGGATGCCATCCAATACAAAGAACAGCCAGAGACTCAAGCATCGGATCACAGATTTCTAGGCTGAAATCCAGTTTTATCCACAGCAAGGTTATATTCTCCATAGAATACTAGATAGCGAGGGAAACTGCTCCGAAAGTCCCTCGGTCTACCTCGTATATGCGTTGGTCAAACGCGTGGCCGCCAAGGAGTCGTCAAGTCGAGTTTTTTCTGTCCGGCTGCGAGAGACGAGAAACTCCTATAAGCGCCTGGCATAAAAATCGCGACATGGAGAGTCGGCCGCCGTTAGCGAGAGGTCGCGCATTTCTACCGCACCACTTACTCCCTCAACGCAACAGGAGTATTCTAGCGGGTTCAGCGCCGCGGGGATAACTTTGCGAGGCTCAGCTTCTGTGAATCGTCATCGATGACACTAAAAACGGATGCTCCTGTTGAGCCGAGGAAGATCACCTCGTCCTTCGCTCCTTAGCCTAAACCGAGTCTTCGGGGTTCAAGACCTCAAAAGCTGATGAAGTGTATAACAAAACAAGAGGCTCTTCATACTCCTGCTTATCAGATGATCGAATTCCCGTACAAGCTAGATACCTACTTAACGAGGCCCCCAGGTCCTCTCTCCATCGATACTACTGTCAGCCTGAAAGCAAACATGAAAATAGCCTGCAATTCTAAATAAATCATCATTTCATTGTGAGAGTCCTTCGTTGATATTTCAGATAGTGTTCCCAATGATTGTCTTCCATCTGCGAGTCAAGAGTTTGAAGCATTTGAAGTATATTCCCCCCTCGCCGAAGTTTTCATTCATGCTCAAGACTAACTTCCGCCCGCCCATTTTGAACGATTCCGTTTCTCCAAAAAGCTGTTATCCTCTTTTCCATCGTCAATCTACATCATAAACATTGATGTGGACAAGGTCAATTATGTTCTTTCTATTTACTCCCATAGGAATCAGAGTATCAGGTCACAGTAACAAACATCCATCTCAAAAATAATTATTATAGATTATACTATGCAAAGTACAAATTACCATCAGTTTCCCCCTTCCTCCATGCCCCCATCTCTTTCCTCCTCAAGTCAAAATCTAAGGAGCACAAAGCTCCAAGACAACATCGCTTCCGCTTCCACAAACTTTCACCTGGGGACCCCCGGGGTTGGCACCAGCCGGCCACACAATGACCCCACACCCAGCATCAACACTCTTCTCCACAATCTTGTATCCCGCAAACGCATCCCCAAATACATTGCTCAAATCGTACCAGACATTAGCGCCGTCAAGCGTGTAGGCGAAGTTCAACTGCGGTTTGCCGGTGAATAGACCATCGGCTTCGCGGGTGATTTTTATGGTTCGTCCGCCGGTTTTGGGATCGACGAAGAAAGGGGCTTCGGAGAAGGATCCGCCTGCTGGTGGAAGGGTTTGCACCGGGGAGGCGGTGGCGCCGACGGCGGAGAGGTAGACTGGGAACGGGCAAGAGTTTTTGACGACGGCAGCGCCAATGGCGGAGGCTAGGGGTGCCGCGGTGGCGAGGAGAGTGATGGCGATGGATTTGAAAGACATTTTTGTGGTATTAGGTTGATGAGTTTGTTGATGATTAGGTTGCGAGTGAGGATGTTGGGATTAGGATGTATGAACAGTTGATGTGATGATGAGAAGAGCGAGACGAGCAGAGAGAAAGTAGAGTCTTTTATACATAAGCTTCTGTTAATTTTGGCTTCGATGGATGTCCGAAATTGGACTTACCTCGTGATTGATAGCAAAGAAGTCCAGGTCCATCCATGTTGGCAATAGTAGGGATATCTTTGGTGCTTCCTGTTGAAATGATCTAAAAGAAGAACGAGGAGAGCGAGAAGCTTCTTTCAGCGAAAGTAGCCAGCACATTTCAGGGTGGTATGACGTCCGTGACCTCGGCCTGGAGAGAGCACGGTCACACTTGTGGCTATTATTGTACTCTGGTACAGTAGTCAGATTAAAATCAATAAGTGGAGGCATTATTCAGGAATGGCGGAGCAAAACCCCACCACAGTACAGTACATCGTATAAAATCTTTCGCATCGGCGCCGACGATCTACACAAGGATAAATCCTATTTTCAGTCATGGAGCCTCCACCTGATCTGGGGATTCCCTCAATTGATCTTCCAAGATCGCTGTAGACGATGGACCTAGCGGACTCAGCCTCTGCTTCCAAGAGCATCGTCGCTCAATATTGCGTATACTATACTATTGATTCCAACAAGGTGTGCGGATCGAGTGCGAAAAGCCGGAAAGATAGGGCGTATTCGTATCCCTGGGGATCCTGTGTCAAGCAGCGAAGTGACCCAAAAAAGCGGACATTCAATCTCGGAGCAAAGAATGATGGAGAACTGTGGATGATATGCTCCAAGTCCAAGATGAGAAATCCGGATCGGTTTGAGGTCTCTCGCGCTGCGCGCCCAGTTTATACATGGTTATACATGGTAATATGGCTCGCGACGGATAAGGAATTAGGCGGATGGAAAGGCCTTGAGCCTGCCTGGCCTTCTTGGGATGGATATTTGTTTAGGTTCGATGAATGGAGGTGAGGGAGACGCAAGCCGAGAGGGTTTGTGGGGCCAGGCAATATACAACGATCCCAAAATAGACGACATGTGCGAGATGAACTCTGGATGATTCCCGTCCCTGTCTTCCACTCCCTCGTCAACTTTCATCACCAGTGGCAACCATCAAACATCAAGCACGACAAAATCTCATGGGACACGCCCGCCGTGAACAGGGCATGCGATTTCTGTGCGGCATTCATTGCGTTGGGCCCCGGAGATTGTGTAGCAGTGATGGAAAAGATCACGTTGCATGCTGGTGTCTGTGCCGGTGCAGTCTGCTTTGATCCAGAAACTGTGATGGATGCTGAGGGGGGAGCTTGTGGTAGTCCCACCCACAGTCACATTGCCTTTGCCACGAAGTCTTGGCACAACTCGATGATAGCGAGGCTGTAACGGTCCTCGGATTCATCAGAGTTCCACAAGCCGCGCCATGATGAATGACAAAATGTTAAGCCGAGAAGCGAATCCCAAAAATCTAGATCCAACGTTCATTTAGCTATACTTTGTAGGGGGATATCATGGCTTCATCCAAGTCACCTGAAACGTAGTACAAGCCTCTCTCATCTATTTATAGAGAGAGAGATAGCACAACTATCCTTGGCTTTTCCAGATGCAGAATATCATATCCAGAAAAGCATAATCCAACTCTCGGTAACCATCCCGAAATCGAATATTCCGCCACGTCGACGACTTCAAATTATCAGCTTCTGATAATTGGACCATATGCGTGCAACCGCTTAGGTCGAGCATAAAATCAAGAGTCGAGATGGAGATGGAGCTGGGGTGCGGGGTGCGGGGTACGACATGAACCGTGTCTCCATGGCTTGAGTCGAGAAGGTGGCTGGCGTCTAGAAGGGACAGAGTGAACTTATCATGATATTGTCTTAAACCTACAATCTCTCTATCCATCGATCATGCAATCTCTCTATCCATCGATCATGCAATCTCTCTATCCATCGATCATGCAATCTCCGAGTCATTACTCATATAGTCCCTATCACTCCAACTTACCAAAGGAAAATGCGAAAGACCAGTGAAATCATGCGTGTGGAGTAAATAATCCCCCAAAAACTCTTGCGTGAACACATTCTGGATACGATACCGAACAAGCCACAACATTATCTTAACCCGTTGTATCCCGCCAAAATGCCAAAGACGGAAATAAAACATAGATGCCAAACACATATTCTTTGCACCTGTCGATATTCCACCCTAAGGCCCAACCACTCTGGTTGATTCACTAGCCTCCATCTCGAAAGCGACGACGCACCTCTCCATAGGCAAAAAGCCACTTCGGAAAACAACACTTCTTTCTCTATTCTGCACCCTCCTCAACGCCTCGGAGCTCGGACTTGAACCCTCGGGAAATGCCTCCACGAGTATCCTAAGATCGGTAGAAGCCATCCTGGTATGTGCAACAACAGAGACAGCACAGCCTTTGATCGCCGTCTCTTTCACCGCTCCATCAATATCCCTGAGAGCGCGATCGCCATGCCATCTCTTATACCGATCGACGAGATCTCCATTGAGAGTGCGGATGAGATCAGAGCGGAGGCGGATATCGAGGTTCGTGAGGTTTGGATAGTCGGTTGTGAGGCTGCGTGTAGCCATGGTGGAACTTAACCAATACGTCCATAGATTTCGGACATCACGGTGGTCCTTGATTACCAAATATATCTTCTTCATGTTCTGACGAATGAGACGGGGATTGTGGTTGTAGAGAAACATGTTCGCGTCGCTGGGGTGTGTAAATTGAAAACGGTTTTGGGAGTAGAGGACTGGTGCTGCTTCGGCGTAGATCATCTTGCATGTCCGGAGAAGCTGGGGTGAGAGATGGGTCCTCAGACTGAGTGAAGGCCAGGGTATTGTGTGGGATGTAGAGAGGGCGTAGATGTAGATCCTTTCTCGCAACTCGCGGGGCAGAGTGAAGAGTTCTGGTTTCGATGGTGGTGCTTGTTTGTCGGATATGTTATGGAGACCCGCGCCGGAGCCTCGTGGGGTTGTCGTCGTGGTTGGCATGTCGTTGTCCGTGTCTTCGTGGTGGGACGAGGCGTACGAGGAGGGATTGGTGGAGGGTGAAGTTGCGATGGAATCTTGAGGGCCGTCGGACATGACTATGTCGCCTTCTCCATCGAAGTCGGAATGCGCTGGTTGGCCGTGATTGGCCATGATGGTGGTCATGCTGTCGAGTAGACGTTGGCCGTGGTGGTAGTGGTAGTGGTAGTGGTAGTGGTAGTGGTAGTCATGAATCTTGAAGCCTGAGCTGTGAGGTATCAAGTACGAGTCGGCCCATCATGACTCGCTACCGTGGTTGTCAGGAATCTATCACATGACTCCTAAGCGAGCACGTATTATTATATAGATAACGGTTACTTAAACCCTGACGCTCTTCAGCGATTGTCTTATCAATACAATACACGTTCCGTTCTCATAACCTTCAAATCTACTCAATCCTGACAGTGGTTCTATTTCGAATACCCGTGACCCGCTATCAGGGACATTTCCCTTTCCTGCCTCCAGCTACACTCTTCTCTTCCTTTCAATCACCAACCACCAACAGTCAACCTCGACATGCTCTCCACCATTTGGAATATATTGTGTGCACGATGCAGAACGTCACTCAGCGCAATCGATGAAGGAAGCAAGGGACTCTCCAGGAACCACCCCTTGCTGCTTGCCATGGTCAAACTCAAATACTCAGATCATGGGCACCGTGAAACTCAAATCATGGAAGATTCCTAGAAGCGCTGTAGAAGCGGCAGAAGCTGGGCACATACTAGTAGTTGGGGGCTGAATGCCGTCAGTCTCGACCTCACCCATCGTTTTCATCCAAACAGAATTATCTCAGCTTCGAACATCCAAGCCAAGAGACTTTTTATCTTTTCTTCTTCTCTAAATGCATACTGGAGATGATCTGATTAGGCATACTCGGAAGCATCAACGATTCACGTCGGATTACTGTTTGCTATCTTCACAGGCGGATTCTGTGCATGTAATTTGGTTTGACAAGGATCTTTGTGACACTGCAGATCCACTGCATTGGGAGAGTCTGGAGACCGCTTGATGAGTTGGCAAGCTGAGCCACTTGGTTGGTGAAGAGCTTCTCTAGGCTTCGGAATTTGTGTTTCTGATTTTCGTCGTCGTCTCATTTCAAAACCAGCTCAAAACTGCGCAAAATTCCTTGCATTTTGGCATCTCATTCATTGAACTTTATCGGCAACACATTCCACATACAATTTTTTCTTTTTTGACCTTCTTTTTCTACTAACATCATATTTGGAGATCTTGAGCAGTCAAACCACTCAACAATGCCAGCCAAAACCAGGATGCGACGAAGTGTCTGCGAAGACGAAGACCCTTTTGGATACAATATTCCTACCAAAGGTCAAAGTCAGAGTGCAAACTCAAGCCGCACATTCCTCAACTACGATGGCCTCAACTTCGATGGATGGTCACCACAGGGGTGTCCTGTTTTACCTCTACATTCAAGTGGTAAGTTCGTAACCACTTTCGCAAGATCCGATAGTCTGGGAAGGCTATTTGAGATCCAAATTCACTGCATGAACACCAACAACTCCTCCGACTGCCTGGGTCCATCTGATTTCTCTTTGTTAGACACAGCTGCAGTGGCTTTCAAGATCACATCATTGTCTCCATTCAAGAAATGTATGAATTCTGCCGCCTTGGCATCACATGCATGGATTCTCGTCACACTTAGATTACACTCATTTTCGTTATATGTTTGCATATGCTCAACTGGATTGTACACTTGGACTTATTCTTCATGCATTCAACTCTGTTCTATCGAATACACATCTTTTGAGACTCTATCTCCATACAAGAAATCATATCTCACACAATATAGCACCTGGCACAAGATCAGCTAGCGTCACCGAAATGACTTTGCCGCAAAGCCCGTTGAAACCTGCTTCTATCAAAGGTCTGAAATTTTTCAAGGCGCGCTTAAACACGCGTCGCAGTTGCGATTCGTCAGGAAATGCCTGGTCGCCTTCCCGCTCAGCCTCGCCTTTACGAAATGAAGAAAGAAGCACCACCAACATCGACACCCAATTCGTTGAATATCTGCTCCAAGGTGGCAAAACGGTTCCTCGTTTCACCAAAAAGATGCCTAGTATCCGGACTGCGGTCAGAAAGTATGAAAGTATGGCTTTTCGTCAAAGATTCATGGCATTGCCTAAGGAGGTGCGCAACAAGGTCTGCGATTATGTCATCGCTCGGGATCCGTCAGAAGAATCCATCTGGAGCTCTTTTGAACAATGCGGAGCCGGCTTTGTTGATTGTTCTCGTGGTACCATCACTCTTGACGCAGGCGATAACGCAGACATTGTGTATCTAGATGAAGTAGGTTTCTGCAATCGTTTTGTGAAACTGGCACTGATCTTTTGGTAGATTCCGGTCTCGCTACACAGTCGTCCATACGGCGCAATCTCGCAAACGTCATTTTCGTCGCATACCTCATGCGCTTCACCATCAAGTAGTTATGGTACTTCCTGCGGCTCTCCAAGGATTGCCCCTAAATCTCAACCCATCCAAACATCTATACCGCAAGTTCCAAAATTTCAACACACCTCCAAAGACGGAAAATTGCGCGTCCGCCACGTTGACCCACTTCCCCTAACCTGGCCTAAATACGTCAGAAAAGGCGACACCCTCTGGAAAGAACTAATGCGCCGTTGGAGTTCCCACGAAGATGCAGAAGTCACCTTCTCAGATGATATCGATATCCTCGGCCGCCAAAATTTCTCCTCGACATCTTCAGTTTCAGAATTTCTATCACTACGATCGGAAATTTCCCTCCCTTCGCTTTTCGAAAGTGTCCAAAAAGGCTCGTTACAGGATATAACAGTTTTGCAACAGGCGCATACACTCCATCTCAATTTGAATATTTATGAGATGAAAACGCTGGGATTCTCGCCGCCGAGAGAGTCGTGCAAGAATGAGGACAGTCCATTTTCGGCACATGTGACGCCAGGGGACGACGATCTACATCCTCTTTCGCAAGCAGCCCGCTATATTGCCTCGTCCCTATCTCAGCTTTCAAACCTACGCTCCATTACACTCAGTTTGACGCTTTATCCTGGACCGATTGGCGATACCACGTCTCATGGTTATGATAAATATTTTTCGACTTTGGAAGAAATTGAGGAGCTTTGGTTTGTTTTGGCGCCGTTGAAGAGAGTAGAGGGTATGGATTCTATCCTTGTTAAGAGATTGGGGAGTTGTGTGAGATGGGGAAAAAGGGGGAGTAGTCTGTTCCCGGAGGGCGGAGGGTTGAGTGTTGTGGAGAATGAAGCTTTTCCTTCGACGTGGTGACAGGAATCTTGTACACCCTCACATTCCGACAGGAAGGGGAGGCTTGTGGGATACTTTTTAATACACCTACTTTGACCATTTCCAAGCGACTCAGTTCTAATTCAAATACTTCTTCCTGTCGTCTCCAAAGCTCGGGCGGGCATACATCCTAAGGAGAAGTAGCTCAGTTTGGTATTTTCTTCATCGCATACCGTAATCATACCCCAATTCCCTGGCGTACACAAAACGCGATGCAGAAATAGCCGAGTTAGAGAACAAAACCACGAAGACTCTATACCTATCCCCGAAATTCCCCAGTCAATTCTCCACAGCAATCTATAGCCCAAAATTCAACAAGGCAAAGACCCTACCTCACCACGATAACCTTCAAAATATCCACTCGGAATAAATCAACCTCCCCATTCCCCCTCCTGAAATCTCCATTGATTACTGAGACTAATCGAATATATGCCATCCGATCTATAAAGACATGGAGAAACACAAGAATGGCAAGAAGTGACAGTACCAACAACCCTCCTTTGAATCATGGGATAGTAAATAACTCTCAAAAGCATGAAAAGAACCTTCCAACGACCAAAAAACGCCTATCCTCGACCTCAAAAAAACATTCCACCGTTTAAGTATTCCCAACGGCTCATCTCACGCCCATGATCCCACCTCCCAATCCCATTTTCGATTTCTGGAAAAATCTGTTCATGTGTCAAAATCTGCAAGTAACTGACCTACATGCACATTAACAAATCACATCTCCCTTTCCAACCGACCCAACCACACCCAGCATCCTCCCAATCCATTGTCCAACAAAACGAAGGGGTAATTATCCATACAAAGACCTCACCCAAAACACCACGATCCCCTTTCCCATACAACCCAACTACACCATTGACACACACCAGATGAAACGATCCGGGAAAACTAAAAAAAGGAGACAATATATATCCATTGAAAAAATCTCATTACACACTTCATCCCCTCTTAAATATCGAAGAGAATAACGCCGAGCAAAGATATATACATGAGAGCGCCGTGTCCAATATCCATTACAACCTCGTTCGATCATCCCGTCTCTCAAAAGACAATGAGGGGGTATATACCAAAGAAAAAATCCGAAAAAGTCCAAAGAAGCGCAAACACCGAAACAATGCCAGGCATCCCAAGCTAGACCCAAATCGTAATCGCGGTGGTAATCCAAACAATGCCCAAATAATGCCAAACCGATTGCTTCCCGGGCCAAGTCGAGACACCAAGTATACCAATGCAACAGATAAGCCCCCAAGAAACCAAACCACCGAAAGTAGCCAGACGAGGTAGGCGAAGATGAATGCTCACATCATCCCTCCACCCATCCCGTTCTGACCCATGTTCCCCATGTTCATCTGCTGTTGCCTCACCACCATCATCTGCTGCTGCAACTGCATCATTTGCTGCGGATTCATATTAGCCGTGTTTGGCATTCCACCCATCCCCTGCGGCATTTGATTCCCGCCGCCCATGCCCCCTCCTCCACCACCCATGCCCATCTGCCCATTCATTCCCATCTGTCCAACACCCATACCCATCTGCCCGCCCATATTTCCGTTTGAAGTATTCGGCAAACCAGTAGACATCCCGTTCATCATACCCTGCTGTTGTCCGCCTTGCTGCTGTTGCTGAGCACCCATGTGTTGCATATTCATCTGCCTCTGTCTAGCAACCATCTGCTGCCTCTGCTGCTGCATATTAAGCAAATAAGCTTGTTGCGCAGCCGCATTCTGCTGTCCGACCATCATTCCGCCCCCGGTCGTGTTCTGCATTTGCATGCCCTGGCCATTCTGCATCATCTGTTGATTTTGACCACCATTGTTCATCATGCCATTGTGTTGTCCACCGCCCTGCATTTGCAATGCCTGCTGTGTCTGCGACGCTCGTTGTGCCTCTTGCGCTTGCAGCACAAATTGCTTTCCTTGCATCTGAAGCTTCTGGTCAATCATTAAACTCGCTCTCTGTTTTTGGGACAGTTCTTGTTGTTGAAATTGCTGCAGTCGATCTGGCGGCGGTGGCAAGCCTCCAAATTGAGCCATAAATTGTTGCGATCTATTGTTCGCTTCGCTCATGTACTGATTTTGATACTGTTGCTTCATTGCTGCTAACCTTTGGTTGATACTGTTCATGATTGGGTTTTGTTGTTGCCGTTGGCTGTTCATCTGTTGCATTTGGGGATTATTCATCTGACTATTCTGCATCTGCATTGCTTGAGACATGTTGTGCTGCATTCCGCCTTGAGGTGTCGGCGTTCCTCCATTCATCTGCTGAATTCGCTGTTGATGTTGGAGTTGCTGTTGTTGTTGCTGATATTGAATTATCAGATTCTGTTGTTGCTGGCTAATCGGGTTGCCCATCTGTTGCATTTGTTGAGCCTGACGCGCCAGTCGCTGTTGGTTAAGCATGTGCTGACGTTGCTCAGGCGTGAATTGCTGTCCAGTAGGCGTTGCAAGTTGAGAAGGCATCATCGAGGGCGTACTGTGTTGCATTTGACCAGCCATCGGGCTACCTTGGTTGACTCGCGGCGTTGGCGTTTGGTGACGAGTCACAGGGACAGCTGAGGGCATGCTTGGTGTATTCTGTACCTGAGGCGTTCCATGATTGCTGCCTGGATGCTGCTGACTTTGCTGTCGGACCATCCCAAGACCTTGATGATGTTGTTGCATGGCTGATGGAGGTCGTGCGGGACTTCCAGCGGCTTGATTTGATAACGAGGTTGCCATTGGTACACTGGTCATTGGTACACTGGTCATTGGTACACTGGTCATCGGCGTGCCGTTGATGACTGGCGACGCCGACATTGGCGTTTGCTGTCTATTGATGGGCGACATTTGGGTGGCCTGGGATGCTTGTAGATGAGAGGCTTGCGGCATCGACATTGACATAGGAATCTGTTGCGGATTGGCGGTGACAGGCGTTGACATGTTAGTCTGCTGTTGCGACTGAGCATGTTCCGCGGCTGCCCGTTGCGCCTGTTGAATCTGCTGCTGGCGTGCCAGATTTTCCTGCTGCTGAGCCTGGCGCTGCTGTGACTGTTGCTGCATCTGCCGATCCTGCTCCGCGCGCTCCCTCCTCTTTGCTGACTCGGCTTCTTGTCGTTGTCGCTTGGCTGATGCTTGCTCTGCCTCTTGCTCTTTCTTCGCCCGCTCTCTTTCGGCATATTGCATACGAACATTCTCCAGCACCTTGAAAGGTTTGAAATCGGCCTCAAAGGTTCCGGTGACGCCTGATCGTCCAGCATCTGCTGCACCGCCTGTCGAGCCACTTGCGAGCAGACTTGAATGGCGCTCGTCAAAGGCGAGCATGAAGCGCTCTTCCGAAGCAGCTTGGGCCTCGTCTGCGGCAAGCTCGGCCGTGGTACGTTTACGAGCCTTTGGTGCAGGAGGGGGAGCGCAATGCAGAGGATGCTCCCATTGCTCGATCAATTGTTGCGAATGCGCAAAGTCTATCGCAGGATCTAGAAACAGTGGTGGGGCAGTTCTATTGATCACTTCAGCCTCCCACTCATGTGCATTGTCTTCAGTGAGAATCATCTGCGGATGTTTCGAGGATCCTTTGCTAATCAGAGGTGTTGGTGGTACCGAAGTCAAGGGCGTGGGCGGATGTGGTGTTGCGCCGTCCTTACTTGATTGGCCGTTAAGAAGCCTCTTTCCCGGCTTCTCGTATTCGGTTCGTGCTAGTATGTTCATCTCCTCGAGCAGTGAAGACTGCGTCGAAAACAGGACCGTCGTAAAGATTTTTGGCATTTTCGAGGCTTTCTTTTGCATGGCCGAAGCGGGCTGGTCTGGTGCAGGCATGGGCTGCTTCTCTGCTGCTTTGCTGCTTGGTGAGTCCTTCATGCTCTGCTCGGGGTATGGAACATAGGGAGAAGGTGTAATGTGGGCATTCCAGTTGTGTATCGAATATGGCTTCTGTGTGCTACTTCCAACGGTCTTCGCAGCATTCGCGGCATCTGTATCTACACCTACTCGGTGGTTGTGGATCTCAACTATCAAACAGCCATCGTAGAATTTGACGCCGCTCGCGAATAGCTCTGCCAGGATTTCGTGGGGGACAGTCTTATTTTGGACATGCTCCAGTATCAACCGCATCTCCGAGTTATAGCCAAAGTTACCATCTTGCTGGTCGAAGCGGAAATGGGTCGGATGCAGGTGGAGTATAAGGGAGGGGGCGCATCCGGCAAACTTCCTGAGTATATACTCAGCCGTGATTACTGGGAAACATGTTAGGCTGCATACTACGATCATGGAAGGCTGGCCATAAGCATACCATATGGCGGCGGCTGATTGAGGACCATGTTTGATTCCATTGCGTCGGTCGTCGTTGCTCGGGTGTTAACCCTGGCGGGACCTGGTCGGGCAGATTCTCGTCGCTGTCGCAGGGCCTGAATAGGCCTTGCCGTGGTAATCTGAGTCGCCATTATGGCGAGGGGCACTGGATGGGAACCCGAGTTGAAGTGGATGGTGGTGTGGTGAGGCGCAAGGATGATTGTCGGCTTTATCTCAGTGGAATTGCGACGGAGAAGAGGTCATTGTATTGCTGAGGATGCGGGCGAGGAGACGAGGATGGCGACCTTTTTGGAGACGTGGGTGTCCGGTATGGAGAGTGATTTCTTGTTGCTTGCGACGCGAATGAAGTCTCGCGGGGAGAAGACGAACCACTCCGACCTCAGCGCTTTCGCGGAGAGCCTCAGAATGTGGCGGTGCTGTGGCGCCAAACTACACCCCTAACCCTAACCCTAACCCTAACCCTAACCCTAACCCTAACCCTAACTCAAGCCTCAAGCCTTCTCTCCTCACTGCTGCCATTCCAGGCCTGTTGAAGAGCAAGTTACTTACAACTGTCGCTACTCACTCTCGTCTGCTTAGTCGTCATTCATCTTCTTCGCAGACGTCGACGGGAGTTATGAGATATTTGAGGGTTCGATGGCTCTGAGATGGTTGTTCAAAATACTATGTCGCTGCTGCTCACATATCAAACACTTGCAGCTTGCATGATTGGCCTTCATGGGTTTGGGAATTTTAATGGTGAGAAGGCGTTGTGTTTCGATTTATATGGGAGCAATATGACGCTGGTTATGGTCTAGCGTGATAGTTGGAACGGAAACCACTATTCATTACCATGTCTACATGAGGTACCTATTCCTTTCTCTTAAGTTCCCACCAAGGTTGAAATAAATTCTCGATTTGGACCAACCGTTGACTGCCATCAGATTGTTTTCGGACACGAAGATAAGCTTCAAGGTACGAGGTATTGACGCTCTATCTTCTTAAAGAACGATAGCTCTCTTGACGTGTTTTTCCAGCAGTTCAATTGGGTACGTATATGTGGATTCCTCAGCCTCAGCCTCGTATACTTGGCTGACAGGGATCTGAAGTCTCTATACATAGGGAGACTCTTTGCGCGATATATGTATAGATTCTGCCCAGTATCGCGAATGGTATTGGACTGGCCTAGCAGAGTTGAAGGAGCGGGTCTGCTCCCGATGCGCGACCACTGTTCATTAAAGATGTGAGGAGACAGGGGGAAGAAGTCGGCCGTCAGTGGTGGTAAATGACGTAATGGGCAGCAGAGGTCGAGTGCGTAGTGGCTCGAGGGGCTTTCATTTCAAAGCCATCCCCCACAGCTATGCTGAATGAAACCTCCTCAATGCCAGAACAATATCGGAACATTTGCCTGCAATACAGTTCCGAGAATCCGCCAGAGAGTAATTGATATCGATGCCAAGTCGGGCGAATCTACTTCGAAATGCAAGTTTGACTCTCAGTAAGGTGAAAAGGACGCGAATTGCTGGCCAGGATTCGGTATGGTCCCATGGTAACTGAGTCATTTTCCTGTACTTATTGGGGTCTTCCTGGCGATCCAGAAACTGGGTCGATAGACTGCATGCCACATGCTGCGTTGGTTCGTAATGTAACCACTCTCCCTGTTCATCACCTCGTGCTTCTCAATTCTGAATCCCATTGATTCGACGAGAAGGAGAACCTCGTCTTCAGTCAACTCTACGGACCCAGGCTCAGCTATGCCCGCATCGCGCGAGTTTGTTGCCGTCGCATTTGGGCCATTCTGCGACCGGGAATCCTCGCCACCATCAAAATGCCATTTCAAGGGCCCAAGATTAACCCAGATGCCTCCCACTTTGAGGCAATTATGAACGGAAGTGATATATCGAATCAGATTTGGCGCAGTGTCTATGAAGAAAACCGTGGTTAACGCATCAAACATGGCAGAATGCTCGTCTTCTGAGTACGCGAGACAGAAGTCAGCACTGGAGTATGATAATCGACTGAAAGGGTGCACTGGTCCCAAGCCTGGGGAATTGTCCTCCTCTTCTTGCGATTCTGCGAGCTGAGCTTGCCATGCCTTTTCTAGCTCCACGCCGGGATTGATATCCGGCACCAGCACCTTCTGAAACTGGTCAGCTCTGGTAAGGTGGTTCGAAAACTCGTGTACGAATGGATACAGTTCAAATTCTCCTGCTTTCCGGGTGAAGTTCAGAATGTGGTTTGATGTGAGGATCTGATGGTATGAGATCTCATTCCCTTCCACTCCATAACCATGGTAACAAAGTTCGAACACCAGACGACCAAGTCCAGCACCAGGAATAAGGACTTTGAGATGATTACGCTGCACGTGAGAGGGATATTCTGTATTCAAAGCTTCGATGACAGGCTCAAAGCAAGCTTCTCTTTCCGAAGCACCCCCGTCGCTCCATTCTCGAAAGAGTTGCCGCAGGGTGCTATGCGTCTTTTCTTGATTGTGAGGAGTTACTGGTCCCTGCCATTCTGGCTTTGATTCGCTGTCGCCTTTTTCGACTTCTGCATAAGCCAGGCCAGACAGGAGAATTGACTCGGCAATATCAGCGTTCTTGTCAATAGCATCATCTACTGCAGAGAGGGTGTCAAGCACATTGAACGGTGCCTTCGAAAGCATCTGCCAATGTGCTTGGGGCATGGCGTAGAATGCTTGCCGCCGCTTGTGCGTAAAGTGGAAGTGTGCTTGATCACGATAGCGGCTAGATCGTTCAGTATTTTAATCTTAGTCATGCAGCTAGATTCGCAAGACGTACTGGAAAGAGTTGAGTATACTATAGATGTGTTGCCTCTCCTCTGGGTCGCTCAGAGGACTGGCTTCTCCTTCTCCTTCACCCGTCGAGCTTGTCATAGTAATTGCAGACAAGATCAGCTTCTGGAGGGCAATGCTAGTCTCGGTTGTCCAATAAGAGGGTTAATATCGACTCCCTCAAACATATAGAGCACGGGATATCAAAATATGCTAAAGGCGGGATACTGAGAAGATCCGGATTTGAGATGTCTCTCTGATCCAACGGTAAGAAGGCTGAAAGAACGATGAAGGCTGACAGGTCGATGGATGATGGCGGACGAAGATAGAAGCACGAAGGGGAGGTTGACACGGTGCACTAAGGGTCTCCCCCTGTTTATCACCTCCCACCTTCAACCTCGACCTCTCAAACAACAATCCACAATCCATATTCCACAATCCAAATACAACCACAATCCTCCTTCACCATGGCCGACCAACTCATAAATGGCACTCCTGCGCCGGCCACACCAGTTTCTCTCTCAATACCACTTCCGCACGCACCCACAACGAAAATCTCCCTACAACTCACCCTCAAATCGCACCATACTCTCCTCTTCCTCACAACCTCAACCTCCGACTCCCCCTCCGCCTTGTGCTCGCTAGGAAGCTTTGTCTACGCTCTACCTAATCGTCTCAATCCATCACAGCCTCTCTCCACCCCACTCTATTCGATGGGAGACACCCTCGATTTTGCGACTCGAATGGCCAAGCTGTTGGCAAAGAAGATGGGCGTGCCCTGTTATGTGGGCAACAGTATGAGCTTCGCGGGAATGGGAAGAGGCGGGGACGTCGAGGAGGAGATGGAGGGGTTTAGGCTTGTGGTGAAGGTGGTTATGGGCGAGGTTGAGAAGGCTGGGTCGCTAGTGGGAGGGGTGGGGGGACTGAGGTTAAGTGAGACTTGAGGACTATACAGTTCCTGCATGCCCCTCGGATGGGCATCGAACACATCAAAGATTAGACGAATGAGTTCAGAATGGTGACGTCCACTGGATTTGACAGTACAAGGGTCATGTCGTGGCAGGATGGAGAATTTTGAAGTACCATTGTACTTCATTTGATGGACTGATGTCTCGAGGTTGGGTTGCGAGGTGCGTTGATCGATTACAGAGCATTCATCGGTGGGCCACGACCTCCAACATATAGAGGCGGAATCCCGTCAGACAGTGTCATTACAAGCTACTTGTAGCAAGACAGAAGAGGTGCAGGAATTTCGGCCACGTCCATTGACCGGCTCTATGCGGTACCTTTGAGTACACCACGCACCTAGGCTAGGTAGGGCATCTATATATCTTAAGCTCGTGAGTACCTTCTTTACTCCTCTATAACTTTATACTAAGTTAAATATTAGACCTAGTATATAGGTAGCTATATAAAGCGAATACCTTGGATCTCTATAGATCGGGAGGGTATTAGTCTCTCCCCTAAAATCTAAAGTAAATTATATATTATATTTAGGTTACTATACTATACAATATCGAAATAAAGCCGTCTTTAAAGCTGAAACCATCCTTATAGGTCTTAACTGGTTCTCTCACAGATCATTTTAGACCCGAGCATCCAAATATCTGGACTGATTTTCCGGACTGACACTATAGACTCAAACGGCACCGTACCATCTGCTACATACGGCCATAGAATCAAGAAAGCTCGAATCCCCGTTCGCTCATTCCTAGATAAGCTTGATATCGGTGTAGTAGTAGTTGGGTGGGTGACCACCAGCGAATTCACGCTGCTGTATGTTTTTGTCTTTTTGCCGGAGTTTGAAAATGAAATACACCGCGCTTATTATAGCCTCGTTTTCGATTCCTAATAGAGACGGTTCTAGATACAGTAGGGCTAGTAGACTTAGTCTCTATCGTAAGTAGACTTAGTCTCTATCGTAAAGATAAGACTACCTTCGACGTATATAAAGTAATCCTTACCGCCTAATCTAAATTCATTCGCGATGCTTTCAAGCCCGAAAATACAGAAATAAAAAGATATATTACTTATAGTATTAAGACAACGTAGCGTTCGATGTTTATAGACTAGATCGATGATACGTTCACAATCCATCTTCTTTACGACAGTTGGCTGGACATGTCCATGTTCCAAATTTCGAAATTACCTTCACCATACTCAAGACCGCATGCAATGTATAATTGATACCTGAGTATCCACGACTATCCAAAAGACCGGATGTATAAACAAAATTTCACCATCAAACCAAACCTAAAAACCCTAAAAGCAAAAGACTACTCTACCTTATACCCACACATCATTCCAATACCCTATCCTTATTAATCCTTCTCCCAACGCCTCCTCGTATCAATCACGTCTCGGAAACTTCACTACAATCCATCCGGATACTCGCCGCTGCCAACTGGATAAATTCCGTGTTAGCAAACAGCAATCAATCCCTATAATACAAATAGCCTTTGGTCTCCCCCAAATCGAAAAGGTAGATCAAACTCACGATATCAGAAAATGCGTTCCCAAAATATCCAGACTGGCGTTTGCAACAGAAGGGTTTATTGACCAAGACGCCATTTAAATCTATAGCCGTTGTGCCTTGACATGTATTTCCTCCTGAGTTTGATTCCTCGGGGAAGACGCCTGGAGTGAGGTTTTTAGATTTTTTTCTGTCCTTGTATCGTGGGTATTGTGTATATTATGATATGTCATCTGCTATGTGCAGTATGCCAATCATGTAGAACATGAAGGAAACGACTGGGGTCTGGCGTACGTACAAGCACGTATGGAAGGAAGGATCCTATCAGCTCCATAGGGAGGTTTGATACAACAAGATGCCCCAACATTGGGCGGGCATTTGAAATCTGCCATGGTCGTGGTGGCGACGAGAAGGGGGAGGAAGAAATGGAAGAGGCGTTTAGGTGTCATTACGGTTGTAGTTGTGGGCTGATGAAATGAGGATCTAGAGAGGGAGTGAGGGAAATGGGATGTATTTATAGTCATAGCGGCTTCCGGGTTTCTTGCTTTCGTGCTGGTCTGGATGAATGCATCGGGGTGGCCGAAATGGCAGATTGGGAAGATGAGGCTAGAGAGTTGGTGTTACACACATTTAAGCCTCAGCGGTTCACATGTCTCACGCCCCTTTGTCTTCTTGTGGGCAAACTTAGATCGTCGATCTGGTACAACTTGAAGAATGCGGAGTTGGCGTCCAATGGTTTCATGATCTGACCTTTAAAATACTGGAATTTTGTCTCGTGCCCGAAAAGTCTTGGGACTCTTTGGGTGCGTGCAAAAACAAGTGAGATATCTGTATTTGTATTCCCGCACCAAAGAGCGGCGGATTATAGCGGCATAGGAGGTTTCGACTGGGTCACAAGTTCTATTGATTCTGGTTCTCGAATCAACGATGGAAGAGGAGGGGTGGTGATCGGACGAAGTGTGCTGGGTATCGAGGTGACGGTAATGGCTGATTTTCGGGGTGAATCCCAGATGCAGCGGGCTGGTTTGGTGACCGAGGCTAGACCACTGGCAGCGTTCATGTTAATCAGTACTTGGTCTTGTTGCTTTCAATAACGAGCATGCTGCATTAGGGTGAAAGTGATTGTCGTGTTTTAGGATTAATAGTCTAAATTTTGGTATCGATACGCCCTTGTACATGGAGAAATCAGCAAACTTTGCAAAAAGAATTCGTGCCCTTACGTTTGATGTGGTGCTCTTTTTTTTCAAAAAGATATCAACTCCTAGTCGTCCGTGGTTCACCTCTAATTACCCCATCTTTGCTGACACGTCTCCCGCTTGGAGCCGATTTACCACTTACGACAGTTTTTCCACTCAACACAGGCGAAATCGGGGATACTGCAGGATTCTTTGGTGGTACTGCTGGCGGTACTGGAGATGGAGCTGATGGCGAGTTGCGATCATTCAATACCTCTTGTGATCCTGTCCACGGCAATCGTGAGTCGCGTTTGGTCGACATTTCTGTCCACCCCACCTCGACTTCTGAAGTTCGTGATGGGGCATCCGTCGGCAATTCGAAATGTGTGACTTCGCGGATGAAGGGCATTGGCGGCGTTTTCGAGGGCTCGCTGGACTTGGCCATGGGCATATTCTGCATCGCTACGTCTTTTTCCCAATTATCAGCCGGTGCCGGCGTCGTGGCTGTAAGAGGTGGATCACCTTTCCTATCTTTGCGAACGCTGCTTGGCCAGCCTCCTTTCCTCCTTCTCCACCAGAAGAACGCGAATACCATCATCGTGAAGAATGCGACTCCTGCGAGGGCACTGCCGGCAGTTGCTGCTGCGCTTGTTTGCTTGGAGCCATGGCTAGAGGATGAGGATTTATCGTCGTCGTCTTTGTCGAAAACTGTAGCCAGAAGTCAGCTTGATCGCAAAACGAGGCAAAGAGACGCACCTGATGTTGAAATTGGCTGAAGAATAGTGGCATTCGCGACTGTAAAGCCCGTCCGAGCACCGCAATATGAGTGGATCGAGGTTCCGCGAATGACACGCATGCCGATAGAGTCAGGGTCGCAGCAGAAGTAACCTGTACAGTCAGAAAAGACCGCTCTCAACATGTCATCTTCCTTACCCGCGTTGTCGTAAAGAGTGTATGAGCTATTGGCACACGTTGGTGTGCCGATGTATTTATTCAAGCACGGCGCAAAGGGAGTGCTGCTGTCGCAGCATACTCTATCGTAATCATTTGATTGACAAGTACTCGAGGTAGGACAACACCACTTGTGGGTATCGTCAAATGTCTGACCACACTCGATTGAAGCAGTGCAATTGCCCTCCTCGCGGGACGCAAATCCATACGGTGAGACCATCGAGAACTTTGATGATTATCGGAAACTTGGGCGTATGTTGTGGCGAGATGGAGCAAAAAAAAGGTTTCCAGACTCAGGAGGCAGAAACCAGCAGAGCTAGTGGGCTTAGGTTAAGATGAAGCTATTTCTTCAGGACGAGGCCCCATGTACGGCCAACTCGCCGTCGTTACATCTTCTGCCTTAAGACCCAAAGCCAAGCCAGGGGAGCTCCTGCAGAGTACCCATAATCTAGGGTAGTAATCGTTCACTGGTGAGCAATCCAACAAATTCCAAGAGGATGGGTTAGTCTAATCTTTCCAGGCTTTTCCGGGTGTCCCTGCAGCAGCTCGAGGTATATGTATACACCGCTGATAGCAAGAAAGAGAAGATCGAGCAGTTATTCTAGCCCGGACGCGTCGAACAAGACTGTTGATGTGTTGTAGGACGGATAGATTGTAGGACGGATAGATTGTAGGACGGATAGATTGTAGGATGGATAGATTGTAGGACGGATAGATTGTAGGAGGATAGATAGTAGGAGGATGGCGTTATGGTTGATAGAAAGAAGTAGTTTGGTCTTGCTCTCGGGAGGCCGCGCAACGCGACATCGGCACAAAAGCCGGTCTTGGCATATTGAGCCCTACTCCTACCTTCTGTATCGAATTACCATCGCCGGCGCGATATCGCGTACTCTTGCGACATCGCGTACTCTTGCAACATACATCTGATTGAGTCCTCCGGTTGGCGCGGCTCACGCTTGATTAGCCTTGTCAGCCTCGCGTCGTCGTTCACACCATATCGTGGACGACAGCAGAGACCTCTTTCGTATTCAACATCTCATGGCATAGAGTTCAGAAGTACCTCTAAAGCAACTCTGCCCCTAAAAAGGAAGGTCCTGCTAGCTATGTCGCCAAAGAATACATTCCATAGTTCCCAATCAAACCCCTCGCCATCTCCAAGCCCCCGCCGTCCAGGCCCCAGAATTCGATTCCATTCGTAACGAAAGAAACACCGCCTACTTTCTGTCACGATCCATCTCCCCCACAATACGGACACACAATTGCCACCCAGTCAGCATCCATCGCAAATTCCCTCCTACACTGACAACAAAACACCCTCCCCATCTTCTCGAAATACTTAGCCTGATTCGCACCCGGCAACATCTTCAGCGTAAGTTCTTTCCCAAGCAGCGGTAACTCAGACAGAACCTCTCCAAAAGACGGATCATCTATGAAATGTGCGCTGTCTTGTATTATCCAAAGAATCAGGTGTTTTTTAATCTCTTCCTCGTGGGTGAGTGTTCCGTAAACGAATCTGAGAGCGGTGATGAAGTCGTGGATAGGAAAGGTCTGAGGTCCTCGGGCTGTGGCTTGTATATTTTTCCAAGCCTTTTCTCGTAGACCGGGGACGGCGTAAAAATCGGCGACCTCGATCATTTTTAAGTGGCAGGTGAAAGCGCCTTCGGGAAAATTGGTATCGTCGTAGGTGGTTGTGTAGATGTAGTCGATCATTAACTTTATGGTATCTGAGTCTCCAACGACCAGTTCGATTCGATTATCTCGTCCTTCCTGAACGTATTCAGAATATTGTTGATCGACATTGGTACGGAATTGACTCACTTTGAAGGTGTTTGGTTGGAGAGCTTTGGAGAAGAACTCTGAAACAGCGCCGAGAATGACTTTGTGAGCCTCGTATGTGGTACCATTGGCGCAGACGAGGAGGACATCGGAGTGGGCACCTGTTTCAAGTACGCTAGAAGAAAGTCAGTATGTAGTCGCAAGGCGAATGTGTTTTTACGAACCGAGCGAGTCCTCGTATAAGGTCTGAGGAAGGTTGCGTAGTCATTGTGATGCTTGTGCTGTAGAGTTGTGGATATCGAGGTAGAAAATAGAAAAGGTGGGATTTTAAGGTCTGGCTGTCAGGCCATCTGTGTTGAGTGTAAGCAGTGGTACTTAACATAAAATCTATGGGGAGAACCCGGAAAACCTCGTTGCCCCGGCAGCTATTGCCGTCATAACTTCTCTTATCTCGAATTCACCGCTCCTATTTTCCAATATTGTCAGGAAGAATCTCAATGGGCTCTTGGGAGCATCGTAAATCCGTGAAGATGTACGCCCACTGGATGAGCATAAGGTAGCTGTTCATGAGGCGTTCTGAAGCCCTTTCGTGGTCAGAATGCGAGCTGTACGGAAGTTGCAGAGTGATACAATTTGATTCCTGGGAATGCTATAGGTCTGAGTGAGGTTAAAACCTCGAGCCTGATAAACGAACGGAAGCGGGTGAAAAGGTGGTGGGAGGTTGTTGGTTCAGAGGGGTGGCTAGCTGGTGTCTAGAGCTGCCATAGTCTGGACACTAGCAGTGTACATCTGGTGCTTTGTGAACAGACAATCTGACACGAGTCCTGTGATGAAGACGATTGACCCGAGATAAGCGAAGAACGGAATTAGCAGGTTCAAAAACAAAAGTAGAGCACAAAAGGCCCCCTTGACACATCTTCTACGAATTTAAAGCTTGGCAACTTTCCCCTCCAAGTACCAAACCGATCAACATAGTAGCAATTCGATAGCCGAGAGTATCAAGCATTGAAGATCGAAGTACTAATTACCAGTGGTAGCCGAAACCATCCACAGCCGCGGATTCCATCCCGAACTTATGCCCAGATGCCTGCATTGAATTCAACAAACCATGGACTTCTCTCAAAGTTTCCCTAGCCATGATTAGCACAATAAGCGATTTCCCTTTTCGACGAGAAGACTTACATAGAAACTAATGTCATCAAACAACCAATCGTCGAACACGTACTCCCTATCAGCCCTCTCAGCTTCCTCGCATCGTCTTTGACACCCTGGGCCCAATTAGGTTTCCGAATCTGGAACGTTGTACTTGTGTATGCCAATCCTGACCGCTGTCCAACCAAATCATCGACATTACATGATTTTTCCAGACGCATCAGAAATTCTTGAAGAGGCTCTTTGATATCTAGAGATCTGCCACGCGCAGTGTTGAAGTAGTTCGTCGACGTCGCTGACAAAGGTAGCGGTTCTAGTAAAAACTTGAGCTGCACCTTCAGGTTATTGAGGTCGTTGAGAAGGAGTTGCGCATCTGGTCCGAATCGGGATAATGGGGCCAATAGCGTTGCTGCTCGAGAGATAAGTTGAAGAGTGTGGGTGAAATCGGCTTTGGGAGAACCCGGGGGAGAGGCGTTGTAAAGACTGGAGACTCCATGCTGGATTGTTGAGTCCGTGTCCGTCGCTGACTCTTGAAAGTTGATAAAGGCTTCGCAATCGGAGTAACCATATGGAAATTTGACGGGCTTTTCTGATGACGCAAGAAAAACTGGTCCTGATGCTGGCTGCGAAGACAAAGGCCCATCTTGCAGGCCTAAGCTGGTGACCGGGTTCCCTGGCATGGCTAAATCTCCCAAAGTCAACTCTGGACATAGCAAGAAGCTGGACAAGTCGAACTCGGCATCAAATGCTCTGCTTATGGGCGAGAGTGAGAGAGATCGCGAGACGCAAGAGAGTGCCAAATTCTCCGGTCCCTCTTCGATTTCCTTGTCATCTTCCGGATCGAGAGCATCAAGAGCAAGAAGATGGGTATCGTGGTCAAACTTGTTGTACTTGTCATCCGTTACGGCTGTTGGCTCGTTTGTAACGGATGTATGGTCCTTGATAGGGAGGCAATTACTAGCAAGACGAGGCCTTTTCGCATCGGAACTATGTGCTTGAGTTGCAAGTTTGCAGATGCACTGCAACGGCTGGTCAGGGATAGCTCTATACGGATAACATTTCCCTCACCTTTCTCTTGCGTTTTCTGCAAGGCTCGCAAGCACCGACTTTCTTGGTATGCCTATACTGCTCCCTTTCTGCATCAGTCATGAGACGTTTGGTTCTCTGTTTGCCACCTCCAGGCACAATACTGAAGGTAGCTTGCATGCCCTCTATTCCTGACTGCTTCCGCTTCTGCGAAAGGCGTTTATTCGCACTTGCACCATGGTTTTCATGAGGTCGCCAACTTGGCAACTCCAAGTTCTCAGAACTTGAACTGCCCTCCCTATTGTCCAAAGATACCTCATTGCTGGCCATGTCAGGAAGACTAGTAGGTGGTGTGCTCAACCCTACTCCTGATTTCCTAGCTTTTCCCAACTCCGCATCGTAGAACTCGATGACCGCTCGCAGGAACCGATCTTTATGGCTCCGGATCTGCGGATACGCGATTCGCAACGCATCATACAATTCGTCCGAGTCCCATGCTGGTTCAAACTGCAGAGAAGAGAGGGGATTTCCATCGTCTGCTCTGTGTCTTCCAAACTTAGATGTCGACGATTTCAACGAGATACAGAAATTCTTTTGTGGTGCAGGAGTCGACATCGTCGAAACTGTCAGCACAAGATCAGAGGAGCGAAAACGGAAGCCCAAGAAAAATCGAGGGCACCGCTGATAGATTTAAGGCTGACATGTCCTGAAGAGTGTCCAGTCACTTCGAATCATGCAGATACGGCTAGTGCGACCATCAAAGAGGGATGGCTGTGTGTAAGCCAATGAAAACTTGCAGGATCAGGCACAGCCCACTTTGCGGTCTCGCGGATTGCCAAATAGGGAGACACGGAGTGAACGATCACCGCTCTACCAAAAACCGGTGAGAAGTCTCTGAGTCTTCAGACAAGGCTGGCCATCTGGGCATCAAACTGAGAGTCCCAATTGAGGCCGCTGCGCACGTGACGTTGCTAGTCTCGTCATGAATGCGATCCTTTAATGCAGAATTGTATTAGCACTCGGTCGCGCAAGGATAGATAAGTATGCTTACAGAATGAGGCTGAAAATCAATCGTACTTGGAACCAAAGGTGAACTATTTGGGCAGCCTCTTCACCGCCTCTGATCCGGTACAGCCCAATCGACCCGGGCCTTCAGCTTCAACCTCGCCATATTCAACTTTCCGTTCACCGACTTCTTTCAAGAGGAAAGCCACTTTATCACCGCTAGCGATAGCACGATGACTCGAGACGAAAGCCCGGAAAGCTAATGCGATCCCCAATAAACCTAGTATATAGTAGTGACTGTATGCCAAATGCAAAGTCGATGACTGAACCAAAGTAACCTTCTTGCCGAGCTGCCAGAAGATACAGTGAGAAGGTAGAACAAGGCAGACACATGCCAACAGTAAGGCGATCGCTGCTCACAAGAATGGCCAATGTGACACATACATAGTGGTTGCGCAGAGAGTGTAGGCTTTGACATCTTTCATAAATGGGACAGAGCTGACCTTTTCCTTGTATGATAACTTTGTTTGTCCTCGATAACACCTGCGAGCGCCTGGATTAGCAGGATGATGCCTCTGATATGATGCTGGAAGACGCCCAACTCGACGCGTTCACTTTCAGTATCGCATACCTCTTGGAAAGCCGAAGGTACGTCTTCGGCGTCGAAAAAGCCGTTAGTACTTCGGCCGCATAGGTCAAGGGGAGAGATTCAGAGATGGAAGAAAGATGTTGGTCGATAGAAAAATGGATGCTGGTTCGAAAGCGGCTTCGGTGATAGATCGGCGCCACAGCTCTTGGCATTTATCTAACCCGTATTTGTTCAAACTATCGTCTGGATCTAGGAAATTTGGTATGATATATCGCTGTCTTATCGATTAGAGATACTTTTGTCTTTGATTCCCAAAGAGGATCGATAACATGATCACGTGCTTGACTTCCTATTCAGGCGGATTCCAGTATTAGCATCTTCCAATTGTTCCACCCCAGACTCTTATCGTTCGCGATTTCGCATGTATCGAAGAGCTACAGAATTCAGTTGTTGAAGTCTTTCAGCTCTCCGTCAACCACCATCCAATCATCTTCAGCTCGATCCAATCCTGAAATGCTCTCTTTCCTCGCCGTCCATCCTAAACGGACCAAAGTCGCTCACCTGCAGACTCTTTCATTCGATGATGGCGCGTCTTCTATTGAGTTCAAAGCCCCATCAGATCGCTACTTGGTCATAAACCGATGGCCACCAGCCGCTTCGGAAGAGCAGACGATGCCTGGGAAAGCGCAATGCGCGTTGTCGCCTCGACTGCACTGGCATCGTTATCAGACGGAAAGGTTTCACGTCCTTGCTGGCACTGCTAGGTTTACTCTCGAAAGAGAACAGATTCTCGCAAAGGCGGGTGAAATCGTCAATATTCCGGTTGGTGCTTTCCATACCTTTTGTAACGCGAGCACAACCGAGAGGATGGAGATTGAGTTTACGCTGGAGCCTTTGACACGAAAGAGAGATGAGGCATTCTTCCGTGGGTCTTTTTCTTGAATTCTCCAGCCGTCGAACTGAACATTGCCTCAGGAAACCTTCAAACTTATCGAGATGATACTCGGAAAGCAGCTATGAGACCAAGTTGGCCGCAGATATTACTTTTCATGAGGAAAGGCGATACATTTCTGGCTCTACCGGGACCCAAGGTCATTGCAAAACCACTCGCCGTCCTCATCCACTTCGTCGGTGGCGTAGTGATTGGAAAATGGCTTCTCGGATACTCAGATACATATCCAGAGTACTCCCACCCATCAACAGAATAAAAAAAATCACTAATCCTTCCTCGCAATAACCCACAAAAAATCAGTAGCGTCCACAACATCCTCCTTAACCTCCTCAATCAAAATCTCCAATCCCGCATCCCTGATCTTCCCCACCGTCCCCTCCCTCCCCCACCCAGCCCAAAACATCCACCCCTCCTCCGCCAACCACTTCTCCATCTCAACCCCCTGCGATTCCTGCGCAGAAAAATTGGCAAGCAAATACCCTCCCGGCTTCAACCACTTGAAAATATCACCAAGCAGCGTAACCTGTTCATCTCTCGGAAGATGGATGATACTATAAAAAGCAACAGCAGCATCAAACGACCCAGTCGCGAAATCAAGCGCCGTCATATCTCCCTCCAAGAACTGCACACGATCTCCCGCCTCTTTCAAATTCTGCCTCGCAAGCGCAATCTGCGTCGCGCTTAAATCATTCGCCGTAACGCAAACATCGGGGTATGAAAGGAGTTTTTCGGAAACGGGGATCCCGCATCCACATCCCAACTCAAGAACTGATTTTCGACCTTTCTTCTCGAGGAGTTTGAAAATGAGTTTATCGAGGTATTCGAGACGGATTGCGAAATGGCCGGTCGTCCATTCGTTGTATTCTGGAGCCATGGCGTCGTAGGATGCTTTTAAGCGGGTTTTTATATCGGCTGGGGGTTGGTATGATGGTGGAGAGTCTGACATGGTGTTTGTCTTTTGCGGATCCTTGGGAATCTGGACGTGTCTTTGTGTGGTTTTATTTTTTACCTTGGAAAGGTGAAGATGGGTAAGAATATAGAACCCAAATTGGAGATCGGAAAGATGAATGAATACTTAAATAATCTCACAGCCTGTAGATTAACACCGGTATACCAAAAAGGGACACCGCGATACCCGTTCTTGTCGTTGAGCTTACTGTTGCAGTCACAGATGTTCTTGGTAGGTAGGTGGGTAGGTAGGTGGGTAGGTAGGTGGGTAGGTAGGTGGGTAGGTAGGTGGGTAGGTAGGTGGGTAGGTAGGTGGGTAGGTGGGTAGGTAGGTGGGTAGGTAGGTAGGTAGGTAGGTGGGTAGGTAGGTGGGTAGGTAGAGGGGTAGGTAGGTGGTGGAGATGACTCGCAATATGCATGCATGATTACGTCTTGGACAGGGATTATATCTTACCAATCCCGTGAGTTGGTGCTGCTTACCACTGCCTCTTCAATCTTAGGTAGCAATATCGATATCATGGAGAATGTGATTCGATATGTGACGACCAGTTCTTTTTGTGAATATGGATATGACTGCTCTCACGATCCCGCATCGCAAGCTTGGAACTCCTGATAATCGAAATATCAGATTGATCAACCTCAGTGCTGACATTCAACCAAACTTGGATCAAATTCAGTCCCGTAGTTTTCCCGTATCTAGTCCTCGTAAGCCTCCTCGAGTTCTTCTTCATACTCCTCCTGAGCCTCCTCAAGAGCTTCTTCATCACTGCTGCTAGCATCTGAGTCGGCAGCGTTTTTCCGCGCTTCTTCAAGATCTTCCCTCGCCGATTTGATAGAAGATCGCGCACTGCTAGAGATTGAGGCGGGGCGTGGAGCATAGCCCTGGTCGTATCCACCTCCACCGCTGTAGCCGCCGCCGTATCCTCCACCCGGCGGTGCCTGTTGGTACGATTGTTGCTGGTAGTGCGGCTGTTTATAGCTGTGTTTCTTGTCATCATCTGAGTCGCTGTCGTCTGCTTCTGGTCAGCTCAAGTTTTCCCATACCAAGATCTTGCAATCGCGAGATCGATGCGAACTCACGTAGAGCATTAGCCAACAGGGCACCACCAGCCAGACCACCAGCACCAGCCAATAGCATACCGCCAGTACCGAATCCCTTCTTCTCTTTCTTCTTTTCGTCCTTGGCTTTCTTCTCACCATCTTTTGTAGCATCGGCCACACCTCCAAAGTATCCAGCAGCATTGGCATTATGAGCTGGGGTCCCAGTACCGCCAACAGGAGGCATGGAGCCACCATATTGATTATAGAAACCGCTGGCAGCACCAGGTTGGCCGGAAGCAGGACTTCCATGACCGGGCGCACCACGATTTTCCTGACCCGGAGGCGGAGGACCTCCGTACTGGCCTTGTTGTTGTTGTGGTGGTGGTGGTGGTGAGAATACAGGAGGATCCCATTGAGTTTTTCCAGTAGCTTGCTCTACATAGTAAGTACGTCCACTTTGTGGATCAACTTGAGAGATCCAACCTGGAGGAAGGTGGGGTGCTCCGGGAGGTCCTGGTGGCTGTGGAGCTCCATATTGTCCACCAGGTTGAGGGCTTTGGTAGCCGCCCGGGCCGCCGGCTGGAGACGGACCGCCATACTGTTGTGGCTGTCCATACTGCTGGGGCTGTCCGTGCTGTTGAGGCTGACCGTATTGTTGAGGCTGTCCGTACTGTTGCTGCTGGCCATATGGCTGTTGAGGTTGTCCATATGGCTGTTGAGGTTGGCCATACGGCTGTTGCTGATGCTGCTGAGGGGCTCCTCCTATCAATTTTAGTTTTGACAAGATGCTGGTACCGGCTCAATAAGCATCATACCATATTGCTGCTGTTGATGTTGTTGCGGCTCACCACCTACAACGGGGTCAGATATCTTTCAACACCGGGCGCGTGCAATAAAGATTGATTCCACTCACCGTAAGACGGCTGCGGCTGAGATTCAGGGGCCTTTCCCTCCTTCTTCTCTTTCTTCTTGTCGCCAACACCCAGCGTCGCAGACAGCTGCTCGAAATTCTTGGTCAAATCCTTGAAAAATGACATATTCGCTTCGATCCCGCCGGGTCTGGGAAAAGAGGGTATCACTTTCTGGCAATCGGCTAGGGCTTTCGTTTGCGGAGGAACGGGCAAGTCTTCTTTCAAGGGTTGAAGAGATTGTGAGTGTGAAGTAACTTGGGAATGTCCAAGAGATGTGACTGAAGTTATATACCCATCGAGAGAGCCCCTCCATAAGCATAGCCACACTCAGCCCGGTCGGCCCGTCTTGACCCGTGTACACTGGAACGCCATGATGAAACGCGATGGGTTTGTTGGTGGATTTCGATGGAGATGCTGCTTGGCTGCACGTGATGACAATCATCTTCGATATATATCAGTAAGGGAGATTTGGCGGTTGTCTTGGATTCCGTTGGATTCCTATCGCTCACTGAAGGCCCTGATGGGTGCTTTCAAGTGCTCTGTGACGATGGAATCTTCCGAGAATAAATACTCATGTACAGTACTTTAGCGAAGCGGGTGTGGAGGTGGCATCGGTAAGTACTAGTAAGCATGATAAACGCAATTTCAGGGATGAAAGTGGCTGAAGCTACTATCAAAGCATTCAAATCACCTTCGACTTCTCCTTTCATCATCAACAAGCCTTGAAGTCGAGGTCTTGTCGGACGTCTGAGGTCGAGCCAACAGCACCGATCCTACATCAAACATATGATCAGTTCTGAAAATCCGTTGTATTTGTCGCGTCGTTCCAGAATCTACCGCAAGTGAGTTGCTCTCTCAATTCCAACGTTGGCTGCAACATCGCTATCGACTCTTATGTCAGTCGTGCAACCTTCCACCACCGAATCATCCGAGAAAGCCCCAGCAAATGCCTGCACTCGATCGCATCCCGCCACCTCACCCACCAAGAATCAAGACCAATAGCCCAAATGTCCCGAGTAACCCACTCCAACTCAACATTCCACAGTTCCAAAGTCCAAAACACCATCGTTTAAAACAACACAACTTTCCCACCAGACACCCCGCATGTCCAAACGATGCGGTAGGTTTGTAGACAATTACGAATCACGTCCGCGGAGATCCTCCCAAAACTGGCTCTCATTGTAATCATCTTGCCAGATATTATCACTCCTTTGCCGAAAGAGAACGTCAAGATTACCAAAGCGCGTTTAGGCATTCAAAAATAGCAAGAAAAGTAATCACTTTGAACGTCGGTGAGACAGCCCGCAAAGTCCCTCAATCTCCTGCCTCTTTCTTGACAGCCGGTCTGGATTTACGACCACGTTCCCGTTTATAGGAATTCGCTACCTTCTCGAGAATACTGGTGTGGACGCTGGTTATTGTAGCAAACTTAACAGAATCGTCTGCTAGTGCACTCTCCCAGAGACCCCACTTCAGAGTCACGCTCGACGGGGTGTGTTGAACGATCTGGCGGACGATCCCTCCCAAAACCAGGCACTCCCTCCATTTCTGACTCCTGCCATCAAGGGCCCAGTTGCCGACGCCCGCATTTCGAAAGAACACGCATGCGACCTGAAGCGTTTTCAGGTTTGGCATTTTGTCCAAACAATTGCAGCGAAAACTGAAAAGGCCTTCGATGAGGTTGGGGACGCCAATACGGACTCGCAATGTACGAATTGATGGCAGGTGCATACCAACTTGTGGCCAAGCTGAATCCAAAGGATGAGATCCCCTGAAAGGAATCAGATCATTGAGTTGTTCAATTTCATTCTGGTTCCAGAAGTAGTCTCGGCCTTCATTGTTAAGCTGTCGACAACACTGCAAGATCTGAAGCTGGAGATGTCGTTGTTGAAGTGTCTCAATTTCGTAACGTTTGTATGCGATGATGAGACGTCCTTCGATGAGATTGCTGGCTCTTCCAGGGCTGTGGTTGCGACGAAGATCAAACGTTCTCGATCGCGCGTCATTCGGGTCAACCACGAAGGCTGGGACAAGGAGGATGAGTTTATAGATCTCAAGGCGTAGTTCGGCTGGTAGTTTGAGAAAGACGAATGGGCGTATAATTCTTTTCCTTCGCATGACGTTAGTTCTCTCTCCTGTCGGGGCTCCTTGATTTGTTCACGGATAAACTCCGTGCGGACTGCGAGCTACAAAACGTTGGCTTGACAAGTGCAAAATAATGTCAAAATCTGGCAACACTCAAGATACTTAAATTCTGCCCAGGGTTTGACCATGTTGTAACCGAGTTGAAACACCAAAATTAACATCAAACTTTCAGACTGCGGCAAACTTACTGCTCCCCGCTCAGGTTTTTATAATGTGATTGAGGTTGCTCGAGTCTCGCTTTGCGAACGCTCGATTTACGTGCTGGACGGCCTTGCGATGGACGCGCGTAGGGCGAGGACATGTCGTGTCGAGCGCGTAGTGACATGCCATGCCGGACGGGAGCTGGTGGTGGGTGGTCTGCCATGTTGACCGCTTGCGTCTGGTATTGGCAAAGATAGTCAGCGCATGTGTCAAGTTCAGAGGGGCTAATCGTACCTTTCGTCGTCTTGCGGGCTGTTTTGTTGTAGAAGTCGGAGGGGTCTGCATCTGAAGATTGATGTATTTCTACGAGTCCGGGTCACGAGATCATGATTGTTTTCATAACACAGCACTCATGTTTGCGGGCAGATTTCTTTTAATCTAGTACTGCAAGAACGGAATCTTGAATCGGCCATGTGTCATGGATTGCTAGGATGAAGGCTTGCTGCATTCCTACTGCAATCAGTCATTCTTTTGTTATTTGTCACTGTAGAACTGGTTACATAACCTGATTGAAGTGCTTATATGGCAGGGAGATACAATTCAATGTTCTTTTGATCTCATGAACATTGAATTTGGCCAGATCTCACAAGAACTCTAGTTGAGCTGCTTCCCTGGCCCATGACTGCCTCAAGGACATTAAGATCAAGACGCGGTGTCCAGCAACCAGGATACAGCGCAGATAAACCTGCTGGCCTTGTCTCGATTTGGAGAAGCTGGTGGGCCGTCTTCGCTCTTACATGGTGCAACGCAACAAGTTACTTTCATTCATATAGCATTCAAGACGTGAACTGTCGTGCAACGCGAAACGCCTTTGTCGCCATGATCCTCTCAGCACGATATTGCCTCCACGAATATGAAGCCGGGAGGCAACATGCGTCGACCGTTGAGTAAATCCAGCAAGAAGGGCGCAGCAGGCAAGGACCTAAAGGAAAGACATGATGGTGAAGAAAGAGTGGCGATGAAGGCAAGAGAAGTGAAGAGATGTCTGCCCCTGACGGAAAAAGCAAGTCTTGGCTGCCGGGTTTAACTGCTTCCGAGGTCCGATACCTCCCCGGCTTCCAGCTCCAGCTCCAGCTCCAACTCCAACTCCAGCTCCAGCTCCAACTCCAACTCCAGCTCCAACTCCAACTCCAACTCCAACTCCAACTCCAACTCCAACTCCAACTCCAACATCAATTAGCCAAGCGACAACGTTTGCATGTCAACCCTAACCTCAACTCTTCCCTGTAGCACTATCAATAACAACAATGTCCACACTATCGTGATGATCCCCCCAAAAAAAACCACTACCGCCGCTATCTAGTTGATCCAAATCTAGCTATAGTATAACAGTTATCCCTAAATAGCCTTTTTCCCATTAGATCCCCACACGGCCTCTTCTATATCATTTGAAAAAATCAATCCAACTCGGCCATCCAAGAGCAAGTACTAGGTACATTGTACTCTATCTAGAAATCAGTCCATCGACCCGAGTTTGAGCTCGCAAACGTTTTCGCCCCCTATTTCCCAAAACGACCAAGAACCTCTCTGGATCAAGAAGAACCCAATTCTCAGCCACGGACATGCCGGTCCAAATCGTTTGCCATACCAATCAACATCTCCGAAACCAGACAAAACTGATTCTTCAACCCTTGCTAAAGAAGAAGGATCCCATTTGAACTCAATGTAGGCAGCAACACTTGGGACAAATTTTTAACAAGGCCGTTGAGGAGTAAAGAGTTTGCACACTCGCCTAGAGCGTCTACCGCCATCGTGTCTTCTTCGGCATCGGTCCAACAGTCCTTGTCCTGATAAACTTCATCTATGTACATAAAAACGGCGAATTGCGCGACCCTCAGCCAAGTCCTTCTTGGAATGTCCAGTCAACAGAATCTAAAACGCTAGTCTCTCTTCTATTAGGACTAGACTAATCATATATTCGTACAGCATTACTAGACTTAGAGCACTCTGACTAAACATCGAAGAATCAAGATTTAAGAATTGTTGGATTTATTCATGTCGATCTGAAACTAAGACTTTATATTCAATTATTGATGTTGTAAACCCGATGCCTACCGTCTCGTTTGTCCCCTGACCAAGTCCTGAAAAGTCCCCTCCAGACCCTTCTTCAGTTCTTTGTAGCTGACCACAAAGACGCTTTGTTGATCTCTACTCATAAGAGTAATCGTCTCACTCGTTCCCGCATCAAGTTTGGCCAGACAGGTCATCACATGGCCCAAGTCCACCACTGGTTTCTCATTTTCATCAACGGCGTGGAAGACATAGTCGCGGAATAGTTTCAAATAATAGCGCTCGCCTGTCTCTGACCACTGAGCATTGTGCTCAAACTCGGGTCTCTCGTTGATGAAACCCAGTTTTGTCATCAATCGCACCAATCTTGCGTTTTCGAGCTCACCCATGAGGCTCGAGGTGAGGTTGTCGTCTGCATGGAGCTGTGCGTCATATGTGCTGACGATGTCTGTAGCAATATGACCCAAAAATGTGTCGATGTCCTTCAAAAGCGGTGCTCCATCCTCCGCAAGTTGAGGTTGGAGAAGCCACGTGACGCATTCCTTCATTCGTGGCGTGTAAGACCTCGCCAAGTGCGCGAATGCTTTTTCCAAGTTGACCGCAGCATTAGTATTCGAGCCGATACTGAGAATTAGCCGGCCCAGTTGCTCGAAATCCTGCTGTTGTAGATCTTGCACTGATATCGCACGATCGTAATTTACGACGTCGAGGATACCACATCCATTCAGTCTCAACCGATTCTTCGACGTGACCAAGACTTTGCTGGGTATGATGGTTTGCGCAGCAAGATTGTTGCCATGTATAGCCTTCAATGCGCTGGCAATTTGTACGACGTAGTTCCAAAGCATGGCTTCAGGAACATGGACCGCAGCCGTTGCCCGTCCGGAGAATCGTGGTGCCGGGCTTGGTTGGAGATGCGTCTCTGCAATCGTTTTGGATAGCGGATGATAGTCACTGACGAAGATTAGTGAAGAATCTCCGAAGAGGCGCGTGGTAAAGGCGTCGTGACAATTGACTACTGTGCCATTGTCGACGCGTTTCCAGACGCGGCAAGCTGCAATGGCCTTCTCATTCATCAATCGATAGCCCTCCAGACGGCGGAGGGTGTAGAGTTTGCCGTCCTTGCTGGAGGTGGCTTTATACAGCCAAGTCACGTAGCCAAATGTGGTCGAGTTTCTTTGATTGTTCATATCAAGCGGCACAAGAGAATGGAAGTGTTCTATGCTGGCCGGGAGAGTGGAATCTATGAGCATGCGTCAGAAGATGTTGCTTGAAAGCATTTCCCATCACGTCCAGAATCTCTACATTGGAAATCGACATCGATAAACATCTGGCAACTGATCTTTTGAGAATTGCCAGATCTTGTTCGTTATTGATCTCAGATGGGAGGTGATGATCCGCTGTTAGCGTGGGGGCTGGGATGGAGGAGCCTACTTGGTAGCGTCTGTAACGACGCTTCAGCTTTGCGCTGCAGATCCTCCCTCAGCTTGTCCGCGATAAACAAGTCGTGAACCGTTCGTTGGTACTGGAGCAAATTCTCTTTGTGCGGACCAACAGGCGCGTAATTATGGTATTGTGCCTGCCGGTAACGCGTTAGAAGTGCTAAATGAGAGGGGCAGACAGAGTCTCACTGGTTGCGCGAACGTGGCAGCATTCTGGTAGAAGCTCGCGCTGGCCAATCCGTTCGGGTCGTGCGCGTATGGGTTCATAGGCGGCTGTTGGTGGGTGTTCGCCAGACCTTGTACTGTGGACGCTAGAGAGAAAGGGTCGCTGGTGTAACTCATGACCGCCGGCTCATACTGGTGCTGGGTTTGGGGCACAAATTCCTCGAAATTGGTGGGAGCTGTCCAGCTGAGCTGACCTGATTGAGTGTGTTGTAGAGTAGCCGCCTGCATGTCTGTGTAGGTGTGTCAGTTCAGGTCTAAGCAGATCGGTAAAGCTCTCACGATTCTTCAGAGACATGCTCGAGTCCTGGTGAGCTACAGCTTTCCTTGAACTTCTTGAACGCGGCAGGGTCGCAGCACGAGAACGGGGAGACAGACTTGGAGTATTGTGTTTCGGAGTGAATGGCGCGGCATTGGCAGCTTTGGGTGAGATTGTAGTGCCTCGGGCGCCATTCGAGACCACGGTGGACAGTGGTTTGAACGAGGGAGAGTCGACCTTCAGTCGCCTGCCGTAGAAACACCTTTATGAGCCACCAACTTGTCCATATAAGCGGTGCAGAGTCCACCAACCTGTTTTCCATGGCTCCCGTGGTAGATTTCAAGCTGGTTTGGTCATGATTGAAGGCACAGCCTTCGTTTTCATAGCGGCAGTGTCCGTATATGCCTATATTCCGGCAGAGGGTATTCTTTGAGTTTTCTCTGCCCTTCGGACGCGGCGACACAACGTTATTCCGCCGGGAGTCCGGACTAGTCCCTATTGCAGCGGCCATGTCATTGGAAGGGTGTATCTCAGGAGCGTGTGTTATGTTCCCGGGTTTACGAGCTTCGAGGGTCTACGGCAGGTGGAGGGTTTGAGGTGGGTAATGGTGGAAGGACTCGATAACGGCCAGGAAGAGCGATGGGGTTTCGAGGGCGACGAGGCTTCTGTACTCGTTCTGTCAGAATCGAGCGTCTTGCCTATCGAGCAGCGAAATGGTACTGAGGAGACAGGTAGGTGTGAGCATGGGTGTACCTTTGTCTGTACCGCGCGCAGTGAGCCTTGACGACTCACTGTGTGTTGTAGCGTTGCATTGCAGTCTTCAGCTCTCGAATTCCATATGATGATCAAGTCAACGACATAGCGGAGCGGCAAATGGGCTTGAATTGGGGTTGTAGAGGAGTGAGGGTGCAGGTCGTAGAGGAGCGCAGGTGCAGGCGCAGGTGCAGGTGGTAAGGGAAGCATAACATCCGCCGTAGGATTGACGCGCGCGGACAAGGGTTGCCTTCTCAGATATTCAGCCTCGAACCGATCTGGTGCGGAAACTATTATATTACAGTGACATGGCCTATCCAGGATTGATATTGATCATCTTTGGCCAGCTGCTAATGGCTCCAGAGACGTTGGCCGATATCCACCTCGAATCCCTTTCAGCTGCTTACTGCCCGGGACCTTCACAGGCCTCCGGTAGGTAGCTTTCCGTATCCGTGTCCATGTATTCTCTGGCGAAAGCTACCTAGGTACAACATCTGCTATGTGCTACCACCGCACAACCACTTCCAGACATTTCCACCTACAACTCTCTCCTGCGCACTCGATCCCTGATGACACAAGCAAATTCCTCTCAATAACCACAAGTCCCTCGCAATGGCCACGCCCGGAGCCGACATCTCGTCGTTGACGCCGGCCCAGCAAGAAACTCTCCAGAACTACACTGCCGTCACAGACCAGAATGTAGAGGCTGCAATCCCGCTGTTACAACGCTGCGAATGGAATCTCCAGGTACGGGCACATCCAACCTCACGACTTCAATTTCCCTTCCATCATTCAAGTCTAACACCAGAACAGATCGCGATAACCCGCTTCTTCGATGGCGAACCAGCAACGGATCCACTCGCCGAAGCTCGAGCTGCACAACCTCAAGACGTACGACGACAGGAGAACCTCATGCAAAGCTTAGGCTCCTCAAACTCCCGCCGCGCAATCCCAAACCTCGAACCCGCACCGCGGATAGTCCCACAACCAGAAAGCCAGATCGCATTGAACCCAATATTCAGCATTGTATCCGCACCCTTCTCCGCCCTCTACGTCGCCGTCTCACGAGTCCTTGGCCTTTTCGGCTACCTCTTCCCGTTCCTACCGCGGTTGTTCCGTCGATTAGTGGGAACTACACATGGCACAGCGAGACGGAACGCTTCGGGGAGAGTAGCATTGAAACCACGCGACGCAGCCGCGAGATTCATTCGCGAATTCGCGGAGGAGTATGGCCCTAACACCCTGCCCTTCTTTGAGAACGGCTATGCGCAAGCCCTCGACGCGGCAAAGAAAGACTTGAAGTTCCTTCTTGTCGTCCTCTTGAGCCCCGAACACGATGATACATCCTCATATGTCCGCGAGACCCTCCTCGCTCCCTCGGTCGTTTCCTACGTTTCGGATCCAACAAATAATGTCCTGCTATGGGTTGGTGACGTCCAAGATTCCGAGGCCTTCCAAGTCTCCACCGCACTCTCAACCACGAAATTCCCATTCGCAGCAGTTATCTGCCACACCCCAGCGGTATCATCAACGGCAATGTCAATAGTAGGCCGTATGGTGGGGCCCATGACCGCACAGAGCTTCCTGTCCAAGATTCAGAGAGCCACAGAACAATATGCACCAGGCCTCACTCAGACTCGACGCGCAAGGCAAGAGGCGGAGGCATCGAGATCTCTTCGAGTGGAGCAAGAAAGCGCATACGAGCGCAGTCTGGCAGCCGATCGCGAAAAGGCCAGACGCAAGAAAGAGGCGCAAGAACAAGAGAAGAAGGCAGCCGAGGAAGCTGCCAGAGCCGAGCACGAGAAAGATATTTTTGAACGAAACCTGGCACAGTGGAGGAGACATCGGGCTGGCAGACTCGCACCTGAACCCAGTGCAGACATCAAAGATGCCGTCCGGATCTCATTAAGATTGGGTGATGGTGAACGTGTTGTACGCAAATTCGCAGCGAACGCTGAGATGGAAGAAGTATATGCGTTTGTGGAGTGCTACGATCTGCTTAATGATGAGGATGCTGATCTTGAGGGCGTTGATGCCCCGGACAACTTCACGCACTCGTACAACTTTCGCCTTGTCAGCCCGATGCCACGTGAGGTCTATGAGGTTGATGCGAAGGGTACACTTAAAGAGAAGATTGGACGGAGCGCCAATCTGCTTGTGGAGAAGCTGATACCCGATGATGATGATGATGATGAGGAGGAGGAGGAGGAGGAGGAGGAGGATGAAGAAGAAGACGTCAAGTAATCGAGTTCTGATGGTGAGCTTGAATATCATGGTTCTCTCAATGCTATCGCTGATCATTTGCCAAAAAATCCGTGGAATTGAGTTCTAATCGAGATTTTCGCCTACACTCTGATTCGGTATCTTGTTACAGGTGGTAAGCGGGTGTACTGTAGTACTCGAAAGTTAAATTATCAAACGGGTGTGATTGTAAGATACTTGGGATATCTCGAATCTACCAAGAATTTGCTTTCATTGAAGGTGAGGGAGTGGGTATATATACCGGTTTACTTGAATACCTAAGGGATGAGAAGCAAGAGCGAGTTTGATATATACGAGTTGTTACTGCGGCTATCTCTCTCCTTGTGTCTTCAGCCGTGCGACAGAGCTTGGCTTGCAGTTTTGGTTTGATGCTCCATTACTATTCCTATCTTGTACGCAGTGAGCGGAGCCAGTAAGGACTACTAAGCAGCCTCTTTACCTACCATCCGTAGATTATGTATACATCTATACTTACCGTCCTTGGACTTATGTATCGATATTACTTATAGCTCTCTAATAGCCAATGAAGCCAGCGTGATCGCATCACGCTTCTATGGCGGTGGACTATACCCTCTAGTCTCGATGGCCTCTTCTCCGTAACATCTTGAGCATCTATACCTGGACGACCGAGCTGCTAGCCGAAAACAAAACCGACAACACTAATCCGACGCTGCTGTTTAAGCTCTGCTAAAGAGTACGAGAAAGTTAAAAATTAGCAGGAAGAAGCTGAACAGCAGAGGCATCTCTTCCGACGGTTCCCATGCTGTTGATAAGACTTGGGATAAAAAGGAGTATTAGTGATCTTGACTCCCTTAGTCATGCGCATGTACTTCTCTATAAATTCACATGGATTTCGCAGTGAACAACACAATGCACTAGCGTGCTTCTTCCCAGCTACCTATAAAGTTCCTTGTCCGATTCATCACAATCCCAAACGAGCTGACTTCAGAACAAAAGTTAAAAAATTACCTCAGAAAACAAAAGGAACATGGATCCAAAGAATAAGACGACTTGGTTGCGTTCCGGTACGAAGCGGAAATCAACAGATGATGATCCCATGCCGATTCAACCGCACAGGAAGATGAGGAAATTGCGCCCGAAGCAACCATCGAGTCATTACAAGAAGCTCACCGAGGAAAAGTAAGTTCTCACCATTCCCTTTCCTTCCGACCGAAGCTCTTTGCTTGACCTACTTGAATCCAAAGCGGTATCGATAAATTTCTGGCAATCCAGCACAGGCGCCGGCCAAAGTAAATCGATGTCGATCCGAAGTGGGATGGTATCTATCGAGTGTAATTGTACGGAAGCTCATATGATAGTAGAAAGTCAGAAATAAGACCGCTCCGCTTCATTGGCCTACCATCCGAGATTCGTAATCAGGTGTATGGCTATCTGCTTGTCGCGTCCTATATTGACGGGGAAAAACAAGAGGACGAGGAGGAGCTCGATTACGTCGGGTATCCCCAAGGAGGAGAAGAAGAGGAGGAGGACTACATAGAAGGTCGCGAAGTCCGCAAACGCATTTTCATCGAGAAAGACCGTTTCGACCCCAGAAAACTCGGCTTACACACCGGTATATTCCGAACCAACCGACAGATCTTCAAAGAAGCACGAAGCTACTTATCAGCCCAGAACGACTTTGAAATTAACCTGAATGGGATCGATGAGACTGCAAAATCAGCTTATACATACTTTTCGCCCATACATTTCGACCTCGGCTTCATCAAGTCGATACGTATCCAAATCCTCATCGATATGCAACATTACTGCCGACCCGAATCGCATTTCAACTGGAGCTTTCTAAAGGATATGGTGGCACTGGAGACGCTGCAGATTGCGATGGTCGTAAACCAGGATGACTGGACATGGAAGAGAGTGGCAGTCAATGGGGCTTGGAGAGACTCGCTTTTCATCATTACTGGCCTTGTTGACAATATCAACGATGGGTTACCTGACCACGTTGGATTGAGATGGGACATATGGGACGAATTATTGAAGGACTTCTCCACCAGAGAAAGGAAGGGCCAATATTATGTGGGCGAGCAGATCTTTGTGGACATTTTCTTGGAGGACTAGATTGTCTACATCAGCATCTTCGTCGAGCTTTCCATCGCATCAAACCCGACAACCTACCTCGTCTCCAACATCTATGCTTGTGATCTATGCTGCTGCTCATATCGTTGTAGATCAAGACGTCTGCTGTGTATGTCTTCGGAGGCTTCCTGAGGGACTGAAGGAACCCCAATTCACTCCCCACAGGAAAGCTGGTTTCAGAAAGACAGCTCGATGGCGCAGATGAGGGCTTGAGGTATGAGTCTAGGGCGAGGTTGATTTCGACGTTGTGCGGGATCGATGGAAGGAGCGATGTATGCCTTCAGGTTCAGATCCAACCCTATTTTGCGCCTCTTCCCTTCTTCTCACCTTGAACACAGACATATCCTCAGCTCACGTACTTTTCCACTGGCCGGTTTCATCAGCGATGCTTGTACCAACATCGCATTTCTGTTGGCCCAGTTTTATCTCCCATCCCACCACACCCAATCATGGACGACTTCGAAGCAGCCAACCGGCGCGCAATAGCCGAAAGACTAAACGACGAAAACATTACCAAGTACTTTGCCCTCCTCACTTCTCGTTATCAAATCTAACATCTCACACCCAGCTTGATAATTCGTTGCACCGGTCAACCCCTCGCATACGAACCAGGAAGTCCATACTACCATTACAGATACGAACACGAAGCCCTCTGGGTCGATCCACCCTTCCGTCGTGGCTACGAACCGATAAAATGGCGCATTATCGACCCTCAGGATTTTCAAGCCATGGAAAACGCCCTCAAGGGGAATTTCATCGACAACAGCGACGGTCCCCTCGACCCAGAAACGTTCATCCGCTTGCACCGTATGATGAAACTCTGGGCGTATTACAGGATGTTTTACATGGACATTGTGGCCGCAGAGATGCCTTGGAAGAATCCCGGTCCCGGTGGGTGGAAGTGGTGGAGTACGAAGGAGGGGAGGGAGGGGAGGAAAATCATTAGACGGAAGATCAAGTATTATATCCTTATTTTTGCTTGGGATTGGATTCTGGCTAAGAGGAGGGACTTTGCCTGGCTCGTTGTATTCCTGCCCAAGTTTATAGACGCTGTGAAAGGGCAGACTGCGACGAAAGCGGCAAAGGAGATGGCGGTGAAGATGGCGGAAAATCAGGCGGCCGTTTCTTCAGGATGACGGAGAAGGGTTCATTTCCCTCATTATGCTTCATCTCAAATCATCTACTGCCGTCTGTCTATCAGAGCTTGCCAATTCTTCGTGGTTCCGATGGGCGAGTGGCCATGTTCTTTGGATCAAAAATTGCGTATCGAGACTCGAGAGTCATGGCCAGCAACGCCGGATTTCTTTTAGCTTGAGTTTACCAGTAGTGCAGCGAGTGATCGTATGCCCTGGTGAGCGTGTCGAACTCTGACAATTCTTCATATCCGACGGTAGTCGATAAAGAACGCAATGGGCACGGCACGGCAATCCCTCCTGGTGCCCCCAAACTCTTGCTTGACATGTCTCTCCTTCTCTGCTTCACCGCTGTCAATCTTTGCCTGGAAAGGGAAACGATGCGCGCTGCGAAATCTTGGAGAGCTGGTATCTGAATGTTCCAGCCTCCTTGAGATTCTCCAATCCGAAAACCCGCCGTGATCTGAGTGTTGTCCAACTACACCGAAGTGTACGGATGTGATTGTTGATGTTGGATAGAGGGAGAGCAAGAGTGGTGGAGGACTGGAAGTGGTTCAAATTGGCGACTTCATGCCAAAGCACGTGACATATAAAGCGGACTCATTTCTTCCTCTCCACGAAATATCTCCCCGAGTTGACATGTCCCTTTCTTAGACACATCCTCACACCTACCTCTGAAATAATGTCGAACCACGCAAGAATAGAAGAAGTTTCTGACTCTGACGAAGATGTTCAGGACCCCGATGAGGGTGATATCATGGACCTGGCGACCTTTACCAGCTCGAATACCTTCAAAGGCCCCCGCGTCACCCCTCCAAATCAAAATCAAACCCTCATGAACCCCTCGAATATTCCCTCTACGATCCATCGACAAGCTTCTCCACAGCCGCAGTATGACTCGGCAAAATCGAAACATTGGCACTGCATATACCCGATCTACTTTGATGCATCGAAAACAAGAGACGAGGGTAGGAGAGTGGGAAAGGAAGGGGCTGTTAAGAACCCGCTCGCGAGGACGATAGTAGATGCCGTGGCGAGGCTGGGACTAAATGTGGTGTTTGAACCGCAGAAGATACATCCAAAGGACTGGTCAAATCCGGGTAGAGTGCGCGTGGAGCTCAAAGAAGAGAACGGCAGGATCAAGAGACCGAACGTCAAGAACAGTGAGTTCGCTCCAACCATGGTTTGGGTCGACGTCTAATACGAACCCACAGAGCGCCATTTATATCTCCACATTTCAGCATTCCTGAAAAACAATCCAACGACCGAAAACTCACCCATGGAACTACCGATACGAGGCATGCCTATGCCCGACAAACCCCCACCTCCTCCAGCCGTTCCGCGAGGCTGGAAAGTCAACGAGATAGTACCTTTGCACAGTGCTGCCGTGACGGGCGGAGGCGTAAGCGAAGATCTGCTGAAGGAAATGATGGCAGGCATGGGAGGCCCAGCAGGAGCAGCTGGGCCGGCGATGGGCAAGAAAGCCAAAAAGCAAAAGATCATCAGGGCGTAGGAAAAACATCTCCTTTTGCAATGAATGAGCATATGATTGATGTTGGAATATGATATCACGCTTGAATATGGCATGACTGCGACAGGAAAAGTCGTAGACCCGGACGGGAACTCGATTAACGACGAATAGGCTAGTAGTAAAAACTCTACAGACCAGAAGAGTATAGACTAGTTGCCCCAGGAGCACTAGCCTACAGCAAGCAAGAGCTTGACTGTTTCCTGTTATCCAGCCAGAACCCATAGCTTTTCGAATCACTTTTTCCCATCGGCCACCATTGGGCGCCTGTTGGTAGACAGCATGATGTATTCGCCTGGATAACCTTCAAATCGCACCTTACTCGTAGGTATTATACCCTATCCAGATTATCGTGCTCCTCATGGTCGTCGATTGAGAAGTTTGGTTTTCTCTCGAAGAAATTCTGCACTCAATCATTTTAGCCAATAATTTGTATCTTTTCTTCAACGAAAAGACTCTAGCTTCCTGAGAATCTAAGGTGTTGTCAAAGTGTTGTTACCACTGTTGGACGAATACATATCGCCGTTGTTCTCGTAGGTATTGTTCTAATACCCCGATATCGCTGTTGGCCATAGCTCTCTCACTAACAACTTCCTTCTCAGACTTCATATGGAGATTCGACCACTTCATGAGCACCTAAGCTATCTTCCCTCCTCTTCTGGTCAGGCATTTAACCCTGGACCTTTATAGAAGACTCCTTGGATATCTTGTTTACTACATACGCGTATCGCAGCTTAATATCCACCACCTCGCCCCCCCCGAACAATGTATTCCATCACCTCTACAAGATAATAGATGGAATCCTCGAAATTCAACTGCGGTCACGCAAGTCAAGTATCTTCTGTGGTCCTGCTAAGTTTGAATATTCAATTGTGCCATTCGTTTTGGGGACCTTTGGCATGGGATCGATATTATTCGATTTCTAGCAACTCAACAACCTAGATCAGCAAGCAATTAACAATAGCGAAGTCGAGCCACTATACATAAGAGCAGGGGATTCAGGGAAGGGATGTGCCAACCTACCTGCCATTTTTGCTTTGCATTAGGCTCCTGCTCCAGCTTTACAGGCCTGGGCACAACGTCTGGTACGCCGTCGAATATTTGGAGGAAGCAAAGGAGTTTGTGAAAGAATATGATGACGCACATCCTGAGGTGGAACCCGGGGTTTCTAGAGGACAGCAACGCTGATCCCAAGCCCGCCGCAATCAGCAAACTTATTGAGAGCGAGATACATAGAAACAAGCCCAGCAAGACATAACCTCCATTGAAGAAGTCCAACGAGATAGACGTCTCACTCACCGCCTCACTCACGCCGAGATCCCGGCACGGCGGTGTCTTCGTATCTTGAGTAAAATGGTGGAATGGCGTCTTTTGGGAAACCTTCAAGCTCAATAGGTATCCCCGGCCATCCCTCTTTCCAACATCTATGATCAAAGACGCGGTCCCTCAGCGTTCGATTGATCAGGCGTGGAAAGCATTGAATATTACTTAATTTCCCATCCGCAAGAATACGTGCAAAATATGGCCGGTCAGGAATTGATCGTAAATAAGCCGTCGGATGCCAGGTGGCGGCAAGGATATAAATCTTGACTAAAAAACTCCGATCAACAACAAGTCTAATCATCTCAGGAATAACGTATTTTATCTTGTTTCTCCATTTTCTACCTCCCCATCCATTTGAACGCCATGCCGATAACGGGCAAAAGAGTAATTACCCGTTTCCGCGTCGCGGAAGAGGGCGAGGTCTAAGCGACTCGAGAAGATTCTATTCAACAACCTCCAACGTCGGATAAGTGCGAGGTTTCGAAGGTGATCTTTACGTTAGATAGGTAGATCTATTAATCTCCGCGTTCCATCTGATTGCCAAAAGCCCAGCGCGTTTTTCTATTTCCTGCTTACTCTCTTCACGCCATTTCATCGTTGCTTGATCTTGGAGAACAGCACTGAGGCGATGTTAGGTCGTGTTGACAAATATACCCACGGAACGAAATGGAGGGTGATAAAGCTGGAAAACCGGAAGGCAGATTCGAGGCAATGAGACCTTACTGGGTCCCACGTATTTACCAACCCATCTAATAGATAGATATTATTCGTGACACGAGAATTCGAGTTTGTAGAATATGCCTGGTACAACAGGGAGACGAGACCGGGCTCAAAAAAAAGTCTACACTACTCACACAAAGCGTAGAACATTCAAATCCATCTGGCATCGCAAATGTGGCTGCAGATACAATCCGTAAACAAGGTATGATCTGGCTCGAGGAAGTATTTTTGATCGCATCCGTGTGGTGACCCAGTAAAGAGACGGGCAGACAAAGAACAAAAGGATTGGCTCACATTCCGGCAGCATTGCCCCAGCATGTCCCCTTGCATTAGTCCATATTATAGTCAGCGTAATTATTGCCGAGTGCGGATCTTAGTGTGAGTATACATTGAGACTTCCCCTGATATCAATATCAAGGTGACTAGAGCCGAACGCCACCCTCCGTGAAATTCTGCTCGAGCCACAAGAGAATCTAACTCCTTTCGCCCGAATGGATCAAATATTGAATCGGGAAATAAGGAAGATATTTCTAAGGCATCGAAACAAAGTTATTTATGTGCTTGAATTCTTCTAATCCATGTATAGACCTGCTTTGAGCTATTATGAATTCAGTCCATCTTCGATCACCATAATCTGATCTTTGGTGATTTTCTATGCTTTTTTCGGACGTCGATAAAGCGCAACGATAACTTTGAGCTCGTAACAATTATTCTCGCTTCGAGTCTTTCGGGCTTCATCGACCAGAAGTTTACCACCCTGTAACAAGTCCTGACGCCTGAGGCAGAGGACAACCTCCTCCATTGCTTTGACGGTATCGACATCAAGGGGACCGTACTTATCCCGTAGCTGAGTCCACAACTGACGCCATATATTCTCTGCCTTCCTGAAACACTGTTTTGAATACAAGTGATTGGCGACTAGGACCCAGAACGGGTGCTCGTGGTTGACATTGGGTTTTGACAGTGCAGCAGCCAGTATGACGGCCCGTTCACTCGTTGATGACGCTTCTTTCAACCTTCCTTCGGATTGGAGCGCACCGGTTAGTAAGCACAGGATATCAACTATGCCCCCGACACTCTGCTCTTCGTCCACAGTCTCAAGTCGTTCGCGGAGCCGGAGTGTGTTACGCCGACTCCCCGCCACATCATCATACACTCCATGCTTTTGGAAGAATTGTGCCAAATCGACTAAAGAGTCTATAGTCATTTCGTGTGTGTGGCCGCTGGCTCGAAAGATGCAGGCAATGGCGAGTTTGTAATACTTTTCGGATGTGTCAATGTCGCCAGCACGATCGTACATCCGAGCCAATGAGCGTCTCTCTCTACAGCAAAGCGTGTGCGTGTTCCCTCCACGACTTTCCATAGCACGTAGTGCCTCTGTTTGGAAGCGAATAGCATCGGGCCATATTTTCCGCTTTCTTTTCAAATCAGCTATATCGAGGCCAATTTGAATGGCGAGTCTATGATTCGTGCCGAGCCGTTCTGACACGCTGTGTAGCGTCTGCTCAAACATAAGCTCAGCTTGGTCAAGGTCTCCTTTCCGCAAATGTGCTTTTCCACAAGACCATTGTAAATCGAAGATTTGTTCATCGCCCTGTTTGGAGGTACCCCGATATCCAGAGTGTTCAATCTCTTTCAAGATTTTACAATATGTGTCCCGTGCTTTGGCGTATTGTTTGGCCTGTAGTTCTTGACCACCTCGTCCAATCATTCGAGACATCCGCAGTTGTTGTTTGCGGTCCTGCTCAGATCTAGCAGCGTTCATGAAAGCAACTGGAGTGATTTTTCCGGAGTCGATAGTGGACAACCGCGTCTGACCGGTACTGGCAGCTGGGGAGGCCTTTCCTTGGTTGTCCAGCCCGATGACTTTTTCATTGACATTCACTGTCTGCTTGTTCGACTGGATTTTCTCTTGGTGCTCTTTAGAAGGATGAGTCTTCCGGCGCGGCAATTGGCTCGGAGTGAACGAGGCCACCACCCTTGGTTCAAGCGGTCCTTTGTGCGTTGCGAGAGCCTTGATATTTGCCAGTTCTTTTACCACGCGGTTATGCTGGAGTGTATGGACAGCTTCTTGTGCCTTTACATCAGCCTTTATCCTCGTGGAGACCAGACTGTGGTCGTTAGCATGTCAGCTTCTGCACGAATCATCAGTACTGACAAGTTTACAGTGCCCAACAAGGCGAGTATTGATGTCTTGTGAGACTCGAGACTCAACCGCAGGGAAGCCATTTCATCTTTCCCAGTTGATGCCCATTGAATACCCGTGATTATGTTGCCCTTGGTGTGTTTCCGTAGTAATCGTCGAATCTGTTCCACCACATCGTTGCAATTGACAAGAATATCGACCATTTGAGGGAGAGAAGTGATTGCAGGCTGCAACACGTCAAGAGCCTTCGTCAACGAATCGAGCTCGCTCGCAACAGCCTGTAGATCCATCTTTGAGCCGCGTACGGATCGAGCGATGTCCCTGATAGATGAGGAGAGCTGGCCTATGCAGACGCATGTTCCGAATATGCTGAGTGGATCCATGTTGTCGAAGTGACCATGGCCTTGATGTCTACGGATCTTGTTAGATTTGCAACTTGATATCGCACGAGGCGGGTGGTTCCATAGTACCAGAGAAGCTCTAGCGTGAACATACGCTGGCAGTGGGTAGGAGCTTGTGCGACTACAGAAGACTGGCATCGCGGAGCATACATGTAGGACGACCCTCCGCCTGATCCTCATGCACATGCACCTGCACGATTACGCGACGGGATGATCTGCGGGCGGTAAACCCGAGATGCAAGCAGGTGGTCACTGCGCATGTGAGAAGCGGCTGAGTATAAGAGCAAGGAAAATCGACTCCGGACTTCCGGTCAGGATTTCCGGTGAACTTCTTAAGCTTGGTGCTTCTTGTTTGCGAACCATCATCACATCTCCCGCGCCTAGAGACATCTTCAGCCTGACTTCGGCTCGTTGATCCGTCAGAGTAGTCCGGCTGATAAGGACTCGTAGGGCCAGTGCCGAAATCTCAGCCATAAGCTAGGTTAGGTGAAATTCGGTGATCCGTATGTTGTAAAGAGTAAATACGTCCGCTCGAACGGCAGGGCAAACATATCGGGGTTTCTCTATTGCATATCTCGGTCGACATCGGGATGAACTAAACACGCGCCGCGAAAATGATGGTTACCAGTGATACTGCGAGTTGTCTTGTTCTAGCAGGTTGTCGATATCCTTTTCAGCAGACCCGGTCAACGCTTACCGAATGGAAAACTTGTGTTTCAGGAATGCTGTAAGAGATGCCTACGGGTGAGATTCCAGACAGACGACTGCATTGCAACCATCGGTTCGACCTGATACTTGTTCACCAGAGACAGCGACTGTTTTGAAGTCATCAGTAAATTTCAACCCTCAGCATCCACGACAAGGCTATACCGCCAGACAGCGCCGTACTCCGTTGAAGCGCTCCATGCAACCCCTTGCTGAGTATCTTTGAAAACACAATACGCCAGAAGTCCTTCAATCCAGAAATGATTAAAATACACATTATTAGTAATATTAGCCTCTCATGATCACGATCCTGCGCCCCAAGTATGCGGGATCTTTTTTTTTTTTTTTTTTTTTTCGAAGCTCCAACGCTTCGTCGTACTCAACCCGGCGCTTGTCAAATAAAGGCTTTGACACTGCTATCCTCATCCAGTTCTGCAGATTCAAGCAACGAGCTCAGGTCTCGAAACTTCTTCCCGAATTTGAATGTAATATCGCCGCAACTTTTACGAAACTTCCCTAAGGAATCAAGCATTAGCACGCTTGTGGTCGTGTGAATCGCTCCTCTTGAACATAGCCACAAAGCTCTTCCTCTTACTCATTTTCGGTGTCTGATCAGCGGGAATGGGCGGTGGCGCGGGAAAGTCTTTGATATTGCCAGTCATATTACTGGCATGCCGCCGAGAGCTCGAAGGGCGCGGGTTGAGCGTCAAGAGTTGGGCAGCCGTCGTGGTGGTGGACATTGAGCTTGGTCGATTGGCCGTCTGTGGTCGCGAGGGTAATTTATTCGTCTCCAGAGAAATACTGAACTGCCCATTAGCACCATTGGTACTCTTCATGGCGCTGAGACGGTGCATCTGCAACGCCTGCGCTGTTCCAGTCGTTGTTCCATCCTCGGTCGTGCTCGTCGGTGCTGGGGGTGGGCTTTGTCGAGTCTGAGCAGGCGGCGCCGGCAGTGGATCCGCCTTCACCGACCTCAAAGACTTGATACTCTGTATCGATTGCGTTGACGTTGCGCGCTCAAAATCTGGCACTTCGGGCTTGAGTTCGGACTTCTTCTCGGTTGTTCTACCTCCGAGGATAGATTTCCGCTTCGACTCTATCAATGATTTACGTGAGCTCTTGCTTGTCATTGAATGTCCAACACCACTGCCGTCTTCTGCATGTGCCTTTTCTAGTCTCTCAATCTCACCAGCGACCGTGCTGCCATTCGTCCCCAGCTTTTGTTCTGGCACATCCTGGAATCGTATAACACCGCGGCTCGACGGTACGTGGAGGATGTCGGCAAGAAAGTGCTGAATAAGGTAGGCGTTGCGCTTATTGGTAACGGGTTGTAGTTCGGAAGGAATAGCGGAGATTGTGAGGAGATATGCTGGTTCAAATGAGCCTGCCATCATAAGACAGGCTGAGTGGGTGACGTTGACCATGATGGCAGATTCTGGGCGACGATATCGTTCTGAAAGATGTTGAGAAAGGTTCGTAACCACGGTGAATTCGTCCTTGATCTAGAGCATTGTGAGCAAGATAGCATGGGAACGCGGCGCCAGTGACAACGTACGATCACGTTGGTCTTCAATTCTGCTACCACAGGCGAGTCTTTCTGAATTCTCTCCTTCGCCGACTGTCCATGGCCGTCCTTGTACGCGAATGAGTCTTCGTAGTACTGGGTCCGCCGCTTGGAGGCCTCTGTGACACCGTTGCTGACCATGTTCGCGTCTTGTTCCTCGGGTTGCGCGTATGGTGTGACTGCGTGGGGATAGTCGTGGGAAAGATCTGAATTCGTGGGCTCCAAAGGCTTCAAGGGCTCCAGATCTGTGAAAGTGAAGCCTGTAATGGCCGGGGAGTCTAATGTTGTGTCCCGATTGGGAAGATGGAAGGTGGTTGACTTGTAGGGTTTGTTGTTGGTAGGATACTCGTTGACAGTGGAATCGCGTGTGGAAGTCGACAGCAGATCGGACCCCTCAGCACTGGAGTCTTGTGAGTGAGGCATGCCGTCGTTGGGATTCGATGGGGAAGTCTGTTCGTTATACAAAGCGCGGCGTTGATTGCGTATTCCGAGATTCGACGGGTTCGGCAGGAATCCAGGGTAATGGAGTGGTTCCTCCTGCAGAGCTGAGGGCTATCCCCGAAAGGCTTTTTTCCGGCGTTCGATGGTCACAAACGATAGCTATCGTCGGACGGTGTGGCGTCGTGGATATGTTGGGATTGGCGAGGACTGTAGAGAGAGATATGGAGATTCGATTGGCGTGGACTGTAGAGAGAGATATGGAGATTAGTTTATGATTAGTAGAACTATAACCGACTATGGGACTGTGGATGGCATTGTACACAGTACTGCTGGATGAAGGCTGTGGAGGAGAGAATGGTAATGGATCAGACGTCTATGTTGTGTATTTGGCGGGTGGCACCAAGTGGATATCCTGTTTGTTATGTTGGTACCGGGTAGGTAGGTAGGCGGTAGGTGGGTAGGCGGTAGGTGGGTAGGCAGGTAGGTAGGTAGCTAGCTAGCTAGGTAGCTAGGTAGGTCGTACTGCATCTGCATCTGCATCTGCATTGGCATCAACGCGTTCGGGTACCCCTACTGCCCTGCACTCTCTCCATGTCTGTTAGTTCCATTTCACCATGAGGGAGACGTGAAGTCGTGGATTCTAGGGCGACCGAGTACCGAGTACCGAGTACGGTGCGGAGGTTTGGGCCTGGGGATCGTCTTCAGGGTGTAGCTACAGCTACTAGATTAGTAAATCGAATCAAAATCACCCGGAGATTACTTGTACGGCTAGGCGAGAGAGATCAGGGTGTAGCTGCAGCTACTAGTGAATCGAATTAGCCTTTTCTTTTTATACATGTCCAACCCAGGCCGTTGTCCTCTTTGCCCCTTTTATACGACCACACCAAAGACATCCTATGTAGACATCCTATGTAGACATCCTATGTAGACATCCTATGTAGACATCCTATGTAGACATCCTATGTAGACATCCTATGTAGACATCCTATGTAGACATCCTATGTAGACATCCTATGTAGACATCCTATGTAGACATCCCATGCTGTAGATATCCCATGCTGTAGATATCCCATGCTGTAGATATCCCATGCTGTAGATATCCCATGCTGTAGATATCCCATGCTGTAGATATCCCATGCTGTAGATATCCCATGCTGTAGATATCCCATGCTGTAGATATCCCATGCTGTAGATATCCCATGCTGTAGACATCCCATACTGTAGACATCCCATGCTCTAGACCTCCCATGCTCTAGACCTCCTATGCTCTAGACCTCCTATGCTGTAGACATCCCATGCTGTAGACATCCCATGCTCTAGACATCCCATGCTCTAGACATCCCATGCTCTAGACATCCTACGCTCTAGACCTCCTATGCTGTGTAGCCAACAACTGAGGCCACACTGCCGGTTGAGATTACTGCCGCCTCGTCTAACAAACCACAGTCGCACAGCGCAGAGACAGTTGACAGTTGACTGACAGGCTTAGGCTAACTTGCGCAATTACTCAAGCCTTAAGCATGCAGTGGTGTTCTCATCTCGGATGTCGTCTGGAACCTGTTACTGCCGACGGAGAGGCAACCACCCGAATGATGGCACCCTCAAGTATGGACTACAGAGGTATGAAGGCCATCACTTCACAATGCGGAAACACAAAGAAAGAGGACATATGATCACCGCCTTCCGATACGAAGATTGTCGCCAAGTTCAAATCTCCCTTTGCGATCGCGTCGCCACGTCGACAGGACAAGACGACATCCTCCACCTCAGTCCTCAATGATGCTGACTTATATCGACTTCTTGGTATAACAGCAGCGTCATTTCACGAGAGTGGGTGGAGGCGGCGCAGCGCTGACCTCATTGACAAGAACGACCCGGGCATTCCAACAGTAGATCAACACCAATTCACGAATCCCGTGTAAGAAATAGCATAGGAACAAGAGAGAACACGAGTCTTGCTACGATGGATGCCATGTCCTGCTACGACGGAAGCCATGTCCTGCTACGATAGATGCCATGTCCTGCTACAATGGAAGCCATGTCCTGCTACGATAGATGCCATGTCCTGCTACAATGGAAGCCATGTCCTGCTACGATAGATGCCATGTCCTGCTACAATGGAAGCCATGTCCTGCTACGATAGATGCCATGTCTTGCTACAATGGAAGCCATGTCCTGCTACGATGGATGCCAGGGCCTCTTAATATGCAAATGGCACTTTCCAGGTTTCAGAAACCCCTCAAGTTTGACCATCGAACATCGACGTCATCCATCACTGACAACGGCAGAGGGCAGATTGATCTCCCGGTCAGGTGTTTGAGCTTGAAACCACACCTCCTTCGCTCCAATGAAGTCCGAGCGAGAGGACCCTCTCCACCTTGACAAGACCCTTATGTTTGCCAACACGTCAGATTGCGGTCGAAGATACGACTTTGCTATAACACCATAACTTCTGATATACTCGGCGAACGGACCTCAACAGCATCATATCCAATTTATACTACCAAACATGACGATAAAAGGCCGAAACCGCCGAAGGTTAAATCTGTCTCTTTCAGTTCCATCTCATTATCTTGCAAACATAGGCTTTCTTCATTTGCATTTTATACAACACTATTCTCCATTTCATTTTGACTCAATATAGCAAGAAACATGGACTCGTTACCACATCATCCAGAAGCAGGCACCGGTGCTTATCCAAACCGCCCTTCATCAATCACACGCCGGAAGTCAGCTCGATGGACACCTCCAAGACCACAAAGATCAGCAGACGGCACTTTTCACGATGTCGGAAGCCCAACCACGATACGCAACCACTATCCAGCGCCGTACTACAACAACTCGTATGATACCGGAATCATGGCCGAGGATGTCGAGCCAAGCAAAACAAAAGGATTGCGAGGCCATTTCGTCGCTGCCACAGGCGAGTTTGTCGGCACATTCATGTTCCTCTGGTTTGCATTCGCCGGCCAATTAATGGTCATCAACCAAGCGTCCGATGTCGCCCTCGATGGATCAAAAAGCGCACAATCTGTCGTCTTCATAAGTCTCATCTATGGATTGAGTCTTCTCGTAAACGCATGGGGCTGGTTCCGAATCTCAGGCGGCCTCTTCAACCCAGCAGTACGTATCCCTCCCCACCATCCCGTGACACATCTTCTAAACATACACGAACAGGTGACGCTAGGTCTCTGCCTCTCAGGCGGCCTCCCCTACATCCGCGGCATAATCCTCATCCCCTTCCAACTCTTCGGCGGCATGACAGCTGCCGCTCTAGTCAGAGTCCTCTTCCCAGGCGACATAAACGCCGTCCAAACAACCCTCTCCCCCCAAACAACAAAAGTCCAAGGCCTCTTCATAGAAATGTTCCTAACCTCCCTCCTCGTCTTCATGGTCCTCATGCTCGCCGCCGAAAAGACAAAAGTCACTTTCCTCGCTCCTCTGGGTATCGGACTGTCTCTCTTCACCGCTCTATTGGCTGGCGGCTTTTATACGGGGGGGAGTTTGAATCCGGCGAGGACGCTTGGACCGGCTGTTGCGGCGGGTAGGTTTACGGAGGAACATTGGATTTATTGGCTTGGTCCTGTTTTTGGGGCCTGTCTTGCTGCGGGCTATTATCGGTTGATTAAGTTGTTGCATTATGAGGAGGCGAATCCGGATCAGGATTCTAGTGGCGGTGAGTTTTTGGATAAGTAGTTTTTTCTTCTTTTGTGGAGAGGTGATTTCTTTGGAGTTGTGGATTTGGGATGGTTTGGTGGGTGGTTGTATATATTTATTTGGGTTGAGATGGGGGATTTTGTAGGATATTGTCGGATATTGTCGGATATTGTAGGATATAAGAATAAGAATGAATAGGATCAGTCGAGTATAAGCATCAAACGTCATTTCCACAAGAAAACTCCACCTTATCTTTTCGTCTTTGAAATATTCTTTTAGACCAACTACTCCTTCCATTTTCCATAGGCGAAAGAGACGCCGTTATACTACCGCCAAACATTCTTACTGAACCAATCGTACTTGAAGCGTATACCTCAAGTCATCCGACTGACTCAAAGGACCACTAATAGAGACAGGTTCAACGATGCCCAATATCGCCGATTGGAAGAGTCCATCATAAGCAGCCATTTCCTCATCGGTGGGAATTTGTGGAAGTCGAGTCCTCGGATCCCATTGTACCTTTGCTTTTGACCCGAGACGAGTGAGAGATATTTCGGATCTCATACCTTCACCACGTAGCACCAGGGTTTTATCCTGGATCTCGGGGATACCCGTGATGACGGCTTCGAACCCGCGGAGAATATACGTGTCGCGCACGAAGGCTTTGAAAATCCGTGTCCAGAGTTCAAGGTCGGGTAGTCTATTATCCTCGAGGAATACAGAGGCCGTGGAGCCGCTCATGTGAGCGATGGGGTCTACATGTTCGACTCCGGGTAGGTTACTGAGGGCTTCGTATGCGCCGCCCCAGCAGGCAGAAAGACCATATGGACAAGTAGGGGTAATGCCTATTTCGACACGCGTCCCATTGGCTGTCGCACGTACTGTCTTGCGCATCATTTGGGGTGTCGGGGGCGAGATATTCTTGGCAATAAGCTGGGTGTTGATCAGGAGGGCATTTGCCATGTCGTCAGAACTGGGCACGATCTGAACGATTTTGCCAATGGACGGTTGGCCTTTTTGGTTGATGATGAAGAGCAGGTAGTATCCCGGCGGGCAGGATTTCGTATCGGGTGGTGCACTCACTATGAGTGACTTTGTCTTTCGTACGAAATCTTTGAGGGGAACGAGACGTTGGCCGGTGTTCATTGAGTGTGTCACAGATGACAGTCCGATCAAGTTGATTTTGGTAATTTGTTCCGGTAGCTCGGTACCAATCTCAAACTTGGTGTTACAGACGATCGCTTCCGTTGAAATGGAGTTGATGACGGGCCGTGCTCCCTCCAAAAAGAGATAAGGAGGTGAAAAGACTTGAGCGTCCAGGTGAGAATCAGCATCAGGATTGGGTACCTTTTCAGGATTTTGCCCAGAATTTGGGTTGTTCAATTGGAACTCCCCTCCACCCGCGCTCAGAACGCGACCATCTGGGAGAAGAATTGCCGTTGAGTGGTAGCAGCGATCGATCTGCTCCGAAGCCATCCTTGTCCACTGCTTTCCTGGAACATTAGATGGATTCCAAAGCTCTGCCACATGCACAGGCCGACCTGAGCGGAGATCGTTGAACGCTACGTCGCCTCCAACTGGTCTCCCATCACCGCGGGTACCCCCAGTGACGAGTACGGTGCCATCAGGTAAGATGGTAGCATTGTGCTGACGTCTTCTGAACATCATTGGGTCGGTTGCCTGCCATTTGATTTTCGTTGGGTCGCTCAAGCCAAGGTCGAGAGTATCCGTTTCGGCAGTCCCAGGCTTACCGCCACCTATGAAGACCACCTTATCCTTATCGTACATGACAGAACACCCATAATCGTGCAAGCTGCGTTCCGGGTCGTTACCTGCATCCGCGCGAGTAGCGATGGGCTGCCACGATCGCGGAGAAGGGGTCTTCAGATCCAAAAAGTAGATGAAGGCAAGCGAGATGGAGTAAGCAATTTGTGTTGAGGCGATATGAACCCGCGGGTACAGATCTTTGATCTGACCAGTCCGATCAACACTGGTAAATGTGTTGTTATCAAGAACTTGAGTATCATTGTTGTTACCCCCTTGAGTGGTCCCGGACACCACGAGCGGAATTCCAGATGGAAGTGCTGTGACTGTGGGGTACCATCGCCCCCGTCCCATGACAAATCCTTCTTTTGTAGCAGGAACCGGAGTCCAGGTTCCGTTCACGTCCACTTTCACTGGCACAGAAGGAGCTGTGGTCCCCTTCGTTCCCTGTTATATTCGTCAGTGAATGAATGTAAACACGTGGGCAATAGCAACCATGCATGTTTCTAGCCTTGCATCCGCAGGATCAGCGAATTGTTGTCAAGGGTACCCGCACAGCGGAACAGCCACGATGGGAAGGGTTTATTGATAGCAGATAACCCGATCAAGAAAGAGGATGGACTTGCCGCCTTGCTGGGCTTGGGCGTAATCTCATAGATACACGATTGATCAAGACCATTTCCATCCTCGATATGGCCGCCAGAGACAATGAGGTCTCCGTTCGGCAGGAAGGCATGACCAGAACAGAAAAGATTTGCGTTTGGTTTGCCGTTGATCTTGGGAAGAATTGCGTTCACTGCCAAGCCATCGGGCATGAAGGGTACTTCAGCATCTTTCGAGTCTGCAGTTGTAATGCCATTTCTTGTGATCGGAAGATCTAAGAGCCATGGACGGCAGGTCGCCGGTTTTCTGGGGTCTCCTGGTGCTGGACGGGTATTCATAGACTCGATCTTGGTATCACCTCGCCGGCCCCACATGAGGATTTTCCCAGTACGAAGGAGAGATGCATGGGCGGCGACATTTGGCAGAGAAAACACATTGCTCCATTCCCCGCGCTCTGTTCGTTGGTCGATTGAAAAGGTGAAGACTTTCTGATCATTTTGTGTCGCGACGTTGAAGGTAAAAGGCCTGGGCAAAGTCGCTTCTTCCGAGAGGTATATTGCTGAAATCCGACCAGTAGAGTCATTCCCAGCAACTCCCAGAAAGGTGGGCTCTCGGTTGCTGTAGATAAGAGTGAAATAGTACTGTATCTGTGTTCCCGCGGTGATATTCGTAAGTGGAATGTCGGCACGAAAGTATTTGTTGTTCCCGACTAATTTGTCGAACGCCAGAGCGACACTTGTCCAAGAGCTGTCGGTTGTTCGCCAGTGCAAGAAGCTATCCGCCGAGAGCAGGTCACCAGCCGTATCGCTGCCTGACCATTGATTGCCAATGAAGATGGTGACTGTATTGACGATGACTTTTGGCGTTCTTGGGTCGACCGGAAAGACTGGGCTGCGCATGGAATCGTAGTTCGCAAGAGCTTCAGGAGTGCTGGGAAAGTGCCAAGCATTTCCAGGCGCCATTTTGACTGGTCCTGGTGGTTGAAAAATTCAGTAGTTCTAGCACAATGCAAAGATATCGAGGGAAGTCTTTGTAGGGGAATAGAGAAGAGAAGGAACAGAAAAATGCAGGAAGATTTGCACCATCCCAAACTTTGGGAGAGCATGGCCAGCGCACGGCTGAAGCAGCATGACTGCAGGATTCCTGTGAGCTGTAACCCCTCTGCACGCCATCACAAGATGCTAAGGGCCCTTTGCAGGAGAAAGTCGATTGTACTCAGCTTCGCTTGCAATCTTGTTCAGCTGCTGTGGGGATGGCCCTTGCAAGAAGACGCAGTAGGCTTCAGCTCAAGCAGCCTTATCAATAGGGCTGCCAGCCTTATCAACAGGGCTGCGTGAGCTGAACCAATATTGGGCGTTGAATGCAGTCTGCATGCGTACTTTTGAGAGCGGGGTAGAACTACCAGTCTTAGCACCAGGGCTGCATGAGCTGAGCCAATATCGGGCGTTGAATGCAGTCTGCACGCGTACTTTTGAGAGCGGGGTAGAACTACCAGCCTTAGCAACAGGGCTGCATGAGCTGAGCCAATATTGGGCGTTGAATGCAGTCTGCACGCGTACTTTTAGGAGCGGGGTAGAACTACCAGCCTCATCAACAGGGCTGCATGAGCTGAGCCAATATTGGGCGTTGAATGCAGTCTGCATGCGTACTTTTGGGGAGCGGGGTAGAACTAAATCTGAGGCGTGACCTGAAGGGGGAAGGCTTCGCTACGACTAGTCGCAAACACCAACAACAACAAACGGTTGGCTGAACTCAACACCACAACCATACGCCACCATTGTCCATCCTCATGCCATCGGAACTTGAATCGCATCAACTGTCTCTTTCGATTGAAGCCAGATTTGTGATGGCGCATGTACGCGCTGACAAGCTGAAAACTCGAGTGCAGATTTTTTGCAACACAGGTCTGGAATCTAAGCACCACTCGCGCCTGGCTTTGGCACGGTCCGAATTCGATACGCATGAGACTGACGGGAGATATGGCCGATGAAGAGAGATGGTTGAAGAGATGGATTGTCGTGATAGTTGAAGGCATGTTTTGTTGTACAAGGAAAAGCAGGGGTTCTGCAGACGACGAAAACTGGTGGCTACACGTGACTATTCCCCTGAAAAAGCCTCTCCCTGTCAATTTTTGGAGGTAGAGATCATGGCCTCATACGATCAAGCTTTCCAGGGGCCTGACATACCATCAAGCTTTCTCAACATAGGGCTGAAGTCTTGGGCATGATCGCTGGTAACCTACATTTCAGCTGCGACGCATGAATTGAATTCTGGTGTCCTGGTTCCAAGGTCCAAAAACTGGCTTTGAAGCAGCTTCTATATCTTAGCCTCTGTTCTTGAGTCTTAGCTTGCAGCTTTGTTCGCATTTTATCTTCCGCAACTCAGCCTTTGCGCCTGATATGAGCCCGACATCCTAGCATCTGGTCCCAGTCTCCACACCGCAATAGAAGAGCTCACATCCCTGCAACTCTCACACGCATGTTGTGCTTGTCAGACAGACATTGGATCGCATCTGTCGCCACAAGATATAGTCGTGAGTCTCGAGCGGTCTGGATATCAGCCTTGCAAGAACCAGAAGTCGTGTATCTTCAAGCCAAGCAGAACACGGTTTTCAGCTGATGGTGGTTCGGCAACACCGTGGTCAGTCGCTTGAAATCGACGGATTCTTGCCCAAGAGGCATCATCTCGTCTATAAATTAACTCAATCACCATCCGCAGTCCACCCTGTTTGCTTCATACCAGTCCTGAATTTTGAAGGTCCAGATATCAATTCTTTTCTGCCTTAACCACTCAATCCCCAAACAATCCCCCACACTACGTTTCGAATTCTTCATTCACAAAATGACGACTTATGACAACCCAACCGGCACCTCGCCTTTACCTCCTCTAGTCGGTATTCCAGGAATATCCCTGCCAGCTGAGTTTGCTCTCGAGGCTGCCGACAGGACTCTTCTTCCTGGACCTCTTGTTGATAAAACGGTAGACAAAGACATCGAACCCCTGACTTCTCCTGTACGCTTTCCTATTCGGAAAGTTTCTAGATACGGAGAGGCTATTTCCCGTCTTGTGGGCGCCTTCTCAGGACCAGGCTTCAATCTCATCTTCCGCCCTCACACTGACAAGTCTATGGATACGGATCCGGATCTCAAGCTCAAGTTCAAGCTCACGATCCCAGAGGGCGGTTTCATGGACGATCTTCTGGAGCTCAATCTTACACATGAGCTCTGGACGTTTCCAAAATTGGCGGGCCACCTTGGCGATGTGCCAAATCGTGTGGCTACGAATACCAGTGACGTCTTTCTTCATGGAATACCATACACGCAGATCGTTAGAGACGTGACTGATGCGTCTATCGACCCAGGTACACGTGTCCCTGTTGATAGACTTGGCAAGAACGCCGACAAGAATCCTGAGAAACAAAAGTTGATTGCTGATATCCACTTTGAACCGGGACTTTTCATGCACGTCGACAACTCGAGGCCAGTCTCAAATCAGGCAACTATTTGTCGAATGGCATCTATACCCCATGGTACAACCATAAACGCGCAAGGTGTCATATCGCCCAAGGAGGATGTTTTCAAGAAAGACGACGTCAAATTCGATGGTAAACTACGACCTGGCATTCCAGGGTTCTCTAGTACCGCTTCACAACCATTCAAACTCAACAACAGTGGACCAGCCAATGACCCCAAATTTTTCCCTTTCCCTGGCAATCAATTCAATCTCAAGAAAAAGGACGCAACAAGACTTCCCCAGGACCTGGAACCATTCATGGCAAAGAATTCCATCGAGTCGATAACAGAAAAGATGGTGCAGGATCCCAACGAACTCCTCCGGAATCACAATGTAGGCAAAATCTTCAGCCAAGTCATCACATTCACCGTCGCAACCACCCCGACCCAAACCCTCGATAAGCAGGCTTGTCCACATCTGGCCGCACGAACAGCAATGAAATCAGCTCTAGAAGCCCTCGGCACCACCACAGAGACCCCAGCAGTCCAAAATGCAAAAAAAGCAATCGCCGATGCCATGAGACTCTGTGAGGAACCCACTGCCATCGCTTCCCAAGCAACAGACGCAGCAGCCACCGCCCCAGCAATCGGCACAACAAACATTGCCCAACTAGACGGCAACTCAGCACAAAACCCCAATGCTCGAACGGGCAAAGTCACCTCCACATTCTGGATTTCAACCGTCGTATACACGCTCAACGTAACCAAGAAATTCGATCCCAAAACCGACGTTGCCCAAATCATGGATCCAGAGGAGAAGAAGAATGCACCCAAAGACACGGTGCCGAGTTTTGTCTTTCCGGCTGATAAGGTCGTCGAGGTGGGGAGGTATCAGGTCGAGGCTACGCAGATACAGTATTCGCAGACTGTCAACCTTATCTTTAATGGGTTGGGGTGGCCGCATATTTCTGTGGCTACTCTTATTCCTGTCCGTCCCGTCGTCGTTACTTTTGCGAAGAAACTTCCGAATTGAGGGAGTCGATTGGGAAAGTTGGGGTTGGGATCGAATCTTCCATTGCTTTCTCGTCTATTACATATTCAATAATGAACACTTACCGATCCGGGTTTTCGAACTTTTTCTTTAATACCAGTACTCTCACCGCCCTTATCGTAAAAAATGAAAGAGTAATAATATACCTACTATAAGAAGACGGCGCAAGTCCTCGTCTACCTAACCACGCCCACTCAACTACGCTAACGACCCCTCAACCCCCCTACTGAATCCTAAATAAAACACCAACCATACTCCTACCATTCAAACGAGGTCCTCCAAAAGCAGAAACATCTTTAGAAAAATAATTCCTTGCCCGCATGTACCCAAGACTCCTACTTGAACATATTCTCTCCTTGATTGAGAATATAAGAATTCAAGTCATTGCAACATTTGAGATAATAGAGTTTTAATTAACACGGAATTATATTCGATCTTAGCCCTTTCAGACCAGGTTAATCTCTTATCTCCTATTTCAATTCAAGTATCTCTATATAGAATTCCTTCTCTATACTACCTTTACCATAGCATCTTTCCTCGATAATATAATATATAATACTATTTCCCTAACTCTCGGTTCCCTAATCCCCTAACTAATCCCATATTACTCAACCTATTAAAACCTCTTCAGCTAAACCCTTCCCCTAACCCAAAATTCTATCGTCTCGCTACTTTACCTGAAAACTATATCTCGCCAATTAATTATTTATATATCTTCAATTCGAATAGCTACTCGTATACTAATTCTCAAATCAATATCGGCACGAAGTATTATTACAACCCACCTACCCAAAAACCTCCTATTAAAACATCTATATCTATCCATGAAATTATATCGATCCTCCCCTCTAAAGACGGCGCTCAAATCTATCCGCCGGAATCTATTTCTTAAAATGTACCAAACCAAGCCCTACCCCCAACCCAAAAAATACCCTCTCTAAATCACGATATATTTTCCTATCATCTCCTAATAAATGCTTCTTATACCCCAACCCAAAATATACCTATTCGAATACGAACGCAGCTTCGCCCAGTATCATTTTGAATAAGCCAACATATTTTCGGAAATAGATACTCGTTTAATATTTAACGTTTACATGGCGCTCTCGTATGGTATGATCAATTAGTATTGATACCGTACTTATCCTTTCCCTATCAATCTTAGGGAAGATTCTGTCGCTCATCTCAGACTATCTCACGCATCTTCTCCTTCCTTTCCCTCTTCTCCGGTCCTTTCCTCCGTCTCTCCAAACTTTGCCAAATAATTCTCTCGACACTCTCTTGTACAAAACCACTTCTCCCCTTCCACAGCACCTGAATTATCCTTGCAGGACCGACACAGCGGTTTCAACTTACATTCGCCCCACTCGCACTTGGTTGGTAGATTTCCCACATGCGTGAATTTCATGCATTTCCCATCTCCACGACATTTCTTGAATCCTTTCGTAGCGGGAATTCGTGCCGGGACGCCCAAAGACGCAGCATACTGATGGTAAGGCCGCTTTGTCGGGATTGTCTGTTCGTTTTGATGCGGGGCAAGCAATTCGGCGCAGGGCTGAGTTGACATAGTTGTGGCGGCGACCTGAGTTGTATATGGGGGAAGCGTTGATCCGGCGCGGAAGGGTCGTGGTGCCATTGTTGTGGCGGTAGCCATCAACGGGAGTAGTCTTGGAGTGGTGAGGGTGGTGCTTGCAAATTGATCGCGACGAATCGGTGTTTCCGTGATGACGGCTGGGTTTGTTTGTCTTCGTACTATTTTTACACATGGTGCGAATCTTCCCATGCACATGTACGTATCCTTCATTTCATACTTGATATTCAGACAGCCGACATGATACCACTTCTTGCAAGGCCAGTTGATGCACTTGAAGAGACGATCTTGGGGATCGTATTGGGGGTGCTTTGGCCCTCTACTTTCGTAATAGTAGCGTTTGCAGATCTCGCACGTTGGGTGCTCCTGTAGCGCTTCTGACACGCCTCGTCGAGCAGCATTGCAAGCTGCGGCTTCAATCGCAACACTCATAACTCGTCCATGACGGGCCGCCTCTTCTTTGCTGGTGGAGTTGACAATTTTTTTGGTGGCCTTCAACACTGCTGCATGGCTTGTTGAGCGAACGGTCTCGACAATATCATTGTAAAAACTTGCGAGAGCTTCCGACCGCTCCTGGGAGATGCCTTGATCTTCTGCGCCGCCCGACGTGGTGATGAAGTATTGCGGAGGAGCGTTCTGCAGGTTGTCGCGTTCTCGTGATGATTTCCAGGGAGAATAGGTTATCGCGGTGGCGGCATCTTGCTTTTCCTTCGCTGTGAGAAAAATAGGTTTGCCGGCGGCGACATTGGATGGCTTTCCTGGTTGATCGCGTTGGTCCATCTCGTTTGATGCCACTCGTAGTGACTTGGTCGTGACGTGAGTGGTGTTGGTTGGGGGTCGACTATCTGGATGATGAGTTTTCGTGGGAGATTAGAAATGACCTTGGTATTGTGGATTTGATTGTCGCTGAGACCAGGAAGAAGATACTTACACGCGAAATTAAGTGCGGCGCGACCATCTGACGAGGATCAAAACAAACAAGTAAGCACCCTGCCACTGTGAGCTACCAATGCCTAGCCCTCATCAACTCTCGGCCAGGTGTGCTTTGACATTGACGTCGAGGCTTAGCTTCGAATGTTTACCTCATGGATGTCAATTCGCTACTCCAAAATGGATCAGCCGATTATCTGGTTGTAGTAGTCGCAAACTTCGCTCCCAGCTACGACGTTCATATGTCTGACAAGGCCAACAAGAAGGATCGCTGTACTACCCACACCCTGGGCTTATATAGTATACCCAAGAAATCTATTGAAGAGTCAAGTCCAGAGATGAGAGAAACGCTCCACGGTCTGATCTTGGATATGAGCGGGGCCCAGATGAGATTGACTAGATCTGACACACCAAGCTGGTCTAGATGTGTTCAGCGGCACTACAGCACCACTGACTGTCGGCCCCTACCGCTTCTACACACAGGCCGGTATTCGATGTTGAGCGCCAGCCCTATTACAACCGGACGACGACATCAAGCTTCTCGATGATTCTCTGCGCGTTAGTCCTGGCTGAAGCATTCCCATTCCTTTGAGATGTTGGGAATGGTCCCAGGAGTTCGTTGTATAATTTCCAAATTGATATGCCAAATCACGCTCCGCGATATATCGATCCATTGAATTTGGTGGATGGGCTCTTCGCACTCCATCATCTTGGTCTTTGCCCGGTACATCGGTACGGTAGGCATTCGTTCACCAACAACACGATTGCCAGTGTGGGGATCCAATTCCTGCATTGGGACTTTCTGCGGCACCCCTTCTCTTTCTCAAGGCCTTGATCCTCAGATGAAATCCATAGTTTGAATATGCAAAAGGTTGGAGATCAGGCTCGTAGGTGGGTTCGTAGCGCTTAAAGCTGTAGACTAAATAGGTGATGGGGTTGGAAGGAAGTGGGTGCACACGGTGTATGGATGTGGTTTTCAGGGTTTTGATCCGGGGAGCAGGATGGGGAGATCCGTAGTCAGACGGCTAGGAGGCTGTATACCTGCTCGCGAACCAAGACGCGAACTCCTCTGCCTCAGGCTTCCATCCGACACCATCAAACCACATGTATGAACTGCACTCACCCACCCATGACAAAGATTCAAGAGCTCACCAGGAACCTGAAGGTATGTTTGTCTTGGCTGCCATGCAAATCTCCTACGCTACTTCACGTCTACTGAGATCAATACTGCATTTGATTTGACTCTATGTCCTCATACTCTAAGCTGACTTGTTGGCAAGATAATCATCAAAATTCAAAACAGATCGTCCGAGCACGAGGCAGGACTCCGCGCAATCTTCCTTACTCGTCCATTCTTTCGGGTTGTGCGAGATTCCATCTTTGGCCCTCGCAAATACCATGGCAGTTGGTACCAAAGTTGTAGTCATGGTAGAGTCATGGCCTGTCCCAGTCCTTGACGCGATACCATTGTCGCCGCACGCAGCTTTGACGCATGCAACAGCTTCTGGCCAGAAATCACCTGGTGGGAGGTATACGTCTCGCTTGATGGTTGGCTCCAGGCCGTGAAGAGAGGCAATGCTCGCGATCCTCTTCTCAATCTCCTTACCCATTGCCTCTAGACCTTCGGCTTTCCAATGCATCATTGTGAAGACAACTTTGGTGCTGGACTGGATATTGCAAGCTCCCCATGGCCTGGAATGAATCCCCGTCACAGTTGAGGCTCCAGCATTCTCATATGAGACCTTTTCAAGTTCGGTGATAAGCTTTGATGCACCAAGAAGAGCGTCTTTGCGTCCATACATGGGATATGTGTTCGCATGTCCGTCTTCTCCTTGGAAGTGAACGGTGTCTGAAACAGCTCATGTCAGCAAGATTCTACTCATCAAAATATCGAGCCGTACTTACACCAACTCATCCCTTGCCATCCCTCAACCCAGCCGACAGGTTTCCCTGCTTTCTCCAATGTTGTCGACTGCTCACAATGGATTTCGAAGTGTGCTGAGATTGGGAACTCTTCAAAAGTGTTCGGGCCATCTCCAACATACCCAATACGAGCCAGCTCGCCCCCCATCGTTTTCTCCGATGCATCGTTCGAAGCCGATGCTTGAGCAGCCTCTACAGTCGACTGGCCGGCGTATACAAGCGATGAACCAAGCAAAGGAAAAAATCGAGCGCCTTCTTCATTTGTCCAGTTGATCACGACAATTGGTGCCTTTGTCTTGATGCCCTGTTCCTTGAAACTCCGAGCAACCTCCAAAGCTCCGATGACGCCCAGCGGACCATCAAATCTGCCGCCCGTCGCGACAGTGTCCATGTGCGATCCAATCGCAATCGGAGGAATGCTGTTGTCAAGGCCAGGAATCAGACCAAATTGAGTTCCAGTGGCATTTACTTTGTACTCAGCGCCCAGAGCAAGCATCTGTGCCTTTACCCAATCTCTGGCCAGCTTGTCATTGTCATCAGCGCAAAGACGTGTCACGCCCCCAGGAGACGGAGCGCTGAACTTGGCAGTCTCATGGATATCGTCCCTGAATAACTTGTAAGGGTTTGCTATCCATGTTTCAGCGGGTGCTTACCAAAGTCTGTCACCATTAATCTTGAGTTTTGTAGCCAAAGGAGCGTTTTTGGTCACGGTTGCATATGACCTTCTAGTCACAAATCCCGACGATAAGGGAATAACACGACGAAGCGTAGTGTGAGACAACATATTGCGAGAAGCTTGAGGGATGAAAAACCTGACTAGGCATCAAACAAGACGAAAGGACACAACTCTTCATAAGTCTTCCTTCTCCACACTGCTACCTTCTCCGCATTGCTGCGACAAACCGGCAATTACTTCAAGCAGATCACGACCAGGTGTCATCAATCAAGAGCTCGACCGACGCTGCACCAACGATATGTCGCCGATCAGATTGTTTGTCTGTGTAAATGTTGTAGCAAGGAACCTCGATCCCAGAACCGAATACTGCATCGATTCGTATCATTGCGTTCATCTCCGCCATTGCAATTTACTACTGTTCTCATTGCGCGTATCTCCAGAAGATCTGCTTAAGGCAAGTTCGTTTGTCTCGGTGCTCGCCGAAGGCCCTTCGCCGAGAGTCCCGAAATTGAAACTCTCCGAATTTCCACACCCGGATTGAGCTGCTATATGCGACACGTCCAATCACCAATCCGACTTGCTCCTAGGAACTCGCTAACTGCATCCAGCCAGAGACCCGACGAATCATTATCATTTATGGAGCGCCTAGCGTCGACAGCAAGGTTCTCCTTCCGGGACCAATGGCCAGAGCGACACCTCCACTTTCTTACGCAACTCAACACCATGAAGCATGATCCACGAACGACGTCTCCTCCATCTTTTCCACTTCCCATCCACTTAATTGTTCCTGAATTAGCAATTAAGAACACGCAATTATGACGGCCGTGAATATGGACTTCTCTTATCAATGAACACGCCGATCAGTGGATCTCTGCTTACACCCAGATAGGGAAACCCACAGCCCGGCGCACGCAAAACTTTCACTGATTAAACAGCTGCTTCACATGTTGACACACTTGCTCCTCAACTTTCAACAACTTCAGACATGGAAGTATTTTCCTCGCAGCTGATTGGATAGTCTGGATGGTGCGTGGTTAGCGCATCAAAGTCGATTGCGTCCTAATCTTGGTCTGCTGCAGCTTCACGGAAGGACCGAGTATAAGAATTTACAAAAGAGGTCCGATCGAAGTGGATCACTGCATCTAGTGAGCACTTCAACTCCCTTATGCAGAGACGACTTGACATTACGCCAGAACAATTAGGATGCTGATCTCGAATGCAGTCCACATGTCGTTCATACCCTGTGCTACAAATAACGCGAAGAATGTCAGCGAAACCTGCTGATTCACGTGGTATCTCGCCCGCAAGCTCCCGAGCCCATGGATCCTTCTCCCGCCTTATCAGTAGCCTTGTCAGTTTGCTTTTTCGTGCCTTGATAAACCTTACTATGTTAATTGCATCCCGTCTGCGCCAATGGAAGACTCGCAGTCCGCCGATCAGGTCTAAAGTCTCCGCTAATCATATTTTTGGGCCGCCAATACTATGTGTGCCGCATGCCCTGTCCTTAGCTGGCGACCTGCACACTGCTTAGCGATCTTAGTATCCACCTGTATCAGAATCAAGGGCGCGCAATCGGGCGCACTGGTGCTGATAGCAATCATCAAAGAAGTGCCCGACATGGCCATGATGTTTATACAAACCTGATATCCAGGTTTTGATGCTCAGAACTTCGATCTTTCCCTCTTGAGAATTGTAACAACATTTGCGCTCGAGTAAGTGCCAGGTCGACATGTCTACAACCTCACCTGCACCTATTCTGCCACAAGGCGCCGGCTATGGCGTCGTGGTGGGAATTGGTTTCTTTTTTGCCATCTTGATGGCTGGAATTTCCATGCTTCAGGTATGTCTGGCAAAATCTTTGAACTTAATTAGATGACTGACTTCATTCTAGAACAAATACACACGATACGACACCAAAACCAGCGAAGAATTTAACACAGCCAGCAGAAGTGTCAAGGCTGGTTTAATCGCCAGCGGTGTGGTCTCAGCCTGGACCTGGGCAGCGACACTCCTCCAGAGTTCCACAGTCGCCTACCAGTATGGAATCTCAGGACCATTCTGGTATGCTGCTGGAGCGACAGTCCAGATCTTCATGTTCTCGGTTCTTGCCTGCAAAGTCAAGGAGAATGCGCCTCGATGCCATACTTTCTTGGAGATTGTGTATCACCGATATGGCACTGTTACGCATATCATCTTCATCTTCTTTGCGCTGGCGACGAACATTCTTGTTGCAAGTCAGCTTCTGCTTGGTGGGAGTGCGGTTGTCACTGCACTGACTGGTATGAATGTTTTTGCGGCGATTTGGTTGATACCGCTTGGAGTCGCTGTTTATGTTGTTCTTGGTGGATTGAGAGCGACGTTTTTGTGTAAGTTTACCTCCTATTCCAATACATTCCAACCAGTCCACGTGAATAAGCTGTGGTCATGGGACGCACATGGGACAAAGACTCATTCTATCTAGGCGATTATTCCCACACAATCATCGTTATGATCATCATTCTTTACTTTATGTTCAATGTCTACGCCACCAACGACATGATCGGCTCTCCAGCTGAGATGTACAAGCTCTTGGAAGCAGCGGCTGTCAAACGTCCCGTTGAAGGGAATCAAGATGGCTCCTATTTGACCATGAAATCCAACTTTGGTCTTATTTTCGGTGTCATCCAGCTTTGCAGTGGAATGGGTACTGTATTTTTGGATCAAGGATATTGGCAACGTGCTATTGCTAGTCGTCCTAGCACAGCTGTCAAGGCCTATATTCTTGGAGGTATAATTGCACCTCTTTTCAATTCCATCAGTATAGTTAGCTAATAAAATCTGCAGGATTTGCTTGGTTCGCCATCCCTTTTGGATTTGCTACAACGCTCGGACTCGCTGCCGTGGCTCTCACAGATAACCCCAACTTTCCAACCTATCCTAATCCTATGACCACCAGTCAGGTCTCATCTGGTCTTTCAGCACCGTTCGGCGCCGCCGCTCTTCTCGGCAAGAACGGTGCCATTGCTCTGTTGATCACACTCTTCATGGCCGTCACTTCATCCTCGAGCTCCGAACTTATCGCCGTCTCTTCAATCTTAACATTCGACATCTACAAAATCTACTTCAAGCCAAAGGCGACACCGGAAGAGCTCATTATGGTTTCCCACGTCATGATATGTGTTTTCGCCGTCATCATGGCCGGATTCGCATGCATCTGGCAAGCTGTAGGCATTGATCTTGGCTGGCTCTTCTTAGTCATGGGTCTCATCATCGGTGGCGCCGTCTTCCCAGCAGCGTTCACAATCACGTGGAAAGGTCAAACAAAAGCTGGAGCCATCTCTGGTTGCATTGTTGGTCTACTGGCTGGTATCGCAGCCTGGCTCGCAGAAGCACAAGTTCACTTTGGCGAACTTACCGTAGCATCCACAGGCGCTTCCTATCCAACACTAGCAGGAAACATGGCTGCCCTTTTCACAGGGCTCATCGTCACTGTCGTGGTCTCCTACATCAAACCCGATAACTTCGACTGGGAAGTCACACGCGCTATCAATCTCAAATCGGTCCCAGGAACACCAGCAGGCGAACTCATCGATGGTGTCCCAGCTCATTCTGAAACATCCTCAACCTCCGAGAAAGGCACTGTTGCTGATGATGAGAAAAAGGGGCTCTCCAAGACAGCACCGCCACCATCACAGCCCCTGCCTTCAGAGAAACAAACCACTCACGACGATCTACCCACCGTAATCCACGAAGACAAAGAAATGGCAGAAGACGCCGCCTACCTCGATAACCCTAAAGCCCTGCGTCGCGCTTTCGTCCTCGCCGTCATTTCTTCGGTGCTACTGAGTTTTGCCATGTGTTTCTTGATTCCTATACCCATGTTCTTAAGCCACTACATCTACTCGAAAGGATTTTTTGAGTTTTATGTTGTCGTTAGTTTTCTGTGGGTTTTTGCCGCGCTGATTATTTGTGGGATTTTGCCTGTTTGGGAGACGAGGGAGTTTTGGGGGGACCTTTTTAGGGAGGTGAGAGGGGGGAAGAAGATGGAGCGGTAGATATAGAGTCGGTAGAGGTAGAGGTAGAGTATAGAATTTAGAGTCTAGAATTCAAGAGATCTTGGCATACTTTTGATGTTGATAGGAAGCTGAACAAAAGCCGCATACCAACAGCTGGTGTCAAACAAAACCAACAACTTTTCTTAAACCAACAGCCGAAGTTAGGTCGGCATGGACGAGCTTTCGAATTTCTGAACCTTCCCGGCTAAACCCGAGATATGTTCTATGGCTGCACATTCCCAACCCGCCAGCTGCAGATCGTTAAGCCAGACTACTATTGAGCGAGACCTGAGAAGATGAAAGCGGAAGAACGGCCTAGGACACAACCATTATTCGAAATCTTGGGAGCACTCGTCTTTGGATTGAGGCCTGGAATGAGGTTTCCGTATAGCTTAGATAGGACGATTGGGTCTACTACTGGAGATGTGGTCAGTCCACTTGGGCTCCGTCAACAGTCAATACCTAACTGGTTTGATGACTGATGCGGAAGTGGCCTATGAAGTTGGTAGGAAGTCGATCGAGTCGAAGGGCGCTAAAGCACATCGAGTCGGAATCTGGTAGGAAGACTGCCACTTTAGGACTGGGGCACTCTAGTATGGCAGAAACCAGTATTAGCTATCGACACGGGATCATGGATGGGGAATCGAGTCGCATCTAAGTTTATATGCTTGTTAACAAATAGCCGTCCCCCGGATGTATGATGGGAGATTGCTCTCTATTGTATATAGCTACCTTCGTTATGATAGCAGTCATCTCAAACTAGTATATAGTTAATTCCCAAATAAAAGCACCCGATTCTCGAGATATGAGAAAGAGATTACACCTTGCCTAAGACTCCTTCGCGTGAGTAGGCAGGTTGGCAAAGAGACGGCTCAGTGATCATGCCTGGCGATCTTGGTGGTGGTGAGGCCGTCGGTCGGGGTAGCGTCGGGGAACGATCTCCTTTCACAAGCCGGCGTAGTGAGGTGAATGTCCCCTGAGTAAGGCATGGGCGAAGAATCCGTGTTCGGCCTATGAAGTTATGAGGCGATGAATGTTGTATGGGTGGGAAAGCAAGGTAAGCGATTGCCAAGTGGAGGCGGCTTAGTTCTACGTACGGCGCTGAGGCGCTGAGGCGCGTGACCTATCTCGGCTCGGCTCAATTCTCGACGACACCTCGCATCAGCAACTATCACCTTCACTTTCGTGACCAGTCTGCTGCTCGAAACTTGAGCTTCAAATAGACGCGATAGCAAACCCCGACAGATGGCGAGAGAACGCGATGCTTCAGAGCCTCGGGTTGGCGCTGTTGTCGTTTGCCGCCTTCGTCTTCATGCCTCCTTTTCCCCACGAAGTTACACAGACGAAATCGTGATGTGGAGATAGCTTGCCCTCTCACGGCCCAGCAAGCCCAGCAAGCCCAGCAAGCCCAGCAAGCCCAGCAAGCCCAGCAAGCCCAGCAAGCCCAGCAAGGGGACATGGAGACCCCATGGATACGAGAACCTCCTGCAGGATGCAGTCTCCGGGTATGCAGCTACCGACAGGCTGGGGTCATCATATTCTAGAAGTGGCCCTGTATTCTCAAACATCCATTTCCATTCCCTTTGCGTCTCGAGTTCGGTGTCTTGCTACTCGTCTTCAGTTCATAATCCTTTGGTTCCTGCAATCACTCGTTTTGTCTTAACGGCTTTCAAGCAGCGGTAGATATTGCATTTCCTGAGCCGCATCGAAATTAGGCCTAATGAACTCGCTTTCCTTCCTGAGCACGCGAATTTGATCGAAACACAGCTCGGACTCACTAGCAACTACAATGGCCCACCAACACACAGCGCTATGGACGCTGGGGATGACAGTCTTAGCAGGACTTGGACTATGCCAATACAATCCGATATCAGACATGTGCAGCCGCTGGGATCATCAATCGGTCGTCAAAGGAGATACTCTTTTCATCGATGGTATGACTGCGTCCCATCTAGAAAATTGCTCAATAGTTAACCAACATAGGCGGGTTGGAAACCTTCATAACAAATGGCAGACAAGGGAAGCAAGTTATTGGCACAAGTACGTCAACGCGAGACGAAGCTGTAAATTCGCTAACATATCTAGATACCTATCTGCTACAGATTGATCTCTCACAGTCATGGGATTGGAAAACGAACATCAGTGAAACCGCAGTGACCAAGGAACCCAATCCCAATACCGGTGAGACGATTTCTATAAAAAGGTGGTGGAGAGACTATTGACACCGTTCAGGAACTACCCCTCCCACCCTTTTGAAAGGAGCGATGTATAGAAGCATTTCGACGGATGAAAATGTGTATACGTTTGGCGGCGCTACAAGCCAACTCAATGGCAGCTTCTCCACAAACTACCCAGATCCTTCAGTACGTTTATGATCTCCAATCGACATTTCAGAACCACGCTGAATCATTCTTTCCCCGCAGACATATAGCCTTTGGTCCTATAACACAAGGTCCAGCACTTGGAACCAGTACGATATCACATCAGCGGTTCCAGAACGACCTTCCAGAGGATCATACGCTGAGGCAGCGGACCAAGGGCTCGGATTCTACCTCGGAGGAGAGTTGAGTCGCGGAAGCTCAACAAGAACTTTGGAACTGGGCAACAAGACCTACGGGCTACAAGGCATGAGCGTACTGAATTTTACAGACATCACCAGGTCAAAAAATATGTCGACCTTTTTCTTCGCTGATGTGGGGGTCGTCAGTAGCACGTTAACCTACGTCCCAGGTCTTGGTGATAGGGGTATCTTGGTATCAATGGGCGGGACTGCGAAGTCTGTGCTCTCGCCAGCTCTCTCCAATGGAACTATGGTATGAGCAAGCATGCCGGAGGAACGTTTTCGGGACTGACTTCGAGTAGATCACATTCGACAAAGTCAACATCTTCGACGTTAGTGTAGCATACCAATCTGATCCACCAACAAGTGGATGGTATTCTCAGAACACCACTGGAAAGATCCCATCACCCAGGATCGATGCTTGTTCAATAATGGTAGCGGCTCCAGACAATTCAAGTTATAACATATACCTATATGGCGGGCGAGACCCAGTGCTGGGAAAGATGTACGATGATATCTACATTCTAAGCCTGCCCTCATTCACTTGGTCACGTATGTATACCGGCGACTCCGCCCGATATGGACATACTTGCCACCTAGTCGGTAATCGCCAAATGCTTACAGTCGGAGGATCGCTGAATATGAATGCCACTTCCGGCTGCGATTGGGAAGAGAAGGGTGTGGCAATTCTCGACCTTTCCACTAAACAATGGGGCAGTGTTTTCAATGCAAAGGCACCTGCTTATACAGTCACGCAAGATGTGGTGAACGTGATTGGCGGGACAATCAAAGGTGGAGCAACAATGCTTGCACCTGTCGGAGGATTCTCTGATCCAGGATTGAAGACATTGTTCTTCCCACCCCAAAAGATCGCCACACCCTCTGCAACCAGCGTGCCAAGTGCATCCCCTCCTATTACTGCGAAGAAAGTGAGTGGCGGTGCCGTTGCAGGCGGTATTATAGCCGGACTAGCATGTCTTGCCCTGATTGCCGGCCTACTACTTTTCCTCCTCCGCCGCCGCCGTCAACAAAACCAAGCCAACATCTCTGCCACGTCTGGAGAATATGGACACGAAAAGGACGGCAATAACGTGCACGAGCTGGTCGAGGAATATGATTCTGCAAAAGTTAACAGTCGAACGCATCTCGCGGAGCTAGGTCATCACAATAATTATGCAGAGTTGGGCGCGGCACCGCAGTATGAACTTGCAACACCGGTACAGGCGTATGAGCTTGGTACAGGGAGAGCGGAAGCGAAAAGGCTTAGTGAGATTGAACTTGCGAGTAGTCCAGCGGGGGACGAGACGGAGATGAGGACGCTGCAGGAGAGTTTGCCTTTGCCTGGGATGGGTGGGTGGATTTGAATATAAGATGGATCGCTGGTTTGAGGAGAAAGGAAGAGCAGGAGGATACGATAATTTTACAGGAAGAAGTTTCCATGGGAGGGGATGAGAGTTGGGATGTGGTAGGCTATGGGACGATAATGGCGGCGTTCATAATACCCTCTCGTTCAAATCCTGTTTCTCAGCAGACTTGTCTTTCACTAATTCTACTCACTCTATTTGAGTGGTCTACTACTTTTAGCCACAAGCCCGTGGCGTACTTGATGATAATTTGGGTTGATCTGTCCTCACCCTTTCCCCCAGCCTCTTCATCCAATAACAACGCGCTCATAGACTCCAGCGTCGTATAATTTCTCCTATCCGGTACTCGATCGACTATCGCTGATTTGAAATATTCAGAGCGCGTCTAAAAAGGTTATTAAGAGAAGATCTAGTGGGTTGGTGTTATCTAAAGGGCGTTTGATATTCGGCATGACATTACAGAATTTCGAAAAGGCGGAACCTTTGTAAAGATATGTTACAATCATCTTAATAGGATCAAGAAAAACCAATAGATACGAGATCTATACTTATCATCCTCTCCATACTTGATTCTCAATCACTATAGTAGCCCTGCTATCAATTATCGCCTTTCGAATCCACGAACCTCGAAGTAATCAACCTGACCAAAGACCTACCCAATCCCTCCTTATAGTAATTTCCCAAAAACTCCAATGTCTCGAAAGAATACGATATACTACAAAAAGGCAAACGGTGCAACCTCATATCGATACAAGACCAGATTTCAGGATACACAAGCGTGATTGATATTCTAATATTCTAGCCTAAGAAAAATTTACTATTCGACCCGAAAATCATATCAAGTAATTTCCCAACGTTCGCGTACTATATGTTCGTGAAAACACTTTCAAGATAAAGACAACCCTAACTCCCTCCTCTATTAGCATATCCCCATCATCCCCTCCAACATTCACCCCTACCTCATCTCAAAATCACTCTCAGCCCCTATCCTTACTATCCTTACCATCATTACCATACTTACTATCCTCACCATCCTCACCCCTCTAGCCAATCATCTCCCACCAACCCACCTCCTATCTCAACACGAACGTCCCGTAAAACTAGGTACAAAACTCTATCCAAATACCACTCTACCAGCGATTTACAAAAACATCTATTCAACATCCAAACGAAGACAATCTATAGGACGATACTTGGGTCTGATATTAAGAGGGGGAGGTAGTTTGTAGATAAAATTTATACTCTTATCTTTAACGCTTATATTATAATACGAAATAGGAGTTACTAATAATCTCTTTTCGCTGTAGGCTCTCAGACTTTTCGTTACAGATCGATCTGAGTTAGAGTGAGAACATCGTATCTTCAGACTTCGGGGGATTTGTGGCGGATTATAGGATTCATTTACTACTACTATAGAGCGGGGCTGGGAGGATTGGGGGGAGAAGGGTTATGTGGATGTTTAGTGAGAGGGTGGGGTTCAGAGGTGGGAGAATATTGGATGGGGATGATTATACGAGGGATCTGTGGGATTTGATATTTAGCTTGGAGGAAGAGTATCATGAAGTATTGCGCAAAAGAAGAAATACGCAATTCCCCAATAAACAGGCCTATCTCACAGAAACGCTCCCGGGCCCAACACATGCTTAAAGTTTGCCATAACAAACAAAAGATCTCAATTCCCTTTGCAAATTGAAAAGAAAGAAAAAACCAAACCCCTTGTCCACCGAATCGAACCAAGACAAGTAGACAATCGCAAATGCAATATTTCAACCCCAAATCTTCCCTGCTTGAGAAAGTCTTGCAGATCCCCAAGTTCCGAATTTTCAAAATGACAAACGGTCCAACGCCGGAAGGCCTACCTCGCAAACCCTCCGTACAACCAAGAGAGAGTGTACCAGACGGTCCAAGGCCCCGAAAACCGGCCAGAGGACCTGAAGAAAGCGTGCATGTCGGTCCAAGAGTCCCGACTCAGAGGCGTACCAGACAGCAAAGCGAGGGTATACCGGTTAGCCCAGGCCGCAGACCAACCAGACAAGCAAACGAAAGAGTCGGGTCGATACAAGGCACTCAGAGCCGCAGACCGTCCATACAGCCAAGAGAAAGGGAAGCCTCAGTGCCAACCACAGGGACTACCGCTGCTCGAACTCGACATCTTGGAACACCAAACCAAGAAGAGGATGAAGTTGCTCCAGAAGTAATCGAAGGCGCAGAAACACCGGTCGACGACGAGGACGGTTTGGATCCACTTGATGGAGGAATATCAAAGCCAGTTGTGGAGAGCACGTACGAGAGAAGCCGAATTCCACCAAGCAATCAGAGCTATACATCTGTCGTCAACAGGGAAGCTGCACCTCCGCTAAGCCTTGGACCTGCGCCTCCTGCGGCTCCAAGACCTGTAGCATCCGTAAATGATGATCGTCGGCGCCAAAAGTCTGATTCAGTAGAACCAGAAGCACCCAATTCGTCCCCAAGTTACCGCCCTGGTAGTAGCTTCACCGCTTTCACTGGGCCTGTGTCGTTTGTACCACAGAGAGACGGGATTTCCAGACCTTCAATTGCCGGCAATGCATACCCGCGCCAAAGCATGATCGACCTCGTAGCCGCTTCTCCAAAGTCACCAAGCGACGAGTCAGATGATCAAGAAACGCCAGTGATAACAAGAGTAGAACATATCGTACAGGCGCCACCTGAGATCGAGGATGACGAGCTTGAAAGTGATTCTGACGACGATTCTGGTTACACTCCGGAATCAGTGGAAGATCTAGACGATACGAGACTCCAGGAAGGGTTGGAGGAAGAGGTAGAAACCCCAGTCGGTGACCCCGTTGACGATCATGATGTTGAGACTGAAACTGAGAAGGAAGGGGAGCAGCAGCAGGATCACGTAATGTCGGATCATGAGACAGAAGACCCGGAACGCTCGCATCCGGGAACTGTTCGTCCAGCTGAGGAGATTCTGGAAGAACCCGGAGACGACATGGATGTTGATGGTGCAGAAGCCAGTGCGAAGAGGAAGAGAGACCAGGAGCAAAAGGCGCCTGCGTCCAGGAAGCGTTCCAAAGACAACCATGGGAGGAGACAAGTCCCAGTCAATGGCGGACAAGAACCAGCGGTGCCTCCTGCAAACCTCCATCCCCCTCTACCAGTTTTTCATTTCACCCCCGAACAGGCTGCCTCTATCACCCACAATCTAGAAGGGCTGGCTGGGGTTATGCAAGGCTTTATGTTCGACGCAGCAAGCCGTGGAATTGCACATGGAATCCAGATGGCTCAGGGAATTGCACCACCTCCGGCACCGGCAGGGACAGGAGTCCAGGGCCCCTCCGCTCCAGTTGTTGTACCTCCAGTTGTTGTTCCTCCGGTCGCTGCTCCTCCGAATGCTGCCCCTCCAGCCGCTGCCCCTCCAGCCGCTGCCCCTCCAGCCGCTGCCCCTCCAGCCGCTGCCCCTCCAGCCGCCATTACTCGAGCTCCTTTTGCAGACAAGAAAGGCAACTCGGCATGTCGTCGCACCGACATGAGGCCACCAGGGTGTGAACAGCACTTTACCCGCGAAAATCCGCCGTTCTACTGCCAGCGCGAAGCATGCTTGTGCAAAAGTATGAATGCCCTCTGTACAAACTGCAAGAACAGTGGCAGAGGATATTTGTTTGACGCGCCGAATGGGACTGGCCAGGTATGGTTTTGCAAGAAGACGTGCCTCGATGCTGATCCGAGAGTTATTGCCGAGAGAGCAAGGCAGCAGAAGGAAGATGAGGATAAGAAGAGTAGGGATGAGAGAGCGGAAGCTGCTAAAATTAAGGCAGCTGAAGTTGAGAGGCTTCGAAAAGAGAGAGATGAAGCCATGAAGTCTGCGGATCCACCGAAACCCCAGGGAAGACCGAAAAGGAAACCAAGGACGGAGATGGTTGAAGTGAAGCCAAGACAGGAAGAAAAGGACCAAGAACAAGGGGGAGAGAATCTGGATTTGCCCAACGCACAGACTGGACCAATCAGAGAAAAATGTGAGGGATGCAAGGCGAAATGGTCTGACACCAAGCTTCTTTCTAGATGCGAACATGATGAATGTCCAGGACACAGCATCTGCACTAACTGCGCAACGAAGAGCTCGGCATGGAAAGGACAGCATTGGAGGAAGACCAAGACAGCTCCATATCACTGGTTTTGCAGAAAGAATTGTCTAGAGGCTTTCTTGGCACAGTTGGCAGAAGATGGAACAGAAGAAAAGCCGGTGAAGCCAACGACTAAAAAGAAGACGACTGGCAAAAAGGTGCCGAAATCGACTAAGGCTGGACAGACAGAAAAGACAACGAGGGTCAGCAGGAGCGAGAAAGAAGGGAGGACAGAGAGGCCCAGCAAAAACGAGAAAGGTGAAAGAACTAGGAAAGTGGAGTCAGAGGATGAGATCGAGGTGGATGATTGAGGTGGAGAAAGTTCTGGGCAAATAGTATTGGCATTGAGATCATGTCCATCTACTTTGTAGGTTTTGTCGAGCGTCCTGCAAATAAGACAATGGCAATATTCCTAGACCAGATTTCCTTTGCTGGGTCATCAGCGATACTACATTTTGGAAACTTACCCGCTATGGTGGTTCAGCAACATATCTGCAGTATATAGAGAAAGAGTTTCTAGGTCTGCAGGTGGCTGATGCAGTCCTTGGATAAATTGCTGCGCAACTCTCATGTTCGACTGGCAAGGGCAGCAAACTGAAGGGTTCTATTCTTGATCCAAAACCGTGAGATCGAGACCACATGGTGTGTCTGCACTTTTTAGATTCGTCGCTTAATTTCCAGAAAGCTGGTGAATAATATCGTCCCTCAACGTCGTAAGCGCGTAATCTTTCAATCACATTTTTAAAAGTAAACCGTTAGTATTGCAACAGGAATGAGATCATGGTCACTCGCCCTAGGCAAGTCCCTCGAACCACTGTGAAGACAGAAATGCTTCGTCAATCCGTTTGCAGTATGCACAAAGCATTTTATACTACTTCCGGAACAGTAACGATGCATCTTTGTTGTCAGTTGAAAGTTTGATGTGTCAGCAAACTATGATCACCGTATCGAGATATCACACTTGCCCTCATGTCCTTCTTTCCCTTCCCGCACCATCGAATGTCAACGCGCACAACCTATTTCATGGCCCATAACCAGCAGAAAAGACGGCGGCCGCCAAAGAGCTTAAGCGCAAAGACCCCGTGGACGCCCCAGACGAAGTCGCCGAATCCGAGGCAGGAAAGCGCAGCCGGGTTGAAAGGCCAAAGGGAGCTGGAGATGGCAAGAGACTGAAAATCAAACAGACGGGAACAGCACAATTGAAGAAAGCACAAGCAGACCGTGAATTAGATGCCGGGCGAGAAAAGGCAGACGCAAAAGAACAAGCAAACGCAAGACAGAGGGCCCGCGCTGACGAGAGGAGGGAACAGAGGGAAGCAGATAGGAGATGGCAAGAGCTGGAAGAAAGACTACAAAATGAAGCCAATGAAGCCGTCCGTCGGGCTGTTCAGGATGCCAAGACTGCTGCAGCCGCAGTTATAGAGAAAATTGTAACTTCGTTCATGAACACGGCTAATACGACAGTCGATGACTTGTCTACTGCGGCTGTTCAAAGAAGGCATGCGAGAGGAGAACAGGAATAATCGAGCTTGGAAGAGAATTACAAGCATACCAATGGGAATACAATCAAAACAACCAAGCTCTGAGATTTGCCAGCAAGGACACGTCTCGTCGTGGCCACCAAGGCCGTCACGACAGTGTGAACTTCAGAAAGATCAATGATACATGTCCACAGTATATGTGACATGCGAACGATGAGAGAATGTTCGAAAAAGACGAAAAATGAAGTTGCTGCTGGTTGTAGGAGGAAGAAGAAGGCGTCGTGTAAAAATGCGACTGCCCCCGTCCCTCCAAGGATTACTAAGCACATCTCCCTACTCCAGCCTCAAACAACCGCTCCTCCACTCCGTCCTTGCTCCGAAATAGGCAACTTACCAGCCCAACTCCCTCTCAAACCCACCTCACAAATCTCAGCCTCAACCCGTAATCTCCACGACATGAAAGCGATGAAGAAATCAGGAGAAAAGATAGAGATGGCTTGATAGTAGGTAAACCCCATATCAAACGTCTTATAAAGAATGAGACCACAGAAACATTTCGCAAGAGAGATGCATTATAGACAAAGCCTTCTTCGACCGTTTGAGGATCCAGACCGCATTCAAGTCGTAGGACACTCCACTTTTTGGCTAGGTGTTGTTGGCATTCAAAACATTGCGCAAAGCCCAAAAATATCATGATCTCATTGCTTCATCTTATCATGACTATGCACAGTACGCAGAACCCCATTCCATCTCATATATACCGTGCCGCCCTCCTCATCCTCTTCTACCACCTAGAAAATGTCCTCCAGCCCCTCCCATTTCCCTCCATTCGCAACACTATTCCTCATCCGCCAATACTCACCACTGAACTGCCAATACTTTTCGCCTGTAGTAGGACATGTCTTCTGTTCAAACCATTTAGGCTTAAACTCCTTACCCATCTGTTCTCGGACGCGTCTTGCCGCTCTCTGTTTCTCTTCCACCCGATTCTTTTCAGTAGCCGCAAAGTCATACTCTCCATCTTCCATAGCCCTTTGATCAGGTCGGAGGCGTGTGTCTGTTGGCGCAATAACAGCGCTAAGATTTTCGTTGATATCATTAAGTGTGACCACAAACGGCGTAAGGTTGAATGGAATGCCAGTTGGTCGAGCATTGGCTTGCCATACTAGGATAGCAGAATCCTTTCCCGCTCCCGCTCCAAGCTTGCTATGGCCAGGATGACTCGGACTTAACGCACCATCTTCAAACCCAGGTGTTAGACGTGCATAAATCTTCTCGTTCCATCGTCCACCCATACTCCAGCAAGTCTTTCCAGCTTTGTCACATACTTTGCCGACGACTTGGAACGCACTTCCCTTCGTCCATCCGCGCGCCTTGAAGTCGAGAGTGCAGACTTCGCCAGTAGTCCAGTTCTTGACTTCCATCAGGCCGTAGTTGTCTACTGTCGGGTTTCCAGTGACGATGCCGATGACAGACGATGTCAACTTTTTCCATGTGTACAATTCCTCTCCCCCAGAAGTCGGTCTCAACTTCAAGAACCAGGTACCGAGCGGATTAATGTCAAAAGATTTACCATAGAATTTTGACTTGACAGCACTCTCGCCATAATAGTCCCAATTCGCGCTTTCGGCCCAAGCAGCCCCAATAGGAGGGTGATGGCTGACCTGCTCAATGAAGAAGCGAAAGCCTTTGTCAGGACGAGCGTACTCGTATGTTTCGCCTAGGAGAGGGTTGAAGGGTTTGGCGACACGGCCAATGGTGGAGGCATATTCACTGGCAGCGAAGGCGGCGACATAAACCATCCGTTCGGTAGATTCGAGGCGGTCGGCGGCGATGTCAAGGAGGTCGGTGTATTCCATATCCTCGGCAACACGCTGGAGAAGTGAGGTTGGTTCGTTAAAGGAGACTGGGAGCGTCATTTTTGTCATGTCTTTGCCAATCATAGACTTCAAGATGCCCTGTTCTCATAATTAGTAAATGTATATCAACCTTGCAATGTAATCACCCACCCAAAGACCGACTTTCGGTCTGTCATCAGCATCCATCTTCAACCGTTTCCTGATGCCATCCTCGTAACCTCTGAAGCTGGGTTCGATATCTCGCTTCCTTTGCGTCCTCAGATCAACAAGGGTACCATCCATCGAAGGAAGTTCGTCTTGAGCTTTCAGACCAGGACTTGACGGCGGCATCGCATCCATGATTTCAACATCACCAGTTCCCACAGCATCAAAGAACTCGTCCTCGTCATCAGAGTCATCCTCGGGTACACCGGAGAGATCAACAACCGTCTTCTTTCGCACTAGCTTCTCAGATGTATCCATCATAGAAGGGGTGGAAGGCTGGCTCTCTGCAACGGCTAAATTCTCCAAGGCTTGATTAAGAGCACGCTTGGTTCGTTTTCGCTTGTCTTCAGACTCGCCGATCTTTTGTTCGAGTTCTTCATGTTCTTGCACCACTTTGGCCATACTCTCTTCCCACATTCTTCGAACGTTGGCCTCTCTCTCGAGACGATATTGCAAGTAGGCATCACGGTCACGTGAAATCTGGACTAGCTTACCAACGAGACCCTTCAAGTTGTCCACAGAAGACTCGTACGCCGTAAGAGCTTGAGTGATTTTTGGTTCACCTATCGCAAGCTCGGGATTTGTTGCTCTCTCTTGTTGTAACGCTGCTGAAACTTGTGCCAGAAAGTCGAGCTGTAGCTTCACAGATTGTGTCGTGATGTTGAGTGCATCCTTGGTTTCTGGTTGTTCAGCAGTGCTACTTGCTTCATCGCCATAATCATCATCGCCGCCATCGCCTTCGATTGTTGGTTGAGTACTCCTCCTGCGACCCAGTTCGGTGCCTGAGACACTTGGAGCATATACACTTGGCTCCTCTTCATCCACAACAGTCGTACTCGGAGCAATGCTGCCTCCAGGCACGCTTAGAGAAGAGGCTGCTACGGGCTGCTTGAGCATACTGCTTTGCATACTCGAGGCGTCAATTTCACTGGTCTTCCGCTTCTCTGCTCGTTCCTGCTTTGCCTTGAGAAGATCTACACTTTCCTGTCTCAAGCGCAGCTCCTCTTCTTTCGCCTCATCTTTGGTGTACTGCATCGCATTGTTCAGTGCCCAGAACCAACGTTTTGCCTCCACTTCGTGATTCGCTTTCAGGTTGTATTTCACGGAGGACTTTCCATGAATGTCGATTTTCGATTTATCGCTGGGGTCCATCTGGAGTTTGGCGATGCGCATATTGATGGCACCCCGGCATGCCGATCCAGCATCATCTGCTCGCATTAGCTAAACTCGATATGAGAGGCCAATAAAAGTACCTTGGTTCTTGTAGTAACTCAAAACACCATCTTCCAAGACAAACCATCTCAATTTCCACCCACCAGTATAGTTTGTCCATTTCTTCAAGTAGCCTTTCATCTCACGACCTTCTTTGTTTCCCAGCGCATTTTCGGCGGCTGCTGTTCCCACTGGTGCTGCAGGAGCACTGCCGAGAATGGTGCGCTCCTGTATGCCCTGTCTTGCTTCATTCGCAGCTGGTGATTTCTTCAGAATTGCACGAGTGCGATCATCCTTTGTAACGTCTTGAGGCAGTTTACCTTTTCGATCGCGCTGGAAGGGGTCTGCTCCATTTAGCAGGAGCAACTGTATGAGCTTGATGTCACGCTTTCGTGCACCTTCGTGGAGGAGCGATCCTCCAGATGCTTGAGTCGTCGGATCGGTAGCCAATTGGCCATCGTTGACACTGATGGTTGTTTTGACCCGAGGATCTTTGAGCATCTTCTCTAATGCGTCGTAGTCTTCTTTCACGACGAGATCATGGATTTTGCGAATGTCAGCGTCAACAGAAAGTGACCGAAACAGTTGTAACTGCTGAAAGATCTCGGGAGACTTTGCAACTTCGAGAGGCGTCTCTCCTTTGTAGTTGGCCAAAGCATCGTTGATTTCCGGCTGCTGTAGAAGCATGCGCACAGCAGATGGCCGTCCCAGTTTGGAGGCCAAATGCAAAGGTGTATTCCCGTCTTTGTCTCTGGCATTGATCCCTGCCGATGGATCCGTCGATGTTGCAATGTTTGAAAGTACGAACTCAATCACCGCAGGCTCAGCAATTTGCACTGCTAGGCGCAGAATTGCATTCTTACCCGTGCTGCTGTTGTTGGCCACGCCAGACGCAGTCCGGCCAGACGCGGTCTCCTCGTCGGCGTCTTTGATTGCCTTCTGTATAGCAGTAGTGTTGCCGCTTTGTAGTGCCTGATACAACCCAAATAGCTTGACAGATTGTTCCAGCGAGGAGGCGTCGGGAGGCGACGCTGAACCGTCTCCCAGATTGGAACCCGCGACTGAGGAGACCACATCGGCATCAGTGGGCGCAGATGTGGTACCGACGGGATGGCCATGGCTTTTGGATCGGTGGCTCAGGTTTATACTGTTGCGAGAGGCAGGCGCAGAGGCAACAGAGAGGTTGGTTTGGGAGGGCGGCGCTAGGGATTCCGAATCTTCGCTGTCTCTTCCCTCTCCTTTGCTGTGGCTATGGCGTCCAAGGAGAGAGTTTGCTATTTTCTTCGACTTGGAGCGCTTATGCGGCTCTTGAGGGGTATCTGCCATGGTGGCTGTTGGGGGCGTTGGATGGCGATTCGGAAGGAGTGGTGTTGGGGTACGTGGTGTTCTTTGAACGAAGTCGTGGCGTATGTATGAGTTGTCGGGTATAATTTGTCTGCTATAGTCGTATCCCAAGTCGTATCCCAATGAGGGAAATTGGATAGCTTTGTTATGACCAAGGGGAGATATTGACCTCCACCGAGCTAGCGACGGCTTGGGCCATTTTGCGAACCCCCATATTGTATCCAAGCGTCTACCTACTGGCGAGATAGATCAGAGCTGAGCGGAAATGCTCTCTTTCGCAACACAGTCAACACCAAAATCGAACAGCCTCAATTCTTCGTACGCGTCTGCACTATCGTCGCGTCTTGGGGCAAGACCACCTCCGCAAAAAAAAGAAACTCGCAATGGAGCCGGAACAGTATCAGAACCACATGCAATATCGGGGTTGAAACCATTGTCAGGAGCATATCGAGGATGGTTGCTGTACGATTGGCCAAATGCAATCCTCTTCCCGTCAGGTCCATGGTTGTATCAACCTGCCTGGACTTGGATGAACCCGCGACTTCAGAAGCAGGAGGGATTGCACGTACGGGTTAAAACCTGGATCATCTTCAATATCCAACTAGGCACACAGTCGATCGATCATTCATACTACACTTCCCCTTTCTCAGTTGAAGCGCCCATCGAAGCCTCCAACGGCCTTGAGCACAAGATTAATTGTGTGCTAGATCCTTATGCCTCGACTTTTGGTGTGTCACCCAATGCCATTGCAGCTGAACCGCCGACTATCATCGACAGAGCAGCCAGACAAGATGAAAAAACGATGACGGACCTCGTAAACGCTGAACCCGAATTGAGACACTGGAAAGAGACACTGGAAAGAGACATTGGAAAGAGACAATCACCACCGTTCTCTCAGCAATCTTGAAAAGACTTGGTGACCGAAGAGGTGCTGAGGGAGGTGGATGTGCGACACCACACCCCTTCGCCGTATCACCAGTCAATTCTGCTTTCTCTATCCTACCGGAGAAGTAGACCGATACTCTCCGTGCACCATTCAACTTCGCGCTTGCCTCTCATTTGTTAGCGTGGGCTATCTCTGTCCCTACGTGTGCCAGTTTCAAGGAGATATGCGCTAAAATCAAGAAAGAGGGCTCGTTCAAGATTTTCTCACATTGGGCAGATTTGAATTTGACCATCACAGAGATGAACGGTACGTTGAGGGTGAATTAATGCGAAAGTGTTGATGGCGAATCGGTGTATGGGAAATGGGTGTAATATTTGTTTTCGACTCGGAGGCTATGAATCGATTAGTTTATCAACCAATAAACGCTAATAGATTGGGCTGGAACAGGGTGGGAGCTATACCATTATATAGTAATGGTAATTAAACCTAGTATCTTACCTACATAGCCGCGAGGTCAGGACATTGTTACATTTTTGACCGTATTCATCTTCTAAACTTTGAAAGCCGTAGAAATAGTGAAATACTATATACCTAAAATTCCTCTATATATAGAAGCTACTTATAATAACTACCATCTTACATGGAAATTTATATATATAGTAGTTGAGCTAAATATTAAATTAGTTAATAATATTCAAAGCTTATACTATATTCTAGAATAGCTAGTATATCTATCTATCTATATACCGCAATTATATTATACTTATCTCGTCTATTTCATCTTGGATCTTTATATATACTCAATGTCACGGGAGACCCTAGTGTACACTAAAAGGTAAGGTAGTAGATAGAACTAAGTCAACTAACGAGCTGGAGAGGGGGAGGAGCTTTCTCCTTATACTCTAACGAGGAGACCGTACTCTAACGTACGGTCTCCGGTTCTACTCCTTTCGTAGTCTATTCTTCCTTCCTTTTAGCTACTAGGGTACTAGCCCCTAATATTAGCCCTATTCTTCCCCTTTAGCGACCGGCTAAAAACGCCTAGCTCCTACTAGTTTATTATAAGGAGCCCTAAAGCCGCGGACTCCCCTCCTCTCTCTAGTACCTTTCCGGCGGTCTTACTTATATAACTCGTACGTGACCCTTATTTAGGTAATAGTAGCTCTACCCCGGGCCTAGGCCCTTATAAGTTACTTTTTATAGTACGTACGCCCGGGTGTACCCTATACGTCCGCGTACTTACCCCGCTACTTAGTACCCGTTTCCTATTAAAGACTCGACAACCTCCTGAAGCCGGGCGTTCTATTATAGTATCTATAGTAACCTATCCTCCTACCTTCCTAGTCGTTAGGAATAGAGTCTACCTATACTAGAGGCGTCTCTAGTCCCCGTAACTCCTATAGAGGAGTCTCTAGTCCGCGTAACTAGCTATTTAGACGTATCCTAAGTATTATAGTACGTTATTTGGCTGGCCCCCGTCCTAGGACCGGGTAGCCCGGGCAATTTAGCCGGCTTCCGTAGGTTTCTCTCGTATCGCTTATAAACCCTCTTGGATAATACCAATCCCAACTCCTAGTAAATACCCGAAATATAACTTACCGTAATAGCCTCGTACGCCCGCTCCTTCTTAGCCGCCCTCTACCGAATTCCTATAGGGGGCTATCGTTTTCTTATACGGGTCTATAAACTAGTTCGAACTCGTCTATAGCTACGGTATCCTCTATAGCTTCTAGTAGCTCCTACGTTATATCGTAGTAACCATACTATTTTACTAGGGCCTCGCGCCCTCGTCCCTACCTAGCCTTTCTAGCGTATAGGATCCTCTCTACTTCGAACTCCTCGTACGACTCTAGTAGTACGGGGCCTAGTTAGGAGTTATTAATAATCTACCTAGGTAGTAGGTCGTCCGGGCACTACCGTAAAAGGTTAGGGTGAAATATATTATATATCCCGCTAGGGATACCCTTAAGCTATACGGATATTAGGCTAATAACTTTAGCTACTATATATTTAGCGTATTACGTATCTAGCTTCTTCTTCGGCCTCTTACTACCGTAGTTCCTTAGGTCTAGCTATACTTTATCGCCGACCTAGAACCTTCGGGTAGGGACCTACCGCCTATTATAGGACTCCTCCTATTACTATTACGAAACCCCTATTAGCGATTAGTATAGCTCCGTAATCCTCCCTATCCTCCGAACGAATTCTTTAGCCCTCTATTTAGCGGGGATCGGGACGGATTCTATAGCTACCTCCTTTAATAGTATAGCTATAGGGGCTTTAAAGCCGTATATCGTAAAAAATAGCGATATACCGATTCCCGTATAGTATCGGCCGTTTACCGCCAACTAGGCTACGGGTAGCTACTAGGCCTAGTCGTTCTAGTTAAAGTTTATAAAGTACTATAGGTACGCCTATACTTTCTAGTTAAGGCGCTCTAGGCCTCCGTCCGTTTAGAGGTAGTATATACTACTTAACCGCTACTCGACGCCTAATAGGCGATAGAAGTATCTCTAGAAGGCGCCCGTCTAGTTCCTTCCGCGGTCCGATATTATTACCCTAGGTAGCCTATAGTAGCGTACCTAGTATCTTAGGAACATTTCGGCGTAAGTCTCCGTATTAGTAGTAGGTATCGCTTTAAAAACTACGGTCTTACTTAGCCTATCCTTTATTATATAGAGGTTTATATTGCTATTAGACTCCGGGAGTTCTACTATAAAATCGATTAATAACTCCGAGAAAAATCTATTAGGGACTAGGAGCAACTATAGGAGACCGTATTTAGCGCTACGCTAAACCTTATTACGGTTATAGCTATTATAGTTCCGTATAAACCTCTATATATACGAGGCTATTAGTAGCTAGTAGAAGTCTCGGCCTATAACGGAGAGCGTATTCTCCCTACCTAGGTAACTAGTTACCGCGGAGTTATAGTTCTTCTAAATTAGCTTAGTCCTTAAATTATCTAGACCCCTTATATCGTCGTCCGACTCCTTTCGCTCTACGTCTATTATAAACGGGGCGCCGGGTACCTATAGCTTTCCCTAGTATCGTAATAGGCCTTAGGTATCGATCTTATAGTCCGCGATTTGAATTTTAATACGGGCCCTAGTAGGAATAGCTTACTCGCTAGACTATACCGCCTAGAATACCTATTAATAGTATATATCTTTAGTAACTACCCTATCCTAGAGCTCGTTAAGGGCGTTTTCCTAGAACGAGCCTCGACCTATACTAAAAACCTTATATCCTATTACTATAGGGGCGGCTAGCGTATACTTAGTTAGGCTAGCCTCTAGGATTAGCTATTAGACCCTCGAAGTATAATCGTAGTAATCTAGGTTATCCTAATCTTATCTAGATAGTACGTCTAGAACTATTACTTCTAACCCCGGGCGATATACTATAGAGAACCTATATCTTATTAGGGTCTCCGCGAACCGTATCTATCGCTTAGATAGCCTTTGCTTTTTTATAAAGTATTCTAGGTTCCTATAATCCGTTATAATTATAAACGGACTATAGCTACGAAGCTCCGTATCCTAGTACTATAGGTACTAGACTACGGCTAGTAACTCTTTATTATAGATATCGTAATTAATTTCGGCCTTATTTAGTTTTTCTAAATAGAAAGCGACTAGGTAGTGAACCCTACTAGTCTTCTAGCTTAGAACCCCGCCTAGCGCGAAGCTACTACTATCGGCCTCTAGAAATATCGAAAGCGCGGGATCCTATTATCGTAGTACCGGAGCGCTTATAAAATACTCCTTTAAATTATTAAAAGACGCCTAGGCCGCTTCGTCCTAGGAGAACGTAGTATTTACCCTAGTTAGCGACGTAAGCGGGGCGGCGTATATAGAGTAGCCCTTAATAAATATTTAGTAATAGTTCGTAAATCCTAGGAACCTACGTACCTCCCTCTAGTTACGCGGGACTACCTATTCTTAGATAGTTTAAACCTTCTCCGGGTCGGCCTAAAGGCCCCCCCCGTCAGCGTAAATAATAAAACCTAGATACTTAATACTCTTCCTTACGAATTCGCTCTTCGCGGGGTCTAAGTATAGGCTAGCGTCCTAAAGCGCCTAGAGAATAGTACGTACCTTCTCGAAATAGTCTTTACGGCTCTCTTAGGTATAGATTAGTACGTTATCTATATACGCCAAGGCGTATTCGTTAAGGAACTTCCGAAGTACTATATTAATATACTATTAAAAACTAGACGGGGCCCTAGTTAAACCGAACGGAGTTATAAGCTACTCGAATAGCCTATACCTAGTCTAGAATACTATCTTATACTCGTAACCCTAGGCTATCCTAAGCTTCTAAAATACGCTTACTACGTCTACCTTTAATAAGTAGGTATAGCCCGTAAGGTTCCGGAGGGTCTCCGAAATAAGTAGAAGAGGGTATCTATCCTCCTTAGTTACCGTATTAAGTACTCTATAGTTATAGTAGAACCTTAGGCCCCCTGTAGGTTTCCGGATAAAAAGTACTAGCGCCCTACCGTCTAAGCTCGATAGCTAAATAAACCCCTTAGCTAGTAGCTCGTTTAACGTTTTCCGTAGGACTAGGAGCTCCTCCTTAGATATACTATAGAGCGGCCCCTATAGTAAGGACTCTATTATCCTATTAAGCTTCGTACGTAGCTCGATTCTATAGTCTACCCCTAGCTAGTAGGGGGCGAGTTTTTCCGCCTCTAGGCTTAAAAATAGTAGGATTATATCGTAAACCTCTAGGGGGAGTTACGCGCGGAGTTCCGCCTCCGTATTAGGCCTTTTCTCTATTATAGCCTTCTCGAAGTCCTCTATTACTATAGTAGTAACTATTACCGAATAACCGTCTTCTACCTTTTTAATATAGAAGGTTACTAGCGTAACTACGAAGTTATTAGTCTCTAGCTATACCTATTCCGTTAGTATTAGTATAGCGTCCCCGCTAGAGCTCTCTAATCGATAGGCTACCGTATAAGGATCGCCGTCTTCTACCGCTTTAGGGGCGGATTCTACTACCTACCTTACTACCCGCCCGTAGTATAGCCGGCCTTCGTTAGGCGCTATCCGGATACAGTTATATACCTTCTAGGGGTTCCCTAAAATAACCGGAAAGGCTAGTTTAGGGACGTAGTATACGTAGACTACCTACTTAAAGCCGGCTATCTTAAGTTTTAGGGTAACTACCCTCTAAATACTAGACCTGGCTATATCGCCTATAGCGCCCCGGATCCGTCTCGTCGTTTTTCCTACCTTAGGGAGTCTAAGCCGTTTAGCTAGGTCTCCGTCTATTATAGTATAGTACTAATAGCCTTCGTCTATTAGGGTAGATACGTAGGAAATACTATTAATTACTACGTCTATAAGTATATTATTCCCGTCTATATTTACCCGGTAAGCGTCCTAGTCCTCTATTAGTACTTAACCTACTCCCTTCCTCTATCTTCGGAGGGGAGCTATCCTTTTCCTAGCGGGTTAGACTTAGTAACCTCTAGGACTAGGGTAGTCTCCGTTACGGCTAGGACCGTTAAGGTATTTATCCCTACCCCCTTTTAGGAGGGTTACTTAGTAGGGCGGTATACGTAGTCGCTTATACGGTACCCGCTCCCTCCGTACTAGAAGTAGAGACCCTTCTCCTTACGGCCGTCTAGCTCCACCTTAGATACCTACTTCGCCCTTAGTATAGCGCTACTCCCCCCTTACGTAGGGGGGTAGGGTACGGCCGCCTTAGCTCGGCCTACGACCCGTACTAGGGTTATAATAATATCGCCGTCTACGGTACTACCGTATAAGGCTAAGCTTATAGCCGCCGCGGTATAGGGGTCGCCGCCTAACTACTTCTACTTAGACCGCTAGGTCGAGAATCGCGTAGCGAACTAGCTAGTATATTTATAGTTCTATATAATACGTCTAATCTCTATAGTAAATTAGGTATACCCTATCTCCCTCTATATAGTTACTAGAAGTATATTATCTTAGTTATAGAGGGTCTTCCGTAGCTACTATATCTTAACCTTATCGCTCTACTAGGAGCTATTAGATACTAGTAGGAGTTCGTTAAAGATTAGCTAGTAATCCTACTATAGCTAGCCGTCGTTATATTTTAGGCTTACTAGCTTTTCTAGGGCCGTCGTCTTTTCTATAGAGTCCGTAAAAATACGCTTAATCTCTAAGAGAAAGTCCTCGGGGTTCTATTTACCGTTAGGGCCGCTAGCTACCTAAAATCCCCTTATACGAGCCCTTTTCTTATAGGTTAGGTAGTTATTAATAGTATCCTAGTAAAAAGGGGCGGGAAGTACCGGCTTCTATACGGCCCTCGTCCTATAGGAACTCTAGATTTAGAGAAAAAAATCTCTAAAAGTAGCTATAGACCTATTCTATTATAGCGGTCGCTATTCTCGAGGTCCGTAGACTAGGTTATCCGTTACGGAGTCCGATCCGCCTAGGCTACGGTCCTAGATAGCTAAGACTAGGCTCTAGATAGATACGTCGTTACCCTTTAGCTCTACGTAGGCCTTATCCGCCTTAAGTAGACCGGCCTACGCCCTCTATAGCTAGGCCTCCTACTCCTCTAAGCGGGTAGCCTAAGCCTACTACTACGCTATTAACTACTAGATAATAGTACTATAGTTATACGGCGTAATATCGCTACTATCGCCCTCTATAGGGTCTATCGTAGTCTCCGTAGCTTCTAGAGCGCGTCGAGAGAAAAAATAAAAAGAGTTAACTTAATATTACGGGAGACCCTAGTATATACTAAAAGGTAAGATAGTAGATAGAACTAAGTTAACTAACGAGCTAGAGAGGGGGAGGAGCTTTCTCCTTATACTCTAACGAGGAGACCGTACTCTAACGTACGGTCTCTAGTTCTACTCCTTTCGTAGTCTATTCTTCCTTCCTTTTAGCTACTAGGGCACCAGCCCCTAACACTCAACTAGATTAAGTACTTATAACTACTCTTTATATAGTCAACTATCTATATCTTTTGAGATATCCAATTTTTTTAATATTACCGTGACTAATAGGCGCCTAGATAGCTCTCAAGGGCCTAATTCGGTACTATCTTAATAAGGTAATATAGTAGGTCAAAAGGATTTATTATAACGCCCCGTTTGAAGGAGGTATAGTAAGCAAGCTAGGTATATCTAATCTCGGAAAGTTATTTTGTACAAACTGTCGGTAGTAAAGGATAGACGCAAATCGTACCGCTGGAATACAAAATACACTTAGAACGTCAAGTATTTGAGATTTATAATATAAAACCTTCTTTTTAGTAATCCGATAGGATTATAATAGCCGTTATATTCGTATAGTTATAGTAGCTTCTTTATATCTTACGCCGATTTAGACACGATGTTAGGATCTACCAAGTATAGATCCGAGCGATACCAATAACGAGGAGGTCAGGGGATGAAATAAACGTTGAAAAAAAATATCAAGATAGGATTTAGGAATATTATTATTTATAGGAGTAGGCAAAGTAAAGGTAAATAGGACGATTAAATGAAATCTTACTATACCTCTACTAATAGGGGTTATTAGTAATCTACTTTTCTTTTTAAACAACTACCCAATGAATAAAGAGCTCGAACATTATCATATCGCTCTCTCGTAGTATGGAACAAGCTCCGGTATACACGAAGTCGGTTTTTGCACGACGCCTGGTCACGTGACAAATTATCGACAACAACTAGTAGCAGTTTCTTCTAAATACAGTGTTCTGCCCTATGAATCCTCACCACTCCCATCTATGATAACAATGTAAGGCTATAAGACCGAAAACTAATCTCAGCAGCCGGTTCAAAACCAAAAGATTCAACATCCCTTAAACAACAGGTAAGGCAAATATCATTACACTACCATCCTGTACTGTGATATCCATCAAGTCCCAACTGACAATAATATTTCCAGATGTCATCTTTTAGCCCCTTCGATTGGATAAATGGAGCAGTCGGAACCCCGCCAGGGAGGTTCTGGGGCTTGGTCGTCATGTCTTGGGCAGTGTGTCTGCGCTTGAGAGCAGACCGGTTGACTTGTCGATCCCAGAGAAGGTGTTTTCGTAGAGACTCTGTGAACTCTGTAGAGAGCATGTTCCTACGTGTAATGCTAGGAGACAGCGCTGGAGAATTTGTATTAGAGGTGGTTATCTTAATTGGGCGAGCTCGCGAAGCCGGCGCGAGCCCTTGAGCAAGGTTTTGAGCAAATCCCTGGAGTGCGTTTTTTGGAGAATAGCCAAGAGGACCGTTGGGAAATGTGGTACGCCATCGTCGGATCTCCGGTATGGAGCGCGATGCAGCATTTTGTAGCGCAGCAGCGCGATCCTTCTCTTGTATCAGGGTCGTCAGAAGTGATCGTCTCGAAACCAAGTTGGGCTTGGAGTCAACGCGCTGGAATGTGGGCTGATTGATGGTTGGTGAGTTTCTGGGCTCGTCGTCGTCGTCGTCTTCCCAATCATCCTCTACATCCTCATCTTCGATTGAGCTTCCAGAGCGGTCTTCTTCTTCTTCGTCCTCCTCGTCAGTATCGTCGAAGACTTCTTCGCTCTCGTTTCGTTGGTCTTGGATGGAGCGCGACTTGAGGGAGTCTCCGTCGCTGGACGAGCTACCAAGTTGGAATGTTGCAACCTTCTTGGTAGGGTGGAGGCTAGAGATGAAGTCCTTCGAGAAGGAGATACGGCGTCCTGAAAAGCCATGTACGATCCTTGTGGGATGAGATGGAGAAGAAGGAGGAATATCAGGAATAGTAGTAGGAAGAGGAGGATGATCAGGAATATGAGGAGTAGGATGAGTAGGATGAGTAAAAAGAGGATAATGAGAAGGAGAGGGAGGGGGGGTAGGAAGAAAAGTAGGAGCAGGAGCAGGTGAGGGACCTCTTGATTGCATCGAAAGTACTGCCTTGACCGGTGAAAAAATCTAACGCCCAGTTTGCGAGGGAACAGCCAGATATAACAGCTAGGACCCAGAGAGAGATATGGGCCACTCGAACTAGATTGGCTTAATTTATCTATCCTCCAGTAGATCGACAAGCCAAAACGGATGGAAGTAGGGACGGGACGCAACGCCACATGTATTAGTCCCTAGCTAGTTTCCTCCGGCTAACCTCATCCTCCGTTTGTAGTAGGGTCAGGTTGAGCCAAGAGTGAGCGCCGATTATAATGACAAAGATTATGGAAGCGGATATAACATGGAGCACAAACACAGTGGTAACAAACAAAATTTCTTTTCAATTTCTCAGCTGCCACACTCTTCAATCAATATATACCTTCAATCATTATCAACTCTATCTTCCTCCTAATTCACATTTTCTCGCGTAGACGCTAGGATGATAAGGTTGGATGGAGTGTGTGCCGACGCTGTACAAACTCAAAGAAAAGTCACCTCCTCAATTTCTTGAGCGGAGAGCGGTGACCATGTAGGAATATTTTGACCAATCCCTAGCTGCCCTAAAGCGGAAAGTCCACCGGCAATGTTGCATGCATGTCTTTCTATGATACTCAAAAAAACACCATACTTGCTTTGCAAAATTTCCATAGCATGGCGATCGTCCCGAGGAGTTGGTGGAGGAGGGAAGTGTTATCAACGAGGAGTCCGGCATTATGGTAAATAGGAGAGGCCAAGGGTGTATGATTGGTGGTGGTTATGAGGTATTGAAAAGTAGTTAGCGAGAAGTAAGTATGTCATTTGATACCTTATCAGCTCAATCCGACACACCCGAGAGAGAATACGCCCCAACGCCCCCCACTGCGACTACGCAAGCCTTAATCTTAATCCCGTCGTGATTGTGTCCGTTCCTTCTATTTCGATCTTCAAGATTTGTGGCGGCTATAGTCCAGCCCGTGCCATCTCCCGTTCCAATTCAGATTTAGCAGTTGTTGAAGATACCGACTTCCACAAAATGCAGCCTGCAAGCCACCAAATGTGTACCATGCCTTTGGATTACCGTATATACATGGGGGTCACATGCTCAAAATTAAGAATGAAAGCTTGGAGGACAAGCTGAAAAATACAATTTAGGAGAATTTAAATACTCGGGGAAGGAAAGTTCTTCATTGGGTTAGGTGGCACCATCGATCAATTGGAAGGGAGGGGTAGGCAATAGGCGAGGATCATGACCTTACATTCGATCCTTGAAGGTTCTGCTCCGGCCATCCGTCCATACATCCATCCCAATCGAAAGCACTCTGGGAACCAGATAAACGATCGCCCTTTCGTTGGCTGACTACCCCTCCCTTCCAATTGATCGATGGTGCCACCTAACCCATCGAAGAAGGTTCTGCTCCAGCCATCAATCCATCCATCCATCCATCCATCAATCCCAATCGAAAGCACTCTGTAAATCATCGCCCTTTCGTTGGCTGAGGTTGGTCTTCATTTCAAGATCAGGATTCCATTGTTTCAATATTTTTCCCGTTATTATACCAAGTAGAATTTCAATCAGGCAGGAGAACGATAGATGAGAGGAGGCTAACAGAAGAAATACCTATTGAGGCTGTTAGTGTCCTTGTTTTTGAAAAGTAGACTATGCTCTTACGCAAGTTGATAGATCAAACCGATCTATGCATAAGCCAATAACAAGAAGTCCGACAGTCGAAGTTAGATAGTATAGATACAGAGCGATTCCAGAGCGCCAGTCTTTCTTGGAATGGACTACTCTGTTGGACTTCTGTAGTACATCTATTACAGCATGAGTGCATACAAGAATTGCGTACTTGAAGGCGCTTCCCGCTAGGAGAACGATTGGTATGTACTCCCGTCCTTCTGGTCGAAGAGACCTATCGAGCTGGTTAATTACACCCAAATGAGGCCGGAAGAGACATACCAGACAAGCATAATGGCTGATAGTTCCACAAGGCTGACCAATCGCTCTGCCCACACAACTAATTTCAGTGCTCTCTTTATTTTAGCATTCAGCATGCCGGAGAGACTGGGTATGAATTCAAACTACAGGTATCATGAGCGTGGCTTTACCCGAAAGGTTGTGACGTACTTGCCTCTGTGAGAAGTTGGAATACGGCCACACAGTAACCGAGACGAACAGCAACGCCATCTCTTTCAAGTGCACCTGTGACAAGCAAGGCAACGCTGCTGCAGGAGCCCAGAAGGGTGAAGCTGCGTATCCACCAAACACCAGGAAAGTGGACCCCGACGTCGTTTTGAAATGTTGCCGCTGTGTCTCTCGCGCCAGAAATTGGGCGAGGTATGACGAGCCAGTAGTAAGCAGTTGTAATGATTGTAAGTATAACAGTGATGGTATCGAAGATGAGGGAAAAGGACGAGTTGGGTGGAATCGACATGATTCAAAGTTTCAAAGACGCCAAGCAGGTGGCTGAATGGATCGCAGAGAAACAAGGCAGACTGTTCGCAGGATGAAAGGAAGCGGCACGAAGGAACGGATGGCGGTGAGACCTGCTGGGAAAGAGGGCGAACTTACAGCATAGATATATCCAAGGCACCAGGGAGGTTCGTATTCCACAATTACTAGTTTCGGTTGGAAAAAGCGGAATTCTCTTCTCCCGAGTCTCCCTTGACTGGAGATGAAAAAGCAAACGAAGCGGTGGTTCGGGGGCCAGGATGCAGCAGATTTCATATCTATTGGGTGTGAGGTGAGGAAGTCCTGAGCTGTCGTTTCTTCCGGCCGCCCGCGCTAGCCGATTCGAGCCTAATCTGGCATCTGCGCTAGCCGATTCGAGCCTAATCTGCAATTCTCGGTCAGACTGGCCCCGTTTTGGCGAGCGGTTGGGAAGCATATCAGCAGCGCTCAGCACGACCGGTTTCCTCTCCTCTTCCCCATCAACCATCATGAGTTTTTCTCTGCTTTTCGAAGATCCTGTTACGAGTAGTGTTGTGTTGCACGGGCGAGACGATGTAACATTCCACGAGAAGAAAGATGTACCTTCAAGCACGTGCTAACTTTCCCCTTAGGGCTCCCTCATCATCACCGTAACGCCAAATTCAACTCCAGGCTTTCAGAAGCACCACAATGAACGCTGGACAATTGTAGAGGAGAACGTCGTTAGAGACAACATCAGGAGCAAACTCATTAAGCTTGAACCCATCCAGCTTCCGGGCAGCTCCACAGAGCAGTCATCAAACGAGACCCAAGAGCATTCAAACGACGTCCAAGAGCATTCAAACGACGTCCAAGAGCATTCAAACGACGTCCAAGAGCATTCAAACGACGTCCAAGAGCATTCAAATGACGTCCAAGAGCATTCAAATGACGTCCAAGAGCATTCAAATGACGTCCAAGAGCAGTCTTCACACCGTGTTCATCCTTCTAGAGAGGCCCAACAGCCTTCAATCGCCAGCCGTCCTCACAACGAGCAGCTCTCAAAAGATATCCATCCCGCAGGAGAGACCCAGCACCCTTCAAACCCCAACAACTCCCACAACGAGCAGCTTTCAAACAATATCCATCCCGCAGGAGAGACCCAGCACCCTTCAAACCACGACGACTCCCACAACGAGCAGCTTTCAAACAATATCCAAACCCCAAAGTCAGGACCACATGCCGAAATTGCAGCCGTTATAAAAAAGTTCCTAGACAAGTGGAACAAGGAAAAGGAAGGCATTGACATCAATAAAGAAATGTGGACCCGAAGCCCGCAACTTTTCTTTGCGAACAACCCGAAGGATATGCCTGGCGAGTGGTCTTTCAATGCCATTCAATTATTCGAGAATGAGTATCCAAGAATGATGCCCTTCCACAAATTATTTCTTGCAAATCGTTATCCACATGTTAGGCATAAGGTGTATCGACACTTTGCCCTAGACAAGTGCTGTCCCGATTGGGATAGAGAACCGATTCACAGGCAAAGGAATTTGGAAAGGAGTTTCAAGACTCGCATCAACCACGGTCGGATTTTTGGTTTGATACAGAGTTTGGAAGAAGGGTTTATGATCACAATTTGTCCGTTCCTGACTTACGATGAGTATGATTTACACTCACTCAAATGCTAATTGAACTAACATGAGATATGCAGCTTGAAGTTAATCGAGAAGCATATGCCACTCTTTATGATCTTAATTGAACCATTGGTAGCACTCGCAAAAACATATTCGGAGCTGTCAAAGGCTGCTCTAGAGTACGTTAATCAAAACGGAAGTGACTCTTTGAAACGTAGGTTCGACGAAATTAGCCAGCCCGAAAGTGAGAGAACAGAAATTGGTAGGTTATACCACCGTAGCGTGCGCACATATTAGTGAGTTCATCTGACTTGCTTGATAGAGCATAACCCCGTGGTTCAGCAATATCCGCTCCTAGACGGTGATCGGACCACACGTAATTCCTCAGTCATCACTACCCCCTCGGCTCACGAGCCTAACCAAAGTCCAATTTCGATTCAAAGAAAGCTGGCGCTCATGGTCTCTGAGTTTCCAGCCAATATCCTCTTGCTCGGCGCGGTTCCTCAGCAGCGATGGGGCGAACAGGGGAATGTTATCGAGATAGACCTTTTCAAGGCTGGTCTTGATGAAGAGTTAGCTCGTATACTTTCAGACCAAACCCAGGTCAACGAAGTAATCAGGTCTCACACCCACGACGATGAACCCTCCGTGACTACCAATAGCTCATCGGCACTGCCCCAAGTTGAGCAGGATTGGTTGAACATGCAACGGTTAATATTCCTCGGTCATATTTACCCTAGAGACGAAGTCTTGCAGAAATCGTAAGCGCATCTTGTGACTAGGCTGAAACAAAATTAATGAGAAGTAGGTTCCGATGTCTCAGGAAATTATTGGCAAACCATCTTGAAGCTTGCTACCAGTATTTCAAGCAATCTCCCCCATCAATTCTTCCAACGCACATACGTAACAGCTTTGTCGAAGCGGTATTAGCAGCAACCACAAGTTCCTCGACTCATCGTACCAATACGATCGCAAGACTCGCTAGTTTACTATCGCCAGACCTACCAATCTATTTGAAGCTAGCGATCGTGGATAAACAGGGCTCTCTTTTGCGTCTCGAAGGAGAGTACCATCAATCTGATTTTGTCTTATACCACTCCCTCAGCGGTATAGATATCCAGTCACCCGATATGAGGATACACTGCTCGTACGGACGTGTAGTCCTTTCTCTAACAGAGAACATGATTTTGCAGAAAGATTACGGCAATGCACAAATTTACATGGATCACTGGGGACCGCGAAAATCACCAAACCCTTGTCTAGAGCAACAAGTCATCGACTTGAAATGCATTGCTCTGGGCAGAATTTCACGTTATCAAGGCTATTTCAAACACGCAGCTGCATGCCTGGAATCGTGCTCATCGACACTGAATCTAACTCCGTCCCGCCGGTTTCACGCTCTGCACCATCTAGCAGATGTGTTGTGTGAAATGCGAGTCCCTGGCCAAGCTGAGAATTTGGTGCGTGATGAAATTGACAGGCTGCGATTGGATGGAAGGCAGCGGTCGAAGGCGTATAGGCGACTGTTACTTTCATTCGGGGAGGCCCTCATCGAGCAAGGCAGTCTTCAAAAGGGAAACGATGTCTTCTTTGAGCTGTATCAAATATTCGCTGATATTACAGCCCCAGATGTGTCTGACCAGCTCGGTCACGTCCGCTCGGCCTTTGGGCTATTGCGCATTGCATCCAAGGAAGGTAGGTGGTCTGATGCTCTTCAGTGCTCGAAATGGGCAGAAGGACTTGCGCAAAAGTACCAGACCTTTTCCGATGGGGACTTTTATGTGGGTTTAATCTTCATGTACCAAGCCGTTGCGTGTTTCGAAATGCAGAAGTGGGCGGAGAACCTGACGGCATTGGCGGCAGCAGAGAACTGTGACAAAGGGCCTCGTCATTTAATTCCGGGTATGGGTACCTATGTGCGGGACGAGCTGATATTAAAGGTGACGTCACAGAATCAACAAAGCAGCTTCGATAATGCGCGTAAGTACTGCTATTTCCGACAATAATCTCGTACTAATTACAGCCAGTACCAAATTCTCTTTCAGCCGACGAGTTGTTGGGATTCGACTTCGGCGCCGAGGGCGAATTCGTGGATTTCCTTCAGTTTTGCAACGATTTACGTGGCTCAGCGATGCAATAAATGATTTCTCCTTGCGTTAAAAAAGTGTGCTCCTGGTCCTTGATATATACTGCCCTTTTGTCCAGCTTAACGACAACAACAACGAGCTTAGACCCTTCCGCGCGGCATTTCCAATTCCGCATAGGTCTTAGCATTTCGTGGGCAGAGGGCGTCTTTTGTAGTAATATTAATTATCTTGGCTTTCTGCAAGGAAGGAGGGTCCATACAAATCCACAAACTTTTGCAATTTGTCCAGCCAGAGGCCATAACTTTCTCTTTTGATCTTCGATCCCATCACTGGTACACATTTCCATGGGTCTGCCTTTAGGTTCTTGTACCCATTCTCTTTCCGTCTCGTTAAACCATGCGATGACTTCCTTCAACACGGCCTGTTGGTTTTCGTCGAGTGTATGTTCGGTAGGCATCAGGAGAAAGCGGGGTCGGGTGGAGGACGCTGAGATAGAACAGTGCGAAGAAGGAGGGGAAGAGCTTTGGTGCTATCAGAATGAAGTCCGGATTTGAGATCTGTTCTCTAAGTTGAATTGTTGGGTGAGATCAGGTTGCAAAGTATGAGTTGGCCGTGAATGCGAGAATAGAAGAAGGGGGTGGGGCCAATGAGCACGTGCGTCTTCTCGGTAAAATTTCGGAGGCCTGTGTAAGTCAGGTGATTAGCCATATATATAGTGTCAGGATTGAGTAGATTTGAAGTTAGATCGGAAGGTATATTATATTCAATCAGATAATCGCTAGGGATCTATAGGATCTTAGTGGGTATTCTCCATGCAATAATCAGCAGTCATGTGACGTATTCCCAACACATACAAGTGCATTCACCGATTTTCATTTGTCGCACATACAACTTCATTAGGAACCACTACATCCTTGGCGCACACTTATGAGGTGGGTCAGTCAAATACCTGGCTAGACAATTTGCGATTCTAATATTTAACAGGAGGCTGTACACCGCCTTAACAGCGGAAAGGCGCTTGCCAAGCAGAAATTGGACGACTTGCGGGGCTCAGACGACATAGAAAAATGGCTCGAGTTGACTGGTTACTCAGTGAGACGTTCATATTCTAATGGTGGTGGTATACTAATCCAGAGTAATACAATCATGACCTGAACCGTCTGAACATTATACAAATTTCAGGGATGAAAGGCAAAGGAAGCACGTATGCTTTCATCTCCTCTCTGCTCGAGGCCTGTGGGAAATCCAATGGGTTTCCAGGCAAATTTGGGCTTTACACTTCCCCCCATAGGAAGCACATACGTGAGAGGATACAAAGCAATGGTATTCCTATATCCGAAGATGTCTTCACAAAACGCCTTTTCGAGGTTTGGGAGAAGACCCTATACTATCCTACAGCACATCTCGACATTCCAAGATACCTACAACTCTTGGCGCTTATGTCGTACCATGTATTTCTGCCGGAGGTGGACGCAGCTATATACGAGGCTCATCTCGGTGGAGAGTACGAGGCATCAAACATTGTCCAAAATCCAGTCGTAACCGCGGTTACCTCGATTGAGATGGATCACATACATTTACTTGGCCCTTCTATCCAAGATATGCACACATGATCTCAAAATATGATCAGATGCAGAATTTCTATGCTTTTGAGACTACGGGCCTTGGAACAAAAGTTGTGGTTGTTTGCCGACTTCATTCTCTCGTTGGGCACCGATGCACCAACGTATCATAAGCGTTGAAAGATGTCCACTAAAGTGGAGCGTACCCGAGGCGGAAGCACCAGGATAAAACAGCCTGAAGCCATGGTAAAAGCGAGAATTAGATCCTGAATACTGGAATATGAATCCATCGCATCTGTTTAATTTAATTTGGCATGTTGGCTATGCCGCTTATCATATTCTTTGAACAACCAAAGTGCGCCTAACAAAACTTCTCCTACTAGACCTCTACTCTGTAACACTCCAACTTCCAGTTGCAAACCATGTACCGGCTCTCGGATAATCCAATGCCATTCCATCTCTCATGTACGCGAATCTGAAATACTCGGGTAGACCGAAGCCTGCCGGTGTAATCAGATGCTTCGGCCAAGATATCACCCCTGTCGTCTCAACGTTGCTGCACAACATCGTCATTCGCTCCTAGAGGCGTTATCTGTAGCGGCCCAGACTATGAGGCTGGCCAACTTTCTGGTGCCGTGGCCATGCGGTTGTAAGTCTTCGCCTCTGACTGGTAGTTCTACAGCAAACACAATCTGACAGGACGCTGTTCCTTGGTTATAGTGCTTGTTATAGGCGATATAGAGCCCAACAGACTGTATAAGAGCTTGGCCGTGTCTTGCTCAGGTGGGAGAGATACGCCTTGATTCTAGGATATTTTTATCTTCTATCACTACTACCTGATCATCCATTGTTCTTTTTGACTTCATATCTTGACGCGTTCTTGAGTAGGATCTAAGTATGGGTGACCAAGGTTAGCAGACGAGAGACACGACAAATATCTTCCAATTACTGATACCGAAACCAGAACAGAAACCCACCCCGGGCAATGCCACACTCCTCCAAGGCTTCGAATGGAATGTCCCAGCCGACGGGAAGCACTACCAACGTCTCCTCTCCACAATTGACGACCTCAACAAAGTAGGCGTCAACAACATATGGCTTCCACCGGGATGTAAAGCCAGTAGCCCTGAAGGCAACGGCTACGACATCTACGATCTTTACGACCTGGGCGAATTCGATCAAAAAGGCGGCAAGGCTACGAAATGGGGTACAAAAGACGAGTTGATGGAGCTGAGCAAGAAGGCAAAAGACATTGGTGTTGGATTGTATTGGGATGCGGTGCTCAACCACAAGGCTTCTGCGGACAACAAAGAGAAGTGTATGGCTGTCGAAGTTGATCCTAACAACCGTATGAAAGAGGTTGGAGAGCCCTACGAAATTGAGGGGTGGTTGGGCTTTGATTTCCCAGGCCGTGGAGACACATACTCGGACTTCAAGTGGCATTGGTATCATTTCACTGGTACTGATTACAATGCTGCCAACGAGAAGACGGCCGTTTACAAGATTGTTGGCGACAACAAGAGATGGAGTGAGTCTGTGGGTAAGGAGGGCGGAAACGCTGATTACATGATGTTTGCCGATATTGACTATCACCACGACGATGTCATTGCTGATGTCAAAAAATGGGGTATCTGGATCACGAAGGAGCTCGGATTGAAAGGTTTCAGAATGGACGCCGTTCAGCATTTCTCTGAACGCTTCACGGCAGATTGGATCGAAACCTTACGAAAAGAGTGCGGCGACGACATCTTTTGTGTCGGCGAGTTCTGGTCCGGAGAAGTCGACCAATTGACTGAGTGGCTCGGTATGATGGACCACAAGTTCAGCGTCTTTGATGCTCCTCTTCTGTACAACTTCTCTAGCATCTCCACCAGTGAAAAGGCCGATATGCGCAGCGTTTTTGACAAGTCCTTGGTACAAGTGCAGCCAGTAAACGCAGTCACTGGTAAGTCTCACACCTAGTCTCGCAAGTCGATAGCTAACAATAGAAGTCGTCATGAACCATGACACACAACCAGGTCAAACCGTCGCGACCCCCATTGAAGGCTTCTTCAAGCCCCTTGCTTACTCCCTCATTCTTCTCCGCCAAGAAGGCTATCCTTCAGTCTTTTACGGCGATCTCTACGGCATGAAAGGCCGTGGTGACGACGCGCCTGCCGAGCCTCCATCATGTGGTGGCAAACTCGCTGACATGATCCTTGCTCGAAAGCTTTATGCCTATGGTGACCAAGAAGACTACTTCGATGAGCCAAACTGTATTGGTTGGTCTCGCAAAGGTACTTGGGACAAACCTGATGGCTGCGTTGCCGTACTGTCAAATGCTGGTCCTGGTCAGCGAAGGATTAACGTCGGTACTGTTCACAAGGGCGAAGTATGGACCGATGTGCTTGAATGGAGCAAGGAGGAGGTTACCATTGATGAAGAGGGGTGGGGTGTTTTCAACTGCCCTGGGATCAGCTGTGCGATTTACGTGAACAAGGAGGCGAAGGGACGGGACCAATTTCCCACGAACTTCGATTCGGACATCTACAAGAGCTCTTAGAGCGTTGGAGTTGTATAGACAAAGATATAGACTGTGAGTAAAGCTCTAGACCCTTGGGGCAGCATGCACTGACAGTGATTAGGTATTTATGGGTTATCCTTTCCTAGACCAACAATGGCGAATCCTTTCATGGTTATTTTACTTGATTCGAATCCATCAGAATTCCGCAACAATCTAGATACAATTTCACAACATCACACTTTTTAGTATATGTAAATTTTCAGCCGAAAGTCATTATTTAACTTAATGCTAGTAGGAGATATTCAATACTCCACGCTACTTTGTAATCATTATTAATACTAGCCCGCTCAAAAATTCAATAATTCTCTCGTCATACTTTCAAATTACATAATCCCCCCCAATCTCCAGTCCTCTATCTATCTTCTCACACCGATCACCACACCTCAACAAACCCCAGTCCCCCCATGCCCTCTCCATCATCGCGCCTGAATCCACTACTCCTCCCCCCAATTTTCTCAACTCCAAATTTCTTATCCTCACTATCATCGTCCGCGTCTACGAACGTCCCATTCTTATCCACTACAAACTCATCCGTCTCTTCCACATCGGCATTTCTCTTGTGCATTCGGCGTCGCCGTTGTGCTTCTCCTACACCTGCGCTGTTACGACATATTGGACAGAGGGAGGCGGGGTAGATATAGTGATATGTGGTTTGGGTGCCGCTGATGAAGTGATTAGAAAACTCTGGGATTTGGGGGGGCGACTGATTTGAATTGCTTGGGTCCCCTCAGGGACAGGAAAACTTACGAATGAATTATCTTGTGGTTGTTTGTTCGGCGATGGACATAGATTCGATGGACTTTTCTCGCTTCTTTGTTATTTTGCGGACGGCTTTTCGGGTTGTTGGTGTTGTTGGCATTTTTGGGGTGGAGCTGGGCGGGTTGGGGGGGTAGGGGTGGGAGAGAGGTTGATGGAGTGGGGAGGTGATTGGAAAGAGATGATGGTTTGGGGTGGGGTGAGGAAGGGGTGTATATTGGTGTTGCGGAATGTTATTTAAATGGACAGATGGAGGAAGAGATCTGGAGATGGAGACCTGGAACTGGAGATCTGGGCGGTGTATGTGTTTGGTTATTGGTGATAAGGAGCGTGGATTGGGGTTATTGAAAGAGACCGTACTACTCATTGATGGACACGAGAGATTGTTGGATTGCTGTTGAATATCGGTAAGTCAGATCATTGTTATAGAAAAATATTTGTTTGCTAACTTTCGAGGGACAGGAAATGGATGGGCTTTTGCAAAGTAGTATAATCAGACTTGGCAATTGGAGTTTGGAAGGTGAGATCATAGTGGTTTTGGTGTTCAAAACCGACAAGCTAACAGACGCGTACGGGGACACCCTATGTCACCTCGAAATATACTATCATCGAAATCGAACGTCCTTGGCACCAATATACAGCCGGTCATCTATCTCCATCGTCGACATGCACCAGATACTACTCCCCGAAAGCCATCAGCCCAGTCTTCGAAATTCGGCTGGCTCGACCTCTCGTGGTCCTTCCATTATCTTCAAGAAAGCTTCGAGAGCTTCTTTCTCGTCTATATCAATAGTAGCCTTAAACTGCGCATAGAGCGTTTCTATCTGCTTGGTGCGATTAAGCTTCTTGTCGAAGTTCGTTTTCGCTGGTGGAGTTGCAGCCGGGCTCGTTTCGGCTGCTCCTGAGCTCTGTATTTTGGTGGGAGCGAAGCATCGCTTACATGGATGCTCGACTTCTTCCTTGTTGTACTTCTTTGGGGCCATGAGACATTGTAGGCATGTTGACTGGAAGCATGTTGGACAGGTGATCAAGTTTGACTTGTTGGCGAGCCATTTGGTGATGTTTGGACAGGGCTTCGTTGCACATACTTTTGTTGGGAGTTGTATCGCTGCTTGGACGAGTTGTAGTGACAGCTTTGAGGGGGTGTTTAGGTTGCTCATCTTGCTGTGGTTCGGTGTGAAAATCGATAAAGATGGTTGATTACAGTCAATTCAAGGTACGTTGGAGGTGCTTTTGTAGGAATGGACTGTGTTCATGCTAACAGTCAACCCGTGTTATACCAATGTCAACACCCTTTCAAGTCCTCCCACGAGGGCGAGGGTGAGATTCTCGACCAGTTCTAGGCTTGTGAGTAGTCTGGTTCTCTTTTACAGAGTTCTGTTAGGTTAGTGCATCCCCGCGATTGCTTAGAACAAAGCAATCGCGGGACTCTCTCAGCGCAGCTTTAACAGGTTCTGACGACTGGCAGCTTAAATACTGAAAGCATCGAACATTGAGGTGAGCTCAAGAAGAGCTTTCCAAAATTGTATGTGGATCGCTTCCCGGAATGTGAACATCACAATTTTGATCAGTAAAGATTGCTTTCATCAGCAGGATTGATACAAGCAAGCTATCAGCAGCAACCGATTATGGTTCATTGTTGGACTGCTTTTTTGTCCCTACATCCTCTCTCAGCACTATGCATCAGTTCGACCTGTTCAGCAAGTCAAACTGCATTCTTTTTCTTCAGCCGAAAGCGTCGAATTGTATGGCAATCGTGCTGGAGTAATCTAGACATCTAGATATAAAGGCCCCCGAGCACCCAGACCAAGCGGTATCGATTCAGATTCAGACTTCCATTGCACAATTCCTTCTTGGTCTTACTTATCGATCTTCCCCATCCTTCAATATTCTCCTCATCCATTCAGCACTCGGCGATCAAGTACAGCCTACTCCGCACTTTTCTTTCTGAGACATCAGTTACAACTTTGGTCATTGCAATCATGGAATCCTGGGCGGACATAGCTGCTTGGGGATCTGGCAAGACTCCGGCTCCTGCTGGTTCTTCGTCTAGGCCCTCAAGTTCAAAGATCTCGGTATCCTCCCGTTTCAGCCTTGGAAAGGTCTTTTGCCCGGTAACTTGCTAGCTAGCATGGTTAGACAAGCAGCACGTAAGCCTACTATAAATAAAGTACTAATTATTGAGCGGGGCTTAGGGGCTCTTAGAATTACGAGAGATACTCTAACTAATATACTGGTAAGCCTAAGTCGTACTACAGGCTTCTTTAATATAAAGACTAATAGTATTTAGGTACGGATAGACTTCTAAATTTAATAATCGCTACTATTGATCCCTGTACGGTACGTTCTACCGCCTATAGTACGATATTCTATTAGAAGTAGTCTTTTACCTTATAAGATTGAGGAAGAAAGTTAGAACGCCCCCGATAGGACCCGGATTAAGAGAAAGAATCTTAGTATTGTTATAATTCTTACGCTATAGGGCTTTAGTACTAACGTACTTAACTAACTTAAAGCCGAACTACAAGTTATATACGGGGAGACTTATATCTATTTTGGAGAAGGGTATTTTAACTTCTTTAATACGCTCCGTCGGGACGATTACGTACTATTCCTTATAAAGACTTATTAAAATAAAAAACTAAGCTTCGTTTTGTTTATTAACCCGTGGGCTAGGCGAGAAAAATACGACGCTTTTCGATAGGAACTAGATATCGAGTATAGAATTCTATCTACCTATATTAAATAGTCGAAGCTTACTCGTAATATCTATAAAGCAAGAACATTCTCCGGGATTGTGTTGAACAATGCATTGAAAATCAATTCGCGTCTCAACGGGATCAATCAATCAGTAGATCTTGTTTTACCCCGTGGTAAAATCATGGGAGAGACTATCATTTAGGATCATTTTAGGAGCCGATGTAACTCACCCGGGGTCCAGTTCGGTGGGCTCAGGTTCAATTGCTGCGCTTGTTGGAACTGTAGACAGCGCAGGGCTTTCGTATGGAGGATCTACACGCCCAAACACCCCTAGGCAAGAGGTATGATTCCTGCATTCCAACTTTTTTGTTCGAAGCTAACCACACGTTTTAGTGGATTGACGTTGACGCTAAGCTTCAAGAGCAATTGGATGCATGGAAAAATAAATGCGGCCTAGATTGGCCACCAAATGTTCTCTACTTTAGAGACGGTGTCTCTGACTCCCAATACAGCGATATACGTCGACTTGAAGTAAACCATATCAAAGTATTATACGCTTTAAGTATTAAGGTAGCCCCGAATATTATAGCTATAGTTTTAACGGAATATTATAATTTTCGATCCTATCTAACCACTTGCAGTATTTAATAGAATAATAGGACGCTCCCTAGTATATAAAGTATAATAGTATAAAGAATCTAGATACTCATATAATTACCTAGGAACTTAGATCGAATTAGAGGTTACCTACCCTTACTAGCAGGTTTAGGCTTTCGTATATTTTCTATAAGTAACTAATAATCGATAGTAACGAGTTTTTCCTTTAGACCTATACTACTATTAAAGTTACCGTAAAGCCTACTACCTATTCGTCCTTTAAGATAACCTAGGATTCTTACCTAATTAACTCTAGATCTTTATTTACTATCTTTATTATACGTATACCTGAAGTACTACGAGTATATCCTATATAACCCTAGCGTACTATACGGAATAATTGTACGATAGGGTTAGGCGATTGTTTATCGGTTAGTATAATAAGACTTATCCTCCTCCTTACTACTAGAGGGATATTACGGAGGCTGCAGGCTACCTTCAGTTTCAATTGGAGTGGCGTCCAAACCAAGGTGGATATCACGGTAGCCCTTGGCGATCTGATTTGGATAATCTTATATTCTGGCTTTGAACAAGACAGGCTCGATTCTTCGAGGGCTGGCTCCACACTTTGCTCTGCTCGTTCGTGTTTTCGCCACAGCTTTCTTTGTTCAAATCCCGTTTGTATTCGGTCCCTGCTTTTGCGGTTTTTTGTATATTTAGGGGTCTGGTTGGAGCTGTTTTTTTTTTGTCATCCTGGATTTACTCTTTTCTCTTTATTCCTTCTCGAGTGACGAGATAGATGGCTGCAATAATTGGAAATTGTCTCTATAATTGCGATACTGTTCTATATTTTGTATAGACAAGCTTTAGTTCTATTAGTATAATCGTTTAAGCTTTATTCGATATGTAGGGAGTTGATTCTTTACTCCTAGTCGCTTCTTCCGGGCCGACGCTCGATTTCGGTCTCTATTATCATATAATATATTTGGGTCTTAGGATTTCGGTTCCTCTTTGGAGTCTAATATATACGGGGAATTTCATTCATGTATTTCCAATTCTTATTAGCTTTCTACTTTTGTTCACTCTATACTTGACGTATATCTTTTAGGTATTATTGGAGCCTTGCTCTCTAAGACTTTTCTAACGGCCTGATATTTCACAGTTGGTATATTGAGACTTCGTACCCAATATCTACTCTATTCGATTCTTACTTGGAATTTATCCCTAGATAAGAAGCTTGTCGCTTCCTTACTACTATCGTACTAATCTCGGAAAATTAAGGAACCTATCTATTTCTTGAACTACCTTACTAAATAATCTAGCTCCCTCCGAATCCTCAACTATATCCTATCCCATTAGAATTCTATATACTATTAAGAAATAACTATACCGACCCAACAAGATCCTTACGACCAAACTAAACCCAATCCAAAACCAATTACCAACTTCCCTAGTCCCTAATTCTCCTACCTCTATCCCTCCAAAAATCTAGACTGGGGTTAAGAAAAGAGTCAACAATTATATAAATAAGATATATCCAACTATCGCTTTCCACTTCTACTCCCCGTCTCTCTTCAATTCACGAAGATTATCTATGTAAATATATATTGTTCAAGTTATAACCCGGCTATCTATATAATTTTTATTCCTAGTTACTTACAAGTCGAAGCGTACGAGATGGTTTCTCGTACTTTAATTATAGTATTGTCTTTTCTCTAGAACGTGGTACTACGACGTACAAACTCCTCTTTCTTATAAACTAAGTAATCGCTATACGCTTTTTACTCGTTAAATAGTACATTTCAATATTTTAATTTGAATACTTCAATAACTTACTCTCAATCCTATATTCCTATATCTTCTAATAAATCCTATCCTTCTATCCCCCTTCCTTAAATCTCCAAACTGAAACCCCAAAACACGCAACCGCAGAATAAGAAAAAGAAAATTCCTAATATAACTCTATCTACTACATTTCCCCTCCTCAAACCCTATTATCTCGCTAATACTTACCTTAATTCCCCTATCACGCCAATCTCGAATTCCCAATTTAAAACAGACATCTAGTATCCCTAATACAAAACCGCCCTACGAATATTTCTACCCCCCAAAAGTTAACACTATCAACACTCTTTATTATAATATCAAGTACACCCCATCTAAAGTCTTACAACATAACTCAACATAGCTCAACACAATCCGCCAACGCCCTAAATCCCCTTCCTAACCCCCTTCCCAATAACACAAGCCCCAATCAACAACCCCCTCCCATCCCATCCCCATCTCAAGAAATCAAGGCAGCAGTAGCAACCCCACTATTCTCCTCTCCCCTCTCCCTCCAACAATCGATTCCTCACCCTCACAAACCCACCTCCAGAAAACCCCAAACAACAAAAACAAAAAGTATATTTGCAGCTCCATCCAAGAAAATAAAGAGGTTCCTAGAAAATATTTTGCAAGCGAGATAATCAGCCGTAGAGCGTCTGTCCCGTAAACGCAATGAGTGAAAGGGATTATAGTGCTTATTTCTCTCCGTGGTTGATGGTGAGGTGGGGGTGGAAGATAATATGGTTGTTAATGATTGGATGTCCTACCGGCACCCATTCAAGTATCCCTCAAGTTAAAAACGATCATCATATCACGAACATCACAAGCTCGATTTCAATTTCAAGAGCCTAGAAGGTGATAGAACAATATACACAAAGAAGGCTACACAAAGCACCGCTCTATACATCTTTTCCATGGTAATCCCTACTTATACATAAGCCCCTTGTGCTCATCACCTTTATGACGGACGCAAACCTCCTCCATTCTGCCTATTGATCTCAGCATCCACCTGCCCCATAATCGCTTTCGTCAGCTCCGCAGCCGACGCTGCAGGCGTCTCATCAACAGGCAGTCCACCCATCAATACATCATCAGCCGACGCTGCAGGCGTCTCATCAACAGGCAGTCCACCCGCCAATACATCACCAGCCAACGCCACAAGAGGCGCCTTTTGACCATCAGCCTTCCCACCCTTCACGCCCTCCTCGTCCGTCTTCCCATCCTCCACGCCTTCACCACTCGCCTTCTTCTTCTCCTTCTCCTTCCCCTCTTTCTTCCCCTCTTTCTTCCCCTCTTTCTTCCCCTCTTTGACCGCCTCTTCCTTCATCTTCGCAGCCTTAGATCTTAGTCTAGCAGTTTCCAACCCAATATCCTCTTCAAAAAGCTTCGCCAACGCCGGTCTAAGCGCCTCCATCCTGGGCATATCCCGAAGTCTGAACTTCATATAATCAAACGCAATGGCAACTTTCATCCCACCTTTCCCTTCCTTGTGCCCGTCCCACGGGCCAAGTGGTTTATCGAAGAAATCCACTTCGGCCTCCATGAGTCTGCTTGGATCTTTCTCCTCACCGACTTGCCTAATCTTCTCCGACATATTCTCCTCTTCCTCAACACCTTGAATTTCATCTTCACCATCCTCAATCTGGAGTCGGTCCTGCTCTTCATCGCCCCCTTCGATAGCCTTTTCGATACTCGATCGATCGTCCCAAAACCCGTCCACAATCGGGATCTTAGAGTATCTCTGACTGAAATGCGTGAGCACAACAGCCTTTGCCCTCATCAGCGACCCAACACCAAGCGCTTCAGAGACAGTACTGTGCTTTTTCGCCCGCGCCTCGCTAAACATCTCATCCTCAAATGTAGCTTCATGAATAAGGATGGTGGAATCATGTCCAATCTTCGCAAACTCAGGTGATGGCCGACAGTCCCCTGAATAAGAAACTTTGAACGGAACCTTGCCTTCGTTGTCACCTTTGGTGGCAAATGGGAAAGTGACAGAAACGGCCATGGCAGCGTGGCAATGCGATACTGGCACGGCTTGCAGGTTTTCTATCCCCATCAGTGCTCTCAACATCTCCGGTCCTAGGGGCGCCTGGTTACGGTCGACGTGCCTGTGAATTGGAGTCAGGACAGAGACTGATCTTGCTTTGATGTTGGCAGGGAATACGCGAAGCGGAAGGACGTGAGTATATCCGAAATTCTCGATTTGATCATACTCTTCCAAGTATTTGAGCATGCTGATTTCGCTGACGACAGTGAGGTAGCGCCCTCTAAGATCTTTTCCCCTTTCGGCATCCAGCCTAAGCTCGTCGAGGATATAATTAGAAATTGGCGGCGCGGAATTGTCGGCGTGAACAACTTGGTGCCATGCTTTGATGACCGATGATGTGCCGAGGTGGTGATCAGCGTGGAGATGAGATATCCAGATCATTCGTAGATCCTTGAGCACTTCCTTCAGCTCGGCTGGCTTGAAAACTCGGCGCAGCTGTCCCATGGTATTTTCTCCAGCATCAAAAAGGTACGAGCCCTGTCCAGGCACCCTCACAAGAGTCGAAGAGACATTCCTGTACTTCGAAGGTAGCGCAGAACCAGTACCCAATGTAGTTATTTCGACATCGGGCATCGGGACTTGTGACACCCAGGCATCTGTGGCGAGAACACTTGCAGGTTCTTGTAATTCAGCTCGAGCAGCATGCGCAAGATCCATGATGTTCTGAGCATTGTTCTGGCGAATCAAACCGAGCGTGTCCAACGGCTCCTTCACTTCGTCTTCTAGAAATTTGACATCGGGCTCGATTTGTACTCGCGATCCACGCTTAGCCACACGGACGAAATCAGGGAGAGGTTGAACAGAAGCCGGCGGAACGCCACAGGACCCCTGAGGAAGTAGCTTGTTGTCGTGATGAGGAACTGGGAATATCGTCATATCGATGGCGGCGAGCTTGATGGCAGAAGTCGAGACACCATCGAACGCAAGACTGTTAGGCACGAAGTCTGGGCTCGATACGATGTGTTCCCAGTGTTTGCGAGCTTCCATAAACTCGCGGAGCACCGGACTGTCAGCTACTCCTCGTCCTAGAATCCAGACAATAGCCCGGACATGTTCAGTGATTTGTTCCAACTGCCACTCCGGCCTATCAACAAGTTCCTGAACGTATTCCACAGAGGGCAAATCAATGACGGCAAATCCATGACCTGGCTGGTCAGGGCTTAGGACCATGTCTGGAGTAATTATCGAACCGTCCGAACCTGTCAAATTGAGACCTTTTGCGAGTTGGTTGTACTGGGTCTTATTAATAGGCAGCTTTTCAGCTGCTTTGATGTCGAATTTACCACGACGGGAGTGCCGAACAATGATATATGACACAGCTGCTTTGGAAGGAGATGTTTGTGGCAACTCCTTCACCAGTGCTCCTGGCCAGGGATTCCGTGTGAGTATCACAGGCATGGGGTCCGGTAGGGGTTCTGAACCGCCAGGAAGAGGACCTTTATACTCGTCTAGCTCTTTGGTGTTTGCATTGCGCACCCACATCTTTGCAGGCAGTTTGACCTGGTCCAGACGCTGTTCAACCAGAGTATCCATTCTCCACTTTGAACCAAACATGTCTGCAACGATGCCATGTCTAACCTGGTCGTCTTCTTTTTGCTGCCAAAGGTCTTCATGAGATCGATATGATGTCTGAACTTCGGCACCATTAGCCTCGTCAAAAGTCCTCTTCAGGGAATTGCGAGGCGAAAGATCTGCCTCCCGCTCACCTGCTTTAGGCGTCACAGCAAAAGTCCACACTTTAACTGTGTCATCTGACCAGCTAGGCTCAGTAGTATCCCTCCCAGCTTCATCGTTTTTAATCTCGTGCACCTTGATGGGCATGCCTTTCCGGAAAACAAATCTTCGCGCTGCTGCCAGAGTACCCGCTAGATTCTGTGGCCCGTACAGAGACATAAAGAGGCCCTCATTGGCTTCATCGGATTTGAAAGGTGTCGAATCGTGTCCGGGTTGAGACCTCTTCTGGTTTGTCATATTTGCCTTCTCATCGGCTCTCGCCCCAGCTGTCACATCGGCCAGAGTCAATATCATGCCAATGAGTCCTCCGGTTGATTTCGAAGTGGCATTTCCAGTGATCAGGATGTCCTGGATCTTTTTCATCCTCAAGCCATCTTGCACACAAGCTCTTTGTAGCCCTTCACCAACTTGTCCAATCAAATATCGTTTGTGGTCGAAAGCAAGGCACAGGGCCGTTCCCGGGGTATCTGCCGTGGGGACAGTGACGAATTGTATGTGAGCCCTCATGGCTTTTATGTTCGTATCGAATCTGTAGTCGTTATACTTTTGTGACAGTTTTGGAATAGCATCGATTACTCCAGGAATCAGATAGGGATTGTGGGATTGAGGGTTGGATCTTAGAAAATTAACGAGTTCTGTTCCCGGCGTACGAGCAGCCCAGCGCACTAGAGAGATACCAGGCCCCACAAAGGCAGCAGTTGGAGTAGAGCCCGAGAAGTAAATTCTTCTGGCACGCTTTCTCAAGGAATATGAAGGTAGTGGTGACTGAGACGAAGACAATCCCGCCTTTTTATGCCAGCTCTTGTTGAGGCGTGTTAAGACGGTACTGAGCTTAGGATCTGGAGTATCTGTCCTGGCCTGGCCGTCCGAACGATCGCTCTCCGGCGAGGGGTTGAAGATCGAGAAGTGCTTCCTGAATATGACTTCCTCCTGATCGCTCTCGGGCGAGGGGTTGAAGGTCGAGAAGATCTTCCTGAATATGCCTTCCTCCTGATCGCTCTCGGGCAAGGGGTTGGAGGTCGAGAAGAGCTTCCTGGATATGACTTCCTCCTGATCGCTCTCGGGCGAGGGGTTGAAGGTCGAGAATTGCTTCCTGAATATGACTTCCTCCTGATCGCTCTCGGGCGAGGGGTCGGAGTTCGAGAAGCACTTCCTGAATTTGACTTCCTCCTGTCCAAGTCTCTCCCTCAGTCTCCTCCTGGGCGTGATCTTTCTGATGATGATAATCCTCCCAGAAGAGTTCTTGGCCCGACTTGCCCTTTGCAAACTCTTTACTTGCTTGCCATTCAGAAGTTTGACAAGTCGACCGACAATGCTGCTCTTCTTCACCAGGCTCCTATCTGGAATGGGTTTTGGAGGGACGTCCGAAGTTAGAGTAGGAGTATCTCCGGAGGATTTGGTGGCCTTCTTGCAAAAACGAAGAGTTCGTCGCTGTAGGTACGGGGTGAGAGTGAGGGCGGCGGCTGTAATGCTTTCGGGTCTCACGCGCCGTCTAGCGAGGGAGACGGAAGCCAATGCGAAGATTCGAGGGATCACGTCTAGGGGATGGGTATGAGTTAATAGCGAGGGATGGGTAATGCTAGGTGAGTGTTCGGTATTCGTCGAGTCAAACCTTTGGTCGTCACCAAAAATTATTCTCCAAGTCGCCTGACCAATGAGAACGCAGCACACAGAAGGCCTTCTATCAGCCTAATTGAGGTTCCATTCAAGACGGGCACTCATACATGAGGACTCAACACCTCATCTGCTGTTAATAGGACGGCTGTTCACAAAGCACAACAGTTGGTAGCCTGCAAAAAGCTATCTTCTCAATTCACATCCATTTATCTGTGTCTACAAAACATCCTCCAACCCTTCCCTGATCCAATTCTCAATCCAAGACCAGCTATTTCTTCCACCAACAAACAAAAACGCCGTCATAATCTCAAGGACATCGAGACTCGTAATCACGTACCCGACGAGGAAACCAACTCCCATATCAAATCAGGTTGGGCAAAATATACACAAAAAAGCCCCGAGCAAGATCAATCACATATCCCAACAGCAGAAGAAAGAAAAGGTTCCTTGTCTATAGACCGAAAGAGTAGAATAGTGAGTCGAGTTTTTGACACGCAGCATCCATTCTCGCCATCGACTTTTCGAGTGAGAAAGTGGTGTACATGTCTGATGAAGTGACGAGCTCGAAGTTTCCCTCTTTCTCCGTTGGGATGCGGGCAGCGAGTTCTTCAATTGATTGTTCCAGAGTAGCAGAGCCGGTCGTCTTCGATGGCATTGACGAAGTAGCGAAGAGAGTAAAAGCGGGATCATTTTCGTCAAATGCGCATTCGGTGTACTTGACATCCTCAACCTCAGCCTCGACTTGTTCAGACGAAATGGTTGGAAGTTCGAGTTCAGCCGGGCACTCGGGTTTGACCTCCGAGGAGGATGAGGTGAAATCCTCGATAATGTCGTCGGATTTTCCGGACAGGGCGGCGACGTCAACAGGTTCCTTCATCTCCGGAACTTCGACGGTGAAGACTTGGGGTTGAAGATATTGACCCATTCCATTTGAAGGCATAGCCCATTGGTTACCGCCGAGGTTTAGTGTGCTGAAATCCAGTTGGGTCTCGGGGATCATTGTCATACCAACATGTTGATGTTGTTGATATTGCTGGGTTGGTTGGTTGTACGAAGCGACATCTTTCTTTGGCTGGGTCGCCGGTGTAGGCGTCGCATGATTCGAGTTGCTGATAGCAGACAACGAATGTGCGAGTTCGGGATCGTGGGACAATTCTTCGAGGAAAGGACGGAACGCCGCGTGCGCGAGGAGTTTCTCGGCAAGAGTGCGGAAGCGAGCATTCTCTTCCATGAGAGCACGATTTTGCATTTTGAGGTCATTGCATTCGTTCACTTTTCCTTGGACTTCGCCTTCGAGTTGACCAATGTATTCTGTTTCTATGTTAGTAGTCTATACATCTCAAGTCGAAAACATGGTTAACTTACCCTTTCTTCTCGATCGGAAGGCGCGGGCGGAGACTTTGTTGCGGAGTTGGCGACGTTCTTTGCTGCTTAATTTCTTACCCTCTTCGCTGTTGAGGAGTCGCTCATCCTCATCCATATCATCCTCATCTTTCCTTGAGCGACCCATATGATGGTGACCTTGTGGGTCGGGAGACATGGAATGCTCTCCCATGTTGCTGCTTTGTCGAATCTGGTTCACGACACGAGCAATAGTCTCTTCGGTGTGAGGATCCACGGCAGGATTGTGCGATGCACGTCGTGATCTGTTCTGTTGCATCTCCGCTTCCCGTTGCTTCATCGCCATCATTTGTTGTTGTCGTTGTTGCTCCGCTTGCTGTTGTGCGCGGAGTGCAGCTTGTTGATGCATACCAGGGTAGTATCGAATGTTCGCCTGTGCCTCTTCTTGCTTCAAGATCGCAGTGGGGTCGACAAAGTCATCGTTCTGAGGCTCGCCAGGAAAGAAATAGGCTGGAAGGTCGCTATCGAATCCTTCGCCAGTCATGACTCCCAATCCGCTCTGGTCGTACATGGAAGTGGTCATTCCATACTCGTCAATTCCACTGTTGTAGCTTGGGAATACTGTCGGAAGCGCCTGGAGAGTTGCCATGGATCCAGTTGGTAGACCAGTCTGCTGTTTGAATCGGCTATAATCGTGACTCGGTGCAACTGGAGTTTGGTGATCGTCTGACCCGTCGAGCGGCATGATTGTGCTGGTTGGACTTGTCATTGCAGACATCGGTTGTCTGGAAGAGGATCCGTTAGGGTTGGGAGATGCAAGACTGCCGAAGTCAACCCAATTGTCCATATCTGAGGGGTCGACATATTGCTTGTTGGAAGGTTGGTAGGTCATGGCTGGGTAGTTCGAGGTGGCCATCGAAGCTGTGATCAGAATCCCGGTGCCTCAGTCAGACTTTGAACAATTTGGCGGGGTGGTGAAGTGGGAAGAAGCCGGATGGAAATGGGTCAACTCGAAAGGCAGTGGGAGTACGCGTAAGCTCCTCGTCTAGGGGTTTTCTGGGGTAGATGGGAGTTCCCGGAGTGGTAGAAGTGTTCAGGTTGTGATATTGAGAATGGTGTATGGTCGAGGGTATGTTTGAAGCGTCTGGCAAGATTCGAGTGCCAACGATTAGGAGGATGCGAGGATGATAGGTAGCGAAGTTGGAGGAGCAGGACGGCAAGCAATGAAGCAGGCTTTGGTTTGAGATAGGTGGGGCCTGGGTGCCTGGGTGCCTGGGTCTGCATATCATATTGCACTGCCCCTCGGGGGTCGGTGATTAGCAGTCTCGGACGCCGGCTCCTGTTTTGGAACTCCAGCCTCGAATGGAGAGAATGGCTGAACCTTTGGATTTCGATCGATGAATTGCAGCAAGACAATAACTTGTTCAACAGCCTGGAAATGCAATCCGAACAATTCTCTCCTAGATAGATATCCGTACGACTTCCTTCTTCCTGACTTTCTTCTTCAACTGCAAGCTCCCACAACATTGTTGCTAAATTTAACACCAAACCAGATGTTTCCTGCCTTTCCGATCGGGCTGAGTGGGCTTGTGGATTACGTAGGACTCGTCCGGCCCATCCCACTGGCTCTCGGGACCGCAATGGCGACGAGTCCGAAGCTGAATTGTGACACTGGAAGAAAAGCGATTCGTCAATTTGGCGAGGCGCAGTCCCGCTATGCCAGCATTACTACTCCTCGAGCAAAGCCACAGGGATTGGTAATTCATTCTTAAAGAGGCCTTGGGACGATTCACTGTCTCCGTCTGCAAGGCGGATGCCTTGATGACTTCAAGTTCGACCAGGAGAATACGAAATGTTTGGAGCCGTGCAGGTTCAGAAAGAAGGTTTCGTTTGAAACACCGACACCTCTGATCTCATCGGTGGTGTCTTTCGGCAGACTCAAAGTCCTCACGGAATTCCCGAGCTCTTTACTCTGGGTGGAAAAAAGGGGTTCCTCTCCGAAAGCTTTGAAATCTGGACCATGTGCATCACTTCTGAAGGATAATGACTCGGCAGATGTATCGTCGGTTCTGGTGTGTCAAAAAGTCGGGAAGTCCGCGGTCACGAGACTCGGCTCAAAGATTCCAAAAGGAGTTAGCGATCCTGGTGAAGATCAACCCAAAACAGGTCTCCCACATCTCTACCCATGGCCTCCGTAGAACTCTACCTCCGTAGAACTGTACCATCCGTAGATCTCTACCCATCCGTAGATCTCTACCCATCCGCAGAACTCTACCATCCGCAGAACTCTACCCATCCGTAGAACTCTACCCATCCGCAGAACTCTACCCATCCGCAGAACTCTACCCATCCGCAGAACTCTACCCATCCGCAGAACTCTACCTATCCGCAGAACTCTACCCATCCGTAGAACATCCTCCTCGTGACCCCACGAGCCCACCTCCGTAAAGCTCTCTCTGTCCTGCCCTATGCGTAGACCTAATCCATGCATGCGTACTTTTCAGATCCGTCTGTGCAAAGCGAGGAACATCAACATCGAGGTTTTATACTTGAAGTCCTTGGGCGGTGTGAAGTCTAAAAATAAGAACACAACCAGCACCAAGTGTCCGCGTCTTTTTCGGTAGCACTACCGCAGCACACCTAAATATGGCAGAGGTTATGGTAAGTTTTACGGAGGTGGACTCGTATGGTCACGAGGAGATACTGTGGCCTTATTAAGCTGCTATGTATAGTAGTACGCTCGGATCTATTATATGAGATAGAATCCGCCCTACCGCTATTAATCTCAATCCCGATAGTTTCATCTTCTCACATTCTAACATCTCAAATACTCATCTCAAGCTCAACACATACCAAAATGGTCGCCCTTGGTTTCCGCTTGATACTCTTCCTTACCGCTGTACGGCAACTTGGAGTATCTGCAGTATGTATCACCTGTACTAGAGAGGGTGCTAGGGATATTGTACGTTGTACCAAACTTTTATAGGCCTTGCATTTACTAATACCAAAATTCAGGTTGCCTCTTGTGATCATATAGGTGGCGGCGATATAAGGCATTGCACTACATGGTGTTCTGCTAAAGCGACTACACTCAAACTCCAGGCCTGCTGCGTACGCCTCTTACTCTTTAGCATATGGGCCGATCTAATTTGGTGTTAGACTCTCGATTGTCATAGTGGATTCTAGGGGCATTGTAAACAATGGCCCTAAATCACCACAGTCTTTGACAAACAGCTGAATACTGAATTGGCTGGAAGCTTGAGAAATAAAGTTACAAAAGTCTACACCGGTCTGTTATTCTCTACAGGCTACCAAACATCACCTCAATGCCCAAGCCCTCACTACGGTTGAGCCTCTGCTTTGATCCGGAAAACAAGAATGACGTTCTATTTACCTGTCTGTCCCTATAGAATTACAAATACTATTTGCTATCTGTCAAGAAGAACGTGCACCTGTCACTCCAAACCAACTGCCGCTTCCCCGTTCCCTACATTCCGAGAAGTGTCGAAAATAGTTCCGCTATTATATTTCTCTGGTCCTATCATCTGGGTTCCTGGTCTGGGGCTGAATGTTTTCCAAATACCTCCCTGCCGTAAATCCGATTCTGTGAGCGTCGTTCAGGGACAATCTCTTTTTGACTAGAAGGAGGGATGCGGTACCGCTCCGATGGTATAATGGTCCTACTATTGTCACGCTGATGGTGTTACCGCCGTCATGTATATGGAGGCCTCATTATTGCAACTCGTAAAACGGCATCACTCTGGAAACAGCGACCCTGCTCTCCTCTGATAATGCGTGTCAGAACACGTTGCAGGCCTCGTTTTCTCATGATTTATGCTCACCATACTTGTATAAGAACTCAGGTGTTTTTCCTGCTCCTTGGTTCTGCCCTCAACGACTACGTTTTCCATCCGTCCTAATAGCAAACAAAATGTTCCTCTTCTGGTTCGATTGTAATCCTTCGGCTCTCTTTCTACTCCATATCTAGGCTATCGAATCAGTTCCGTTACAGTTTTGGAAGTATCTTGCTGGTCCCAATTTCAAAGGCAAATTTTACAGAGAAATAAGAGGAGATAGTATATATAAAACGCCGTGGAGCTCGTCCTCGTCATCTTAGAATATCTGCCGCGTGGCTACCTCCACTATCACTATATAGTCATGAATACGCGATGACCAGCATCAAGTCATTATGGAACCTATAATTTGCTCTATACGTCCGATAGAGGTTACAGCAAGCGTACTATTCCCAAACCGCCAAATCTTATACATCTCAAGTCCTTACGTCTTCGATCAAAATGAACATCTGCCTGTACTACTATATTCGACTTTTTAACTCCTGTGCTGGTGCGCAAATACGGTTATGGGATTGTAGGTTGGGATGTTTAAGAGTAGTAGAAGCTCCTTTGAACAAGTAGTTCTACCCACCTTGACCAAGTCTGAGGAATGCTGTAGCAATCTTCGCCTCGCCCTTTGGATATATCGCCTAGAATTAGAAAATGCTGAGAAGAGTATTGTGACATTGGTGCTAGGTTGCAGAGCTATCAATCTTCTGATTGGTCTTGTTTGTGAGATATGGATCCATGAATTGCTTGCTACAACTGCATTGTTTGTACTTGGTAGTAGTAGGTTGGCATTATCTTCGAGGGATACAGTCGATGTGCCAGTCGCCGCGGCCACTTGTCTTGAAATGCTAGCGATGGCGTATTCGCGCCACTAAAGGTACAGGGAGGCTCAAATTCCTGATTGTTTGTACTATCACGGTTGCTGTTCTGCCGTTCAAGAGAGGAGAGGTTAGTGTGAGGGTTACCAGAACCGGGTACATTTCCCAATTTGGCAACCCACCACTTTCGTTCCATTTTCGCGTCTTGAACTAGACATCTTCGCACACTCCAACAAACCACAATAGTCTTTCTCAACTACGAGTTGGGCTCCCTTATCCGGCCTGTTGAAGTCTCAAATCGTTATTCGTTGCATCGAGGTGGAACGGCAATCCCACCAGATGATATAGTGCCCCCCTCCGCACACTGTTCCCAAGCTTCAATGCAGATACTCTTTCTCGAACGCGTATAATATCTTTCCTGCTACACGTGTAATCTGTCAAGCTACCATTAGTTTCTACCATGTCCGAGGCACGAAGGAAGAAGGTTAGCAACAGCGACGCGCCAAATTCAGCGCATTTCCACTAAAGGGCGTCAAGCAGCCCGGCGCGTTCGTCTGCTTGACCTTCCTAAATACAAACCAATGGCTAATATTTTCCATCAGAAATATCAAACGGAAGTACGACCGTAATTCTACCCATTCACCTCTCTTACGACTCCCTTCCGAGCTCCGCAACCGCATCTACGAGTACGTGTTTGCTGGCGAAAGTTAGAGTAGTCAATTCTACATCGATCGTACTGTCCTCATCAAGTACCAACCGTGGGAGCACAAATGGCGACAAAAGAACAAGGTCAGACATAAGGAGGTCAAAGAATGAGGCTTTTACAACGCCATACTCCCTCGAGGAACGAACCTATTTGAGGCTGGCAAGAAAACTTCTTACCAGCCCTCTGCTCCACCGAGTCAACTATTCCGCGTCTGTAAACAGCTGTTCTACGAGACTTCCGTCCTATCCTGCAGGAAGGTCACTGCCGTCTGCTTCGACAATGCCTATGTGATGAACAGGTACTTGAAGGAAGGCGAAATGTCTCTTGAGCAGAGGAAGGCTATACGGTTGTTATTCTGCCAATACATGTCCTGCAAGACCACGCTGAAGAAATTTAATGATCTGAGGGAGATTATCCAGCGGACTGAGCCAAAAGGATTTGGGGAAGCCGGAGGGCTCGTACGACACCACTTGGAGTGAACATTGGGTCTCACTCATACCTCTTCAGATCCGCTCTGCCGTCTCACCGCGCATTGTCGTCACAGAAGAGCGGTCTCTCAACAAGACTCCTGAGCTTGATCGCGCTATACTCAGTGTTCACACTGGCCAAATCGGAGGAAACACCATAATGACTGTCGCGCCTGAATTGACTCGGTGTTAATTCTACAGTATATCTAGTTGAGCTTCGCACTTATCAGTAGTCTGTCAAACAACAACCCTGCTCCTTAGACCGAAGGCCTCTGCTGACTACGCGTACCGACTTGCTGAGCGAAAATGACTATAGGGGCAAGATATGACGCAATTCATCTGTGTCAAATCCTGCTCGTAGAGCCTTTATCGCCTAATAAGGCCTTGCGTGTAGACCGCAAAGACATCTAACATCAATATCAAAGCCTGAAGTACACTGTCTGCCAGCTTTTCGAACATTTCTACAACTATCGAGAAAGGGATCATTTATGTCATGGAGCTTTGCGAGTTACCTAGGGGATGAATGCCGCTTGGTAAAAAAAAAAATTCGCCAGATGGTCGCTGCTCCAGAATGATCAGAATACGAAACTTGCTCATGTCTGAAAAAGGATTTAGCATTCAAACGCGTCTGAGCTTTGTCCCAAGCTCATCATGGTGATCTACAAGTGGGTGATGGACATCCTTTAAACCTCGCGCTAACACAATGTAGTCGGAAGAGCAGTTTCCAGTGGTGACTTTAACCGTTAATAAATCGAATCATCATACCAGATGTTAAAAGTATCTGCGATGCCTCAATAACAATCGACAGCCAAGATCTGCGTTTTCATTCGATTTCAGAGCTTCTGTGTTCAACATGGGCAACACAGTACAAATCTACACTCACTAACCCATATCCAGAAATCATTGCAAGTCGCTTTTCCTAACGATCCTCTCCACAATCACACCACCACGTCCACTCAAGAATTCCACAGGCCAATCCGTCTTGCCCTGGAACGGAATCCCTTCATTTCCATTTGCTTTCATTGCCTCGTTAATACTACTTTTCCCACACCTCACGAATCCAAATTTTCCGTATAAACTCATACTCAAATCATTCGTCGGTCCCATGATCGCTCTGAATCTTACCTGCTCGATATTTTCCCTCGCAAAACTCGTTGACTCAGCCCAATCTAAAGCAGCTTTGATGAGGATTTTTGATAAGCCCTTCCCGCGATGCGCATGATCGATCCAAGTACCCGTATGGTGGAATCTCGTTTCCACCAAATCAGAAAGCGGTTCAGGACATCCGCTCTCAGGTAACCAATACTCTTCTTTCGTAGTAGGACCGATTTGAGACACCATCCCCACCCAAGCCCCCTTTTCTATGTCCATCTGGCTCTCCGGAAGATCACCTGGATGCGCGACGACGACAAAAATGTTCACAATCGGTCTGCTTAGTCTGGCTACATGCTCGGCAGCCGAGAATGCGCCGTCCGTTGAATAGTGAATTCCGAACGAGTTGGGATCGGTTGTTAAGGCGAGGGCTGAGAGGGCTGCGTATTTCCCTACTATGAAGGGAAAAGAAGGGGAGTCTTTTGGGAGGATGTAAGTGCGATAGGTGAATTCTAGGGGTGGGCCGGCCATGTGGTCTCGTCTGATTTCTGCCATGGCCTTCGAGAACGCTGTGCTTGATGCAGTGGATCTATCAGCGTTGACCTCGATGGATTTATGAACAGAGGAGCTTGGTATCGTCGTCTGGTGGGACGGGAATGACTGTTATTGGCACCGAGGGCTTTCGAGATAATGGAAGAGCTTGGGAAAAGTTCAAACGTGTATTGGATGTTACGAATTTACGGACGAAGACTGAGGACGGTGTTCGGACAAGAACGGTCACTGAACGACGGTTTTGATCGAGATTTGAGGTTGTCTGCTTACGTGGGATAGACCGATGACGCAATGGGCTTAGCTTCAAGACGGGACCACGAAAACTCTGGAATCGGGATAATGCAACAAAATAGACAATTGGTGGGCAGACAAGGCTGAAGAGCCAAGCAGGTCAGCCTGGCATAGTAGGGTTGCTATCATCACGTCAACCCTCAAGTAAGCCTAAGGATCTATTTGAGGTCATGATTGACAACGCATTAGGGCCCCTAAAAGGAACCCAGAAGGACGGTTGGCGTAGTACAAAGCCTTGACAAATGACCGAACGAAGACTGACCTTTGTCGAGTTGGAACAATTTAGGGATGTTGTCAAACGTGGGTTAGATGGAGACTTAAACTTCATTCCCGCGACGATTATAAATGATATTCACTAGTACACCGAGGGACAGATTTGCTCACAAGAGCAGCTGAGTTGAAAACGCGAAGTTGTCCTTTTCCTGAGGCCATGGACGGTAACTCCAACGAACAAGAGCGTAACCATGAACTCCAAGTCGAGAAAGCAGTAAACCAGAACGCATCTCCCAGAAGCACAATTCCTCCTTTCGTAATTTCAGGACTGGAAAATTGGATGGGGACTATCACGCAGCAGATATTTCAAGAAGCATTCAACCATGCAGTAGGGCTACAACTTACCAATAACGGACGCCTACCACATCAACAAGAACCCATACCAGAACTTCCTCCAAAATCAAAGCCAAAACATCAGCCAAACCCGCGACCCAACCCACCAAGAAGAGAACCAAAAAGAACGCCTCCTAGACCCGTGTGTGAATACTGTTGGTTCACCAACTCCCAACAAGACCACAAAGATCCACTAATCAAATGTACCGAAACGAAATGTCGGAAATGGTATCACTTGAAATGCACAATCACCTCTGTAAATGAGATATTGAACCCCGGGATGGGCTATACATGCACAGAAGCTAATGGCGGATGTAACCCCCTCTCCCTCTACGACCGGCGCCTTTTAATCGAAACGCAAGAAATCGCTGCCCGTGCGGTGGCAGGTCAAGATACCATTCGTGATGCTACACCTCTCCCTTCTTCTAGGATAAAACCCGTTGGACCGATTGTTAGGAGGATACCAGATAGATTCGGGAATGCGAAGTGTAGACATGCTGGAGCTAAAGCGGAGGATCTGAGGAGGTGTCAGGGATTTTTCAAGGAGAGGAATGAGGCTGTGCAGTGTGGATTTGGGGGGTGTGAGATGAGGAGTTCGTTTTGTGGGAGGTGTAGGGATGGGGGTAGGGGGTTTTTTGTTAGGAGGGAGGGGGAGGGGGAGGTCGGAGGGAGGGGGAGGGGGAGGGGGAGGTGTGGGTTTGTTGTTTGAGGTGTCGGGTTGGGATTGAGTCTGAGGTCGCAGGTGTATGTCGGTAGTTCCTTGTTTCTTAGGCCTGGGTAGCTGATGTCCTAAATTTGTCGCTCAGGTTTCGGCCTTGGCCTTGGGGTATTCCTTTTGCGCAATTTGGGGTCTTCTGTTTGCTTGCTTGGATATGTATTTAATGCTAACCTTTTCTAGCAACCAATACGAGCTCAAAAATGATAATGAAGGGAAGTATACACAATACTCGTCTCTTTGTACAACGCCCCTTTGACTGATACGAATTTGTCAGCTTCGATCCTCAATGAAATCGATCAAAAGAGTATCTGTAAACCTTTGTACAAGTCTCAACTCCTACGCAAACAAACAGATCACTAATACGTTAAACAAACCAACATCCAACTTCCCTCTGCCTCCAGATTCGCAAAATCAGAATTTCTCCGCCTATCGAGATCATCTCATCATGAGACCCCCAGGACGAAATCCCTCTTCTGCTAAAGCCCCTTCAGCAAGCGAACGTCCCCAAAGGGACAGAACAACCCATCCATCTCAGACGGCTATCTATATTTCAGATGAAGAAATTTCAGATGAGGAGGGAAATGAGGAGGAAGATGACTTGGACGATACCTTCCAAGCTCCACAGATAAAACCTACAAAGCCGGTTGCAAGAAGAAAACCGCTTTCTACTTCTGCTCCACGTACCGAGAACGAAGAGGAGGATGAACGAGAAGAAACTCCGCATCGAGATGATGACGGGTTACTCGAATCTAACTATAAGAATGAAGAACCGGCTACTATGCTGTAAGACCGGGGCATGGAAGAAGCTCATAGTGATAATTCCGGGTCTTTGAGTCCTATACCAGAAAATGTTTTGGGTGAGATAGCGGAAGAGCGTGTGAATGGTGTTGCTGTTCACAATGAGATCTCAGTGGGATCGGGATCAGAGTCTTTGAAGCGAAAGAATACTGGCAATCACGGGGATCGGAGATGGAAGAGAAGTAGAAGCGGGGAGGAAGAGGAAGAGGGTGAAGAAAGTGAAGAGGAACAGGTTCGGACACGTGGGATTAGGGTTACTTTTAATGATGGCAGTGATGCATCCACTATTCAGACAAGAGTACCACAGGCTTCTGCTGCGAAAATAGTCCAGCAGGCTGCTTCTACGAAGAATGGTAAGAATTCCTTTTCTGGACTATTTTATTGATATCGTTTACTTCTTGTATCTCGCGAAGTCGGCTAACACGAAGAGCAGTCACTGGCAAGCCTGCCGAGAAAAAGGGTGAAAAAGCAGTATGACACAGAGGAATAGGCAAGTCAGGAGGCGAAGTCACGCTGCTGCTCCTGGAGGAACAGCAGTCCAACCTGGAGTCGGGACAGGAAGATATGTTTCGCATCCAGCTGAAAATGGAGATTCGGTTAGTGGAGGAGGCTCACCGGACCATACAACATCCGAACCCGGATCCATCCAAGGGCGAACGCAAGAGGTCGTTAACGAATTGTCCAAGCCGCCTAAGCCAGTGATCAAGCCGACCAAGCCGGTTCCTGAGACCTCAAAACCCGTCAAGGTGGAAAAACAACAGGTTTATTGTCGTAGCAAAATCTGCCCACATCCAGATGAGCCAGGATGTGGTAAATTGGGCAACGGCAAGGCGTCGAATCCGTTGGTCGATTGCGGGTTCGAAGCTTGAAGGTACAAGAAATTCTGTCGCAACTGTAAAGAAGGAAGAGACGCGTCGGGAAAGCTTGTCACTGTCCAAAGATCTAAAGGTGTAAGTATTGTTTACGACAATACGGGGGAGGAATATAGGTGGTATTGCAGCACCGAGTGCTCGAGATTCGACAGCGAAGATGAGGAAGATGATGGACGTGATCCACAGGTAAATTGTCGAGCAACAAATTCACAGGAATCGGATGAGCCTGGTTGTGGGCGGAAAGTCCCAATTGTGGAAGGAGAAAAGAGCAAGGCACTTGAGGCACAGTTAACCACTTGCTGGCGTCGATGTGGTAAGAGGCAGTCTTGCCACAATTGCAGAGACGGGGAAGACGAGGAGGGAGTACCGTCGAACCCAAGGGCGTAATGGTAATCGATAACACGGACGGTGAAACGTGGTGGTGGTGCAGCAGAGAGTGCAAAAGACTTGATGACAAGGATGACCCCGACGCTTGGTGGCACGACTTCGTGGATCCCGAGCCATCTGAGGACCCGGATGTTACCGATGAGGAGTCGGAAGTGGAGGAACCAACACCACCAGTCAACCCTAAGCCAACCGTTACAGGCACATCGGCTGAGCCGCCAAAGAGGACACAGGCGTTTTGTCGCAATAAACTCTCGAAGCACCCTGATGAGCCCGGTTGTCAACAAAAGGGCGGAGATGGGCCATTCGCCTTGATCGCGTGTGGATACAAGCTATGTCGTTACGAAAGATTCTGTCGCAAATGTGCTGACGGATTGGACGCGAAAGGGAATCCCACGGATGACAAAAGAGCTCCTCTGAAGAAAAAAGGAGTCAAGGTTGCCGATGACGACGACGAAGAGGGATTCCGATGCTATTGCAGCAAAGAATGCCAAAAAGAGATCAAGAGGAGAAAGGATGAGGCTAAGGCCAAGGCCAAGGCTGAGTCCAAGGCTGCTGGGACGGAACAGGCTGTTGAGGGTGAGAAGGTGACGGCGGCTAATACTGAAGATGCTAGGGCAAAGGCGGCTGAAGCTGCGAAGAAGAGGGATGAAAGGGAAAAGAAACAGGAAAAGGCGAAGTTGAAGCAGACTAGATTGACGATGAGTAGGAAGTAAACAGGACCGGGGTGATAGGCCAGTTGGTATAATGGAGGACCTAGAAAAATAAAATAACTAGTTTAGTCGTCTCAAGTACGCCCAAGGTATAATAAATTCGTATAAAATATAACTAGTACGTCGTAAACAATTTCTTGACCTACCCACGAAGATAATATAATAATCCTAGAAATCCCAAAAATTTATTACTATCCCTCTACCTACCTACCAACCAATCCCAAAACCTTCCCAAACCCCCTAAAATTCATCCTCTCTATCCCCCAAACAAATCCCCAATCCCCAATCCCAATACCCACTACAAAACTACAAACCCAAAAAACACAAACCCAACAACGAAAAAAAGGAACAAAGGAACAAAGAAGAAATATAAAATTCCATTAAAAAGCTAAAAGAATAGTAATATCTTGAAGCATTTAGGGAGGAAGTAATATTATAACTTAAGGTTTTTTTTTCAAGGGAGGTTAGGTTGGTTTGGGTTGGTTTAGTATTACAGGTTTAGTATATATATTAGGGAATGGGGGAATGGGGGAATGGGGTTATCTGTTTTCTTATTAACACATAGAACTTTTAGTCATTAAATCGAACTATAAGGAGTAGGTCCACCCCCCTCCCTCACTCACCACATCCCCCTCCCCCCTCTCCTTCACCAATTCAACAACGACGCAAAAACACTCCCATGAATGACACATTATTCCATTCACAGTCTCAAAGTCCACAAACAATGCCTCCAACATTCCTCACACACTCACACAATTTTTCTGCCGGAAAAGGAATACAAAAACGATGCTCCCGTCCCAGAAGTAGCTGCATTGATAAGAAAAGAGAAGAACCCGGAATACGATACAGCGATATACTCCCATTTCGAACAGTACCACCTAAACCGCCTTCCTTTGCAAAGAACGAAAATCTGCAGTCGACCAGTCAAAGAACCGGCCAAAAACCCAAACCCGGAAATCAACTACCAACCCATCTCATCCCCACTCCCACTCCCACCACCGACATCCCTTCCCGTCTCCCCTTCGCAAAATTAAGAAAATGGACCTCCCCATCGACGAAGACGGAAACTTAGAATGCACAATCTGCTGCAGCGCAATCGGAATCTTAAACACCGACACCAGCCGTACAGAATCCCCAATCGAACTCCCCTGCGGCCACACATTCGGCAACGAATGCCTGCACCAATGGCGAATGACAAATAATATTTGTCCGAATTGTCGTGCGCCTTGTCCGAATGAGGAACAATATAATTCTTCTTCACTGTTGCGGCGGCCGGGCATGGCGATGCAGAGACGGGAACAGGGACCGGATGGATCAAGTGACTCGGTGATGGGAGGGCAGCGGGGATCCAGGTCGAGAGTAAGAATTCTTGAGTTGATGAGGAATTTGAGGGAGGAAGTTTCGCCGCGTGCTGGTGCTCCACATGATACGATTGCAGGACTTGAGTTTAATCAAGGACATCAGCGTGTGGGTTTGGGTCCCTCGTCAACTCGTGATCTCGCAAGAGAAGATTGGCTTTTGCTTCATCGTGAAGCGATGCGAGAGAGCGTGCAGCCCGACCAAGGACATCAAGCCCATCATGGATTCCAAGCTCCCACGGCCGCGAGTCCGAGCTGGCGTTTGGCTAGTATTGATGCCACGCATCGGGACAGCGTTTTGACTGATACTCATGCGTTGGCAGCGTATGGAAGTGATCCAAATCTGAGGCGGGCGCGAGATTCAAATTTGGTGGTGGCGGGTAGGTCGAGTAATCCGAACTTGAGACGAGAACAACTAAACAGGAGGATGGAGGTTGTTATTGCCGAAGCTAATGCGCGTCGTCGTTTGGACGATGCCACGAGAATCATAGATGGAGCGCCAGGCAATGTGCGTCGTCGATTGAATGGTGAGAGGACGATGATGGAGGGAGCGCCATCGAGACATGGGGATAGTATGGACTTCCGAGCGATGAGTCTGAACGATTTGCGGGAGGTGGCCAGGCGCAGAACGGCGCAGGGCTCCAGTCATCTCAATCCTACACGAGAGAAGCGTCAGGCTGAGCAAAATCTTCTTCCAACAACGCCAGGAAATGAATATGATGTAGGTAGTATGCGAGAAGTGGTGAACATGAGAAGGTGCTCTGCCGACATTGGACGCACACAAGCTCTTGACAGTCACGATCCGGATGTGATGGCACGCTGGATTCATCAGCAGAGCCTGGCAGAGCTACACGAGCTGATGATGCGGGTGGGAGAACTTGAAGGCAGTGATCTCCGAGCAAATCGAGCGAGATTTGCGATGGCCGAAATTATACAGCGACGTCGGCAGCAGCGTCAATCCTTCATGAATGAGCTGGACAGGAGCGATGTAGACTTTGCTGCTGAAGTGGGTCCGATACTGCGTGTGTTAGATGGAGAGGCTTCCAGTCAGATAACGCAACTGATCAGAATCAGACGAGAGACTCAAGAAGCCATCGCAGAAGTAGAGAGACCTAGGGGATCCAATGCGCCTCCACCATCCACAGCAATTCGACATGAATGGGAGATGATGGGTGGGCGGTCGAAGAGGAGGGGTGAGCGAAGGCGGTCCTGAACAGATTTGGCGCGGCGAGGGGCCGGTTTGTATTCGAGATGGCTGCAGAATGATGTACAGAAAGTCAATGCTGAGGGTAGATAAGAAATAAGTCTATTGCAGGTCAGCAGAGATGTCAATAAGTCTAAGGACGTGAGAGCCCACCCGAAGTTGTGAAGATGAGTTAGCATCACATGGTCAAACATAGAAGGTCGAATGGGCCTGCCGGAACGGTGTCCATGGCATGGTACCCATGTTCAGTCCAAATTGTGCTTGAAGCCAGATTCTCTGCTCAATCCGTAATTGCCAGTCTTCACAGTCAGATTCTTCTTTTGGTGAAATTTCGAAGCCCTCCCAGGAGCCCTTAGGTCGGTATTCAAAAGCTGCTTGTATCCAACAGTACTGCATGTAGTACATATCCCAAACTGAGATGTCGGCAAAGTATTTTGAGCGAGTACCAGTGTTTCTCTCCTCATATTCCGATGCATCAGATGATACTGGATTTCGTTAGCATTGACACATTGGGTGGTGGATGAGGTGCTGGAATTCACCTTCATTCGACGCCTGTTTGCTTCTTTCCCTTTCCTTTTCAGCTAAAGCCATGTCTTCTCTCAGCTCCAGAAGACGAGGCAAGTTCTTCATAAACCATTGCTTCCCTTCTCCATCGTGCCGCCTTTCATCCATGGACAGAATATCTTCAACCATGTTCTTCAGTTCACGGATTTCCCTCTCCGAGTATATTCGGCTCATTAGTGACGGGTCTCTCTCGTGCAAGTCCTGTAGCCGCGACCGGTAATCCTCTCGGGGATCAAGGCCTTTGACTGTTGCTGTTGATAACCGCTTCCGCACGACTTCTTCGAAAGTTGAGTTGACAGCGGCGAGAAGATTGCGGGTCCGTTGAGTATCGACCGCATCTCCGAACTCCTCGCACATCCCATTGGCGACGTATTTCAAGCCCATCTTCAAGCGTTTTACAGATATTTCGGCTTGCATGAGTCGCTTCCGTCCGAGCAACACCTTGCGAAGAAAGTCGTCTTCCAAATCTTGGTCTTCGTTGACGTCCTCTTGATAGCATCCTCGTTCCATTTCGGCATCATCGATGATGGAATAGTCCTCGCCGGGGACTCCATTCACACTGTATTCGCTTTCATCGTCGTCGTCGTCATCGCCTTCGGAGCGAATACGTGGTGACCTTCTCAAACTTCTTTTTGAATATCTTTTCACAAAGGTTTCTTCGACTTCGTCTCTGAGAACGGTTTCCCAGCCATCGATTAAGCGTTCGGGTAAGGCATTAAGCCAGTTGGCAACAAGAGTATGTTGAACTTTGAAATGGTCCTCAGCTATACCGAAATGATCCATGGCGAGATCGGGCGGCGGTTCGTCCATTTCTCGCGACGCGTCAAGCTGACGCCGTCGGTCGGCTACCTCGACCCGAAGCCATGGCGGCCATCGTTGCGTGTATTCCTGACGTTGCATCTCCACTGCTCCTGGCAATGACGGCGTGGATGGGGGTATTTGAAACTGCGCGTCTTGACGAAAATCGATGCGCTTCTGGTCGGGGCGGAAAGAAATATGCGAGTCATCCGAGTCCGAAAGGGCGTACTCGGCGTTCATTTCGACAAGAGCGAGGATGAGAGGTCGGAAGATGTTCCTCTTCCGATTTTGTGCTTTCAAAAATGGAGAGACGTAACTGTCGTAGTTGTAGTCTGTGAACAGAGAGTCTATCCGGCTGGCTGGGGAATCGACAGATGAGGAGTTTGGAGGGGAAGTCCCAGACTGCATAGCTAGGAAGAGTCTCGAAGAATTAAGCGTTGCACGGATATATGCAGACGTAACGCGCGTGGAACATATCACAGCAGACGTTCTTCTTCAAGTATTCTTTGATTTTTTGTGATTTTGTGATGATAGAGAATATAGATGCGAGGGGAAAGCGAAAGCGAAAGCGAGCCAGCTAATAGGCTCTTATGCAAGCACTGCGGATGGCAGCAACGTGGGTATGAAGCAAAGGAGGGTTGGAAAATGGAGACGATAGGAATTGACATAGCTTTAAGGAATTAGGCTGGAGCCCAGATAGGCACGGTTACCGGTGATTTTCAAGTGCTGCCGAGCGGCGAGCTGCAGTGATCTCGATGCGGGAAGCCCGGTGGAGATATCTCGAGTGCAGCATTTCTGTTGGACGGAATCATTGAAGCCACGATAGCCGTGCAACCATAGGCCTCGCTTGGACAAAGAGTGTGTTTATTTATGGCTGAAAGTAAGGTCCAGTGACTACTGGTTTGAGGATACGATATGTAACGTTCCATAAGAGTTTCGCTTTGGTGGTGGAAGAGAGTTTGATGGTGTTGATTGTGGAGTTGGTGGTGGTAGAAGAGTATCATAGCTACGGGTACGGGATATTCTACGAGATCACGGGATGCCAAGGACTCGCTCGATCCAATGGAAAGCTTTACCGATATCGGCACTATGGGAGGAGGCTGGGCCGATCTCGGTTGATAAGTTTGTTCTAATATGTACTCCTACTCTAATACTCCTACTCTAGTACTCCTACTCTACAAAGGACGAGTACCGCCGCAGACTTTTCTCTCCTACCATTCTCTCCATTGCCTACTACTGACATGAGAACCTCCCTCGATGACTTCTGACACGAGAGCCTCCCTTGCCCTCGCCTTCCATGCCTATACTCCACCGTTTCGCATCAAGTCTGCGTGCAGTCGATCTCCCCTGAAGGGAGCATCAAGCAACCCCAACACGCTGCTTTAATGCGCCGCTACAAGATTTGTCAGAAGCCAATTCCCTGTCCTCTACCACAAAGAGATTCTCACCGCCCCAAGAGACTTCGGAAGTGGCGCACCTGTCCTGCACTCACAGCCTCATGAGCAATGCCCAGCCGGATACCTGAATGAAGTATCTCGTTCGATGAAGATTTCTCACCGACCTGTGGAACCCGGAGCGGCGGGTCGTTGTCGCCAGAATTGTATTCTCGTCAATCAGTGACCGGGAATTCCTTTGTCATGGGGTCCCGAGGTTCATTTCGTATACCAACGAGTACCTAAAAAAACACAATACACTCCGAGTCAGTCCCCTCAACTTACTGTCTTTCACCGCCTCGAGTGCCTTGGCCTCTACCCTGTTCGATTGAAGCATATGAAGACGAATTCCTTGTCCATCAGGAAGGATCAATTCAGGTTCTTTGTGCGCAGGATAGTTGCTTGATCTCATAGTCACTACACGCGAATCATTGCTCAATTCAAGTGAACACCATCACATCAAGCTTGACATCGCGGTGTTTCTGGCAATTTCTCAAGCATTATCACGCCAGAGTTTTGGCGGCATTGCTCTCGACTCCAAAGAATGTCATTTCAAAGCAGATTTTGCGTTACAGTAGACTATAGTCTCAGATCATGCAAGCGATGGTCTCTTTCACTGCCGTCCTCTACGCATCTGATCCAGAATAGATATAACAAAACATCGCCATTGCTGGGACTTTTGTCACTTTCCGTTGCAATCGATCATCCCATCACGAAAATCCTTCTCATTAAGCAGCACTATCTCACAAAAAATTGTATCATATCATAAACAACTTCTCGCCCAGCGAAGCATCCGATCCCACCAGTCTCCAGATCCAACAGTATCTCAAGTATACCCCCACCCCTCGAGCGCATCCCCAACAATACCAGATCTCACCCCTCCTAAACACTAAAGCCCCCCCTTCCTATCAACCTCAACAATCCCCATCTCCATCCCCTTCTCCTCCCTATCCTCATCCCTTCCCATCTTTCTGTTGGAAACCCACTCCCCAACCGCACACGCACCCATAATCGTCTGCAAGATGACAACAGCAACCATACCCCAAAACCCAAACCGACTCTCCGAACATAAGAGTCCGAATTTCTCATTTGACATTTTGCCACTCAAACCTCCATCACCACTTATAGTCATGGTTATGGATGGCAATGTCTTTGAAAACCTGCATGTCCAAGTTTGAATCGTATCCCCCCTACTTTCCCGCGAATTAAGGATGTGTGTTAAACTGATACTGAAAATTCCAAGGAGAAGTGAAGCGAGTGGAATGCATAAACCCATTAAGGTCGTGATTAGCGGTTTGGAAGGGAAGTATCTTGTCTATATCAATCAAAATTAGTATATTTATCTCCTTTGACCTCACCTCAACAACGCCAAGTTCCCCTGATTCCTCAACAAACAGAAGAGGAGAGAAGAGGAGAAGAGGAGGAGGAAAAGAGGAAAAAGAGAAAGAAACGAACCTCCCCAGCAAAAACCAACCCATTCAACAACACAACACACCCACTCGCCCCAACAACCCCCCTCGTCCCTATCGTCGAAAAATGTCCCGGCCAAATGGGTAACCACCACGGATTAATCGCGCGAGTTTGGATACTGTAGATATAGTATGTATGAACCGCTGTTCCGAGGATGGCTATTGCGAGAGCTGTCGAGAGGGCTGATAAGGCGAGGGTAGAGAGGCGGAGGGGTGAGCGTTTCGTTTGGCGGGGGGATGGGTGTTGGTTGGTGGAGAGGTTTGAGAGGGAGGGTGTTGGAGAGAGATTTGTGATTATTGGAGATAGAGAGGGGAATTTTGAGGAGGTAGGGGAGTGGGTTTGGGGTTGGGAGGTGGTGAGGTGGGTTCCTGTTACCATTTTTGGCGGATTGTCGTGATGGTTGTTAGTGGTGCTGAAGATATTTTTCTTGCCTGAGTATCTCGAGATCGGTAAAGAAGCTAAAGTAGAGTCGATGAAAAACAAAATCCCTTCAAAAGGTTGAAAGCTCGAAAATGGAATGAAACAAATCTCCTATCGAATTTCTCACCACCATCTAGCGATTGCTTGGATTTAATACAGCATCTCCATCGCCATCGCCATCACAAACGCCCTCCCCTCCCCTCCCTTTCACAAAACTCAACCTGCATACAACCACAGGTTCTGAAACAAAACAAAAGGTCTTTTCTCCCATCCAAACAGACACGATGTGTGTTCCTGCATACACCTCTCTACCTTTCTACAGGCATCTGGGCGGCTACAATATCCCCGGTAATCCGATTGATCTCGCAGACAAATCAGGCGCGTATTCGGGGCTACAGGTTTAAGAGAGACGAAGGATCGATGGATGAGTGCAGGGTTTATTTATGGTCTGGGGGGTATGTGGATGTTGTGATTGGTTGGGTGGGCGCGTAAATAGTGGTGATGCACGTGATGAGTTGGGGAGAACTTAGGCTGGAAATAGATTGTAGTGAGTTTTTGTTTTGGTGGTTGGGTTTGCTCGGTAATGCGGTGTTTTCTTTGTGGTATAGTGCGAGCGCGTAGATTGTACTGTTGTGGGTGATTGGGAGTGCCGTTTTGGGACAGCCTTGCATGTTCGCGTTAGGATGGATGCAGTGGGTTTGGAGACCCTGCATTGCTCGTTCTTTGTTAAGGTTGTAGTGCGAAGTTGGAAATTGGGGATGGAACTTTCAAGTATGAGGTCGTGAGTAGAGCAATGATTTGAAGGTAGCCGTCTATCATGGGATTGAATTTAGCGTCAGCTTTGAGGATGCTTTTAAAAGTGGATGAGTAGACTAGAATGTGTTCAATGCACCATTGAGGGAAAGCGTGTATGTGAATGCTTGGGGAGGGGTCGTTACCGTTCGTTTCTAGCCATTCATCGTGGGAGTGGGCTTAGTCTCACCCTCGACAATGCTTGAAAAGCGGATCAAGTGGTGTCTAACCTGGCATTGTGGGCAATTTGTAGGCACATGCTCAAGGAGGCAGTCATTCCCATTCGTTCCTCGTTGCTGCGTATATATAGCTAGGGTATGGTGCGTGTGCGTGTTGTCTAAAGTGAGATTTCGTGCATCGATCGTTCAATTCCATCGAAATTGACCTGTCAATCCACCACCACCATTAGGTTTCAGTCTACCACTTCCGATCTTGCCTTTGCCTTTGGCTAAAGGGTTCTCTTTCTCCCACTTCTCGTCGGCTCTGAACGCCTCGACTGCGCTCTCGAGGTTGTAGTCGGATTGCTTTAGGTATAGAAGGGCAACATCATATCTGTATGAAGGAGCAATATTCGGTCTTGATCAGCCTGGCTCATTGGAAAGGCATTGCAAACAAGTAGAAACATACTCTGAAACTTTGCAAGTTACCATCCATTTCCGTACTTTGCCTTTTCTCGCCTCTTCCTCTTCACCTTCCAGTGGTCGCGGGCTCAAACTCACGCCTGCTTTGTAATGTTCTCCAGGTATAATTATCGTCCGTCTCGCCGCGAGCAGATTATCTGAGAATAGACCGTTGGCTCTCCTTAGGGCGCTCGGAGGGACACCATATCGAATCGACAAGGTATGTATTGAGTCGTTACTCGGATCTACAAAGTGTAGCACGTCTTGCCCTGGTCCACTTGCCTTCTCAGCAGGAGCAGCTACTGCCGTTCTCTCTGAATACGGCGGGAGCCCGTCATCTGCTGGTGGTCTTTCTGCCCAAGCCTCACTTTCTGGTGGCGAATAGGAAGGAGGATCTCGCAGACCTTGAGCTCCTAGAGGAGAAGGTTTTACAGAGACCTGGCAGAATGGACAGTAATCTTGGAATCTCGGGTTGTCTGTTGTACATCTGGCACAAATCGCGCGACTGCAACAGTCCAGGCGGCGTTCGTGGAGAGTAGGTTTCTCAGTCTTCTCATCGTAGGTGGGTGGAATAGAAGATAAGAACGCGGCGCAAGTACAGCAGGCTTCTTCGCTCATTGTGAACTGTATTAGATCTGGAGCAAGGAAAAATAGTAATACAGAATGAAAAGAACAGGAAACCAGCCGTGAGAGTAATAGATCAAGTGGCGAGGCAACTCGTCAAGTTTGGAATCATCATCCAAATCGGGAACAACTTCTAGATCACGTGGGCGGGAACAGCCGTGCCAAGATTTTGCTCCTCCCACTATCGCGAAAATCTTCCTACCTCCCTCAGTCCCTCACCCATCGCCAACTCTAACCACGTCCATCCATCCTTCTCAAGGTAAGACAGCACCATGTGCACGCTTCAGCAAGCAAGGGAGAGGAACATTGATAGCCTCGATGTACCCTCATCTCTTCTCGACAAGAGATGAAGAACCTCCGGCGCTTTGCGACGAAGGCACTCTTTATACTCTGCCTGCTCGAAGCTAACCCACCACGACACAGATACCTCATTTGCTATTAAGCCAGTGAGAATCTTCCACCGCCAAAATGGTCAAAACATCCGTCCTCAATGACTGCTTGAACGCAATCAACAACGCCGAGAAGTCTGGAAAGCGACAGGTGCTCATCCGCCCAAGCTCCAAGACTATCATCAAGTTCCTCTCGGTCATGCAAAAGCACGGTATGTCGAAACTTTTTTCTTAGCCATTCAACTTGTACCTCCTTTGCCTGCGTGTTGTTCTCCCTTCCCCTCCCCTTCCCCTATCGGACTGATAACTAGGCGGCGGTCTCATAATCCACCACGACCTCTGCCCTTTAAGTGTCCGAAATATGAACATCCACAGCGAAGATCTTACAAGTTCTCGGATCACCCATGATGTCCAACCTTTAAATCTTCGCAACATACAACTCACACTTCTTCTCAGGCTACATCGGAGAGTACGAGGAGGTCGATGACCACCGCAACGGCAAAATCGTCATCCAGCTCAACGGACGTCTCAACAAGACCGGTGTCATCTCTCCACGATACAACGTCAAGCTTGGTGACCTCGAGAAGTGGGTCGTCAACTTGCTCCCATCCCGTCAATTCGGATACGTTGTCCTCACCACCTCAGCTGGTATCATGGACCACGAGGAGGCCCGTCGCAAGCACGTTGCTGGCAAGATACTTGGATTCTTCTACTAGAAGGTGCTCGTCTAGTGAAGAATGGAAAGAGCCGGACACGAAGTTACGGACGCACAAAAGTTATGGTGGCATATGGCGGACGCGAGCAGCGCGAAGGATACCCATAGATGTCAAAATACATGTCTTCTGACCACTTGATTCGTGTTCGGTTACAATGTCGCTCTAGTCGTTTAATCTTACGTGTTCGTGATAAACTCCTTCCATTCACTGTGCTATAGACAAGCCGAGCTTAACAAATTTCGTTCAAATCATCGTGACAACATGTTGTAGCCCAAAGCACTCGTGGACCATTCATCTCAATCATACTCTCCCCTGTCTCTTACCTGAATCACGGCTCGATGTCGATCAATACCATGGGCACCCAGAACTATAGAATCAAAAGTAGGTAAGAAAGAAGACCGAAAAAAAGACTAAATACATCAGAAAAACGCAATACAAATAAACTTATCACACATCAAGTGCAACTACAAAAGGCAAAGGTATCAACAAAAATAGATCAAATACACAACCAAATCAACGGCAATCCCTCGCCTGCCCTACTTTCAAGCCCGCGCCCCTCTACTTCCTACCCTCACCAAAAGGAAATCCCCCCATCAATCCCTCCTCCTTGGACAAAGGAAAGCAATCGCCTTCCTTCGACGAAGAATCATGCAGCAGACGAGCTGGAATATGCATCATGCTTTCGTCGATTTCCTTCCATGTGAGATTGAGTTCCCCAGATTCAGACGTGTAGTATTTGATTCCGGATGGTGTTGTTGCAGAAATGAGACGGATAGGAGATGGTGAGGGTTTAGCTTGCTCGGTTTCTCGTTGGCGAATTGTCTCTGTAGCGGGAGCTTGGGATTGAGATGGTCGAGTGGACTTCGCGTTCTCCTTCGTTTTCTCGGTGTATGCAACAGATGGTGAGTGCGAATGTTGATGCTCATTGAACCTCGGATATTCCTTCTCCCCCCGAATAATCCGCAAAGCATCGGCCCCCTTCGGCGCGGTGGTGAGATTTTCATAACTGTTCTTCGTGATCAAGACATCATCTTCGATCCTCACGCCACCAACGTCCATGTACTTCTTCAGGGCGTCTTTGTTGATGTATTGACTGTGCACAGGATCTTTAAGGAAATGGTTTTCCAGCGCATACTTGGAGAAATAAATACCCGGTTCAACGGTGATGACCATGCCTTCTTTGAGGGTTGGAGAATCTTCTCTCGCAGGTGCCATGCAGATACTTGAATCATTGAAGGTAGCGTATAACTCTGAAGAGTTGGCGGCAAGAGAGGATGCCGAAGTGCAAATAAGCTCGCCGTTCAGATCTGGTTGGGTGAGTTGGAAGTGGAGATTATTTGTCTCTGATGCCGCGAAACGTCGCTCCTCTTTATCCTCCTTCGAAATACGGATGTTAAGGACGTCGTGCACTTCCAAGCCCATATGATGACCGAGTCCATGCGGAAAGAAAGCCAACGTTGTCCCAGCTTTCAGAATTTCGGCTGCGGTACCGTTGTGCAATATCCCGAGCTCTAGGAGACCATTGGCAGCAATAACGTGGGCGAGGACTTGCATATCTCTATAGTGAACACCCGGTTTGAGACGTGACATAACTGTGTCCTGCATTTTCTCGACGATATCGTAAATGGATTTTGCTTCTTTTGTCCAGGTGCCGGAGATGGGGAAGGTTCTGGTTACGTCCGAGGCATAGCAATTCCATTCTGCTCCCGCATCGATGAGCAGAACTTGTCTGCCAGCCAATGGCTCGTCGTTTTTGCCGTAATGAAGTACAGACGCATTACCTCCTGAACCCGCGATTATGTTGTAGGCTTGGTTGTGTGCACCTTCTGAGACGCAAGTATCGAGGAAGATGCCTTCAACTTGCGACTCATTCTCAAAGCTCTTGATCTTCTCCAGAACGGCACGATGGGCATCTGCCGAGACCTTGTTCGCTTGCCGAATGAGATCAATCTCGTAATCGTCTTTGATGACACGGCATTGCTCAATTGCGGATTGAAGGGTTGTTGCGTCGATCCGTGGAGATGATATGCCTATAGAGGATATGGCATGAGACTGTATTGGGTGGAGGAGATATAGCTTCCCATCGCCCGTCTTCCACCATGACTTTGTATCAGTCTCAAGGTCGCTGAGATATGCGATTGAGTCCACATCGTATAGCTCTTCTGCCTCGCTCTTGGTTGAGCCTGCGCCGCCCCAGACTGCCTTTTGCAAGTCGATCTTGGGGATATATAGGGTGAGTTTATCGGTGTGGATATCGTAGAGGAGGTGGTTATCTGATTCGTTTGATCTAATAGAAAGTCAGCCTATGGCTATTGAACTAAAAAGAGGATATCAATACCCAGAAAGGTAATAGAAGTATCTCCTTTGTCTGAAGGGTACGGCTTGATCGCTATCCTCCAGAAGAGTGGTTGGAGCTCCAGCGAGATAGATCAAGCCAGAGTCAACACCCAGCTTCGCAGCTGCAGCTCTTGCATGCTGTTTTGCTATTTCGATCAGCAGAGGACATGAGACCGAAGCTTATCAACTCACCCGGGTATTTGTCAAGTCTCGCAGATGTGTCCAGGTGTATCCAGTATTCCTTCTCCTCGCTCTCGCTCAATCGCTCGTCCAAGGCACTCAGATCTAGCGCCGCCATACCGGTTAGAGAAACAAGGTCAGTCAGTGGTGATAAGGCTCCCGATAGCTCATGACAGCTCTCGCGATTATCTCCGCCTCATCTCCACCGCCACCGCCACCGCCACAGCCACAGCCACAGCCACATGCCACGAGGGTCCACGATTCCCGCTAGGCTCTATCCGCAGCTAGCACTCGCCGCCGCGTGGATGATGCAGGGATCAGCTCCATCTCTTGCCCTGTTTGATGGCGATTCTCGTCCTTATCGCTTTGAAGAAGCCGACGCCGACCTCGATTTCCTCAAACCATGGCGCTCCAGCTGTCCTCTTCCACTGTTCCTTCCGTCTCTTCGTATGGTGGTCAACAATGCCGTCATACAGAGGAAAGAGCCGTGCACAAGAATACAATGGTTGACAGCAGTAGTTGACGTCTTGGTTACAACCTCACGCTCACTGAGCTTTGTCACTACTTCGATATACATACTCCTTGGACTCTACACTCCGAGCGTCTTCCTCATTTCCTAATCTCTAGTCTAAAATATACCTAATAGCACCAACATGTCGACCTCGACTCGCATCACGAAAACTCCTCGACGACGACCATATCCCCCCACCTTTACCTCGATTTCTCTCGCGATTCTCCTCCTCTTTGGCTCAATTCCAGAATCAAACGCGCTGCACCATATGAAAAGAATACCTGCACCAAACCTACAACGTCGTCAAGGTCAAGACCCAATCAACGACACTCCATTAACCATTGTAAATCAATGTCCTGAAGATATATGGCCAGCAATCGGCACTCAACACGGCAACGGTCCCTCCACAAACGGCTTCAAACTAGCTTCAGGCGAGCAGAACAATCTCACGGTTTCTTCAAACTGGCAAGGACGTGTCTGGGGCCGCACGAATTGCTCTTTCAACGATGCCGGCACAGGACCAGCAGCAGGTGGAGTAGGCAGGTCATGCGGATCTGGAGACTGTAACGGCGCGCTCGATTGCAAAGTCGGCGGGGATGTACCTGTCAGTCTGGCCGAATTCACTTTGGACGCCGGCGACGGCCAAACCTACTACGACATCTCCCTAGTCGACGGTTACAACATTCCCATGGCCATCGTCATGCAACCCCTCGGCAATGCCTCGATCGAAGACATCCCACCCAACCTCACGAACCCTTGCTGCATCGCCACCTTTGGTCAACTGGCAGCACAGAATCATAACCCTTACGATGGCGGCAAGGAGTACTTGGGCACGAATGAATCCTACAAGCTACCACTTGATCAAAAAGTAAATGATGAACAAGTCCGAAATTGGTGTCCCTGGAACCTCATGCTGAATAAACCTGAACCGCCCTCGGATGGCGTCTATACCTACCCCGACTCTTCCGTAGAAAAACCACCCTTCAACCCCTGCTATTCCGCCTGCGCGAAGTTCAACCTCCCAGAAGATTGCTGTACAGGCGAACACAATCAACCTTCCACCTGCCAACCTTCCGAATACAGCAAAAATATTAAAGCCGTCTGTCCAGATGCTTACTCATATGCCTTCGACGATCAAACCTCTACGTTCATCATTCCCTCGGGTCCAGGCTTTCAGATTATTTTCTGTCCTGGGGGAAGAAGTACGACGATTCTCACAGCGGAGGCGGGAACGGTGGATCAATCTTCTCATGGGGAGGTTTCTTTTGGTGGTGGTGGGAATGCGTCGACGAACATGATGGGCGCGGGCGCTGCTGTTAGAGAGTGTAAGGGGGAATCTGATGTTGGGGGAATGACTCAAGCGAACGTTAAGAATTCGTATCCGGGGATGAGGGGAAATGGGAAGTATTGGGCTAGAAGTGATGGCGCTAGTGGGGCGATGGTGGGTGAGATGTCGAGTCAAGAACTGGGATTGGGGTTGGAGATGGGGTTGGAGCATGATTATGATGAACCCCTTGGTGGAGTTCGGATCGTCGAATTAGCTAGACGGGGGTTGCATTTGATGGATTGGTCGGGACAGAGTTCTTCGTACCGACCGTCTGGACAAGGAAAAGTTAAGCTCAGTAAAGAAAATGAGATGAGGATGGGTTTTGGAGGACAGAAGATGCTAATTGGCAATCCCGCAAATGGAGGCAAGAGAAGCGCAGGTTCCTTGGCTATTCATGAAGCTGGCGGGAGGAATTGGTGGTTAATGATTTTGGGATTGGGGGTTACGGCGAGCGTGTTTGTTTTGTTGTGATTCTACTCTTGGGAAACCCGTGGGGTTGTCTGTCCTGGGGAAGGGTATGGGTTCTGGATGTTTATTGTTCTTGATGGTGGTGAGATGGGATTGTTTTTTGGATTTTTGGGGAGTGGTTGGATACCCATCTTTTTGCGTAGGTTGTGGAGTTCTATGATACCCCCCTTTTTCCGTTTTGGTTTGGTTCTGTGGTTGGCTGGTTAGTTGGTTGGTTGGTTTTGTAGAGAGACTGAGGGAGAAATGGATTCTTCGTGGTTTTCTTCCTATTTCTCTTTCTCTTCCCTTCTACTCCCCTTCCTACCTTACTCCTATGCTCTCTTTCTCTTCCCCTTCTACTCCCCTTCTTACCTTACTCCTATGCTCTCTTTCTCTTCCCCTTCTACTCCCCTTCTTACCTTCCTCCTATACTCTCTACCTCCTCCTCCTCCTCTACTAATCCCCATTCCCAAACAACTAAAAAGATGAATTAAGAATGATATCCCCTCCTTATCCTATTATATTTCATCTCTTAAAGATTTCAGTAGATATACGTTACAAGATAAACGTAAATTTTTAGGAGGGAGAGGGGACTTTGGGGTAGAGAGGAGGGGTTTTTAGGTAGTTATTACTGGGTTAGATATATAATAGAGGGGTTAGAGGGGTTAGAGATTAGGATAGGTTAGATGTAGGAGATTACAGGGCTTAGAGACTAGTATAGGTTTAGAGATGGAAGTGTAGAAGTTTCTTTTTAAAATTATAAAGAGATGGTGGAAAATATATAATTCTTTCTTCTTTTTTTCTATCGTGGGTTCTCGGGTTTATTAAGGATATTATATATATATAGGTAAGATACGATTGCAAGTCCTGGACTTTAGCTCATTCGAGTCAGACTAGGCTCCATCCAAATCCGAGGGAAAGCAGACGCTTTCAAACCTACACTTTTCCCTCTTTTAAACACAGCGCCTTTTTCATACCTTGTCCATCACGTTTTCGCCCGTTGGCGTGACAGCCTTCGTGAGATGTGAGTTCTGGCTGAGGATTTGCGGAACGTCTTCGGGACGTCCATTAGTGAGTGCCTCCTTCGGGACGTCCATTAGTGAGTGCCTCCTTCGGGACGTCCATTAGTAAGTGCCTCCTTCGGGACGTCCATTAGTAAGTGCCTCCTTCGGGACGTCCATTAGTAAATGCCTCCTTCGGGCCTTCGGGACGTCCATTAGTAAGTGTCTCCTTCGCCTCGTCAAAACTACTTTCCAATTCCTCTCTCAGAGCCTCTACCTCCTTATAGTCGACTCCACCGTTCCACTCACCATTTTTTTGAATAGCCTTCTCCAACGCCACTCTCCTCTCTCGAATGGCCAAGGCAGCGGATCGTTGCACTTCCAGACTTCGTTGAACTGCTTCCTGGGCCTTCACTTGTTTGCGTTTCAGACGCTGGATTTCGCCTTCGGTGACGGCGATTTTGGTGGTTAGACGCGCGATTTTGGAGGATTGCAGTTCGGCGTGTGTTTTCACTTTTACCGAGGGTATGGTTTTGGGAGTGGGGTGGGAGAGTTCTGCTATACGGGCGGAGACTTGGGCGGCTATTTGGTCGGTGGTTAGGGATGGGAGGGACCTTGGTTTTGGTTTGCGCTAGGGTTTATGTTAGTTTTGGAGGTTGACTGTGGGTTTGATTGGAATGATGTGATGGTTTGAAGGGAGGCGAGAGGTGAGGTTGTCTACCTTTGCTTTTGGGGGGCTCGATCGGTCGTGCGGGCAATGGGTTGGGTTCGGTGAGGTTGAGCGGGTCCGTAGTTTTGATTTTGTGAGGTCCATAAGTTCCTTATGTGATGTTAGTGAGGAGGTTTTGTCAATGATGGATTTAATTACCCGTTGCTCTCTCGTCAATGACTTTGGATCAGGGCCCAGCTTTGGCGCAGTTTTCTTTCGAGTCATTTTGGTGAAATTGAGTGCGAGAAGAAATCACGAGGTAGAGGAGATGTTGGAGTAGTGGAGATCAGATCTGAATTGCTTGACTGGCGAGTTTGATCAGAACTAGAAGTATGGTCGGAGAGGTGCTGGAGGTGGACGGAAAGAATCTTGGTCGGGTCACACAACAAACAGACATGTCGATTCCGCTTGCAATTTGTCATGAATCTCAGGTCGCCGAGATCTTTGCAGAAGTCCCAGTTTGGTCTCCAGGCTCTTCCAAGTGAAGTCTGTCTTCTCTCCCAGGTACTCGTTGTTTCTGAGACCGAGATGTCCCTCTGAGACCCAGCTGTCCCTGAGACCCAGCTGTCCCTGAGACCCAGCTGTCCCTGAGACCCAGCTGTCCCTGAGACCTAGCTGTCCCTCTGAGACCTGGTTGGCGGTTGTCTCGAGGTCCATTATGATATCCCGAGGTTGAAGGTGGAGTTTCAGAAGAGCCAAGCGGTGGTTTGACAATCAATCCTTGAACCCACAGATATCGTACGCAGTACTGTACACAGTACGAACTTGAAGGTGCTGCCACCACCACCACACCTGCAACAACTGCAACAACTGCAACACCACCACCAACACCACCACCACCAACACCACCACCACCAACACCACCACCACCACCACCACCACCACCACCACCACCAACACCAACCACAAGCCAGTTCGTCTGCCATTTCTCTTCTGCCGTCTGAGGGATGGGCCTGCTAGAGGAAACGCACAGAGGGAAGTCTTGGGACGATGCATCTCTAGATATCTCTAGATGAAAAGGCCAGGCCCGTTTGACCAATACCGTCCCAAAGCATTGATGGAAGCTCACAGCATCTGCAGCAGTTCTGTGGTAGGGAGGTGCTATTGGAAATCATCTCGGAGGCTCTCGGACGGAAAAAAGAGGCAGCCAGCAGCCCTGTGGCCCCAATCGGGGGTGGGCAGGGGGGGCCCTAAAATTAGCGTGGATGTTTCCGCTGGTTCCTGGCGAGCCCCCCCTGAGCCCCTCTAGCGAGCCCCGTTGTTCGAGCCCATCCCCCCTGTGCCCTCTGGCGAGCCCCCTTGTTCGAGCCCATCCCTATCCCCGAGACATTGTCAAATCCGCCTCCACATCTATACACAGCACACGAGCCATCTCGCATCGCAAATCACACGGCAAACGACGTGATGTCGATTTGAGTCCACCTCCACTCTCGGCGCTGCAAATTTTGCCCACAAACGATGAGGCTGCAATTCCATTTCCCATGTCGCGCATACACAGTACACGGCCTGCACTTTCCATGTCAGACAAGAGCCTCTCACACCATGGGCAAATCGTGAGGATGTGAGAAACCATTCCTCAGGCCGCCTTCAACCTCCCACGAGCCCGCTCTTCAAACAACGTCGAGATAACGTTATGACCACACGAACTATCTCCCATGCCACCATCACGGTTGACGGCATCTCCCAGACTCCATCAGGAACTTGTCCAGATTTGACAGTGGCACGGTGATGCAGCTGATCCAAGGTACCGGGGCACTATACACACATGCCTGTCACATATCACCCAATATAGGGACAGCCTTTCTTTGCCAAAGCTCACTGCCTCACTCCTCATCTCTTTCCTTTAAAAGACCCTCGCTTTCGCAACATCGCTGGTGGTTTTGTTCACCGTCCATTCGTTCCCTAGAACAACCATGCATATCAAAAGGTCCCTCTTTTCTCTGTCCATTTTGGCATCCTTGGGAGTCGTGGAGGCAGCAATCAACGAGACCTCCGACGCCTCCAACACCACCGAGACCTCCGAAACTACAACCCCCGTCGCCAACAACAGCTCAGATCTCCCTCTCTTTGATCCATTACAATATGTTGATCCATTGATTGGTTCTGCCAAAGATGGTGCGTCTTCTCAAGTTGCAAGGAGATTCAATGCTAACCAAACTGTAGGGCATGTATTTGCAGGCGCCAGTCTCCCGTATGGGCTGGCAAAAGCTGTAGCCGACGTCGACGGTGACAACAACCAAGGAGGTTTCGTGAGCGAGGACCCTAGACTGAACATCACTGGATTCTCTGCTCTGCACGACTCAGGAACCGGTGGCAGTCCTTCCTTGGGTAATTTTGCATTATTCCCAATCACGAGCTGTCCTGGAAACGACATCAACAACTGCCGTTATCCGAAAAAGGAGAGGAAGGTCAAGTATGTCACTAGTTCCGTTGTGGCAACACCAGGATACTTTGCTATCACACTGGTGAACAAGATCGCCGTTGAGATGACCACCGCTCGTAGAACTGCACTCTTCAATTTCCGATTCCCCAAGGGTGAAACTGGAAATCCTATGTTGATGCTGGATCTTACCGATTTGAGCGACAGTCGCCAAGACAATGGGACTATCCATGTCGACCCCAAAACTGGACGAATGAAGGGAAGTGGCGTGTTCAAGCCAAGTTTTGCAGGCGGAGAGTACAAAGCATATTTCTGTGTCGATTTCAAAGGGGCCAAGATTCACGACAGCGGTATATTCGCCAACAGCAGAGCAAGCAACCTTGTCCATGACTTGACTATCTCGCGCTCTATCAATGGATACCCACTTCCCGGCGGTGGAATGGTTCGATTTGAGCCTCCCGCAAAAGAATCGGATCCCATCACAGCTCGTGTTGCGATTAGTTTCATCAGTGCCGACCAGGCTTGCCAAAGTGCCGAGTCCGAAATACCAGATTGGAATTTTGATAGGGTCAAAAGAGATGCTGAGGCTGCATGGAGAAAGAAGCTTTCCCCCATTGTGGTTTCCACAGGTGGCGGCGTCAACTTGTCTCTCCTCACCAACATGTACAGTGGAATCTACAGGACCATGATGAATCCACAGGACTACACCGGCGAGAATCCGGAATGGAAGAGCAACGAGCCATACTTCGACTCGTTCTATTGGTGAGCCTGAAGTTTTTGAATGATGGATGACTAGAATCTGACAATCTATAGTCTCTGGGACTCTTTCCGTTCGCAAATCCCGTTCCTAGTCCTGTTCGATCCAGTAGAAGCAGCACGAATGATCCGCTCGCTAATCGATACTTACAAACACGAGGGTTGGCTTCCTGACTGCCGCATGACTTTCAGCAAGGGTTATACCCAGGGAGGGTCGAACGCAGATACCGTCCTAGCAGACGCTTACGTCAAAGGGCTGAAAGAGAACATCGATTGGAATGAAGGGTACAATGCTGTTGTTAAAGATGCGACAGTAGAACCTTTTGATTGGTGCTGTCAGGGGCGCGGTGGTATCGACTCATGGAACGCTCTGGGCTACATCCCTGTTCAGGATTTCGACTACAAGGGATTCGGCACCGTGACACGATCCATATCCCGCACACTTGAATACAGCTACAACGACTTCTGCATCTCTGAAATGGCTGCCGGTCTTGGCGGCCGTCAGTCCGATGTAGAGAAATACACGAGATCTTCCAGAAACTGGCTCAATCTCTTCAATCCCGCGACTCCCTCTTTCAGAGAAACGAAGAACTCGACAACGGACACGGGCTTTGTAGGCTTTTTCCAGCCAAAGTACTTGAATCGAACATGGGGTTTCCAGGACCCATTGGGATGTTCCCAGATTGACGAGAAGGGCGTTTATTCCTGCTCTCTGCAAAACACGGGTGCCGAGACGTACGAATCCAGCGTTTGGGAGTACTCTTTCTTTGTTCCTCACGATCAAGCTGCTCTCATAACGGCATTGGGCGGACCAGCTTCGTTCATCAGACGCCTCGAATACATTCACGACCAGAACATCACCGTCATCGGTAACGAACCCTGCTTCTTGACAGTGTTCCAATACCATTATGGCGGCCGTCCCGCTCTTAGTGCAAAACGAGCTCACTACTACGTCCCACGCGAGTTCAATCCAACATCCGCCGGTCTACCCGGAAACGACGATTCAGGCGCCATGGGATCCTTCCTCGCCTTCACAATGATGGGTCTCTCACCTAACCCAGGTCAAAACGTCTACTTCATCATCCCGCCCTTTTTCGAATCCGTGTCCTTCAAATCGCCTCTCACAGGTAAAACAGCCATCATCAAAAACGTCAACTTTGACCCCAAATACGAAGCCATCTACATTCAATCTGCTACATTGAACGGCAAACCCTATACCAAGAACTGGATCGGACATGAATTCTTCTTGAAAGGGGGTGAATTGGTTCTGACGCTTGGTAAGACCGAGAGTAGTTGGGGCACCCATGTTGAGGATTTGCCGCCGAGTCTTAGCGCATACGTTGGGTTCAACTCATCGAGTAAGGGAAACCCCGGAAGGAAGAGAGCTGTAAGGTATGACACCGATTTGGAAATGGGCGCTGGTGCAAGACAGGCTGGGCTGGATACTATCGGCTTTTCTTAGTTGTTCTCTCACGAGTTGGAACGATAACAGGAGGAAGGGTAGATGGCATGATTAATGGTGACGTTTCTTCGCGTGTGGAAACGCAAATGCGGATGATGTAATTATCAATGAACATTAACTACATTTATCTTTAAGCTTATTCCCGTTCTCTTACATCAACCTAGTTCTCAGCACAAATAAACATTTTCTACAAACCTAGGTTACATCTCCCAAACCTATCTCCATCGCCCTCTCCAAAAACTCTTTATCAACTCTTTATCAGATTTCAAGACCTAACCTCGATCTTCCGACTTTCCTACCTAGGTACCTTCTCAACTTACAACGCCAACCAACCGACTAATAGATTTCTATCCGTATTTATAGCTTAACCCCTATTGCTCTCCATATACTCGAAAACAATATCTATAATCCCCTCTCCTTCTCTCCTTCCTAAGATATCCCCTTTTATACTAAATCCCTATCTAATACCCTCTACCCTAACCTCGCCTCCCTATTCTATCCTCTATCCTGTATTCTGTATTGTACTCCTAATTCTATCCTTCGACTATATCCTAATACCCTATCCTACCCTTCTTCTATTCTACTCTATTCTATTCTACTCTATCTTATTCTACTCTATTCTATTCTACCTCCATCCTCTATCCTCCATCCTCCATCCTCCATCCTCCATCCTCCATCCTCCATCCTCCATCCTCTATCCTCCATCCTCCATCCTCCATCCTCCATCCTCCATCCTCCATCCTCCATCCATTCCATTCCACTCCCCTCCCCACCACCCGACTAAACAAACCCAAGAATAAACAACACCAAATAAACCCAAACAAAAGCTGAGCTAGGATAAGAAAAAGGAAAAACGTATATATCTGAACCCACCCGTACCACAAAAGAAATCCTCACTGATTGTATGGAAATCCTCACTGATGGTATGAAAAGCTCATACCCCGCATACCCCGCCATATCACCACTCCAACTGGCTAAGAGCGTAGAGGATGAGCGTTTGAGAATAGATCGTGTACCATGTGCGAATGTATATCCGGATCCGAGCGGGCAGGTATAGCGGTACGAGTAATAGGTCAATAAAGAAAGCGACGACTAGAAAGAACTGGTGAAAGTCTGGAAGAGAAATGAGACGCTGTCAAGTTTGCCCAGCTCATCGCCCAAATAAAAAGGAACACCCAGAAAGATGTAAAGTAAATGCGGCCAATTGTACTACTACTAATATCACATCTGTTGTATCCATAATCCCATCGCACTCCCCGTACCCATGCCGACGTTATACAATAACAGCAAAGAGACAACAATCTCATGCCGAGGCTCTTAGTGAGTATATGCCATTCTTACACCTTATAACTCCGTGTCTAGCAACATCTAAGCAAACCACTCACCACTCAACCACCTGTTGAGCATATCCAAAGACGGCTCAGGCTGGTCAAAAGGCACCATGTGCCCGGCAGCGTGAATTTGAATGAACGTGAAGTTGCCAGAGCTCTTGACATTTCCAATCTTGTCACCAGTATCGGATTGCTTCAGTGGTACGAATTCGGCAGCAGCGTAGTCCTTGTGGCCAGACCACTCGAGAGCTTCAGTCCAGGCTTTGTTTCCGAGCCAGTTGCAGATGACTGATGATGTTAGTATTCAAGGCTATGAGAGGAACGGGGGGAGAAGGGGGCAACTTACAATCGGCATCACCAGCGTAGATTAGCACTGGGATCTCTTTCAAGATACCTGGTACAAGGCGATGGAATGGCTGCATCCAATCACCCTGGAACAAGAAGTTGCGGTTGATGTCAAAGTTGCAGCTCTCGTAGTTGGAGACCTCAGCACCAAGTGCCTTCTGCACGTCTTTGCGGTTGAGGTACTCGCTGATCCATCCGAGCTCGGAGTAGCAGAGGTTGCTTGAGTCCTTGCATTTGCCACGGACGTCGTAGACATTCTGTCCAGTCTTTTGATATGGTCCGAGCAAAGCGTTGTTGCAGTAGATGGAGGCTGGAACACAGCGCCAGACGGATTCGGACTCGTAGCAGCCCTCAATGAGAGACAAGCAGCGTGGCAAAGCGTTGTCCATAGCCTGACATTCACCGGCGTCGAGAACAGCTGGCCATCCTCCGTCACCGCAGGCCATTGGCTTGTAGTATTCGTATTGTGTAAGACCATCGGTGAGACCGTTTCCGATCAAGACAGACTTGAGGTTGATGTTGCGCTTCTTGTGGGCGAGGATCTCGCTGGCGAAGACTGGGATGTAGTGACCAGCGTATGATTCACCAGAGATGTGGAAGTCCTGCTCGGCGTATTCTGGGAATTGCTTGAAGAAAAGGGTGAGAAGGGCATAGACGTCCTTTCCAGCAGCTACTGTGTTGGACACACTGTTGCCGGAGTATGAGAAGCCGACGTTGACTGGTTGATCAAGGAAAATGACACTGGCGTTTGCATTCCACGAGGATGGGTTGAACTTGACCTTGACGTTCTTGTCAATCGATGAAGGACCAAGTTCCATGAACAAGCCGGTGAGCGAGGAGCATCCTGGGCCACCATTGAGCCATAGAACGACAGGATCATTCTTTGGGTCGTTGCGAGACTCAAAGAACCCTGCACGTTGTTAGTGCAGCCTGATCTGACGTGGCGGGATTGGTACATACAGTAGAACAAGTGCTTGTCCTCCTCCTCGTCATCTAGATATCCAGAGTATTGTTTGACAGTGTCGACGCCCAATGCCTCGGGATCAACCTTCTTCGTTCGGAGGTTGTAGTTGGACAACTTGCCCTCGATGTCGCGCTCCTTCTCGCCCTTGGCATTCGTGACCCAGACTTTCTGGACATCCTCGCCTTTCATAATGTGATCCCATTCGGAATCGGGTCTGCGAGTGTGTGGCTTGGGCATGGAGAGGAAGCTCGCCTGATGGAATGACTTGGGGAACATCATCTCGACCTCGTCCCACACCTTTCGGGCATCGGCGGAGAGACCTTTGAGGGATTCTTGGAGGTTCTCGAGCGGCTTTCTCCAGCTATCGGTACTTATATTGGGAAGCTTTGGGAGTTTGAGAGGTTGCTGGGCTGGAGCGTATGCCGCTGAGGCAGCGCCGAGCAGCGACAGGTAGGTGACAGCTTTCATGGTCGCGGTGCTCTCGTTGATGATGAGATGGAATCGTTGGATATATGAGATGGAATTGTTGGAGATATGAGAAACGAAGATGAGATGAAAGTGGTTGAATACAAGAAGAGCCGAGGTCAGCACTTGATGTAGTACTGTGATGGTTGTTGATGTTGGGTTGTCGAGCTCCAGCGATAAGCTTCGCCATGGGCAACCTCTCCGAAGGCGGCTAGAGCTGAGCGATGACGCTTCAACTTTGTGGCACGTGACCCTGTTCGATGTAGCGGGAGTTTCAGCCATCCAGCCGTGCCAGTCATGTGACCCTGTTTGATCTGGCGGGAGTTTCAGTCATCCAGCCGTGCCAGCTACTACTCGTCCCAGTATGATTCCAGTCCATTCCACGCTCAACTTCATCACCACCATCTTGAATCAGGCACTGCGTTACGCTGTCTAGCATTCCAACAGCTTCACCTAAACAAGGCTGCCACGACAAGGCCAACAAACATCATTGCAGCAAACATCTAACAGTACAGAGCGTGCTTTGACAACGAATAAACATTGAACAATCCACCAAGTGCCAAACACACGCAGCGAGAATCGATAACCCACTCCCACCAATAGCACTATCGGAAAAGGAAAGGTGGTGGTATTCTTTAATCGTGTTGATGATGGATGGTCTTTTACAAGTTGTGATAGTTGAATCAGACTTGATGAATATCGACATTTTTCAAACGGAGACTCGTTCAACTGCGCTCTAGATAATTGCTCGACGGGACTACAAGATCAGTCTATACAGACTGTTTATCAGTGGTCAGTGTACTAAAAGCTTGACAGTCAGCATGCATTCCAAAACTCCAACTTCATTCTTCACACTTCTTCGCGAGCTCCGTCGGCAATTCTTCTACGAGGCCTATGTAACGCATGCTGAAGCCCCAGAACCACTGAGAGCGCATGGATTGCAATGGTTGATCACGCCTAAAGATATGGAGGAGGATGTCAAGTTCGTCGGGGAAAATGCTTGAGAGAGACCGGAGAGCTGAGGCCCCGTTACGCAGAGCCCTGTTCGGATATTAGGGGATGAGGGTTGTGATGATTTCCTTTGCGAGGGTTTGGAAGGAATATAGTCGAGTGTGTACTTTGAACGGTGATATACAACTTATGCTGTTCGACATGTTTTGAGGTTGATCGAAAAAGGAGAAGAAGCCGAACAATGCGTATGAAGAATCGCAAGGATGTCAAGTTCTAGACTTCTCGAAATGGGGATCGAAATGAAAGACGTTGATCTGATTCAGTGGTCTAAATGAAATATTTGGCGTTTCTGGAAGTTGGCTCCCAGTGATTCCATGGTCGCTCCTATTATTGCAAGTCAGAACCGTCGTTTTCTCTTCGTTACTCACGGAATCCTCGCAATTACAGAACAATCCGGTCCTTTGGATTGTGTCGCGAAGATGGTATCGATGCACGGAGAAGAATCAAGCACGCAACATTCAAGAATGGAGTTCGATCTCTTTAATTCCTTGTCAGCTTCACTTTCCATTGACAGGTCTCACACACGGACGAGAGCTCCTGAATCAGTATCTCCACAAGCCTCGGATCCGAAGGTCCAGTTTGCTGGGAGCTTCCCCTCTGTAGTCGAAGTGCAGGGAAACTCTCCCATCCTCATTTGGTGGCGCACGACCAAGAGTTGCCGCACTCGGAGAGGCCACCTGCCTCAGAATAGATAGAGAGTCTCTCGTGAGGGGATGGAATCAATGATATCTCTGAGTCGATGAAACCCCGTCAGATATACCGCCATGGTCTTGAATCGTTACCGGACTCTGTCCTCCGCTCTCAAAGGACCGAACGTTGACTCTCTCCCACAACCCGGGGCACGGATATATCTTGCAACCGCTGTCATTGGCCGGACCTTCTCGCACTGACCAGCTGAGGGAGCAGTACCTTGCAGCAGGCGAGGATCCGGGCACAAGGTCCAAGTTGTGGTATTATGTGGTACGCCAGAAGAAACGCTTGAGACTCGTACAACTTGATTTTCAACCGTAGTTCCAAGGTTGTGATAGACAAAGGGATAGCGCAGCACGAAGGGTCAAAGAAGTCGGCCACAAACAGAGCAAGCCGTCTCCTACGAAAGTCCAAGGGTCTAAGAAGAGTATCCACGACGACTTGGAGTGAAGCAGCCTTCATATGCTCGCTGCTCGCTCAAGATGATGCAGCCGAGGAGTCTTACTTCAATATAGCGATAATCCTCGAGTTCCCTATATAGCAACAGCGAACAGCTGGCACACGCAAGGCTGCTACGAATCCTTGATGCATGCGTCTTTAGTGGGGGATCTGGAAGAAGATAGGTAGGCGCTTGAGAACAAGGCGCCAATCCCGCTTTGGCATCGTGCGTCTATCATTGGACGGGATATGCGATTGCTGGAAGCAGTCACGACTCCTTCACAACCGAGTTGGTTATCAAGCGCTGAATGGTGTATGAGATACGCGGCATAGGGCTGGTAACGATGGGTTCAGAGCGGTTGGAACTGAACAGTCGGCTATCTCAGCTACTTGGATACTCTCTGTCAAGACTGAACTACAAGATCTGGTGCCATGAACTGCGTGGTGAGAATAAGATGGCATGCGTGGTGAGAATAAGATGGCATGCGTGGTGAGAATTCGATGGCATGCGACTGTGAACGCTGAAGACTGTTGAAGATGGAGAGCGTTGTGCTTCGGTGATGAACAGGGGGTGGTTGAGCCATACACCAAATCTCTCGGCGTTGATACAACCTTTCTTCCCCATCCGTATCACAGTCTCGAGGCCATTTGCCGCATACGGGGGGTTATCCGTATACGCCGTGCTGTGCCACATCCTCAGTCATTGCCACTCCACAACCGCCCATCCAAGGAGGGCATAGATCTGGCCGGAAACCAGGCCAAGATGGCGACGCCATCGTACTCATGCCCATTCCACAAGGCCGTCAAGTCAGTTGCGGGTGGTGCTAGTACCTTGCTCCTAGGGAATCCAATGCCTGTTCCTTGCCCTTAATTGCATCTAGCAACCTCGACATCCCCGCCAAAAATGTCTCTCTCAGCCCAGTCAGGGAGAAGATTGGTAGACTGCCATCGGCAGCAGTAGTGACCGTTCTTTCAGGAGAGGTGCGCTGCCTGCTATTACGTCTATGTATGCACGCCCTCCAGGCGTGCCTCCAGTATACTTACCCTACTTCGACCCGTTCAGGTGCTACCGTGCTTACTCAATTTCTCGTCGACAGGAACAGGCAAGGGATTTGCTCGAGCTACTCCATACTCCAATTTCGTCCCAATTGCACAAGATCGCACTGTCCCGCTTCTCCGATCAGATCCTCCTATCCAACACCTCTTCACCGACACCGACACTTCTCGAGAGCTTCCCTGAGTCTCCGGCGGTACATTCCACACAACCTATATCTGGACCACTCAGCGTCACAGCCGAATCGTACCTGCAACTACCCGTTCTCGTTTCCCATACCAGCTTTCCCCGAGCGGCTACCTACACACATTCGGCTTGCAGACCAAAGGCACGAGGAAAATTGATATGAACGTGGAACCGCAAACACATGGGTATGGACTCCCTCACACGACCTCCATCACATTCGTATTGTGTTACCAACGGCGGTGGAGTCAAAGTTTATGGACAAGAGGCCTTGATGCCTCGCGATATCGAAATGGAGCCAATCCATGCTCATCAGCTAGGCATCAACCTCGAATTCAGCATAGTCAAAAGGCTCTCACAGCCATGGCTCCCAAACTCGAGGCATCAGTGTCCGTCCTTCCCTAATTGGGATGTCGAACATGAAAATTCTCGACACAAGTCGGGCTTGTTAATAAGACCGTTGCTAACCATTTGTCCCCCCTAGATTACCGGACTGGCATTTTCCAAGCCCGTCGTCAACTCCAAAGTCAGCAGCTTTCCAGCAGGCTCCTTTTCAAACTCCAAAGTTCGATCAGCCATCACATTTCCTCGACGCATACTATACACCGCAGATAACTGGCCATCAAACTCCCGTCCAGACTCCCACGTACCACAAATTTACAGTAGTCAAAAAATCAGCCCCTCCCTCTCCTCTCACTCCAAATGACCCATCTTTCCATATCAACCACTTCAAAGGTCCTCATCTGCCTTTGCCGCCCGTAGAACCTGCTTGGCGGTTGACCTCATCACCTGATCCTGCCACGTCCTCGACTACCTTGCAAAGGTCTTCGTCTGCGCCGAAGCTTGAGCCAAAAGGTGAGATGAATCCTTTCCAAATGCAGACCCCGCCCCCAACGAGGGATTCGTCATCGAGGAGGGAGTCTCTCAACGGACAACAAGGAGCTCCGTATAACCCGCCTTCAGTTGGATACCACGGACAAGCCTCGACTCCTACCCGCCCACCGTCACAGCAAAGCTTGCAAACCCCTCACTTTCAAACGTCATATCAGTCACAAGAACTTCAATTCTCACCGGAAATCTTCCAATATGGCGGACCCGCAAGTGCTCCTCCAATGCCACTTGTCCGAAATCCGTGGGATCAAAGCCCTGCCATGGTGGATTATGGAAATATTGGTATGGCGGATGCTCAACAGCACCTTTTCGGTCCAGACACATCATTTAACCATGCTTTTCAAGAATGGCAACTACAAAACATGTCGCCGATGCAGCCTCAGGAAAGTGTACAGAGAGGCTTCCAGCAACAGCAACATCACACGCCATCGCAATTACAACCGCAATTGCAACACCAGCCTATGCCACAGCACACTCCCATGCAAATACAGCAACCGAGCCAACCGCTAGACTTTTGGAGCACGCCGGCTATACATTCACAATCTACAGGGAGCTTTACGCAAGAAACGAGTTCATTCGCTTCGACGTCAACAGTTACAGGAGTGAATCCGAACATGATCTTTAGCTTCACTAGTCCTCCCCCTCAAAAGAGCGAAACAGTTTCGGTTCGACCACAGCTGACGCAAAGGATGGTCGACACCGGTGGACGGCAACCATACGAGCACCAAATGAGGGAATCGAGTAGAGAAAAGGAGATTGCTGCAACGAAAAGGTCAAAGGCGCCAATTCGATCCAGTTCAGGATCCTCCTCCATAGCACTACCGAACAACGGTAGACCGAATCTTCAGCGTAGCAATACGGACAGTGGAGTTCGAAGGGCCAATAATCGTTCCGTGGACTCGCGACGATCAATGCAAGCCGCCGAGCCCATTGTCCGGAGATCCTCGCCTTTGAAAAGGAACAGTTTGTTATCTCTCCAGGCAATTCCTGAGGTGCAGGCGAAACCGAAAATGAGGCTAGTTGTGGATGAAAATGGTCGAGCTAGGACTGAGACAGTCGACAGTTTGGAGGAGGAGGAGGAGCCCCTGGACTCCAGGAAAAGCTTAGGATTATGGATGGACGATGACGATGATTCTGATGAAGATGCTATGCTCATCAGCCAAAGGAACTCATTCGCCTACTCGTCTGATCAATTGAGACGAAGACCGAGCAAACATGCGAGGACAGTTAGTGACCCAGATCGTTTCGATCCTATAAAAAGACCTGTATCTTCGGCTTCGATGGCCAGTCTAACTACCCGACTTGAAGCTACACCCATCGGAAAACGCTCGTCTTCTAGTTCAAATTATCTAAGAGCGAGGCCTGGAAGCTTCGCTGGAACTTTGAGTGCTGAGAACATTCGTGCTCTCCAAGAAAGTGCTGTGGATGAAGAGCCCACGGATGCGCAAGGGGCTTTGCGAAAACTTATGGAGGGGAGGAGGCGAAAGGGTACATTCACTCTCACTTTCAAGCCGTGTCACATTGCTAATTAAGAGCCAATTCAGATCAAAATCACCCTCGAGTCCTCCTCAATGCCCATAACCAGCGCTGGCCCCAAGCATCCACGAATACCATGCAAGAACAGCACGATCCTTACAACGGAAACACCTTCCCCAACTCGACGCTCTCTCCAACCAGCGATGACTCGTCGGCTTTCGTACCCACACCTTCCACCTCACGCAGTACACATTCAGACGACTCCACACGATGCGTCTGTAATAACGAAGCGAGCGAGGAGACCATGTTCATCCAGTGTGAGAGCTGCACCAAATGGTTACATGTTCGATGCGTCGGGTTAAATCAGCACTCACTACCCCCTGTATACGTCTGCATTTTCTGCACCGGCAGCACACCTGTCGCCAGGGGCGGACGGGTACGAGAACCCTTAAGGAGAGAAGCTCTAGGCAGAGACAGTCCCTTGGGATACAAGAGCGGTAACTACAGGAGGTGAGACATAGCTTTGTAAGATACATGTCATGCACACAACAACATCAACTCGCATGTCTCTCACTCAACCCCTCATCCCTCTACTCCCACCTCTCTGGTCCCGGCGCCAAACTCTTCCCCCCACGTATCCACAACCCACCCCCGCACAATAGGTCGAGATACGCATTTTCATGCTCCCCCACAATGGAACCATGCTAGTTCCAATCCACATAATTATCCAAAGCAACAAAGAAAAACAGTCATATACCCTAAAATCAATTCACGTCACCACATTCTGTCATAACCGTACACTTTTTAACTCAGTATACTATACACTTTATACAATTTTCTCTGCTCACGCTTCCACTTTGTCATCTATTTTATCGTCATCGTCTTTATCTGAGCGTTTACGTATATCGTCTTTTTTTCTATCTCTTACTTATCTATTAGCGCGGAAACAGGCAATCTATATATATATATATATAATATAGTTATTCATTAGTTTCCGTTTTGTTGAGAAAGTATATTGGATATACGAGTTACAATTATAAGAATAGGTATAACCTAGATATCTCTTAAACTTATTCTCCCTTTTTTTCTTCTACATTTTTGTTAAGATATATATATATATATATATAAGAATTGAATAAATCGAGGATAGAGATATCTTAAAATCAGACCTTCTCAAGGAGTAATTCGGTTCGACTTTTTCGACTCCTTACACGAATTCCTCGTCGAGTAGCTCTTATACTAAAATAAAAACAAGTAGCGAAAAAAGCATCGGAGTTGTAAGATGTGGATAGAGGGGTAATAAATATCTAATAATATCTATGTCGAAGGAGAGGTTATATATTATAGATATAATAATGAAGAGATTTCAATAGTTTTTGAAACTACTAGGCTTTAGAAGTCTCCGGAAAGGGAATAGGGAATATATAGGTAGTCCTTGAGTCAAAGAAGAAGAAGACTGAGAATGCGTTATTATTGTATACTCATCAAAAACATCGTATATCCATCTTTCGGTGTTATCCTAGATTTTACCTTTTTTTTCCGTTCGAATATCCTGGATTCCCGTTTCTGGGACTTAAGTAATTTATCACGATGCATACATATTCAAACCAAGGACGATATGATTGTCTCATCGGATACCCCTTTTTTCACCTCCTCCTCCCTGCTGGAATATCTAAAAAGGCTTCTCCACTTGAATAGCAAACTGTTTCAAATACTCATAATGCGCCTCATTATCCTTTACAGTCTTCAAGATAACATCAGCGCCCTCCTTGCCATACTTCTCCGTCCACTCTTTGTAGAGTTCCTCATCGGATTTGACCGCTTTCTTCTGTGACGTTAATGACTCATTATTGAGTGCTCTCACAAAGTGGCCGGAATAGATGATTGCTCGTTGAGAGCAAAGTGATGTTGGGGATGTGGGGATTTTTTGATTGGGGACGACTTACATGTGTTCGTGGTTTCAATTCGGTGGAGTGGATTGCGTCTTCGTGGAATCCATTCCACTTTGCGAAAGCCTCCTTGGCGGTATTGTGATCAGCCTCGTTATCCCAGTTGAGCATGTCGCGAGAAAATGGTTCGTCGATACTCTTGCAGAACTCTTCGATGATAGCGTATGGTGCGTCGAGAAGATCATCAGCGTCAACGAGACAAATATCGACTTTATCGCTGACACCATTGGTGTGGCCGCTCGTTCCATTCGTTCCATTGGTCTGACTCTCTTGACCAGCAACTTTGGGGCCGATCTGTCCAACACTGCGAAGGTAATCAAAAAGCGCGCGGAGCTCAGCATATCCAGCTTCCTTTGGATCGAAATTGTAAAATCCCGTGACTTTGTCCAAGGGAGGGATCGTGCATCGGTAATAAGAAGGAATGCTCGATCTTGGGTGGCGGATCAAAAAGGTGAAGTGGAATTGTTTCAAAAGAGCCTCTGGGATGATGGTAGGATTATTTGGCTCGGCAAAGGTGTCGTATGGATATCCATTATCCTTGACGGCCTTTGCGTCTTTGGAAGGTGCAACATTGACTTGGATGTGCCCTTCGCCGTTGCTCTCACCATTCGTGCCGACTCCGCGCTTGTAGTTGACCAACGAAGGAGCAATGGAGGAGGGTTTCGCGTCCTGGGGGATCCAGTATTGGGCCATGTCCTTGATGAAGATTCGCTTCCCCTGTCATGGTTGTGAGATGGCTGATTGAGCGTCAGAAGGGGAGCGGTGCAGCCTGATGGACTAAGTAATACAGAATCTGAGGAAAGGCCTTAAACAAAGAGCTTCGCCAGAAGATCAACATGAGAGCACATGGGCGTCTTGTTCGGGCATAATGGGAAAACTTCTAGAAAGGACGGGAAGAGGTGAAGTGATGACGGGATTGGGAAGCTCAGCGAACCTCAGTATTATCTTTCTCCATGTTTTCAAAAATGCCCTTGTAAGTGGCATCCTCGAATCCATTGGCAGCAACAGCCTCTTTAGCTTGCTCGGCCGTGTACCGATCGGCGAGCCTCTCAGGACCAAAATACCAAGCATCGCCAAATGGTTCGTGAACACATTGCAGCGTATCTCGACAGGTCATAAAGACCTATTGTCGGTAGCAGATTAGCCGTTGATCAGAACCCTTGCGGGTCGCGTATGTGGAAGATGTACCCGCTCAAAAGCTGTCGAGCAAGCCCGCGGATGGGTCGCTACGAAGATTGGTTTCTTTGACGCCGACGACATTGTGGTTGTCGTGTCGTTGTCGTGAGTATGTGGGGTGTGATAAAGAGCAGTGTTTTTATCGAAGCCTATATTCCAAGTGCTACGCAAAAAGGGACTCTCTCAACCTGGATGCTAATTGATAGCAAGATATGGGATTGCGGAGCGGGGCGCTCAAGAGGTCTATTTCAACGTCGAGCGGGAACAGATGGGAGAAAAGGCTGCCAACGAAGGAAGTTGCAAAGGTCGTTCTAGAGAGAGGCTGTAGAACTAGACGAGTAGAGGAAATACTGGCAAGAAGTAATAGTGTATAAACGCCAAGTGTGGGCCCGCAGATGTGAAGAAGTCCCACGTAGATATAGGAGATGGGCAAGCAAATGCCTTCTTTGCGCTAGGAAGAAGCATTAGTTCTGCACTTCACGAGACGTCATTTGTCCCACCCCAGTCACCCAGGTGTGGAATAGATGCAGCGAATTGCGCCATGGGATCCCCACCATCGCTGGGTTGCTGGACGTCAAAGATGGAGGATGTTGGGGTGGGCACTGGAGTAACAGTGTCCATGGCCTGAATCACGATGGAAACTATGACAAATGTCTCGAGGAATGTCTTTCTTTTTGAATACATGGACTCATCCGTCGTAGGGATGAGTCCAGATCGACTGGCCGAGGTCGCGGCGCTACATCACTTGCTGAAGAAGGGCAGGTTGTCTTGGTCGGCTCTTTGGCCTCATCAACTCGAAAGAGATCACTTCTTATTTCCTTTCAGGCAGGCACAATCGCTCAATAGAGAATATCCACACAACACGGATCGTGATTGGTTTGAGAATCAATCCGTCATATTGGATATGCAACCGACCGACCGACCGGTAGTCCCACTCTAGACGCCTATATTCACACCCTCGCGGAAGCAACCGCTCCCGACAAGCAGGACCCGAATCGTGTGAAAATGTCATGTTTTTTATTCGCCCAAACCACCCCTTTCCATTCCACGCTTATGCGGCGGTGATGGCACGGCGGAGAGCGGCACCACGCTGCCTCGAGTTCAATCGGGTTTCGAGGTCCTTCGATGGCTTCGCAACAACCTCGTCGGCTTCAGTGAGGATCATTTCGATGTGGCAAGGGTTCGACATGTATGGATTGATCTATCATCCTGGTTAGCTTTCATACCATCTCCATCTTCGAAAGATTTCAACATACACGACCGTGAGCACGGTAAGTACGTCTTCGCTGCTTTGGTGCCTGGTTGACCTGAATGTGCTTGACGATGAGGTTGGAGGTATCGAGGCCCTTGGTGTCGGCATTGGCTTCGGCGTTCTTGAGGAGACCGAGGAGGAACTCGGCAGACTTGACCGGCCAGCGGGCACGGGAAACACCCATCTGCTTGCCTGTGGGCCACGTTAGATCCTATTCCCAATGCGCATTCTTCTGTCTTGTCCAAAATGATATGCCTCCGCTCATCGCAAGTCCTTTCCAAAAGGGTCGCTGAACTCACCCTGTGCGCAACGACCAGTTCCTCCGGCGTAACGTCTCATTGGGACGGCCTCCTTGTGTTCCTGCAAAAGTATCATTATCTGCCAACAGCCAAATCCATCTGCGTATCATACCTGTACGTTTCCGAGGAAGTCCAAGGCGCGCTGGACTATTCTGGGTCAGTTTCTGCAGGTCAATTCAGATGCTGGTGACGCACGCTTCATGCCATTGATGGCCTGGGCTGCCTCGCGGGTGTTCTTGAAGGACACACTGTTGTCCGTTAGCCGTATTATCAATTGGGATGGAGTATCGAGATGTACCGGAGGTAGGAGCCTCTGCTTCGTGCAGACTTGCTGTTCTCAATGGGGTTGCTCGCGTATCGAACCTGCTTAGAGTCAGTACTGGTCCAGAGCGCAGCGCATTTGGAGAGCGAGAGATGTTGGCATCGCCGGAGGACATTTTTGATGCCAAAAAACTCCGGGAATTCCAGCAACTATTGCATCGAGGTGGAGGAACGGGTAGAGGCTCTTGCTCACCATTTTGACGTTGTGATATGGTCGTCTGGTATGTCGTGAGAAGAGCGGTTCGAGGTAAATTTTGAAGAATTCGTGGTGTGGGAGAATGCTCGGCTAGGCGCCACTCGTTGACCACTAGCGCGGCACCGCCACATTTTCTATCTCCAGGTGGATTTCAAGTTCAATTTTTGGAATCTATTGATATTATCGAGATTAGAAAAGGGAGGAGTATTCATATTGTCCACTCTAGAAGGGTTTCAAAACGGGATATCAGATAATGGCAGCGTTCTATAGTCTTACTTTCCACGAGGGGAGAACCTTCATATTATCGTCGATTCTTTCCGCGTTTGTAAATCTGGACTTTTGAATGAAGGGATGATGTCGACAAAAGTTTCACCGTTCTCATCACCGTGTCATTGACGGAAAGTATGTATGCTTGTTCTTTTGTGCAGTGAACGCGATTCTCGGGGTTGTTCAATCATCTGGTCAAGTTATTTCGAGCTCGGATCTCGATCTTGAGGCTGTTTTCACATTTATATAACAGGACGCTTCTTGTTCGGTCAATGAATGTCGGATGTCGGGCGGCCATTCAAACGCCCTGGCCAGTAAACGAGGCCTGTTTTGATCATAGCTGTAGCCTCCAGATAGTGAGAATGCAGGCGGAGGAGCTCAAAGTGTAATTCGCCGTGCCAAGACCTGATGTGACTAGGGCCGAATTAGGGGCTAGCGCCAAAGAAAACTTTGAGCACTTGAACTTTCGAAGCAAAAGCTACTCTTTGCAAATACACGACCCAACCTTACACTCCATCTCTCCATTTCTACAACTTCAAGTAAAATGGCTTTCGGACCACCCCGTGGAGGTTCTCGTGGAGGAGGCGACCGTGGTCGCGGCGGTCGCGGTGGAGGCAGAGGTGCGCGCGGTGGATCAAGAGGTATCAATCTTTACAGCTCCAACCTTTCCGAATTGTCCCTTCTTTATGAATAGCAGTTTGTACCCATGTACCTTCAGCTCTGCATCCAGAAAACTATTTGGGCGGCTTTGCGCTCGTTGAAATTTTACCTCTTCTCTCCAGATTCACTCTCACGATCATGCTTGGTCTTTGGAGCTCCAAGCTAACAATTTTCAGGCGGCTTTGGAGGTGATCGAGGCGGACGTGGCGGAGGACGCGGCGGATTCGACCGTGGTGGAGGACGTGGCCGTGGAGCACCGAGAGGTCGTGGAGGCGACAGAGGTGGCCGTGGTGGTGGAGGACGCGGTGGAGCTGCTGGAGGAGCCAAAGTAATCATTGGTATGATATCTGGAAGATCTCATATCAATAGGCATACTGACTAGAAGTCTAGAACCCTGGGGTCGCCACAAGGGCGTGTTCGTCGCACGGTATGCTCTCCGGAACACAGCTTTTTCAGTCGATGTAAACTAATTTTCGCGACTCTAGTGGGAAAGAGGATATGCTGGTGACCGTCAATCTCACCCCAGGAGAGTCAGTTTATGGCGAAAAGCGAAGTAAGTGACTTCTCTCCCCACTCCACCTCCTCTGTTTGCTAACACTATTTCTAGTCGTAGTTCAGAACGCAATTGCACCCCCAGCCGCCAACGGTGACACCGCACCTCCCACCTCAGTCGAATACAGAGTTTGGAACCCCTTCAGATCGAAGATTGCTGCTGGTATTATTGGAGGAATGGTAAGTCAATGTTTTGTGGGCAATGGGCTTGATGCTAATGTCCTGCCCCAGGAAAACATCTACATGTTCCCCGGCGCCAAAGTACTCTACCTCGGAGCCGCTAGTGGAACCTCAGTCTCCCACGTCGCAGATCTTGTCGGAAAGGAAGGCACAGTCTACGCAGTCGAGTTCTCCCACCGAAGTGGTCGTGATTTGGTCAACATGGCTACACACAGGACAAACGTTATTCCAATCGTCGAGGACGCCAGACATCCCATGAAGTACCGCATGCTAGTCAGCATGGTCGACTGCATCTTCGCCGACGTTGCCCAGCCAGATCAAGCCCGTATCGTCGGTTTAAATGCACATCAGTTCCTCAAAGTCGGTGGTGGCGTCGTCGTTTCTATCAAGGCCAACTGTATCGATTCTACCGCAGCACCAGAGGTCGTCTTTGCCCGAGAAGTCGAGAAGCTGAGATCAGAGCGCATCAAGCCAAAAGAGCAGTTGACCCTGGAGCCTTTCGAGCGTGATCATGCTATGGTTGCTGGAATTTACGAGCGCGCTCAGTAGATGTTGTTTTTCACTTTCTCTCTCTTCTGGGCGGACACGAGCTATTGTTACGCATCGGTTCGATACGGCGAAGGAGTATGGCGTACCAAGGGGTGTTTGTATTCCGATTTCAGCCAGCATTGGCTGTTTCTTCTGCAAATGTAGGATCCTCAAGGCAATCGAGATCATGTAGGAATTTGGAAAATGAGAGCATGCTTGAAGTCAAAACGGGGTGCATCAGGGGTGAAATGAGGCAGCATCCTTCGTCGCCTTGTAACAGCTCGAGATGATGGACAACGGATCAAAACCATTTCTTCGTGCTTGGTCTCGACAAGGCATTACTATGCCGGTAGAGTCCAATCAATTACAACCGACTGTTAAATGGAAGATATTCAGGGCGCATTGTAACAGCTGGCCGCCTCAGCGCCTCAGCGCCTCAGCGGAGTCGGGCAAGGCAACTTTACATGGTATTACATGGTATGACGTATATGTAGAATCTTCGCGGCGTCGAATCAGCGAGCATGTTCCATCGTGTTCCCGCAGCGCCCTGTATTATCCAGTCTCTTCTGGCCTCACTTTCCTGCATATAGGTATAAAACTTACCTCGCTGTGGTTTCCTGCTCCCTTCGTTTTCGCACATACAACAACCACAAACACATACTTCGAGCTTCTACTAAAGCAACCATGGCCAGTGGAATGCAATTCACCGACAAGGCCCAGGCGTCTCTTGTCGATGCCAACCAACTCGCAGTCACATATCAACATACTCAAATGATGCCGCTGCATCTCGCAGTGTCACTCATAGACCCCCCACCAGACCTGTCCAAAGACCAGCAAAACCCGCAAGGCCACGCCTCGCACGCCGGATCTTCAGTACCTCTCTTCAAACAAATCATCGAGAGGGCAAACGGTGACCCGCAAGCATTCGACCGATCACTCAAGAAAGCACTCGTCCGGCTACCCTCTCAAGATCCACCGCCAGAGTCTGTTCCACTATCACCCCAACTCTCGAAAGTCCTCCGAAGCGCGAACGAACTACAAAAAACCCAAAAGGATAGCTTCATTGCCGTCGACCATTTAATACAAGCTCTCGTCCAGGATCCCACGATCCAAAAATGTCTGGCCGAAGCCAACATCCCGCGCCCGAATCTGGTCGACCAGGCAATCCAAACTATTCGAGGTACAAAGCGTGTGGATTCCAAGACGGCAGACGCAGAGGAAGAGAATGAGAACCTGAAGAAATTTACAATCGACATGACGGCCATGGCACGAGAAGGAAAAATCGATCCAGTCATCGGCCGAGAAGAAGAGATTCGCAGAGTCGTCCGGATTCTTTCCCGGCGAACGAAGAACAATCCGGTTTTGATTGGTGAGCCCGGTGTTGGAAAGACGACAGTCGTCGAAGGTTTGGCTCTACGAATCGTCAATGCAGATGTTCCCACAAATCTTGCTCAGTGCAAGCTCCTCTCTCTGGACGTTGGATCGCTTGTCGCAGGCAGCAAGTACCGCGGGGAGTTCGAGGAACGAATGAAGGGTGTGCTCAAGGAAGTTGAAGAATCAAAGGATATGATCGTGCTCTTCGTCGATGAGATGCACCTGCTCATGGGCGCCGGTTCCAGTGGTGAGGGTGGCATGGATGCTGCCAATCTATTGAAGCCTATGCTTGCTCGAGGCCAACTTCATTGTATTGGTGCAACCACTCTCAGCGAGTACCGCAAGTATATCGAGAAGGACCAGGCATTTGAACGACGTTTCCAGCAAGTTCTTGTCAAAGAACCAACCATTCCAGAGACCATTTCCATCCTCCGCGGTCTCAAGGAGAAATACGAGACTCATCACGGTGTCACTATTCTCGACGGTGCCATTGTCGCAGCAGCCACACTCGCTCCAAGATACCTCACACAACGACGACTGCCCGATTCTGCTGTCGATCTCATCGATGAAGCCGCTGCAGCTGTTCGAGTTGCTCGCGACTCTCAGCCGGAAATTATAGACCACTACGAACGACGACTACGACAGCTGCAAATCGAGATCCACGCACTGAGCCGAGAAACGGACGAAGCTTCGGCGACTCGACTCCGCGAAGCGAAGGCTGAAGCTGCTAATTTGGAAGAAGAGCTCAAGCCATTGCGTGAAAAGTACGAATCCGAGAAAGGACGATCTTCGGAGATCCAAGAGCTCAAGCAGAGACTCGACAATCTCAAAGTCAAGCTTGCCGAAGCTGATCGTAACCGCGACTTCGCAACTGCATCGGACCTGCAATACTACGCCATTCCTGATCTACAAGCAAGAATCGACAAACTTGAGAGGGAGAAGGAGCAGCAAGATGCTGAAGCCAATCAGCGTCGTGGATCATTTGGCGAGGCGCCGCTCATCACTGACTCTGTTGGTCCAGATCAGATCAATGAAATTGTTGCTCGCTGGACTGGCATTCCCATCACGCGATTGAGGACCTCCGAGAAGGACAAGCTGCTCAACATGGAGAAAGTTCTCGGACAAATCGTTGTTGGACAACGCGAAGCCGTTAACTCGGTTTCAAATGCAATCCGTCTCCAACGATCTGGTCTTGCCAATCCCAATCAACCACCATCATTCCTGTTTTGCGGTCCATCCGGAACAGGTAAGACACTTCTTACCAAAGCCCTGGCCGAATTTCTCTTCGACGATCCAAAGTCTATGGTTCGGTTCGATATGTCTGAGTATCAGGAACGCCACTCACTCAGTCGAATGATTGGATCCCCACCAGGCTACGTAGGTCACGATGCTGGCGGTCAACTCACGGAAGCATTACGTCGCAAGCCTTTCTCCATCTTGCTCTTCGATGAGGTCGAAAAGGCAGCGAAGGAGGTCCTCACCGTCCTGCTTCAGCTCATGGATGACGGTCGCATCACTGATGGTCAAGGCCGTGTAGTCGACGCGAAGAACTGTATCGTCGTCATGACCTCGAACCTGGGAGCTGAATACCTCGCTCGTCCCACAGCACCAAGTGGAAAGATCGATCCCACCACTAAGGAGCTCGTCATGAACGCTCTAAGAAACTACTTCCTTCCCGAATTCCTCAACAGAATCAACTCCATTGTCATCTTCAACCGTCTCACCAAGAAGGAAATCAGGAGCATTGTCGATGTACGCATGCAAGAAATACAAAAACGTCTCAAGGCAAATGGTCGCGATGTCAAGATCGAGATGACCAAGGATGTACTGGATTATCTTGGTTCTGCAGGATACTCGCCTGCCTACGGTGCCCGTCCTCTCGCTCGTCTCATTGAGAAGGAAGTCCTCAACCGTATGGCTGTTCTCATCCTCAGAGGCGCTATCAAGGACGGTGAGACAGCGAAGGTGGTACTCGAGGATGGACATATTCATGTCTTGCCAAACCACAGTGACACGGATGAGAGCGAGGATAGTGAGATGTATGAAGCGGAAGGAGAAGATGCTCTTCATGACTTAGAGGATGCGGATGGAGATATGGAGTTGTATAACTAATGGTCTCAAATGGGCTTTACAGTTGGATGATTAATCACATGAGAACATGGACGGAAAAAGCATGGCGCTTGAGCGATAGCGATTCTAATGAGTCTTTACTATATGGCGTTAGGGTATGAGACATGATTCATGAGAACAAGATTTATGATAGACGAACATGAAATCCAAAAAGAATTCGTCATTTCTCCCGTGTTCCAAACTTGGGACCAGTGACAGCAATTTGACTGGCACCTTTCTCCTGCATGGACGCCTTCTTTTTTTCCACTTGTCGCCATTTCCTTCCTACGCACCATCAAATCGTGCGTCCTCTGTCATGGGGGAGAGGGAGGATGTGTTAGTAATAGTGATTTTGCTCATGATATATAAATGCTAGATACTAGATACTAGAGACTAGAGACTAGATAGACCTTATCAATCACTCTCATATAGTATCCTATAAAAGTTATTTATAACAAGTCAAATAATTTCCATCCATCTAGATAAAACATGAGCTTATAAAATAACCCAGCTATTTGATTCTTCGTCTTATTATCTCGTCTCCTCTCAAGCGACCCCGTAATACAAAATAATTACACTAATACTTTTTTAATCGGACGTTTTTAATGAGCTAGAGGGGTATTAGAAGTAGGTAGGTTTTGAGGTTAGAGACTTTATTTTCTATCTTGTTCGTTTATACGCAATGAGGCTTTGGCTGGTTGGGATGGTAGATAGATAGTTTTTAGGTGCTATTTAACCCGTACTCACGCCCAACGACTCCTCGATCAATGCTCTGGTGCCCTCCGCATGCTCGTTTTCCAATCCTTGAAGAAACATCGGAACTCCCATGATTGTCCTTGCGATGCCTGCTCGGCTAATACCGGTGATGGCTTCACCAGTTGGATCGATCCATTCCGGGTTATCCTTCATATAACATAAGATATCACAGAATATCTCCGTTGCGCTTTTTTCATAATCAGCTTCCGTGTATGGAGGGCAGCGAGGAAGCTCCAAGATATGGAAAGAGCACTAGATCGCTGTAACGTGGCCGTGATGTATCTTGATCAATCGAATACTCTTAGTCGACTGATCAAGGGGGAGAAAACGAGGCTGTTCTCCAGAGATTGTCATGATGCGTCCTGCCGCAAACAATCTTGTTGTTGAGCATACCTTAGACAGAAGCGCTCTTGTCAGATACCAAGAGCAGGAGACTAAACTTACCACGAGCGAATCAGGTTGTGTGCAGCTCTGTCGGAAATGTATGCACACAGCCTCCATCATTAACACCAATCACGAAGACAACCAGAATATGTATCCAGAGAGAAGGCGTGAGGCAACACCCACAGGTATCGAGGAGAATAAGCTATTGGCAATGCAAAAACCTGAGAAACATAATCGCTTTGAGCCTAGGTACCTTACATCCAGCAGTACATTTGAATTTGTCAAAATCCACCGCTTTTGACTCGCAAAAGGCCTGATGTACGCCACCGGAGAACATGAAGAAGTTGGTGGCTGGCTGGATAGCAGAAGCTGAGAGAGATCTCAGATTCGTTAGTCCAGTCTATCAAAAATGTGTCGTTCATGACCAGACACGTCTTAATATTGAAAGTTTGCTAGCACTTCGAGAAGTCCTTACTCCCCTTCTGTGAACTGTCGCTGCTCCACAAACTCTGTTCACCTCGGAAGACCGAGCTTTAAATTGTGAGCCAGTCCCTGGTCTAGTCATGAAACCGATACCACGCCGAAATCTACCTCATGTAGAACTGTGCAGCTTGTCAGCACCCATTGCCCCGGAGCGGTACCAGCGCGCCACAGCCTTATTTCCCTTTCCAATACTTTTCATTGAATTTTAGGCTAATCAACAGAACCCGACATCACTTTTCGACGAATGTCCCCTATCATATGCCTGTTCTCATTCGCAGTTGATTCAAGACCGAGCCGCGCTGCTTGCCATAACCTACCTCTCTTGCATCCCGAGTAAAGGTGGCCCTTGGTTTCGGAGTGAAATCCCAGTTATTGACCCCCCACCACCATCTCCTCACTCGGGCACCTATGCTTGCACCCGATAATTGGCTCGCGCGGTTCCAATGTCTCCATCCAAACAAAGCCAGTGACCATACCGTGCCTTGTACCAGCGGGAGGACGACCTGAACAGTCAGTATGGCTCTTTCTTCCACTTCCAAATTGTCCTCCTGAAGGAAAGCACGTAGCCTACCTGATCCCTCACTGTAATATACCCAACGCCCAACCATCCTCCTGCATGCTCAATGCTCTTCAAGTAGCTCTGTTCGAATCTTAAGTCAGGTAGTGGAGGCATATCGTGCCGCCTGGGCGTCGGTCGGAGAGCTGAGAGTGGTATTTCATCTTCGAGATCTGATGATGCATCGTCGTGTAGTGTGACGGGTTCTTTCGTGCTAGCTGCTGTGGAGGGGTTGAGGTCGTGGCGGGGATCGGGATTGCGATTGAGGGAGGCGGATTGGATAGTGGAGGCTATATTCATAGGGATATCATGAGATGCCATTGTGGTTGCAGTTGGTTGTTAAGGTATGGATAGGGTTTCGATTGCGATTGATACATCAGAGATGGACATGGAGCTGATCCCGTGATTGGCGGCCTCCTACTCCGTCCCCCTCAATCGACAGCTCCCGTTGCGGCTGGCTGACACTCAATCCTCTTCCTCTCCTCTTCCTCCACAACTGCAACGATGGGTAACGCCAACTCCCAGCTGCTCGAGAATATTGTTCAGGGTTCAAACTTCGACAGAGAAGAAGTCGACCGCTTGCGGAAACGCTTCATGAAATTGGACAAGGTCACTATTTACATCTCACCACCCCTTGAAACCGCCCTGCTGATAGCGCGTCAAGGACAACAGCGGCACCATAGAACGAGAAGAATTTCTCTCCCTTCCTCAAGTCTCCTCAAACCCGCTCGCGACTCGCATGATCGCCATTTTCGACGAAGACGGCGGCGGCGACGTCGACTTCCAAGAATTCGTCTCCGGCCTCTCTGCCTTTTCCTCAAAGGGAAACAAAGAAGAGAAACTCAAGTTCGCTTTCAAGGTCTATGATATCGACCGGGATGGCTACATTAGCAATGGGGAGTTGTTTATAGTATTGAAGATGATGGTGGGAAGTAATCTGAAGGACCAGCAGTTGCAGCAGATTGTGGACAAGACGATTATGGAGGCAGATCTGGATCGCGATGGCAAGATCAGTTTCGAGGAGTTTCAAAAGATGGTGGAGAACACGGATGTGTCTATGAGCATGACGTTGGGTACGTGTGCGCTGTTGAGGACAAGGGGAAGTTGTGTTGCTGACAGTTTGCAGATCAATTCTAAGCGGCATGTGGAGGTTAAGAGAGGAGGCACAGCTAGGGATGCCAGGAATATATCATTGGAGACACATCACTATGGATATCACTTTATGGCAAGCGATAATGAGCAGGAAGCACTACAAGGCACAGACAACCGATTTGGCAGCATGCATGTCTGCCTCGGTGCTGTCACGACCTTTTATCACGAATTCGAAAATCTCATTTCTCATCCAAACTCAGAGCACTTGATGACAAGATGGAGATGCAGTCCGGGAGATAGTGAGTGTCTCACCAATCAAACTGATGATGCGTTCGAAAAAAACAACATTTTATGGGCCTCGTAGACATATCCTCGTGTGCTCCCACCCTACTCGTCCTCTTCCTCGACGAGGAGGGTGCAGTACGTCGTCGGGCCTCAGTGCTGACAGCGGGATTGAGAAGAACAATTGTGCGATGGGTTGGTGAACCTAACATAGGCCACAATGGTTACGCGTGCAGAGAATGTGAGCAATGAATTATAGGAGTGACATACCATATACGCTGCTAGAACTATTGGATTCACTTACGGAGAGCACGGGTTCAAAGTCTGGTATAAGTTTGCTTCCAAAGGTTGCGAGTTGCGAGTTGCGACGGCCGCGAGTGCACTCTGAGCACCAAGCTGGAGAGTGGTTGGTTACGTGCCTCCCATCTGCCAGGCGCTGATATCGCTGTCGAGCCAGTTTTCACCAGGGGACATTCGAGTTGGAAGGTCGTTAACGGCTGATGAACAGACAAACAAAGCATACTTCAATTTTGAACGTCGCTCTGAGATGTACCCCCTTAACGCTCCAGGGAATATATAAAAACAAAGAATCCCCAAACCCCACCCGCACAAACCCAACTGAACCAATACACCATGCTATACAACAAACGCCCAAAGAAGTATCACGCTGAAAACAGTCCATTCATCGCAGACCGCCCAAGCAAGTTCAGCGTTTGAAGAAAAGCCGGGAAAACATCAATATCGCACATTATTCCACATCTCCAAACTTATTCAAAAGGCGTTTGCACTCTCTGCTGCTGAATTAGCTTTATTTGGTCCACGTGCTGAGTGCAGGCGCACTAATATCTCTCCGTCCTACTCCCTCCACCATCTGTTTCTTGGGCGTGGCGTGACCTAAGGCTATGCTTCTGGCTCTGCCGCGTCGTTCGCGAATTTGGGCAAGGGCTGCCTCACGGTCGAGCGTGCCGTCTGCCTTGAAGGCGCTCGGTGGGACGAAGGGTGAGTCCGGCGCCCGGGAGATTGGTGGGTGGCCGATCGTGAGAGGTGTCTTGGGTATGTAGATCTCGTTCTTCGTGGGAAAGGGGCTGAACATAATGGGGATTGTGGTCGTATGCGTTATCGTTCGGATGGCGTGGTTGTGTGGTGTATGAGGAGCTTGTTCTGGGGATTCTTGCTCTTCTTCTTGCCCATCTTCGACGGCTTCTTCGTCAGGCTGTGCGGTTGACGAGCGTAACTCTCGCAGATGTAAGTCTGTATGCATATAATCGAGATCCTCAGCGGTTGTAAGAGGCGTCTCTCCGGCGGTGATCTCCATTTTCTGCGTGAATGTATCGGAACTGACCGATATAATTGGCGACGGTGGCGCTTCCTATAAGATGCTGTCAGCGATTGAAGATGATGAGATCTTGATCGAGATCGATCAACTTCTGGCAAACTTATACGAAGTGAACCCCAGAAAATCGTGGATATCGATCACGGAGTGAGAGATGGCATCAATGGACTAACCTCTCGTGGTACCTCTTCCATCTGCTCGTCCTCATCGTCCACGCTCGGTGGCGGTGTCATTTGCGGAACCTGCTTCTTGATGCGTTCAATATCTACAGCATAGCTGTTGTCGTGAACATATGCCTGCCCTGCCTTCTCGGCAATACGACACGAGCAGCATTCGAATTGGCACTCCATCTTCATGAACTCGACTTGCTCTTGAGCTCGTTCACGCAGTCGGCGTTCCAAAACCAATTCCTCGTGTAAGGCCTTTAGTTCGACCGCCTTCTTGGGCATTACGTTCTCCTTGTCCTCTGGATCAACATTCGTCTCGCGTGCCATTTTCCAGGGCGATTTCTGAGGTGACTTCCGAGGCGAATGAAGTAAATCCTCCTCATCTCCGTCTTCCATGACCGGTAAAGCGATCATGCCCTCAGCTGCGATACGCGCGACCTCTTCCTCATGCAGGCTTGTCTTCAACGTGCTTCGCTCCTCCTCGATGACCTTGATCAATTCGCGTGCCTTTTCCAGCTCTTCTTGTAGACCAAACAGTTGATATTGCGCCGTGAATGCTTCTTGTTCTCTCTTCGAAGATTTGAGCTTTTCTGATTCGATCCCAGACTGTGCGATTCTCAGGGAGTTCCGCGTTGCTTTGAGTTCTTCTTGTAGTTTGAATACCGACGAGCTCGCCTTGAATGCTTCCTTCCGTAATTTTTTGACTTCTTTCTCGTAAATGCCAATGGCATGATGGTGCATTTCTTTCGAACGATGTAGCTCCCCCTATCGGACATTAGCAACGAACGTTCCATCCGGTATGATTGCGTACCATCAAAACATCGACACGCTTTGAAACCTTCCTCTCTCGTTCTCGTCCATCCTCGACTTCTTTCCGCAGTTTCCTGCCCTCTTCTTTTGTCTTGCGCAGCTCTTCTTCCCGTGTACCCACCTCCCGCTTCAATTTGTCCCTCTCCAGCTCAGCCATTTCCCGCGCCATCTCGGCTCTCTTTACAGCCAGTTCACTGCTCGCCTTGTAGTCCCGTACTGTCAGACCATCAAATCGCGCAACCATTCCCTGAACAAGCGCGTCGTTGGTGCTGCTGCTATTTCGGCTGTGCTTTGTTGGAGACTTCGGCGAGCTCGGATTAAATATAAAAGGGTCTGCAGAGCCCACACTCGTCATCAAAGAAGGTTTGCCAAACTCTGGATGCGATGTCGAAGTTGAAAGATGTCCATTGTATGGCAGCCGACTGCCATTGACGCGTTCAGGAGATAAGGGGAACAGTGGTGTACCTGGCGAGGCGAATTTCGGTGGAGGATCCATCAATTGATGTTGGTTCTTTTGTATTGTTATTATTGCAAGAGTGTATTTATCTTATTGACTGGGATTGTTGTGGGTGCAGAGTGCAGAGTTGAGTTTGGGAAAAACGGTTTCGATCTCACAACAAACACTAAGTAAGGACCTGCCCAGCAACCACTTTACTGAGTCCACTTTACTGAGTCCACTTTACTGAGTCCACTTTACCTTACCTGAATACCACCATCAATTGCCCATTCAACCCACCTAGATTGGAGAACACAGGGCGGCATATCGATCCTGATGAAATTTTCAGAATTCTATTTCTCAACATTACCAAGAATCAATAGCTATTGCTCGGAAGAGAAGGACCCCAATTTCTACTGCCAATGTCTTGTTCGACTGCTGCTGAACGATACCAACCTCATCTATATTTGGCCCCGATCAGCCTTTTCGCATCGTATCTTCCTAGGAGGACTGGGACAATGGAATAGTCTAACATGTTGCCAAACAACATATAGAGTTCTACGTGGAGGTGGGTCATTTCGAAATCAACTTTATTTCTGGTGGAATCGCCTGGACCGACTTTTGGATATATATCAAGAGGATATGAACCACTCTCCCATCTTGAAGCACTGAGAGCATGAGCTGTGTTTTCCAAGACACTAGTCCGTTACCTTCCGGCGGGCGTCAGCTTCTCTTTGTCAAAGCGTGGAAATAGAATACAATCTGGCATCTCCATCTCTGTCCCCGCAGCATTCCGTCCTCATTTTAAATTCAACACGGCGTCCAGGGAACATGAACTCACCTGCCACAACGAGAACTTGGCGTTGGGCTGCGGTATGTACTACGACCGACCAGTACATTAAGGGGTAGCAGAGGAGAGCATAGGAGAACCGCCGTCTTTTCTACATAGGTACTACTTCTATGCCACGCAGCTGCTAATCAAAAATTTCACAACATCAAATTTTACTACTTTTACTTCGCTGCAATCTTTCGACAAAATCTACCCATTCAAGATGCAAATCAACCTCCTCCAAGTAGCACTGGCCGCGTTCGCGCTTTTTGCAGCAGCAGACGCTTGCCAAACCAGAGGCAAAGCGGATTGTCCTCAAAATTGTGGCGCCAATATGGAAAGCCTGTGCCAGTACGTGCCTCACTGACGTTGATCTTAGAAATGGAAAACACTAACTGTTCAGTCTTCCTGGCGGTTATTGCGAATGTCTTCCGTACTAGGTTGACTCGGAGAGCACCAGCAAGCGTCGGAAAGAAGAGTCTGTCCGGAGAAGATGCTATGGGAGAATGTGAACTCATCATTGCTTGGATATGGACGTAATCAACATCGGGAAACTTGTCGACGACAAAAAAGGAAAGAAAAGAGGGAGCCGATCAGTCTATCAGTAACTTTGATCTTCCAGATCGCGCACACGTCCATCAGCATCATCAACCCTTTGTATTCAAACATCTACAATGCATGTTCACAGACCGCAGTGGCTGCCATCACTTCTCTTCAAACGATTGTTTTACCATCATACACAATGGGAATTCCATCAATTTCTACCAAGATCTTTATAATTCCCCAATCCCCATTCGTCCATGTCATCTCGCACGATTTTCTCGTACGATTTCTATTTTCAACCTTATATTTTGAGCATCATCAGCGAGAAGCGAAAGGTCTAATTTGTTCCAGATTTCGGTGTTCTTCACCGGGCCTTGGAGCAATAACACAACCCACCTAACTGAAACCACTCGACAGGTTCCGGAACGTCTGTTCCTACCATCAGAGCGGCCTGACCTAGAGGAGATCATCCGCCTGGTATTTATGATTTTCCGGCTGGGTGGGCTGATTTGCTCGTGATTCCTCGCGACGGTGGCTCGATGATATCTCTGTGGACTTTCCGTGCAAAGAGAGAAAGATTGATTCAAGCGGAGATTTCTTGCGGACGAAAAAAGGATCGCGATCATAGAACTAGTAATGGTGATGGTCCTGGGTTGTGTCCGAGCCCCGGATTTTGCTCGGACCGAAGGCCATTCCCGGATGTCATTCCAAACGTTTCCCCTATACTACCTACTCCGATTCATTCCCCCTACACCAGATTTTTTTAACCAAATCCTGTCCTCAACTTCTCGAGTCTAGAGCCAAGCGTTTTCAATTCCGATGAATATAATTTTAAGAAAGACAGAATGAACAGCAGCGTGAGTCGCACCTCTGAACAAACCTCAATCAACTGATACAATGAAGCGATTCGACTGCTGACCTCCAAGGTGTTTGCACTTTGCGAGAGCCGAGATTAGACGCTTGTAGCCCCTAAGTTTGACGATATCACAAAGCATCTTGTAGAATCACCAGCATGTGGAAAATTCCTTCCAGTTTTGTTTTGCCGTCCGTTCTGAATCTTTGCCTGCAACGCGAGACAGCTGGTGGTGAGCACCATGCAGCCTACTTCCCGTATCATTCCATGAAACGCTCGACAATGATGATATCAATGTTAATCAGTTCGGCTTTGAATTGGGTGGCGGGAGGGTGACGGAGATCATCTTCTTTTTACACAAACCTCTCAGATACATGTTTTCTTGGGAAAATTCGCTGCTAGGCTCTAGCCTCAATCTCGCATCCCAGAAGATGCGTATGACGTATAACGTTTCACGAAAGACAATATAGGTGTCAGATCTTTCCTAACCGCTTCATGTCATCAGCCACTCGTTTTTTTTACATCGGTATGCATGTGTATCTTTTTAATACCTGGCGCGTCTGCCAAAAGACGAGGCAAGTTTAGCAAAAGCACGCTTCAAGGGGCGGACTCGATACATCGACCGCCGATATATAGTAACAGACTGGGAGAATCAATGTTGAAAATAACAATCACCATCCTGAATATATTTTGGAGGCGATGGTTGGCTTTGAGCCCTGCATAAGAATTTAAATGGAAAAGTGGAGGCAGCGGAGAAATGAAATACAAAATGCTTTTTGGGTTTATTCAAGGAGACTGAAACTAAGAGATATTAACTCCGAGGCTGTACTGTTTTCTTACTGTCGTAGCGCAGGATGGCACGATGAAAAGATCACGTGATAGCGAGGCTGAACTCAGTGACAAGGCTGAAACCCTCAGAACTGATTCCTTCTAGCGAACCGACGATCGCCGCTATACTAGAGAAAGCTGGTCTAGAATAAACGGAGCCAAAAGGAATTTGAGCAAAGAAGAATGTCTTCATGATCAAAAGTACAAAGAAGGGAGGCGAGATGATGATACTAGTAGTAAGCGTCACAAGCCTCTAGAAGTTATCTCCTAGAGAATTGTTCAGGTGATATTCGCCTGTAACAAGTACCTATAATATATGTTTTGCAGAAAGACAAGAAATTGAGGGGAATGATGATAATCACCAACACAAAGCATCCGCAAAGAGCTGTGTTTAAGATTGAGCTATAATCAAAGGCTGTCCTTTGTGTCAGCGAGGACTAGTTCTCAATACCGCGTGAGTCTTGTCGTACTGTGTTGTCAAGTTGTCACCCTCCCTTCCATGTCCAGGTCCATATCCATTTGTGCTGTTGGATTGAAAATTTTGGTCCAAATCGATGTACTTATATCCCTCATGAGTATTACTATTGAACACTTCAGGGCATGAACTCATCCTCTTTTACGAGTTTGACATCGATATAAATACCTCCTGAATCACAGCTGAACAAACGCTTAAATTCGGGTCGAGTATGGATGAGAGGATCAGGGCGTATAGATATTAGTCAATCGGGAAATAATGAAAAGAGATAAGGCGTTATCGACACGAGTATTAGAGCGCGGGGAGAGAAGAGAGAAGAAGAGAAGAAAAGATTTAGTTTTTGGGACTCTGATGACAGTGATAAGAATGACTACAAATGAAAAGAGATGATGACTTTTCTTACTAATATGTCATACCAACTGTCACCAATATCCAATCAATTTCACTCTTTCCATTTCTTCCAAAGCTGCCTTTGAAAGAGAGAAGAAGCAGGAGTAAGAGCTAGATCATATTTCAGTATCGATGTAAAAAGCAGACGTGAAGATAATAGACATCATCAAAAGTATATCATCATCATCACGAAAGATTTCCGAGTAAGAATTTCATCTTCAGAACTAAAGATAGATACTACGCCATAGGCAGGACGTTGCCCTTGGGGTACTTACCCAGGTGTGATGATCAGACAACGAGACGGCGGACCATGAGCGCAAGTTAAATGCAGGGCCGTTGATTTGATGACTTTATGGTTCAAAACGGCTGTACTCGTCAGCAGATAATAACGTCACACTGTAAACATACATGTAAGATCCTCAGCCTCAGTCATGTTCATCAACCGCCTGCCTCAAACCCCTCAGCATGCCAATCTGCGGCTTTCCCAGTTCCAGCGCCTGACCTAGCACCAGCAATCGGACCCGATGCAGCACCTGCAGCAACAACTTTAGTAGCCTCGCCACCACCCATATAATACAGCATAATTAACACAAGGACATGTAACGCCACGCAATATCCCGCAAACAAATTCCGACTCACCCTCGTCTGCAGCACCATCCGCGTGACCTGGAATACTGCTCGTTCAGGTAGCGACATTCTCTTCACCGCCCTCGCGCTCTCCCTTCCTCGAAACGCCGCAAAAGGTGAGATTTGACTTTCGTAAGCAGCCTTATACCGTGTATTCACAGGCTCATCCCCACCAATATGGATAGTCGTAGGATTCGGTGCATTCTGCCACGAATTTGCACTCGTCGCCCCGCCACGATTATACGTCGATACATATCTTGTCTTCTCATAAAGATTTAGATTGTCTTTCTGCAGAGACGCAATCTCATTACGCAGACTGGAGACAATCTGATGTTCTTTTTGAAGCTCGGTTTCGAGCTCTGAGTTCTTCTTCTTGAAGCGATCACGTTGCGCTGTGATCATTGGGAGGATGCCTGAGCCGCCACCAACAGGTTCACCTGATCTCAGAACATCAAGTGGGGTTCGTCCGAGACTGCGATCTTGTTGTGGGTCAACTCCGGAAATTATGGAGGAAGTGGGTGAGATGGCTCGGCCGCGGCGGCCTCCTGGATAGGATGACTGTGGGTACCGCGATGTGTAAGTTCCTGCTACGGACATGGCAGACGAAGGGAAGGAATTTGTAGCTTCCCGCTGCACCTTCTCAAGATCCGACTCGAGCGTCGCATTCAAGTTGCGAAATTTTTCGACGTCTTGGTTTGTGTTTGAGAGCTCTTCTTGGATTGTGTGGAGACGGGATTGGAGGTCATTGTGGGATACTCGCAGCAATGTGAGCTCATTGCCTAACTTTTTGTTCCTGGCAAGGAGAAGTTGTTCCAGAGTTTGGCCTTTGCCAGCCGGGTTCGTTGTCTCAGTTGTAGTATTTTCTTCTCCAACATCTGCCTCGTCATCGTCGCCTGTTGCAAATTCGATAGACTGAAATGTTCAGCGATTTCCAGTCAATTGGAGCAGACATACGTACCTTGAGCACCTCCAATTCCTGCTTCACATTGTCATAATCAGAGCATTGGTTCAGCTTTGCGCGCAAAGTGTCACGGTCTTTCTTTAGAGTATCAATCTCACGCTCCAAACTACGCAGCGAACCGTCGATCTTTCGCTTTTCGGCATCTTTTTCGAACCGGCCGCTTTCCAGTTTTCGTAGAAGTGAAGAGTTTTCGGATCGCAATCGCAAAAATGACGGATCGTCCTCGACGTTCACGGCCTTTGTGCTTCCCGCGCTGGACGCAGATTGGGCAAGCTCGACGCGGAGTTGTTCGTTCCGTGCCTCGACTTCAGCCAAACGATGGTTCGTCCGGTCCAGTTCCGAGCTCATGATCTCCAACTCAGCAGCGGTTGCGCCAGAGTGAGTATTTTCAGATTCAGCCTCTTCCCCAGCGTTGAGACGCTGTGAGACCTCATAACTGGCTTTCAATTCCTTGAGTAGTCGATCCTGATTCTCCACCTTCTCCTCTAAGCTTTTCTCTTTCGCTTCCCAATTGTCCTTCTTCTCCGCTAGCACAGCAGACCATGATGCCTCGACTGCCTTAATCTTTTCGTCTCTTGAATCTTCGAGGGATTTCCGAGCACTTCGTTCTCCCTCTAATCGTCGCTCCGTTTCTTCAAGTTGGTTTGTGAGTTTCGTTAAGGATTTGTGTAGTTGTTGGTTCTCCTCCTGGACCTTGGGTAGTGTTTCTTCGGCTGTTACCAGGGAATCGATAGAGGCCTCTAGGAGAGGATATGGATCAGGGGCTTCTGAGAGTGGCGTGTAAACTTGGAGGAAGGCATTGTGTATGGCTTTGGATTGAGTCGTTATTTGGTCAATATATGTCTGGTATGCTGTATGTTTTATTAGTGGCCGTAGATCCAAATGAGTGAATGTCCATACCCTTGAGTATGCCCTTGACTTCGGCCACCTTTGTCGCATCGTCGAGTTTCCGAAACTCTTTAGTCTTTTGCGCCAGCTCCTTTCTCTGTATCAGGGAGTCGCGCTGGTGTGCTACGAGGTCAGATGCGGCATTGTCGAGGGTGGGTACGAGCGTGGTAAGATGGATATCTGTGGTGGTCTGTCAGTACGTTGCGCGCAGAGTAGGCGACGATGCCATTCGTACTTCTCCAGGCTGAGATTGCCTGTTGAAATTTGTTCTCTTCGCCATTTCCTGATTTAGCACCGTCTGCTTTCCCCTCTTCAAGAGCTTCCTCTTCACGGGCTTCCTCTTCACGGGCTTCCTCCTCCTTGACAGTTTCCGGCGCGGACTCAGCTATGTCTGCGATGTCCATGGTTGGCGAGCGGCGAGCGAGGGGTAGGAGAGGGCAGGAGGGTATATGCGAGTGGCCCCAGCATGTATTCGGATATGGTATTTACTGAGTAGGACGGAAGTATTTGCTGAGTAGGACGGGAGGAATGAAGGAAAGTGGTTGTTCGACATAGGTATAGGTGTTCTGTGTTCGCGTGTCTCAAGATGCTTGCCCAAAGGGAGCTCTCCTCCGTAACCTCCGATAGCTCCCCACAAGACACCAAGGCACCAAGGCATCAACTGAGTGAGCATATGTGAAGACCTTACTCAAACACCATGACTTCCATTTACCGCTGAGGGTCAATCATGGAAAGAAATCTCACAGGAAATGTCCGACCCAGAGAAAGCTCCACGGCCTGAAGAAGATTCAGCCCTGCGACTGGAAACTGGATCCTACATTCTCCGAAGCTTGATCAAGGATGTAGTCCTGAGCGGTGATGGCGCACAGCATGTCGAGATAACGTGTGTGGAGGTCTGGAGTATGTCTGATTTGTCTTTGGTGTTCAACAATACCATATACCATCCTCAGTCAATTGCGAAGCTAATTCACTCCCTAGACGGCAATCTTTACATTGGAACCTCCGCTGGCGAAGTTATACACCATGTCGAGATACCTCCAGACCCAGACGACCTTTCCAGCCATTCCGCCTTCATACAAGCCTCGCGACTTGAGCCTCCTGTCAATCAAAATGCCGGTGCGGGAATACAACAGATACTTCTACTACCAGGCGTGAACAAGGCATGCATCTTGAGCAACAATACTCTCAATTTCTATTCACTACCCGAATTGAGCCCAGCATTTCCGCAAATGAAACCGTTGACCTGCGGATGGATTGGCGGCCCAGACTTGGATACCGAGCAAGGACAGATGGAGGGGAAAGACGGGGTTGTGATCATGATGTGTCTGAGGAACAAGATCAGGCTGGTCAAAATTGGTCAGGAGGCACCATTCAAAATCAGGGATATTGAATTCGGAGGCTGTCTTGCAACTGTCCGTAGAGGAGACTTTGCCTGTGTGGCTGATGCCAGGAGTTATGCTTTGCTCGACGTGGTCCACCAGCAAAAGATCCCTCTCACCTCGATTTCGACTGTTGACGACCAACCTGCAGAACAAGTCGGAACAGGAACTCTGGCTGATGACGCTTGGCCGACAAACACAACTGTCTCACGGAGCTCATCATCCGCTGGGAACCACGCGGCAAACAGGCTAACTGTCCAGGATCGCGGCCACACCAGAGCCTCCAGTTTGGGTGTCTTCAAGACTGACTCTGCTCAATTGGGCAATGATCTATCTCGACCATCAAGCACTATACAACGACATGGATTCGATGTGCCGCCCGGTATGCGACAAAGAACTGCCTCGCCCTCTCAAAGGCCCCCACTCGCGCCCGAACGACGAGGCTCCGAGGGTGCAAGATCAGTCAGCCTATCGAAACCATTACCAGCAACACCAGTAGAGCCAGCATCCAGCCAAGCTTCAGCACAACCATCGCCAGTCAAGGCATACGTTCCTCTCAAGCCTATTATTGCATCGCCTACTCCCTCAGAATTTCTCCTTGCCAACGGAACCGCCCCTTCCGAACCCGGAGTTGGAATGTTTGTCAATGTTGATGGAGAAGTTGTTCGGGGTTCAATGGAATTTGCCAGCTATCCAATAGCTGTGGTTGTGGATGGCAAAGGTATCGATATGTCTGCTTCTCAAGCAGGCGCAGACGTTCAAGAAGAAGGGTTTGTCCTAGCCGTGGTCCGCCGTGAGCAAGGCCGCGATATTGAGATTCAGAGGTGGGACGTCGATCCCGGCGAGGCTTCTGCGACAAAAGAATGGCTTGGTGTCACATCACGTACACATGGAGTGTCATCCGACGACGCTTCCAAGACTCTCGGGATCAGGTCGATGGCCGAGAAAGTGAACATCAGTCTTCCAGACATCACCAATAAACTTGCATTAAAAGTGATCAATCTTTCAGGATCCATCAACGACAAAAAACTCGACAGCCGAAAGAGCAGAGAGAAACAAGAAGCCGAATTCGTTGCTCGTCTTTGCAGAGTGGACGCGCACATTGCGCTGTGGGTGGGCAACGAAGTCCACTGGATGGTTCGAAATCCCATGGTACTCAAGTTGGATGCACGGCTCAGGCTCGCCCAAGCCACGTCAATTGCAACAGATGCGCCAATCGGACCTCAACGCGAGCTCATCGAGGTGCTTATTAATGACATTCGAGGCTTCCGATCACAGACCGAACTTGAGTTCTTTACCCTGGCATACATCCGGCAGAAAGCGGCCATGCTATTGTTTATGGATCTAGTGCTACGAACGATTGCGGGTGCAGTTATTTTTGAGCATGACAAACGTTCAACTGAAGAGATTCTGATCGAAAGTGAGCTTGATCCTCGGTTTGTTCTGGCTTTCCTCCCAGAAACAGCAGACGAAGTGTTACAGGGACCTGAAGGCGTGTGGGTGCAGGGGGGCTTCAAAGACCTCATCGAGCAGTTCCAGCATCAGGCAGACATGACAAAAATGCCCACGGATCCTGCCGGGCCGCTTGGTGACAATCTTCTTCACTTGATCAAGCGCTATCTACTCTTCTGGCGCCGAAAGAAGGGTAATCCTAGTGTCGTGGATGGAAAGTATGTGTTCCCTTCTGTCGACGCCGCCCTTCTACGTATTCTGCTCCTACTTGATCAACAGACGCCACCTGGGGTGGCCTCTCCCAGTTCCACTCGGGCTGAGCTGTACTCCGTAGTAGATAGTGGTGTGGATGGTTTCGATCGTGCCTTGGAACTCCTCGAGCAGCACAAACGATTGTATGTTATTAGTCGCCTATACCAGAGCCGAAAACAGTCTTCTAAGGTTCTCGCAACATGGAAACGGATTATCAGTGGGGAAGAAGATCTTGGAGGAGAATTCACTGAAGGCGAGCAAGAGCTGCGTACTTATCTGAGCAAACTCAGAAATCGACAAGTCGTTGAAGAGTACGGAACCTGGCTAGCAAACAGGAACCCCAAACTCGGTGTCCAAGTATTCGCCGACGACAACAGCAAAACGACGTGGGCACCTGCAGAGGCACTGGCGCTTCTCCGCGAAAAGGCACCGGCTGCTGTCAAAGAGTATCTCGAGTATCTCGTCTTCGCCAAAAAGCAACCACAGCACATCAATGAGCTGATCGCCTACTACCTGGACATTGTTCTCAATGAACTTTCTTCATCTGAAGAATCGCGGTCGATTCTTGCCGCTACTTACGAGACCTACCGTGCGCTACGTGGTCCCAAACCCACCTATCGTCAATTCATCTCCGACAATGCCATGGCGGCAGACTGGTGGCACTCTCGCTTGCGACTCCTTCAACTTCTCGGCGGCAATCAAGGTGCCGCGTCCTCATATGATGTTGGACAGATTCTAAAACGCCTTGGGCGCTATGAAGGCGAATTAGTGCCAGAAATGATTATCTTGAACGGGCGTCAAGGTAGGCACGAAGAAGCAATCCGCCTTCTTACCCATGGTCTGGGCGACTTCGATATGGCGATCTCATACTGCCTTCGTGGAGGATCCAGTATCTTCGGATCGCTCGCTGACAGCATCTCTGGAATCCCATATCCCACACACGATGAACAAGCTAAGCTTTTCGGATATCTTCTCACCGAATTCCTTCGTATCGAAGATGTCACTGACCGAATCGAGAGGACGGGCGAACTGCTTGAGAGGTTTGGTGCGTGGTATGATGTATCGTACGTCTTGAGCATACTACCCGACTCTTGGTCCATCGAAATCTTCTCTGGATTTCTCATATCAGCACTGAGAAGACTAGTGAGAGAGAAAAGCGAGACCACCATTGTGAAGGCGCTCAGCGGCGCGGAGAACCTGAAGAGCAGTGCTGACTTCATTGAGAAAAGCGAAGAGGTTGGACCGGTCATTGAAAGAGTGGCGTGATCAATCTCAAGTTGGGGTCACTGGGCCTGACACTCTGGCTCAGCTTCTTCGCTGATGTATTTCTGGCAACCCACGAAAAAGAGTTCGCCAGGACATCATCCACATCGATCCCAAATTGAAGACCAGCAACTACTGTCCACTATTGATGGCCCGACCGTGTCAATTCCAACCTGGGTGTTTTTGGCAACTCGCCGTTGGTCAGGATATTTGGACATATTGGATCTCAACACTACATCCCACCTCTGTTGTTTACAAACATGACATCAATGAACATCTAACTATTGTTGTCAGGCAGCAACATCGGGGTGCAAGAATCCTTCTGCTGCCAGAATATCTCTACAACAACATCATTCACCCAAACGACTACACCAAGAACTCGAGAAGCGTGTGCGTGGGACGTGTTCGGGGCGCGTTCTATTAACCGAGAGGTATGAACACTGTATAATAATGTACCGTGAAAAGCTCTAAACTGATATGGACAGCTCAACACCTTGCTGTAGATGCAAGAACACAAGTTCCGTACACAAGAGAGACGGTTGGGCTGAATGTCCTCCAAATTATCTAACTTGACTCACTACCAGACCATTGACGGCATAATGGCAATATCCGATGCCCCTTCCCTGGAAACGGGACACGTCAACGAATTACAGGCTTCCACCATTCCTCATCACCCCACACCGCCAGGCTCAGTCTCGCCAACAGAGCATGCTCAGAACTTTACTTTCTCCCCGGCCGATGATGTCACACCTGTGAAGAAGAAGCCTGCTCGTTCTCATAAGAAGCGGCCTGCTTATAGTGGTGTTCGTAAGCGAACACCCAAGAAAAAGGTCCATTTCAACAATCCACTCGAGGAAGTAAGGCTAATCGACAGCCAGGACCCGCCAATCGCTGCCTCTCCAGCATCATCTTCTACGTACAAGTCCAATCAGACGCAAGCGGTCCGTGACATTCGATGGACCGGCTTCGGTACGAATCATTTACCTCGTCACTACCCAGCTATCCCTCGTCGCGAGGCTGAAGAACAGGCAAAGGAAGAGAAACAGGCCCGCGAGCTGAATAGGACGTACGTGGATCGTTCTTGTCTCATCCAGCATAACCGCTAACGCGAACGGCAGGCACGACCCTGGATATGACCCCATTCAATATCTAGTCCATCTAATCCACACACCTACAAGCATAGAATTCTCCCTTCCTCGAGAACTTCTTCGTGGCAAACTAGCGGACGTAGTAAACCAAGGCGCCATCGATAATGCCAATAAAAAGTTGGAATTCGACCTACGAGTCGGAACACCTGCAGGAATATGTCTCTACGTCCATGTCCTTATTATGGGCGGTGAAAAGATTGTGCCTCGTCTATTTCATGGCGCGTGGGAGCAGACTCGGAAGGTGCATACGGAGTTGGAGGAGATGAGCTGGGTTGCAGTACTTTTGAGTGGACTGCTCACGGCTAGAGAACTGCAAGATCAGGCGTTTGAGGGTCTGATTGTGGATGAGTTGATTAAGGTGGGAGGGGAGGCTCTGGCCGAAGATTCTTGAGCTCAATAGGGCGTCTTAAAATTGAGATGATAACGACAATTGCTTTGTCGAAATGGTGATCAGAGATCGCCGAAAGGAAACTAAGCATGCCATCCTATATTAAAGATGCATGAGTTTTTCAATCGATTGATGAATTGGAGATATTGGGGGATTTGGAAAATGCTGATCGTTTTTGGAAGTCTGGTTTGTGACTTGTCCCTCCCTTTATTATCCATCTATCCTATTGTCCAACACACTCTTGTCGGTATTGTTGATGTTTCCCGGCTTTATTATATATACTTCTTCTCTTTCCATCTTTGTTGCTTGTCATCAAGTTTACCTGGGGATACCAACATCTTAGGTTCGGGACTATGAAGAATGCGATTCTTTCCTTTTTGTCTTCTTCGGTGCTTAGTCTCTCTTTTTGGTTTCGTTAACTGTGTGCTAGGCTGAGAATGCTGGGGGTTGACGAAAGAGTTGATGATGGATACTATCATCGAACGTCGGGTGGGAATATAACCATCATCTTTTTCACGATCACCAGTATGACGATCAACCACGCTTACCGTGCGGCGTCTCAGAAAAGTCTGTCTTGATCTAAGGGCGACGGTGAGAACGAACGACCGAACAGGACTTGTGCAGGTGAGAGCAATAGTCGCATTTCTTGATGTCAGTCTTGTTGCAGGCGACTCAAAGTTTTATACTCTTGGGGTGTCCCAACGCTAGTACCTAATTCAGGCATTTACTAATCAAGCTTATTTCTCATTACTTTCGTCGAAGCCGATACTGCTGTCTATAGATAGCATGAATATCTTAGCCGATTTGCTCTACTATAGAGTCGCTCACAAGTTCATCCCGGTTTTCGAAACCGGCTTTGATCAGCTTTTCACCGATGAAGACCAATACAATGTTCAAACAAGACTGTATGGCGCTTGCAGGTTTTTCTCGGCCTGTTTCTCGATCTTTGTTGATAGTATCGCACTTTGTTGTACCATTATCACTTTCTAGATCTTGTAGTTCCACGTCGCCCATTCTCTCGAACTTCCGCACGATCCACGGATCTAGACCCATCACTTTGAACGTCTAATGTGCTGGCGAGCCATCCAGTTTGTCTGGATAAACATATCCCTCTCTGTGTGATCAAGGCTATGGGGCAGAAGTACATACACGACCAAAAAGTGGCTACAATTGGACAGGCAGACAACCATTCCTTTCGATCGACCGTCGGAGTCTATGAAACTCTGATTCCGGGAGAAAGCCTCGCTTCCGATGGAATACTGTATCGATTATCATCGGCAGATACGTGGATCTTCAAAACCCCTCCGAGCTCGGTTTGCACATAAGAGTTTGATTGCCAGTCTCCGCAAGATCTGTTGGTCTACGAATTCATCGATAATTGATTTGATGAAAAAGAAACACCTCGGTGTATTGAACGGCGACATGCGCGGTCTATTTGGCGCAGAATGAAAAAGAATTGGGTTTTTGGGTTTGATATAATCAAGGATTTCTTGTTATCCTGTATTAGCCGAAAATACTGCAAGGACAGTGATCGTGAAGGATTTCGTGTATTTCCCGGACCAAGAACACGCTCCTATAGGTAAATCGTTGCAGACTAAATCTTGATGGAGACGGTTTCGAAAGCCCGAGTTTCCCATTCCAACTTTCGGAGAATAGTTCAACATGTCTCCCGGAACTCAGCGGCTTTCGGTCATGATGTTACAAGATATCTGGGCAGGCCATTTTTAGTCATGGTCGCAAAGACGCAGAAGACTGTTGGAGTACGAGTACTGACAGTTCGACTGCGTTGGTAAGCATTCAACAGGTAGCAAGCCTACAAATAATTGCATGAGGATCGCTTCCCCGCTTAGCCTTCTCTTGCCTTGCTCTTCACCACGGTCCACGTCATGGAGTGGCACGTTTCTTAAATAGAGATACTGTAAATTGCATGCGTAGTTGACGATGTTTGAGACCAAGTGAAGATAATACTCCCGAGCAACGCCAAAAATTTCAGCGGAGCTTAATATAGCCAAGACAGCCTTTCGGGTGAGCTCAGAAATGCATTGAGTCTAAAACAATTTTTATCTGATTGGTGGCTGAGATGACGTTTTCGGTGATGGTAATATTTACCAAATTCTATCAAGCAAAGTCCGTTTTGGAGAAATTTCCTCCTTTTGTCCTGTAAAGCTGGAAATGCGTCTGCAGCTCCTACAACCTGTGCAGAAGAGTGAAACAAATCCGAAAGGACCACACCATGTAATGAGACCGGGTAATTATGGAGCTATATTCATGGTACCTCCGTATTGTTCGAACGACCAAGGATGGTTGGCGTGTAGATCTCTGGACATGAGTGCTGTGAGCGATAAGATGAGAATCCCATCAATAGCAGTTTCAGATATTTCCCGGGTCTGTCTTTATCCTTCTCGAATGACTGCTCTCAATTTGGGACCAGGGTATGACTCTATGGTGATACTGTTGCTGTCAACTCCATAATCTCCACAAGACATTACCAACCAAATCAAGCACCTGCAGGTTGATACTTCATCTCGTCGTCTCTCCTTTCCATCTGGACCGCCCCCTTCTTCTTTTCCATGGCTTGTTGCATCCTCCACTGCACCTCTCTCTCCTCCTGGATAAGTGTACAACAAACACAAAAGGTTGACGTCCAACAATCCTCCGCGTTGTTGCCCTTGATATGATATTTGTACCTCACCTCTCTCCTCTGCGTCCATGTCATACAATAGTATACTGGAAATCCAGCGAGGAGGAAGATACTGAGCAGACAGCAGGACGTGCAGTACCAATTGGTCGAAGGAATGTGGGTGTAAGGGTCATTTGATTTAGGTGGATTGTGAAGGTGTTGGTGCGTTCGGCCGGCTAGAACGCAGGGACAACAGAGTGATTCACCGCCTGTGCGAATTCTTAGTAGATGGTCTCATTCGAGGTCGACTTGGAAGACATACACAAGCCTTTTTGCGACCAGCAGCTGCACAATGTGTAATGCCAATCGTCCTCTGGTCTCCCGTCCACCCCTTCCTCCTCCTCATGATTGATGTATACGGCTGTGTTCCCCTGATTCTGTCCTGGCAAAGCCTGCAGTCCCTCACTCTCGGGTTGCAAAGTAGAATATTTTGGATTCGACACTTCGTTCTGAGGAGAGGCTTGATGCAATTGTTTCTCCTCTTCTTCCAATGGGGACACAAATTCTATTCCTGATCCAGCCCTCGGATCATGTTTGATTTCCTGCAAAGAACTACCGCCGTGCTTTTCATCTGATATTCGGTCCTTCTTCTCATTCGACATTGCTGGGACTTTCGTTGCTTCCAGGTCCTCCATTGCGTCCGCGAAGTTCGTAGTGGAAGAAGCTGGTGGCGAAGCTGGAAGCTCTCTTGGCGCGTTACTTTGAGTGATTGCAACAGGTGAAGCTGGTAGCTCTGTAGGGTCGGTCTTGACTTTCGCTTCAGATCTCTCTGGTAGCTCTATAGGGTCGGTCTTGACTCTCGCTTCAGATCTCTCTGGTAGCTCTGTAGGGTCGGTCTGGACTCTCACTTCAGATCTCTCTGGAACACCTGGTGTCGGTACCCTTGCGATGGCGACTTGATCCGATGTATCAGCTGTTGTAGCAGTACTCAAAAGGAATGAAGACACCATCAAAGCGAGAAGCGAGGTCGTACGAGCTCGGTGTTCAGCTACGCGCCACGGAAGGAGTTGTGCTTAGTACGGCGCTCAAAACTGCGGCATGCACCGACTGTCCAGAGATAAGAAGTCGTTGATGACTGTGAAAGCAGCTCGAATCGAGAATTAAGAAAGCCATCTTCGCGTGGAATGCTTCTATATTTACTATGCGACCCGAAATCTGCTAGGTGGCTATGTTTAGTGCTGACTGCGCCGGAAGCGGCTCGTGTATTCAAAAAGGACGGAAAGGGGCGTCTTCGTGGAGAAGGTTTTCCGAGCTGAATCATTTCCTCTTCTGGTACTGCACAGAATTTAACATTTTCTCGAAGCTATTGAGTTGATGTAGTCGCAAAGCCCTGGGCGGAACACCTCGATTGCCAGACTCGGCCTTTCTTCTTTAGTACTAGCGCAAGATCAGAATCTACTCCACGGCTTAGAACCGGTGATAATTATCCCTATCACTCCCAACTTCATCGCAGATACACACCAAGTATATAGCTTTACCACAAAAATACTTCCACAAGGTTAATATAATCTATTTCTCAGTATCGCTAGATCTTCAAAACGTATACAGCCGAAGTATATCTTGTAGCTTTTGTTATACCTTTATATCTAGCTTCTCAATAAGTTTTATACCCCTCCTATAATCGAATTGTAATTTCCCCTCTCTACAAGTCTTTTTCAGCCGCTAGACCAAAGTCCTATTCTTCTAGAGCTCTAGGGGTATAGAATAACCCGTACCTTATTAGGTAAGTATAAGTAAGATACAAGTCATACTACTAGTTTTAAGGGAGGTCGTAAAATAGCCGACTATTACTCTCTATACCTCCACTATCCTACCAAGTTGATATCGTTTACATCGTCCAATCGCTTTCTTTGTGTTTAGAAAGGATAGCTATAAAGAGTATCATCACCATTATCGACCTTTCCTCCAAAAATGTAGTATCCGAAAACGTCAAACCGATGTCTGAATTACATACCAGAGCAGAAACCCATAGCCGTTGTCCAAATATCTATAAACACACGTAAAGGGCTATGACATTTCGCTGAACGTATTGATCGCGGGTGAATTAGAATTACAAACCCTCGGCCAAGTGTTGAAACATCACAGTAAGTTCAGAAGCTCATCTAAGTGTGACGAACCATGTGGGATAGGATCAGGTTCCGAGTTGTCTCGTCCTTAATCCCATCTACACCGACGAAACAGTCGAAATACAATGGACTTAGAGATCAAGAGGCCACTTCTCACTGATACTTTCCCTTCCATCAACAAACCTTAACCCCGCAACACTCCAAACTAACAGCATGCACCTCAACAGCCCTGTCAAACCAGAGGGCCACAAACTCTTTGATAAAATTCCTCGCCTCCTCACTCCAAACATCCAATCCACACCTTCTCAACTCATCGCTCCCAAAAACAACAACATCTTCATCATCCTCATCCTCGTTCTGTTCCACCTCCCCATCTCTCTCATCCAAAACCTCAACACAAGATTCGAATATCTCCTTCGTAATGCGATGAAAGTACCCAATGATGGCCATTTCGACTTCGGCTTTGCCTATGTTTTGCGCGCTCGATTCACCTGTTCCTGTGTTGTCGTCCTCATCATCATCGTGATAGCCTTGAGAGTCTGCAGCTGATCTCGCAATCTCAGCCAAATCATCCAAAAGTTGAATATCCTGTTCCTCCTCCTGCTGTAATCCCTCTTCTTTCTCGCCAGCAGAGGCCCACCACATGAAACTCGAATATGCCAACGCACTCCAACTTATTCTTTCGACCAATCTTTCTTCTCCGGCTCTTAATGAATCCTCTTCATCGCCTGTGCCATTCGCAGACGAACGATCGTGGGTGTATAGTAAATGCGCTTGCTCGTCATCGTCCTCTTCAGGTTCTTCAACGGTCTGCCGCAAGTCCGACTTATACGTACTCGAGAGCCGCGTCAACGGAGATAACGCTCTTCGTAATGTCCGATATCGTCGCCAATCTCGTTGTGTTGCTTTTATCACGGCGCCCGTGTCTGATCGCTTCAGTATAGGCCAGTCCTCCTCCTTCTTCTCATGCAGCTTTGCTGTGCCTGAAAGCCTCCCCTTGTCTGGGTGTGGTAATTCGATAAGGATATCATAGAGTTGTGGTTTCATGGCTAGAATTTCGTCCGAGGTGCAGGCGATCCAGCCTAGACCTAGATCTTCGGACGCGGGTGGTTGTACAGTTTGTGAGCCGTTGACGGGCGCATATTTGGAGAGGAAAGGGATATCGTGAATGCCGACATTGAACAGAGGTTGGAGGCGCGCCGCAGATGGCGAAGGGAGCGGCAAAGATGAGGAGAGAGAGTTCGGAAGAGAGGATAGGATCGCAAGGTCGTATACTATCAATGCCGGTTAGCTTTTGCTATGCCTCTCTCTGGCGTCGCGCCTACCATATTCACATGTCAATTTCAAGGGTGGAGGTGTGATGAAGAGAATGCGCTTTCGCAGAAGCGCGGCGCGATGGAGTGGGAAAAGCAGAGGACCGAATGTATCCAGGTACTCTAGGATCGTATGCGCTGGATGAAAGGAAGGTAACGTCTGGTTCGAGGGTGTAAGAGAGACACTCGATATAGCTTTCACTTTGCGCTGAGCAGCTGTGAAGGGCGAAATTGGATCCTCGCTCGATTCACCTGAGCTGTCTGAAGGTGCCTTGTGTTCGTCCCAGTAGTCTTCCAAGGGCGAAAGGTTGTCATTATGCACAACCAGTTGCCTGTATTCCTGTTACTCCAGTGTCCTCGATTCGTCATTTGGAGATAACCTACCCAGCCAGATCTTTCAGACTCCCAGCATGTTCCCAAGCTCGTCCCAATCGTCCATCTCCCAACCTCACCATAGCTCCAACCGCGATAAACTTGGCATTGCGCTCCTCGGCGCCGGCTGGTCGATTTATGAAAGCGCTGATGCCTGCATATTGGTCCTGAACGAAATACACGAGATCTTCTTTCACGTTATGCAATCCCGACGGCAGCGACTTGAATTCCACGACGCCTTCCAGCGGTACATCCTTCAGCGACTGCTTCCATGATATCGTGTAGCCAACTTTTTGGTCGAATTTGATAAGGAAGAGAGCGGCGAGCGGCGGAGGGGAATTGTCGAAGAATTGCTGTGACTCTATGGGAGAGTCGGTAGCGGGCATGATTATCAATTGTGGTGTTGTGGTTGGGTATTTGTATGCGACTGAAGTTTGGAAACTCCTGGCAGTGGTCGTTGTCATCGTCGCCAAGGAGGATAGAAATATTTAATATCTTCCAGTAGATCTGCGACTTCATTTGCTCGCGTCGCGAGAAACACACGAACAAAGCAACAACTTTGTCTCACTTTATTTCGTCTTGTCAAAGTCTTCTCGGAGATTCTCCATTTGATCCAACTTGGTCCCATCCGGACTTCATGAACTCAAGATGCCTTCGAAATCTCCTTTCCCAGATATAGAAATCCCAAATGTTGATCTCTGGGGCCTCATGTTTGAAAGAAAGGAGAAGGACTTTCCAGATGATACAGGTAAACATGATTTGCGGCATCAGATTCATTCCCAGCAACTCAACTTCATCAGTGATATACCGCGCCTGCGATAACTCAAGGCACTACACTTTTGCCCATGTGAAATCCCTAGCTATCAAATTCGGAGAAGGCCTACGAAGCGCCTGGGAATGGGAAAAGAACGACGTCCTGGCTCTCTATGCCCCGAACGATATCGATGTCCCTCCAGTCATATACGGAACGTTCTACGCAGGCGGAATAGTGACACCAGCAAATCCAGCCTATTCGATCGACGAACTGGCGTACCAACTCCAGAATTCTGAAGCAAAAGCCATTTTTACCACCAAGGCGTTCCTCTCCACGGCGCTAAAGGCTGCCGAAAAGTGCGGGATACCTGTTGAGAGAGTGGCACTGATAGGAGCAGAAGAAGATGAGACAATGAAGATCAAACATTGGACTCGCATCGTCAAATCCTCTGGAACAGATCGATTCCGCCGACGAATAGCGAAACCGGATACTGATCTTGCATTTCTGGCATACTCGAGCGGAACGACCGGACTACCCAAAGGTGTTATGTTGAGCCACCGAAACATCGTCGCTGATGTTCTTATGATTCAGGGTGCCGTTGGAAAATGGTATTCTTCAAAACATGATAAGTTCCTGGGCGTGCTTCCATTCTTTCACATTTACGGGCTGACGGGCCTGGTCCATCAAATACTTTACCGAGGTATCGAATTGCTAGTTATGCCTGCTTTCAACCTCGAAGTTTTTCTCCAAACCATACAAACGCACAAGATCACGTTTATTTATGTTGCGCCACCGGTATTGGTACGATTATCGAGGGATCCGATAGTGGAAAAGTACGATCTGAGTTCTGTGAAGATGATCACTAGTGGAGCTGCGCCGTTGACGAAAGAATTGGTCGATGCGGTGTATAAAAGGCTAAAGGTCAAGGTCAATCAGGCGTATGGATTGAGTGAGACGAGTCCCATGACGCATACTCAGGTAAGTTGCCTTCCTTGTCGTTTCTTCCACCCCGAAGAAAAAGTACATATAGAGGTTAAGCCCTGTGTTAACTCGAGCCTCTCGAGCCATGGGACGAATGGTACACCTCCGTCGGCTCCACAGGAAAAATGTTCCCCAACATGCGCGCCAAATACATATCCGCCGACGGCAAGGAACTAGGCCCCGGTGAAACTGGGGAACTGTGGCTCGCAGGTCCAAATATATTCAAAGGCTACTGGAAAAACGAACAAGCGACCAAAGATGCGATTTCTGAAGATGGCTATTTCAAGACCGGGGATGTGGGATATCTGGATGAAAACCATAATTTTTATATCACCGATCGGGTTAAGGAATTGATTAAGTACAAGGGATTCCAGGTATGTGTGGTTGTTTTCTTGGCTTGTTTTTGACATTACGATATTGATGAGTGTGGATAGGTTGCGCCTGCTGAACTTGAGGGCAAACTTCTTGAACACCATAACATCGACGACGTTGCCGTTATTGGTATTGAGGACAAAGAAATGCACACGGAGATCCCGAGGGCTTATGTTGTTGCTGGAAAGCATGGGAAGGAGGAGAAACATGCAAAGGAGATTATGGAGTGGTTTACTGCTAAGGTAAATGATGCATTCCTGCTGGGAATTTCTGGATCAAGCTTGTTCGAGGATTTAGCTGACAAATATCGGCAGGTTGCTAATCATAAGAGATTGAGAGGCGGTGTCCATTTCGTTGATGAGATACCTAAATCAGCCTCAGGCAAAATCCTGCGTAGAGTGCTGAAAGAGAAAGCAAAGTCTGATGCAGAGAAGGGACTGAAGGCAAAATTGTAGGATGTTGGGAGGTTAAGGGCACGAGACTAATTACATCATATAGACCATCTGGAACGTACTGCGCAACTACAAATATTACAGTCTCTCTACCTCGAAGAAATCAACCAATCAACAAATCAACTGGTTCCTATAGCTCAGTCACGGGGCAAAATTGTCCTACATAATCCCAAAAAGGCGTGTCCAAGAGGCGAACATGAAGATCGATTCCCCCCACAATTTTAAAGCGATGAAGTTGAAAGATTTCGGAGAAAATGGTGATGATGAGAATCTATATTAGCCCTTACTTGCTTTAGCACTAAGGGTAAATATTTTCAATTCGGAGGAGCTTTGTATTATTAGTTCATTCATATTATCTTTTTTTTTCCCTTTGAAAATCTCTCCTCTCGTAGTCTAGATCCACACATTCTACGATAACGTGTCGAGTTCTTTGGTGGAAGGGAATATGCTAAGAGGCTAGTAAGTAAGTTTTATATTTGTAACGATCAATATATCTTCCCGCGCCTTAGGCTGGTCAAAATAAAGCAGGTGTGACGGTGACGTCGCAAAGTTCTCCACGAACAACCCGAATGTTTTAAGGTAGTATAGATACTACGGCCTCTCTACCTCGAGAGGGTCAACAAAGGATGATATTCAAATCCTAAAATAGTTGCCGTCCTGGTCGTGCAGTTTAGAGTTGGTAGATATTAAATATGCTATGTCGTATATTAAACCAATCCCATTCTCGAAAGTATTTGAATTTTGAGGATAGTAGTGATAGTGAGCATCCTCACCATCTTACGTTCCTCAATAATACTAATAAATAAAATCGTATCCTTACCTCAACTCTAGTACATCTAGCACTAGGATGACGTTATAGGTTTAGTATATACGACTAAATGATGTCTTCCTAGGTAAGTAGTCAGCATGGTCGCTGGTTCTCAAGAGATAGCAAGATCAGGAGAAATTAAAGATATCTATAACAAGTGTGATCACCAAGCTCATCACAACCTTCAAATAGACTAAGTATATCCCAAGATTCCACTTCACCTTTCCGATTATAACGGAATAAAAATATCTTTTTTAAGAAGGTGAAAAGAATGATATGCCATAATCGAGCGTGTTATTATCTCTCTTTTATAAACAGGAAATCTTGGGACGAGACGATGGACGCTTAAGGACTATCGTAGTACTAAGGTGATATACTATCGAGGAGTTCTACTAGGATCTAAGGAGGCTATTATCGGCAACGGCTCGGGATATCCACGAAATACGTGTAGCTATACGCGTACAATCATACGATGTCTAGATACACTAGTTGGCCGATAGTATATATAGTATACCCAGTGAACAAAGCGCAGAGGTATAAGTTCCCAATGGATCCAATATAAGTATAGTTGCGACCGTTGTTCCCAAGTCAATTCTTGTGTCTAGGGTTTTAACAAGGGGAGGAGATGAGTACTACAATGCAAAGGTTTGAGATGGCGTCGATGGTGAGATTCTAATAAATACCAGCTTATGATAAGGAAACTCACCATTACAACCGCTTCCACGATACGATAATCCTTGATTACGCAAAACTTCGCACTATTGAACTGTAAGATCTTCTAGACTGCGGGGAAAGTGATCTTTTAGACCGGTCCAAGACCAGGCACGACTCCTCCGACCTACGAATTACGATCGTATCTGTTAGCTTGTAGGGAATGAAGTTGTCACACCGAAGATGAAATATCTATAAGATACTTCAGTGATTCGCCATCGCCGTGTCGTCCAAGTAAAAGGCTAAGCTCGGCTTCGATGAACTCAAAAAATTTAAAAACTGGAGAGAGCCGTGGGCCCTTATTGTCGTGACACTACGTGTAATTATCTGTAGAACAGTTTCACTCAATGGATTCCAGAGCACATAGGATCATGACAGATGCTTCTGAGGTCCCAATCGTTATACCCAAACGAACAGCATGTCTATTGCTCAAGCTCCCCCGGCCGTCAGATCCGCGGCGACAAATCTCCTTGATAACAAACTTAACCATTGGTAAAGGTTGTTCATAGACTGATGATGAAAAAGCAGCTTCTCTTCTAAAAGTAATGATGAATGGATACAACGAACAGAACTACATGCCTAGACTCCGATGCTATCCATCATGCCTGAGCTTGCCTTCATGAGGATTCGAGATTCGGGGGAGGAATCGTGATATTTTCTCTTCTCCCTGCTTTGATCAAGGTAGCGAGAATGTGTAGCTGTGCGGAGAAATATCTGCTCATGATAGCGACAACCGAGCACATAATCAAAACCAGGTTCTGAGTCAAAACTTATTGTTAGCCACTTCGTGCTTACTTGACTGCCACTACAAGCACCGCTAGCATAACGTTGAGCAGCGCATCAGCAAATGCATGCTTGAACCGAAGTAGCAAGAACATTCTGCCCGTCTACTAGACCTTACCATTGATTCCTGTTTCAATGTCTGTATCGCACAGAATTTGGAAAGTGTACCGTTTCGTAGGGTTGGGGAGTGAGGTTCCACTTTCACCAAGAGAATTGGAAGTGCCCATACCAGCGGTGTCTATTGGAGTAATCGAGACACTTGGTGCGCAAATCATTCCACTCGTGCTGACCATCATGGCGAGAATGCGAGGGCTCCATAGTCGATGTTTAGATTCAAGGTCGAGAGTACGAACGTTCGATCTCCTATCGTGGCCGTGTCGGCATCCTCACATCTTGTAAGATCTGCAGAGGGACATGGTGTTGGTTATTGTAAGCGGCTCTTTGCTGCTAAGTAGGTGAATTATTCAGCTTCGTCGACTATCTAATGCAATGCAAGTATGATAATTAGTCTGCTATGTGCTTGCTAAGAATCAAGTGATATGAGGATGTAGCGCTACTGTCAGTGATTCTTGAATGGGTGTACCACGCGACGCTATTGCAATTCTGGCTCAGTCGATGCAAAAGCAAAGGCCAGAAGAGCAGTAGATGAGGAGCATGATTGCTATACTCAACTCCAACCTCAGAAAATGGCAAAATGCCAGATATCAAAGGGGAGAGAGGCATTGTTCTCCGCACGTAGACTCGATTTCCAAAGCATTGAACACCCTTGCGGATGGCTGCGGTTATCTTAAAGATGTGCGTGGTAATCTGAGAGTTCAGAATGGGAAGGATTCTGCACTGCATACGGCTCCGATACTGCGAGATTGAGCGCCTGAAGGATTGTAAAGATCAAAGCCGAGCGTGGCAGTGGCTGTCTTCCGTTGACATGGGAGTGATTGAGGTCCTCGTGAGGAGGTACTGAATGAGGGACGATGGATGCCACGGTGATGGACGCCACGGTGATGGAGATGGACGCCACGGTGATGGAGATGGACGCCACGGTGATGGACGCCACGGTGATGGACGCCACGGTGATGGATGTTGTGTTGAGAGAAGAAGATGAAGCTGGAGATTTTCCGTTTTATCTCGGACCCGCAAATTCCAGTCACGTGATCTATCCCCAGCCAGTTCAATAAGTAGCTAGCTCCCGGTCATTTATCTCCGAGTCGGACCACAACCAACACCACAAAACTCTCTCGCCTTTTCTTTTGCACGTCCTGACAATCTGCGGTCATCCCCTCCAATACTCAACAACTGTGTCCTTCCAAATTCTCCAGGTACTGGAGGGGCTCCTTCGATTCGCCCAGAGAAAATCAATGATGCTCGAGAAAGTTGGGTTCACGGTGTTATTCAAGAAGTCCCGGTAACTCAAAGCCGAGACGGGTATCAAGAAACATCAATTTGCTAATACGGTAAAGACTGAAAACGAGAATCTTCTTCTCTTGTCGCACTCTGCCGAATTCTCGTCTCCAAGGAAAATCTGCATCGCTCTATAGCTACTTCTTGATCCAAGCGATCCATTCGTCGGCCTTCTCTTCGCCTGCCTTCTCTTCATCTGCCTTCTTTTCGTCTGCCTTCTCTTCGTCGCGTTTGATCCAGGCGATCCAATCATTTGCCTTCTCTTCGTCTGCCTTCTCTTCGTCACGTTTGACTTGGGCGAGGTTCTCGCCTGCGACCTTCTCTTCGTCGCGTTTGATCCAGGCGATCCAATCATTTGCCTTCTCTTCGTCTGCCTTCTCTTCGTCACGTTTGACTTGGGCGAGGTTCTCGCCTGCGACCTTCTCTTCGTCGCGTTTGATCCAGGCGATCCATCCGTCTTCCTTCTCTTCGTCACGTTTGACTCGGGCGAGGTTCTCGCCTGCGACCTTTTCTTCGTCGCGTTTGATCCAGGCGATCCATCCGTCTTCCTTCTCTTCGTCGCGTTTGACTCGGGCGAGGTTCTCGCCTGCGACCTTCTCTTCGTTGACGCTCCTGGCTAATGCCTATTAGTACCGCTGCTTTATATCTTCGGCTTGCGGAGAAGACCTTACCTAGATTGGAACCCGCATCTAGTGGTGTAGGTACCGCAGCAGTGATGCTGCTGAGAGAGGCTAAAAGGAGAGCTTGAACGAGCTTCATTGTGAAGAGGGTTGTGCCTGGGGCTGAAGAGGTGCGAGAATTTAAACGGTTGAAAGAATTTATTGCCTGGATTGGTAGTTTGGGAGCAAATGGAATGTTGAGTCTCAATGATCGAGGCGAAGAGGTTTATATAAACCGTGCTGGACCGAGCTGACGCTTCATAGACACTTCGATGATAACTTCTGTGACAGATAGATTCCGCTTATTTCGGAAGATAGACCGTCACTATCCTTGTAGAGTACTGTGAGCACGGTCTAGACTTTAGCTGGATTTCGCTTGGAAAGAGCAGGCAAGTGTAGGAGGAGAGATACTCTAGCTACCTGAAGCTGAATCATGGGAGCAAAGTCATTGTTCCGCTAAACATAGTTTTGTGTATTGACTATGAACAGGGACAGCGACTAGCCATCTTCAACCGAACTAACAGGCATATTTTGTACTGGCTACTATCTTGAATAGCTCACTCACTGGCTGATGCTACGATATCGTCTCCTTGTAGCTCCCCTACTTCTGCTGGACGTGCAGTGTGGCGGAGAATGGCGGTGGAAATCGAACCATGAGGATGCACTACACAGTCGAAGTTTCCGGAGAGTATGGACTAGAGGTATGTACAGGGTCAAGAGGAAGAAAGTCATTCGGCGGGAAAAGATGCTGGATGAAGAGCGGAGTGCTGTCCTCGTCTCAGCCTTTATGGTAACGGTGCATGCAAGCGCGGGCTCTTAGATTCCATCAATTCCCCGGATGCTTCGCGGCGTGACGAGACCAATAAATTGTATTACTAGGTCAGAAGAATCAGAGCATATTCCTTGAGCTTCTGGAGTAGAGATCGGCTACTCGATACCCCGAGATTGGATACTCGATGCCTGCGGTTGCATAATCGACGGCTGCATATGCTATCTCGAAGGACGTCTACGCCTGGAGGACAAGGTGGCAGATATTGAGACCACGCGTCGAAAGCAGGCTGAAAAATTAGAGAGATGGCATATTCAGGGTTAAACAACAAGGCCAAAAAGCTTACATCCCTTGCTTTGATCTCAGAAAACGACTCGCCAAAGCCTGCATAGATATGAAGAATACGTTCTATTCAGCGTTTGCCCGCCCTTAGATGTTCAATATGGACTATGCAGGTGGATACTATGGTTTCAAAGTGCATGAGTACAAAATTCAAAACGAAACTCTAAAATGGAGATTCACAAATCAGTTCCAGGACTCACCCCACTGACGGCTATTCCCATTCAACCAGGATACGGACACCCCCAAATCCAGTACGATTGGTCACTTTCCCTGGAACATCTCCTATCTTCCTACCCACGGGTCGTCCCATACCCGCCTAAGTGAATGCAATCAGCTATCCGCGGGGCCGTCGGTCCTACCCGCCACCGAATACGATATACATCGTCCAGCTCGAATCGTTATTTGAGTTTTGACAAGGGGTGCTTAATGGGGATATATTCCTTTGTGTGGATTTGCGGGTTGTGGGTGAAGCTTTCCCATGGCTCCGTTGTGGATCTTGTGATCCTGATTGTAGCTCATGACGCGTGGGCTCTATAGTGGGGGAAAATTTGCACTGATTAAGTTTTCGAGAGAATGATGGGTGGAGGCGGATTTTTGGGATAGGGAGTGAGGTTGGATTTGGGGGATTGGGTATGAATCATGCCGTCTTGGTATACATGCATGGATTGGCACGGCATATACACGGCATACGTGCCGCACTTAGATCACACTCATTTCCTTGGGCACTTGTAGTTACTCTCTTCATGCATTCGACTATCTACATCTTTTGAGACCTCCATTTCATCACATAGATTGAGATGGGGTAGGTGGATGTTGTTGAGGGGTTTTGGGTGTGTACATGAAGAGTTTGAGAGCGATGGGCTCTGGTAGGCTGTTTCCATTTTATCGTTGAAACAAACATATGGAGAATCAACAGATTTCTTCCAATTCTCGGGGATGGGAAGGGTGAAGTTTCAAGAATCAAATTGCCAACAAAGTAGAATAATAAAGTCATTCCATCAACCATCAACTACAACCAAATTTATCCATCAAAAATAAAAGTGAGATCACTTCATTGACCAAAGCATTAGGAATGCTGTACCGTATAATCCCATATATGCTCGAAACTCCTACACTGATGCGTAGTATTCCACCCAAGAAAAATCTTGTGCCCATCAAAATAAGTAGGTATCTCAATAGTCGTATCACCATAGCACTGAAGCGCATGCCGCACATAATTGAAGCAGTGTTTCAAGTGCCAAAGACCATGGTCATGCGGCACAAACTGTGGAGATGTCGTGTCCCCATCCATTGCGGCAAATTCGATTGGATCGAGGTTTCCGTCCATGAGTTGCCATAAGGTGTGACGGATAGCGCCCTAATCGTGTCGGTTAGTGGACGGAATTTTCTTTGACAATGGTGTGATGAGGCGGTGGAAGGATACATACCAGGCAGTGGAGTTGGTGAAACATGCTGATGCCATACATTTCATTTCCATTTTTGTAGACTCCCGGTGGGAGGTTTAGCTCGCGAGCATTGGGTATGTAAATAAATCCTTGCTCGCTTTTGGTTGCTTTCGACTATCAGCTTCTTTGTTCTAATATTTGTTAGGAGTTCTCAATTTCTTACGTCCAGCTAAAGCTTCCCATGCGGCATTACTGCGATTATTTGCTCGCTCGGTGAAGATGTCGGCAGGTCCGAATTTTTTCAACTCCAGTGGTGCTAGTGATCACCAGTCAGCCCTAGCTATATCATGAGGTATTATCCCAGCGCAAACGTACGTGGTGGAACAGGATTCCCGTATGGAGGCTGTACTGCGGAAGGTGTTTTTCTAACGATTTCGAAGTTGTTATCAAAGAACAAGATCAAGGACATCGTAGTCAGAAGTGCAGAGAGGCCTAAAAGCAAGCCAGGATAGTAGCAGCGTCTCTGTTTTCTGTTTTGTGGCTGCCGTCCTTTTGCGTTGTCGTCATTGTAAGGCAGCGACACATAATCGATATCATTTCGTGCTGCCCATGCCCATCGAAAAGGCATTTTGTAAGAAAAGATTGAGAAAGATGAGTTCAAATGACGACGACTGATATTATTCGGAAGATAAAACCTAACTCAGGTCAGTTGCTCGAAAGACAATATTGAACAAGCTAAAAATGACAATGTATAGCATTGTTGAAAAGGTGAATGTCATCATGGTCTCAAGACATTCATCGCCCAGATGACCGACACTTGCCATCTGGAAGAACTGTACATTAGATGTGACTAGCATAAGGGACAAGGCTTCGCCCTTTGCTGGTTGTGCATTAAAATAAGCTTAATTTATGGGAACTTGAAGATGCCAGGATTTGCCATTGATGCTGCATGGTGGCGACAGAGCCCTGCAATCCTAAAAGGCAAAATCGATGCTGTATTCCGTATTAAGACCTAGCTTCAGACCTTAGTCAGTATATGTGAGATTAACGAATCTTGGATAGTTCCTCGTCAAGTGCTCCAGCAACTAAAGCCACTTCATCTTTGTTGACAAGACTATCCAGACCTGTCAGCACATCTTCCACTTGGTCGCATCTTGCCCACTGAACGACGGTCAGCCTCAATCATGTCTTCTTTCAATATCCTTCAGGCCTGGTCGCAGCGTGGCCAGCTGTATCAAGGATATTCTGGAAAATCGAGACTCAGCTATGATTCATCTGGGTCTGGAGTCACAGACACAGACACAGACACAGACGAGCTGTTCGACCCATCCCGGTTTTCTTCGAAAAAGGCACGAGCCCAGCCTAGTCGCCGATGCTACCAACTAGCCTTTATCAGTCTCCTGGCTGCTCTTGCTCTGGTACTGTACGCCATCACCACAAAGTTGTCGATACACAATTATACCGACAGTCTATCTACGGATCAAACTTACAACATCCTGAGATCGCCTTGCGGGAATTCGACAGCCGAGGCGCGTGCCCTGGGGTGCCATTTCGACATCATCACCTTCTCGTGGTTGCCAGATCGATGCTACGATGCCGAGCTGTCGAAGAATTTCGAAGACGTGGAAGAGTGGGACTACTTCCTTGATCATAACAAAACCCAGCGAGTGGAGAAGGCGGAAGCTTTGACGGGCGAGTATGACGGATTGTACGTGAGCTGGAAGTACCATATCATACACTGCGTGTACATGTGGGAGAAGATGCATCGTGCCGTCCTGGGTTTGGGCAAGCCTGCGATTGATGGCTACATCGGGCCTTTGGCGCATACTCGTCATTGTGGGGAGATGCTAACAATGCGTTTGAAATTCTCGGACTACAATACCAGAATCAAAGTCAAGTATCCTGATTGCGGAATCGATTAGGAGCAGGCGGAGTCTGGATAGTTCGAGGGAGGGAAGCGGGGGTTAGTTGCGAAGGTTTCCAATGGTCGAGCAGTCTGCCGTGTATAGCGAACCCTTAGACTTGTGGTTCTATCTGTGAGAACATGTCCGTTTCATTTCTCCCTTTGTAAGTCTGAGCTATATATCGGAATTTAGTTATGTTTGAGAAGCGTAGTGTGTAGAACGGAAATATTTGCAAGGGCGAATAGCGGTGCCAGATGTCAGGATTGAGTAGACTTGAAGTTAGATCGGAACGTGTATTGTATTGATAAGACAATTACATGTTCGCTTAATGGTCATGTGACAGATTCCTGACACCAGAAGCATGATTCGCTAAGTTACCGAGGTAATCACGTAAGCACTATGAGGCACTTCAGGCAACACGGACACAATCCAAACATCTATTTCATTCCCATCTATCACTCCCATCTATCACTCCCATCTATCACTCCCATCTATCACTCCCCTCCTCCAAGCGTCGCTTTGTCAAACCCTTCCTCGGTTTATTGTCTCCAATGATCAGTGGTATCCACAGTGACCGAAAGTAACTAACAATCGAGCCGCACACACCTCACCAGTACAGTTGCCAGCTCCCAACTCGTTGGTATATGGATTCAGGATGTTCTTCGCGCAATGCAGACTATGGTCCATCTGGCTATTAATATCGTCTATCGGCCTTTTCTCCAGGTAAGCCTGGTGGAGCTTCATCCACATGTAGGTACAATGGATTGGATGATACCAATCCGGTGTGTATACAAGTTCGTGATCACCTGCCAGAATTTCTCCCATGTCGATCTCATCGGCAGATTCGAGTGTGTAGTTGTGGTAGAAGTGCCAGTCTGCGCGCAACATGAAAGATTCGATCAGATCGGTGAAATAGCATTGCTCGGGGACCCATTGCCAAGTCATAACGTCGAAGTGGCAGCCGAGGGCTCGGGCCTCTGCTATATTCGATCCACATCCACCGAACTCGCGGCCTGTGGGCTTCTTCTGGCTCTGGTGGGGTAGAGCAAAGATCTGGAAAACTATAATGCCCGATAGGAGGAAAATGGTAAAGATGTAGAATATAGAGGCTTTTTCCCTTCGAATGACAGAGTCGGAAGGCGTCAGGAGGGTTTCGGTTTCTGGCTTGTTGGAACTGGTGGACTGGCGTTCTTCATTCTCAAGGAGGGGCTCATTGGAGCTTGCGTAGGGCAAGGCTGATGTCTGCTGTTGTGGTTAGAATGGCAGCTCGTGTGCAAGTCTTGTTGAGCAGCTCTACCTCGGATTTGAATAGAAGTGTATCCATTACTCTGATATTCCTATACGCCGATGATATTGTGATGATGACTAGATTCTGACAGAGATACTTCGAGCTGACCCTGATATCTTGATCACTTTTACTGTTGGTAAATTATCCAGGTTCATCATGTATAGAATCGTTATGTATTGCGTGCCATATCCAGCTTGGTCAACGGTGACATGGCCGGTCCTGGATGCCGACCCTTGATATTTTGACTTTCTAGTCAAGCCGGGAATCAGAGACAAGCCGAAGGCGTAACCTGCTGGCTATCCTAGACCATTCGCTATGGTAGAATATCAGCCGATGCCGAACTTGCGGAGGGAGTGACCGCCTCGCGGTCCGCATGAATAATCCTCGGCCCTTCCCCCCCGAAAGCTTAGGGTCGTGATGCAAATATCATTCCAGGTTGTCATCCATATCAACCATCAAGTCTTCATCCCAATCCATCGACCCTACAAGATCGCGGGCTCTACATGGAGCCTGTCTCCTCTACACACCGCCTCAACGCCTACTCTATCCCGGTAGACCTGCAATCGACCATCTTGCTCCTTGCTCCTTACTCTTTCTGGAACTCTATTTGTTTCTCAAGCGCTGCAGGCGAAGCGTATCTGCGTCTCCTTGTCATGTCGGCTTTGTTCCCATCCAGGTGTCGTTGGATAGTCTCAAATGACTACCGCCATGTTGTCTCCTCACGCAGGATACCAAAACGACGATACGTTCGGGCCTAGGAGCTGCATTCGACCCTTTGATTTCACCCCTACCTTTGAATAGAGTATCTTCTCCATCCTCCCTCCTGCCATCATGTCCCTGGTAGGCCCGCCGAGTTTGTTCCAGCTATCAAAAAGGACAGCAAAACTGCCAAGTCCCTAAGGCGATAGCTTCCCGAAGTTTTGTACAACTACAATCATACCAGTCCGTCAGGTGCTGAACTCATTAAATAGAAGGTGTTGGCTGTAGTAAATATAGCCCTTCAAATCGTTCTATTAATAAGATTGTGGTACTTGTCTCCTGGCATCGGGATCTCTCCAAATGTGCCGACGGCAATGCTATTATATATTGTAGTAATTATTTTAATAGGTCTCCTGTATTTGAGACAAACAAGACTACTAGACCGTCTTCGCTTGTCTCTTCAGTATTCAAGGCATTTAAATACGTAAACAAATCGATTAGTCCAGACAATTATCAACTTCAAACCCCCAAAACGGGACGAATTCAAAAGTATCCTATACCCCAAATTTTTCCTTTCCAATCTAACCCAAGACCCCCTTCCCCCTTTCTCCCCTCTCCTTCTCCTTCACTCTACCACATTTAAGTGTATATCACAATCTCCAAATTTCCACCGCTCATTCTCTATTCACCATTACAAATCCAATACTATAACTTACCATACCATCATAAAATAATCCCCACCCAGATAAACTCGCCCTCCTCGCTCCCGGTGCATAAACCGAATTCGACAGTCCAAAATCGTCCCTTGCAAAAAAGGGGTTTTCTGATAGCTTTATCGATTACAGTCTCTAGAGTTCGCGGACTATAGCGGAACAAGATTTTTGAAAAGGAGAGGGGGGATCGGGAAGCTGAGAACGGGAAATGGGGAGGTTATGGATGGATTGGAGAGAAGTGTTGAATAATAAAATATATCATCTGTGATATTTAGATTAATTCTTCTTTGTGCTACTTTCCAATCCGCTTCTCGATTATATTAAGGCGATATAAATCTTTCACCTGCAAATCAATGACGTTTTTTAAAGAGCTCGAAATAATTAAGCTCATCAACCCAAAAACTGGAATAAATCCTCGTACTTCAAACTCAATACAACTTCTACTATCTTCAAAATACATTCCCCTTCAACACATCCTCCCGACTGCCCAAATGAAATACAGGAATATGTTCCAAAGGTGTCGGAACCCTAACACTCTGTCCACCAGCATACGTCACATTCGTCCACCAATACGTCCATGGCTTAGTACCATTTCCTTTCCAGCCAGACGCACCCAAATCACCCGGTTGCGGCAGGTACACTTCCCATTCCGTGACATTTGGTAATGTGATTGGCGTGACAAGTAACCTCGGTCCAAACATGTACTGCTGCGTAGTAACATTATCGTTAATGGCAGAGCGATTGTAGAGTTGTGCATCACTGGCACTGAAATCCATGTATAAAGGCCGCATAATCATTCTTCCATTTTTGGAAAATTGGGCGAAAAGAGCTTTTAGGTAATCGTGGAGTTGGTAGCGCAAGTCAATGTAGCTTGCAATGATGGGTGTATTTGCGTCGCCATACGTCCAGGGTTCATTGTTGCAAGTGTATGCATTTTGGAAATTACAGTTACGGGAACCGTGGTTACGCATGAAGGGGAGGAAAGTCGACCATTGGAGCCAGCGTACGTAGAGTTCGCGGTATTGTGGTTCGTCGATGTTGTTGCTCCAGGGGACATTTGGGTCGGGTTGAAATCCACCGGCATCACTAAGGTGTTGGTGGTCAGTAAGTGTGCGATAAAATAGGGCAAGGGAGGAGTCCTTACAGTGTCCACCACCCCCAGCCAGATGCGGCTGCAGAGAGACCTGAAGCAACTTGGCTGCCCAACGTCTCCCAAACAGCAGACGTATCGCCGGACCAGATAATACTACAGAAACGCTGGGAACCAATAAAGCCTGAGCGGCTCAGAGAAATGTGGTCACATGGAGAGCCAGGCTTTGTGCCAGTCACATTACGGAAACCCTCTTCAATAGCAAGTTGATGTGCCCATGGGTAGAGTTTGCCGGCGCTCTGCTGTGTACCAGCGGCGTAGAGCACATCTGCCAGTGGAAAAGAAATAGACTCAATATAACTGCTCTGGCCGTTATTTTCGTATGCTTCACCGAGATTGCCACCATCAGCTTGATCGATCCAGAAGTTTTTGATACCCTGGTCGAAGTAGTTGCGCTTCAACTGAGACCCTATTGTTATCTAGATCAGCACAACTGAACACCGATAGGAAAGAGCCTCTTGCTGGCACAATATCGTACGGCAGGAAAAATTGAACGTACATAAGAATGCTCTAGCATCGGCATTGGTAGCATCGTAGTTCCGAATATATGAGCCATTCCAAGAATCCGTAACGCCGGGTCCAGATCGAGTTGCCGAGAGATAGCCGTTGGCTTGCATAGTAGCATAATTCGGACTAGCGTCTTCAACTGATGGCCACAAAGAAGCCATCATCTCAGCCCCAGTCAACTTCTTCACCTGGGCCGCCATTCCCGCAACATCTGGCCACAAGCCAGCGTCCAGCGACCAATCTCCTTGGCGAGCCCAGGACTGGTAATCGATAACGATTAGCGAGACGGGGATTTTATATTTGACGAAGTTCTCGGCAAGTTGGATGACTTCCGATTGATTCTCGTATCGAAGTTTTGAATGGAGGTAACCCAACGAGAAGTCTGGTGGAAGCGGTGCTCGTCCGGTCAAGGCTGACAAACGTTGCTGGAGTTGGTCGTACTTACCTTTTGGTGCACTCACGATCACATAATCCACTACCGTGGTCGAATCAGACGTAATGCGCGTACGATGAGAACCGAACTCCATCCGTCCCTCTGCAGCGGAGTTCCATACCATAGCATACCCTTTACTACTCATGAAAACTGGGGTTGGAATCTGCGAGTTGAAATTGATCAGGTCGATGACTTGGCCTTTTTTGTTGATTGCATGATCTTGCTGAGTGCCAGTACCGTAGATTTGTTCATCGGGGGTACTACTCCAAGAGAAGGCGGCCGAAAATTCTGAGCCAGCACCACCCCAGGAGTAGTAACGTGGATTGACGGACTTTAGAGGTTGGTATTCATTCGTGAGTAGCGTATATGCTCCATTCGACTCAACGCGCCAGAAGGACAAGCGGTACGCTCCGGCGTCCGAGTTGTTTGTCTGAACCACGGTGTTGCCATTGCGTAGAGAAAAGGTCGAATTGCCGTTCAGATATGTATCGAAGGTCATACCATGAGCTTTGCCATTTTCTGGTCCCTCGAGAGGTGGATCATATATGAAGCTGATTTCGTTACCAGTTGGAGGGCGAAAAGGCCAAGCTCTAACACGGAAACCATCGTAGCCAAACGGCTGGACGAGTATCGTCTCGAATCCATGTTGGAGTTTAAAACCTGACGATGGAGGTGCAGTATTAGAATTGTTGCTCTCGTTGGGGTACTGGATTTGAGCTATGATGAGTGGAGCAAATAAAGTGACAGCGACAAGATTATTGAGAAACATGATGAAATTTCCCAACGAAGATGTTTCACCTCATCATCTTGCGGCTCTTCGAGGTTGGCTTTAAAGCATGGATGCTTACCCCATTACCCCAACGTCTTCTCCGCATTAATATCGCGGCATCGCGCGGGGAGATGGCTCGACCGACGATTTCGGGTACGGGCTGCATCGTGAACAGTAGCGTCGGGAGAACACATGGCGACCTTCCCTGTGTATATAGATCTGCAGCATATAACTCCTCTTCCAAGTGGTGTCTAGATGTCCGAGCAATATGGATTTGGGCGCAGTGCAGCACCGCGGTGAAGCTCGGTCAATGTCGGACGAGCTTGAATTCGGCCGCTTCACAGCTCAGCTAAGGTTGAATGGAGCCTGAGTCTCGTCCTCGGTTTTCGGCACTCTCGTATGTCCCCGTGCTGTGATGGCTATGAAGAGGGAGTGATGGGAGTGATGGGAGTGATGGGAGTGATGGGAGTGATGGGAGTGATGGGAGTGATGGGAGTGATGGGAGTGATGGGAGTGATGGGAGTGATGGGAGTGATGGGAGTGATGGGAGTGATGGGAGTGATGGAGGTGAGATGGAAAAACGATTAATCTAGATGAGTTGGAGGAGCGCGCGCCAAAATAAGCGATGGTATCACGTGAGGGCCACATATAGTAGGTGAACTCAAGTATCGATGGAATTTGGGGGAAACAATTGCTAGTACTACTAAGAATCCCCAGAGGAGAAACTCAACCCTATTATTGGATTGATAATAACAAATTTCAATAAGCCTGTCTAACTCAAGTCACCAGAACCATACCACCATCAACCAGTACGTGCAATGATTACTAGTAGTACACGAAAAAAAGCAAAACATCCGAGCCCATAGGTTCGACCGCCACGTGCTGTTATCGTAGAGATGTGATGAGACAAACTAGCCAGTCCTCGACAATAGCAACGTCATGATTGATCAAATGGTGAAGATATCCGTCAGTCCCAAGGAAGGAGAATCCCGTACAACTCCCTCGTAGCCATAAACTCTCCATGTCTCAAAGAGAAAACAAAGCTTCCACCCAATCCGCAACTCCCAACACCTCCCAAGGCCCGTTCGTAAACCACCCACACATCCCCTCCACCCCTCCTTCCGCCTAACTCTTCCACCACGGCGTCCTCCACGTCAAGAACGGAGTCCCCTTGCCGTCATCCCGATCACAATCCTGACACGGGTACCCCAACGTCTTCTTCCGCTTAGTCCAGAAATATGTACCCTGTGAAGAAGGCGATCCGTCCGTCTTCGAGCTGTAGTCGCGGAAATCGGGACAAGTCCTAGAACCACAGGCATCTGGGACTGGATGAGAGAAGTGGCCGCAGCTGAAGTGGTAGTTGGTGATGTGACACATCGTTGTGGAGCTGTCGTGAGAGAGTGGTAGGAGTGGAGTGGGTGTTGGTCGACAGATTTAGGGTTGACGATGATGAGGTCCTTCGTTGGGAATTTGAGTGACGACTTGCCGGAACAGTCGTGGTTGTGATCTGGCGAGGCTGTGATTATGTAGTCGTTTCGAGATAGGAGCGCTTGTGGATATGAGGAAGATGGAAGATGGAAGTCGAGTTATGGAGTCGCGAGACAGTAGCGGTTGCAGTTGTTGGTGGTAGAAGAGGCCGCCAACCTCACTTCATCCCGCATTTATGGCCTAGGAATTGAAAATGGCGTGATCGATGATGGAATCTGAAGTCGTGACTGGAGAGGATGGATATCGGCGGGTGAGTGAAAGGTGGACGGGCTGTCGTGAGTGAAAGGTGGACGGCTGTGGTGAGTGAAAGGTGGACGGGCTGTCGTGAGTGAAAGGTGGACGAGTGAAGCAGGATCCCAGGCTGTTCCTGCAGATGATGGATGAATCGTATTTGAACTTGCTCATGAGTACAGCCTCCATCGGCGTGGTCATGCACGGCTAAGAGATGTCTCAGACACTTTGCCCAATTTGACTCACCTTCGTGCACCTCCAGACTGATCAGGATAATGGATGGCCACTGTTGGACTGGCGATAGAGGACCTGCGATATGATGGTGTTGAGTGTGTGAAGCAAAGATAGTGTCGCTGCGGATGTTAGTTGTGTCCTACATACCTACTCCAGCTTATCGATATGTGACGCCAGAACCCGAATCTGGTCACGCTGGAAACTGGAACCGCCTGAGCCACTGAGACTACGTCGCCCAAACCAGTTTCTTCAGAGAATATCCAAGCTGCTCCAAATACCCTGTATTCTTCTTCGCCTCCGCCAGACTGACGATATCCCTCTGTTCCACCACCAATTTACCGCTCTTGGGCTCACTGTCTCCTGCAGCAGAATCACCAACATGATCGTTTATGTTGTTGATTGCCGACGCAATCTGCCCAGTGACTAACTTGATGAGATCTATCTCACTTGGAGGCTTCTGATCGTTGCCTTGACCCCCTGCGAAACTGCTTCTGGGTGGCAAAGCCTTAAATGCAATTAGCTTGTCACTGCCACCCTTGGCCTTGCTCTCCTTGTCCTTGACCTTCTTTGCCTCTTCTGAAGCCTCGCCGCCCAAAGTCCTTGTGTTGACTCGAACCAGATCGCCGCCACCAGGCCTGTATTTGATAAAGAAGCCAACATTCCTCTTCTCGTCCATTTCTCTTGCACCCAATGTACTTGTGATGTAGGAGCCTCGAGTGATTCCATCGATGGTTTCAAGTTCGATTCTTTCAAAGGCCCGCACCTTCTCCGTTGTCCAGTCCATACGACAGAAGTACACTGCCTTATTGCTAAGGAGCAAGACACTTTCTTCGAAAGGCACACTTCGTAGTGAGTCTTGATCCCGCGGACAGCTCAATGTCCAGCCACCAGCAAGATCCTCGTCCGCATCCTCCATGCAGATACGTACGCAGGTGTCGATCGCGCTCTGACGAACCTTTCTCAGGTCGACAGCGTAGTCGTGAGCCTTCATATCCGCTTCAAAGTCAATGAAGACGTCTTCATCCACATTGCCGAGTACAAAATCAATAACATTTTGAGCGAAATAGTCATTGACTATATTATTGTAGTAGCGGGTCAGAGTCAGACTAAAGTCAGTTAGCGCGCCGCTGATGTTCCGCTTGCGCGTTCGTGTGAAGTCTCCTTTAAGGGCCGCAGTGCCAGCATATTGTCGAGAGATGGCGTCGCCGTTATCTGCCCACAGGGTGTTAAACCAAGATGTAGAGGGATCGGTGTGAAGGTTGATTTCAGCACCCTCATCTTTGAGTTGCTGCTCCAGAGTATTGCGCCCGCATGCTGACTGAACGACGTTCGTGCGATCGAGGCAGTCCATGCAGTTAGTGCGTAGGACACCACTTTGCCTTTGCACTACTTGGTCGCCTTGTTGTATGGTCCAAGAAAAGGATGACAGCGTCGAGCCGATAGTGTCGAAGAGCTGAGAGACATTCTCGAATTTCATTCCCCTGCACACATGGTGAAAGTCGAACCATTCAAACCCGACCTTCTTGCCGCCATCGATGCCGCCTTTCTCATTCAATGCCAGAACGTGTCTCTCAAAGGCTTCACCAATGGTCTTTTCATTGGCGCGTTTCTCCACCAGTGAGTCTACCTGCACATTTCCATACCGGTTTACCAGACTCTGAAAATGTTTTCGTAAAGCAGCCGCATTTTGATCCCACGATCCCTTTGCTTCCACTATGGGCTTGAGGCTGTAAGGACTTTGCGAAAAGAAGAGAGGTATTGAGCCGCGATACTGCAGAAATGAGTAGACCTTGCCATTGTCCTCGTCCCAGTAGTCCGAGGAAAGAATTTGCTCCGTTTCGACGCTGTTGGCGACGTTGCCGTCCTCGTCGATTCCGCGACGAAGATAACGTAGGCCGGCGCGCTTGACAGACCTCCGTGAGATGATGGTCAGCAAATAGTCACGTTTGTGTTCATTCTTGGGAGCGTCGAAGTTTGCGAGGGGTTTGGCAAAGGTATCGGCAGCTGCATGATCTTGCACAGACACTACCTGTTCTGCTGGTTGTGAAGTTGATTTTGCTGCTGAAGCCACCGAGAACTCCCGTTGACCTACAAAGCCTTGTATCAAAGGCGTTACGAATTCGTTCTGACCGGCGTCCGCAAATGGAGTGATGAGATGTCTATTCCAGAAGAACTACGAGATGGATTAGTGCTAGCTCGCAGGTATGGTTGGCGTCAAAGCCTTACCAATTGGTCGAAACTCTTGACCAGAGGCACAGAAGATGTCGAAGCAGGTTGCTTGGAGATATTCCGCGACAGATCATAGTCATAAGAAAAATAGAAGCTCTTGGATCCAAAGAAGAATTTAGCAACTGTTAGAAGCTTAGGTAGCAGAGGCACTTCTTCGCCCGACGGTGGTCTAACATCAGCAACCTCTGGCGGTGCTTCATTCGACAATTCGGCACCATCTAGCTCGTTGGGGCCTTGTGCCTCTTTGGATGCGACCTTTGCTAACGCATCCTCTCCTCCAACTGGAGCAGATTCACCTCGCTCGTGCTCAGGGGTCTTTGAAAGGTCCTCCTCGCTGGTCAAGCCCTCAGTGCGCCGATTGTCTGCTGTCCAGCCTCCCTTGGAAAACCATTTGTTTGTGAACCGGCCATAGAAGCCTTTACGTGTCATCACATCTTGAGCCACGCTGGTATCTCGCTGATGTTGTTTGTCCTTTGTTGTCGCTGGTGTTGGCCCTGCCGAGGGTTCCGAGGCGACAGAGTTATCTTCTGTCAAAGATGTATCGTCTCCTTCGTCTTCCGAGATCCCAATGGTGTCCGACTCCTGCTCTTTTGCAGCATTATGTCGTGTTTGCGAGTCGCGAGCGCGTGCGATAGCTTTCTCTGCTTCGACTTGGGACGAGAGGGGTATGAGGACTACTTCAGCTATAGTGTATATCGGCTTCCCGCGGATTTGGGCGACAAGCTCTCGGCGGGAGATGGAGACGAGGAAAGCAGAGGATGCGACTTGAAGGAGTCCTACGCGACGAAGGATATTCTCAGCGACTCATCTAGCCAATAGTGTATAGTTAGGCTACAATACCAACAACACCATGCACTTCAATTGTTGAAGATGTGGCATCTTCTTGCCGTCTGTCTTTCAGCAAGGGAGATATGGCATGGCTTTTGTAGTCGAGCTTGATGGACGATTGATCCGTGGCTTTGATGTTGGCGCGGGACGAAATGGGTTGGAGAATCAAGCCGTCGGCGGCAGCACAGATCAGAATTTTGCGTATAAGGCCTGGCATTACTACAGATTAAAAGTGAATATGGTGAGGTACCGAAAGAGGAAACTCGTGATGGAGATTAGGTGGCTAACCCATGCCAAATGCTGCATGAGGGTGTGGTGCAGGTCGGCGGAGTTTAGATAAGAGGTCGGCGGAGCTTAGATAAGAGTTCGGCGGATCTCGCTTAACGAGCAATCAGGCAACGACCGCTTTCGGAGGCGCTAGCAGACCTGCACCCTCGGGCTAGCAACTCGACATCTCGGCTTCTCACTGCTTCGCCGAGCAGGACTCCCGAGTCACAGACAGACCTGCACCCGAGTCACAAACCTTCCACCATCCTCATCAATGTCTTGAGACTTGGAAAAGAATGGTTACACCTCCTACACAGCATCGGAAAGCCCCTTCCAATGCCCGTCCTTTGTCGACGGCCATACAAAAGCTTCACGTCAAGCCGGTCGCGTATGCATCTCTGATTTTCGACGCGTCTTGACAGCTAAACAGCTCGCTAGATGCATCATATGCCATTCCCGCAAAGTGAAATGTCCTGGAGGCAGCCCCTGTGCCAAATGCACACGGGCTGGTAAGGAATGCAAGTATCCAACTCGCGACAGACAATTAAAGCTCAGTCAAAGCTACATCGAGCAGCTCTTGAAAGAAAATGAACAGTTGAGGGAAGGAGTCGCAGCAACTCCCACAGCCGTCGACAATGCTACCCAGGAAGTGCGCGAAGTTCCACCGGTGACACAGAATGTCACTCAGGACACCGCACAAAATCCACTGTTAGGTGACCGACCCTGGTTCATACCTGTTGCATCTCTTGAGATGCCTATACATATCGATCTAGCAGCAGATGCAGCTTTTGCAACGAGATTTCGTCAAACCTTGAGTGGTAAAGACATCAAGCATATCCCTCGAATGAACTTTGTTTCTGACGATGTGATTTCGGCTCTATCAGATCTGGATTGCCCATGGCCAGCTCCAGCAAGAGCCAGGTTTCTTGTGAAAGTGGCCCTGAATACAGTCTGCCGCTTCTTCCATATGGTTCGAAGGAGCCAAGTATCAAGGTGTTTAGAAGCGGCAATTTCGGCCCAAGGAAATACTGGAAGGTTGGCAACCTCGAAGCTGTTCGTCCTATTTGCTCTAGGGGAGCTATACTCTACTAAAGTCGCGCCACCCGATGGCTCTTTCCCGGGTCTTCTCTATTTTGCGCACGCCAGAAGAAATGTCACAGTTCCAGCTGAACGGCCACAATTAGACACCATGGAGATCACACTATTGTTGGTATGTCAATCGTACTGACCCAGAAACTGAGGCGCTCTAATTATGAATAGTCTTTGTACTCTTACAATCTCAACAGACGTCACTCTGCTCATCTGTTTGCGGACTCAGCGATTCGGCTTGGCATTGTGATGGGAATGCACCTGAACATTCCCGAATCTTTACTTCGAGATCGGGCGGCCCGAGAGCACCGCAACAGAATATGGTGGACTGCCTACACATTCGATCGTACTTGGTCTAGCAAGCTTGGTCACCCTGTTTCAGTACATGATGACGATTTCGACGTTGATCCACCCAGTGCGGATGGCTTGGCAGATGATGAGGACTTCGGAGACCACGAATATGTCCTACAAAACATAGAGCTCGCACGGCTCACTGGGCGTATAGTACCACTACTCTATGGAAGAAGAAAACAAACCAAAGCGTTCTCTCAAAGAGTACAACAAGCGCTGACCGAGCTGACGAAATGGGTTGAGAATTTGCCAAGTCACCTTCAACTGAATCGAGGAGATAACGAAAGGATGATATCGAGCAACATGGTCTATTTGCATCTTACTTTTAATCAGGTATGTCTTGCGTTTTCCAATCCCTGCATTCGACTGACTGATCTAGTGCGTAATCATGGTGACAAGACCTATCTTGCTGCATGTTTTTGCCAGCACGGAAAAAACACGCACAAACCAAGGTACCAATACATCCCCTCCTATCTCAGAGGGCGCGCGCAAAATTGCACAGACATGCATTCAATGTGCAAGACACTCGTTTCGCTTACTGAGTGAGTCATGGATCGAGGGTGCTTTCGCCATCTTCGATTACTTCCATACACAATACCTCTTCTCGGCCGCCACAATTCTTGCCATATCAGCTCTCTCAGACACACGCCCCGAAAACTCTGACGCCGATGAATTTGAGACTGCCTGCCAAATTCTTTCTCAACTTGGCCAGATTGGTAACTTCGGCGCCAGAGAATTTTGTCTCCACATAGATGCTATGAAACACAGCATCGGAACATCGGTATTGACAGCGCGTGACAGCCAACTCAATACAACCACATCTTCCGGAATTCCCCTTTCATCCCAGCAAACTTTTGATCCGTTCTTGTCGCAGGGGATGACAACAGGAATGGCTTTAACAGAGCCTACATTGCAGCAGCTTCTCGCGCAGCCCGATTCAAGCTTCCAGTTGAACAATTCAGCCGGTCTGGATGAGATACAAACGCCATTTTTTCCAGATCTTTGGGTCGGAGACTGGATGAATTCATGAAAGATGTTCGTCCTGGCGGTTCTTTCCATTTTGCGACTGGCTGAGGTGCGGTAATGATTCTTGTTCTCGTTCTGCCCACATCTGCATCTTCAACCCATACTTGGCCGTGGCCCAGACCAGAACTGTAGAGATAAGAACGAGGATCGCCGCTGTTCAAATTAGTTGCTGTAGGATAAACATTCGGATTGTTCCGACTTACCAATTGTACACGCTGATCCAACGCCAATTACCTTGATCAGAGGCCCTGCACCGGCGCACGCGCACGCGCCGAATGCGTACTGTACAGCATACTTTCCTGCAATAACCTCTCTTCGCTTCCTTGGTAAAGCTTCCGCGCAGTACGTGTTAAGGCAAGCAAAAGCCGCCAGTTGACCGAAAGCAATAACGAAGACGAAGACTATAGGGAACGCAAGTCCACCGGAATGATGCGACAGGTTTCCTAGTTCCATACCCCAGCCGTAGATGAGAGAAGCAGGTGGAATGACGAGGAATAGCCACGGTATGCCACCGTTCAATCGATCTTGCGGCAGGCGGAGCCCTCCACGCTCGATGATCCAACTACGCACAGTATAGTCCGATAAGCGACCACCGACGACCGTGCCAAGAAGAAAGCCAGCCGCCGGGGCGATGTAGAAGAGACCAGATGCCAATGGCGAGGTCATGTGAAATTCATTTGCGAGGATCTGGCGTGGGGCCGCGAGCAGGAAATACTGCGAGAAACTGAGGAAACCGCAGCTCAGATGTGAAAACCCGATGTTGGGGTACTTCATAAGCTTGAAGACTGGAAGAGGGTTGAATTGTGCCAGTCCTTTTCTCAGTGGCATATTGATAAGTCCAAATCCACGGTCGGCTTTCGCTGGAGGGACGATGCAGGCCGAAAGGATGAAACCGATGCCGATCATAACGCATTGAAGCCATAAGAGGACCCGCCAGCTGGTGAAGTTCGTGATGATGCCAGCTATACAAGGTCCAAGAGGAGGTCCAAGGACGCTTCCGCTCAGGAAAAACCCGGTCGCAGTGCCACGTTGGGTCTAGCAACGAATTAGTTCGCTATATATTGAGTCGCAGTTGGTGAGACTTACAGGTGGAAAGTACTCAGCGAGAATGGTCTGTCCACAAACATGGAAGAACGTCCCCGAACATCCAGAAAGGATACGCATCACAATAAAGGTAGGCATGTCCCTCGCCAACGCGGCACCCATCGTAAAGAAGAAAAGACAAGCAATACAAAGCAGATAAGCAAGTCGTCTTCCAAAAATCTACATACACAATTAGTGCCCAACATAAATTTGCGGCCAGCCTTTCCTTCTCAGGTAAAAGAAAAACTCACAGAAGTAATCGGACTCCAAATAAACGAGCCGAATCCCGATACCAACACCAATCCCGCCGTCGATAGATTCACAGCTTCAGTACTTGAATCTAGTTCCTTTGCGATTTCGACGTCGACGCTGAGGAGAGAGGTAGAGGAGAAAGTGGCGCCGAGGCAACACCAACTTAGGACGAAGACTATTAAACATCTTCGCCAAAAGGGAATGGAACTGTCCATTCCCGATTGTGCTGTTTGAGATTTTTCGAGGGCGCTAGGATTGGATTGGGATGGGGCATTATGGTTGTGTGAGGTGGATGGCGATGTTGATGTCAAGGAGACGGACGATCTAGGCGTGCAATCATTTGAGCCAGATTTTTTCGAGTGCTGCGAGTCGTCCATGTTAAATACGAATTCAAATCTCTCCAGGCAATCAATACAAAAAATAATAATAATAATATCTCGAATCCCCGAATTCTAATCGAGTAAAGAAATGCAGTCGTTGCGAATTAAATCAAAAAATTCCTTTCCTGCACATCCTTTCGCTTCAATTATATACCCTCCTCACCTCATCCCTACTGCCTGCCCGAGACCGAGTCCTCTGACTCCAAAGCAAAACTCTGCAGACGTTGTTAACCTCATTCCGTACTAAAAAGTGGTTCCTCGGCGTTTTTGTGCGGTACGCCGAAAGGCGTTTGGCCGAGTTCTGACGGGAGCGTGGGTAGGCGCTTTTGGATGGGCGAGTGGCGATGATCGCGCGGTTGGAATAAAAGTCGCCGAGGGGATTTGGGATGATGGTTGGTTAGGGTAAGAAATATTTAGCAGATGACGAAGCTTGGAAAGGTTGAATGATGTGTGATCTCTTTTTGGTATTTTTTTGGTGGGAGTGGGGAGAAGGGGTGCTGGGGGTGAGTTTGGTTGATAACGGGTTTGTTGCGATGGGTATTGTGGTGATTGGGTTTTTGGGGGCTGGGATGGTGTTGATAATGTCTGTTTGTTTATGTAGTCGCTGAATAGCACGTTGTTGGATGCTGTAGGTAGTCGCATCTTTATTGAATCTTTGGGTGGATTGAACATTGCGTAGTCGAACTGACTTTGCATATCTGATTACCCCGGTGAAGCTTGTAAAAAGAAATGCAATGGAGGTTCGAGGTTGATAGTGGGAGTAAGGAATAGTTTAAATGGTAAACGGTGGACAAGCGAGGACAGACACGATTCTCCTAGTAGGAGGATTGGATCTCGTGGAATTTGCGACAGATACAGCAAGCGGTGGAAGAAATCTGCAAAGAGAAACAGTGGTCAGGAGTTTTCATGCTTCTCTCTGCTTTTGCACATGTAGTCCTTGGATACGACGATAGGCGTAGGTAGGAATCTCTAATGGGATATCCACTGCCGTCAAGGGATTATCTGTACTATGCCATTTCTGCCGCTTCGCAGACGAAAACAAACCATTTCCGTTCGTATCGATGCTCCTTACTGGGGACAAAGGCTTCATGCTTTATTCCCATAGTGTAGTGGCTACTGTCCGCGTTCCGTTGTAATTGGCGATGGCATATTGACATTTACAGCAAGCTGTCCTATACATGCAGACTCTGACCAGAATAGCTGTTCCCTTCTCTTGACAGTGCTTCTGGTCGTTGAAGCGAGCGGAGGAAATCCGGGTTTGGCGTGGGTTATGTAGGAGTATTGATCGAGGTTGACGTTGGGTATGGCAAAGGCGATGGCGATGGCAATGAAGTACTCTGAATACAGATCGTATAGGATGTGTATAGGGAGCAATCGTACTTCACGATTATGAAATTAGCCACTCGTGCCGTCGAAGTTCTTCTGCAGCTTGCTTGTCGAACGCAATGCTTGCCGTATAGTTCTAAATGGTTGCCATTCGGTAGGCTCATAACGATACTGATCAGGGTGGTACAGAAAGAATACTATGAGGAGAGTCTTACGCTCGATAGGCAATGGCTGCCCGAGACTACTCACGACCCGCTGGTGTTTGCGTGCGAGAACTGAAATGGTACGGAGGAAGGCTTCTGGTGTTTGAATACTCACAATTGCCCCTTATGGTTAGGCGCTAAACACGTATATAGTAGGTAGAACTAGGTACGTTCTTGGCAGGTCTCCTATTTATTTTCTTCTGCAACCCCAAGCCTTTTCACTCTCAATCATCAACTGCAACGACTCAAGTGATGGTGAATCAGATTGGTTCCTATTTCATGCGAAAATATATCTTTAATAGCACCCTCAATCCGGTAAGGCCAAGACACTTGCGCTCAGAATCGGCACCAAACAGTACTAGCTATAAGCTGTTACATATCGACCTTCATACTGATTGGAAGAATCAACGTCGCATGTCACCATCCGATCTCACAGTCTCTTGACAGCGATGGTCAATTCGTATCAAGTCGAGACTGAGGATACCCAAGTCCCAGGTCAAGAAATCCTGTCTTTTCTTCAAGAACCATTGCCAGCAATATTCAAAAGCCTGAGCATCGTTTTTGAGCATGTTTGTCTCTCCAAACACCACAAAAGGTACCAGGGTCATGTGACAGTCTCTCCTCAACCCGAAACATTTCTATGATCTGATTCAGGAGTGAAACCTCGGGGCCATCCACAAATTAATTGCTTGATTAATGCCTATATGCACAGGAGGAACACGACCTTCAAAACTCAGCGTCTGGGAAGAACACCACAGAACCTTGATAACACCAAAGAGAAAGATGACCTTCCCCCAACGACTGCTGTGGCAGCTGTGTTCCATAGTATTCCTGCTGCTTTCGCTAGATTCACGGGTGTCGGGATTTGCGCAAGCACAAGAGCAGGCCATACTCATAGAGCCAAGTCCTGATGTAACATTGAACCATATTCAGTATGTACCAAATACGGAACCAAGCAGTCCTCGCCATGTTGCGGAGAAGAAGAGATTGTTGGAGACGTTGAAAAGGCCGGATGGAGACGAGCTGCCCAAAGACCATCCACGATATCGACTACTGCAAGCCATGCATGGGTACATTCGACATCAGGAACGGTACATCGATCAGCTCACGAATTGGGAGAAGGCTTACTCAGACCTGCCGGAAGCTCAGAGAAAAGTAAGTACTTCTGATGAGCATTGAGAGGTGATTGTGGCCACCATATCTAACATCATTCAAGGTGATCGAGGGTTCCACAAATTACAAGGACGTCTTTGAGCACGCAAAAAAGAACTGGGAAGTAAACGGCCAGCTGTCAGACGACATCGTGCAGGCTGGGATGGACTATTACGGCGTGACAGACGAGGAGTTGAACGAATTCGTCTCTGAAAATGAAGCAAAGAAAGAATGGGACAACCAAGCAGCCATCACAGACGCAATCAACCACTACGTCCGCGACTGGTCGGACGACGGACTCCACGAACGTGGCCCGACATTCAACCCAATCCTCGAAACTATCAAGGAACACTTCCCTGACCGAGCGACTCGCAAAGACGGGCCCGTCAAAGTCATGATTCCGGGTCAAGGATTGGGTAGACTCCCACACGACGTCGCATCGCTCGGTAATATGGAAGTGACAAGTAACGAATATTCCTACTACATGAATCTCGCCTACCGCTACATCGAAACCCTCAGCATACCAAGATCTGTTCGATTCCACCCTTTTGTAGATTGGTGGTCTTATCAACCCCATCCTGGCGAACGAATCGCCGAAGTCACTATCCCAGAAGTCCCTGTCAATGCTTCGAATGTCTTGATGTGCGAAGGCGACTTCATGCACATCTTTGATCACGAGACAGGCCAATACGACGTTGTTGTAACTCTCTTTTTCATTGACACGGCAAAGAACAGTCTCGATTATATCGACAACATCAACCGTCTTCTCAAACCTGGGGGATTGTGGATTAATCTCGGTCCACTTTTGTACGGCACAAACCCGACAGTCCAACTTTCCCTCGAGGAAATGGTTCAAGTCTCTGAAACCATGGGGTTCAAATTCCTGGACACGGATGAGAAGTGGGGTGAAATTTCTTTGCCTGGAAAGACGGTTAGGGGTAAGGATATCAACTATTTGGTTAACGCGAGGAGTCTTCGACGAAATTTTTACATCACGCAATTTTGGGTCGCGGAGAAGGTGCATAGAGATTATGAGGCGTTCCCTAAAGGTAAGAAGATCTCTTTGGTCGAAGCTGCTGTTGACAGTACTAATATTGCATTCTAGGTACGGAGAAGAGTTCGACGCCTGAGCATACTTTCAATGCTTGAGAGCGTAATGGAAACAGTTCGAGATTGGATTATCAGTAACTCAATGGCCCGAGAGAAGATGATGGTAAGAAGAGACATGCATGATGGGGAATGGGAAAGGCACGATTTATGAGAATACAGGATAAAAAGTTTCCTCATCCATCATGAAAGCGGAATGCAAGAAATAATTTTGTTACCCGCATCTCCTTGACAATCTCCAAAGCATATCTTCAACCTCAAATAAACACAGATGCCTCACACTGACACCTCAAGAACCCGGAATCAAGAAGCACAACCCCAAAAACCAAAACCCCAGCAGAAAAAAACTCAATAAATAACAACCTTGACCTTCCCAGCAAAATTCTCAATCCATCGATCTCACGTCTATGTAAGTACCTAACCAACACATCAACGCTCCTACAACAAACATCAAACACAAGATTCCGTGCACCCACACTATAAATCCCTAAAAACGCCGACGCCCGAATCTTATTATCCCCGAGAACACTGGAGTCTGACATCCATCCGAAATCCGAAGCAATATATATCTTAGCCCGGTCTGGTCTGGTCTGGTCTAGTCTGGGTCGGTCGCACACGAAAACCCCATCATCCCAAGATATGCAATAATGATGTTGTAGTACGTAACCCGGATAAAGAAAGAGAGAAAGAAAGGCAAAAAAGAAATGATGATTGGAGATTTCTTGTTTTTGTGTAATATTGAGTGGGATGGGGAGATCTTAGATGATTGGATGGTTGGTTGGTTGGTTGGTGTTTTGGATATATATGGATCGAGTGTTTTTGTAGCTGTTTGGAAGGGATTGAACAGAGAGGATGGATATGGAGGTTTGTTGTGATGTGTTATGATGTGATGTCGAGGATGAGGATGAGGATGAGAGGTGGCTAACCATACAGTTTTGACTGCTGCTAGAAGTTGTATTGGAGAAGTCTCATCGTTCTCTAGCTCTTCAAAAGCTCTTCAGGCTTATCATATTTAGTATCAGACCATCCAACAGTCCGCGTCGGGGACGAGTAAGACCAGGACGAGTAGGTACGAAGCGAGTAATCCGTCGGTAGATAGGTAAATATATTCTCCTATCCGCCCTATAGCCCGGTAGTATAGGCGGAAGAAAATAATTTCTATATAATTATCCTAATTAGGATGTAGATATATTTATAATCTATGTTACGCGCTTATAATCTCGCTGTTCAATCCGTACTTCGGACTCTCTCCCGTAGCCCTATGTGAACCCAACTTCTACCCTCTCGTCTGTCGGTAGGGCGAGTTCGCCGAGTTTGGTAAAGTTCGCCGGCGAGTAGGTAAATTTGGGCGGATAGTTGGATGGTCTTTTTGGTATATACACCATCATTAGGACGCCGGGCGCGGAGGTGAGAGTACGTACTTCCAAACCACGCTCGAGGGCAAGATAGAATTGGTCTCACATATTCGGACATGACGACGGACTTACCCCGGACATTACCATACCAAAGAACGACTCCATCTCCGGCCCATAGAAACGCGTTTATCCATTTCCTCGAGTAACAAACCCAGCCGCTATTTTTCCGACAGCTAAGTTCACAGATACGATGATCGTGGCGCAGAAGTTATTGAGAAAGTCACTCGATACAGACATGGCCAAAGATTCACTTCGCCACTCTTGATTCAGTACGCAAACTGTATCTTTGCAGCCGAGAGTCGCAGATCCAAAAACATTTTCACCGTGATTGGAGGACTGGGTGACGATCTCATCCAGGATGGGTTCGTGAAGATTGGGACCGCCATATCTTATTACCAGCGGCGTTCTTCAAGGCGTTCTTCAAGGCGTTCTTCGAGGCGTTCATCTCTGCTGTGCCGCCCAAAAGAAATTATCTGGGGTAGGGAATACCAGGTTTCGAAACCTTTGACCGCTGGGATCTCTTACCGCTTTTACAATATGCCGAGTCTGACAGTCTGAGGAAGAAGGATATCGGATACATAGTACCCGAATTCTCCGTCATGAAAGAAGTTGTCGATCACATGCAACTACCTACGCGAGCTCTGTGAAGAACCGCAATATCAGCGCTAAAACAGAGGCAGGAAATTGGCCACAAACGACGAGAACAAAGAGCGTGTCAGCGAATGGGATTCTCGTGGACGGGTGGGCGATGATGCTGGGTCGGAATTGATGTCGAGGATGGTGTGGTTAGACATGTACTCTCCAACCTTTTTTGCTGGGAGGTAACAAGCGAAAGCTCAGGATCAATGGAGCGGTGAAATGACGAAGAGGTGGGAAGGCTGGAAAGGACAACTCACCCGTTTCGCTGACTGGTTATCCAATGATTTGTGTCTGTTTTCGAAGGATCTTACCGCTTGTTTGGTTGAACCGCTGAACGGGCGAAAAACAAAGAGGATTGCGGCGTTGCGAGTGTCGAGACCAATAAGTACTCGGTAGACGAAATCAGACTCGTTTCGGAATTGATATTCCATCGAGGGAACGAACAGGATTCTTCAACGTGTGGGAAAGGAACAAGGAACAAGGAACAGAAACGACGATCCAACCTGATCAAAGCTCATCATCCATGGAGAAAACGATGATTTGGAACAAGTGTACATATGCAGCATAGCATAGACGTTCCAATCAACTATCAAGTGACAATCCCTCCTAAACCCCAAAGATCATCAGCCTCAACAGGTTGGTTTCCACCAAGAAAAACACTATCACTGGTCCTCACGCACGATTTAGAATACCAAAAACCCCAACCACGCTCCACGCGCGAGAGAGAGAGAGAGAGAGAGAGAGAGAGAGAGAGAGAGAGCGAGAGAGAGAGAGAGATAGAGAGAGAGCGAGACAAAAAACAAGCTGCAGCCAGATCCACAAAAAGAACAAAAGGGCAATTGCGCTACGCGTTCTCCCCAATGAAAAAAAGGGGACAAGACAACTGTGCCACACCTAGCGCGCATCCTTCAACATTCCATATCCAGCCACCCTCCGTATTTGTGCGCCTTTGTCTCATCCCTGTAAGTGGGATTCACTACCATCCAGTGAAAAGTAGCCATGTTGTTGGTGGAGGGTGGGAAAAAGCGGTGGTTGGAGCCTTCTTTTTGTAGGGTCACACTCACTATTGAATGATGGGGTGCTGGCCGGGCGAAGGATCGTGCTTCAAGTATGCATTTATGCATGCAGAGGGTGACGCATGTCTGTTATCGATTGTAACCTCTAGAAAGACGAGGAGGAGAGCTTTGACAGGTTTGCTATTTCGAGCGGTTGCTGTTCTGGGATGTTTTTGAAATTGGGGGGGTTGAAAGTAGGCGTTTTTATGCATTTGTACAGGACATTTGCGGTAGCGACTGGCGATAGAGCGACTGGTCTCAAGAGGAGCATCTGGAGGAAACGAAATTAGCTGCAGTTATCCGTGATATGCTTCTGGAAGGAAATGCGGGAACTCTTTTTTTTCTTCGAAACGTGGAAAGCAGAGTGAAATCTCCTTTTCGACGTTCCCTGTCCCGTTTGCCGGTATGAGTTTGCGAGGAGAACAAAGAAATCCATCTGCTGGCGTTGTCTTCTTCACCCAGCCTATCAAAGTCTTCATCAAGCACAAGTCGAAAATCAGGGGAATCTTGCATAAAGTACAAGACGAGTACAACTGACACTTCCGGGCCGATCTACAGTCCAACCTCAATACGATTGTGGCCCCTGTGGCTCAAGTTCGAGGTTGGGTTAGCTTTCTCCCGCCCTGTCACTTCGAGCTGCTTACCAACACGGTGAGAACCATTGTACTGGAAGCGCAGAGATAACCGTTGGCATTGAGAGTCGCTTCTATGCATTTGGAATACCACTCCAACGTACATGGCCAAAAAGAGGTCTATACTTTGGGAATGGCGTTCCTCGGCATCACCGCAGTCACTGCGTTTATTGATCTTGGCAGGGTCATGCCATGTGATCTGCATGTATTCAGTTCATCGGCCAATCGTCAGCTATGGGGAAACGTTGAAAAGATCCAAAAGACGTTACCGGGGTATCTGGACAGCCCTACGATCAAATGGCGTGCGGATTCAGCCAAGCGAGCATGCCACACGCGTTCGCCAATTCTTAGGCATAAGAAACGAAGGAACTCTCCGCAACTGACCCGGCAAGCTTTGGCTTGCTGCAAGAATAAACATGGGAAAAGCCTCTCGACCGGCTCTCAATATAGCGCTTGGGAATGATTTAGACGAAGAAAATTGGTGAATTTCAGCGAAAAGGTCGGAAAAGCCTCGCCGATGTGGTAGAAACAGAGGCATGTCGACAAGGATGTGAAAAGTGGGACGTCCACGGGAAAGACGTTGGAATATAACAAGGGTACCTGCTCGAGCTGTCTGGATTCGAGAAGGAAAATGGTTGCTAAATGTGTCGCTTGAAGCTAGGCCGGATTCTGAAACGGAACTCGGTGGCGCCTGTTGTGTAATGCGAGGGTTCAAGTTTTGTGCCATGTGTCAGCGTCCATCGCGCAGATGATGGCCATCTACATTGAGCCGTCAACCTGATGCAGCTGAGCCGAGTTTCGGTGCTGGAATGAACAATGGAATTTCCTGGTCGGATTTCAAATTGACGAGGCAGCCCACAGCCTCAGCCTTCCCAGCCTCAGCGCAACAACAGCACATTGAGAAGTATTGGCTCTGGCTATAGGTCGGGGTTTGGGGCTTGGGGCACATGGAGTGGCGGCGGCGCCTTCCGCTAATCGTCCTGAATGATTTGCTCCCATCCATGGAGAATCCTCCGTGTGGACCTTTGACATGCCAAGGCCCAGTGCAAGCCCAGTCTTCTTGAACACCTTGGACGGCCCGGATCCGGCGCCGCTAGCCGGCCGATGCCTTCTTCGCGTTACCTTGCAAATGCATAGAAGTTCGAAGGTCCAATGTCCAAAAGTGGAGGACACGGGAACCGTTGTAAACGACGTCTGAACTGACCACCATGCAGAAACGGTAGGCAGTCTGAACAGACAGCGCATTTTCCGATGGCACTGATGCTTCGGCGATAAAAGCGACATGTTGCGTGTATGAGGGCGGGGGTCCAGATCTAGTACTACTGAGCATACATCTCACTCCACCACAAAGAACTTGGCTGAACAAGCAGCCTCGTCTATCGAGTCTGCTGTAGCTTAAACGGGATACCTGTGTGCACAGACTCCAGGGCAGGCCGTTGTGAGGCGCGCAAATGATTCGTCTGATCTTCTCCACATGACATGCGTATGTGGGCCTCAAAGAGGGTTTGGTCTGATCCGTAGATGTAGCCCTTCCGCGTGGTGCCAATCAGGACACCAGTCAGAAGAACTGAGAGACGGTAGATCGTGGAGCGAATGCCTGATATGATCTGCGGTGTTCAGGATTCCTTATTCCAAATTTGCAAGGCCTTCTGCGGCTCGCATGCTGGGATTCATACCAAGTGTTGGAAATACTACTACCTCTGTTTAAATGACAGGCATTCCGCAGGAACTTTGTTGTCATCCCTTCACCAACATCCTCGTCCCCTGCAGACCGTACAATTCAGGAGAATTGTGCCGGCTCCGAGACACCACCATCTTGTGCCTGCTCCTGTCATTATCTGTACAAATTAGTATCCCGCCCATTCCATCCGTCCTCACCAACTTTGTTTCAAACACTCCAAGAGATTGTACTGGATAACACAGTGTGAGTAACACGTCAATCAGCCTGCTGCTCAGACCATATCCAACACGAATTTTGAGACGAAGATAAGAAGGGCGGTCGGTCACCGCCTTATGGTGCTCAGCCTGCCTTATCTTTGTATCAAAATATTTGTGTTCAGGATATCAAGTTCGTTCACCTGTCTTCCTTTCAACCACACCTGGAATTGATGCTGACAAGAAACCTAGATATGTCAGCGCCGTCAACAACATCCGAACGACAACCAGCCTTGAATTATCTCCGTGTTAAGACTCAAAGACTTCGTTTCAAAATGGATCACCCCTCTCCTGTCTCCCTCGGGACACCGATGTCATCGCAATGCGAGGAACGCGGACTATCCCTTGGATGGTCCTTCATGGCCGAATCCTCGACTCACCTCTCATATCCTTCCAGTATTGCGTCTTTTCAATCGTCGCACGAGCCACAAACACCGCCTCCATACGCCATGCATGTAGATTTCACCGTCAATGAGAATGGATCCTGTGAAAACTTCGCCATACCATCGTCAACGAAACCGCCTTACCACAACAGTCCACTAGCTCAGACCTCAACGATGACTGATGCTTTTGAGAGCCAGCCTGAACCAGACTGGGCCTACATACATCGATCTTCAGAAACCACGATGCACCGACTGCCATTCTACGGCAACGAAGCAATTCTTCCAACCACTACCAATCCTACTCTTGGAGCAGGGATCGATCAAGCGACTGGATTCGAACAACAACCCATGTCGTACCCAAGCTGGACCTCACAACAGCCTCTAGCCGTCTACCCCGCAGCCGAATCACTTGACTGGCAGCAGCCAATGCGTTCTCCAGGCTCTACTATTGTGCCATCAAGCGTCGTCCGAGATCAGATACATTTCCATGGGTATCAAGAATGTACTAGAGAGTTTTACGGATTGAGCCAGTTTGACATCGATGTTCATTACAAATCCGAACCGAGTCTCTCGGAACAAGGCGATGGGACTTGGACACCAAACTCGGGAATGATGACGCCGGATTTCAGAATCAAGAAGGGAAGTAAGCCATCGACCAAGGACCGCAAAAGTACCAGTGGAAAGCGAAGGTCGAAGATTACCAAGCCCACGCAGGAAAGGCGAGTTTTCAACAACGAATACCAGCCGCAACAGTCTCGAAACGGCAAGAAGGGCATATGCAACCTCGTTACCGACGACAACCAGATATGCACCAAGGTTTTCGATAGGGACGAGCATCTGAAACGACATAGGCTGACTCACTCGTCCGAAAGACCTTTTGCTTGCCCGCTCCATCTCCGACCACAGTACAAGTGCAGCAAAGGTTTAGGAAGGCGCGACAACTGGAGGGATCATCTTCGAACCCACCTTTCAGATACCATGGCCGGTCGCAACGACCGTATTTCATTTGAACTCATGTTTGAGCTTTTGAGGGAGCAGGAACAGCCGCAGGAGGCTGAGAAGACCATCAACATGCTTCTCAAGTGGAAGGCCACGGGTGGACATCTGAAAAGCACCAGTACGGCGGCCAGAGGGACGCGGGTGGCATGAAAAAATTTTCTCCTTTTTTTTGCTTTCAGCTTTGTCGTCGAAAAAATACCTTGGCTCGGGAGTATCTGTAATGGGAGCAATGTGGCCTTGAAATCGCTTTCCTAGTCGGCCGAGAATTTGTACATCGTATCATTATCATGCCGAGACGTTTCGCTTCCTTCATCCTCACTCATGGAGGCTTTCCTGTATGTCAGAACTCAAATGCGCTTCATTTCGGACAAGACGGCCTAATCGAGACCATCTGTCACCTAGAAAAGAAAACATACCATGCAACTCGGGTCGTTGAGCAATTTTCGGAATCCGAAGAGTGAGAATGTTGAGGAGAGGAAGCCGGTTGTGCTAAGCGCTGCTGATGTGATTTCAGCCACTCGCTAAAACGGGTCTAGTTTGACAGTGTATGCTATATTAGGCTCGAGTCCGCTAGCGTCCGACAGAAAATGGCAGATTAGGCCCGAGTCGGCTAGCGCAATCGGCGGGAAGAAACGACAGCTCAGGACTTCCACACCTCACACCCAATAGATATAAATCATCCCTCAACCTCCCGGCTTCATCTCCTCCATATATTCTTACCGCCAGTCGGCAACATCATTCCGCATTCTACACCGTGTCTCAACGCCCAAGCCTGGCGCCACATAATAACCAGGTCGCTTGCAGAAACCGTTTTACTTCCAGGCTAGAGAGCCTCATCCATGTAGTTGACATCTTAAGCCACCACCCACCACCCACCATCCACCGGCAACGGGGCGGTCCCGACTCCCGAGTCCCTAGGCCGGCAAAGACAAGGCCGGCGAAGACAAGGCCGGCGAAGACAAGGCCGGCGAAGAGAGAAAAGGCAGGTTTGATGTCGACGTAGACACATCATACCGGCATAGTCCAGGAATGACGACCTAACATCCTGTAATATCTCGCGTAGCAATAGATCAACATCTAGCACTCGTAATCAAGTAGCAAGGAGTCCAATACAAGCCATCTCCGGTGCTGCAATAACCCGAGGGGCCTATTCGTGAAATTTCCACCAGCCGCCTAAAGCAGATCCCGAAGATCACCAACCAGTGGAGTGGACATGACAGATGGGACCGTCTGAAACTCAAAGATTCTTGGCTGTATTTAAATGTACCATACGTGCGATACAGCCGGAAGACAGTACGCAATACACGGTTGGTAGGGCGGCCTATATAGTTATTCTGAGGTTATTCTGACCTTTTTAGGATATTATATGGTGGTTTAAAGGTATATTAACGGATTGAAACTTAATACTAAACTAACTTATATCTAGATAATTAGTAGTTACTATGGTGGTATAGGTTAGTAAGGGAAAAAGACGAAATTCGACATGCGATAGGAAGTGCGTGGGAAGTACGTGGGAAGTACGTATTACCGTCCGTGCATTGTGTACTGTCTTCCGGTATCCCAGGTAAGATACGTTCAATACTGCCAAGAATCTTTGAATTTCAGACGTTCCCTGACAGCTGTCAATGGAGTCGCCCATATCATGTCGGTAGCCGAGACGTTGTCCGAGCGTTCCTCGTGGCCAAAATGTTCCGATTGCCCATGCTCAAATACCCCTGTCTTACGAACTATTCGACGCCACAGAACAGGCCAAAGCGACGGATATTATTTAATAAAAAGAAATCAAAAAGATTGGGGCTCCCGGAAAACGTCACGCCTGGGATCAACATTATGCAGGTCATAGTATAAGTCGGCCGACATTTTCATGTTCGAGATGCCGTCTGTCGAACTGACTAGATACGTCGGGGTTAGTACGTACAGCTTTTCACAATCCATGCTCAGATCAAAGCCTAAATAGAATGCATGCGATAAGAAAAATGCCTTCAAACCACTGCCCCTCATAATCCGAAAGAATCGCGGTCCACCGCAAGTACCAAGAAAAAAGCCGTACACTTCTAAACCCTCAATCACGCATCACACACCCCAGATCTTCCCCAAACCCCTACTACTCGCATGGCATAGCCACGGGAGGGGGTATTGTAGCTCCGTTTTATTATCGTAAATTAAGTGTTCCCTAATAGATACCGACTATTTTTTTGGATGAAAGGAATATTAACTTGAATATACGATCGCAATTACTACTAATTAGCTAAATTACTTTCGAGGTATAAGATTATGATAAGCGATAGTTATAATATAGTTTATATACTCTAAATTGTTTATTTATTTAATAGTAAATAAATTATTTATTATATTAGATAGAAAGAAATATATACTAGCTATTCTAGAATATAGTTTAAGCTTTAAATATTATTTACTAATTAAATATTTAACTAAACTACTATATATATAACAATAATATTAATTTCCTTATAAGTAACAAGAAAGTAGTTATTATAAGTAGCTTCTATATAGAGGATTTAAAGATATATAGTAACTATACGGCTTTCAAAGTCTAAAAGATAAATACGGTTAAAAATATCCTTACCCCGCGGCTACTTATATACCCAATTACGCAACCTCCTCCCCAAAATATCCCTAACAATACTCAACTTCCAACCCAACAAACAAACAACACCAAGTCAAATCCCTCCTACTGTAAGGGGGATGACAGTGAAGAAAGAGGGATGATAGCTATGTGTGAAAAGGACAGGAATAGATCAGGATCGAACAACGAACATGTACAATAGCATATAGGCTGGACCTGGAGGAGCAGTGCAACACCATCGAACGCGCATATCACCACGTATTTTGGCAAGCACGAAGACAACAACCAACCCAATCTGTATTACCTGTATAGACTCTAGACCCTCTAACTCTCATTCCCCTTCATCTTATCTATCTTATTAAGAATCGTCTAAAGATCCTGCTACCTTTCCTCTGTGCAATAGCTAAGCGGCAGAAGTGGACAGCAATCTAATACCATATTATCCACACCCATCTCACCTACACCACCAAAGCTTCCCCTCCCAAAAATCCCAGTAAAAACATCCAATAAATTTCCCTACAACAAAAATCCCCTACAATCCTTTGCGAAACGGAAATATTAAGAGTACGTACGTACTGTGGTATAAGACTCTATCCCCAAAACCCAAACGAACAGAAAAACCTCTGAATCCAACAACACGCTCTCATACTCCCACTCAACCTACTCCCCACCCCCAGCCCGCCTTTCCTCAACCCAAATCCGAATCCGAATGCGAATCCAACCCAAAAACCCATTATCAGCTTTACGCGCGTCCACTCCTCTCCTCCCATCCATCCAGATCTAAAGCTGGGATCATGGTTTTTCGGTTTTGAGTTATCTCCTTTGGATTTGTAAACACCGATTTGAACTGATTGTATACATACTAGTATATATGTTTTTAATTTATGATCCCTCCTACCTAGCCCTCCTCCCACCTACCTCGTTATCAATCGCTAAGTCTAGACCTGGATCTTCTCGTTGGAAATATCATTACGCGTCCTTTGAGGAAAAGGAAGGGGGTATTACGTTTGCGTCTTACGTATTACATTTGCATATTAAAGAATAGATAGGGTACTCAAGAATCGTGGGACTTCAGGGATATTCCTGGTAGGAAAGGATGAATTAAGCCGTCTTTTATACGTTATATATCTATAGTTTCTTCGCCCTTTCGAAACTTTACAGGTACAAGATATGCATTATCATGGGCGAAAAGGCTGTTTGAATTGGTATCTTTGTCAAGAATCTCAAAGACGCACGCGGTGGCTGAGCGGGATTTCGAATATATGTAAAATCGTCGTCATCGTTGTAGGAGTAGCAGTAGTATAAACACATTACCTCCCCTCCCTCTCCCTCCAAAACCAAAACTATGTCCTCTCTCCTCCCAATCCACATATCCCGCTCTCAATAGCAATCTCTCTTCCGCCCAGAAACCTGAAACTCGCTTATAGACTCAAAAACACCAGGGGGAATATACGCAATACAAAAGCATAAGAAGAATACATAAAGAAGAAGAAAACACCCATAATCGTGAGAAACCAGCCTCATAAGATCATCATGAAAAAAAAAAACATCCATCAGATAACCCACCTGCCAGCAGACTGGCAGTAGGAAAAGAAAATCCCCCCTTCTTCTTCCCTATAAAGATACAAGTGTTGAAGACAGAAAAGAGATACAAAAGCGTGGCGACTAAAACCATGATAATCATCGCCTCAGCCATGAATACTTTTGAAACACAATATCGCATATGCCAAAGTTCATCCATTTCTCCTTTCTTTGATTGTCCCAAAAGGGTATCCACGAGGAGATGGGAGAGAACATCTCATACACCATGACCCCCACTGTAGAACCCTCCCAGCGGTTCGCTAGGTAAATACTCGAGCCACATCATGTCATCTCCAAGCGCACTCAGATCCATATCCTGACTCTCTATCATCATATTATTGTAATTCATTCCACCTTGCTCTTGCATCCTCTGATACCCCTGTTGTTGTTGTTGTGGTTGACTCAGCGTCGCCTGATTCAAGATAGTTTGTTGTTGTTGGGCATGTTCAAGGTAAACAGATTGATGCTGCTGCTGTTGATGCTGTTGCTGTTGTTGTTGTTGTTGTTGTTGTTGTTGTTGTTGTTGTTGCTGCTGCTGTTGTTGTTGTTGTTGCTGCTGCTGCTGCTGTTGTTGTTGCTGCTGCTGTTGTTGTTGTTGTTGTTGAGCATTGCTATTGAGATGGCTTTGCGATGGTGGAGGGATTCCAGGGTTAGGTAATTGTTGGGGAGAGGGTTGGTTGTAGGGCGAGTGTGTTAGATTTAATAGTAAGTCTGCGTCTTTTATTCGTGATGGGTCAACCGGATGAGGGGCGGTGTTGAAATTGGGTGGTAGATGAGTTGGTTGGTTAGATAGAGTCGGTGGGTCAGGTGGTGGGACTCCTGGTCGGGAAAAAGGCGTCATCATTGATGCGTGCGATGGTGGCGGATTGGACACGATCGAAGAATGAGCTGGCTGCGCTGTTTGAACTTTCGGCGTGTGTGCGTCGCGGGCATTAGGCGGGTACAGTACTGCTAGACTTGCGTTTTTGGGTGCGTTCATAGTACCGGTAAGTGACCAACCGATGGCAGCGGGGTCTATGACAGGAGTGGGAGGATCATGGGTGCCCTCGTTAGGCAGTGCTGGTGAGCCTGGAACTCGAGTCCCAAGTTGCATGCCCCAAGCTTGTTTTCGCCTGATAGTTGTCAGTTGCACAAACTTGGTTGCCAGGATAGTCGACGGCGCTTACCTCCAGCCAGGTGCTGTGAACGATGGCTGAGGATTTGGAGCTTCGAGTGCGCTCTCCATTTCCTCTCTGGTGTACAAAATGGGATCAACAACACCTTTCGCCTTCTGATCCAGCACAGTCAGTATATACTTCGTACCTGCCCAACAAGATTCGAGCTGCTGTAAAGCCCTATAACACCTTTGGTAGTTCTGGTTGGCCGCGGAAGCCAGAAGAGAGTGCTTCGCAGCCAATTGTTGATCGAGACTGGACTTGAGCAATGGCTTCTCGGATGAAACTTTCCGATAGGCATTGTTGGCCACCGTGATATCTGGAGCGCCCATTAATGGTGTGCTTAGCTTGTTTTCTTCCGATACTGGACTGCAAGCCCGAGATGATGGCTTGCTTGTTATGACATGTGAGGCTGATTCCTTGAGAAAAGCACAAGCGGCTATGTAGGTTGGTTGACTGTTCAAGAACGTCAGAATGTGTCAGTGACCGGACAGCGAGCAAGTTAGCTGATGATACTGTATTCAGCACAACATACCTAGTAAAAGGGTTGCCCAGCGAGGACTTGCCACTGACCAGCTCAGCAAAGCTCAGTATATCCGCAATTGTTTTAGCTGAAGACAATCGACAGTTATTAGCAATCACAGGAAACTTAATTTTGTCAGGATTATTGGCCTGGGAACCTTTAACTTACCTGATGACATCGAAAGCTCTCGGCTCTTCGGGAACAGCTGCTGAATTTCGTCTTCAAAGGTGTGTAATAAGGTCGGTTGATGTAGGAGAACGATGAGCGTGTGGAACCAGAAATGAAGCATGATGAAATTCGTTCCTTGCCCTACAGATGCATAGTATTGAAAGTTGACAGCGTTGAAATGAAGCTTTGGCAGCAGTCCTTGGTAGATCTCGGTCAAATTCTTCTCCATGAGTCCGAGGCGTGTGATTACATCTTGTGTGACATGGGAAACTTCTTGGATGCCGTTCAAAACATCGCTCACTCGTCCGTAGAGGTGAACGATTCGGATGAGGGCTGGCCAAGGCTGAGGCCATCCAGTGTCTGGATCGATCTCGTCGAGAGGTGGAAACGCAACTTCGATGTCCGCGTCTCGAAGAGTGACGGGTCGGCCTGTTCCAGAAGAAATGTACCTGTCTAGCGAAAAGACAGCCCAGAAAGTGTCAACACGCTCGCGCTCTATGGCCTTGAGCTCTGCAATCTCTGCTTCGTTCGCCGGAGAAAATGTAAGATCGTACGACCGACGCTGAGATTGGGGAGTCACTCGCTTTTCCTTTCGGGTGAGCTTCAAACTCTGTGGTGTGGGGCCAGTGAGGCCAATATACCGCAGGCCCTGAATCTTCTGCATGCCCAAGTCTTGCGCCATGCGGATGGCAATTCCTAGATACATCCAAAGGCCACTGTCTCTATTGGCGCCGAACTCATCATAAGCAAGCAGCAGTGCCGCCTGAACTACAGCAACGCTGGGACAGGGGAAAGAGTCTACAATGGAAGATTTGGCGCGATGAGCAAATGCCTGTCCGCGCTCAGGAGGCGGTATCTCCACTGTCGAATTGCCAAAATCGATACTGCTCTTCTGTGTAAGATCGGGGTCGTTTGAGAAGCGTGCAGCTAAGGCACACATTGCGTCAACCAAGATTGCATCTACTTGCTTCTCTTCCAGATCTCGCATGAAGCGCTCCTTTTGCAAGAAGGGGAAGCTGCATCCGAGATGAGTGAAGAACTTTTTGCACAGATGTACGATCAGCGGACTCGGTGGGACACTGGAAGTATCGTATACCGGAGGCTCGATAGGGACAGGAGCTTCAGGCAGGGGCGTCAATGTAGCAGGTCCTAGGATATGCTTTGGTGATGAGTCTCGTCGTTCGTCTGCTGAAGATGTTGTTGTGGTCCCTCTTGGCTCATGTACCTTGACCACCATTTGCTTGAAGCCGGGCATGATAGCTGTCGGTCCAAAGTATCTGAAGTATGGCATGCGATTGCGTATACTGAGTGTGAGAGCAGAGCTCCCTTGGGACGACGCTCCCCCAAGAGATTCTGTCCTTTGCAGTTGAAGATCTTCATTGTTCGGTGACGGGTCAGTAGGCTCTGTATGGTGGAACGACGGTTGACGAGATGGTGGTGGGAGTGGTGGTGGTAGCTGGAGTGGTGGTGGTGGTGGTGGTGGTGGTGGAGCTGGTTCTCGACCGGTCTTTGTGTTCATAACGTTCGGCTTTTGCGCTCCCCCCATTCCAGTCTGACCTGAACTCTGCCGCAAAGCATCCCTCATATTGATATTGTTGTTGTTGATGCTATGATGCCGCACCCGCAACCGCACCTCGCGATGTTCCACCACCGGGCTCGTCGTCGCATTGTCGCCATCACCCGGCCCATATCCTTTGCACTCATGTCCCCCATCTTTGCATGTTGCGCACTCTGGTCGCTCTCCGCTGCAGCGCGTCTTCCTGCGCCGACACGTCTGGCACGCTGAGCTTATGCGCCGCCGCTTCGCATAGGGCCCTCCATCGTTGGTGATGAAGCGGATGGGCTTCAATCGCTGGTGCTGGTGCTGGTGCTGGTGCTGGTGCTGTGGAGGCGGGGCGTCTCGCTGGCTGATGGGATGGATCGTGTGTTGGAGGTGTTGGCCAGTCATGGCTGTCTGTCTAAGGGGCGCTGGCCATAGATACTGTTCAGGCTCTCCACACGGCGAGTAGTGCTAGTGCTCAAGGTCCAAGGTCCAAGGCCAGAATAGTCATAGAATAGTCTGGGATACGGGCTGGCTTGATATCCAAATCGCTTGGACATGGTCTGTCCTCCTTGGGCGTCGCCTGGGCGTCTCCCCCCGGTCGGGAAATTGGTCTGAGATGGGTACATATGCTTTATTACGTTGCTGAAGCTGGAGTAGCGGAGGTGATCTGAGACCTGAGACCTATCGGGATCAATGGCGTCCATTTCTCTCTCTCGGTTACAGCAACCTGGTCCATTATGACCTTCGCATATCGAACATAGTAGTCACATACATTATTCAGAAGCAGCCCAAAACAACACCACTCCGACCACGAATTCGCCTGCCATTCGCCTGCCCCGGCCGACATGGAAACTGTTCTTAGACCTGCTGCTGGCGGCATGAGACGCTTTGCTTTTGCCCGCAGACATAACCAATACAACCATCTCGCTGCAAGTCACCGCATCCTTCACACCTCGCAGAGCAATGCTGCCACGCCCATACCGCACCCAACTGCTCCAGGACCTCCTCCTCCTGCCCCGCTGCCCACCAGATCCGAGCTCGATGAACGCGTTGCGCGCAAACGAAAGCAAGCAGAGTTGCTGGAGCGAGGTCGCCAACTGAAACCGAACCCCGCGAAGCCTTCCACTGCCCTACAGAAGCGATTTTGGAAACAGGTCATCGTCAAAGACTCGCCCGATGGCTGGCACATATATCTCGACTCCCGGCCGGTGCGGACTTCCAACAAGAGGCTGCTCACCATCCCGCACAACAAGCACCATCTGGCTACTGCCATTGCGTTGGAATGGGATCTCTTGGTCAGCGCGCAGCAAGCATTGAAACACTATTATATACCTTTGACATCCCTCGTGTCTCGAGCAATCGACATTCAAGAGGCAGACGAGTCAGGAAACACCAAGATTAGAGACGATCTGGTCAAGATGCTAATGCGCTATCTGAGCACCGACACTTTGCTATGTTGGGCTCCCGAGAGAAATATCCACGATCCTGTTGCTCTGAATTTCGATCGAGAAGGGGAGAGCTTACGTTCAAAGCAGATCCGCTCGGCGAAGTCCATCATCAGCCATTTGACAACCAAGGTCTGGCCTGGGGTTGAGATCAACCCTATCTTGGACGATGAAAGTATTGTGCCTGCGGCGCAACCACAGATGACCCAGGAGGTGATTCGAAGTTGGATACATGGGATGCCAGCGTTCGAGCTCGCAGGATTGGAGCGGGGTGTTTTGGCATCAAAGTCTTTACTTGTCGCTGCTCGCTTGCTTGTTGAGTGGAGCCAAGAATATGCGCTGTTGAGGAAGGGTAGGGAGGGACAAGAAAAGTTTGGTATCCAGCATGCTGCTGAGGCGGCGAGCTTGGAGGTCAATTGGCAAACGGACATGTGGGGCGAGGTTGAGGACACGCATGATGTGGAGAAGGAGGATTTGAGACGGCAGCTGGGCAGTGTCATTCTACTAGTGCATGCTGATGGAGCGTGATTGTTGGAAAGTAAAACTTGTAGCATTTGCAATGGGCATAGCGGTATAGTCATGTATGATAGGTAGGCGGCATGTTGTACTTACCAACAAGTGTAGATGTGCTAACTTACTATCGGATCTTTCTTTAAAGATTGGCACCATAGATTCGGACTGTACAATTTAGTCGGGCTTGATGGCGTCTATGTTCTTGGAGACAAGATCGATATTGATCATCACTTGTGCAATTGACTCGGAGTTTCAAGAATCACCAGGATTCGTTCACGGTCGATCATCATTCAAGAGTATATTTCTGATTTGAGAACATCCGAGGATCTATCGTTAAAGCCTTGCTATCCCATATACAATGAACGTCTGCATGCATCGAAAGTCCTGGACGATACTCGTGATGGAATGTCAGAGATCTGTGGGATCTTCAAACAAGTTCGAAATTCTTTAATCGGAGATTTTATTTGTGTCTCATTGCTCCAAAGTAATCGCCCAGAGTAAAACCACAAAATGCAGAAAAACTGAGAGGCATAGAGGCAAGTGAGGTGTGACATGTTGGGATGAAGAAGGCAGACGCGTAGTTTGAATGTCGGCGCGTATTCCAGATTTTGAAGTCGCGTAACCTCAACGAAATCACGACCATCATCAATACACGACAACCATGAGCTACAAGCCCTTCAAACCTCTGCAGCTGAACAGGAGGCCATCTGAAAACAAGAAACCGACGCAATCAAACAATGGCTCCTCAGAGCCGCCCGCGAAGAAGAGACGGATAAGCAACGACAGCGATCCTGGAGCCACAACAGCAGCCGCAGCTCGGCATGCTGCTCTGCCAAAGCCTGCACCCAAGCCGGGAAAGACTTTCCTCGCCCACCGAGCGCCTTTAAAGACACTGAACAATGGCAAGACCGCAGAGCCATCAGCCAAAGAATATAGCGGCATCGAGTGCTACTACACTGTCCTATGGTATCACTTTCTACTCATGCTATACACTTCCAATACTGATGAACTCCAGGAGAAAGCCTACTCAGAAGAAGCACAAGACGTGGGATGGCGACGGTGTCCTCTCCATCACGTACGGATACGCCCACCTACAAGACATAGACGGTCGAGAAATGGGCAAGACCATGTGGAAGCTACCCTTGTTTCCAGGCTCTACACTCTCTGTTGCTGGCAAGGATATCGAGATTGATGCTGTCTTGTCGAAGGAAGACTTCCTGGCTGGCAAGCCTTTTCTTGGAGGCAAACCAGCTGAGAAGAAACCGGCTCCTGCACCCTTCAAGAAGCCAACTAAGGCCCAGAAGATCAAGGAAGAAGAGACAGAGAAGCATGAGGCACCACAAAAGACCGTCAATGCTGCCAGTCAACAAGTCAAGGCCAGATTCAAGAACCCTATGAATGAGCAACGACCTTCAGGTGAAGCGCGTATGCCACCACCTGCTCCAAAACCACGGCACAATCCTGATGCACCAGACGCGCTTGTCATGAGGCGGCCAACGACTGTGCCCAAAGGCAGACAGGTTGTAGATGTTGTCATGGACCCATTTCTTGCTCGACACCTTCGCGACCATCAACGTGAGGGCGTTCAATTCATGTATGAATGCGTCATGGGTATGCGAGAATCGGGCAAGGGTGCAATCCTGGCAGATGAGATGGGATTGGGGAAGACATTGCAGACAATCGCATTACTGTGGACACTCCTCAAGCAGAATCCAGTTGACGGCATGGGCCCCGTTGTCAAGAAAGCACTTATCGTCTGTCCGGTCACTCTCATCCAGAATTGGAGGAAGGAATTTCGAAAATGGCTCGGAACTGACAAAGTCGGCGTCTTTGTCGTCGACAATGACAAGAAGATCCGGCTTACAGATTTCACGAGAGGCACGATCTACAATGTCATGATCATTGGCTACGAGAAGCTCCGAACTGTTCAGAAAGAGCTCAATGAAGGCGACGGTATCGATATCGTCATCGCTGATGAGGGCCATCGCCTGAAGACTGCACAAAACAAAGCTGCTGCTGCAATCAGATCTCTCAACACAGAGCGACGAATCGTTCTCTCTGGTACACCATTGCAGAATGACTTGAGTGAGTTCTTTGCTATGGTGGACTTGGTCAATCCAGGTCTGCTTGGGAAGTACACCACTTTCAAACGAGAATTCGAAACTCCGATCGTCAAGGCTCGGCAGCCAGAAGCCACTGCAAAGGACACTGAGAAGGGAGAGGGTCGCAGCGAAGAATTGGCACGCCTGACTGGACAATTCATTTTGCGACGCACGGCAGATGTTATTGCAAAGTATCTGCCACCAAAGACAGAGACCATCCTTTTCTGTCGACCAACCCCACCTCAAGCAGCTCTGTACCGTGCTGTTCTGGAGTCACCAATGTTTGCCGCTTCCTTGGGATCTACCGAGACTTCTCTACAGCTGATCAACGTCCTCAAGAAGATTTGCAATAGTCCCGCACTGCTCACAAAGCAGTCGTCTGAGGATAACAGTGAGAACACTACGAACCTTTTGGCCAGCCTGCAGCCCAAACTTCTCAAAGTTGACAACGGCGCAAGCGCCAAAATTCTGGTTCTCAACTCACTGCTTCATCAGCTGCGAGACCATACTCAGGAGAAGATTGTTCTTGTCTCCAATTACACATCTACTCTTGATATTCTGGGCAACCTCCTCACGTCTCATGGATACAATTTCCTCCGTCTTGATGGCAGTACTCCTGCCAACAAACGCCAAGCACTCGTCGACAAATTCAACAAAGAAAAGCCTGATCAATGTTTTGCCTTCCTTCTTTCCGCCAAAGCTGGCGGTGCTGGTCTCAACTTGATCGGAGCTTCACGTCTCGTTCTCTTCGATGTCGATTGGAATCCTGCTACTGACCTTCAGGCTATGGCGCGCATTCATCGCGACGGACAGAAAAATCACTGCTTCATCTACAGGTTTGTTGTCAAGGGTGCTCTGGATGAGAAAATATATCAACGTCAAGTCACGAAAATGGGGCTTGCTGACGCTGTCGTTGATAGTAAGAAGTCGAATCAGAGCTTCTCGAAGGAAGAGCTGAAGGCTTTATTCACGCTCGATGACGATGATGGGCCACCGAAGACTCATGAACTTCTCGGGTGTGATTGCGAGGGTAAAGGAAATGCCCCTGATAAAGAAGGCTTGCTCGAAGAGGAGGAGGATGTTGTCGATGGTGGCAAGAAAGGATTCGGTACATCCATGGACGATCCGGCCGCTGATGACGATAGTGATGATGAGGACTTACCTATCCTTGGTAAACTTGTCAGCGCGGCCACTGTGGATATGGAAGAGCAGGAGAGAAAGATTAGGAAATTGGAGGCAAAAGAAAAGAAGAAAGCAAGGGCAAAGTATGGTAAAGATGGTGAGGAGACTGCCGCCTTGATGAAGTTCCTGCATATTGATGTTGAGAGGGTGCGTCGTGGAGAGGAGGAAGTTGAGGCGCTGGTTGAGGATTTGGTGTTGATGGATTGCTTGAAAGAGGAAGAGACGAGGGTTGCGTATGTCTTTGCTAAGACTACCAGTTGATGGTCTGCGTGCATGGAGGGTAAGCTTTCTCGCGATGGCGGAAATGTTGGAGAGGCCATTTTACGGTGGCTATTTGATTGCTGCTATGCTATATATCTCTAGACACTGATGCATAGATAGAGGGACATCTTAGACATGTTTCCATAATGAAGAATAATTAAATGACGATCTAACAACCGTTATGATCATCTTGATTCTGGGAAGAATATTATGCAATCCTCGTCGAGCAGCTGAAGATATACAGAGAGATTTTGGTGCGTTCAGATAGTGGTTTAGGAGGCTAAGAGCAGTCGGTTCTAGATGTCTGCGTACCTATCTTCGTGCCAACCGCTTCTCGGTCGAGAAAGCGAATAGACGCTTGCTCAATTTGGTGTGGTGGACGGGAAATGAAAACTTGCCGTTCATGTTGAAGTTGGGTTTTGGATATTGAGACATAATTACTTCATCTGATCATTGCCTTTATCTAATCATTGCATTTATCTAATCATTGCCTCCATCTAATCATTGCCTTTATCTAATCATTGCTTCCATCTAATTGTTGCCTCCATCTAATTGTTGCCTCCATCTAATTGTTGCCTCCATCTAATTGTTGCCTCCATCTAATCGTTGCCTCCATCTAATCGTTGCCTCCGTCAAATCATCGCCTCCGTCAAATCATCGCCTCCGTCAAATCATCGCCTCAGTATGGCTGATTCGTCTCCAAGTTTTATCACGTACCCCCCGGCAGGCTAGATGGACGTCTCCGACACAGTAAAGGGTGGGTGGCGGCAGGGATGGTGGACGACCGATAACTGGCTTACAGTCGCAGGACGACGTGTCTCGACGTTGAGATATTTACCGAGGGAAGTTGGAGGATGAGTTTTTACCTATCTTCATCCAGAATATTTAGCCACTCAATTTTCTATTCAGCTCACCTAATCTCTACCACGGTAGCGCTCGACTAACACTGGTAGGAAGATTGGTCCTCCTCCCACAACGAATCCTAGGATACACAGCATCTGACGAATGCTTTCTTTTCCTTTTCCCACGCATGTGGACGTTCGCATATCAGCGGATCAGCGCGTGGGACAACATGTATGACCCCGCTCGAGATATGAATACTCGAGAAATTCCAAGCATCCATCGCTCCTCTTAGGAACAACTTCATCATGGCCACAGGATCTGGTTCGACTTCCGTATACGAAGACCATATCATGCTTCAGGACCTTTCGCGAGAATTGTTTCCAGGCTGTCAAATACAACTGTTGGCCAATCAAGGTGCATGCAGCACCACTTTTGCCTTACGACATACCAAAAACGATGAGGTCTGTCATAGAATTCTGCAATTTCGACAGCCGTCTTTCGACCTGAACATGAATCTCATGGCGAAGGCAAAGCTTGTATATGGGGCTTACGTCTCTTCTGTCCAACGACATGATATATCCAGCCTTCTAGCACAACATATTTCGATCCCACCGACAGTATGCTATGAGATGGACGTGATTCCGGGTGTAACCTTCAAAAGCATCGCTCCAGTCGGCCCATGTTTGACAGGAGCGGAAATGAGACGGCAAGAAAATCTCGTTCGAGACTTCGCAGGCTTTGTGGCTCTCGGGTGGCCTGCAAAGGAAATGGAACAGCCAGTCTGTGACGGAAAAGTGGGCTCTCGAATACCACAAAAGTTGAGAGTGCTGGCGGAGCAATTACCATATCGTCAACATCGAGCAGTTACACAAACAATATTGGACAAGCTCCCATCACTTGCGCAACTACCAGTGATTGTCAATCACGGAGACACTATCCCTTCAAATATCATGTGTGATCCAGAAACCGGACGTCTGACCGGTGTCGTTGATTGGGCCGAAGCAGAATATCTTCCTTTTGGAACCTGTCTCTATGGTCTCGAGCACTTTCTCGGCCGATGGTCATCCTCAACGAGAAGGGATTCTGCGATTGGGTATCAACGCTTCATACCCTACGACAGTGCGTCTGATCTTCGTCGTCTGTTTTGGCAGACTCTCAGATCAAATGTTCCGGCACTGCAAGCAGATGACAGCCTCATGAAGTTGGTGGTAATGGCAAAGACAATCGGAACACTGCTCTGGTATGGATTCGCCTGGGATGGGGGAGCGATCGACCGCGTGATCACCCCTGAACGCGATATGGAGGAGCTTATCTATTTGGACGCGTTCCTCGATAATGCGCGTGACTACGAGTCGCTCACGTCGGCCAGCCTAGAGCGGAAGAATTCGACGGCGCCCGCACTCGTTTATCTACACGGTGAACCCTGATTGACGATAGGCGCACCGGAAGGCTGAAGATCATATTTTCCGATCAACGAAACTGGCATCTGCGGAGGCGCATCTGTTGAAGTGCAATAACTCTCACTACTAATAATCAATTCTGCCAACCTAATTTCCCAACTTCGCTCGTAAACTCGACGGCGCCCGCACTCGTTTCTACACATGGCGAACCCTGGCTGATGATAGGCGCATCGGAAGGCTGAAGATCACACGTTCCGATCCACGAAATTGGCACCTGCGGGGCCGCATCTGTTGGAGCGCAATACTATAACTCTCACTACTATTAATCAATTCTGCTAATTTCCGAACGATCTTCCCTCGTAGTTCGCGCAATCTTTTGTAGAGAATGCCCTAAACCTATATAGCCGCGGGAGGGGGTATTGTAGCTCTGTTTTATTAGTGTAAATTTAGTATTCCCTGATAGATACCGACTATGTTTTTTGATAAAAGGCATAATTACTTAGATATACGGTGGAATAACTACTACCAATCCCGCGACTACCTAGGTATGTATCGGTAAGACCCTGCATAACTGGGAAGCTCGGTCTCGTACGCGGCTCTGCATACTATAATTACCACATCGAAGATTAAACCCCCCAGCCAACACGGCACGTGTGATTGGCTATCCAATCTAAGATATATTGATGGTTTAAGCATTTGCGAGTACGGGCTATCGTGATTTCATGAGGCGTCTAGAACGACAATTCGCTTTAATGCAACCCGACTTCGACTTCGACATTGACCCTCCTTTCTCCCATATTCTCAGTCGCCCGTTTCTAGACATCTTGACGCCAATAATCTTGTAATGCTGTTTCTCTTCTTTGGCTATTTGGCCATATGGTTTGCGGGATTGGGATGCGCCGCTGTGCAGCCGATTGTTCGGCCGCCGCATCAGCCGACGAGCAATGGGACTAAGCCGCTGACTTTCAACCAGACGATAGTGTAGGTCAATTTGGTTCATGGTTGCTCAATGGCGAATCGCGTCTCTTTGCCACATACAGAAATGTCTCTAATCGTAGCATGCAAACGCAACTTCTTGCCAAACTCTTGTTATTCATGTCCATTCTACAGTCCTTTACTAACCCCAGATCAGTGGCGAGCTCCGGCCCGAAGGCAAGGGCTTCAACTGGGTCACAAACAGCAGTCAAGATGGACTCCACGTAACAGTCGCTACTGCTGGTCTTATTCTTGAAGACGTTGTCACGGAAAAGCAAACAATTCTTGTCCCTGACGCCAAACTGCCGAAAGGGATCCGGGAATTTTGGTTCAATTCGAAATTAACGAAGATTCTGTACGCGACAAATGACTTGAAGCAGTACCGACACTCGTATTTTGCCGACTATTTTGTTCAGGATGTTAAGAGTGGTGATATTGTGCCTTTGGTTGCAGATCAGAAACAGGATATTCAGTACGCTGTTTGGAGTGGGAACGTGAAGTAAGTGATGTGCTCAGATGTCGCTACGAGGGCGTGTAGATGCACGCGAATAATAGCTGACCATGCAAAGAGAAAACACGATTGCATATGTCCGCGGAAACAACATCTATATCTGGAAGGATGGGAAGACTACCCAGGTCACCCGAAATGGCGGTCCAGACATGTTCAACGGAGTTCCGGACTGGGTCTACGAGGAGGAAATCCTCGAAAACAATTTTGCATTATGGTTCAACGAAGCTGGAGATCGTCTTGCCTATTTGAGCATCAACGAAACTGGCGTACAGACCTTTACCGTGTTGTACTATATGAATCAGAGCAACCCCAAGGCCTCTATTGCCACACCTTACCCGCGGAAACTGGATATTCGATACCCAAAAGTTGGAACCACAAACCCTACAGCGAAACTCTCGCTGCTGAATGTGAACTGGGGCCAGGCCGGCCCCCAGCCGTTGGTCATCGATGTCAACACCAAAACCTCTTTTGAGCCGGACAATTGCATTATCGGCGAAGTTAAGTGGCTGGGGGATCGACTCGCTGCCCGCGTTTTGAACCGAGTGCAAAATGTCTCTAAACTTTTCCTATACGATACCCGCGACAACAGCACAAAAGTCATCAGGAGCGAGGACGGGGGCGTTGGATGGATCGACAACACCAAGACCATGCAGTATCTCGGCGTGATTGCTCAGTCCAATCAAAGTGATGTCTCGGGCAAAAACGGCTGCTGCGAAGAATACTTCCTCGACAGGACCGATCTGAGTAACTGGAATCACTACTACCTCTACCCGACAAAGTTTGATAAGAATGATCCCATCCCGGTAACTTCAGGTAATTTTGACATCCGTAAAGTCTTGCACGTGGACAAAGAAAACCAGTTGATATACTACTCGTCCACGGAGACCCATCCCACAGAATCCCATCTCTATATGGTCTCATATCGCACCTGGGAGAGAACCAACATCACCGACACCTCCAAACCTGGATACTACTCTGCTTACTTCACGCCGGGAAGCAAGTATGTTGTTATCAATTACGAAGGTCCGAACATACCCTACCAAGAACTCTACGCCGTGGGTGATCTCAAAAATCCCGTGAAAAATCCCATCCGGATAATCACTTCCAACCAAAAATTGAAGGACCAACTCAAGGAATACAAATTACCAAAGATCAGATATGCGGATCTCAAACACCCCTCGGGGTGGAACCTCTCTGCCATGTTGAGGTATCCAACAAATTTCAACCCGGAGAAGAAATACCCTGTAATACTCGTGCCGTATGGTGGTCCATCGTTTCAGGAAGTCACCAAAAGAATGGCATCGTTCGACTTCAAGACTTGGCTCGCTGCAGACCCTGATCTGCAATACTTCACCTACACGGTTGATAATCGCGGTACGGCCTTTCGCGGCCGTGCCTTCCAACAACAAATCGCCCATCATATGGGTGAATTCGAACCAGAAGACCAAGTCTGGGCCGCCTCCCAACTCGCGCTTCATAACAAATTCATCGACAAAAACAAAATCGCCATCTGGGGTTGGTCGCATGGTGCGTATATTTCTGCGAAGGCTGTGGAGTTGGACTCGGGTGTTATCTCCCTCGCAGTGATCTCGGCGTCTGTGACTGATTTTCGTCTCTACGACTCCATGTGGACAGAACGATACATGGGGCTCCTCTCGACCAACAGCGCAAACTACACCAAAACCGCGGTCCGCAACGTCGCCGGTTTCAAAAACATCGCTGGCGGGGTTTTGATGCAGCACGGGCTTGGCGACGATAACGTTCATTTCCAGAACTCGGCGGCGCTTGTGGATCTGCTTATGGGAGCTGGTGTTGGGCCTGATAAATTGCAGGCGTCTTATTTCCCGGATTCGGATCACGATATCAGATATAATAGACAGAAACGGTATGTATATAAACAGATTGCGGAGAGGCTTTGGCAAGAGAAGATTAGGGTTGTGGGGAATAATACGAGCCCGCCGCATGGGTGGCTGAGGGTTGTGACGGAGGATTCGGGCAGTGGGGTGTTTTCCGAGGGGTTTGAGGTGGTTAGAGATGGTGGGGAGGGGAAGAGTTGGAATACGACTGATGGTGTGACGTTGATGAAGGGGACGAGGGAGTATGAGGAGAGGTTTGATGCGTTTGTGAGGAAACTTTCTTGATATAGCATACATATACTTTTCTCTAATTCCGATTTTGATTATCCTGAGGATGTCTCCAATGTTATCTTCTTCTTCGAGCACTTGAGATTGCTCGCAGTGGAAATCAGGGGAGACTTGTAGAAGTTGGTGATGGAGAGATGCTTGGTGTTGTTGTTGTTGTTCTTGTTCTTCCAAACCAATGCCACTAGCACGTTTTCTATGTTTTCTATGTTTTCTATGTTTTCTATGTTTTCTACGTTTTCTATCGCTTCTCGGCACCTCATTGCCGGTTTTCTCCGACCGAATCGCTCCCTGACAAATTTGATTGATTTCTATCAACGACAGCTTCCTCACCCATTATCCACCAGCAACCTCTCCACTCCACGCACATCTCCCCTCACATCCTCCACACACATCTCCCCTCACAACCTCCACCAACAATGGCCGCACAACCTCCACCAACATCGACCGGCTCGGCCAAGCTCGATGCCATGAAGGATGCCGTCGCTGCACAAAAGCCAGGTCAGCTCTCTGGCGCTGCCCTCTACTCCAGATTCGCCTTTGCTGGTGCCGTCTGCTGTAGCGTAACCCACGGTGCCCTCACTCCAGTCGATGTGTAAGTAAATGCCCTCAATGGATGGAATTGCCGTTGCGCGCATTCAATTGCCCGGACGCCATTATCTGTACAATCCGCCGAGCAAAACTAACAATTGCCTCCCCACCAGCATCAAGACGAGGATACAACTTGACCCAGCCAAATACAACCGCGGTCTTGTCGGTGGATTCAGGCAGGTCATTGCCAAAGAGGGTTTCGGAGCTGTCTGGACTGGTTTCGGCCCAACCGCTGCCGGTTACTTCCTACAGGGTGCTTTCAAGTTCGGAGGTTACGAGTTCTTCAAGGCCCTCTCCATCTCGCAATTGGGTCTTGAGACTGCTTCCAACAACAGAACCGCCGTCTACCTCGCCTCCGCCGCTGCCGCCGAATTCTTCGCTGATATCGCCCTTTGCCCTCTCGAGGCCACCCGTATCCGTCTCGTCTCGAACCCAACCTATGCCAATGGCTTGATCGGGGGTTTCGCCAAGATCTTGAAGAATGATGGTTTCGGTGCCTTCTATGCCGGATTCGGTCCAATTTTGTTCAAGCAGTAGGTGGCATAATACACGCTATGTATATGATTTGGACACTGACACGGCAATAGGGTCCCATACACCATGGCCAAATTCGTCGTCTTCGAGAAGGTCTCGGAAGCCATCTTCGCCCAGACTGACAAGGCCAACTTGTCCGGTGGTGCCGTCACTGGTATTAACTTGGGATCTGGTGTTATCGCCGGTTTCGCCGCTGCAATCGTTTCCCAACCCGCCGATACCATGCTTTCAAAGATCAACAAGACCAAGGGAGCGCCAGGTGAGGGTACTACCTCTCGATTAATCAAGATCGCCAAGGAGCTCGGTCTTAAGGGTTCATACGCTGGTATCGGTGCCCGTCTTTTCATGGTCGGAACCTTGGTATGTTTTGTCACTCTCTTATGGCGCATGGCCGTTGAAGAAGGAGTCGGACATTTTTGGTATAGAGTTGATCTTGGGAGTGTTCTCAACGGGATCGAGTCTGTGGAACTTCTGGCAATGCTTATTTGCAATAATGCGCCAGAAGTTTCAACGACCACTCCCTACTTGAATACTTGCTGCCAAGTTTTTGATGCCAGAAATATCCCGCCCTTGTTCAGCTTCGCTACGCCGTTGTTACTTGGCGACCATCGTGCTAACTACCACGTAGACTGCTGGTCAATTCGCTATCTACGGTGACATCAAGAAGGCCCTCGGAGCCACCGGTGGCGTCGAGATCTCGAAATAATCGATATACCAATGACAGTTTTTTTGGCTGAATCTCTCAAAAGTTAGACGTAGACACCTATTCGACTAGCCTTTAGAAAGATTTGGGCGTGGGATCTTTGCTGCGTTATAAGTCTGGTTCATATTAGCCTTACATGAGGCTGAAAATTCTTTCGACCCCTATTCATGCTTTTACCCTGATTTGCTTGCTTTGCTTATAGACTTGAACGGGTGTTCATGTGGGTAATGAACGGCACATGTATCATATGATTTTGCGATGAGGATTCTGCGATGCGCTTGCAGTTTAAGACTCGATTCACCACTCTACTCACGGTTTTTCGGTTCCTTTTCAAACGCCGCGATTCACAGTACATCCTACTGACTTTAAGCAGAGCTCGATAATTCGATGCCGACGTGACCAGCCACTAGCAAACCACACTCAATGATTGCGTTGATATTTTTTTTTTGTCGTTTCATGCGTAGGTCATTGTTGTCTCTGTTTTCTTGTGCGGCGGCGGGTATGGGGGGTCTTGTGATAGGTATGGGGTTGTGGGGTTTTGGGGTTGGTGGGTGGGGGGGTGTGGGGATTGGGGAGTGGGGATGTGTTTGGAGAGGTTTAGATATTTGTCTTATTGATAGGGATGGTTTGTTTTGAGCGGTTCTAGGGGTTGGGGATGGGAAATTGGGGTATCTGGAAGAGGAGGATTGATAGAAGGGAGAGCGTGGGATGGGATGGGATGGGCTTTGATAGGATGGAATCGTTGCAAGACCTGGAGTTGTGAATGCACTGTCATCTTGAGATGAAAAATTCCCGATCAACTTTCCATATTATTGACTTGTCATGGTTAGAAAGGTTTGTTTTCGAGGATTTTCGTTGGAGAGAGAGCATTAGTAAGAACACTTTTTCGTTTTGAGATTCATTGGGTATTTACGCCTTTATCCTTTCCTACTGTTTCCACGTAGATCTTGCAGTTATAAAGGAACAGCTAATACCTACATAAACTAAGAACCAACAAGGAAAAAGAATCATCTCCACACTATCCTCCAACCCCCAAACCAAATATCTCACGGATAAACAAATACTCTCCTTGAACTCCTTTTCGGAGCACTAGAACTAGACGGATATCTCTGTATCCTATTCCCCTTCTTCCGTCCTCGATCACCCCAAAAGAGTCGCGATAGGAAACCCTGCGGCCGTTGGAGACGAGGCGGTCGTTGTCTTTGTTCTATGGGTCTTATTTGCTCTATTGGGATTCGCCGTGCTGGTGGTTTGGTGGACTCACTGGCTTGCCATTGGTGGTGGGATTCTGTAAAAGCGACGCGTCTTATTCGTGGTGGTGGTGCATGGGTGCGGGTTTGGGTGTGAGGTTGGCGTTGGAGGGATGGTGAAGGGAGATGGGTTGGATGGGGTGTTTGGTATGGAGTGCGAAGTTGTATGTTTGGAGTTGGTTGGTGACGGTAGGCTTTGTAGTAGCATATTTCACACATTATTTGGGTAAGTGGTGGGAGTTTGTTAGGTGTTGAGGAAATTATTTTGAGCATTGGAGATGATATAAGGTTTGTATAGATGGAATGGAGTGTTGGGGAACAGTGAACCTGGTATGATTAGAGGCTATGAGATGGATTTGTGAGATGTGGATGTGATAGTAGGCGTTGATATTTTCTTTGTTGATATTGTTGGTGCGAATTACGAGAATTGTTGGACGAGATTGAAGGAATGTAGATTGTAGGTATGTCTTTTTATGTGAAATGAGAAGAAGCATCTTGTTCGGAGTGAGACGATGGAGAAGTGGTCATATTATTAGATGATTATCATGAAAAAAAATTTATGTTGGAGGGAATCGAGAGCCTAAGACAGCGAAAATGAGTTTAGAAAAGGGGCCATTCCGCATACAAAAGGAGACACCAACAATTTTGTACACGGAAGCTATTCTGAAGATTTCCTAGTTCTTTTTTCTCCATTTCTAATCCCACCGTATGGTATCAGTAGCCGCTAAGTTCTCTACTCCCAGAAAACTCATCCAAACCACTCACTACTAAAGAGAAAATTCACCACAACTGTACCGAGTGTCTGGTGAACAAAAAGGCAAAAAGAAATTAGCCGACCCATTGCTGATCAGGACCAAATGCGACGTTGACAAGACTCGAACTTGCGCTCCCGAAGGAAATAGATTTCGTGATGACCACTCCGTATAATGTCATTCTAGTCTATCGCGATAACCACTCCGCCACAACGCCTTGGTTGGGTCGAAGCGGGTGGTAATTGGTTATTATCGACTGTCTGCGTTGAGAGCTCTGAAACTTGAGAAACGCGGCGGGAGGAGACGCTAGCGTGGGGCCACGCGAAATTGAGATGAACTTTTCGAATCCAACAGTCAGAGATTGAACTTCATGTTTTGTACATTTCTATTATAAGAGGTCATTGGATATAAAATAATCGACGCAAAATTTGATTTTGAGTTGAAACAGAGTATCAATCAATACCTCGGACTATTCGGTAATTGCTAGCGATTTTTGAATAGTGCCCTAGAAAATAACCTGCGGCCGTAATATTAACGTGAAGGTACGCGGATTACTTACCAAGAAAGGCTATGTCCCTCGTAGCTCTAAGTGATATCTTAAGAGGTTACCGAGTTATTTTTAAAAAGACCTACTAGTTGGTAGGCTCGCCGTAATATCCGGTTAGTCGTCTCGTATCTAGAATTTATACCTAGGTTAAGCTAAATATGGTTTCTAGGGATATAAGGGCGGGTCGTTCAGGATATAGATATCCGATACGTCTACTAGAAGTCCCTTTAGCTTTAGTAATTAGATCTTCGTATAAGAGAGCGTCAGTATGTTAAAACCAGAGAGTAATCGTAATAAGTATATTAACCGGATAGGTGAATACTAAATCTCGATCTTTAATCTAGGCTATCCGCTTTCGCTGCTGTCCAATTATGGTGAGAAACCGTATAAGTTCGTAAACTATGGTTAAAGAGTGTGCTAAACGTTTTTCATTAAGACCTATGCCATGCCACCTTATCAATTCCTACTCTTTCCTCTAATTAAACCCCAAAAGCCCGGCCACCTAAAAACACCTAAGAACATGGAAAAGGTGAAAACGAACCTGGAGAGTCTGATTTATGAGAGATAACAAAGGAGATAGTTTTACGTCCGAGGTTTTGACGCGTGGACACGTGACGGGTAACTTGGTTGACAAACTCGAACTGGAAGACACGCAGCCCAGAATCATCTCTCTCCAATGTCGTTCGTTATTCTTTGAAATGCAGGAGGTTTCAATATGACCAATTCCATGGAATATACACCGACACCGACACGACACCCCCCTCCCCTAGAGCACCGCTTTTACCTGCCCTGATAAAACAGCGTCAGTCATCATAGGCATCCTCTCCAACGACGCAGCACGCGATAACTCAGAGATGATACGCAGGTCCGATCCCGCATCCCCAATAGACGTCCTTCCCAACCCACACTGCGGCGCATCCCGAATGCCTCTATGTGCTCATGCACGCAAGCAATCCTCTGCTCGGCTCCCTCTTTGTCGTTAGAAAACACAAGGCCAAGATAACCTGCTGGGCCGGGCTGCATGTCCTTGAGAGGTGCATAATGAATTTCATTCTTCCACGAGGGTGGAATGCCAAAGTGTACCTACTGAAGAGGTCTGGCGATCCCGGACACGATCGTGTTAGCAAGCTCGACGCTCAGGGACATGTCTTTCGGCTCTAGCGCAGCTCTGGTTGTTGATGTTCTTTGGACAAATATGAAGGCCAACTGCGGCGGTGGGACCCACGAGACCCATAAGATCGATATGTTGGTTGGAGTATAACTTTTTGAGGTCTTCTGAGCGTGGCTGGAAGTCGGCTCTTGAAGTCTGAAGGAATGTCGCATCTTTCTGCGCTTCCACCATGATGAAATCCGCAGCAATGTCGAATTATATGGCGAGATCCGCCTCTGGAAGTTCTTGTGCGATTCTTGCGATGTCTTTGCGCAATGCTCGGAATGCCAATTGTTCCATCTGAGGTTTATACTCAGGCAGAACGTACATTGAAAAGCTGCCAATTCCTTGCAGGCATATCTGGAATCGAACATCTTTGGCAATCACTCCTTCCAATTTGAGCGTTAGAAATGTTTGGCATGATGCAATGGCCTCTTCGGCATAGCCCAAACTTACATCCGGATGCGAGGCGATGGCGATGGCGTCGTTTCACCATCTGGAACAGAAGATCTTCCAACCCGGCCCGTGTTGTCCTCATGGCACTTTCCGCATCTATGGCTGGAAAGGATCCAACGAGGTGCGCTTTGACTTGGGTGAATTGATGCATTGTGTTGCTTGGTCTCGGTAATCGAGCGCGAAAGTGGTATTCGAGGACGAGACAAGAAAGTGAAAATGCGTTTGCAGCACGAAACCAGGCAAGAGCTGTTCTATTGAGCAGACAACGAATTTGGCAAAACCTTAGAGAGACCCCCTGGAACGAACTACCCCGCAAGTCCAGGTAACAATTGACTGAACCGCCAGACATTCCCTTTGACAATCGAACGGGTTGAGTTAACAGCTCAGCATGATGATTGTATCAACTTGAAATCGGATTCGGACTTTGCCCACGAGCTGGGGAATCGTTTGGTGCCAGATGGCTGTGCCGCCGAGCTATTTGATGCGTCCCACATGCGTGCTTAAGAATGTTCCTGCTTGATATTCTCAGCGATCAGGGGTCGAACCGTCCGTGCCGAACTGTCCGTGCCGAACCGTCCGTGCCGAACCGTCCGTACCGAGCCGTCCGTAGCGAGCTCGTTTGCAGAATGCAACTCCCCTGCGCACAACAATAGTGGCCTCGCGGTTAAAGGTTCTTCATGGCTTTCTTGGCGATGTATCAACAGGTGGTGGCCTCGCAAAGTGAGCGTATCGACACAATCGCTGCTGAGCTGTGACTGGTTGCTGCCCTTTATCAATAGACCACTATCGGTTCCTCATTGGGGAAAGTGGTCCATTCCTCCATGCGATGATGGCTGCAAGTCTTAGAATATTTCACAGTCCAAGGGTTGACGCATTTAAGGGATGGTTGCTGTCTTTCATATCAGATCAGATCACAACAGAAACTGGTATTTAACAACTTAGCTACAGGATAGGTCTCAAAACTTGCGTGATTTGAGCCTTGCCTCTTTGAACGCTTTTCTATTACCGAGTGCAGTGCCACTGCTCGCATCATCGCTTGCAGGCGTCGGCGTCAAGGACTGTGATTACAATTCACTGAGGGGCTTCAACATGAACATTCTGGAAATCCAGTCGATCAATTCGATTACTTCGAAACTACGATGGAAATGATTGATTTGAGAACAACGAGGCGTCATGGCAGGGCTTCGACATTTGGAGACGCTCTCGAAGGTGAACTACCATATTTTCGATCCTATAAACCAATCTCGAACTGACGATTACCGAAGGCCGGCTTCACCCTCCAGGTACGGACAGAACACTCAACGCAAACCCTCACCGTTTATGCTGAATCGAGCATGAAACAATCTACCCGGGCATCAGTAAGTCTGCGAAAATGGCAACTCGTGCAGGAGAAAATGCTTACCCATGATTTCTTCAATCTCTATGACAGTTGCACTTGGGAGTGTGAGTGCATTCAGAGCCTGTTACACATATTCCATCGAGAGCTGCAACGCCGCATAGCAAGCATTTGAAACCATTCGAGCAGTCCTACGAAATAGGAATTAGCAATTCTGTCATGTTGGCAAGAAGAGAACTGGTCATTCACATGGTTGTAGTTGCATTTTTCGCTAGCTGTTGCTGTTGCAGCCAAGCTGGCGAGTAGGATAAGAGATGGGAAGGCGAAGAGACGCATCCTTATAGCTGTTTGAGAGGATCTTGGATGAGATGAGATAGTTGGAAGTGGTTCTGCTCGCCGGAAAGCCATTCGCTTTATACCACCTCTCGCAGCTTACGTTTGCTATCTCTGGAAAATTAACTCTGCATATGAAAGTTTCCCAGATTGTGGAGGTGGATTCTTGTTCCGTGGCAGCTAGAAAGAGGAATACCATGCTCTGCTGTGAATACGGATTATTGTGTCGGATCCGTTGACCCGCATTCTCGAGTCTGCACAGTCGTCGTCGACAGCTTTCTGACCCAGTAAATAGACTCTGGGAGCTCGCCCGTAATTCTCACCTGATTTTTTTTACTTATTTATGGGAGATCCCTCCAAAAATGAAGTAAGGTAGTTTTTGCTGGGATTTGGATACCAAGGTAGCTTGGTATCGCTAAAATCTTCCGGGGATACGAACTATCCTGTGCAGTTCTTAGTCGTTAATATATTCCTAGACTCCTGACAACCAACTCGGCCAATCAAAGAATCATCGAGTATTCAATCGATGTCGGAATAACAACCCAAAAAATCACGCTCCGTGGTGTTGGTCTTGCTTCGAGTTTTCTGTCATACAAATACAGACTATTCTTCTCTCAATAGATGACTCGTGGTCGAAGCAGCGACTGTTTCCGATGGGATGACTTGGAGGTCATGTAAGGAATGATGAGCCTTGATACGAACTGGTAAACGAAGAAGACCATGTTGATAGGTCGGGAACGATGCTCCGTGCCATCCTTGCGAGGTTTGTTAAATCAACAAGACTATTTTGAATCCCATCTTCATTTGCGGGGAAAGCCAACCTCAACTCCACGTTCATGTATGTATGAGCTGATTGATGCAAACAGCATCGGGAATACATTACATAATGCCAATAATATGCGAAGCCCAGCTCGGCCTTGGCCTCTTGGTACGAAGAAATGGTAGGCGAATGCCGTGGTAAACGAGGTTTTGCGTTGATTCTGACAGTAGGGGCTTGTTCATTTTACCTTGACGACGATAAGCTATCATGATTGCTGTCTGCGGCCGAGTTTAATACTCGTTCCCTTTTTTATGCATATTTGCACTAATGCATTCGAACAGGATCGGTACTATGTTCAGGCGAATTTGGATTTGATCATGCTCAGCTTTCCTTGCTCTTCCGCATTCTGGTTCAGTAGAATTCATTCATTCATTAATGGTCTGAAGCTACTAGTAGGATGGCATTCGCTTATTTAGTGGGAGCAAACGGGTCGAGTTTTGCTGTTTGCCCTGCAGCAATTTTACTACGCGATGCTATGGTTGTACTCCAGGACGGGTTTTGAAAAGAAAAATGCTACATCGCACGAGGGGAGAGCAACCTGAGAATCCCGCGTTGCGAGCCCAATAGTGGCTCTGGCTGGGTATGCCACATCTGAACATGAAAAGAGGGCTTTAGATCTATCGCGATCGATCAAATCAGCTGGAGGGTCTCGGCAGACGACCCACACGTAGGAACCGATTCGAGGCCAGAATTTCCTGCTTTGCGACTCCCGTCTCTCACAGACGGAATGTTTGATCGCCAAGACTTTCGGGTGCTCTCCTAAAGTTTATGTGTCGCTGTCCAAACTTGGCATAAAGGCGGGGAGCCATGTATGTGCGTATACCGCGCTGTTGGAATTCAATCCTATACACGGCATAACAGTAGGTAAGAGTAACTCGGACAAGCTCGTGTTGCAATACTAAAGATTGCTTCCGCCAAGTTTGCCACTAACATTCCTGAATGCAGAAGAAATCGTTCATTTCACCACCGAGCAAGCGACATGAAAAGGAACATCTGGCCTTATATATCGCGGCCATGCTAATGACAGTCTTTCAATCTGCGTCGGCGGTGGTATCCGATCTTCTCTATCTAGACTGGGAAATCGATTTGTGACAGGAAATTCGCGTATACACTTGTATGGTCGTTTAACAATAAGGGTAGCACACTTATTGGCCCACTTACTAGTGTTTGCTACTAGCTTTTGGTCCTCATCGCTAATCGGCACTGAGGTTCCACGAGTTGGGCGGGAGAGCCGTATACCAGGTATGCGTACGACTTGCAAACCTGGGACCCTGATACTGAACAGCCTCTAGAAACACAATGTGCTTTGACATCGCCAATCACGCCTTTTGTGAAAAACTCATTGGCTCAGACCCTGGAGACTCTCTGTCCCGACATGTCTTCATCTTGCAGGAAGCAGGAAGTGGGATGCTTGAAAGCAACGCATATTAGATGGGATTCATTCTCGATAATGCAGGACTCGTCAGTTGATAGCTACCGTCATGAGTTTCTCCTCATCTGCCGAATCAGAAAAATCGCCCCTCGAGCTCACAAGCATTGGACCTGCTGACGCAGAAAAATGCCAGACCACCATTCCTCACATGAAACCGGCCGACGGAGGTCCAGCGGCATGGAGGATTCTTACTGCGGCCGTCATCTTGGAGTCTCTTCTATGGGGCTTCCCCCTATCGTTTGGGGTCTTCCAAAATTATTATGCCCGTCTCCCGCAGTTTGAGCAGAATCCGTATATTGCTGTAGTGGGAACTGTTGCTACTGGTATTTGTTATTTGGGAGCGCCTGCGGTTGTGCTGTTGATGAATTGGTTTCCAGGATGGGAGCGGGTTTGGATTTGGGTTGGGTGTAAGTCTTCGCCTTGAGCGCCCCAAGTCGGTCTGCTGACATGTTTGGACAGGGCCGTTATGTTTGGGCGGCCTCGTGGCAGGCTCTTTCGCAACGACTTTGACAGCTCTAATCCTCACCCAAGGAGTAATGTACGGCACTGGATTTGTCCTATTCTACTACCCAACCATCCATTTCGTCAACGAATACTGGATCGAGCGACGAGGCTTCGCGTTTGGAACAATGTGCGCGTCCTCAGCTCTTGCCGGTATAGTCTTTCCCTTCACTCTTGAAGTCCTCCTCTGCAGATACGGCTATCCTGTGACGCTTCGAGTGCTGGCCCTGAGCCTAGGAATTCTGACTGCGCCGGTCATGCCTCTCCTAATACCTCGCGGTTCGACGTCTGAGTACCACTCTGCTACTGCGCCAAACGAATGGCAATGCTTAAAAAATGCCAACTTCTGGGTTTTCTCGATTGCAAATGCCATCCAGAACTTTGGATACTTCTTTCCAGGGTTATTTCTTCCATCGATCGCCGCATCCGTCGACCACAGTGCAGCTGAGGGAGCACTCCTCGTGGCCATTCTCAGTATCGCCCAAGCATTGGGTCAATTCGGCTTTGGTTACGCATCTGACCGCAAAGTTTCCCTCAACATTCTTATTTGGACATCATGTATCTGCTCTGGTGCTGCAGTGGTATTTTACTATCTTGCGCCCAAGACAATGCCCTGCTTAATCATCTTCTCCCTCACCTACGGTTTTTTCGCGGGAGCATGGATCTCATTGTGGTCACAGATGGGCACAACAATCTACGACGGAAAACCACCAAACACTCTCGTCTCCCTCAGTTTACTCTGTTTCGGCGCTGGCATCGGCAACATCGCAGCTGGCCCGATCAGCTGGATATTCATGATTCTACGATGGGACAGACCGGGAGCTCATAAGTACGATCTTGTCATGTTATTCACAGGTCTCTGCATGACGTTTTCTGGAGGCGTGGTTTTAGTTGTGCAACTATGGCGCGGGGCAAAGGCACGTCGCGCAAAAGGTAGGGACGGGAAGAAACGTTGTACGGAAAATATATTGGTGACTAGGCTGCGCGATCGAGCCAATGGGTGAATTTTTTGGGGAGGGCAGATTTTTGGCATGGTAGGTTTCACGACGCTACTCTAGCTTTTGACAGGTTCGAGGGCTAACCTGTTTGCAGGGACATATTACTGGCTATGCTTGTAATATAGAAGGCCAGGGTTGGGGAATGTGAAAAGAATTCAGGGACCTAATGAACATTTCGGAAACGCACATTGGGTATCAAAGTATATTAACCTCATTCTAGTATAGCTAGATAAGGTGCACTATGTAATTAATCGCCGCAATTTCAAAAAAGTTGTGCAAACCTGCAAGGTAACTGCTAGCCTTGTCCTTGCCTTACATGATCAACGATTTCAATCGACTGACTCTGAAAACAAGCACATTTTAATCTGAGTTCCAGGGAGTGCTTTCGCATCGTCGATCAAAAAAAGAAAAGGTCATTGCGCTACCCAGGACCTAGTCATCATCAGCTACCGTTGGCATTGGTGAAGGTTTCTAATGTACTCGAACCTGGATCTCCAGCTGGCATTCACATCACCTTGAAGAAGGCTTATGCAAGGCTGGAATGATCTACTTGACGTTCGTAACAACTTTTTGCAAATAAGTTGCGGATTTTAAGGTACACTAGTGGTGCCATATGAGTTTCTTCATGCTTGAGTTTAAGGCTGTTTGGTTACGAAGAGAATGCTCCGAGAAGTTGGTATATGATATAAATGAATACTGAATTGAACAAGCTCCCGTTTTGGGAACGTTGGCGGATTTTTCTTGCTAAATATATGGATCGTTCAACCTGATTCTCTTTTGCCTTATGAGTCAATATTTAGCTGTTCTTCTATCAATCGGATTTTGGCAGTCTCGCGAAAAGTATGGTATTCTCGGTCACGATCGGGTGAGGCTGCATTAGTCATGTGGAATTTTTTTGATAAGATAAGACTTTCAATAATTGTAACTCACGAACGATTCAGAATCATAGTATTCGTATAAGGACAGACATTCCCTGACAGCTCCGATTTCAATAAGATAAAGTCACGTGCTAGTTGACTAAAAGTCAATCTTCTAGATCTCAGCTACCTCAACCTCTTCCCATCACTTTTTCATCCAACTTTTTCCCCAATCGCATCATGTCCATCGCTAACATCCATCGGTCATTTCGAAGGAGAATACTGTCCGCAATCGAGTTTCGTTCGTACCTGGACCGCCATGTCCCTTCGCTTGCTCAGTCATCAGCGTGCAGCTATGGCTGACAAGAGCCACATAACTTGGCGGCTCACCTGTACTTGATCTTCGTGTTCTTCAATCTCCTCTGTTGCTTTCTCGAGCGTGATGGCACCTCTCTCCATTTCCAACCTTCTCCATACTTTTCATTTACGCGTTCCACCCTTACCTGTCAACGTCGCCTTGCTCATCTTCCTGCAGCGCTCCATACCTTGAACGGCGAAGGTGAAAATGAATTCGGAAAACGACTTGTAGGGGAAGGCGAAGTATGCTCTCATTATCCCTATCATTCTAATCATCATGGCCCTGGAACTCTTCCCAAATGGTCGTTGGCAGAATCCCTCGGCGGTGCTTGTCAGCCTACAAATCGTCTTCATCAGCATCGCCACCATCTGTGTAACCCTACGACTTTATGCACGCATATCGTTGAAAAGAAGGATTGCAATAGATGACATCTTCGTAGTCATCGGCCTGAGTTTAGCAATTGCCCGCGCAGTGGTGGCATCTCTTTCCAGCCAGTCTGGCTACGCATCTCGCGAGGGACCAGAAGCAGACTACCAGATCCCTTATTACACGCATTACTTTGAACGACGGCTTTTTTATGCGTTGAGTGCATTTTTCATTCGTGCTGGGGTTCTCGTCTATTATCTTCGACTGTTTCCGACCGCCTTAGCCAGGCTACGACAAAGCAGCTGGGTGCTCTTGGCTTTCAGCTTGGCGCAGATGCTCCAACTTGTCATCATGCTGGCGTATTTTTGCAACGATCTGGAGCATCTGTATCGAGGGAACATCATCGGCTATAGTAATCCGAGATGTTCCAATGCCTACGCCTTCACCTACTCCGGCGCGATTGGAGATGCTGCCATCGATTTCTTGATCTATGTTCTTCCGATCCCTTATGTCTGGGGCTTGCGCAGGCTCCGGCTGGATCAGAGAATTGGGTTGGTGTTTGTCTTTGGAATAGGGATTATTGCATGCGTTTTTGCCCTCCTGCAGATCCCCTTCATCATCAAAAATTATCGATACAATCCTATCACCAAGCAAAGCTATTTCGGAAGCCAAGTCTCACTGTTTATCGCAATTGAACTTGCCCTTGGACTCGTTGCTGCATCGCTGCCTGATCTCCACGGCTTGATCGCTCGGAGTGTACCTGGTTTCATGGGCGTGTTCAGACACACGGACGATTCTTCCAGTGAACACTCAGATCCTCAACGCGAATTTGGCTCGAACAACTTGGGCGAAAATGAGACACCCGGCGTCGTATCAATCGGGGGCGGCATTAGAACAGGAGGTGAGGGCATCGGTTGGGCTGGAGTTGGGAGAAAAATCAAGAAACCAGACTGGCTCAGAAGCAACCATGAGAGCCTGTTCAGGGACTCTCCACATTCGACCATGATGACACGAACTCGAAGAGACGGGTCATCGGAACGTAGGGAGATCCAAAGAGATGTCATCGAGGAAGTAATTTTGACAGAGAGCAATGGTGGAGCAGTTGAGATTGCGAAAGAAGTTGTGATTCTGGAGAACGAAAAGGTTGGGACACCACCTGGATGAAAACAAACTTTGGACGACATGAGCCCAAGATGAATGCGGGGCAAGGGGATTCGGTGCCGACATGGACTGGCCTCATCCATGGCTCCGATCCTCGAAAAACCAAGTAACACTCGTCGAAATTGACAAGCTCATTTCTCTCTTTTCAATGTCGAAACGAAGCCGCGCATCCCTGTTGCTACCTGGAGCTTTGCGACTCTTAGGATATATCGAATCAAGCTCGTCACCGAACGTCAACTGGTCTCGTTCCGGAAGAAAGTGACCATGAATGGACCAAGATTTTGCTGCAAGTTGTCCCGTCCCTCTTCACTAGCTTCACCTTTTGGATGATTGGGCATGGTACTTTCGACTCGCAGCTATGGTTATTCGCAATATTCAATTTCGTGTTTGTGACGTCTGACGTCATCAACTAATTGCAACTACTTGTCTTGCACAATCGTGAGATAGTCGAGACGATGGAGGAAACAGGAGTCGTTCATCTATTTGGGATGATGAGCTTGATGAGTAAAGAGACGAAGACGGTGGGGTAGGGTAAGGTGTAGGCTACTCGTTGGCCTCTCCTCGAAAAAGGTTCCGAGGAGAAGATTGAAAGAGTATACCATCTTACTTCAGGTTTCTTTTGGCAGGAAGGAGGGTTGAAGGTGAATGGCAATTTTCTTGGACTGACGTTGCTCGCTGTACTCGACACAGCTATAAGAAGACTTTGACCAGAGTTTGTTCTATACACACAGCCAGAGAACCAAAGCAAGCCGTCTCAAACTAGAAATCAAACCTGATTCCGCCAAACATCATGTCAACATTCGAGGGTTCCACAAGCCCAACTCCAGCAAATGCTCCTTCCACATCCCCACGGGATCCATCTTCTGCTTCAATTCAGCCACCCCAATGGTTTTATTCACACCATATAAATACGGCTTCTCATTCGCAAAACAATTAGTCTCTTGCTCATCCGGAAGCTTACCATGCAAAATCAAGTTTTTCGCAATAGTATCAGTACAATTCGATGTATCCCGCGACGAATGTCCATATCCATGATGCACAATCAGCCTTGCATTCTTTCCCATCTCTGCCAAAAGTCGTCGCCCATTTCGTAACGGTGTGGCAGGGTCGTAGGTTTCTGCGATAAGCAGGACTGGGTTGCGAAGAGTGTGATTCAGATTTCCACGATATACTTCTGCGGGCGCGGACCAGTATTTGTTGAAATGGCGACAGGGGAATACATTGCCGAAACGGGAATTACCTGAAATCCATGCTTTTGCACTCATATTGGCCCAAAGAGAATTCCACCAGACGAGATCTTGCTCTGGGGCATCGTAAGAATCGGTGCAGATGACTAGGGAGCCTAGTTCTTCCGTACGAAGCCTTGTCCCCGCAATGGAAGGCCTTGCTGGATTATACTCCCATGATTGTTCGAGGAAGATGGACGCGAGGGTCGCATTGCCGTGTTCTAGCTCATAGAGCATTTGCGCTAGGGCAGGCCAGGATTTGGCGTTGTAAAGGGCTCCGTAGATGCCCCCAATGAGTTTTGAGTAGGTGATAAGTGATGGACCATCAGTGACAGTATAGCCAACTATGGGTCGCGGGATCAGGGACGTGATGAGGTCCTCCATACGGTTTGCCAGGTCGTGAAGCTTTACACTTTGTCCATCGCTCGATTTGGCCAAGGCGCAATGTTCTGGCCCAGCATTAAGACATTTGCCTAAGACGCCATCGTGCCATGCGTCTGTTGCGTTGTCAAGTGCCGTCCATCCAAAACCTCCAAGTAATCGGTGGTCTTTGACGTATTCCGTTCCATCCAGAATCATTCTTCCAACGCTCTCAGGAAACATGTTCGCATATGTCTGTCCAATCCCTGTTCCATAACTCACCAGATACCCCGTCAATTCTTCTTCTCCTAATGCTTTTCGAATCTCCTCCATATCGCGAGCAACAAATGCAGTCCCAACAAACCTCGCAATGTCACCATGTATCTCTCGACAAGCCTTGAAAATGGCATCATTCATGGTATCAGCTAGTTCTAACTGCGCCCAAGGCGAAGCAGAAACCTCGCGGTATTGTCCTGCGAGTAGAGACCAACGATCGCGATCAGCGTTATAGGGGAAACATGATACGGCAGGAAGAGAGGCATTGACACCTCTTGGATCCCAGCCTAAGACATCGTATTTACCTCCGCTAAGCCGAGTGGATATATCTTCGGCTGCACGGAAGGCGTAGCTTGTTCCGCTTCCGCCTGGTCCGCCTGGTTCGATCACGATTGTACGCTCGCTCTTTTCGCCTGCGTGGCAGCTTTTGCTGCGACTTAGACCCGAAACTTGGAGTTTTGTGACTGCGAGACGTACGATTCGGGGATTCGATTTGTTGGTGTAATCTAGTGGAGCGTCGAGATAGCCACAGAGATATATAGGACGGCCTGAGTATGGGTCGTCTTGAGGTTGAGTGGAGTTTGTTGATTTGTTACCCCATATCCAGTGGGCTGGATTAGGGTCGACATAATTTGCCCATGTCTTTTCCGGTGTTGTGTCGTTTAGTGGTGGAAGTATGGATGCATTTGTGCATGGAATGAAATGAAAAGCATCTCCAGGTCTCGGGAAAGTTCCGTATGGAGAACTCTCCTCAGAAAGCCGTGGTGTGTGAGTTCTCAATAAATCTAAGACGCTACAAAGGTCAGTTAGAGATGCTCTCACAATCCCTAAGGTCTTCGCATGGCTCGAATCCTTAAAAAAGCCGCGATCAAAGATCCACAGCAATAGATTTCTAGCAAGCTCAAAACCCCAGATCTCCAAATCTCATCGATATCCATCAAAAGTAGTATACGCCAAAGAAAAGAAACTTGCGGAACCTACCCAAAGGCCCCGTTAAGATAAAATATTAAAGCAATGCAAGCGATCTTGATTGCGACTGTCAAGGCCAGCCGGGATCTGCTCAATCGTCTGCTTTCTCCTTGAACTAGTGGTGATTCTTTCACCATATTGTATCCCGGAGGTTTCTTCATGCCGGAGAAAGTCTCGTAAATTCGTATAGCAAAGGTGATGAAGAGTTTAGGCCCCGCCTCCGACCCCTCAAGACAACAGTGTGGAAGCGTTCCCTTGGTCACGCGTGATTTGATAGCAAAGCTGTAGCATGTTACGGATGGGGTCTTTGAAGAGGTGAAGCAGAGTGAGAGGAATAGAGTAAGGTGTCGTGCATTGAAGAGGAAACAAGAGGGATGAAATGGAAGATCTGGAGGTCGGGATGTAGATTTCCCGATATAGCGATTGCACTAGGCTAGAAAAGGAATCTCGCCGATAATCTCGGTACTAGTAAGGACGCGTCGCGTTTTGGCGTCTCGTTCTGAAATATTCACCGTTTTGGATGGCGGTACTCAGTCTACCGCACGCTATCTCTCGCTCCCTAAGATATTCAGCTTCAATTTCGTGGATTTCGCTCTGTGCTAATCTTTGCTGGGACTGAACGATTGCTGTTTATCCTCTATACTCATCTCCCTCGAATCAAATTTCACATAAAATATTCCACCTGCAAGGCGTCTCCAAAATCATTCGGGCTAATCTCTTCCAGCTCATTAGACTCCGAAGGGTCTCTCCGATATGAGTCTTTAATTTTGAGAACGATACTGATCAATATCTGAAAAATTCGAGATTTGTTCAGCGAGAAATTTATCGATATCGATACGCCAGTGGACTTTTGATATGTAAAAGGAAGTGTCCTCAATAACGTCGCTGGTACCACCCACCCTTACATGAGTTCATTGGCTCTTCGATGCAGGGTTGAACCAAAGACCTGATGGTAGATTACTCTTAGTTGCCTTGTCGTGAGTATAACGGAGATAGCCACCCCGCATGCCGCGCTATTCAAACGAGTTGCGGTATGAGTAAGCCCTCATTCACGAGCTTTCTTACAGATTAGCCAATCCAAACCAGGTCATGAACAATGTCGTCGACTTTTCAAACTTAGCGACGCATTCATGAAACGAAAAAGCTGGGGAAATAAGTACCCCCGCGGACTTGCAACTTCCCCAGCTTACCAGCCAAGGATTAGTGATTGAAATTACCCGGCACAAGCTGCAAAGTAAGCATCTAACCCAGAGGATGACTAAACGACGAGTTTGCCAATCAACCCTTCAGCATTGTGCAGCTCGAACCATAAGAAATTGCTATAAAGCCAGCCATTAAGGACGTCAATCTACTTTCAAGCAATTGAAACACCAGAATTGACAAATATGACAACCTACCACAATCTCACCGTCGCCCCCTCAACCACAATCTTCTACCGAGAAGCTGGAGTCTCATCATCGCCAACAGTGCTCCTGCTCCACGGTTTCCCTTCCTCTTCAGTCCAATACCGACACCTTATCCCCCTCCTCGCAGTGAAATACCACGTCATAGCCCCAGATCTCCCTGGCTATGGTTTTACCACTGTGCCAAATGACTACAAACATACCTTTGATAACCTAGCCATCGCCACATCTTCCCTCCTCATCGCCCTCAAAATAGACAAGTTTTCAATGTACATATTCGACTACGGCGCACCCGTTGGAATGCGTCTCGCCACCGGTGGGAAGTTCCAGATTCAGGGTATCGTAAGTCAAAATGGAAATTGCTATGATGAAGGCTTCGGACAGGAATTCTGGGCTCCGATTTTCGCACTTTGGAAATCCGAAAATGGAGAAGCTGAAAGAGAATGGCTCCTCACGAACTTCCTGACGCTGGAAGCAACGAAATATCAATACACCCAAGGTGTTTCCCCGCTATTACTCGATAAAATCGCGCCGGAGACGTATACATTCGATTTCGAGCATATCGCGCAGACATCGGGCAATGTGGAAGTTCAGCTTGATTTGTTTTATGATTATCGTAGTAATCCGCCTCTTTATGCTGGGTGGCAGAAGTGGTTAAGGGAGTCAAAAGTTCCGGTCTTAGCGGTCTGGGGTGAGGGTGATCCTTGTTTTATTCCACCTGGCGCGAAGGCTTTTGAGAATGACGCTAGGAATCCAGAAGTGCATTTGTTGGAGGGGGCAGGTCATTTTGCGTTGGAAACGCATTTGGGCGAGATCGCGGGACTGGTGGTTGATTTTCTTGGGAGGAAAGTAGAAAGGGAGTGAGGACAATAACGTGCCTCTGTAAAATGCTGCAACCCTTCGGTCGAAAATGTGAATATTTGAATCTGTGCCGAATGCGCTTGTGCCTCTGTGGACTCGCCTTTCTTATAGGCAGTGATAATTTGTGAGTACCTACGAATTCCGTCTGATTTCGAGTAAATCAGAGGCGCTTACATGTCAGGACAAAGACAGGACAAGAAAGCAAGAGCAGCGAGGACGAGCCGAAGAAGACGACGACGGAGGTATTGGTGAGTTTGAGGAGATGCTCCATTGTGAGGCCGAGCCATTGCGGACTGATAATACCAATGGTTTCGGCAGATACAATGTGCTTTCGAGTTCTGCGTATCCGTGGCGTCGGATGAATTCCTGGAACTATCCATGTCGCTGTCGCGAGAAGAACTTATAGGACTCGGCGCAATGAACAGGGGTCATGGTCACGTGTGTATAGATCGGCCTCCCCGCGGTCAAACTTTCCACCATCCTCGGCATCTCACATCCCAAGCTCTTCGGGAGTCGGGATTCGACCTCAAGATGGAGCAATTGGTCCCTGTTGGTGCTGGAGCTCCCAAAAAATACCCATCTGGCTGCTGTAGATATTCATCTTGAATTTTCCCCTTTCCGGTCTTTCTACTTTGTACTCCTACCTCTTCATTTCTCCTTTTCAGCAGCGATCATCTCAGAAGTTCTTAACTTCTACATAACTTCGCAAACGTCAATCGGTAAAATGGCGGAAGAAGCAAAGGCACAAGTCGCTTTAAATGACTTCCCAAATATTTTCTCCCTTAAGGGCAAAGTGGCAGTAGTTTCAGGCGGATCTCGAGGTCTCGGTCTTCACTCGGCCTCCGGCTTAATGCAGTTTGGCTGCTCCAAGGTCTTCATCACTTCTCGCAAAGCCAAAGCCTGCGAAGAGGCATGCGCAGCTCTGAACGCTCTCCCAAACAAAGCACCTGGAGCCATTGCTATCAGCGTCCCAGCAGACAGCAGCAAGATCTCGGAAATTGAGAAGTTGGTTGCAGAGGTGAGGAAGCATACAGATCATGTCGATATTTTGTTCGCAAATGCGGGCGCCACTTGGGGAAGTACCTTTGATAAACACCCTGAGGATGCGTTCTCCAAGGTCATGGATTTAAATGTCAAGTCTGTGTTTTACACTATTCAGAAGTATGTCTCCATTCCCTCTTTGCTACAGTGATGCAAGCTTACGGACAATAGATTCGCACCTCTTCTCGAAGCCAAAGCCACGAAAGAAGATCCTTCCCGCGTCCTCGTTACTGGCTCCGTAGCCGGCATTGCCATCGGCTCCGTCCTTAACGCACAATCCACATACTCTTACTCTGCCTCGAAAGCAGCTGTCCTACACTTGGCTCGCAACTTGGCCGTTGAGCTCGGTCCAAGGAATATACTTGTCAATGGCATTGCTCCTGGCTTTTTCCCTAGCAAAATGGCGAGTGGAATCATAGCGTCAGTTGGTGGTGAAGAAGAATTGAGCAAGAAGAACCCCAACGGACGTCTCGGACGGCCGGAAGATATCGCTGGTATTGTGGTATTCTTGTGCTCGAGGGCTGCTGGACATGTCAATGGAGACACCGTTGTTGTGGATGGAGGCAAGATGATTGCAGGTGAGATTGTTTATATGCTTTGTAAGGAGGCGACGGCTAACAATTTTTTAGGTTCTAGGCTATAGATTGACAGTCGGTAAAATGTGTATCAATACGATGAGATACAATATATTATATAAATCCAATTCAAGGCCTACTGAAAAGTGTCTGCATCCTTCCACAAAAGTTTGACTTGTCAAGCACCTTTTTCGACACAAGCATTATACGAAGGCATATATGACACGCCAGATTTGTTGACTCGCTGGGAAGAGAGCTTCAACAAGACTTCAGTATAATCTGGCACGCCTCGTCACTTCTCTCACACCATCTACCATCAATTTCCAAAGCTTAGCTGGCATATAACCTGTGGAATTCGATTAGCCCGCCATCTGACCATGTCAATACCTGCCTCTACACCTGTCACAACATTGGTCGCCATATTGCGGCAGCCCAAATACCCAAACGGGCTCAACGCACAAGAACTCGTTTCAACTTGGATCGAATTACATATGATCGAGATTGCGGGCCCTTTAGACCCCAAATAAAATGTAGTAGAGATGACGCCCATTAGTGAGTCCCTGGTAACCCTCATAAGTATATATGCACCGATTTAGTTTGGCTTCACATATAGTCCCTTATCAGATACCAAGAGATTTGGCGAGGTATATTGTAGACAAGCTTGAAGGACATTTTCGTCAAGATGCAGCTGGCAGGGTTACACGCCATGAAACTCCCATGCATATGGAATTTTCGCATATGTGTCAGAAAGAGGGTGTTTAGTCTTGTGCGGATCATGACAAGAAGTATATCAGCTTATGCTTTACACACGCAAAATCTAGAGGAAGCAGAATTGGGTGTGCAGCTACCACTCGACTGTAGGCGGGTAAGTTTAGATAGCGCCCCGTTTTAGACTAGCTTGATCTCAATCACGATTTGTCATCTGTTCTGATACAGAGGCCGCCACCACCTTTGGCGGTCCTGATTTCTTCGTCCTTCAACATTATCTCGCAAAATGCATGAAATTGTGACTTTGCAATTTGGTAATCAAAGTAATTACCTGGGAACGCATTTTTGGAACGCACAAGTAATATGATCGATGCGTATGATTTTGATCGCGTGCTGATTTTTCGCACCAGGAATCGTATTTCACGTACAGCGGCGATGAAGAATCGCAGGTTGATCATGACATTCATTTTCGGGTATTATCCTCTCTGCTATTAGACTTAGTTTCTGTTCCTCGCCTTTTGAAGGGTTGTCTGGATAGTATGCTGATTTTCTGGACAGCCCGGCGTTGCCGCCGATGGTACTGATACCTTTACGCCGCGGACCGTCATCTACGATCTCAAGGATAATTTCGGAACCTTGAGGCAAAGGAATGCTTTGTATGAGCTTCAACAAGACTCTGCTACGCAATCAGGAATATGGTATGTCTTCACTTGGTTGCTGGTGAGCCTCTCCCGAAAGACCCAGCTTGGGGCCATCATTTTCTCCAAATCTTCAGTAGAATGGCGAAAACTGACTTACTCCACGAAGGAATGCTGCTCCCATAACGTTGGCTCCGATAGCTCCGATACCCCAACATGAATACCAGCTCAGCTTGGATACAGGTGTCGCTCCACCTCCGTTGTCGTCGTCCTCTGTTCGATTTTGGTCGGACTACAATCGCGTCTTTTATCATCCGCGTTCATTGGTTCAATTGAATGTCCCGACTGCGCATCTTGCTGCGCCAAATCCCAACCAGCTATCACCTTTTGATAGATGGGATGTTGGTGAGGACTTATTCGCGACAGAAGATCTGGAACATGAACTGCTCGATCGCGATTTGAGGCCGTTCGTTGAAGAGTGCGATCAAATGCAGGGGTTCCAGGTCATTGCTGGAGCTGATGATGCATGGGCTGGATTTGCGAGCAAGTATCTTGAGGCGCTGATAGATGAGTTTGGACGAAAGAGTGTTTGGGTGTGGGGTTTAGAGGAGGCCAGACAGGCGGGTAGGGTAAGTTCTACCTTATCGAGACAGAAAAATATCGGCTCTGATCTTATTTGTTCTTACAGGAAAAACGTCTCCAGCAGCTCATCAACACATCGAGGTCCTTCCAGACCCTCGCATCTCAGGCCTCACTTTACATACCTCTATCTAACATCCCATCGGGCATCTCACCATCATACCTCAATCTCTCAACAGACTCAGCATGGAACACATCAGCCTTACAAGCTGCAGCTTACGAAAGCATAACCCTCCCCTCCCGTCTCCGTTCCACAAACGGCCCACGAGGTACCATGTCCGACTTCGAACTACAATTCACAAACGAAGTCAACCGAAACATCCTAGAGGTAGAAATGACCGCCAAAGATCCAAACACCTACACAGAACCCACAACAAACGGCATAACCGATCATCGCATGACCAACGGAATCTCCGAAGAAGACGAAGCACCCAAAGAACCCGAAGCCCTCGACATCAGATTCTCCAAAAACGAAAGAGGCGGAAACAGACGCAAACATATATTCTCCCGTATAAATGTATGCCGAGGTACTTGGCCCGCCCATTCAGAATCATCACCACAAACAATTATTCAAACTTTTGAAACTCAACTCCTCTTCAACCTCCCCAGTAGTTTCCCAGAAATCTTCAAGTATCCACGTCACTTACCCGGAGAATTCGGTACCGAGCGTGATTTACCCGTGTACACGATGCAGGCACCGACAAACGGATTAGCGACACATACAGCACTTTCCAGCTCGACCTCCGTGGTGCATCGGATCCGAGGGTTGGCTGAGATTGTGGGGAGGGTTGTTGGTGTTGAGGAGAGGGAGGGGTTGAGGAGTGATTTATTGAGAGTTGGGGAGGAATATGTTGATGGGTGGGATAGTGGGAGTGATGAGGATGATGACTGAATGATGTTGATGAATAAAGCCCCATTTACAGTCAGCCATGAACCAACATTCACCACAGACTTTTAGAAGGAAAGAATCCTGGTGGATTTGCGGGGACTTTGTTTTTGCTGGTTTGTTCTTCCTTCAGCTTGCCTGTCCCAGCGCTGGCATAGCGTGCACTATTCATGTCCGCCAAGCCAGCAGTAGTTTCCCTAAGATCTGCTATGTTATCCAATACATTACCAAGTCTATTAAGCTCAGATCTACCAAGTTCATACAAAGTATCAAAAAAAATCGTTTCAGATCTTCAATCCCACATCTTCTTCTCAAAACAACATTACATCACACCTCCCCTCCCCTCCCCACTCTACTTCTTAACCCTAACATACATCAAACTCAACCCCATGACCGGTTCCATCTCACCCCCCTGATCCAGCATAGGCTTAAACTTATCAAAATCGTAATTCGCCGTAATCTCCCATTTCTGTCCCTTCTTCATTTGTCTCGTCTTCATTTTCGCAGGATCGCACGTGGTCTGGGAACTGATATGTTTCTCAGCGCTTCCAGGAATTTTCATGGCGGTGGGGGCGTTGATGTATTCGGGTGTTTCGCCGTAATTTGCTGAAGAGTCGCAAATTGTTTGACCGTCAGCTTTAAGGACGAGGGAGACGCCGCCGTCGTGGAGGTGGGACATTAGGTCCATTATTTCGCCATCAAGATTGGAGGTCCAGGTTGCAGTGCGGGTGAATGTTCCTGTTATAGTTGTTAGTGGGATGCGTGGAGATGCAGATGCGAATACTGACCATTCTGTGCGGTGGGCGCGAATTCGCTGGTCAAACAGTTTGTGATGTCAAGCCAGACTGGAACAGCCTCGTCCCAATTTTTTGGAGATTCGGGGATAATGTCATATGTCGTGGTGACATAAACGACGACATCCTTGTCCATGGAGTCGTTCATCAAATCGACATTGTAGGTGAATTTGTCTTCCTTCTTTACCTTATACCCAACCTTGTCATTGGCAAATTTGTCGAAGTGAATAACAGTCCTTTCGTTTCCAGAAGCCCAGATGCGCTCAGAGTTGGTTGCAAGCAAGTTCGCGGCAACATGAGGGAGTGAGAGATCCCGATCCTTGCAGGTGACATCCTGACGGCCGGGACCTTCGTTGAAGAGAACAATGTGATGAAGCCACATGCCCTTGCTGATAGGGGCTTCCGTACCATCTGGGAACTCCAACCCGGCTTGCAAACCGACTATTGTACAGGCTTCGCATGGCTTCTCGACGTTTGATTCGGGATAGTTGAAGATACCACCCCCCTGGCCGACGACATTCTTATTGCTCATGCTTGGGACATTATACGGGCCGTATCTGATCTTGATTGTTTGTGCTCCGGGGACTTTCGACCGCGATGGCAATACTTGTCGTCGAGAGACAGCTCCAGGTGGGTCTGCGACCTTGCCTGCTTTTGCTACATATGTTCAATTGTAGTCCCAGAAACAGTTCGGGCGAAAACCTACGATTCAATATTTTAGCTGCAAAGTCCGACATCTGCTGTGACCTCTCGCTAGCTGGATACGTCCTCAGTATCTCCACGAGTTTCTCTGCATAAAGTTAGCTTTGTATTGATACTTATTGGAATCAACCCTCTTACCTCCAGTCCGCTCCATCAAAGCATCGACTCGCTCGCCCATCAAAACCTCTGCCAAGGAGGCTTTCTTGCTGGTTTGCGCAGGAGCCTGCGGTGCCGGCGCTGCAAGAACCTGCAACGCGAATAGGCCCAACGATGTAACGATGGTGAACCGCATCATGGAAAAACGAAAGAGTGTGTATACGATATGTGAATGACCGGCGCTTCTGAGAAAGAATTGATGAGCACCAAGATACTTAAGAATATCTATAGCGACAACAGATTTTCTCGTGCGAAACTGGCAAGGAAGTAGCAGTAAGCGGGCTTTACTGGAAATGATGTGGACCGATATTCATCCTAGACTGTTCCGACGAAATGTACAAGAAGTGGAGGCGGATTTGTCGTCGTTCGTGGCAGGTGGCTGATATCCATGCTGAGCTTTGCAGAGCCAATGAATATCATGGCCTCCATAAGGTTACGGAAGTAAGATAATCTATGGTGAAGCATTGCTGGAGATATCGGTGAGGAAGGGATCTCGAAGCCTACTAGTAATCTATATGAGGCTGGCCGGACCGGCGAAAGCTTCTATTCTTCAGAAAGCCCACATAGTCAATGAGTCTCTGACTCTGGAGACGAGTAGTGCAATCCGGACGAACTGAAGTTCCATGCCGCTCAGATGATCAGATGGGTTGAGCTGTGAACTGTGAAGGAACCTGAAGAGAAAGAGTGGTGTGGCTGTAAGATCACGTGACAAAGAAATTGTGGCGCATCGGCAGGACCGGACTCGGAGATACCTAGGGAGCACTCTCCACAACCACCAATTCCCTTTGTCAATCCACCACAGCCACCAATCCCTTCATCAATCCACCACAACCACCAATCCCTTCATCAATACAATCTGTCATACAAGCCTAAGGCTATGGGTCGCTGCCGCAAACTCGATCCGCATCTTTTCAGAAGCAGAAGGCAATTGCAAAGCACGTCGTCGAAGATAGAGGCAGCGGACCAACATGCTTCTTCTGATGAGCGCAAAACAACAATCATTGAACAACGGACAGTCGTACACGGCACGGCAAGATATCCGAGTACGAAGGAACTCATGGTCCAAGCAACTGCCGTACCAAGGTGGATATGATCCGAATCGACCGAGAGTAACGATACTTTTTGCCTGCAACGATTAAGACAATGTCTGGAATACTTCGTACAAATCAACAGCAGCGTATCTATGCCACTGTGGGCACAAACAGAAGACTCTTAAGGCTTCTGCCCATATGCGGTAACCACTGGATATCAGATAATCAGACCCATGCCAACAATCACACTTGTTGCTTTCCCAAAATAGTCAAGACCCCTGCCAACGCAGACGGATCGACTCGGTTGCACGCATGTCTTTTGCCACATGTGGTTTAGTTGGAGTCACAATGATGCGAGCGGTGGAGAGCAAATCGAACATCACGGATTACTGCCAGTCAAGACGATCACATCGAATCTCCTGCGAATTCATACCTATCGTGCAAGTCGCTTTTGAAGAATCAGACACGCAGGACATCTTCCGATAGATTGCCTAATCTCGGCAGCATCCAGCTGAAAACGCTTGCTGTCTTTACTAGTTTCCAACTCGCGAATAGCTAGCCATCATTCAATGGAATGGCCTCTCAACATCCATACGATAATCCCAAGGACCCTAGACGAGAAATCGTATTGAAAGATCGTCGATCGTCCCCATTGCCAAGTTAGCGTTCTCCAATATCTCAGTCCCTCTTTCTCATCCCTGTCTTTTGACCGTCCGATTGGCCAGGTGCCCCGGACCGAAATCTTAAATCCTGTCTGGGCTGTTGCTCTCGTCAAACAATTCGTCCAAAGGGATGACGGCGTTCCCATCTCCAGCCAAGAACAAGGCATGAAAAATTGTGGCCTTGCCGATCAACCTTGCGTAAGTCGAACGATTTCCCAGGCTTCTAATTACTACTCAAGATTGCTTGCAGTTGTGGTGCGCAGTTGTCGCAGACATTCCCACCTATCCAATTGAGAAGGAAGATCTTTACTATGCGATGAATAGATCACACTTCTTTTATTGAATGTACGGCAGTTCGTTGTTGAAGCTGAAAATGAAAGTAGTGTACTTGCGGGTTGCCATCTTTGGGCTGAGGACACTGCTTGTGGCTGGACAAACTCCCACTTGTAAGTGAATGTGCCCAATAAGTCGTCCTATCTTTCATCTTACTTGACCGCGGAAGCTCGACAAAAATGCTAAAGGGTTGGCTTGGATATCGATAAGTTTCTAGCAGGTTTTTTCCCAACTGGTCAGAAACTTGTCCTTGTCGGTCTTTTCGAAGGGTCCTGAATTGGTCGCTGTGTACCCTTTTTGGAGTTCTGCTAACATCTAATAGCGAACTGGGCCTGGAAATCCAAACCAGCCCCTCCAGCTTGTACAAGCTGCGCTGTAGCCGCAAAGGAGTTCTATCTCTCCTACCCTTATTCTATATCGACGGTCGCCACTCCAGTCATCGTCACAATTGTTCCATACATCACGTCATATGATGATGGATCACAAGAGACGAATTGGAGAACAGAGACGCGGGGATCAAACGGACCAGACTCCGTCAATGGGCCATTAGGAACGCAAGAGCCCAAACTAACATGGGAGCCGTACTCGGGTGTCACGCTGTGAGTAGGAACATCATCATAAGGTATTGCCAGCACTGACATCAAGTTTCAACAGAACGTACCCAACGACATATGTCAATTTTCCATCACCATACGGAGGTCTTGACATCCTCTCAAATGGTGCCTGTGTGACCGCTACAACCCCATTGACCCTACCCACCAACTCTGAGCAAGGTCTGATCTACCCTGTAACAAAACCGGATTGGGACACAAGATTGCCATGGAACGTCACCCAGCAGATGCTGGATTATTTGGACAGTATCCCTGCCATTTCCCAGCAGTTCCATGGTACTAAAGTTGAGAGTTGCGAATGGGCAACCTACGTTTCACCAACATCGAAGACTTTGCCGATCACGAAAATTACAGTTCAGTATCTGTGAGTTCGAGCAGAAGCATACACTTTTGTAATATGTATCTTTCTAATTTTAATGCAATAGAACTGCACGGACCGCTCAAGCTGTTATCGTCACTCGAAAATCTGCGCCAGCGTCCACGTCTGTCAATCTGTCAACCACGTTCACCAGGAATATCCCCACCACCACATCGACTTCGACAACTTCTGCCATAACATCGCCTACATCGACATCGACACCTTCTGCAACAACGGCACCCACAATACTGTCCGTTTCAGCTCCGATCTCGGGCGGAACACAAACGGCACCATTTTTTGGTTCAAGTTTTGGTCCAAAAACTGCAGTAGTCTTTCTTCTCTTCAGTTTTAGCAGGCTTTTTCAAGGGTTTACGCTATGCCACTAAAGTACAGTACTGGGGATTCATTTCTGAGAGACCATTATAACAGAATGTCAATCAATTTCAACAAGCTCAAAGATCCGAGAATAAATTTTACATCTGAATTCATCTCCACACTGGACGGGCAGAGGACCAGAAGACTTCAGAATAACTGTAGGGGCTCCGGCGCTTGAGAAAGGAAAGCACAGCCCGGACATCAATGGGAGACTTGCATATCGAGGTGTGAAACTGGAATAAAAGGAAATTCAACACTCCAAGTCGACGGATCTTATACCCAATTCTCTAGATTACATCGCCATCCACGACATATCTAGCTCAGGCCACCAATATCGCTTGTCCCGAACCTCAGCGTGCGAATACGCGCCCTCTCCACCGCCCTCACATCTCCAAAAACCTCCTTATGGACTGCGTGCACATTCGTCGCCCATGCATGAATATGCGCAATCGCATCTGTACATTTTTCGATATAAAAGTCTCCCAAGAACCTAATACGATCTATGTGATCAGAACAGCACCCGTAGTATGTTCGCTTGAGACCTCTAACCGCCCAAGGTTTTAATGGTGTCATGACAGCGTCTTCACACATGGTGTAGAATCGGTTGGCGAGCTCGGAGGGAAGGCTGAGGAATGAGATATTGTCCCGCCCGAGTTTGAGACTGTTTGATTGGCTCTTGGTATTTATCTTGGGTTGCTCCGCTTTTTTTATCCTCCCGATGAATAAGTTCGGGTTGGTTGCTCGAATCTTTGTTGAAAGTGAGTGCGTCGGATGATAGCTTGAGAGGTTGCATTTGACTGAGGAACCCCTTTTCGCATGGCACAAGTCTAAACTGGCCTAATTTTGTACCGGCCTTGATTTTCAGCTTTGCCATTTTCTCGATATTCGCTTTGGGGCTAGTCCGGTTGCATGGCATATTGCGAGATATCGAAGTTTTTGATCAATTATCGCCAGATGAATAGTTGGACACTTTATCTCATCAGCTCGCGCGCAGCGTGTTTGTTGTCGTAGACTGTCTAGATAGGATGGAACTCGTTGGCAGACGTTGTCTTATATACTGAAACAATCTCATGATTCGATCTCGCTTTTTTTTGCTTCATTGCTTTGGCTTTCGAATTCAGGCCCAGTCTTTACATCGTTTTATGCGCCTGCCATACGTAAAGCGAGTCCGATAAGGCTGAGTCTTTCCAGTATCACGTTTTCGTCCCGATTCCGTTAGATGTCCCCACTCTTATTTCGCATCTTACGGCCCTAACTTTCGCGACGCTTTCGTGTTCGCAACAACACAACACTCTTCCGTTGCATCAAAATCATCGGGCAATGGTTTCCCTTGCCCTCCTCCGTTATCGTTTGTCGAAAGATGATGGAGCTTGATATTGCCTCGATTTGTCTTTGCGAGTCAAGGCAGGATCGAATTATGGAAATCTAGAACTAATCTGTCTCATGCCATGCGAATTGGCGAGTCTAGCTCGCTCTAAGTCGGCAGGATTTGGATCGATTCTCTGCATTGACGAGGGTACCTACTTGCTAGCTGATGCATATAGAGAATCTCTCGCTAACTTATACGATTTCCAGGTAGTCTTTCTCGAAAATACGTACTTTCTAAGCCGCCAAGTTATTAGAGGCTTTTAGGACAGTCTAAGCCTGAGGAGCTGGAAACTCAGCTGAGATGCACAGAACTTATTTCGGCCACTCCAGCCGCACCTGTAAACTCTTTGGCTATGTCTGGCTCGAGGAGCGAAACCGTTCTCATCTTTATAAAGCCAATAGTTCTTCTGTGGTTCCGCACAACAACAGAGCATCTTTTCTCTTCTATTTAGAACTCTTTATATCACTTCATCGTTATGTCGGTCTCAATCGTCAACAGTGACGGAACCTGGTCGGCCACTCCTGCCGGAGAGTTGGACTTTAAATTCTCCAACAAGGACGGAGACTCCACCTTCGACCTTAAAAGAGAGATATCCGGAAATCTCGAAGGAAACCTGACCGTTGGTGGCGTCGAAATCGGTACTAAGGACAATCATTTGACCCTCGGAGGAGGCTCTCAGAATGCGAAATGGGATGGCACATTAAAGTACGGCAAAACCACTGTCAACGTTCTCGGTGGCAGCTTTGAACTCGGCGACGGATACACCGATGCATTTCAAATCAGCTTCACGGCAGAGCCAACTCTTAAGGGATATCGAGTCACAGGAGTGGCCACAAACGACCTTATCGAAACTCGTAAGATCAAAGTTCAGGACCTAGCTGCTACACTAGAAAAGAAGTGGCAGCCGCTTTCACTAGAGAAAAAGAATCCTTGGTTTGATGATGCAGGTGTTCTCAAACCGAATACGTACTTTGCTTTGTGGGTCTATTCCCTGAAGCTCAGCATCGATCTGAAAGCATCGATCGATGATCAGGTAGCGACCATCAAGGTTACACGAAGTCTTAAGCTGGAGATACGTCCCGTTTTCTTGGACAGACCTTCCGACGACGTGTCGCCCCCAACATGGTCCCCGAGCAAGAAATGGCCAAAGGATCCGCCAACCGACGGCATCAAGGAACCAGGAGAGCGACCTGACCCGAGCAGAGCTGAGCCGCCAGGAGGTGATGGGCCCGGAAACCCAGGCCCAGTCCATCAACCGCCTGCAGGCCAGCCACCTCCTCCAGGTCCGCAACCCGGGTCGTCGCTTCCAGAGAGGAAAGAACCGCGTCCTCCACCACCTCCGGTGACGGATCCGATTAAGATCCGTATTCACGATATTCTGCACAAGCAGACGGAACTGCAAATTATACTCCAATTCGTATGTGACTGCATCAAAGAAGTTGACGCATGGATCAAAAAAAGAGACTTTGAATACAAGGTTTACATCGCTAAACTGGCCGTTGGTTCAGGTAATGCGCTGATTCACGAAACTTCGATACCTCCTTGATCACTAACAAATTTTTCTAGCGACGGTAGCTGTTGCAGCCGCTGTTGCGGGAGCAGCCATGTTTTTCGGCGCCAATCCTCTCGCTGATGCCGCTGTGCCTGCAGCAGAAATCTTCCTCGCGGCTAAGACAGCTGAGCTGACAGCACTTGAAGCCGCGCTTTTAGTTGCTGCTGCTGGGGCTGCGGCCTTGGGGGCCGCACAAATTACTTACACCATCATCGTCGGCAAAGCTCCAGCCAGTATATCTGCACTCGCACAAGCAGCCGTGCCTGGTGATGGATTGGAAGCAGCGGTAATTGATGCTGGTGCGCAGAAATATTTCAAGGATTTGTCTGGCGTGTATGGTCTGGATGCTGCAGGAGATGAACTTGATCGGCTGGCGGATAGTTTGAAGAAGATGTCTGATGATATCTCGTCTGAGCTGGAGAGGACGGTTCAGGAGTTGCAGGCGGCTACGGGGATAAGTATCGCTTGATCTATGCATGGAATCATCGAATAAGTTCTCTGTTCAAATGTATGTCTTCAGACAAAGAGATTGTCTGATATTGACAATTTACTGCTAGCCTGACAATCGGCGAGTTGATTGTAAGTCCGCATGCGAGGAGCGTAGAACTCAAAGTGATGGATTTTATCGTGATTTGCATATGACTTGCTGGCCTAGCTTCTTTTGAAAAGGAATTGGGGCAGTTATAACATGCTCGGGTTTTGACAGTGAGGAAATGTACAAATACTGAGACACCGAGTTGGAGAAGAAAAGGCTAAACGAAAACTGAGCCAATACAAGTTGTATAACAGATACTGACAAAGGGATTGGGACGTTTGGTGAGTGATGCGATCGGTTAACAGAGATTGCGATCCTGAAGGATATCAGTCCCCAGTTTTCGACTACGGGCATAGATTGTAGAAGTGATCCAATTGGCTAAGCACCATCGTAACGAATCCTAGAGCTTGATCGCCTCCTCATTTTTAGTATTAGCCATGTGAGGTTCCCTTTCGCTCCTCTAGAGTCCTGTTGTCTCCTCGTTGTCTGGGTTGCCTAGACATTTCGCTCACTCGAATCCTTGGGCTCTATTCCCTCCTTCTTCCAAGGGCGAAAGCCAAGAATTTCGATGGTTTGTGTGAGGTCGTGGTGAATTCGCCCTGCCAACCCGGTGATAGTCGATTTCAAACCAATTGAAGTTGCATGAAATTGTTGAATACGAATATCGTTGATTGGTGACGGCTTCTCATTCGGTAACCTACATTTTACACGAATGCAAATTTCTGGGACTTTGCCTAATACCTTCTCATCACCTACAATATCTGTTTCTAATGTCTGTGGTGATGGGTGTGGCACCAACGGTGGTAGTCCGGGATGGAGAATTTGGCATTAGGAGCCTACCGTCTGATCTCGTCCAGGCTCAGTTGTATACTGTTCCAAATGGAGGGACGCGGATAAGTTTTAGATCCAAAGACTGCAAACAAAGCCTCTACCATTTGTCAAGATCACGGAAGAGTTCTCGATTCACTCGAATACCTGGGTTTCCAACTCTCCTCTCTTCTTTGCACCCATGCCATCTAATCTAGATTCTTTCATTCGGGCATATCAAATCTTAGGACCATGTTCCCGCTTCTGTTCTAAAAACAAGCACTCGGCAGTCGTGTAAACGACACCTTTGCCATTCTCTAACGTAGCATTGACATAAAACTTTCTCCCAGCGCTTCTCTTCGCATCGAATGTAGCTCTTATCAGGCATACACTCGGCGTCGGGACCGGTTTCTTGAACTCCGTATGCAAATATGCCGTGAAAATCGCTTTCCCAGGCTCTTGATGCATCTCAGCCATTGTCCCCATGGCTTGATCCAGAATCACAGCAGATATTCCTCCATGTACCGTATTCAAATGTCCATCCATACCTGGTCCCAAAGCCAGCAGGATACGTACTTCGTCTGGATCTTCCTCAGACACAAAGGACTTGTAGAAACCCTGCCATATGGGGATTGTATCTTTCGTTGAGAGGGTTTTGGAAAACAATGAATAGCGACCCTTGAGATGTGGAGGAGGCGTTCGAGAGTTTGAGGACAAGGGGAGGTAAGATGGGTTATTGAGGGTTTCCAGACACCATTCTTGTTTTCGCAGTTCGAGGAGGATTTCGTGAGGGATGCGGTATTCGTTGACTTTTAGGTGCTGGAGATGGGTTTGGGGATGGTGAACGACCATGGCCGGAGAAGACTAGTACGAGCTGTACTCGTAACTAGTTCTTTAGGTGTTACTGGAGGAAACGTGCTGATGGAAGCCATGAGGTTCCTGAGTAACAGCCGAGGCTAATAGGACTGCAGATAATATGAAGCTATATGATGCCGCGAACAGAGCTGGAGACCCGGTCTGCTGGTCTTTAGTCACTGGACGCGAGTACTTGTCCTCGCAACGGGAGAAAGATGGTGAAGAAGACGTTCAAGGGACGGCCCTTGATAAAGTCGAGGTTAGCCATGGAGTATGCTTTGACCAAAATTCATCCAGAGTCTGTGGCATGGGGATATCGACAGTTGGCGGTACTGGGTCAACTTCGGGTGAGCATTTTCGCGGCTCGTCCTCAGCGATCTCCTCCTTCCCAGATCTAGCCAGCATGTACAAGATTGGGTAACCGTTTTGAATCTACTGTTGCGGCCATTCGAGCCATTGCTGCCAGCAAGGCTCAACGTATCCAGATGCGCCCAATCACAATATCCATCCAAAGGCTAGAGTGGAAACTACTCATCGCATCAATCTATTTCACATGCTAGTGCAAACTTATAGCTTCATCTACCTAGCTATTGCTGACAAGGGCGTTCTAACGGTATAGGTTTCATTCCTTCATCGAGGTCTTCTTCGATAGTTACCAGTAGCAAAGTAGGCTCAAGAAACCAGCTATACTCTTACTTATAATAGCTAGCTTGCCTTTTCACATCTTACCTTTACTACATCGAAACCAAAAATGGATTTCCTTATTAGAATGGCAAGCTTTTTGCTATTATAGCCTGCCGTACTCTAGGCACTTCTCCCTACCCCAGACCTCCATGAATATAGCTATAATAAGAAGCTTTGTCCAAATCTCCCTAATCTCTACTAGGGAATTGTCGAGGCCAATCTACTTTATCCAAAAATAACTATCTACTACTACCGCCGAAGAAAAAAGTCTCCCATCTATAATCATCCAATATAAAGACTCACAAACTCAAAGAACTATATCGTCTTCCCTTATCCCCGGCATCCAATACTGTGTACCAAGGTAAACTCCTGAAAATCTCCTAGTCGCAAAGTTGCTCGACCAGGGGTCTCAAAATCTTTGACCCTCGAGATTTTACCCAACCTCTAAAGCTCAACAACACAACGCAACACGGCACCAAACCAAAAGTCAATGACCGCCCACAATGCTTAAAAAAAAGCTCATCCTGACCATGCTGGGGGTCGAACCCAGGACCTTAGCGTTGCAACATACGAGATATTAGCACCACGCTCTAACCAACTGAGCCACACGGTCTTCTAGGATGGCTGAGGAAACAAAAAATGCGCTTAAAGTACCACTACCAATTTTTCTGGCTAGTTTCGTGATCGATAAAAAACCTAGAAGTGGGCGGAAGAGCTCCAAAAAGAGCTATGAAGCTAGAGATTGGTTACTAGTCAGACCGTCAAGCATATCTATAATCGCCTTCCAATCTTCCAATCCCCAATCTCGACTCTTAAGCCTCCAACTTTCCCTTTCAAATTTCACGACTCCACAATTACCACTTTGAAACTTCCAGTATACACCTGTTTTTCTTGCATTACTGAGTATTCATCGCGAGGAACTGGGATATCTACTTTCTTCCAACTATACCAGTCCTTTCCAGTCCAGGCGCAGAAATCAACAATTCGAAACAATATATTTTACTTCATCTTGGTCTTTTCTTTCTCCCGCTATATATTTCCCTTACAACGCTTAAATTTCTCGATAAGCTCAATCACCAAAGTACCAAAATTAAATCGTTATCAAGCATAAATACTACATCTTATATATCCACCCCAAATTTCCACGTCCAATCTACAAAATCCCCACATTCACCGTTCAATCACCAATCCAACATCATCGACGTGGAAGTAGCACCCATTCGGAACGCTACCCGTGCATGTTCAAGGTATAAAATGTCTAGAACCTTGTCGTTTACTTGTATCTATATTCCCAAGGGCCCACCGACTACTTCACAGAGAACCAGACGAGTTCCAGAACGGGAAGATGTTGTTTCGAATTTTGCTGTTAACGTTCACCGGACAGTGGGGTTGATGAAGATGGTGGAATAGCGTGACGGTGGGATGACGGAAAAGGACGTGTCGGAATGAATGTGTATGTAGGATGATGAGGTGCGGTAATGATGATTAGATTATCAGTCAAAGATCTGCCTATTCGATTTATTCCCTCACAACCAGCCCTCTTTATATTCCATCACGATATGGATTTATTACAAGGGAGATCTCTAGTCAATCCGCAACGCGTCGATGAAAGTAGTAGTACAGACATGCAAATCATCTCTCCAAAAAGACTCACCATCTCCCTTCCACATATAAAGCCTATGCAACACCAGGTGCCAGCGGCGGCGCAACTCCCGGCCTCCCCTCTAACCCATTACAGGGTTTCTCCAACTCATCAACCCCAATCTTTCCCATCACAACATCTCTCTCCCCAAACACAACCGCCTCACCACCAGGTCTGTAAGCATTCCATCCCTGCTTCTCCAATCCTCCATTCGGATCACTTGCAAATGCCAGCCACAAATCCTGCATCTTCTCACTAACACTCTTCTCGAAGACAGTATTGTTCCCTCTGAATTGACCACTCGTTCCCATAATCAAAGGTACCTCCGCGGAATGATACGCACCCAACCAAAACCTCGGACTCACGTTGGAGAAATTGCCTGCGTAGAGGTATCGATACGTTTTCGCGCCTACTTGATATCGCAATTTTGTCGTTTGATCCGCTGGACACAGAAACAGGCTCGACGTATACCCATTCGCCTCCGTTTGATTCGGTCCTGCAATTGCTGGATTCTTGGGATAGAGTGTTATTGCAATACCTTCATTCGTGTTCGTCCCAATGATGGCTGGAAGAGCTGAAAACCTCTTTTCCAAAGTTTGATTGGTGTAATTCGTGAATTTGGTTAGATTGTCCACGACTGGAATAAAGCTGAGTTGTGCTACTGTCCCACTGTTTGGATCTGCGGCCATAAAGGCTACAATGTCTGCTTGTGGGATTCGGCGAAGGCAGGCAAGTTGTTCTATGGGATTAGTGGAGCAATTGAAGTGAGAGGCAACTGTTGGAAAAGACGTGTTTGTTGCACCGAGGGCAAAAGGCGCGAATGCTGTTCCGGAGTCCATTATGAAAGATGAGACGATTGAGTCGTTGGCATAGGCGTAGTTGTAGAAATCGACGCTTGCCGCGCCGGCACTCTGGCCCCATAATGTAATCCTAGAGACGTCGCCGCCGAACGAGGCGATATTATCGCGTACCCTTCATATCATGCTTCAGTACTTCCGATTCTGTTCAAGATGATGGAAGGTGGTATATACCATTCAACGCCTAACCTTTGGTCTAAGAAACCCAAATTCAACTCGGACGAGTTCAAACCAGCCGCATTAGGGAATCCAAAAATATTGAGTCGGTAGCTTGTGTGAATATCATGATCAGCGATTTCATCCTCACCTCGATCTTTAGGCGAGACAGAACTTACTTGATTCCAACAATGATGTGTTTTTGACTCCTCTGCACCCAGTTGACCGGGATCTGATACTCAATATCCCCGCCCCCAGTCAGAAATCCACCTCCATAAATCCACACGATAACAGGCAACCTTTTTCCTTCTTCGCCACCGTTCCCCCCCCTCGCAGGCGCCCAGATGTTCAACGATAGACAATCTTCACTCGTCCTATTTGGCGTTATGTTGAACTGGGGAGCGTCGGAATTATACACGCTGGTTCCAGGGACGCTGTACTGTGGACAACTTAACCCAAATTTAGTCCCATCGATCGTTGCTCCGTCTGTATTGGCTTTTGGGACCGGTGGTAGCCATCGTCGAGAATTGGTGGGTGGTTCCGCGAAAGGTATGCCGAGAAATTGCGCGACACCCGGTGCTCCCGTTTCATCAATGAATCCATTCACTGTACCTGAGGTTGTTCGTATCGACAGACTTAATGACGCTCTCGACGAGTGTGCGAGACAAAGCCATATCGGCGTGAACAACATTTTGGGAAACATGCCCAATCAGTGATGATTTATTGGTAGTTTGACGGAAAACATGAATGAGCAAAGAAGTGTTAGAAAGTTAATTAGAAGAGAGATTAGGTTATATTACCCCTCTCTGCGGATTTTCGGACGGAACACCTCACGAGAGTGCGGTATCATGACAACCCCAGCTCGCTAATGGTTTCTGCAATGGTGTCAATCTCCGCTTGCTGATGGTGTCCTTCCTCCCCACAAAAGCGGAGGTAGCTAGCTTCCAACAATCTGCCGGGACTGGGCAGCCTCAAAAGACGTGCCTGTCCTGCGGCCTTCAAGATTCCAAATTAAGTCCATCACTTTCTCCCTGCAATATGCTGCTGCAATATAGGCAGGATTTTCTGTCCGCAGATGGGACGCAACATCTGCCGGATCTGGCCTACATTTGTCTTTTTTTGACCGATTTTAACAGTATCAAACATCAACTCCAAGTGGTATGTTGATCGTACGTTGGCAATTGGGTGCAGAATATGTATAACCCCGGCACAGCTCGAGAAGTTCAAAGTTCCGGTTTGAACTGCAACAAACTGTATACAGATATCCGAAGTTCTAGAGTTTGCGTGCCTGTGGATCTACCTGGTCTAATTGAATAATCGGAGGCCTCAATGTATCCCTCAGCATGATTGTATATTCCTATGGTTGTCTACGACCGCGAATTCATCGAGGGGTTGGGCCTCTCCTGCGATACGGAGGCGGAGAGAGCGGTGGGAGGACATATAGAGCGTCTTTTTGTCTTCGCGAGTATGTAGTGTCTCGATGGCTTCGTCTCTTAACATCGTGTGCTCTGCCTGTTCCAGCTCTTTCAACTTCACGCCAACCGCCTGCTGCCGTCGTTCTGGATGGTATCTCCGTACAGTTTGCAAAGCAAACGGTCAAAGGCAGCCGTAGCAATCCAGAGTTTTTGGGGTAGGAAGACGCTTGCGAGGTCGCTCTAGGTCACATTTCGCTGGGGTTTTGGGGGGCTTGAAGGCAGACAAGAATAGCATTAGTTGACGAATGGTCGGTAGAGCCTAGGAAGACCCATCGATAATATCTGCTGTAGACTGCATTTTGGAGCTTCTCTCAGATGGACTTGTATCGAGAAAGGGAAAAGAGAGCACCTGTTTATCCCTGCCAAGTTTGCTCTTACTAAGCTTATCGTTTTCCGACCTCGGGAGGTCACTCCATTCCTTCTGTTCCTCAAGACCTAACCGCCATTTCCAAAACCCACTGTCACGTCAACGAGCGTGCTAAAACTCGGACCAAGACACCACGTCCCTATAGCATCTCTCGTTGCCATACCCCTCGCCCCAGACTCACTACATGTGAAGACTGTCCATCTCGTCTCCATCACCACCAAACTCGCTCACTTCCTTCACTGTCCTCTTTTCCAAGAAGTCACCGAACCCCGAGTATGAGTTTATCTTTTCGTAGTGGTCCTCTTCTCCACCATGGCGGTATAACCGCTATCGGCATCAGATTATTTTCCCATCTTAGCAACTTTTCCACACGATCAATAATCAAATCTAACAACCGGAGGCCATGACGAAACAAAGGGAATATGCAATAAACCAAACGAGGGAGGGACATGAATAACCAGGCCCTCGCAATCCAACGAAGAACACAGGAAGGGGTGGGGAAAGAGAGCGGGCCCTTCCATCACCTCTTCGTCCAAGTGATTTTCTTCAGTACGTTCTACTCACCGACCCAAGGAAAAAGAAGAAGAAAAAGAGGAAGAATGAAATCAAAAGGCGAAATTTCGACTCGTCAATATCCTTCTTATTCTTATATATCCCATCCACTCCATGACCAAATATATGAGACATAGGAAGGAGGAGTGTACCGCTCAGGTATGTGGGTAATCGACATTCACAACAAAGAGTCCGGCCAATCTACAAGTCATAGGTGGAGGCCCCGTTCACCCAACCCCTCCAGCATGAACAAGAGCCAACCAAAACAACCAGACCCTACATGTCTGAGCCCAGCCGATTCACACGTATCCCAGAAAGCAAAACTCACATTCTTTTACTAGGCCGCCACTGGCCTTTGTCAAACGCACTTCAATCATTCGGCCTGAGCAGCTTGGTCCTCCTCGGCAACACTCTCCTCCAGCGCAGGTGCTGAAGGCGGCTGAGTGGTTCTTTCCGCAACAGGACTGGCGACTGCGTCCAGCGGTGCAGCGTGTAATGCAGGTTTCTCACTCTTCCCCAGCTTGCCCGCCTTCCTCTTAGCAATGGCTGCTATGACCCACTCAGCAACTTCCGTATCGATAACGTTGTCAGGTAGTTCTGGGATCTTGTCTGCGTCCTCTCCGGAAGGAGTATGTTCGACAGGTACAATCGCTGGGGCGTTTGCTGCCTCCTCTTCAGCATCCTCGTCTTCCTCCATGATTGCAGCGGGTTTGGTGAGGGACGTCAACCAGGGATGGGTCAGAAGCATGCCATAGGTCGGTCTCATCTTTGGGATTTTGTGGAGGCATCCGTGGACGAAATTGCGAGCTTGGTCTGAGTAGCCTACTGGCGGTAGATCCGGTGGTTCGCCGTCTACAATTGCCTGTGCCAGAGTTAGCAAAGTGCCTTTGATCTTTAGACGCGTAAACATACGCTCAACTGGCTGAAAATGTTGTTGTAAGTTTCAGGCGGATATGGGTATCTGCCCATTGCGCACTCGATGATCGTTAAGCCAAGACTCCAGATGTCACTTTGAACACTATACGTCCCTCCCCCTGGGTTGGCACCCGCCATTTGTACACCGCCTGATGATATTCTTTCCGGCGCCATGTAACTTTGACAACCAATGTTGGTTTTCGCAATACTAGCAACAAGGTTGCCACTGACACCAAAATCGCAGATCTTGATCTGTCCACGAGTGTTCATAAGAATATTGGTCGGCTTCACGTCTCGATGAATAATGTTGTGTTCGTCTTTCAGGCATTTCAAGCCAAGCGTTGTCGCCAGTGTGATCTTTTTGAGGACGCCCTCTGGAATGCCGTCGCCGTACAGTTTGTCAATTGAACCACCGTCCATAAACTCTATGCAAATGTAAACAGCACCTTCTTGGAAGAAAGCACCGTAAAAGTCGATAATCTGAGGTGATATACAGCGATGCAAGATGTCGAGCTCCATGATGATAGCAGCGAACTTGGCGTCATCTAACTCGAGTCGAATTTCCTTCATGGCCATAACTACGCCTGTTGTACCGCCAGTCGGTTTCGGCGGTACTACTGGACTTGACTCGTCGCCACCCTCAGGTTTTACGGTGGGAGAATTTGGCGGTTCTTCGTTCGTGAAACCTTTGACTTTGTTTCCAGCCAGACCTTGGCCTGGTCTCCGCATCTTCGGCCTGCTATGTCGAACTTTGTAGACTGTGCCGTAATTTCCTTTCCCTAGCTCGTCCAAAGTATCCACCTCATCTAACGATATGCTAAAGCTGCTGCCGCTTGAAAATTCCACGCCTTCTGAACTGAGTATAGCCTTGCCTTTGAAATTGAGATTGCCCGTTTTGGCGTCGAGGAAGTCAGAGTACTTGTCCATTAATGATTCACCTGGTCTATGCCCGTTAACAGGAGCCTCATCACTTTGAAGTTGGGATAACGACAACCCTGGCTTCTTCTTCTTTCCGGCTGGTGGTGCAGCAGGTGATGCTGACGAAGCAGGTGGGAGACCTCCAGGCATTACCAATCCTCGCTTTTCGGCGAGAGTGGGCTTTCTGGCAGCAGCGGCCGGACCTCTTAAGCCAGGCACGGCGGGTGCGGAGTGGAGATTTTTGAGGGTGGGTATCGAATTGGGCATCTGGAACCCAGCGGGCACACCGCCCGGCCCCGTCGGAGTTGTTCCACCAGACGAGGAAGCCGCAGGAGGGATTCCTGCAGCGGCTCCATTGGGATTTTGTTGGTTGGGTGATGGATTTGCTGAATTGGCGGTGTTGACTCCGGGTCTTGGGGCAGTGGGCATGCCTTGACGGCCAAGTTGGAAGGCCTTCATCCGTGCAGCAATGTCTGAATTTGCATTGATGCCGCTTCCTCCTCTCCGTGAAAATGTAGGTGCCATGTTTGGTCTGCGGGCAGCGTTGATGTTTCCTAGAGGGGCAGAGGAGTCTGTCATATTGGCGGTTGTGGCAGCAGCGGACGTCGATAGCGAGCGAGGGGATAGATGTGGAGGCTCGATGGGCGTGTCTGGAATATGGCTAGGAGTAGGCGTGTTGTTTGAATCATCTCCCGGAGGAGGGGGTGATGTTGAGGCCATAACGCGCCGTGGTGGTGAGGAACGAGGGAGCCGGGACGAATTGATACAGGTCGTGTAGGGATGTGGGGAGTAGGAGTAGAGGATGGGAGTTGTCGGTTATATCCGTGGTTGTATTGTGACCAGGACCAAAAGCTTGGATGAGATGCAGTCGGTCGATGTTCCAGAATCTTGCTCGTCGAGGAGATGAATTTGACAATACGTCACTGCGTCGAGGGGGCCTGTCAGGCTGTCACGGCCTGCGCCACAATCAAGATGCAGGATGAGCCACTTTGTGAGAAAAGCTCAACGCCAGATCCAATGATTCGCGCGGCAGACAAAGGACAATGTGAGGAAGACCGAGATTGGTGGGGATGGATGGAGATGGACGAAGATTGGTGGGAATGGACGAAGCTTGCTGGGGATGGACGGAGCTTGCTGGGGACGGACGAAGCTTGCTGGGGATGGATGAAGATTGCTGGTGATGTGAATGCAGGATAGGATATTCGAGCGTGATAGGATAGGCAGAAGAAGGGAGTGGCTTTGAGGCTGTGTGGAGGATTGTATCGGCGTCTATAAGATGCGACGATGCAGTAGAAGGTGGTCTGATTTCATCTCCTCAGCTTCGCTGGGGTTCTTGGTCGACTCAAGGGAGGCTTCGATGTAGTTGTGGTCTATGTACGGTACAGAAATGGACAAAAGCAGGAGTAGACCCGATGCTGAGTGATGGTGCCTCTCGTCTGCTACTTTACCAAGAATTTCGGAGTTTGGTCGGCTCGCATGCCATGGCACGGCCTATGCCCATTTTGACAAGCCTTACCAAGTTCAACCACCTGGGTCCTGGGCAGCGCGAAGCAAGTTCTTGGCTCTTTGTTCCGGGCGGTAGGAGGTAGGAGGTGGGAGGTGGGAGGTGGGAGGTGGGAGGTCCAATGGGAGGTGGAGGTCCACTGGGAGGTCCACTGGGAGGTGGAGGTCCACTGGGAGGTCCACTGGGAGGTGGAGGTCCACTGGGAGGTCCACTGGGAGGTGGAGGTCCACTGGGAGGTCCACTGGGAGGTGGAGGTCCAATGGGAGGTCCACTGGGAGGTCCACTGGGAGGTGGGAGGTCCACTGAGGTGGGAGGTGGGAGGTACGGGGTACGAGGTACGAGGCAGAGGACCTACATGATGACTGTGGTTGAAGTCACCCACGATATATTGCCTGTTTGGGACACGATACAGCAAATGCCTCTCTCACGATGGCGACATGGAGTTTTCACGTGGTCCAGCCAGTGAAGGAGACCGATGAAGGCGCAAGACCAAGGGTGGCATTTTGTAACACGGCAGTCCGTTGAACTCGCTCCCAAGCCTTGATCTCTACCAATCATTTTCCGGCGTGTGTGGCTCAGTCCTGGACGGCTTTTGGCGCCACTCCACTGATGGTCTGAGATTGGGGACAGCTCCAGCTCGATGAATATATATCACACGGCGCTCCCCACGAACGCTTGAATTGCTGGAATTGCTCTGCCACCTCAAGTTCCCAGCGTTCCCAGCGTTCCCAGCGTTCCCATCGTTCCCAGCGTTCCCAGCGTTCCAAGCGTTCCAAGCGTTCCCAGCGTGCCCAGCGTTCCAAGCGTTCCAAGCGATCCAAGCGACCATCATCACCAAGAAAGTCGGAGCAACGAGCTCCAGCTGGAGCCCGCCTCCATCATGAACCCGTCGGGAGACTTCGACTCTGGACTTTTCTCCTCCGATGCATACCCAACCACAATGGCAAACATGGCCGATATCTTCAAGCAGAGGCCGTTGCCGCCGCACTCGTCGCACCCAAACTTCACTCACCTCACGCTCCTGGTTTTCCAGGCTGTGATGGAAGTCGTCTTCCTCGCGCTTCCAGGTTACATTCTTGCTGAGAAAGGACTTTTCGATGTGCCTGCTCAAAAGTTTGCTGCCAACATCAACGTCAACTTGTTCACGCCGTGTCTGAGTAGGTTCCACACCAATCTCTTCAATCTCATCTGCTGACAATGGAATGCACCAGTCTTCTACAAACTCTCCTCGAAGCTTCGACGCGAAGATCTCCCAGGCCTCGCCCTCATTCCCCTCATATTCGTCATCCAGACACTGGTCTCCTATGGATGTGCCAGGTTCATATCATGGTGGTGTGGCTTCAAGAAGCGAGCAACAAACTTTGTGGTTGCTATGGCGGTATACTCACTTTCAATCCGAGTACAAGGAGCAACACTAACGAAGCCAGGTTTTCGGAAACTCGAACTCTCTACCGATATCCCTCGTAACCTCCCTCGCCTTCACCATTCAAGGTCTTCATTGGAGCAAAGAACCTGGTGACACCGATTCCTCCGTGGCCAGTCGTGGTCTTACATACCTCGTGCTATTTCAACAACTTGGTCAGATTCTACGATGGAGTTGGGGTTACCGCGTGCTTCTTAAGCCCCCAGAGATGTACACTGATGATGAGGTCGAGGAAAGCGAGCGCACCGGAGCCCGTATTGAGGGTGGCTACATTGATCATGACAGTGAATCTTCCCAGGCATTGATTGACGACTATTCAGACGACGATTCACTCAGTAGCCGCACTCCTGTCTCCCAAGCTAGTTCAGCACCATTCCAAGATTCCGGCTCTGCGACACCATTGAACCGCAAACAATACGCAGCATCTACTTCGTCTTGCTCTTGCGCAGACTCCTGTACAGATCAGACCCACTCAACAACTTTACCAACTCCTGCTAACGGGAATGCTCCAGTGCACCGCTATGGCTCTGGTAATCGTTTCGGAGAAAACGGAGGGTTGGTTAATACTCATCACCACCACCACCAACACAACCACAAATCATACTGGCCACAAGAAGAGTTTCCAGACGGTCCCAAGGGATGGTGGAAACGCATCACAGCCTATTCCAAGAGCGCAATCGCTTTGGCATGGTCCAAGCTTGTCGCTGCCGGCGCGTTGCTCTTCGCCATGTTTTCCGCACCATTTGTATACCTGTTCAAGAGCTTGCCTGTTGGTTTTCAGAAAGGCCTGGCCACGTTTGGACGTGGTGTATGGGAGAACCTCAACCCGCCGCTGATAGCCATGATTGCAGCGTTCCCAGTCATTGTCATTCCCCAGCTTAAGCACTACTTGTACGAGGTTGACTATGTCAAAAACACCTTCATCAGCGCAATTAGACAAGGTGGAGACGTTGCTGTCCCGCTCATCATCGTGGTTCTTGGAGCGAATCTGGCACGCAGCACGCAAGCACAACAATCCAAGGATGACCCCAAGTTGGAAAACAGAATCCTCAAGGCAGCTTTGATCGCTCGTATGCTTTTGCCTATGATCGTCATGGCACCGATATTGACGCTAACGGCTCGCTTCCTACCTGTCAACATTCTTGGCGACCCGATTTTCATCATCGTCTGCTTTTTGTTGTCGGGTGCACCGAGTGCGTTGCAATTGGCACAGATTTGCCAGATCAATGATATCTATCTTGGTGTCATTACGAGACTGCTGTTCCAGAGTTACGTAGTCTTGTAAGTTTCCTGGCCCTTTGATATATGGGGACCGTGCTAATAATGACTTCAGTATCTTACCATCCACCATTGTTCTTGTCGTTCTCGCTCTCGAAACACTCGAATGGGCCCAGCGTGCCAATGCGTCATGAGCCAGTGCTCTTGGCTTCTCCCTGTACATTTCTCCGCCTTCTCTCGAGCAATCTCGGATGGGCACTTGTGTGTGTTTAGCGAGGCGTTTGCTTTTTGTTTCTTTTGCATCTGTCGGCATCGACATCGACATCGACATCGAAGACGAATCATCGTGGTTCAAAAGAAGATGGGGAAACTGTAACGGTAGGACAGGAAGTGTACAATACCCCCGGTATGGTCAATCAGAGAAGGAAATAGGTTTGTTTTTCCTTGAAAAATATTGGATAATGATATATTACATGATTGTGTTTTCGGACGATCCTTCCCTTTCTTTCGTGAATAACAGAAATGATTGAGACTCTTTTCGGAAATTCGATTATCAGTCTCGATGACTTGTAGTTGTGATTAAAACTAAGACCAAGACGTTGGCTTGAGAGGTGTTTCTTCTCGAGTCCCAATATGAAAAACTCATGTAGATTGGGATTTTTGGAGAAATCTTGGGTTTGCAGTGGGGGACTTGGAGGAGTCGGTGGTGGTGAGATTTTTCTTGTTGAACTATTTTTGTGTTGTTTGCGTTGGTGGGGGGTTGTTGTTGAGGATGAGGATGGAGGGGAGGGAGAGGGAGGTTATGTACAGTGAACGCGACGGAAGGGTGGAATTAAATTTGTTTTCGTTTATATTTTCTGTTGATTCATTGGGTAGGTAGGTTAGATATATTTCGCTATTACGAATGGGAAGGGGAGATATAGTACTAGTTTTAATTTTCCTTGTTGTTTTTTTTAGTTTTTTTTTTGGACAGAATGGTTTGGATGGGTTGGGATCGAGCTCTCTCCATATAGTAAGTACCTAACAACTCTTCACTCCCCATAAAGTAAGATACCACCAACGTATCCATCATAACTTCTCGTAACCCCACACCCATTCCCAAGAATCTCTTTCAAGCAGAGAGGAGATTCCTCTCTCGTCACCAGGTCAATCCACACTAACGAGGAGCCTTGGAACGAGGAGACCCTCTCCAAACAGATACAATTCCAAGTTTTTTCCTTCCCAAAGGCTGAGATATATGCTACGAGTTTTATTTGAAAGCAAGCGCTGGCATGTTGTCCAATTGTGTCGCTTCCATGAACTCGTGTCGGGTATTAGTTGGTTCGTGGTCGGGCTCTTTGATAAAAGATGGCTTTGGATTTAACCAGGGATGCTAAGGGTTTTTCGTGCAAGTGTTGCCCTTTATGTAAGTCATGACATGTTTACGCTGAAATATGGCATAGCCAGGGCATGTTCTCATACCGGTCAGCTTGGATAAGGTTTTTCTATCGAAACCTTAGGTACCTTACCAACCCACAATTCCACATACCACCCCTGTGCCAACAAATGAATCTCATTGATGGAGCAAGCGAGGGTATAAAACCGACACACATAGCTTCACATAAGCAGAAGAATGGTATACCCGTATGCATCCGTCACCCTCCGTTTTGCCCAAGAGAGAGATAAGAGACAATGAACTCGCCAAATCTACCGCTCAAACTACAGCCATCTAGATCGCATTCAGATTGTGAACACGACTCCAAGGAAGTTGTACCAAAGGAAATCCCAATCATGAACATGCCGTGCCCGATTCCGTCCTGAAGTCCTATCATCGTCCAACTCAGCATCACCGACCTCATCCAATCCCGCCAACCATTCTCATTATGAAGTGTAAACGGGAGCTTTGACGAGCACAGTCTTCCCCCGAATCTGCACAGCAAGACCCGTCGAGATACGCACCCGCTCCTCCTTATCCTTGGGCGTCTCCCGTCCAGGTTGCACAACCTTAGCACTAGCAGCCGCGCTCGTAGCCGCAGACCCAGGCACATTCTTAGTAACTTTATTTCCCCCGCCACCTATCAGTCCACTAAACATGCCCCGTCCCTTCTTCTCATCCCTTCCGCCCGGAGCATCATCAGGAGCATCGGTAGAGTCACGAGTACCTGTACTCTTTAGACTGGCTCTATCTGCCTCTGCACCAGCGTTGGAAGAAGGTGAGATATCGGCGACAAGGATAGGGTTGATGAGGGCTGGAATTCCAGTCTCAATTTTCATGACTTCGGCTTGTATTGGCGAGAGTGGATTGAAGTACTCAATGATGACTTCTCGTGATTCCAGCGGAACGTGTGAAGCTACGTTGACAGCCAGATCGAGAATCATACCGACACCACCTTGCAAATCGCTCGGTGGAGGATCAACAAGATGAAGGCCAATATCTGCCATTAACTTCTCGTTCATCATCTGTGTCAATCGTTCCCGATGACCTTGAGCGTCCGGTCCTCGTAGCTTATCTTGCAAACCTTCCAGTGTGGTGAGACGCCAATTGATCATCTTAGAAGCCAGTGCGTCTTCTTCCTCAGCCGATTGGAAAGGAGGACAGAAGCGTCGGATGTTGTGCCAAATATCTTTCAAATCTTTGCTGAGACCCAGCTCGAGATCAGGATGAAAGAACGTATCAAATAGATTTGATGCGAGCCATTGACTGAAGAATGCTCTTCCAACAGCTGTCATCTCTTGCTTTCCTGTGGCCAGTGCATCCTTGTTGATGCCGTGATGTAGAAACCCTGGAATTGACTTCCATTGTTTACGGATGGAGAAGGACAATTGAGCGATGAGGCCCTCGAGCCGCGAGAAACGGGCAGCGTATTCGGAGTCATCGAGGGAGGTGCGCGATTGCGATAGCCGCTGATGAGCGATTGTGTTTTGCAACTGATGCACTTGAGATTCCTTCTCAAAGTAGTATTTCTTGACTTTCTGGTACTTGTCCCCTGTAGAATGTTTGTAAGCGCCTATCCACTCTCGACCACTTCATCCAACAACAACAACTCACTTAATTCCTTGTAGTCCTTCTGCAACTGTGTATAGTTCATCGCTTCGTCTTCTGTCATCTCGCCGGCGCGTGGTGGAGGTGTATCGCGTCCGCGCTCACCGCCTTCCTGCACCGCTGCCTGGCCACCGCGATAGGGCTGCCCCTGAGAACCTGCTGGTACTGTGTTAGATCCGAATGTTTGGAAACCTGGAGTCGGCTGCGAGGTACCATTGCCCTGCTGACCTCCCTCACGTGGCGCTGCCATATTTTTATTTTCCACTGGTCTGATTGTGTTGCCCCGAGATCCGGGAGGCGGAGGCATCGATTCGTCGTCTGAATCTTTCGAATTGACTGTCGAAGGTGGCTGTGGTGAAGGTGGCGGATGTGGAAGCAAGGAACCTTGCTGATGTTGTTGGTAGAGTGGAGCCAGGCTTGGTTGTAGTGGGGAGGGTGGAAAGTCTACAGAAGAACCTCGGGCAGGGGGTTGCAAGTGCAATGTATCAGCGCCGACCTGTTGCTGGATATGAGAAGCCAACGGCTGCCCTTGAGAGCCTGGCCGGTGCCTTTCAAACGATTTTCGACCCTGTTGCGACTGTGGGTAATGAGCCTCCGGCTGCTGTTGCTGGACACCTGAGACCTGCCGAGCGTGTTGCTCAAGGGCCCCTTGCGAAATAGAAGGCTGGCCAGCAGATGAATAAGAATATCTTGGATTGCCTTCGGTTGAAGGATGGGTCTGCTGGTAGACAGCCTGGTATTGTTCTTGATGGAGCTGGTCTTCGTGTTGGAGCTGCTGGTACTGCTGCTCGGTGCCGGAACTTCGAAGCTCACCGCTTGTGCTGCCTTGCGAATGATGAGTGCGATAAGTGTGATCTGTGCTCACACGCTGAAGCTGCCCTGATACTCTATAATAAGCCTGTGGGGGTTGTGGCTGTTGCTGGTACGATGGCTCGTCTTCTTGGTTCTTCGCAGGAACTGGAGGACCTTGGAATTGTTGAGGTGGTGGCTGCTGGTAATAATTGTGCGGCGATTCCTCGTCTTCTTCACCGTGTGTGCTCAAAAGCTGAGGGGTAGAGCTGTTTCGAGAATAATTGGACCTGCCCTCGGCCGGCGCTTGCTGATAGTACTTCTCTGGCTGTTGTTGGTGCAACTGTTGCTGACTTTGGGGGTCTTTTCTCTTTACAGACAATCGTCGTCCTGGCTCAGCAGTACGGCTTGAGCCTTGATTTTGTTCCTGACTCTGCTTGTGAGAATGGCCGATTCCTAGTCTGTCTCGAAACCCACGCTTCTCTTTCTCCTGCGGTAGGTTCGGGGAGAGAGGAGGGGTGTAGGAGAGTCTATTCTCGTTTACCAGTCTCTCGTTGTCCAGCCGTAAAGGGAGGTGGGATTGTGACCCTTGGTGGACGGATGAGGCTACGTCAATAGGCGGGCGGGATATGGTCGAACCAGCGGAGAACTGTCTCTGGGTGGGAGACGCAGACAAATGCTGAGGCAGCTCTTCTGGAGGTGCGTATCGTGGAGAGGGAGCGCGGTTTCCTGGGTCAGTCTGTCAGCTCCCGGCCGTAGGACATGTATATGCACTTTGTCTCGGCTCCCATGCGACGAATATGGGCGCGTAAGAGGAGGGGCAGTGGCAGCAAGTAGGTGAGGGCCAAGTGCCTTTGCTATTTTGCAGTGGTTGGCCTCGTTGGTGGGCTCTCGATCTCCACTGCGATCAGGAACCATGCGCCCCTCCAGCTTCAATGTGTATGATAAGGTAGGGGACGACGTATGCTTACCCGACGACGGTGCCGGTGAATTCTGGTAGCCAGCAGAAGAAATATCGGACGACTGCTTTTTTCCCCTCCCAAAGAGTTTGGATGTCATTGGAGATGCCAACAGCTTCAAGTCCCGTCAGAGGTACTTTGGGGGTTGTAGGTCAGCGGGGCTGGAGTTTGCGTCGCGGTTTGGACCTCAATGGCTGTGTCTAAGAATACACAAGACGCGCGCCAGCAGTGGTCAATCGACAATGGGGACACGGCAGAACGCTGAGCAAGAAGGGTCCAATTGTGATGATGGTGGAGGAAATCGAGGCTCAGCGATGCCCCCTTGCGGACCGTGTGAGGAATCACTACTACTGGCTACCTATGTGGGAGATGACTTCTCTCCACTGGGTACTCCTTGATCTCGCACTTCGAGCCTTTCCACCTCAGCTTCTGCCATACGCAAAAGCCAACGCTGGCCCGCACAAGCCTATCATTGCTCCCTCCATTGTAGGTGCTTCCATTTCTCATCAGGCACCGTTCAGGTACACTCGGATGTCTTTGCATGCACTGCCCCATCGCCACAAAGACCCTGCGATTGCCATGGATTGGAGCGCGAGTCCAGTCGTGTGCGAGATCAGAGGGCTCCCCCAGGACTTCGGATTGGTTCGGAGCGAAATGCTTCGTTGCTTTGCTCAGTTTCCTCATTGGGGGTGGGATCGTTGATGTTTGCCAGTGTTTCATTTTCGTGGGCCAATGGGTATTTTTCATGTAAGAGGTTCCTATAAATAGGTAGATTACCCAAATGATAGCATCAGGGACTATCCTCACTGTGACACCACGCTCAGAAACGTTACATCGTGCATGATCTATATCACTCGGTATTCCAGTTCCACAAGAAGAATTTGAGAATATTCCTACATTTGATATTCTCGAAGATCCAGCCTATCTCAACGAAGACGAGCAAAATGACCCAGTCATTGCTTTGCCTCCTCTGACAATTGAACATCCATCTCTCATCTGAAACCGATTTCTCTGACGTCTATCTCATCCCATCACAACAACGCTAAGCCGTAGCTTTCGTCCCTGATGCAAGCTCAGCCTTTGGCAACATGTCTACATTTCAGCCGCAATTAGCCCAACAATCTCGAATGTTGATGGGACCGCGGGGAACAGACTAGATGTTCTTCCTCTCCGGGAATAAACCTCGTAGTATTGCCTTGCCCTCCTCGACATCATCATGCTCATAAATCCTCAAGTCATGGTCATGCTTCCCATGTTCAGTAGTTGTTATCGCAGGGTCAGCCTTGCCTCATTACACACCACAAACGGGCAAGAGCCAAACGTAAATCTTCACAGTCTCAGGCAACCGTGGTTTACTTTCAAAGGAAGGATCATGACCTAGCGCTTGCGCTTCAATCCTTCGTGTGCTCCTTTCTCTCAAAGACTTCCATCAAGGGCTGAGTGAGGACCGTTATATCTTATGCGAGGGATATCAACGTTCAAAATCATCTCGTTTATGAGCAGTTTACTATTGGCTCAATCAGTTCACCTCTCAACCACGTATCCAACATCATGCTACAACCATTCCCCCACGGATCTTATCAATTTCATCTCCCATTCTCGAAGTGTCCTGGTGGAAGCGCTTCTCCTGATAGGCTTCTGTGTTAGGCTTAGCAAAGTATGGATATCAAGACGACATGATCCAAGAAGGATTTATTGACGGAGCGCTGGGAGAAAGGAAGAAACTCATTCTCTTCAGAGAAGATGGTTGGAATTTCTTCTGCTTTTGAGTCTGGGTCTTGAAATGCATGCTATGGGATGGCGCCGATGACCAGGCAAGTCTTGAGAACCTTACGCCATTAAGATCCGAAAGAGTTGTCAGTAGACAGAGCAACATACATGCTCAATTTCTTGAATGGGAAAGCAGGGGTAAGGCGTGTCTTCTTTTTCTTTATTACAGATCATCGTCTGAGAATTTGAATGATACAGGTCTTGTATTAGTAAACGTGTTATTGTACAGGGTCCGACCTGGCTTAGACTGATATCAAAGTCGACTTCGATGGACGTATGTACAGAAAGCGACCAAGGGTGAAAATATAACTCTAGTTATGACAATTTTCCGCTCCAATCCTGCCGTCTCCTTCAATAGGTATTATGTATTATTATAGGTCAACACATTACCTCAACACTAAGCCCCATCCTGAGTCAACAGCGTTCTAGCCATCCTACCAACGTCCGTGACTCGCTCCTAACTCTCCTCGCCTACACCATAGAAGCAACAACCGGCAACAGAACCTTCTCATCAACTTTCAGTGTACAGTACGTCTCTGAGCACAATGTGTTCTTCGCTGTGAATTTCGTCTTGGCAAACGTCGTCACTTTGTTCAGCGGGGGTTTTCCAACACTATCAAAAGTCAGCTAAATCATTCCACAAACACACCACAAACACAACACCCATCCATCCCATCTCATCCCATCCCCCAGACAGACGCAAAAAAGGAAAGGAAACATACATCGGGTCAACATAAGTATGCTTAACCGCCAACGAGAAATTCGCAATATGATGGAAAGCATTGAACCTGAATTCCACACTCTTGTCCTGGCAAGCACTATATTTCGCCGGGTAGTTGACGCCGTCCCATGTGGCGCCGCAGAGTGTTGTGACTGGAGCGACGGGTTCGGGGTCTTGGACGTAGAAGGCTATTGAGAAGTTTCCAAGCGTGGAGTTCCAGGCGGTTAGGGTGGGGACGATGAAGGCGGCGCCTGGGACTGGTTGGGCGGCTCCTGTGGCTGGTGGGGCCTTGATGGCTGGTGGGGCCTTTGTGGTTGGGGGGGCCTCTGTGGCTGGTGGGGCCTCGGTGGCTGGTGGGGCGGCTAGGGTTGTGGAGATGAGGGGGAGGAGGGGGAGGAGGAGGGTTGAGGTACGCATCTTGAATTGGTAGTTTGTTGGTTTGACGAAAAAGAGAAGGGTAGAACGAGTGAAGAAGTACTGAGAGAAAAAGAGTGCAGACTTGAGGCGCTGGTGAATCAGCAAATCCGTTGATAGCTATATAGTAACAGAACCAACCCGAAATTATACCTACCCGCAATACGAGAAATCGAATCTAAATCTTTTATAGGGACCCAAGGAATAAACCGAGAATAGCATCAAAAAGTATCACACGGATAAAATATCCCCAGAACCCAAACGGCCAACAGACTGAAAGTGGAGCGACGGTGTCTCGAACCCAGATCTCCCAAAGTCAACATTGTTGGGACCGGTACTGCTTGCTTCAAGAGCCTTGGTCGTCCCAAGGATCCCATCAAATCATTCGCAGTGCAACACCGCAGCAACTCAGAACATCGACAACCCGTCGGGCCGTCGGGAGCAGAAAGCGGAGGTGAGAGTGAGGATTTCTCGGAAGAATAGCGATACTTCTCGCGCGAGTGACCAATCCACCAAAAATAGCCCCAATAGAAAAATAGTTTCTCCTTGAGGCTACATCCAATTCCCCTTCCGGAGTCAACCAAGCTTTCAGGCCCCCAAAGTGACCCAAGCTTCATCATTTCCGGATCCCAAGGTCCCATCCCAAGTAACCCCTAAGATAATAATTCGGCACTCAACAAGATCTGCTGTATAAATTGCCTGCGTCCCCAAAGGTAATACTTCTGCACGTAAGATCTGCTCTACCGTACTCTATTATATTGTGTTGAAAGCATACTATTAGATTGCGGCAAATATTGTCAATGCGACGAACTTCACGGGACTCGGGGAATACCTTACACTTTCAATCTTGGCTACAATCAATTCCGTTGTTAGCCCTTATACTTTCAATCTTGGCTACAATCAATTCCGTTGTTAGCGCGCTACTCGCTGTCTCGGAGATCGGAATACCTCCAAGACTACAGTATGAACTCGATCCAATGCGGCATCTTCAACTATCATCAATGGCGAAAAATTCCTACATCCTCTTGGGCAAAAGGCGTTGCTAGCAAGAGCACGCGGCGATGAATCATGTTCATAAGACAGAATCAGTTGACTAGCTATCTTCTACAAATATCCACGGAACATGCAAGGCATAGGTCCGGTCCAGAAATTCGTCGTATCGTACATTTTTTGCCACTAGGCCAGGAAGGTTAGTTCATACCAGCGCTTCCTCACCTCAATCCTCTTTCATAGCAGACCAAGAATAGGAGTGCCTTTGTCCTAATATACAAGCATAAGGATGCCTTTCGCAGCCGACCAACACCTAACCACTCGTACTGATTCGTCATGAGCATACCTCAAGTGCTTATCAATCATCGCCTTCATTAACCGGTGCCCGACTGTCAATAGTGACTGCGCCCGAGAACCTGCCAGTTCCACCTGGTAAACATCCATCAAATGTAGACCCCTCAGCTTCGTTCGCATCCTCCCATCCAAGCGTCATATCCCATCCGTTCTTGAGGGCATCCTCCTCATGCAACGGAATATGCTGCACAATATCTGCAATCCAGTTGTACTTATCCTTCATCATAACCTTGTTCAACGCCTGGTAGCGCTTGGTAAGCCAGACAGTCCCACCGTTAGTCGAGGGTTGCATAATGGCAGACTCATCAAAGCGGCTAGTGTTGAGCCGGCAGTAGCCACAAGAGCGGAACTCCAGTGTCTTGAGCTTGGAGGACGAGTTGGAGATGACGACGTTTGGAGGGCAATGAGTGCAACCATGGACTGCGAGTGTGGCGCCTGGCGAGATGATGTCGATGACACGTGGCCAGGACCCGACCCGATGCTCGCCAATCCAGCTTTGTGTCGGAACGGCTGGTGGTGGAGGGGCGTTCCCGTGCTGAAATACATTGACATTGATTCCTATAGGGGCATTGCCAGCATTGTTGGCAGGGTTCAAATGCATGGCCATTAGATGCTGTGCATGCTGGACTTGCAACTGAGCGTGCTGTGCTTGCAACTGGACATGCTGGGTTTGAAGCTGGTGGGCGAGCAGCTGTTGCTGACCTTGAGCCTGTTGAGCCGCTGCCTGTGAATTAAGTTGTTGTAGCTGATGCTGGAACTGTTGATGTTGGGCTTGTTGCATAGCAAGAAGTTGCTGATGCGGATTCAGATTTGGTCCAGCTTGGTTTGCATTGGGTGGTGGAATTCCAGGGATAACGGGGATAGGCGCATTATTGCCATTGCCATTGAACAGGCTGAGGGGGGCGGACAATGAGACCGAGTTCAAAACAAGTTTACTGATATTCTCGTGCTTGGTGATCAAAGCGACTAGCGCATCCGGTGGCATCCAGCAGTTTGTCAAGGTGAGCTCTTCGATGTAACGCATGTCGATCATCCCTTGAGCCATCAATTCCCTGTTGACCATGTTCTCGGGACTGGACATCCAGTCACTCGAAAGAAAGGGCGCTGGCATAAGCTGTTTGTTACGTGCATGAAGGCCTTCCGCATGCTCTCCTCCGCAAGCCCAACCAATGTTGAGTTTTGTGATATTCTTGCGCGGCACAATCATGTAGAACAGCAATCGGTAAAACCAAGACTGTGCGGCACCCAGCGTTATGCGCGGCGTCTCCACGAAGCCGGCGTTGTCCTTGATGACGTCCCTCCAGTCTGCGATGACTTGCAAGTTGACTGACTTCAAGTTTGGTAAAGCATTCCAAAAGTCGTTTCGAGCTAGTGAGAGAAGGTATCGGCTCGACAGTCGCGAGAAGTTAATGGTGTGAACGTTAGAGAAAGTGTGCCGATTGTCAACAATGGCCAGAAGATAAGAGGACAGGAATGCGCGCTGTGCCCACTCTGTCTCTAGTAGCCATTCTTTTTGCATTTTCGTAAGACTGTTGGGAATGATGGGGTAGCTATCGAAACGGTCTTGATCAGAAGTGTCTTCTTTGACCATGAGGACGCCACCAGAAGAGACCGGAATGGTGGGAATATCCTTTTGTTGCTCCTCGGAGGTCATTCCAACTGAAGGGACAACCAGTTCGCTGAGGACATCGAAAGGGTCGTCAGGCAGGACTATCTCATCACTTATTATTCGACACGAGCTCACAGATGGATCTATGAGTTGACGAAGATTGATATAAGGCATGTCCAGCTGGACTCCACTTTCGGTGAAGTTCTTCTGCATGTCTTGAAACTCCGTCTGGTTTGCCGTCATCTCTCGGAAATGAAAAATAGCATGTCGCAAGTCACATCCGCCAGCCAGAGCAGATCGATCTTTGAGGTACTGCCAGAAGTCGATTTGGGCTTGCTGCTTCCGATCTTTTATCTTTGCGACTGTGCCAAAGACAGCAGCTGGCTTGCGCAAGACTCTTGAGCGGAGTGACAAATCCGGGCCAGCTAGCCAGCCAAGACCACTGTCCAGAGAAAGTGCCAACTCTTGGACATTGCCAAGAAGAGAAAATGCGAACTTCATTCTCGGGGTTTCGTCAGCGGCATCTTCAAGACCTGCCACTTGCTCGAACCGGTGATACTCAGGATAAGGCCAAGTATATTCACCCCAATAGCTCTTGTGGGCTTCTCGAGAACCTTTAAGTGGTGGATTCGCCAAAGCGTCCTCGTCCACCTCGAAGCTCATACCGAATTTCTTCATGCGAGGTCCAAAGGTGCGAAAAACGTCGATCCCATGGCCGGTGTATATGTCCTCGGCAGTCGCGTTTTTCCAGAATCCCGCTGCAGACGGTTCCGTCTTCATTTTGCCCTTGCCCTTGCCCGTCATATCGACCTTTTTTGGAGTGCCTGTGAGCATGCCGTATATTTCGGTGTTGAATGGCACAACCACTGTCTTGAAAAGAACGGAGGATATACTTGACTCAAACTCATGGCATGTCAATCGCATGGCCTTGATGTCATCACGAGAAAGACTGTCGGCAATGAGATAGTAGAGTTCCACTGGAAGCTCGTTCATGGGCCAAGTCGGAGTGCGTATGGGCGTTGTCGCAGGAGATTCTGATGCCTGCATCGTGGTTCTCGCCGGTGTTGTCTTGGGTTTGGTACATGACTTTGTGAGTTTCGTCCTCTTGAAATCGACTGGTGTAAGTTTCGCAGGGAGTTTGGACTGATCTCTGAGGTCTGGCCAAACGTCACTGCCTGTCGGTGCTGGCTCGATAGAGTAAAGAAATGTCAGCTCTGAATTTGAGTCGTCAGAGGGTGTGGCGGAGCGGACATTCCAGTCATTATTAGTGTTGAAGTTGCCGTCTCGAACCCAGGGTCGGTTTGCCTCTCTCCTCCTCGAGCGGAACAGACTCCAAAAGCCGCGGCCTTCAAGGTTCTGATCTCGCTCTGTCGAATTTTCTTGAATACGAGAGGATTGTGCCCCGTCTACCTGACGATCACGGAAGTCGTGCAGGTCTTCAAAATCATGATCATCCCAATCCCGGTCCTCAAGATCATCGTCCGACATAAACTGTGGTCCTGGTCCTGAAGCTCGGCCAGATCGGCGCGTAGCGAGAGCGAGAGCACTCCTCTGTCTAAGCCTCCTGCGGACCAGGTCTTGCTCGATTGGGCGGTTTTCCTGTTGTAGGGCGTCCTCAAATTCCTGCTGCATGGCTTCTTCGAGCTCTTCATCGCGAGAGTATTCCTCGTCGCCTGTGAAATCTCGCAGGGTTGTTCCATCGTCATAACCAAACGACTCTACGGTTCTATCGGGAGAGGGTGGGCGGTTGGGAGTGGACGGGAGTCCCAAGGAAAAGGATCGCGCAGGCCGGTGAAAACGATTTGTGGTGATAGATGTAGAGAAGGTGCTACTTGAGGTAGCAGTGGCCAAGGAAGGTCGGTCGTTTATGGTTGTGTCGGAAGCTGACTGGTCCTAGAGGTAGAAGTGAAGGGTTAGTCGGATCAGATGTTTTTCAAAAGTGACATTGCTACAAACCAAGAAAGAGAGCGAAGCGGCTTCACGTCTACGGCGCGAACGACCAGGCTGCCAGTCATTGAGAGGGTCGGTCATGTTGAGTCGATTGGGCCGTGCCATTGTTCCTTAGCAAAAGCCTGAGGTTGAGGTTTAGGATGCGGCAGCGGGGTTGATATTTAGGATCGGGGTCATGGTAGGCCGAGGGCGATGAGGAGGATATCTACCGGATGAATTAGTTTGGAGGAATAGATGGTATGTTTGTGTTGTCTTTTCTCTGGTTCCGAGTACTCCTGGGTTCTGTGTTTGTCTCGCGGTTCAAATGCATTTAGTCTTTAGGTTTATGTTCCTAGGTTCAAGTGGTTTTGGACAGGGCACCTGCATATTATTATGTCACATGTTTTCTCCGCCGTGCGCCTTGCACCATTGGAAATATGCGCCACCATTCACCATCCACCATTTACCATTTACCATCCACCATTTACCATCCACCATTTATCATCCACCATTTACCATCCACCATTCACCACCCACAAACATTCAATCATTCAATAATAGGCATTCCTCACAAACCAGCCTCCGGATGTATTTTCTTCGCCATTTCTCCATATCATCCACCCCGTCCATGTCATCCACCCCGTCCATGTCATCCACCCCGTCCATATCATCCACCCCGTCCATATCATCCACCCCGTCCATATCATCCACCCCGTCCATATCATCCACCCCGTCCATATCATCCACCCCGTCCATATCATCCACCCCGTCCATATCATCCACCCCGTCCATATCATCCACCCCGTCCATACCACAACTCCCCAACCGATAACCGATCCAAGCACAGCAGCACAAACCATCCCAGAAGCCCAAACAAACGCCACGAACCGCGCGGATCATAGCAGGCGGGATAAAGTAGAAAAGTCTAAATATAGTATTGCGGAAAATCTGAGGTCAGAACAGTGAGTCCCAAGTACATTCGAGTAAGTCCTAGAGGATGAGATGATTCTGGGTGAATTTCAAAAAACAAAGCACCAAATTACGAGGACCAGACGAATAAGAAGTGGTGAGACAGTATATACAGTCGAATTTTCTAAAAATATAGATATTATGCACTACTAATTACACTCTCCCGAATCCCTACCAGCACCACCAGCGTGATCATCAGACCGATCCCCCCAAAAAGGGGAGAAGATAAAACACGAAGCTATGCAATCCCGATAACTGAAATGCAAGAGAAACGAAAAAGGTCGTATCCAACGCGCAGAAATGCGTCAGACATCAAGATACTCCGTTCCAGAGAAGGGAGGGGGTTTAGAAGAGAGCAGCGACGAGAGCGGCTCCGGCAAGGGCAATACCGGCTCCGTTCTTGGAGGCAGCGCCGGTGAATTGAGATGCGGCGGTGGCCTTGGTTGAAGCACCGGTGCCTGAGGCTGCTGGGTTGCCGTAGACTGGGGTGGCGACACCGGTGCCGTAGGCGTATGGGGCAGAGGTGGCGGCGCCCTTGACGGGGGCAACAGGAGTGGAGGAGCCCTTGACTGGTGCGACGGGAGTGGAGGAGCTCTTGGCAGCGCTGCTGGCTGGGGAGTCGTAGTAGGGAGCTGAGCTTGATGAAGGGATGACTGGCTTGACTGGGGTGGAGCTGGGCTTTGACGAGGTCAGGATAGATGAGGAGGATGGGTAGTAGGTGATGCAGCTTGAGGTAGTGATCATGCTTGTGGAGGTGTAGGTCTTTGTGTATGTCGCGGAAGAGGAGACATAGGTGGACTCGATTGGGCAAGGCGATGGGACGACGGTTGGGACCCATTTGGTGCTGAAAACTGGCTTGACTGGAGGGGAGGAGGATGAGGCGGCCTTGGAGGAGACTGGGTAGTCGTATGATGGAGCAGAGCTCGAAGAAGCAACAACTGGCTTGACGGGAGTGCTGGAGACGACTGGCAGACCGTAGTCATAGGCTGCGGCCGAAGTGGTTGGTACAACAGGCTTCACAGGCGTAGAGCTGGCTGCTGGAGATGACACGACTGGGTAGTCGTAGTATTCAGCGGCCATGGCGGCGGAGGCGAGAGCGAGGATAGCAGTGCACTTCATTTTGAAGGTTGGTTGGTTGGTTGGTTGGTTGGTTGGGTTTTGGAGAGGGTTTTGAAGGGGTATTAGTCGACTGAAGCTGTACAATTAAGTTCAGTATAGCAAGACCGTAACGAGTGAGTCTTGTGTGTAAAGAATTGTAGTGACTGTAGTGATTGTGGATGGGCAAGTAGAGTGAGGTCTGATGTGCAGGTCTCTTATACAAGACTTCTCAGTCAGGACATGCGCGGGCTACTTGCCCCTGTTGTGGCGTCCGGAAGAGGAAACAGCACAAAAAGGGGCCGGCAAATAACACTGCTCCCTCTGGTGTGCGGTGGGGCGCAGACTGTGCTATGGCCTTGGCTCCTATGATTGGGTCATCGAACCGACAGGAGAAGCTATGCTCATCTTCATTTTACAGTTTAATTCCCTCCCGCGAGAGGGATAGTGTAAGATGTCTGCGAAGAGATGCAGGGGATTCGTTCTATTCTGATCAGCTTGGTTGACTCTGAGATGGGACCGTCGATGCCATCTTGATACCTGACGATAGCTCCATCAAAGGAAAGTTACATGGTAATCCGTGGTGCACGACAGACGGCATGCCACAGCCAGAACAAGCAACAGAAAGAATGCTTGGATACCGGAGCCGACGTGCGGGTGGCACAGAGCTTGGGCGAGCTTTGGCGTGTGTAAGCATTCCCTACCTACAGCTCATATCTCGGCATCCAAGCCCGACAGAAGTGTTTGTTCCTGCAGCATGGCTTGTTGGTTCCTGCAGCATGGCTGAGCTTGTGTCCTCTGGCGGCGGCTGGGAGTGACGGATTGCGGCTAGGAATAGGAGGTTTCGCGTGGTTGTTTCGGCACACGGCTATCGAAATCCGATGAACTTGTAAACATGGAGAAACGCCCTCGTACGCAGTCGGTTTTCGGTATTCAGCTTTGGGAAACGGGAAACGGGTAACCTGCCTTGAGGTCGTGGCCGCCAAGACCAGTGAAGCTGTGCCACGCCAAGACCAGTGAAGCTGTGCTACGCCAAGACCAGTGAAGCTGTGCCACGCCAAGACCAGTGAAGCCGTGCTATTGCTCTCACGGGGTTGGAGGATGACAGAAAATGGGAATGGAACTTGTGCCAGTAAGATTGCTCCAAGCAAGGAAAGGGACACCATCCTCTCGAATTGGAATTGCTCCTCTTAAGCGCTTGTTTAGGTCGTGTGTAGTGTGTACCCGAGGGTCTATCATGTGACGGGTACCTCCTACTGCAGTACTGTGTACTACCGATGGTACAGTGGGATGTCCACACCTGGCTGTGCACCTGCATCTCGTGAATCGGCGTTGTGAGGCGAGCAATGATATCGTTTACGTACCTGGAGCTACTCATCAGCGGGATGTGGGCTTGTATGACCTCCGTCCGTCTTCATCGGCTCTGTATCTGTATCCACCAAGCTTTGCTTTTGAACGACTGAGCCGGTTCAACGTGGAAATGCCCGTCTCCCCCTTCTTCCCGCATGTCAATCCTGAGCTCAGATAGTTACAAAGCCTACTCGCGCAATGAGAATCAGCCTGAGATCGTTGGGCATCGGGCCGAATTCACATGGAAAGGAGAACTTCGAACATCCTCATCCTTCCCACGACTCGACAACGCAATTCTGCTCTCTGTTGTGGGTGGTAGTACTGATCCGCGAAATACCGTCTTCACGCCCGGAACACCGACATCCACCAAGCAACCTCGAGATCAACCTCCAATGTCTTCATCCACCCTGAGAAATCTATCGACATTCATTCATTCATTCATTAACAATATTCTCACCTACAAGATGAGCAGCACCTGCCATTAATGCCTTGCTTCCGAAGTCTCGGACACTTCACACTTCACACTGGTCCTTCTCACAGTCTCGACTCTACCCGCACATCCCCAACACTCGCTCCAGCCCTCAATAATGCCTCCAATGGCGAGTACGACATGCTCGACGTGGAACACGTCGACATTCTCTTCGCTGCTGTCGACGCCCCAAAGATATAGCTAAACCGAACCTTACTATTCTGAGCGTTCTCCAAATCCAGCTCCTCTGATCTCCCTTCCGTCTCCATCTCGCTTGCAAGTTGCAACGCCGTGCACCCATCCACATCTTTTGCGTCTATTGGTACACCGGATTGGACCAAGAATGGAATGACATCTGCCTGCCTAGCCACTACTGCTGCGTGGAGCGCCGTTCTCTCCAGCGCGTCCGTCGCTTCCATTTTTGCTCCATGCATCGCCAGACTTTTGAGTACGCCTAGATGACCACCTATTGCTGCGAGATGGACCGGCGACAAACCCTCCTTGGATTTCTTTTTCGGATCTGCGCCTGCTCCGAGAAGTCGGCCGATTTGTGGTACGTCGCCCGTGGATGCTGCATCGCACATCATTTCGCAGAGACTTCTTCGATTGGATGTAGGGCCCACCAGACTCCTTCTTCTGGACGATAGACTGGAGCTACGGGCAAGACCTCGACCTCGCCATGTATTGATTCCTGAGACTAAAGCCTCGAATTCTCGGTTGTTGTTTCCTGAGACTAAAGCCTCGAATTCTCGGTTGTTGTTTCCTGAGACTAGAGCCTCCCATGCTTGCTCGTTTATCGTTGGCGCTGTCGGTGACGCAGCATCGTCGAATGGGTTAATCTTCTCCTCGTAGTCGGCGAAATAGTCTGGGATGTTACCCATGGAATTTTCTGGCATTTCCGTAAACCCAAACCGCGCAGTGAGCCTATCTTCTCTTGCCGGTCTGAACAGACTGTTCATCTCAGTGGATGTATCCTTTCCATCAGTCTCCGTTTTCCCTTTTCCTGCGCGGACACTCCACCTCTTTGACAGTCCACACGAAATTCGTGCCATATTTGTGATCTCGTAGCCTGATCAACCCAAGACTACCAGCTGCCGGAAGCGAATGGCCGTTCGAAATTGAAATGTTATAAAGGAATTCGGATGAGCTGGCAACTGAAGTATTACTCAATATGAACAACGCACAGGGTAATCTCTCCAAAATTCTCGTGGACAATTAACAGCAAAAGGTCGGACCAAAATTAACCAAGACGAAGCCGAGGGACAAATGAGAGATATATACTAGGAGGCACAGATCGTCTATTACTATGTACATATCACAATAGATCCGACCACGATCCTCATCCCATCTCTCGCCCAACCCGCCTCGTCGGAGTAATGTCCCCAGGAAAATCCATGATGATCCAAGCTTCACCAAGGAAGGCACAAGGCCCAAAAGCATTGACGTTGATCCAAGCCAAGCCTGTCAAAACGGCCTCAAACAAAAACGTCCCGACACCGACCTTCCGGATCCTACTGCTATACGAATGCGACAATAACAACCTCGTTCCCGATGTGTCGAAACGCCGCGAAAGCCGGCATCCCGTGATCAGCCGTTGTGATAAGCAGGGTGTTCGATCCTGAGATGGATCATCGAGGTATGCGAAACGTGTGGGAGTCCTTTTTGTGTAACATACTGTCGCGGTCCGATAGCCTTATCGACGATGATCGACTCATGCATGGACGGTCGTGTGGCACCGTCAAACACCCTCGCCAATCAATACCCATCCGCGGGTCGCGCGATCAAGATTCAGCGCCCAGGCTGCGATTGCGAGGGGCAGAATAATAATTTCACGATAAGATCGATCCATCGGAAACGAGGGGCCAAACTTGGAAGAGGATTGTTCGATACTTCATTCTACTATACAGTAACATTCCCATCTCACCATTCCATAGCGAAAGTGGTGACGGAATAACCTCGCTCCATAACCACAATCATAAATACTGTTTTCGCACGTGGATTTGTTGTTGTGGCCTCAAGTGTCAACGTATCAAAGTACCCTGTTGTTATCGGTACATTGTATTGTAAAGCCCGATCTATTATTAAGATGGACTGTGTATATATATTTAGCCTAGGCCATCACCCGTTCGTCGCGACAATAATACTATATGCCCCAAGCAAGAGATGTGTTGCTGGGTGCTTTTTACCTCCCTAGGCTCATTTTATCGTGATACAGGGTATTGATGGAACGGAATGGTGGGTTTAGGGTTATTTTTGACCTTTGGCTGGGTTTGGTTTGGTTAGACTGGGTGCGGATGGGTATACTAGTACTATCTCAGGTTCAAGTTGTTACTGTTCTTAGGACTCCCGTCCACGATCTCCCATAAGCAACATTATCATCATCCAAGGTTTTTGTTGTTTTCTGTATTTCTTAGGTAAGTTTTCTTGGGAATGGTGTCGTGATTATAGATACATCTTCCTTCTTTCTTTCCTTTTTTCCTGCTTTGGAATTTATTCGCGACGCGTTGTATAATTAGCCACCCCGATCATTTCTACTCGCTTTTCGTCACTGCTTTATGTCTTTCGTTGCGAGCGAATGCGGTTGCGGATGCGGATATACCTTCTACTGTCGAGAATCTTCGGGCGGCGTCGGGAGTGTCTCGTAAAGCAGAGGGAGGGTGTTTGGGATAGAACTTGTAGATTTTCGTACTGTGATGGATACTTTCGCTGCTACATTCACTCCTTCCCAGCATGTGAAAAGGGAATTACGATGAGTGCCATGTAGAAGCGAGAGGCATACTGCTTGATATAGTATTTTAGCAGCGATAAAAACGGTTCTTTCGTGCACTACACACAGTTCATCCGATTCGGAATCTGGGACTGCTGAAGTGGTGTCTTCGGGATAGGTAGCGGCTATTTTCGTTTCTCCAAACTCCGATTCTATTGGCGATGTAGACTTAGATATGTACTCCTGCATTCCTAATACTTTCCGCCGGGGTCAAAGTTTATCATCTTATGTGAAGTCATCCTGACATACAAATCCGCATTCTGGCTTCGTCGTTGCGCGCTAGAGCGCTTGATAAGTCTTCTGAAGAGCGGTGGTGGGAAAGAGGATTTGGATATTGGGGAAGAGTGATGCGGTATTGGTGTTTTTGTACTGTGTGGGTAAGCTTCTACGAGCTCCGTCGCGATGAGTAATCCCTTATTCTAACCTAGCGTCAACCTATCTAAGCGCTGTGACCGCCATTTAATCGATGTGGCTAGGTACTCGGTATCTGCAGCTGGGTAGTCGAAAGGGATACCGTAAGAAGTGTAAATTTGGTACTCTCATTATTCCGTACCTCTGACTTTGGAAGTACATGGGATATAGATATCCGCGGCGACAAGTCCCTGGAGATAGGCCGAGAGATGATTGACCAATGAGGTGGAATCACTCGATATCGCAGATGGACAAAACGCTCATAGCCAGACTGTGGGGTTCTGCAATCTGGTAAAGCCGTTTCGGGTTACCGACCTAACACGAACGCCATGGACAGATTAACGGGGTTTCTATGACGCAAAACGGTGTCGACGTGCGTATCTGGGATACTAAACTATTAGTAACGGGAAGAACCAGAATTTTCTATCGACGTCCGATTGTTATATTTCATATCTCGAAGACGGAACGGGCAGGTAATAGGGAGATAGTATGACTTTTATTGTGAATGTCTATACGCTATGGGTTCCTGAGTACTTCAAGAGAAGATGTTCTGTGGTTGACATGTTACCTGCTGGTTTAGACTTTGATGTCTTCGAGTTGTCGGAATTGTAATGTATAAACTGGGAATGCGGATCCGCGCTCGGGTCTATCGAAGTAGATGGACGAATATACTCGGGCGACGAAGATGATTCAATTGATAGTTAGCTTATCATGCCAGACACTACATTTAAGACTAGCTCCAGGATATCTAATAAGAACAAGAAGAAGTAGATACCACGACGACGCTATTTACAAAACAGTAAACGATAGAAGAGCCACCTTTCCATAACCAAAACGCTCACAGTGTATAATCGTCAAAAGGCAAGCGGAGAACATAGAACGTCACCGGAAGCTTTATTCTATCATCGATGACTGAGCCCGCACTCAACCGGCAAGCGGAACCAAGGGTCCTAGCGTTTCTACAACAGCACTCCACTCAGACGAGAGCTCGGCTTCAGAATACTCATAATCGTCTCAAGAGTGCGACCGAGGATCAGGAGGCGTCGGATGGTCAGTCAATCAGGTCCTTACCAGATCACACACGAGACTTCGCAATGGACCGAATAGACTGAAATAGGTAGTCCTTGAGGAAGTAGAAGGAGAAGGAGTAATAGAGAGTCAGAGATGTAATTAGACCTTGGATTTGCCAGCAATAAGCGGTATAAGTCAGGCCCAAACAATGAATGAGTTTTTGTCGAATCCCTTTGCTATTCGAGCGTTTTGGAAAGCTCGAATAGCAGCAAGTGTCCAACTTACGCAGCTCTCTGCGGGCCTCGAATCTTTGACGGAAGCAGAACTCTGACAAGCATGGTTTTGATTTGGTCAGTAGTTATATTGCTGGGACTTTTCTACTCGTTATTCGACCGGCTTAGAATATGATGATAACAGAAGCCGAACTATTAATTACTACGTATATACAACCTATTCAACTCAATTCCTACGCCCATTATTGTCCCTCAAGCATGTCCTCGGAATAAATAATAGACAGCGTAAAAATCGTTATCGTACAAAAGATCAAGATGTCCAGCACCAATCCCCTCTCTCCAAACCCAGCACCCTCCGCTTAACCGAGCCAAAAACAAAGAAACAGCCCGCAATAAACAATATTAAGCACGATCAGGCATTACAGCTCGTAAGCTCCTTATTTGGCAGGCGTGTCAGGTCGAACTTCCCTTTCCGATATAGTACTGTTCTCCTTCAAAACCTTTTCCAACCCCGCACTCCGTCGATAGACATCTTTCAAACTCGCCAAACTCATCGGTCGGGGTACGGCTGGGCCCGCTCTCGATGATATGATTGGTGGCCCTGTTCCCAGAGTACCGGAATCCGCTCTTATCCTGCCTGGTTCTTTTATCATGTCATCCTCCTCTTCTCCCTTTTCGATTTCTTCTCTTGTGGTATTGGTAGGTCTGGGGAGGTCCATGCCTACACCGCTACTTGAAGCAGTCCTTCGACTCCTCCGCCTGTTCTCCTCTAGCCATGAATTCAGTTTGCCGAGACTGGGTGGGAGAGCGGCGATGGGTCCGGGTGTTGTACCTCTTTCTGGATTGGACGTGGTAGAGAGCGCACGCGTCTGCGCGAGAGTTCTGGGCCTTCTCGACGTTTGTGAGGAGCTGGAGGTTACATCTGAGGAATGCGATATCCTTTGCGCACCTGGAAAAGGCGTCGAGGGACTTCGAGGTGGTGCAGAGAGACGACTCCCAAGGTTTCCGTATTCGAAGAGGGAGAGACTGGACATCTCTTCTCGGTCATCGTGGGAATAACTGGCGGTGCGTGAAATGGGATGGGACTCAAGAGGACCGGGCATCACATCCATTGTCGATCGCGAGCGCGTCAAGAACGCTGGTGGAGGTATGGTGGGTGCCAGGCTTCTTGATCGCGCTACTGCTGGTCTGGCTGGTGCCATTCCCATGATCGCTTCAACATCAGATTGAGACATATTTCGTGGCATTGAGGTTGCGTTGTCGTCGTCGAGTCTTTCTCCACGCTCGCGGATGTTGCGTTTGCGCCAGAGACACCAGGATAGTGCTGCTATGATGATCAGGAGCCAGATTCCTATGCCGACGGCGACTCCGATAACTGTTTGGTCCCTAAGAACTGGTTCGGGTGTTCCCGTGGTGAGATCCTCGGTCCCACCGGCTAATTTAGCGGCCGAAGCCGAGGCATTCGAGAGACCAGTAACCGTCGTCGTGCTCATAGCAACGATGCTCGTGATGACTGACGTGCCAGAGCCAAAGTTCCCGGCTGCTGAATTGAAAAGGGTCGAGATGGGAGCTGAAGCCGAGTCGTACAAAGTGGACACAGGACTCGATGACTGATCCCCCCCGATCGTGGACGAACTCCCCAATGGTGCTGTGATCGACGCACCATTGATTGACAGAACACTCGCACTGGCAGGAACAGTGAACGCATCTGTCGATGATGAGCCGCCTCCCGAAGGCTGATTTGGGTTGTTCGTTGGCGTCGGGTTGGCAGTTTGCGATGCATCTAGATTGCCAGCGCCTGAACTTGGTCCAAAAGGTTCAACGCCGTTCCTCGGTCGGAAGCCTGGCGGGTAGATTGCTTGGAAGGGATCCATTGCGGTCCAAGTCCTATGCTCTTGTTGCCTCTGTGAACCTTCCTCTCGGCGCTGTCGAGGGATGTAAACGTTCAATGTCAAATCTTCAGTACAAGTCGGACCGTTGATGGCGAGTGAGGCTGTGAGTTGGTATCTCGTTCAGGTGAGACAGCAAGATGTGTATCAATAGCAGTGACAATAATGACAAAAAGATGAACAGAAAGGCCAGAAAGAAAAGAAGTCTACAGGAAACCACTTGAGGACTGAGCGTACGACTAAGATCTAGTTGCCCATGTTCTCCAACCATAATTGTTTCGACGGACCATCTCATCGCCGTAGCATCCATCCGTTCTCCGGTGACAGACTGTTGAATGGTTTCAGGTACTAAACAATGATGTATGAAACGAGATGCGGTTGTTGTGGGCTTGTCTGGCTACTTTGAAACTTCTTTGTTATGTTAGCCACGAACGAGCGCACCAGAAATGGAGAGGCAAAAGATGAACAATCTGTGTTCGAGCGATTGGAATACGAATTAGCCAAATCGAAGGCTGGTACTTGGTGGCGGGGAGTTGAAGAGTGCGCGAAGCAACGACTATTGTTTCGTGTCTTCATTCATGAAACAGCGTTGACGCATTTGACAACCAGGGACTTTCATGCTCAGGCCCCTGTACGGTGCCTAAAACAAGGCTTTTTCTATAATTAGACAGTCATTCGGTAGAAAATAAAAAGCAAGGTGTGGTGTTGTTAAGAGTGAGGAAAGGAGGGCAGCGCCGCAGCGCAAAAGAAAGAAAGGAAATTCCAACTTGGTATGACCCCGCGCTAGACGCAAGAGGCAATGACCCACCCACCCGATTCTTGTAATAATAATCATGAATACGAAAGGTGTTTTGGAAAAGGATAAAAAATAGAGGGTCGGTGTCAGCTGAGTCCAAACTTTTTATGATCCACTTCTGTTTACCAGTATTCCTTGCATTGTATCCTCCAAGTGTGTCCCAAGAAACGCTTCATCCTTTATAGTCTGCCACCCGTGGCAAATATTTGTTTCTCGCAACCGGAAAAGCTGATTCTGATAGCCGTGCGAAGAGCAGTCCACAGAGAAAAGCTCAATCGAAGCTGTCGGGTCTATGCATTTTTAAATTGGCAGCCTGTTCGTGTACAAACCACCACTGCGTTGAGCATACGTCTCCTGCGATCAAAACGACTGTCCAATCTCGCCTCGTGACTGGTACGAGGGATTGCGTGAACAGTGATATATTCCCAGCTGATATAGGCCTCTTAGCGAAGACATTTTTAAACCACCTAATCCCAAGCCATGACAGCCTGTTCGATAATAGGTCGAATGATTTTTCTTCCAGCATCTGAGCGCTCATGGGTCCACACCATCTGTCGACGACCGAGTTCGTGGGCACGATGCCACGGCTTGGCCTTGAGCGTAGGATCATTTTCAATCGCGGCCTTCACAGTGTTGAAGAGACTGTCGGCCTGCTTGTCAGTGATGCGGACGTCGCTTCGTACTACAAGAACGATCTAGAAGATGGTTTAGTCAAAGGTTCCAGTCGCAAAGTGTGATGGAGCACGTACCTCGCGAATCTTTTGCTTCTTCCCATGCTTGTCCTTGATCTTGTATTTGTTGAGCGTGATATTGATATCAGTACCCAGTTGCGCTGTCCAAGCTGCCTCAATCGCGAACCAGTCGAAAAGTGCTTCAAATTCAGTCTTAACAATTTGTTCGTCCAATGAGTATGGAATGGAGGCGAAGCCAAGACTGACAGTAGGCGTGAGTGGGGATGGGGTATCCACCAAATCACCCTTCCAGTCTCGCCGAAGCAAATCCCGGACAGAAAGTTTGTCGAGGTCTTTCTTCGCATCGCCCAATTTTTCATCCAATTCCTTCATTTTCTTTTCGAGGTTATGTTTGTGCCAATTGCTTCGTTCGAAAATGCGCTTAGAAATTTTGCGATCCTCATCTGTGGCAGACCCAAGTCCACCTGAGTCGATTGAGATGGCGCTGAGAATCAGTTCGAGCAACTCATGTGGCATGTGATATTCTTCGGGCAGCTTTTCAAGCTCGTCGAGCATTTGTCGGGCAACTAAAGTCGTGCAACTCGCCACCTGCTCAAAGACGCGGGGATTGGCGTCTTTGCCAGCCCCCGAATCTTGATGGTGATCGAAAATGCTCAAGATAGGAGCATTACTCCATTTGCGCAAAGGCACAGCATGGTCGACGATGACAATGCCCTTGATAGCCCTCGCGAGTGTTTCCGGAGACTCTGGCAATTCATCGAGAGTCAAAAGATCCGAATGGCCCGAACTCATCTGAGAATTGGCCAGCGCAAGCTTGTTCTCCGGTCGCAAGTCCAGCGCGTCCGTGGGAGTTTGCAGCAGCGCAATAGCCTTTACCGGGCTCGAGGTGTTTGCCGTGGAGTGCTCGAGATGGTAAGCCCAGGTCAGAGCGGAAGTCATGGAATCAAGATCGCCGCCCTCGTTGCCCTGTACAAAAATCCATTCCGAAGAACGACCAGCTTGCCAGTCGATGAGGAACTCCTTCTTAGTTGCTCGACTCCATTCGGAAAAGTGGCCTACGCCTATCTCGATTGCGTTGGCAGCTTTCATGGTTCTCGATGGTTGATCAACAGAATGGCGGAAGATTACTTGATCAGGACGTCCCGGAGTGGCATGTACTTTGCTACCGGTAACGAGGGGGAGACCTCCCAATAGGGCGGTCCATGGTGTTTTCCTCATGGTATCTTGGGATCTCGATGGTGGATGAATAATGAAGAAAGAATGGAGCTCCGTCATACCATGCCACGCATGCCTTGCCAAATTGCTTGGCCATGACGTTGCCTACATACCATAGTACCACAGTGTGCAGTATGCAGTATACGGTATGCAGTATGCAGTATACGGTATGCAGTGTGCAGTATGCAGTATACGGTATGCAGTATGCAGTATACGGTATGCAGTATGCAGTATACGGTATGCAGTATGCAGTGTGCAGTATGCAGTATACAGCACGCAGTATGCAGTATGCAGTATGCAGTATGTAGTATACGGTATGCAGTCTGCAGTATGCAGTATACAGTATACAGCACGCAGTATGCAGTATGCAGCACGCAGTATGCAGTATGCAGTATACAGTATACAGCACGCAGTATGCAGTATGACCTTGGCTCAGCGCGGGGTTTATCCCTCCTCCCGACGACAAGGCTGGCTGATTGCAGGAGGCCTCGCATTTCGGTCCCTTCTATATCTCCTCGATTGCTACTTTTATCCCACCTTGCATGGCATCAACATTCCTGAATCGCACGAAGATGCCGGGAGGAATGGAGAGCGAGTCCGCCGGGGTAAAGCTGTGCGAGAATCCGGGGCAATCCAGGGGGATACGGACTCCGCAGCGTTGGCATCAAGCCTGACCATTTCTTGATGTCTTGTGTACCTGCGCTAGATCCAAGAGCGTAGTCTTCCGCATTCAGCATGCAGATTAAGCCAGGTACGTCTCTCGGTTTTTGACAATTGGCACCGAGAAATGACTCGTAAAGTGCTATAACAATCACAAATTAAAGTAGGTATTGAGTAAAGACGACGACACCATCGTCTCATTGACCAAGCACCCATCTAACATGGTGCGCAAATCCCTTGTTGCAGCGCTGCTGTATGTGTTTGAGGCCGCTGCTTACTCAAACTATACTTGTACCATCCCTGCCAGCGGCACTAACCTCACCGACGACGCGCCTGCAATACGTGCAGCTTTCGAGGAATGTAAATCGCATTCCAGAATCGTCTTCAGTCCAACAACCTACTACATCAACACCGAATTGGACATCCGAGGACTTGAAGACGTAGATATCGATATACAAGGCCAGCTTTTGGTATGTATGCCCAGAACAAAGAACTTTGCAAGAATTCTCGCTGACAATTTTACAGTGGAGTACCGACATTCCATACTGGCTCAATGCCTCTTTACCGGTTGGATATCAGAATCAATCGACAGCTTTCATTCTCGGTGGCAACAATGTACGCATCAATGGCCATGGGACAGGAACCTTCAATGGCAACGGTGATTATTGGTATCAATGGATTAAGAAGCAGAGCAACACTTCGAACTTTCCAGGCCGTCCACATCAAATCACCTTCAATGCCCTTACAAACTCCGTGGTAAAAGGTCTGCGATTCCTCCGAAGCCAGATGTGGACCATGTCCATCATCAACAGCACAAACAGCGTCTTCGAAGACATCTTCATAAACAACACCGGTAACTTTGTCTCAAGCTGTAAGTCACCCCCCCACGCCTCTTCCCCCCAAAAACTGACGAAAACAACCAAAAGCAAACACCGACGGCGTAGACACATTCTACTCCTCCAACCTCCTCTTCAACAACTGGACCGTCTACAACGGCGACGATTCCTTCTCCGCAAAAGCAAACAGCACAAACATCACCCTCACAAACTCCCATTTCTACAACGGTCTAGGCATAGCCATCGGTTCCATAGGCCAATACAACGACGTCTTCGAAACCATCCAAGACTTCCACGCGGAAAACGTCTCCTTCACAAATACCCTGCACGCCTTCTACGTCAAAACATGGACGGATGACCAGAACGGGTATCCACCCAATGGCGGCGGTGGCGGTCTGGGATTCGCATCTAACATGACGATGAAAGACCTGAAGGTTTCGGGGTTGCGCGGGGCGGCGTTTACCATTTCGCAGTGTACGAGGTTCAAGGGGGCACCGGGGGTGGGCAATTGTACGAACAGTCAGTTTCAGATTAGGGATGTTGTGATTGATGGGATGACGGGGACGACCAAGGATTCTAGAGTGGCGAGTTTGCAGTGTAGTGCTGTTGCGCCATGTACGGATATTGCGTTGGAGAATGTTCATTTGAGACTGTCGAATGGGACGGAGGCGGGGAGCTATCTTTGTGGGAATGTGAAGGATACGAAGGGCTGGAATTGTAATGGAGACGTGTGTGTTGGTGGTAGTGATACGGGAGGTTGTTAGGGTTGAGGAGAGATATGGTGGAAGAGAGCGGGAGGATTGTAGATTACTGTGAATTGAGTTGTGAGCTGAAGTGATCCGTCAATGCCGAGTGTTACACATGCGATACCTCCATGAAAGCCCCTGAGTATGCCCAGGTTCTGAATTTCCGCAGCGTCACGAATCTCCAGACTGTTCAGTATATCTAGCGAGAGATGGATGTCATACCAGAGTCTCCACACATGATTCTTCCCCAACCTCTTCCCTAGTAATACCCCACCAAGAAAGTCATCTCCTTGATCGAAAGCGCTGCTCAAAGCAAATACACTGCATTCCTCCACATTGCCCACTCCCTCCCCCTTTCCAAACCTTCAAGCGTACCGCTGAAGTGTAAGGTTACCAGCCTAAAATCAAACATGGAAGACTCACCGCAAGGGATTCGCAGTCTCTTGCCAGGGCAATGAATGAGGCGACAAGGAGGTGAGTCCAGCAGAGTGCAACCAAGTTCTCGTGATGATCAATAACAGGCAGCTCGAGGAGTTAGCCCGAGGGCATACGAAGGACGAATGCATGATGTAGGGGCTAGGCCCAGGGCCAGAGCGGACTGGCTGTTGCTCTGGTATACCAACGAGACCAGAGTCACAATGTACTCCAGGGGCGGCGGATGGTGTGGCTGTACTGAGCACTTCACCATGAACACATTTCAATACATACAATCGATCGAAGGATGATAGACACATCTTCAGGAGATCTGTTCAGACGTTCAAGAGATCCTCGAAGGTCAACGAGTCGTTCCTGGAGAGCTTCGAGCAAGTCCCTAGCGGGGGTTAGGTCTTCTGAGCAGCTGTGGTGACCTGATCGCTTTCGCCTATTGCGGTTAGTGTTCCCACAATGGCCCTTTAAATATCTCGCCGCCTTCACATCCAGCACCTTTCAACCATCAAACATCAATCAACGCCTACCAGTCCAGACAGATCTTGGACGGAAGCGAGCATGCTGTGCAAGCGAGGCGAACGATATCATGCGCCTTCCACTCGGCGGACCGGGAAGGTCCACAGGTATGTCTCTCTCCCATTCACCACTCTTACTTGATCCATTCCATCCGGTTGGCGGATCTCCTGGAACTCTTAGGCTTGCAGGAGACCCTGCCTGGTGGTTCCAATAGTCCGCACAAATCATTCCTCACCGTCGCCACGGAGAAGAGCCCCGCTGACTGAGCAAGCAACGTCAAGCTTTAGCAAATGGCTCTGCAACAGAAATCCTAACCGGATGGGTGGTCGGATTCGCGCCGAATAAAGCCTCCCGATCTTAATGAGCTGCCTGTTGGCCGGTGAGCGACGCACATGCGCCCGGTCACATCTCACGTGACTGCCCAGCCGACGTACGTATGGACGGCACTGAGTGCTACAAGTGCGGCCAAAAGGGTCATATCGCCCGTTACTGCCCAAACGCTGCTCCTGCTGGTAGCTTCCAAGGAGCCCAGGAGGCTTCCTGACAACTCACAAAATGAATATAAAAAGGTTCTCCTCCCTTCTTTCGATCCGGCTCCAGGACCAATCGACCATGCCAACGCCGCGGCATTGGCCGTATCAAATCCATAGTTCGCCCTTCTCTGAGAAATCTGAACTTCTAAGTTTCTCCAAGAATGGCAACAGGTCGCTGCCGATCGTATGGGTATGCACAAGTCTTCTAGCCTTCAGATACAGTTCTTTTGCTGACGCCATCTCAGGACTGGCAGGGAGTCGCGTGAAGTTGACCAACCTACCATCAAAGGCGACCTTGAAGCACATTGTTCCTCTCGTTTGGGGTGGCAATATTCAGGAGTCCGTCTATACCGATGGTCAGTCCTGGGCTGAAGTTGTGTTCGTCAAGCCAGAGCAAGCTTTGCCTCGACTCCACTCCAAACGGCATCGAGTATCTTGGTTTCAAGGACCGCCACGTCGAGGATGAGGCCTGGCCTCCGGAGCCTACTGGTGGAAACGTGAAGGCAATTCTCAAGAGGGGAGTTCTCAATCGGTCAATCCTACTTGAAATTGGACTTGGTTGAGGCTGGGAGCCAAACGCAGCAAGGGTGAGATGGAGACGGTATATAGAAATACATCCTCAATATTAGCAAGACCATATTTTTACCCTGCAACCTGTGAAAGTAGGACTTACCGTAACTCCTTGGTCCCATGATTCCCAAATCCAATATTCCCCTGTGTCCATAGTGTTTATGTCCGTTGCCATGCTACGTGACCCGTCGCACAACATTTCCCCTGAAGTACAAAGATCAACAGACTTATCTCAAAGATTTTCCTTCCACCCTTTTCGCCTCTTCACACAACAACAATCTCATCCATCACACCACCACCGCCACATCAACCCCATCATCCATTTCACTATCAGCAACATCAACATCATCAACATGGGCTGCAGCTCCTCCAAGCCAGCTCACCGCGAGCACCTCCTCGCCGCGCGTCCCATCGCAACTTCGCCAACTTCCTCATCACCATCATCAAGAACCACATTCATCATCGCCCAAGAGGCACAACAGCAGCAGCAATCACGTCCTCCTCCTGCTCCGCACCCCGCCACCATCCCTCCTCTCTCCGGCTCCTCGCCTTTCCTCACCCTCCCCTGCGAACTCCGCCAAAAAATCCTCTTCCTCACCATCGATCTGCGCGCCGAAATCAACTCCACCGCCACGCGCCGCACAATCCACACATTCGTCCCAACGCCCGGTCTCCTCGGCTGCGGTGGACGAATGCTGTGCCGAGACGTCGTCAAGGGGGTTTTCAACCCAGCTCCCACCCGCGCCTGGGCGAACACTTTGCGGAGGGTATGTGCTCTTTTAGAAGTGGAGATGAGGTTTGTGGAGGCGGATTGGATGAGGAGGGGAAGGGAGGAGGAGTTTGAGGTTTACAGTCGGGTGTACTGAACGTCCCAACCTAAGCCCAGGGGCATCCAAGTCTCCTAACAACTAAGCACTCTACGCAGCCATTTCCATCCTCGAAAGGATGCCAGCTGCCGGATGCGAAGCGTTCTCAGCCATTCGGCATATCTGGACCATTTGGCCTGAGGTTGGAGCGGTATTATAGATTGGCGGCCGAAATCAAAAAGTTTACGGAAGCTGGAATATTTGGCGTGGGATTGGGGCGAATGGCGGCCGATATCAGAGGACGGTTCTTGATGTACGGTCGTTTCAGCAATTCGGCGTGGAAGGTTAGGGTGGTATTATAGAACGGCGGCCGATATCAAAAAGTTTACGGAAGCTGGAATATATCTGGGCAAGGTAGCACCGGGATCTCTTCGTCTTTCATTTCCTGGTTGGGTCTTCCTTGGTCAAAATGGAAGATGACGTTTCTGGAGGACTTCGCTGGGAGGACTGGGTGTCCGCAATGTCAATAAGGTTGAGCAATGGACCCACACTCATCTTCTGCTAGGTACGACCCCCTCTACGAAGCTAGGAGGTTCAGGTGTTTTTGCGATTATTGATATAGGAAGGAGACATATACCTGAGTAAATAGTTTTTGCAACCAACGCCTTCTTTTTTGATCATTACAGCCCCAGTTGCCATGATCAAGTAAGCGCCCCGAATATGTTCCTGAAGCCAGCGAAGGAGCGTTGCTGAACCTCAACATCATACTCTGACAAGGTCTTGAAATCCAAAACACCGGCCTGTTGAATCGTGTCGAAATCTGGGTTCAAGCCGAAGCCTCCAATTGTAAGCCTAAACGAGCAAACGGTCAGCGTCCAACTATCGATTTCAAAAATGAGGCTTCCTGGCCAATTTGAACACCATCAATCGTGAACCCAAACCACACGGAAAAAAGTTGATATCAAAATCCCCAGATCCCGATGCCTCAAAAGTGAGTTTGTCCAGCTAATCTAGGCACCACAATTGAGCATTCTTATTCAATCGTTCGCCCAGAAAAAGCCAAAAAGAATGATATCGCCACAAGCCCCAAGCAGCCCCGACTCGAACCCACCCCATCATCAACAACAGCGGCAACAGCAGCCACAAAACAAGACCCAGTTCTGTTATAAAAAAAGGGCAAAGCTCAATACCCAACACTCGAGTGGTGGGTATCTACGAAAAGACTTTAACGTCTTTATCTTCGGTGGTACGCTGTGCTCTCTGCTCGCTCTCTCCGGTGTGGTAGATATGAAATGAAAAGGAGTTAACTTACTTGACTATATGCCCGTAGGCTGACAGATTATTCGAAAATGGCGTTATATAACCCCTTCAAACATTCCACTATTCTTCTCAGCGAGAATAAGAACTGCAACAGCTCGGCGAGATTGAACTGTCGTCGAACAATTCTTTGTAGAGGGGATTTCTTTGTACCTTGAGATGTTAGAATTTTATATATGTGGGATAGGGGTTCGAGATAGTGACTTGCCTCATCGAGTTTCCTGCCTTGCATTCTGCTGAGAAGACGATATTTTTCGGTCGAACAACGGTCAACTAACAACTCAATCTGCAGCAACATACCCCAGTCTGCGAGTAGCTAAAAAGAACTGTCTGCTCTGAACGTGGTCCTTCGTATATTGTAACCCCTGACGGCTCATACCCAAATTTCTGTTAGTACACGCGGACCCAGTAGAACACAGTCAACATACCTTTCCAGTACCCCAACAACCTGCGCTCTACCCTTTCTGAAGCGAGCCCATTGATCATCGACGGCGTGGCGAACTGCAAGACTTACACTCTAGTAACCTCGTCCCTCCATCCACCAAATCGCTGACGATTCCCACGCAAGTTTCAGTCCAACGCTTACTACCGAGAGCCCTTCGATATTCTTTCAACAGCCACCTCGTGTCAACCTCTTCTCGCCTCGACCGCGCCAGCATACCCAACGTCTATGAGTAGCTAAGTCCACATATCAAGAACCTCATCCCTCCATCCACCGTACCACTAACGCTCCAAACCTAGAGCTCACTCATCAGCCGACCACCAAGACGCACTCTGCTAGACACCCGATCAGCCCATTCCTCCCTCAGACTGCCCGCCTGAACCACTCAATAAGAACAATCAAAGAGCCACAGGCCAAATTACCAACAGAGCGCACTGTCCGTTGTGAAAGATCGATTCCTTTCCGTCCCTCCTCAATAGCCGTCTCCGCTTGGTCCCCGACATTGCATCCACCTTGGACGAATCTTCTGCGCTGCTGACAATACCCTCTTGAGGAACCCTCAACAGCGAGGCCAACACAGTCAGGACACTCGCCATTTGCTGTCCAACAGTTTCTCCACAACGCCTCATATACAGGAAATGTCGAGTCGCGCAACACAAGTAGGAAGTCTCAAAAACAGCGCCTGGATGTCCCGGCTTTCGCAAAAACTTCCTGACGGCCATCAGTAAATCCCAAGAGCTACTTCAATGTCCTCACAAGATCGCTTCCAACCCACGCTTAAAAAAATCCTTCCAATTTTCCAATCTCCGTTCTCCCTATGTCGCATCTTCCCACCGGGCTCACCATGGCCTAGCCGGGAAGTATGTCAAAACTCCAACTGCCGGGCTCGCAATGGCCTAGCCGGAAGGATGGGTGACGTCGGTGGTTTGTCGCTCATTTCTGGTCATTGTTGGCGAGGCTCACTTTAGGTAGATCGTATGTGGTATCACCCGGGGTGTAGTCGGTGAACATCGAGTTCCAGTTCTTGGTCTTTATCTGCTGGATAGCCGTGCTCACCTCGTGTGCTCGTCCGACGGCGGTCGCGAGCGGCAGCGTATTGTTTAGGATACGGTTGCGGTAACGCTTCTCGATGACCATCATCGTGGCGAGGCGATGTTGCAAGGTTGGGATGGTCTTGTACGCCTTTTGCATGATTGACGTGGTCGACGGACGGGGCTACCACTTGGTCCACGAACTGTGACCACTGTGATGTGTTCGTGACAACTGCGGTCACCGTTGTAGCCGCGGCGTGCTCGAGGTGGGCACGGCTATCCAGCAGATGAAGACCAAGAACTGGAACCCGATGTTCACCGTCTATAACCCGGGTGATACCACATACGATCTACCCAATACCACTGCTCCAAACGCCGGCAGAGTCACGTCAACCTTTGCAGAGACCACAGCAATCTCTCCACCAAAAGGTCCAACGCACAATCCTAAACTCGCTGCGGCCCTTGACAAGCATCTCTTCACCAAAAAGCCTACACGGGGCTTAACAAGCAGTTCTTCGGCAAGAAGCATATACCTGCTGCAGAAACAATGACTCCGAGCGGCAGCGGAGACACACAAGCTTATCACTCAAGGCTAGCTCAATTGAACCAGCGCCTCGCCAGCGAGCCAGCGGCCACGACAAGCAGCAACTGTCCAGTCGTCAGTAATGGTACAGCAGCCCCCATCTGGCTGCCCAAAACTGCTATGGCAAAGCCTAGGAAGGGCGCAGTCGTGCCTGGAGGAAAGCAATCCCTAGGTAAGTCCAAGGTAGCCACATATGCTCCTCTTGAAGGACTCGGACAGACCATCAACGGCGAATTTGTCAACACCCCCGGACGGTATCAAGGATACGGTACAAGAATTCCGTACGCTAGCTTCGTCGACCAGTATATCAAGCCAGTCCAGGAAGTCGAATACGAGAATGTACCAGGCCGATACCAAGGATATGGAACCAGTATTCCGTACGCATCGTTCTGCAGCCAGTATCCTGGAGCATCCTTTACGGTCAAGGGAGAACCAGACTATTCTGTCCAAGCGCAATGCGATACGACCAAGGATGGTGATACGCTATTCCAGGGCAACACCTTCGAGAAGGACGAAAAGTAAGAATGAAGAAGGCAGTAGGGATCGCACCTGATAATAACGAGACCGACATGATGATTGTGTCTCGCCAATAGACGCACGCTTCAGGCTTCGAAAATCGTGGAAATTGAGATAATGATAAAAGAGCATAGAGAAATGGTACTACATGCGAACAAGGAAAGACCTTGTGGAAGGAAATACTGAAGGAGAGAGATTCGACGGACTCGGCAAGCAGACAATTTGGGAGATGCGATCAGGATAGACACTCGTCGAGACAAAAAACTCTGGTGAAAGGTCCACAGACACAGGTGCAATGGAAGAACCATCACAATATCCCCTTCCTCGTCGTCACTACCACTATTTCCGAGCTCTTTTTATTTTCAACTTCCAATATACTAACTGAACCAAGACATTAGGAATGCTCATCAGTCGTTGCTACGATCCGCTTCGAATCAGTACAAACACGTCTTAGCTCTTTCCATTTCACGTCTTTTGTTGGTCTTCCCGAGGTTCTGAACATCCGTCGATCCAATTATGAGTTACAAGTCAACGTTCGTTCTAGACTTCAAGCCTCAAGATCGTTTAACGACCACGACGTGGCAAGCAGCAGGCTACCTCCAGCTTTAGGGAAACGCGGAGAGGTCCATGGTAGGTGTGTTAATCCCCAGATCCTGCTGGCCTTCGCTCGCACTGGCATTCCTGACCAGATAGGGTTCAAACCTGCAATAGCCATCATAAAACAGGCCTAAGAAATGAAGACTCTAGCTGCTATACCTAGCGCTCAAACAGGGGTCATCATTGGAGATGATGCTAATACCACATTCTACTCCAAATGGCATCAAAAAGAATACCGTGGGACCGATGAGCTTCGTTTGCGTACTTTGTCAATGTTATTCATCAAACGAAGCGCGGTATCTGCTCCAATGGCGAAGCTTGCGAGTAGCAAGATTCCAGGACGCTTTGTATTAGGCTGCACATGCTTTGCAGATCCATTCCAAGGCCTCGAAATTGTGAGTCCAGAAAACCGAAGGTCTAAAATGGACTGATAGCCATTATTCGTGCCTTTGGATCTGTATCGAGTCCGGTTTGCCATACGGTATCTTCCGCTTCGAACACAACGAGTTCGGGACAGAGGAATTAGAGATATGAACAGCGTTACAACTATGCTGACCAGGAGATGTCGATCGTGTAAGGCTTTAAGATGAAAGTGTAGTCATCAACGATAAAGCGGAGACTGTCCAACGAAATAATCATTTAAAAAGCTGCAGCTTCTATTCCACCGCGGCAGCTTGGCCTTAGCCCCTTACGTGTTATGTTTTTGGTAGAGGTAGCGAGCTTGTTCGCAGGTTTTGATCAACCCGTTTCTCAAGCGTGCATGCCGGCTTATCAGAGGATCTGCCCGCGGGTGGGATATGTCTCATCTGTTGAGGCGTGATTGACAGAAGAGTCTAGATCATTTTGTTTCAGCTGCTGTCAAAGAGTTACTGTGTGAAAGCCGGGATTGCTACTATTCACCGAGTTTGGAGACAGAGTCCAGTTCACCTATTAACGAATTGCAGTTAGCCTTCAAGTGACTGATTGCAGCCCCCAAACATCAGCAGGGTCGTGAGCATACCTCTGCGAGTCGTCGGAGGCCCGCATCTCTGATGCCGGTTGTGGTGAGATTCCACTCGCTTTTCCTCCATCCAACATATCGGTGCATTGTCCTCGGTCTCACATGCAACCACGAGAGACTGAAGCATCATAAGAAACCGGGAGAACATCCGAAAGGTGGAAGAGTGACTCTCGGCCTTTCAATGATAACTCAGTATCTGGTGGTGGCACGATTTGGCAGTGTGTGTGTGTGTGTGTGTGTGTGTGTGTGTGGCACCGCGCCGTCGCCGGTTGTTCGTGGGAGGGTATACGCGCTATCTCGAGTACTTGTGGCATCCGCATCGTCAAGCACAATCTGGAAGACCTAGGTGGATGTGATAAGAGGCTTCAAGGAGGTCCCTAATGATGTCCTGCGCGCCGAGTCACTGCGCGATGCCGCTTCCATGTGAGTGTATGTGTGGCTTCCAGATTCGTCTCAGAGAGGGGCAGTTCGCGAAGGCGCCAATCTCTGCATCATCGAAGGCGGCCTTGAAGATTCAAAGAGATTGTCAAGACTCTGAAAAAAGGTTTCATGAACTCCTGGGTCGCTGGATGTCGCCCAATGCCGCATTCTCTGTGGTGGTTTTGGCGCGCTCGTTCTTGCGGGAGGAAAGGGATGGGAGGTCTCGGAGTAGCCGGCTCTGCACCGAAAAGGAAGGTATCGAGAGGGTAGATAGAGTTCGAAGGTTCTTTGAGGACGCAGGAGGAGGGCTTTGGCAGGCTTTGGCAGGCTTTGGCAGGCTTTGGCAGGTTTTGGCAGGCTTTGGCAGGCTTTGGCAGGCTTTGGCAGGCTTTGGCAGGCTTTGGCAGGCTTTGGCAGGCTTGTATGATTTGTATGATGGCTGTCGATGGCTTGGATGCCCTGTTGCGCGAAGTTGGGTCACCACCAGGGGTAAGGCCGTTGGAGGTGACGGCCAGCAACGGCCAGCAGCTTCCAATAGGCATACCAGAAGTACTCCACGGGCTTGAGGAGATGATTTGAGGAATATAGAAGGTGAGGATGGGGTTCTTGCACGCAGGATGCAGAATTCGGATGCAGGCAGGGGCAGGCCCAAGCTCCAGAAGTCCAAGCCCAGGCTCCCCCCTCACACACATCATTGGCCATTTCATTGCGCCGAACATGTCTACGGTGTATCTCTGGGGGTACCGCCTAGCTTCCCTGTGTATCTCTGGGGGTACCTCCTAGCTTCCCTGTGTATCTCCGGGGGTACCTCCTATGCGCCACCGTCTGGACGAGAGGAGCCCTCCAGAGTGGAGCTCTGGCAGCCCCTCACTTGACCAGCTTCACCATGACCATGATATCAACAGCCATCCGACGGGAATACGCCCCCGTCTATTCCATATTACCCACCCCGGGACTCCATTGACTTTTCTATCACAACTGCTATCTCCCCTACCCTACATCTACCCTACCCTACCCTACCCGACCCTACCCCTCCCCTACTGAACCTACATCATCACCATGGCCGCAGAACTACCCTTCAAGGTCAGCCTGGACAGCTTTCTCTTGGACCAAAAGCTCCCTCTGATGACATAATGCATAGCTTTCTAACCCTGAGCTTTATCACAACAGGTCATATGTCAATGGCCAATGGATAGACGCAAAGTCTGGCAAGACTTTTGACATCTACGGCAAGGTTCATCGACATCAGATTCCTCGCTCTGCCTCTAATCACCTACAGACCCCGGAAATGGCAAAGTGTGGGCAACTGCTCCAAACAACGCCGCCGAAGATGTCGACAATGCCGTTCAAGCCGCTCATGCAGCTTTTCAGAAATACAAGCTTGAGAATCCGCGAACAAGGGCCAAGCTGTTGATGGCATGGAACAACCTCATCACAGAGAACAAAGAGGATCTTGCTCAAATTGTCACTTATGAAACCGGAAAACCCCTTGCTGAAGCTCGTGCCGAGCTTGACTACAGTCTTGGATTCACTTGGTGGTTTTCGGGGGAAGCTGAAAGAATTAGAGGATCCGTTTCTCAGCCAGCAGCACCTGGGAGGCGAATGTTCACTGTCAAGCAGCCAATTGGTGTAGCAGCCGCTCTCGTGCCATGGAATTTCCCTATTGCGTGAGTCTCATCGCTCGTTATTCCGTCAATCTTGCTTATGAACTACAGCATGATTCTTCGAAAGTGCGGCGCTGCATTTGCGGCCGGGTGTACCATGGTTGTGAAGCCATCTCCAGAGACGCCCCTCAGTGTTCTAGCACTGGCTCATCTGGCAGAGAAGGCTGGCTTTGCTCCAGGTGTCTTGAATGTTCTAACCACAGACCTGGACAATACTCCAGCTCTTAGCGAGGCCCTTTGTCGACATGATCTTGTCAAGAAGGTCACCTTCACTGGATCGGTGAGTCCTTATCCTCGCCAATGCATTTTATGCTTCTAATAAATCCCAAAAGACAAGAGTCGGAAAGCTCGTAGCCAAGCACTGTGCCGATGGCCTGAAGAAAGTTACCCTCGAACTTGGTGGGAATTGCCCATTCATAGTCTTCGATGATGCAGATCTTGAACAAGCAGCCGAAGGTGCGAGTATCGCCACCTACCCCTTTCGGTAATGCTAACCTTTATTTAAAGCTCTTATGGCTCTCAAATGGCGCCATGCAGGACAAGCCTGCATCACAGCAAATCGCCTCTACGTCCAAAAAGGGGTCTACGAGAAATTCTCAAATCTCATCGCCGAAAAGACAAAGAAGCTCAAAGTTGGCCACGGTGCCACAGACGGCTCAACCCTAGGTCCGATGACGACGTCTCGAAGTGTAGACAAAGCCAAAACTCACGTCGAAGATGCCAAAAAGAATGGCGGTAAGATCCTCATGGGCGGCAACCCCGTCTCCATCGAAAAGGGCTATTTCTTCGAACCTACCATTGTTCTCGACGCACACGAAGGTCTTCTTCTCGCTAAGGAAGAACAGTTCTCACCCATTGCCGCATTCTTCCCTTTCGAAACCGAGGAAGAAGTTGTTAAGATTGCTAATGCCACGACGATGGGTCTAGCCTCTTACTTTTTCACCAAAAACATCGATCGAACGTGGCGACTCCTGGAGAACCTAGAGGCTGGTCAGATCGGAATGAATACTGGCAACATGTCAGCGGCCGAGATTCCATTTGGTGGTATCAAAGAAAGCGGATATGGTAAGGAATCTGGAAAAGATGTTGCTGTTGAAGAGTATATGATTACCAAGACTGGTGTTCTTACTCTGGCAGATCATTATTAGATGATGTTGCAGGATCGGGGAAGGTAAGATATCACGAGTATACAACAATTATGCTAATATTCGGCCGTACATTTCATCTTACACTGCCTTCTATTTCCCTTCAAACGTTCCCAAATCACTTAGCTTTCTTTACTCATTTCTAATATCAAGTATTGCTGATATTCCGCAGGGTCCTTGGCCATTAGTGCCGTCTTCTTCGGTTTTGTCGACTTTTCTCAAGCTTTCTTTTTCATTCTTCAATTCATCTTGTTTCAATATCATTCTTGCTTCCTGCTGCAAATTGTATCTCTTTGCTTATTACAGTCTTGAATTTCAATGCTTCGACATTCAGTTACCTTCCTGTCTTACTTCACGAATCTCATTCATCCTCATCTCCTCCAAGATCTTTGTATTAATCATTGGGATAGGACGAAGACCGGCTTTGTTTTACAAGATGCAATGTTGTTGTTGATCCTCTCGGTATTTTGCCGTTCAATGGTCTTGTTTCTCATTGCTGTCGTTCCTGCAAATTCATTGCTTAGTCTCTATAACTCTTTCTTCCTTTATAACTTCAAGTGCTTCTTATTTTGTCCAAGCTCTTTCATTCTTCCATCAAGATTTTACAGTATGGAGGAGTTTTCAAAGAGATGGAATAGTGCAATTGATCCCTCTAGCATTCTATTGTACAAATTGTATGGCATTCTGATACAGCCTTTGCCCAAATACACCAGGATCCCCTTAACGCCTTTCATTCGCTCCGTCCTTTCCTGTCCTTCTACCTAGTGGCAAGCTATTCCTATCAACCATCAAGAACTTGTTGGGCAGTCGAGAACAATATGACATGTCAGGGTTGTTCGAACAGTTCGCCATCTTCCCCCTTGGAATATCCCCTGTCGTGTCCTACTCAGAATGTCGCCCGTGCTTCAATATTCGGATTCATCCTGGTCTAGGGCCATTGAGGACTCTGACGGATGCTCGCCGTTCATATCGATGTGATTCCCATAAACACTGTAGCCAGTGATTATGTTATCCTCCTCTTTGGACTCGGCACGGATATCGGTATCGTTTTCCTCGTCGAACGTCTCATCAGCAATCTCGGGCCCCGAATCCTGGCGAAGCTGGTCGAGATCTCGACCCAATGCGTCGATCTCATTCTTGCCATTGCCAGCATATACATGCAGTACTTGCTGGAATATGTTCTCAGCTTCAACCAATGCTTCTCTCTTGTTTAGAGCGGAACGTCCGCGGGTGCCTCTTAGACAGAACAGCTTCACGTAGAAGAAATAGCTGTAGCGGGTGGGGTTATCGAACATCTCGTCAATATGATTCGAAATATCTGCGAGAACGCAGGCATCCACCGTTTCCTGCTCGTCTGTGAAGTCGTTGTAGTGAATGTTGACGATTTGGGAGAGCTTGGTGTTTATGGCGTCGATTTTTGGCTGCCAGTATGACTTCTCCAGGGCGAAGTTGGGAGGTGGTGGAGGAGCAGAGATAGCGGCTGGTTGTTGTCCCATAGGCAAGTGAGGAAAGGAAGACATGGTGCAGCGCTGTTGGTACTAGTAAGTCTCTGAAGAGGTCAATGGTTGTTGATGTTAACTAACTTGAGGAATAGGATGGTGTGTTAAGTGTTGTCGGTGCTTGTATGGATGTCGATGGTAACTGGAGGTCGTTGCTGGCTTGAGGAGGTCTTTGTGGTGGAGTATGAAGGCTTCAAGGTATGTTCTTGTAAAGGTGAAGAGTAAGAAGGCCTCGAGCTGTCTTTTAAAGGGTGTTCAATACGAAGTGCGGCGGGATTATCACAGTGGATGTACGATACAAGAACCACAGCACCACAGGGACGTGTGAACACTGTACAATCACATCAATTCACTAAGAGTAAGATAACCAAACTATTGCTGAATAGATGCAGGAGTCAATTGCTACATACTGGTAATGCATATCCACAACTCAGAACCATCCAGCCATGAGTCTACCATACCCTTATCCCACATCAACGCCCCTGAGCACGCACCCAAGGCTTCCACAGCCTTCCGCCCTGCCACTAGCGCTCACATTCTATCCCTCCCCCTGCCCGCACACAAAACCCCTCAACTTTTCACCTCCCCAACTTCTTCCCTCATCCCCCCATCATCACAACAGCCAGGTGCACCGCTCTTTTGAGAAGCCTTGGACTGCCTTTTATTGGCTTCGGCTATACTTCAACAAAAACACCTGCTGCCGGCAGGACTCCTGCAGACGGTGACCACACTATGTTGTGGGGTGTTACAACTTTCACTTCAGCTTTTGTGGTTGGTCTTCTCCGCCACACGGAGACTCCAACACCATGTCAAGAGGTTAGTCTTCTCCTTCCCTCCCATTGACATTGCCATGCCTAGTGATAGGTTGTGCGCGTTGGTGAGCGGTGTTACCGATGTGCCTTTAAGGTGCTTGGGAGCAACGCGCTTTGGACATTGCTAACGGCGAAGAAGTACGACTGGGATTCGAAGCATTACCCGCTGGCAGCATCACCCATCCCAGCTTCTTTGAAGAGTTTCTCCTTCACTCTGAAGGGGCTGGTGGGGTCGGTAACCTGCAAATGCAGTGCTACAGTTACGGAGGTTGCGGCCTGTCTCCAATGTAGATTTGGCGGGTTTCTTCTTGATACCCACCATTGGGAAATCTTGGAGCAACTGTTGGGGTGTCAAACAAATGTCTGTAAGTCTTGTTCACTCACCTCACTGTCTACATACATAGCTAACATCTTTCTAGGTGGCGAGCTCGGCCACATGTCCAAGGAGGATTCGTTCTGGCTCGGCGCACAATCTGGTGTCCAGCGCCATCCGTTCCTTGAAGACAGCAGCCAGCTTGGCCTTGCAAGTCGGAAATGGAGATGGAGTGGGAAGGCGACCAGCGTGTCGCTACGGAGAACGGACGTCTTGGACGATACCCACCTCTTCCTCGAGTGGATCCAAACAATGGCTCTGTGGCCTGGCACCTCAAGTCCCGCCTACGTTCATACCCATTTGATGAGCCCTGGTTGGTTCCCACTATGGAAGACGGCTACTGCCCAGTCAGTCAAGCCTAGAGTTCTATGGAACATCCAGCGCGTCGCTTCGGAGAACGGACGCTTTGGACGATACCCGCCTCTTCCTCGAGTGGATCCAAACAATGACTCTGTGTCCTGGCACCTTAAATCCCGCCTACGTTCATACCCATTTGATGGGCCCTGGTTGGTACCCACCATGGAAGGCGTCTACTGCCATGGCCAGTCATTCAACACTAGAGTTCTATGGAACATCCTCCGCCGAGCTATAACCCCGATCACAATACCTGTATCTCAACCGGAACCAGCAGCGTCGGCAACCCGTTCAACATCAAGACAAACGAGCTTATGGTTGCTCTTGGACAGCATGGTGTGGGGTTTAAAGGTCATAGACCAGGTGAATCATTAATGGACAAGTACTCTGACTTCTTCGACGCAAAACCGGACAATCTCAATTTCAAAAGCAAGGCTGTACTCAGTTCAGAAGTTGTGAGCCGTTACGATAACCATGCTGTGCAGTAACCTGTGCCAGACAAGTAAGTTCACCACTTACCCACCCATCCATACACAAACAACACAAACCCATCCCATGATGAGAAACCATTGTCATTCCTAGTATGATCTAGACCCTGTTGCGGTGCACCTGACGTTCCTACCGCATTACCCGAAGCCCACTGGGTTTTCTGGGTCTGAGGTTGAGAAATACTTGCTGTACCCACTTGTGTTCTTGGCTGATTACCTTAATCTTCTCTCTAATCATACATATGTTCAAAAAAGTACCCTAATCTTTGGAAAGCCACGAGTTGGCGCGAGCTAATTTGTTTTACTATCTTTAGGCAAGGGCAGGCAGCTGGGTCGTGTAAATATCACTTCTTGTATCGTCGCCAAGTTCATTGAGAGGATCATTCGCAGCGGTCTTGTCGACGTATGGAACGAGATTATGGAGTCGGAGAGGTGGTCTTCAGTCGGTGAGAACAACATCAAGTGGTGGAATAATTATTTCTTGATACAATTGGTGTGCTGGCCGGAAGTGGAGTCAGTGGAGTTAGACTTATACAAGTCTTTGAAATACTGAACTACCTAGTCGGAGCTGGATTCAGTGGTGGTTAAATGACATACTTCAAGGCATTACTTGGTTGCTTGAAGCTGACAGTTTCTTGTACCGTAGACATTGAGACAAGGTTATATCGTTATCTCAGCAATCCACAGATTTTCTTTCTCTTACAGATATCCAAAACTCTACCCTAACGAAAAAGATGATGTGATTCCTGGCCAGTGTTGTCTATCCGTGTGTGCCGTATGATGGAGTGCATATCGACACCTCATCACAATGTTACTTCGAAGTGCTGCACTGCTCGCTGAGGTCCTGCATCTGTATGTGCTTCCCAGCTTTGGTCTTCGCCTTCTACGTATCAGTATGTCGCTCTTTCCCAAGATATGCAGTGCTGCATAGTGTTCATTCCCAGATTGCTTGAAAGCATCTAACAACACACAATCTGTACAAATTATTGTTTCCAGCATCATTTCAATCGAACAAGCAAAAGAGCGAGGCTATCATTCGCCATGACAGTACAATCGACTTCGATGCATAACCAACTGCCATTCACGGTCTCCCAGCGCCCAATTTCGACGAATGAGCTATACTCCCTCTACATGGCCATGGATCCGATCGAGGGACTTCGGGGGGTATTTGATCGTCTCCACAGTTTTGCTGCGGATGAATGCAACCGTTTTTTCACACCCGACGAATTCGGGAGTCTAATGGTTGAAGAACGCCGCAGAAACGCCCATAGTCGATTCATAGGATTTCAACCTGTCGATCATCCACCACCGCTACACCATCACACATTGTACCTCACTTCATTCATCACTCGCTGGCTACGAGAGCGTTGCGAAACATACACGATGATGCCTTTCATCAGCTCCAGATACTACGCTCTGTATAGACGGATTGACATGCGGAATGGCAATCTAGACGGCAACACGGACTTATCTCAACGGCAGGAACAGCTGGATCGCAAGGCTCAGCTGACGAAACAACTATTTGCGGAGGAGCACTTCCCCGAGTGGATCAAACAGTTCGTGTGCCACGTTATTGAAGACGATGATGCTGCTGTTCCTCGAAGATTTGGTCTTGCGGTGGACCTGTGGCGAACCCTGTATCCCTTGATGCGTCCAAACCAGAACCCAGATCTCGTCGACTTTGGCAACCCCCAGTTTATTCGACTCCGGTATCTCGTGATAGATTTCGTCTTGTATAGCCTCAGGCTTGAGGCAGAACCGGCTCAATGGCATTGGCATTGGCCCCAAGATCGTGAAAAGATTGGGGAGAGAACGTGCAGGAATTGCTCGACGCCTGGTATTAGCAAGGTCGTCATCAACAGGCAGCCCGGAAATGTCCCGATTGAATTGCTTGAGCGAGCACTTCCACCACGAGGCACCTTCTTGGGATGAAGTTGGGCTCGGAAGGACTTGGGGGGAGGATGAGGACGAGGACTTTCTCTGTATGCAGATCAGAATACATTCCTCGTAATCCATCATAGGCAATTTCAGATCGATGTCAGTAATTTTCTGGAAATAGACCTTGCCAAATATCCAGATCTCTAGCGATATCAATCTCAAAGTGACAGACTTTGATCCAAGATATCAGCTCAACTTTTAAGCCTCGACTCAAGTAGTCTTCGAGCCTTCTGAACCACGATAATATTTCTCTAGGCCATTTCCATGCTCTTAGTTATCTTGATACAGTCAAGGCTCAACTCCTTGAGCTCCGAGTTCTCTTCCACCCTAGTCCCATATACCTTTTATGTCAGCTGATGAAAACGTGACGTGACCCGGATAGGAAGCATAATAGCACAAGCATGATGGATTTGTAGACCTTTAGCTGTCGCCATTCACTTCCTCCATCACCTGAATGACCGGTTATTTCGGCCTCTTTACTAACACCATTTCCTGCCCACATCAACACAATTCGAAAGACAATCTGCGACGTCTTTCTCCGAATCTCCGATACGAATGGTCAGTTCCACTTTCACACCCGCGTTCAGCAACCGCCTACCGCTGTCCGGAAGACTTCAGTAACGACCTCCCATGACCAGCATCATCATGGCCTACTGAAGCATAATCAGAAAACACCACTGCCAGCTACATGGTATAAAGCTCGACGCATCGATCCTCGACAACCGCGAATGGATAATCAGAGACGCAGTGGATAACTGCAAAACACCCTCTCAAATGTCACCCGGAGACCATTGGTCTTCACATGTCCAAATCACAACAGAGGACAACTGCGCCGATTACATTAACGCCATCCATGAGCGAGATATTCGCTCATCCTTCCACACAATCCAAGCTGACGTGCAGGAAAGCTTCCTGACAGTAGGGTCTCCCTCCATCTTTTTAATGGGCGTCGCAAGTTTCAATGCTGTTGCTGCTGCCTTGCTCTTGTGTTGTATGTACATAAATGAAAACTGTCACTCAACTTGTTGGCCCTACGGCCACCATCTATTGTGGTGCAGGCAATGTTGACGAAGCCTCAACCTCTTGCAGCATGACCAACTGGACACGGCAGTACACGCCAAGGCAGCCGATTTCAAGACACGCAGCGATTTCTTTTAGTGGGACATTTTTGACCGGAAAATTCTTACCGCTCTAAGGCCTGACCAGTCCAATCTATCAAGGCACCAGATTAACGCAATAAACCATAAATGAGGGTTCCCAGCCCAACAGCAACATTGAGGCACCAACTTTGTGCTAACCCCCATTTGTTGAGAAGCTGCCAGCACTTTGCTCTGGTGACGCTTGTGACGGACTCGGACTTGTATAGGCCGATGTTGGACACCATGCGGTTGTGGTGGCTGAACCCAGGCTCCTTCGAGTGAGGAGAGGAGAGGAGAGGAGAGGAGAGGAGAGGAACGGACGAATTGCACATTGTCGAAGGGAAGAGCTCTAGATGCAGAATAGCACGATATATAGAGATTCGAGAGAGATCATGATGCTGTGATAATATGAGATGACAGATCGATTTCCTCGAACCCCCCGTGCCCCCCGTGCCCCCCCAGTGCCCCCCCAGTGGCCCCCCAGTGGCTCCCCAGTGCCCCCCCAGTGCCCCCCCAGTGGCCCCCCCAGTGCCCTCCCAGTGCACCCCCCCCAAACTCTTAGCGCCGCTTAGAATAGATTCTACTTGGGCTGCTGCCGGGGCTGAGGATTCTACCAACAGTGCCAACCCTTCTACCTCCCAGTTTCCTATAAACTCCGTGGATAAGGCTCTATCGCCTGCTGATCCAATGTCTATGAGCTTGAGAACTTTTCTCGGTTCCAAGCGAAAATCGAGTAACAACCACACAAGTACATTGGGCAACTCCAGCACCCAGTCGCCGCCTCCAAATCAATCCAGCATCTCTGCGTCCCCGCGCTCAAGTCAAGCAAACAGCTCCACCAGCTCGCTCCCGATACAAGGACAACCTCCCGCTCCTCCTGCGACCCAAAACAACATGAACCCCAACGCTGGAGGTCTCGGTCGTCCACCAAGCTACACCTACGCTGCAAACGGCGCTCCTCAGTTGGGTGCTCCTGGGTCTCAACATCGATCAAACTCGCCCATGCCCCCTCCACCCATAAATACCGCCACGAATCCGGCCGGCTATCCTCCCCAGCAGATCCAACCTCAGTATGGCCAGCAACAGCAAGGCCCTCCAGGCTATGGCGCTCCTCCACCAAATCAGGGAGGATACGGCCAGCCACAGAATTATCAACCTCCAGTTCCTCAAGGCCCGGGCAGCTACGCACGACCTGCCGAAGTGGACGGAGGTGCGCGGTCCAAGGCACAACTCATCGTCGGGATAGACTTTGTAGGTAGCGGTTGTCTCTTTTGGCTGACGGGAATTAACATGTCTGACAGGGCACCACCTTCTCTGGTGTCGCTTTTGCCTTTGCAACCAACACCGAAGCCAAGGAGGACATAATCACTGAATGGCCAGGTGCCGGCAACCAAACGAAGCAAAAGGTACCTTTGGTTCAACATCTGCACATTTTTCATCTGACACAAGGCTGTAGATTCCCACCGTGCTGTACTACGACCAATACCAGAAAGTGGTAGGATGGGGCCCAGATATCGCAGATGCGCTTGCTCCAACCGGCTACCCGAAACCAGGAGTGCAAAAGGTCGAATGGTTTAAACTGCAGCTCATGTTGTCCGGAAACACATATATCGACCCTATCAACCTACCCCCACTACCACCAGGAAAGTCGGAAGTCGATGTCGCAGCCGATTACCTCTTCCACCTTCGCCAAGCCATGCGCAACCAACTACAAAAGACATTGGGTGAGGTCTTCAACCGTGAAGAGCGCAATATCAGGTACTACTTGACTGTGCCGGCTATCTGGAATGATGCTGCCAAGGCTGCTACCCGAACCGCTGCCATTCAGGCTGGATTCCTGCGCGATGAGAATGACAATCGCTTGACCCTGGTTACTGAGCCAGAAGCAGCAGGTACGTATGGCTCTGACTCGCTAGTCTGGACCCTGGCTTATATTCTCACTAGCGATGTTCTGCTCTAAGACAGGTTTGCTCAATTTGAAGATTCATGATGCCGTTCTCATCGTCGATTGCGGTGGTGGAACTGTCGATTTGATCGCTTATGAAGTTGAAGAGGAGCAGCCATTCAGTGTCGCTGAATGTACAGCCGGTTCCGGTGACTCTTGCGGTTCGACAGCTCTCAATCGTAACTTCAGCAACATTCTGCGCGCGAAGATTCGCAAGATGAAGTTGCCCGACGGTTCGAGGACAGCTGGCAAAGTCTACGCAAAGTGTATCATGGACTTTGAGAACAGAATTAAAGCTGATTTCCGTAACAACGGTCAGAAGTGGGCTGTTGATGTTGGTATTGAGGCTGAGTTCCCCGAGGCTGGCATTGAGGAAGGTTACATGACCTTCACCAACGAGGAGATTCTGCAGTGCTTTGAGCCTGTAGTGAACAGGATTCTGGAGCTGGTACGGAATCAGATCATTGCCATCCAAGCGCAAAATCGAGCGCTGCAGGTATGTTTTCAATTGACGTGGCCGGCAGGACTAAATACTAAAACATGCACAGAACGTACTCGTTGTCGGTGGTTTCGGTGCTTCCGAATACCTCTTCCAGCAAATCAAACTTCACGTCCCACCTCAATTCCAGTCCAAAGTCGTCCGTCCCATGGACTCCGTCGCCGCCATCGTGAAAGGAGCCGTCACAGCTGGTATCACGGAGCGAATCGTCACCCACCGCGTTGCTCGCAGACACTACCTCATGGCCACGTTACAACCTTTCAAAGAGGGGCATCACCCAGAACAATACCGTGTTCCATCTTTGGATGGCAAAGATCGATGCAAGTACACCAGACAAATCTTTGTGCAGAAGGGGCAGCGAGTCAAGATTGGTGAACCGGTTAAGGTCAGCTTCTTCAGGCAGGTTGCGCCTGGGGCTACGTTGATGTACGAGGATATTCTTTATGCCTGCGACGATGATGTTTGTCCCGAGTATACCAAGGATCCTAGTGAGTTATCCCAAATGTTAGGATTCCATCGTACGACCAATAACACGTTCTTGCAGGAATCAAGGAAGTCGTCACCCTCACTTCTGACTTGTCGAGGAAGAACTTGGAGAAAGATTTCGAGAGAATGGACACACCACAAGGAACATTCTACCGAGTATACTTTGATATCTATCTCACGCTTGATGGCAGTGAATTTAATGCCGAGTTGGTTTGCCAGGGTGAGGTCATGGGTAGGTGTACTGCCCGATTCAGATAGATTCGTTTGCTTGTTTGTTTGATTGGTGGTATGGGTACTTGACGGGCGTTCTTGTTGGATGATGGGAGCGTGGGTGACTTGGTCTTGACGATGCAAGAAGTGAAAAATGAATAGGGTCTATTCGAAGAAGAGGAACGAGACGAAGGGGAGGATGATGCAAGGGATTCTCGTAATTGCTCCTTTGGTTGGGGATCAATGGGTTGGTGGGGGGGGGGGGGATTTATGTTGTGTTCTCTTTTCCAACTTCATACCCATCACACAAATCAAACCATGTTTACTCGTTGTGAAAACTTTTTTTCGGGCTGTTTATTCGCTTGGATAAACTCACTTTCGCAGTTCATTTTCGGGGTTTCTCTTTCGCTCTTTCTGGATTTGGTTTTGATTATTTGGTTTTGAAGAATAAGTTCATCCCGTTGGAGTTGGAGTTGGAGGTGGGGTTGGAGGTTGGAGGTTATACCTGCATAGTCTTTATTCGATACGGGGAGAGGAGTTGTATTGATCGGTTTTGGGTATTAGTTAAAAAACATGTATCTCACTATAGTAGGCCTTGGCTTTGGTTTGGGATTCTGGTGGCGGCTGAAATGAGGTTGGGTTGGGCGGACTGGGTTGGTGTTGAGGTGATTATACCGTGGTGGTTGATACCTGGAAACGTGAATGCAAAGAGGTTGACAATCTTTTCAAAATAAAAACGTTTCTTGGAACCTTGATGGGTTCCAAGTGTTGACATTAAGATATTATGTGTCTTTTCACTCGCCGTTATTTCCCTCCTGTCCTCTTCCCGTTTGCCTTTGCGCCAGAAAGAGTACATCAGATAACTACAGAATCCGCAGTAGAACCCGCAATCGACACGCCGAAAAACGAATGAGGATGCCAAGCATTTAGGAGAATAACCCGCCTCCCAATAAATCGCTTCAAATAGCAGAGGAAAGAACAAGCATATTGCACAGGTCGCCGTCCACGAGAAAGTGATAACCAGCTCGAATGGCAAAGACAAACGCCTCCTAGCAAAGAAATAGTTGTCCAGATCTTGATTCGTCCCGCTGAGCGCTCAATTATGCAAGACTCCCTTGCATCAATTCATCACCCTATCAGCCGTGGCCGACCTACCGCCGCCCAAACGCCGTTAGTGATGCCCTTATCCACAGTTGCTGCATATAGTGCCAATTGATTACTATCTCAGCTCTTTCCCGATGTCCAGCTCTTGCACTTGATGCTTGCGCTAGTTCAATTCTTCTTCGCAGCTCTTGCTGCCCTCCGAGCTGCGACATCGCCTTCTGCGAGCCACGTACTGGCTTTCTTCAGTTGAACGACGTTGATGATTTGTTTGCCGAACATGACAGGGAAGGAGACTGCGGCTAGGATCCACGGGACTGTGCTGTCCATCTTATTCGCTCTGCATGTATGGGTCAGCTACTGATTTCAACCTGTAATTTTAGAGTGACCTTATTTACCTCGCATACTCCATAGCTCCCGCAGACCACGGATTCGTAAATAGCAATGAAGGTTTTGGCGCAGCGGGACTGCCCGGTTGTAGAATCGATGGCGAGGCTTGTAAGAGCGATGGTGAGAGTAGCGGCGAGGAGAAAGAGAGAAGGTATAGCGCGATGAAGAAGACCTCGTTGAACATGCAGAAGGTGAATAGGACTTTCTGTTTCCTTAGATTAGCATCCATCTTGCCCTTCTATTAACGTGATATCACCAACATTATTAGAATAGTACTGCTTGAGAATCCAGCTCCGACCCTCATCGATGTTCTTGTGGCTCTGTCCTGCATCACCCATTGCTAGAGTGGCGTACATGTGCATGTAGTGACTGGCGAAGTCCAAGGCAATCAGCCCCTGGAAGAGAATGGACCAGCGTGGGAAAGCCGAGGCGAGGAAGACGAGGAGACAGGCGGTTGTGCAGCGATCGGTGACCATATCCAGTACTGCACCAAACTTGGTGGACTGGTTGAACTTGCGGGCTGCGTAGCCGTCTAGAGCGTCTAGAAGACATGATATTGAGTATAGTAGGCAGCAAGTTCTTGGATGGAGGGGCATGTAGTAGAGAGATGCGAGGGCAAGGACGATTCGAGAATAACCTGTTTCAAAAGAGTCAGCTTTGCGGATCTGTGGGTGGTGCAGTACTTGTCTGTACCTATCAAGTTGGGTATGAAGAGAAAGATGTTCTCGGTTTCGACCAGGTCATCTATTTTCGCAGTTGCTTTCGCAGATGCGGGTCCCTTGGGGGTCCCATTCCCATTGGCGCTCCGTCTTGTGGCAGCCATTGTGGTTGGATAGTGCGTGGTGGTTGAAAGTTTGTTCAGTGTTTGGTCTAGGTATCGGGGAGTCGCGGACAGACCAGAGCTATGAGGTGGTGGTCGATAAGCGATAACAGCGCTTGGTCACGGCAGAACTTGGCGTTGACATTGAAGATGGGTCGAATGAGAGAATCATTCAATCCGGGAATGGAAGCATTCATATTTTTATATCTTGAGGAAAACTACGGGGTTTCGTGAGTCCTGGGATCCCCACCACCTAGATGCTCAGCATCAACCTCCATCAGTTCCTGCCGCTAAATTCGGGAACATAACTCTTGACACCCCCAGCCTTCATCAACTCCCTCAGAGCCATAGTGGCATACTGACTAGACCCTAGTTGGAACCTCAAGATGACCGCAATCTTCTTCTCCTCTTCATCGACTTCCATCTCTCCCTCGTCCTTTGCCTCTTCCTTGACATCTTCCTTCTGTTCGTCCAAATAAGCTTTGACATCTTCATCCTCTTTCTTATCACCGCTTGTCACATCCTCTGCTTTAACGGCTGAGCTCGCGTCACCAGCTTTCGAAGACGCCTCGAGTTTATCCCAATCCGTCTCTACCAATTTTTCTTCGACGCTGATGTAGCTTTGGATTTCTGACTTCACCTCAGAATCAGCCTTTGACATCAGTTTTCTGTAGCCGCCGCTCAGACTGATGTCCTTCCACTTTCTCGACATTTTGTACGGGTCCAAACCGCCACCTCGCTCACTGCCCATGAAATCTATGTAAAATTGTCCAACCTCGTTCTTGGGATATTCAACATCGAAGCCCGGCAGTGGAAGCACAATATCGAAGATATTCCATTTCCCACTTTCCGCTTCAGTTTTACTCAGAGGACGCGCTCGTTCGAAATCGTCCTCATGGGTAGCGCGATCATCATTACCGGGATTGATGATGACTTCTCCATCCTCATCAACACCATCAGCCATCTCTTCATCTTCCTCCTTCTTGGCGCCAACAATGACGAGATCACCTTCAACGACTTTGTTGCCGTACGTCTCAATGCGTTTACCGGCGCACATATTCCACACAAGACTCTGGTAGGCGTGCACATACATCAACCTCAGGTTACGAGGGACACAGGCAATAGCACCTTGCCAATCTTCTTTACTCGTCTTCTGTCCTTTGTGCGACGAACTGAGATGACGAATGATATTCGTTTCCGCCGAGAATTTGCGAGGCATGATTTGAGTTGCTTTGCTGCCGTCCTTGGTTCGTTGCCAGAGATCAATGGCTTGTGCACGCGTTCGGTCGTCTGAGGAGACTTTTGTGGTCGCGTTCTCGACGAGCGTGTTGGGGTGGAAGGAGAGAATCATATCGACCGCGCCCTTCAGATCCTCTTGCAACAGCTTCTTGCCGACTTGATCTGTGCCGTTTGCAAAAGAGCCGAAGCGTTGGAGGCCGTAGTAATTAATATAGCCATTCTGTTGGAATTGTGATACGGCTGCTGATACAGTCTCGTCTGCCAGTTTGACGCGCTCTTGCAGGTTCTTCCCATCTTCGCCCGGGAAATGACAGTCGCGGAGTGTGATTGTGAATTCGTTGCCTTTCAGGTCACCGAGTTTGAGCCCATACGGTTCGTACTTGAAGTCGCCGATTGCCGAATTGTTCAGTGTTCTGTTGAGGTTCGCCATGCGATCTGCCTGTACTCGATAGACTGAAGCTCTCTGAACGGTAACACCACGTCTATCCTTCGTTCCCGCGAATCCAAAATCCTTAGGCTTAGTTTTGAGAACGCTGCCCATGTAACTAATCGATTCCATGGTGTCCTTGTTCTCTTTGTATAGCGTGAAGTGTAGGTATTCGCCACCCAACTCTTGCCATGCCAATTTCCCCTTCGCCTTTTGGTCTCCGGCCTGGTTTCGAGTCCACTTTCCACCACCTCTTTGCTGACCAAAACCTGCAGCCTTGCTGATCATGATCGTCTCCTTCTCGGTCGTGAAGGTCTCGAAACGATTATTTGGGAATATCCTTCGAACCGCAATATGCGCCTTCGTCCGATCGTCCTTGTCCTCAATCACTTCAGATGTGACAGCCCCCAAATCTCTCGATTTTGCCGTAGGATTCGACTCAATCTTTGCGTATAATTTTAGGACACCTTCAACTACCGTCTCACCAAATATATCAACCAGCTCTTTCCGGTGCTCTTCAGGAAGCTCGAATTCCGCTGGTTTCTCGCCTCCATTTTCTGCAGCTCTCTTCTCTTCACGCTTCAAAGCTTCTGCCTCTTCCTTCTCTTTGGCTGCTGCTGCCGCAGCCTCTTTTGCATCTCTTGATTTCTGGGTAGCTGCATGCTTTTCGGCTTTGCTCATAGGTTGTGGGATGTGGTTGAGGTGGAGTACCTTTCCATTAGGAAGGACTTCGTTGACTAAGAAGTCAGTGTATCTGAGATTGGATGAGTTTGGAGATTCAATTGCTTCACAATTGCTTGTAACTGACCTTTGCTTCAAAATACCAGAGAAGCCAGGCGTGTTCGGGCTCACATAGCATGTTATGCCAGCATTCAATTCTTTCTGTAATTGAATTTCTTCCTCCTTCTGGTCTTTGCTTAACTCAATCGCGGGGTCCTCTATTTTCACGCGCTTTGAGGGACGCTCTTCGTGGGTATCGGTAGGGTCCATATTGTTCAATTGATAGAAATGTATGTAAACTCTTTGGAACGAAGTCCAGGTTGAAGATTTGCTACCCCACTAAAAGTTCAGCAGCCAGTCCCCACAGTTTGGCGCCAGCTTGGGGCAGCATCACAAGTCCAATCACGGCTGGGTAACTTTCAACCAACGACAACTCCAGCTGACGACTCTTGAACCATTCGTGCCATCTTTTCACCTCGCACCAGCCAGTTTGGATACACCAAGTTCCAGTGCACACCGAGAGACAGCTTTGGTAGAGACAGCCTTGGTAGAGCAGCCTTGGTAGAGACAGCCTCCTCCATTCGACGAGCCGACTTACAGTAGTAGTAGTAGGGGTTCTACCCTTTTCAGCTTCAGCCTGGCCCTTGAAAAATGGAGTGGTCCGCCGACCTGCACCCCCGAAAAATAGAGTGGTCCGCCGACCTGCACCCTCGAAAAATAGAAGGCCCAAATGCACACCGACATCGATGTCTGGCGACTCGGAGATTCAAATTTAGAAGTTTCCAATCATTTATCAATGACTATCTCGGTTCAAGGGATGCCGGGTCAGAAGTAGCTCTTGGGCTGTGAATTGCCAACCCGACTGTGAGCAATGCCTCGCTGTCACATTCTCAGCGAAGTCCTAGATCATTCTTGAATAGCATGTCACATACAGAGCCTCAACTGCATCAGGTGGCTGGAGCCTCCGTCAAATGATGCAGGAAGCTGGCAGGGTCATTATCGCCTTTGTTCCTACATAAACTCATCTGTCGCATCCCCGTTGACAATACCTCAAATCCAGTTCAACACTCTGTAGCCTAAACTCCTAGCGAGTTCTCGAAGTCAAACTACCAGAAATCCGTCGATATTGATCTCAAGGTAAGAAACATCAAAACCGTAGAACGTTTATGACTGAGGCGTTCAAAGGGCGCCGTATCGAAGGACCTCTCGTTGTATCCTGATCCTTTCTGCATCACTTCTACGCATTATGGAAAATACACTACCAATCTGCGAAGATGGTCTTTACCGCGCTCCAGGGTATCCAGAGTTGGCCTTCCTTATCTCCACAGATATGGACTTTTCGATATATCGAAAATTTGACGAACTCAGCGCCAGGTAGGTTTGTTTTGTCAGTTCATCCTCGAGAGCACCTCAAATTCAGAATTCGGTCCTTGAATTAATTTCGATATCCATGACCTCCTAGCGATCCCGCTATCTTAAAGAACTACCAAAACTTTATCTATATCGATCTTGTGGCGAGGGATTTCAACATAGCTGGTATAATTGAAGGTCACGAAATCCAAATCCAATAACTAACCCGCGTGGCACTAGAAATCTACTCAAAATGCAAGCCGACCTCACAGCCATCGAAGAAGAACTCCGATTACTAGACAACGCTAAGACTCGCGATCTGCACATCATGGATGTTGCCCGGAAAGAGTCGCTATTCTCGCGCTTGCAGATACTACTAGATAATTACCGTATATTGCCCTCGTTTCCCCCTTATGCCACTTTAATTTTGAGTTGCTGCATTCAAGATCAATGTCGATAATTTTCCGGGGATGTTCGAAGAAAGCATTGCCAAAAAAATGACCGATATCAATCTTATACTGCAGAAGTCCATCTCAAGACCATACGTTGCCCCTCGGCTCCCATATCGCGCTAACGAAGCTCCCTAGAGAAGGCTCTCCTCCAACAAAACCAGATCCACGAGCTTGGCACGCCTAGTCAAGACATGGCTGGAAGGCTCGACTTCTGGATCCGCAATGCCGCTATGAGAATGTATGTGGGCCGCATGAAACGTTATGACTTCCAGCCTTCGCACCCTATGCCAGGTTCTGGCCCTGAAAACCCAAGCCACTTCTGGCGAACCCGTGACTACGTTTGCCTGAAAAGTCGTCCAATACCAGATACGTGGATCGAGCGGTTTACTCGCAAGCGGTTAGGTCGGTGGTTCCGGGACGACCGTCCAATTCCAGGTAAGTTTTGAAGTCCTCAAACGTGCCATTCGTTTTGGCAACTCTTGGAACAAGATCGATATCGATAACTTTCTGGTGATTACAAAAACTAATTACCAGGAGTTCATTGATATTGGAATTGGGTTGAGCACAAGTTTCGAAAACACTAGTCTAAGCGAGATGAAGAGAAATTATAGCTCTTAGGTAGAAAAGGCACGGAATTAACTAACCCACGTCGTTCCAGCACACTTCGACGGCTACTACTTCTCGAGGAACAAATTTGAAAGAGTGAAGGATTGGATGGCCTTCCCATTGGGTCTAGTCTTCCTCATAGCCCCAGCCACGTTGTTCTTCGTCATCTGCTCGCCGTCAACCCGACTCGCAGTTCTGCTGGCTTTCATTACCGGGTTGGCGCTTGTGGTTCAGATATTCTTGGGAACGACTAGACATGAGACTTTGGCCACGGCGTTGGGTTATACGGGTGTCTTAGGTCTGCTGATCAGTGTGAAAACCAATCAGTGTCCTGTCTCTGCCTGAATCGAGATTGCACTGTCGGGTCCCCAATTCTCTGCCCTTCGATGGCACCCGATCTTTTACTCGATACCTCTCATCAAAGATCGAGATTGATAAATTTCTGGCAAGCTTCGCTTCGGTAATGGCTACATATTTATCAATCAAAGCTAATGAAACCCTCCGGTTGGAGATACTTCACAGGCTTTACTTTCTGGAGCGTTAGAGCCGATGGGGCCAGGGAAGCTTACAAAAGACGACGCACCATGAGTTCTAAGAAGTCTTTGCATTGGCTGGTGATCCGAAAGGTCCAGGTGATGCGATGATCTGGTGAGCAAAACGCTGAAGTTGGTCCATCCCGTCTTCGCGCTGAAATTATCTTGGGCTCAATAAAAGTGGAGGGACAGATTAAGGAGCAAGGATAACTTAGGGTCAAGGCTTGGGAAGTCGTCTTTGGTGAATAATAAGTAGGAGTTTCACCTCCTGTTTGTATATACTGATACTGGAATAAGGATAGTCTTCCGTATACACGGGGTCGATATACACACACTTCTACGACCAGACAGCAATTTCATTATCATACTCGATATTTGGCTTCTTTTCCATCGGAACGATGGCAGTGAAAAATTAGGCACGATTATAGAATTCTGAAGATAAGGCTAAAGCATGGTTCCACCTCGATGATGATCATATGGAATTTCCTGCTTCAGACACACGTCAGCCCACAATCCGCCTAACTAGCAGCACCGATAAGGAAATGGTATCGCAGAGCATTATTGTCGCAGCAAATTGTCAATCACAGAACGGAAAACAAGCAGCAAGGTCGAAGCCATGGGTTGTTCAATGGAAGGTAGGACGGGCTATGAATCTCACAAACAAAAGGGGAATCTAGTATCTTGTCTGGTCGCGAGGAATGTTGACGTGGTTTTTTTAGAAGCGCGCTTGATTGATGCTTCGATCACTTAATCTGGAGGAATGAACGTCAAGACCCGAATCGACCGTCTACTGGAGGAACAAAAAATTATGAGCTTTCAGCAACATACGATTCAACTCACTGGTTCCGTGGTTGCTATGAAGAAAATCGATGTTGATCTAGTATAGGACCGTCAGCGTGAGACATCGAGGTAGGAGTCGGCTTCTTTCCGAAAAGTAGTATCGCATTCGAATCAAGCGGAGCGGTACATCTCTGAACCAATCTGTATTTCTTTCGGCTTGGAATGAGGAATTTTCCTGGTATGAAATAACTTCGATTTCAATGATAATTCGAGTGTTAGTGTTATCGAATTGATCCCTATGGATAGGAGAGTGAGCTTCTAGCCTGCGACGGCCTTCTGACGGCTTTGGAACTTCGTGGACAACTCTGCTAGGCCTCTTATGCCAGGCCTCTTATATGATACTGGACAAACTCAAGTCTTTCCGCTGCCTTTCGGAAGAGAAAGGCTCGATAGAAGGCGAATCAGAAGCCGGGTTCGAAGAGAAGATGAGAGTGGGAGATCTTTGATGGAGAGCGGGGCTTTAAGAAATTGTAACTCTTCCTGACTAGGTAAGCAAAATTAAAATGGACTGGTCACTTATTAAGGTAGTTTTTCTTCCATTTTGTTGTCATCGATTCCTCTTCAATTCTCTGGACCAATCAATCTATATGCGTCACGATCTTAGCAGCTGAGGGATTAACAAGCAAGCTCAGTAAATCCGGCCTCGAGTAGTGGCCAACGGTATCGATGACCGCCTTTGCGAAATCGATATCTTTAAGATCAATGACTGCGGTAACGATACCCTCGTCGCCAGCGTCGAGTGCCTTTGCGAGAGGTCGACCATCTGGACCGAAGATTTGGGCGAAACCTCCACTAGGCTTATTCTTCTGTTAGCAGGAACATTCGTTGTTGAAGTTTAACCAACCGTTTTAAACAGAGGAAACCCCGCCATGTTCATTTCTCCAGACTCTCCGTCTTTACGACTTGTGTGGCAACAAGAACGAAGGTTTGACCCTCGATTGCTAGAAATTGGCTAGCGTGCAGATTGGCTTCGGCCTGAGGTTACGATTAGCTGCGTGCAACATCGATATTGGAGTATTCCTCACGGTCTCGTGGTAAGGCCACTTCATATCTTCCGGCTCCGGGAACATCAGCAGCCAGCCAGCAACATGGATTTGAATATACTAAAAATACTTATAATACCACAGCAGCGGCTGAAGATGTTCCCAATAATTGGGACTACTCACTTTCCCGAACGAAGTATCGACAACAGATTTAAGAGATTCCGCTTACGCATCGCCCCAGATCGATCTTTCCACGTGGGTTGGCTTTATCTTGCGACGATGGTGGAGAATCTCGCCAGTCGTGTCGATGAAAGATTGGGCGATGTAAAGGGATGTGCCATCCCGTTCGCTATAGCCTAGAACCACCACTATACCGGCTTTCTTAACGGCGGCTCGAATCCTATCCATTTCTGGTGAAGTTTTTGACATGGAGTTAGCTATATATATATGGATCAACTCTATGTTTTCGGGGACGCTCTTTGTCCAGATAGACCTGCTACGCGCATTAGCTATAGAATCATCTCTGGTTATGATGGAGGGATGAAACAATCTACTACGGATATCCTGGGATCCACACTTCAGGAAAGCCTAAGACGTTTACATTTTCTTTGGCGGCTTGTTCAATCAGGGCGATTGTTTTACCACACTCGCTTGAAGATCAAGCCAGCCTGGCTCGGCGTGAACTGCTCCGACCTTGAGCACAGATTTGGATGTCATGATTGGTATCGAGATGTCTCCCATCGATGCTGACGAGGTAAGTAGATCACGAACCGCACTGAGGGAGGCAACTGGTATATGAATGGTTCTTAAGCCCTTGCCATCGAGCCCCGCACTTTTCCCGATCACTCTTCAAGAAAACCACAACTTCTTTACTCTTATCTCCATCTCGGACGTGACCGATCAGTTCATGCATGTCCTGTAATTGTAGTTTTATCATATTAGCGGGGATACAGACCACTCCTAATCATTTCTGGATTGAGCTAGCTTCCATCGCAAACTCTTGCCCACTTTGCGGACGGCAAGATGTTGCCCGCAAGTCTGCCAGCCATGCCAGATATCAGCGCAAACGCAGCTGATTCGATAGATCAATTGTGCTGATACCGAGACCGGCTTTGCGTTGAACATAAGTCGAGAAGGGCATACCTCAGAAGCGCCTTTCCAGTCGAGTCGCCTTCTATAGAGAATTCCTCAGAGTCTTCTTGATAGCCGGACTGCTTCCACACAGCTTTAGTGACCTCGACCAAACCCACGATTGTGGTTTGTTACTTCTCCTACATCATCTTATCAACCATCGACAATACCTATATTCCGTCACCACCTGATATTACCTCGTATGCAACCATGAAGTTGGCCAAAAGCTGGTACATATGCCAGTCCGCTCGAGAGATTGGAGGAGCGACGATGTAATGATTTTTCGCATGGCTAGGAGCGTTGGTAGAAGTGCGCAAAAGAGATGGATGAAGAACGATTTTTGCTGTGCTCATCATCTGCGATGTGTCTAGTCGTCCAGTCGCCGTATCTTTGATGGTAAATTGGCATACGGACAAGATTTTTGCGTTGATTCTCCAAGTCGTGCGTCTGGTCACCGGTGACAATATAAAAGAGCGATTTTCCGATGGAAGAGTTAGATATGTGATGTTGGAAGACGGAAGGAGAGGAACCGGAGATGTGGAGGGACGTAGGGGTCCGACGGCTAATCTGCCTATTTGGGAATCCAGCACCCTCAATAAGATGTCTTCTAAATATATTGCCATTGCTGACATTTATTGAGATTCCGCTCAAGAACTCCAGAATTTTATCATCGGGCGCACAAGATGAGATTCTTGTGGTCACCTGATCTGCGGGGCCTAAGTATTCAATCTCGACCAGTCGCTGGTCTCTCTCGCTTCCATTCACTCTCCACCAACCAACGCTGCTATTTCACCCAACTATCGACCTTGGCATTAATAATACTGGTAATGTTGAGAATTTGCAAAGCAGCCTTACGTATGAGCACAATTTCAGTTTGCAAAATCTGGGAATAGTTTAAGAAATACCCCGACCAGACGATGCGATAACAAACTGGATTCGGAACAGAAAAAAATCGACTCGAACAGGAGAGAGGCTCCGAACGAAGCCTAATCGCATGTATATAATCCAAAGGTCTAATTTGCGCGCATGCATGGAAGCCCCCACGATTGACGTCCCGGGCGTTGCCTCCACGATTAGGTTGACGTTGATTGACGGGTACTGTCCTAAGTTACAAAAACGATACCACAATGTATAATTCGAGAAGATTTCACAGGCCAGGATTAAACAACGACGTTACCGTTGAGGTTGTTTTCGTCACAACAGACTTCACCAGCGGCACGCAACGCCCATAACCATAATAGTCAACCAAGAGAAAGACCATATAAACACTCCCTTCATTCTATCCTAGCTTCAGGCGAAGACGTTGTGGCTTGCCATAAAGGTCAGTAGCTTTGACTCGCTACCTATCTCGTGTCTGCATTGGTCATCGTGATGATTCTTTTCGGAGGCTATGATGCCAGACACGACAGCAAGCAACGCGCTTGCAACACGGCCAATATCATATGGAATGGCACAACGCATCGTCCAGGATTGCTGTTGCAGTTCCCCGAAAGACGCGAGGCTGGCATCTCATCCAATTCGTCAGGCGCCATCTCCACGGCACCTTGCATCAAAACGACAGCCATACCGCTCCCCTCAGCAAACCGATCAGATCGCGATCATGAATACATCAATTGAGCCTGGTAGCCGAGAAAAATCCCACTAAAATTGGCTAATGCAGACTTTCCCCAGCCAATGCTATTCTGTCCAAGCTAACTCCGCAAAGCACAGACGTACCGAGCCGCGTGCTAGGGAACTTTACATCATCATGAGTCCCATCCTCCATGGACAAACATGGGATTTACGGTCACAGGTGAGCGTGTCATCGACGCGTTGCGGGCTTTCATTGGTAGGGATCGTCATGGAATGTAGTGAAAAAGGCTGGTGCCTGGCAGCCTAAAGTGCGTATGACGAGGCATGGCCGACAGAGGTATATATACTGGTTGTTTGGACGGCGTAAGCATTTTTTCCCGTCAGCAACTCATCGACTCATCAATTTCAAATACCTCATCTCCAACGTATCTTACATTACATCAAACTAAAAACTCATTCATCATGTCTGAAACCTACAAGCCAACTGGTACGTGTAGAGATAAATTTTCCACTTGCAAAAACTAATGATGCACAGAGCATGACGGTCTCAAGCAGGACGGAACCCCAGACAAGCGTGTCGGGACTGGAGGTTAGCCCTCCTTCACTCCTAACATTCTTCACATACTAACGCCCAAACAGAGTTTGCTCAGGGCAAGGTCGATCCCCATGAGGCTGGAAAGCAGGGTGGTGCTACAACTGGAACTGGAAGCGCAGGTTACAGCGAGACCAGCAACGGAGGTAGCGCTAAGGGTCAGTTCGCCCACGGAAAAGTCGACCCAGTGGAGGCTGGAAAGAAGGGTGGTGCGACATCTGGAACTGGAAGCGCAGGTTACAGCGAGACCAGCAACGGAGGTAGCGCTAAGGGTCAGTTCGCCCACGGAAAAGTCGACCCAGTGGAGGCTGGAAAGAAGGGCGGTCAGATCTCATCTTAGACAACGACTCCGTTGATTCGGATGTGTTGAGTACGGCGATATTTGCAACATGAGAGTGTTTAGCGCCGCTGGCTATCAATGAAATGAACAAGAGTTCTTCCTGTAGTAATCTGTTTACTACTACTACTACTACTACTAGAAGTAGGTGACTTGCACGTGATCGTTGGACGAAACTTACTAACTCCCTTGCGTATTATTCACCATTGCCCTCCAACTCTCGTGGACACGCGTCCAGACGGCCCACGTTGTTGTCGCTGTCTGCAGAAGCCCTTGACTTCGAATCTACCTCGCGATTGCGAGGCCACCACCAAATGCCCTGCTCGATCTCGGCCTCGCTTACTGAGATACATATACCAATGTAGTCTCGACCTGCACGTTGTCACTACGCTGATCAAATCATTCAATTGATATGATGCGCTTCCAACGCCTTGGTCTTATGGGTCATCTACCATAGTAGCGGTGATTTCCTCGCTCCCTGCAAAAGCCTAGGGTATGCTTGCCCTTTTATCTCAACGAATCAAGACACGATCCGTCGGCGTCTAGCTTTCATATCATGAGACGATCACGAAGACTAGTTCCAGCTTACACGCCAAGGTAAATACTTACAAGAGAAACTCCAACGAGATTGCAGAGTATGGAGAGGGGCTGTTTCTTGGTGAACAGAACTATGGTCGCTAGGAGATCGACGGCCTTTAATGTGCCTCAAATGTTACCAAAGTACACACAGTACGGGAAATCGAGATCTAACCATGTTCCGACAAAATCTAGATAGTATATTTCCTCGAGATCAAATTACCAAGGGTATACTACGATAGGGCAAACTCGTTATCGTGAATCCAAAGGCGAGCTATACCATAAATGGATAGATGCCGGTTGATCCAAAAATCATCCCCGACCATCATAAATATGGTTTCCCGGGAAATGCAGGCCAAATAGACCCATTTTGCAAACTACGGCCGTAGTGATAAGATTACATTCTCGTGTATTGGTACCATGCCAAAAACGGAAAAGACTATACACTAAAAAAGCCGAAACGGTTAAAGTATGCTGACTATTAGCCGTAATCACCTCCGCAAGTAGTATCAGCTCAGTTTGCAAAACAAGTCTAATACCAATGTGGTATGTACGCCTAGTACGACACCCATGTCTCGGTCCGTGAAAAATTTAAATATAGATCTTTAAGTAGCTTAATTAAACCTAGGCTTTTTTCTATTAGATGTCTTGCGAAGATACTAAAATCTTTGCAAATATATTTGGTTGGGTGGGAGAAGAGGCTATGTGGATGTGTGAAGGGCTCTTTCATTCCCCAATAACCTTGGTAGAAGGAATGTTCCGAACGATATTCTCCGCGATCCTCAAGAAGATGTCTTTGGAATGAACGATTCTGAATCCTGCTCGTAGATCCAGAAGGCTGCATGGAAGGGTGATCTACTTGGTTGGTGTGAGTCACGTGGCGCTCGGATTACGTCCCGTCCCGATGTATGGCAAGAGCCGACGTCTGACAGAACTCATCCGATCCACGAGCCACCACCTCCGCAAGCTGACCGAGTGCAACTTGAACTTTCCGGAATTCCCGTGTGCTCACCTCACACTTCCAGAACCATGGAGTCGAACGAGGACGACGGTCTTCCCAAGCTTGCAGCAAGCACTACACAATTTGTTGTTACACTGCTACCCTCGTAGTAGATCAAGACTCTCTACACCAACCACCGTCAAGTCCAGCAAGCAGCAACACGGCAGGATGACTGTAGAGCGGGTGAACGGTGCACGTTTGGATAGCCTGTATGGATGTTTATCATGGACAAGCATTCACAATTATCCTTGTTTGGGCCTTTTGATAAACATCCATGAGCGTCCCGATCGCCATTGTTTGGATTCCCTTGAACGACATCCTGCTCTCCAACCGCTGCAATTTGTTTATGTTCGCAATGGACATCAACGAGAAACAAGACGTTGAGGCCTCGAAAGGAGCTGCCCAGAGCAATGGCTCTGTGACAAGCCTCGAAATTGATAATGACGTTCATGACCAGGCGTATGAGGTTAAACACGCAAGAGAGCTCCAGGAAAACAATGGCTTCTTTCGAAAATTGAGAGCTGGAGAACAATGGTTAGTCAGCGCGTACATCCACTCAGTTGCGGTATTCATTTTCTGACGATGCTCTCTAAGGCTAGACTCAAAATTGGGAGTTGAGTCCCAAGGAATCGATCGAGTACACGAGGGTAAAAAAGAGCCTCCTTCCATCTGGAATGTAAGTTCTGATCGCGAAATCGCTCCGCTGGTTTCCGACTGACCCGAATCAGATCTTCTTCCTGTGGTGCTCGCTCAATATCCATGTTGGTGTTCTGACGCTGGGCATCTTGGGCCCCGAGTTTGGACTCTCCCTGAGCCAGAGCATTGCTGCTAGTGTGGTTGGAATACTTCTAGGCGCACTATGCACCTCTTTTACGGGTACATTGGGACCAAAATTGGGTCTTCGCCAGCTTGCCTGCTCGCGATATTCCTTCGGGTTTTGGGGAGCCAAGCTATGCAGTGCCTTAAATGTCATCATCGGCGGAGGATTTGCCGTGGTCAACTACGTTCGTACATGCGCTTTGTCTCTGGCCGTGGTCAAAACTAATTCAACATTCAGGTTGTAGTTGGTCAGGTTCTCAGTGCTGTGTCTGATTACAAGATGTCCATTACGGTGGGTATTGTCATTATTGGCATTTTGTAAGTTTCAGGGATCACTAACTCTACTGTGTATAAAAGCTAATCCAGGAAACTCACCAGATCATATGTTATCTCCGTCCTTGGTTTCAAGTTCATTCACACGTTTGAAAAGTATTCCTGGATTGGCACGTTCATTCTGATGATTGTCCTCATCGCGCAAGCCGCTCCGCACGTTGACCCTGGTCTCCCTGGGCTGAACGGCAATTCTGGTCTTAGCTTTGCTGGAAGTTTTTTGTCAATACTGGCCATCAACTTCTCGAATGCTTCAGGATGGTGTTCTATGGCAGCGGACTACTATGTCCATTATCCCGCAACCACGCCTTGGTGGAAGACTTTCTTCCTGACCTTCTGGGGAGTTGTGATCCCAACCTGCTTCACCGTTATCATCGGAGTCTGTCTTGGAAACGCTGCGCTCTCAGCGAAGTATCCCCCATACGCTACTGCTTATGAGGAGCATGGACTAGGAGGCTTAGTCGCAACTGTATACCATCCAGGTGGCTGGTCAAAATTCTGCCTGGTCATGCTCACCTTCTCAGTCCTCGGCAACAACGTGGCCATCAATTACTCCAGTGGTTTATGCATGCAATTGCTTGGACACTATTTCCACGCGGTTCCACGACTCTTGTGGTCTTTGATATTCGTCATTGTCGTTGTCGTTCTCGCTATCGCAGGCCAAGAACACCTCTCAACCATCGTCATGAATTTTGTCTCCCTGCTTGGATACTGGACAGTCTCATTTACGATAATCCTTCTGATAGAAGACCAATTCTTCCGCAGGAAAAGCGGATACAATCTTACGGAATGGAATATGCCCGACAAGCTGCCTTGGGGATTGGCAGCCGTACTTGCTTTGTTCGTCGGTTACTTCGCTGGTGGCTTGCCTGGCATGGCGCAAACCTGGTACATTGGGCCCATTGCAAGGGAATTTGGTAAGTTTGGTGGCGATGTGGGGATCTACCTGTCAGCTGTGTTCACGTTGATGGTGTATCCTGTGGCAAGGATTGTGGAGAAGAAGTATACTGGTCGATGATCTCGACCAACCTCTGACCCTTGAATCCGCAGAGTTCAAATTGAACATAAAACCCGCTCAATCTTAGTAATTTCCACCAGTATCTGGAAGATTTGTTTTCAACACAAGAAAGACGTGTGATCTTGGATTTGCGGCAATTGCCATCGAATCGGCAAAAAATTGGGATTCCCATAGACGCATTTAGGATAAACGAAGTGACGGCGAACTAGTGAACAGAAAATTAGACGTTATATCGGCGTAGCTTCGATCTCATTGGCGTAGAATAGAGACCCGACAGTACTTCAAGCGAGGAAAATTCTGTCCAAGGCTATTCCTAGACATCTCAGTTATTCTTAGAAGTACCTACAGATACTGTATCATAACGGTCTCATCTCAATCACGAACATGATGTTATATCGGATCGTAGATCCTAATGTTGGACTTCCAGTATGACGGAAATCAAGGACTTAGTTGCATCATCGATTTCTGTTCCTGTATATCCTCTCTTCAGGCCACCAACAACGGCGCGCGCGGGGGTTCATTCCAGTCCGCATTCATATCCTGCACCTACTCCTGGTGTGCCGATAAGCAGCTAGAACTCGCTCGCGCGCTCATCTTAACACGTCAATGTCACAAATCGAGAGCTAGCACGCAGGGCTCGCTGCACGCTATTCGCCAGTGGGAACCTGGCCATCGAGCAGAGGCTGGGTATTCATTACAGTCTGGGAAGTCTTGACCACGGAGGCTGGGGTCCAGTGAACAGATTTTCGAAGCACTATTGGACGGAGAAGAGAGTCCAGATACACGGTACTGTCCAGATCTCTGTCCCATCTCTTTATGGATTTCCTGCTTGGAGTTGGCCTGATCTACGACTCTTCATCGCCCCTGAAACCACCCCACGAGCGTTAGAATAACGGGATTCTGGCTTTCTGCATCAACTGTTCATCAGTACTCCTTTCCCATTTCGGTTGCAGATCAATTGCCGATTGAACATCCCGACCGCCTGTTAACTGCATGTTTTTTGGGCGCCAATTGCCTGTTGACAACATCCAGCTAGCTGTCAGCTAGCTGTTCACATTATGTCCACATCCAATTCAGAAATCACGGAATCTCTACAAGGAATTGTCAACTTGAGCCTCCAGGCTGGGAAGGCAGAGATCTGGAACGATCGTTTGGTATTATCTTGTTACCCGATCCAATGGGATTTCTCGAAGCTTATCTCATAAATCAGACTCTCCAGGTTTGTTTTCATCTTTCCCAAGTTCTTGGACCCAAGTTCTTGGGTGTTTTTGGGTGGCCTTGAAGTGCTTATCTCATAGATCAGACTCTCCAGGTTTGTCTTCACCTTTCCTAAGTTCTTGGGAGTTTTTGAGTGGCTAGGTTTTAGAGTTTGATTGGAGGAAAGAGTAGGTATTAATAAGATGACATAGATCTTAAATAAAAGTAGATTGGGAGGTGGTAGGAGCTGGGTAGATCGGAGTTGGTAGGAGTTGCCCAAAGAGGAATAGTACTCAGGTCACGAGAAAACCCATAATATACCGTCTGATTTATGAGATAATGATGAAATGACAGCATCGCTATTTTGGACCTCTTATCACCATCCCCTTTGCTTTTTGTGGCTGGTATCTGCAGGAACGGTTCCGAAAGTAGCTGTCTTCCTTTTTCCGACAATGCATCTTCAAGCAGCCATATAATTGTCTTCGTTCCTTTACCATCTGCAATGGATTCCCCCTCAATGAAAAGATCGACTCATGCAAAATAGAGATACACCTAAATAGAGGACATCTAGTTCATAGAGCGTATATGCTCTCTTCACAAGCTTGGCAGTGCTCCATCTGTTTTGACCACTCTGCTGCTGTGCTCAACTTTATTTATCGCCATACCCATGGCTGCTTCAAAGCCACCACTGTCTGCTGTCGGCTCGGTTGGCGAGCTGCACCTTCTCAATATCATCATTCTCGTCATTTCCGTTCTCTCTGCGCTTGGATCAGGATGGATGATTCTCAGCTTTGTCGTAAGTACTCTCGATGGTTGGTTCGTCCTACATCGCTAATTATATCATTAAGCTGTTCGAATCAGCCAGAACTTTCCGGCATCAGCTTATCCTGTAAGCTATCCTATATCTTCGTTCTTTGGGACTAAGCTAATTTCGCCAGTGGTCTTGCCATATCTGATTTCTTCATGGCCGCCAACTTCATGGGATCAACCACCACACAACTTGCTGGACATACTTTGAAAGGCGCCTCGTGCAGCGTCAATGGTTTTGCGACCCAATGGTTTGTCGTTCAAAGTATGTGTTTGTCAAACTTTGAGGATGTTGGACTAATCACGATATAGCGGACTACTGGGTCCTCATGATTGCTGTCTGTACCTTCTCGATGCTTTCCGACTGCAAAGCTCAGTCCAAATGGATCAAAAGTCACCGCTGGGTGATTTGGGGGCTTCCTTGGGGGCTTTCGGTTCTGTGGGCCACAATCGGACTCATGCTCTCTGGCTACGGCAATATTGGTGCCTGTAAGTTCTCTCTCCATTACAGGAAATTCTCAGCTTACATAAACAGGGTGCTGGTTCACCAAAGACCGGACACGCCTTCTAGTCAACTTTATACCTCGTTGGTTGATCATCATCGCCATCCTAACCATTTATATCCGATTATACTTCATCATCTACCGAGCACATGAGCGCTTCATCTCCCTGGACGTGGAGGCCTCAGGAAGTAGGCATTCCGCTTCCCACTCCGTCGCCCTGGTAAAATCAATGGCCAACTCAACACTATCAACCGATCAACCCGAGGTCGAGGAATTGCAGAATCAGCAACGCAAAAGAATCTCCAGTCAACCACATTCAAGGCCTGCCCCGACATTGAAGAAGGTAAAAACTCACCATTTCTTTTCGTCCTCCCTTTCTACAACAGCATCGCTGATTGATATAGCTTGCATACCAAATGTTGGCATACCCTCTTATTTACATGCTCATCTGGATCATCCCTACCACTATCCGCATCTACCAAGCCACCACCGGTAAACCTGCGCCCTTTGCTATCGCTACTGTCGATAAATCTTGCATCGTCATTCAAGGATTCGCTGATGCTGTGATCTATGGTTTCAATAAGGCAAATCTTGCCGCCTGGAAGGAGTGGATTTTTGATGGTAGACGGTGACAACGTTACGATTGTTATGAAATCATATACCCTTATCTTGTAGATGCTTATAAATCACGAACTATAATTAAAAACGGCTTTAAACGTTCGTTTAGCTTGGTTTCCCACCAATTTCTTGCTCCTGATGACCTTTTTTTGTGATTACTCCTATTCTGCTGCTTGCTAAATCGAATGTGGGTTATATCCCATCCCCCATTTCGTCAAAACCTCACTCTACAAGAATTCAAATGGCAGTCACCACGACCAGCGAAACAAATTACTTCGTACAAATGATTTCAATCAATGACATCATAAAAACATCACAGCCTCGACGAAGAACTCAGAAAGCGCCAGCCCGATACTAAGCCAAGCTAATCATCACAACCCCGAACGAAATTGAAATATGATATCAAGGAGAATTGAAGTCTTGCTATTTTCTCTTACGCCGGTATATAAGAAGATTTAACGCTTGTAATAATAATAATAATAATAGTAATAATAATAATAATAATAATAATAATAATAATAATAATAATAATAATAATAATAATAATAATAATAATAATAATAATATCCATCGAAGTTAGGCTATAGAACTCTCGATATTATATCGCTTGAGAAAGGGAGACCCGCCCCTCCTACTATTATCGTGCGAACAAACAAAAAGTGAGTACGTCAATAAGGAATTTAGATGCGCATTTGAGAATCCGCCTTCAAAGATGAGTTCACCAAAGGCGGAACAAATACATAGTACACGCTTCTCTCAGCAGAGCAGAGGGAGGAAAACACCCAAATATTAAAACAAGAGAGGGTATGTTCATTGCGACCAGCATCCAACCCAAATGTCCTCAACAGCATAGCATTCCCATTACCGAGTTACAAACTCAAAGTTCCAAATCCCTACAATATGAAAAACACAGCCACAACACTAAGGAAGGTCATCGCCAAACCTCCCCTTGCCAAACCATTCGCAGCACTCGAAGCAGTAGCCGCCGGCGCCGCAGCGACAGAACCACTAGCTGCCGGCGTCGTCGTACCACCAACCTGTCCCGATCCACCGGCCGCAGGTGCAGCAGCAGGCATTTGTGGTGAGACGTTTGCGGCGGCTTGGGCGGCACGGGAGGTGAAGTCAACTAGGGTTTGGCCTGTTGCTGGACTATTCGTGTGTTAGTCTAAAGACCTCATTATATTTCTCAGGGAGAGCAGAGAAGTGAGTGGGGGTCATGGGAGGGAAGAGAAAGGGAAGAAGAAGGACAGTTGGTGGAAAGAAAGTTTAGTTGACTTACGGGTTGATGACGCCCACCATCCCTTCTTGACAATGTTTCGCTTGCGAGCAGTAGAACCAAATCGGGTTGGTGTCGCGTATCGGAATTGTGTAAGTAAGTTGTCCCTCTTTATCTGTGGGCATAAAGCCGCTGAAAAAAGCGTTGGTGGCAGGTTGTTGTGGTGTACACGGCGAAGCAAAATCTCCCGCTGCCACAGAGTGATTCTAGAAACAGTCGTCAGCTCTCGCACGCAAAACTCGCAGAATCTTGAATTCGTCTTCAAAATTCAAGGGTCCAACGCACTTTCGAATAAAATTGAAATTGCACCATCTCGCCCACCTTCGCCGAAACAGTATTCGGCGAAAAGACAAGCTCGTTGTTCGTTCCTCCGACCTTCACAACCCATACCGCAACCTGCCCATTCCCTATCACCCCAGCCGTGCTTGTAGCAGCGGCCGGCGCGGCGCTCGTCGACAAGTTTGCTCCACCGCCTGCTGGCGCCAATCCTGCTCCTGCGGCAAGACTCGATGTGACTGCTGGTACTGAGGTTGCAGCTGCGCCATTTCCTGCATTTCCAACTGGCCCGGTCATGATCGTTACCGCTTGGGGTGCAGCTGCAGCAGGTGTCGTTTGCGCGAAAGTCGTGAGAGGAAACGTTACCAGCAGCGATGACACGATGAGTGAGAATCGGTACAGCATCTTTGCGCTTTTGAAGATGATGATCTAAGCCTCTAGGATGGCGACCACAGAAGAGAAGGCACTGCCTTGAGATCGGACTCCCAGAATCCTTTGCTCTTGAGTTAGTGTAGAGGAGAGAGAGCGAAACTCCTGAAAAATTTGTGCGAGTAAATTACCAAAACGAGAAGAAGCAGGAAGTATTTGTGGGAGCAGCGAGCATGATATCTACGATTTGTATTAAGGTTAACTTGAGACTGTACGGATATCTCATGGTGGCGCATCCGGACACCTGTTTGCTGGCCTCTTGATACGTGTGGATGGAGTTCGGGAAACAAAACATTTGTGCCTACGAAGGGAGGAGGAAGAGTTTGATCGCAGTCTGAGCCAGGAAGTGGTCTGTCGCGTTTACATGAATTTGACACAGAAGTTGAATAAGAGACGATGGTGAGTGATGAGTATTAAACATCACTGGACTGCGTATTCGATAGGGCAGGCCAGAGATTTATTGAAGAGTTGCCATGACAGTCCTCACCCGGTCGAGGGTCGCAAGAGCGGTCTTTTCGAAGTGGGCGTTGTCGCGACGCGATTCGCGTTTCAAATGCACTCAGGGACGCGTCGTGTTTGAGATGCCTACTCGAGTCCACGCAGGGGTGGCGCGACTCATTCCGATCCCATTCTGTTAAACTTTGTCTCCCTTGACCTGTCGTGATCTCGAACATTGCAACTGGAGTCAGACATCGTGGCGCGGATGGTAAGATGCCACACCTTAGGCAACTCCAGAAGAAATTTCACGACCAGATGACCTAAGGCTTTGTTTGCTAGACGCAGCAGGTCCAAACGAATTACACAAGGCCTTGAGACACGTTGCAAGGCTGGTCCGATTCCCTTATCCGAGGTGGTTGCTGCAATCCGCGAATGCAAAGAGCTGCGCTGGCTCTGATGCGTGTAGTATCGTAGTTAGATTCGATCAAGTGAGATCAGACAACGATAGTCAGACGGCTGCAAGTGTACAATCCGATTGTTATGGGACAATTCCGTGTGTCATATCGTAGTATCCTTCAGAAGTCCAGCAGCAGTTGCGGCGCAAGCTTCTCCAAGTCCTCAACCTGTGCTGATTAGCAACATTCAAATGAACAGAGCTGTGTGTTATCCATACCTGCAGAAATCCATCTCCATACTGCTCCGCACCATCATCCCCTCCTCTCTCAAAAATGGCCCTGGCAACAGCCTCTCTCACAAAGGTCTCGACATATTTGCCCACGACAGACATGGCTTCCTTGGTGATCTTCATATCCTTATCCTCAAAGCCCTCCCAAAGTATCCTCGTCAACAGCTTCGGAGGTATAGGCATTGCCGGATCCAGTGTTCGCTCTTTCGTGACTTTGCGAGCTGGTGGAGCTGGAGGCTCATCTTCTGATGCGGCATCAGAGTCCATATCAATATCAGAGGCCTTCTCTTTTCTTGCTTGTGTAGGTGCTTTGCTTTTGGCTTTCTTCTTCACTGGCTGTCGCACCGGGACTTCGTCTTCTGAGTCGCCATCATCCGACTCAGTATCGTCTGATAATTCGATGGCCTTTGCTGCCTGAACGCCCTTTTTTGCTTTTGATGCTGCAGGTGTTTTGGCTTTGGCTGTCTTTGTGGGTTTGTCGCCAGTTGCGACGCGCGAGGGGGCTTTAAAAGGTGCTCGTTTTTGGGTATTCGGATTCGAGGATGTACGTGCGGGAGGCATGCTAGAGTTTAGGGAGGTGGACGGAAATAGTTTCTCGAGATAGCTCATTGGTATGGTATTAGTATTGATCGATCGGGGTCTATAACGCGTTGTTGTCTGTACATCTCAGCAACGCAAGACCGCGTCGCGGACAGCATGTATCCGAATCGGGTAAGCATATGACGTGCTCGATATATATTGGCAGCTTCTCCCCTTCCACTTCCTCGAGTATCTTCCTCCTTCAACACCATTCTCAATTATTCATATCACGCCCCCTTCATTCTAGCCCCTTTCATTCTAGCACAAAATATTGGTGGGACAAAAACACAAGTCTAAGCATCATCACCATCGACGAATGAAAAAATACAAAAACTCTCAACGCCTGAGAGACCCATACCGCAAAAACATCAACTTCAGGAGCGAAGGTGGATCGAACACCTGACTTCAGGATATCTGCTAGAGGAAACTGCAATCCCGCACTCTGCTTCTGGTTAGTGTGACTCCACGGGGGCGGAGTTGAAGTTGACTTGCCTACCACTGAGTTACCGCTCCAGATTGAGGAGTGAGGGCTCTTGCACCAGTAACTATGGTCGCCAGGTACGACCAGAAGCAGTATAGACAGAATGCGGCATGTTCTCCCAGTCTTCTTTTTCTTTGTTTCTTTCCCCAACTCGATCAGGCTTTCCCTCCCTTCTCCTTTGGCAAATGGCAACAAGAAACGAGATCCCATGAGTCACTTTATAACGCACCAGAACCAAGCATGGCAGTCTTGATGAAAACATCGCCAGGGACCGCATCTTCGAAGGATCAAGAACAGCAACACTGCAACGCTTTTCACTCTCGAGAATAGCCAATTCTATAAAACAATACTTTGCCAGCGGTTTGACCCGATTGGACTGTAGATACAGCTATTAAATGTCCACCTAAAACGGCTCAAGCGACAAGGAACTACGGCTCACTATGATCACTACGTACGAAACAAGTCCGATGCGTCCAACTGGATGAACAACGTGGGAAAATCTACGGCGAGAGATGCTGTATGCCGTTGGCTTCCTCATCTGCAGCAACATGTCCCACAACAACGAAAAGCATCCTGGTCAATGGTGTTCAGACAAGAATATCTTGAGCTGCTCATGAGGGCCTCCTCTAGGAATCATTGTTACTTTGATACGCCATCGGAGGTCTGCCAAACGTTGCCAATCTCGATTTTGCACATTGGCCGATGAATTTACTAAGCTGGCAAAGGAAAATTAAAGGGTAGCATTCTAGTTATCTTCGCGTTGAATAACTCCCGGTGGAGTCTTAGGACAAATCCTTAACATCGACTTTGCTTTATCAGACTGACTGCAGATTTTAAAGACAAAGTAGCTCGTGACTAAATACCATACTTGACACCAGCATAGTGGAGAACAAATCGATACTATACAGATATGTACTTTCGTCCCAATCACTATCGTTTGAGTCTAGGTTTTGAGTCTCGAATCATTGGGAAGTGTCAAAAGTATTTCAAGCATAAAGGTACACCCTTCAACGTACCAATCAAATGAGTTTGCTGACGATGCCAAAATAAACAGAGTGGCGACTCTTGTTCCAAGCGACATGGCGAGGAATGACATCGAAGATTGCTCACCTTCGCAAGAGCATTGGTCAATAGAGATCTTTTCTCGAAAGCCACGTCGTTTTGAGCCAGTCCAAAGCTCTTTCGAGCTTGCGCCTGGGAATCCTGACTGAATTCACCAAGCTTCAAGACCTTCGTATATCTGCTCATGTTGACTTTCAAAGAGAGAGTAGAGCCGAACAGGACCGACGCCGTGAGAAGATACTGCAACTGCTTGGCGATGTGAATCCATATGCTAAGCATCAAGAGGCAGCAAAGCGGAGGTACGCCGACATCGGAAAATGGTCGCTAGTAGATGATCTTTTCAAGAAGTGGTTCGATTTAGACCATTGCGTTGAACCTTTGATCTGGTTGAATGGAATGCCAGGGGCCGGTAATACTTTCGAGAACTAAGTAAGATGAAGTACTGACTTTCGCGTTTAGGAAAGACGGTACTCGCTTCGATGATTGTCGAAGAAGCTCAAAATCTATCAGGAGCAACAATGGCTTTCTCGTACTGTAAGCACTACGATACACCAAGACAGCGTTTCTTACATGTCGCGAGGGATATCCTATCCAACTCGTACAGCAACACGAAGGTATAATTCCCCACCTGTATGAACAGCTTTCCAACAGCGGTCAAAACCCACTGTCGACTGATACCCTTGCAAAATCGTTGCTTGAGGTAGCTTTGAAAGGCCATAAGGCAGTCTATATAATCATAGACGGGCTATTGATTCGCCCTTAGGCCGTCTTTAAAACATCCTTCCAATTAACAGAGAAGAAAGGACAGATACCAAATCATCTCCTTACAAATAGTAAAATCCTACGTAGTACAAGTCAATCGCGTAACATCGTAGCAAAAAACAGGCTACGTACCCCCGGTATCGATATCACTATCCCACCAAACCGAAAACCCCTACAAAAATATTAACTCATCTAATATACCCATTTCAAGAATTAGAAATTATTAGAATCCTATCCTACGAGTCCTATCCTTTCCTATCCTATCCCTTCAACTCTACTATCCTAGTATACCAGCCCAATTCTTCACGATTGGATTTTACTAATATATACTACATAAACACAAATATATAACGCTATTGTTTTATACGTATATACATGTATATAGGAGTACTAGAAACAGGGATAACCTGGGTTGATAGGAGCCAAGGATTTTGTGAGACGTGTTTGACTTTTTGTTGTTTTTCTTGGTTGTTTTTTCTGGTTGTTTTTCTTGGTTGTTTTTCGTGGTTGTTTGTTTGTTTTTTGTGAGAGAGAGGAAAGGGGTGATGTAGGAAGAAGGGAGGAAGGGATGGAATGGACGATAGCAAGGTAGGGTAATATAGATAGAAAAGTCTTAATACAACAGGGGGAGATGAGATGCAATGTAGAACCAAAGAATTCAGGGGATATAAAAAAAAGAGAAACTTCCTTTCGATAACATCATAACAAGATTTGAATCATCAAACGAACTTATTTTCTTTCCACCATTAAATCGAATTTATTTTTACTTTTCCCCAAAAACAGAAATTGAAAATCTTTACTCTTTCCCCATTCAACACTCTACATTCTAGTTCCACAACTTTCCCCTTTATCGAAAATATAAACAGTAAAACTTTTTTTCAAGTTCAAGAATACAAAATATCTGACCCTAAACCGCGCACATGAAGAAACAAAAGAAACACATACTCAAACGGCAATCGGCGAAGCCAATGTCCACGTAACAGCAGATCCACTCAACGTCGACCATTTCACAACGGGATCACTACCAATCTGCTCAGACGTAGTGCCCGACGCCGTCGTCGTCGCGTCGACAGGAAGGGTAAGCGGAAGTGGAACAGAACAGCTGTTTCCACTGGCACTGACATCAACGCTGATGATGCTCGATGCGTCGGTGGAGAGTTTGTATGTGATTGCGGGAACACATTTGTCGCGGGTCATTCGGTTCGTGAATTCCTTGGCGATGTTGTCGTGGATGATTGAGATGATGGGCCATGTGGTACTGATTGATTGTTAGAAACATGTCGTGAGAAATTCTGGGTTGGAGGGGAAATTTCCTTACAGTCTTGTCATTTCCTGGGTTATGGTCTCCACCCAAATCTGGATTAGAGACATTTTACCAGATTGCGTACCAACGGTGTAAGCGTCAACATCGGATTGCCTCAGATTGGCTTGGTGGAACATGAAGCTGGTGAAAATTAGTAAACGACGAATCTCGCGCGAAAGCTTCGGAACTTACGGATCGTGGTGGAGTCCGAGGAGATGGCGGACGTTTGTCGCTTTGGCGTCTACCAACAAGGCCGCGAAGTCACCGCTTCCTCCAGATGTTTTTACCCACTCCGAAGTTGTACAAGCTGGAAGGTCGCAGTTGAAGAAAATGGTGGTAGCTGAGATCGAGTTAGTAACGCATGGCGTCTTCCTCATGAGTGAACTTACCCCAACGAGGAATAATGAGGAGACCAGCATAACCATTCCCAGCGACAGTGGATGTCAAGGGCCAGAACTCGTTTTCCTGCGATAGATCAGTATTTGCTACATGACGAGAATTTCTGGGTACATACTGAGTTCATGAGCACTGGGCGTGTATTATCGCCGACAACGGCAGTGATTCCATTGTCCATGAATGCCTTGATAGCATCACCATTGTGCAATCCCGTGATCGCAGGTGGAATCAGACCGTTGGTCGAAAATTTGGAAGCTGAGGCAATACCGACTGCAGACATCCATTGCTTATTGAAAAAGATCTCCCTGTTCGCATCGGCGTAGGTTGCGTTATTGAGAGACATATGAGCAAAGGTATGCGAGACATGCGCAAATGCATCACGGTTGGCTGTTACTTGAAACCACTTTGCGAGATCGTCGCTGGAAGCGCAAGTCAATGACCAGCTGTAGGAAGCCGGAGATGCAGGCCAAATGTCTGTGCCACTGCCCAAGGACTTTTGAAATTCAAGCCTAGAAACTGTTAATGAGAATGTCAGGGTGTATGGCTTTAGAAACACGTACGCAGTAGCATTGCCTTCATTGAACTCGATGGCGGTAGCTGGGTTGCAGCTCGTGCTACCTGCAGTCGTGTTGACAGCAGCTATGATATCGCCATTACCATTGTGTCCAATCTCCATGAAATACGCGGAGCCTGGACGAAGCCTAGTGTTCAAATTGGTCATCCAGCTCACATGCGCATCGAGATCAGCGGTTCTGAGGCGGAAATCAGTGTTGGAAGGCGAGTATAGTCCCGTTGATAAATGCATGTCGTCGACCTATAGTTCGTAAGTATAAGAACAAAGTCAAGGGGTCGAGCGCGGAATTCTGACCTGAGTTCCGAGGTATATGCGACGACGTCCGGCAACTGTAAAGCGTTAGTGAGGAACATCCGGATTCGGGTCTCGATCGAGACTGGTAGATCCCGGATCTGCTTTCTTGCGCAATTGAAAGTGGAAAACAGGTATGTTAAACTTACAGAGTCCCCGAGTCACCCAATGGATATAGGAATGTTGGATAAAACTTGAGGTAGTAGACCAGTCAGTGGCAAAAGATGTGAACCAGGCCATCTGCTGTCTCTTCCCAAAATGATTGATGACAGCCGCAGTCGTATTCGATGTAAATGAGCCACCGGGTCCGAACTGAGCAACCTGCCAAGTCGTGGATGAATCAGTAATGATGGCAGGATAATGCCACAGTGCTTGGGTGCTAAGAGTAGCTCCACTATTCAAAATTAGCTGGTGACGCAAACATTTACTCGAAATTGTTACATACACAACGAGACCGGCAGTAGAGAAGCCGGTTGAGTTAGTGATGCTGACCAACTGCTCAACACCAGCATCGCAACATCCCGATCCTGTAATAGCAGTCGTTGTACCGAAATCTGAGCCAGGATATACGTCGAGTCGTACCATGCGCACACCAAAAGCGGTTTGATAGTTGAACATTTGCTGCCATTGCGCGGCAGTCAGTGCACTTGAGAAACCGTTGGTACCAGAATAGGCCACTTCCCCTAGAACGATGATGCCACCATAGTTTGCGTTCGTGGTGGTCGAGTTCAAGACTGGAAGAGTGGTACCGGATGAAGGCACGAGGACCAACTCGAATGGAATTCCATGGCCCGAAAGACCCGAGGTAGCAGAGTACGCTGAAGCCGAGTCTCTGGCGAAGACGAGAATCTTCCCTGACACCGTAATTGGGCCAGTAGTTGAGTTAGTGACTGTCGTGGATGAACTGCTTGGTGTCACGGATGAACTGCTTGATGTCGCGGATGACGTGGTGGATTTGGAAGTGCTGGACGACGTAATTGACACACTTGATGAAGAAATGCTCGAGAGCGAAGTAGAAGACGTAGCGACAACACTGGACGAGCTAAGATAAAGTCAGTGGGACATATTCAACCAATATGCATTCAAGTTATCTGGCGAGTCCTCTCCCTTCTCTCAGACATCCAACCGCTAATTGCTCTCGATAAACTGACTAAGAAATTCTGTAAAGAATTGCCAGACAATTATAAATAGCGATATAAGATAAGAAAGGTATCATCAAAGATTGTAGCGTCTCTACGTTTATGCGGTAAAATAAAATAATTCCGAACTTACCTCGAAGAAACGACGGTGTTACTAGACGACACTCCAGAGGATGTCTTAGACGATGAGGTAGAGCTGCTGCCGCTCAAGCTCGAGGAGACGGCATTCTGAACCTTGGAAATTGTGGACGAAACGACAGATGAGGAAACCGGCAACGAAGCAAGGCTGGAGCTCAAGGACGGAGAGATGCTGATAGAGGTGACGGATGCCCTTGTTGAGGAAGTGGAAGAAGAAGAAGAAGTGATAAGAGACGAAGACCGAGTCGATGATAAAGTCGTGCTGGCGACAAGTTTAACGATTGAAGATGTAGTCGTCGATTTTGCGACTGTGCTGGAAGTTGTAGGAAGCAGGCTTGGCAGCGATATACCCAATATTGACAAAACTGCTGATAGGAGCCTCATGGTGCTAAAACGATGGTAATTATATGAGAGCAATTAAAAGCGGACGATAACAAAACAAGAAAGAACGAATGAAAGTAAAAGTTGTTAATTCAAAATTCTAGCTGGTCAGCCCATTGTTGATTATAAAAGGAAGAGCATCTAGTAAATTCAAATCCGATGACAGTAGCCGAGAACCATAGCTGGAATTGCCCCTCCTGCACTCCCTCATAGTACGAGGCCTCGCCTTGGAGATGTCGCGTACGAGGCCTCGCCGTGAAGATGTCGGCGCACTGGAGTTTGAGTGGTAACGGAGCATTCGTATTCCCAAAGGAAAATTGTGATCTAGTTGTCAATGGCGTGGTTCAGGAGATGCAGCTTGCTTGGCATAGTCGCGTCGACCCCACAGCAGTGATGGACTTTCCGAATCTATCACCGTGCTTGTGACTGGCTAGAAGATGGACATCTGTGAAGGCGTTCGTGAAAGTGATTTTTTTAGAATGTCCAAGCATCGAAAGTCGGAGAAAAACGCCATGTCGGTACGGTACGATGAAGCCGCCAGAGAGTCGGGATCCAAAAGTCCAGTATCGTGGATATCGGTAACGATGCAGACGACGGCCCAAACCAAAAAGCGAGAGTCTGCATAGCGCAAAACGAGATCTCGCGTCGTCTTTGCGTTCAGCAGTCAGCAGTCAGCAGTCAGCAGTCAGCAGTCAGCAGTCAGCAGTCAGCAGTCAGTAGTCAGTAGTCAGTACTCAGTACTCAGTACTCAGTACTCAGTACTCAGTAGTCAGTAGTCAGTAGTCAGCAAGCACTCAGCACTCAGCACTCGCCCTCTGAATTGACAATGCCGAGCAAATGGAGGAATTCGGAAGCTGAAAATAGTCCTAAGCTTCTGTCAGTCTCGGTGGTTCTCAATAGCGTACCAGAGAAAAAAGTAGCCACATGGTTTCGGTCAAGAATAGCGTGCTGTGGGTTGTGTTTCTGGTAGCTCCGTACGATGAACCAAGGATGAGGATGTTTGGTGTTGGCTGTGTGGTGTCGCGTCCACTAGAATAGAACTACTCGAGTCGTGTGGCGTCCACTAGAGCCACTCGAGCTGTGTGGCGTCCACTAGGACAAACTACTCGAGTCATGAGAAGCGAGAGTGGCGTCCACTAGACCTACTCGAGTCGTGGATCCCAAGACGCTAAGCGCCCGGACGCAGCGCGGCTAACGGCAGTTCAATCAATACATAAATGCCGTGAAAGTTATTGGTGGACTCTAACATGGCACTATTTTAAGGGTTAAAACTGCGGTTAAACGATGGATTCTCTTGGCAGATATCCAATATGTCGGGCGGGGGACTGCAGAAGCACAGTATCCACTATGTCGGAAGGGGACTGCAGAAGGACAATATCCACCATGTCGGGCGGGGGACTGCAGAAGGACAATATCCACCATATCAGGAAGGCGACTGCATAGGACAATAACCACTGGGTTGGCAAGGAGAATTTACAAGGCTAGATTTAATTCGTCTTGTGCCTAAGTAATCCTGTTCACGATTATGAGGACCAGACCAGTCAAGAATAGCATCCCCTCTCTATAAATCGAGAATGGAAGGGTAGAGGGGAATATTTGATTCCATGCCAAGAAATATAGATAAATCACGACCTCCAATGCGAAAGAGTGGCAATCAATTAAGCTTCTATTGAACACGCACTGAATATTGAGCGATACAAATAACCAACCCGATCATAGCTATCATAAACCTTGTAACCCAATAAATCGCAATGTGTGCCGAGTAATGCTATAAATCATAGTTTTCTTTTCCTGAACTCCGTAATCGGTCAAGAAACCAGTCCGAATCCCAACCTATGCCTTGATAGCTTTTGTTTTACAAACATAATTCCATGTGTCCCTCGCACACTCGTCCAACGTCTTCTCTGCCCTCCAGCCCAAGTGCCTCTCAGCAAAAGCGGTAGCAGCGACACAAAGTCCAACATCACCAGCACGTCTTCCAACACGGTGTACCGCTATCTTCTGACCCGTAACCCTTTCCAAACTGTCGACGACTTCGGCTACTGACGAGCCTTTGCCAGTGCCAAGATTATAGGCGGTAAATGATTGGTCCATCTTGTTGTTGAGAATAGCTGCCATGGCTGAGATATGCCCTCGGGCAAGATCCACCACATGGATGAAGTCTCGCACAGCCGTTCCATCCGCAGTGTCCCAGTCAGACCCAAAGATTCCGAGGGTGGTGGACGGGTCTTGGAGCACCCGTGTGACAACTGGGAACAGGTTGGTCGGCTTTTGTCGAGGGTCTTCGCCTAGTAATCCAGATTCATGGCATCCAACAGGGTTGAAGTACCGTAGTGCACAGATCTTCCACGAGTCGTCTGCCTTGGCCGCGTCGGCTAGGATGGCCTCTGAAAAGTACTTGGTCCGTCCGTATGGCGATGTCAATCCATTGGCTCCTGTCATTCGAAGTCTTTCGTTGCCGTTCTCGTCTGTGTAGACCTCAGGATGGTGAACGAGATCACTCTCCGTCAATGGGATACCAATATTTGCCTTGTCTCCGTATACGGTAGCCGAAGAGGAGAACACAAAGTTGGTAATTCCGAATTCTTTGAGCAGTACTAGTAGATCGACAAGTCCGCACACGTTGTTCTGGTAATAGGATAGTGGTGAATGAATCGATTCTTCCACCGATTTGAAAGCGGCGAAGTGGATGACACCAGCAATTGCGGATCGAGGAGCCGTGGCAGTGTCCAAGGATGAAAATCCGGTGGCCGAGACTTCGTTCGATACAGAATACCTTGTCAAAACTGAACGCATTCTTGGACTGCGATAGTCCATTGAATACATTTGAAGCGTGGGTACTGTTCCACCAACTTGCTTGAAGTGGGTTTCGGCGAGCGTGCGGATACGACTTAGAGTAAGCTCATAGGAATTGCTCAAATCATCCAAGACGATGACGTTGTACCCCTCCTTGAGGAGCTCGAGGGTGGTATGAGAACCAATATACCCCAGGCCTCCGATAACGAGGATGTATTGACGATCGTTTTGAGAATGAGGAATCTCCCAGTCGTCGACAGCACCCATTTCAGGCGATGATGGCGAAGAGGATGAGATGAATAATGAGGACGAAGACGAGGCGAGTGACTCGGCAGCTGAGCCGTAAAAGGACATTTTGGCGATAGACAGGCTTAAAGACGTGGTAATACGGGGGGACACGACTAGAAGTGTTCAAGAGGAAGTTGATATGAACGAAGGCAGTTGAAGATGATGAACTTGGGGTGGATCTCAAGTAAAAATGAAAGTAACCGATGCCATCAACTGACGGGTTCCTCGGCTCTTTTCAAGAATACTTGTCTCAAAAGGGGCCAAGGAGAATCTGCCCTACAAGCGGGTACCTGACGAGTCCAGAGTCATGGTCAACTCGGCATTTGAAAACTTCGTAACACCTTGTAGCGGTAGCGCAAGAAACTTAATTCTCATCAGCAGTGACAGCGGTGGGCCCCATCGTCTCGACTGTTCCGGTGAAGCGCTAGTAATGGAGGTAAGGAAACAATGGCCGAATAGGAGGATGATTGAGTATGCCCGTTGTTGTCATCCTCGCAGAGAGTAAAACAATTATACCACGGTTCCCAGTCAAGTTGGACTAATGGGCTTGGAACGGGGTTGTCCGTTGTCTGAAAATAGTAAGCGATAGCGGGAGGTAGTCATTGCTCGGATCTCTCGGATCGTAGCATACCTCCAGCTCTAGGGGTATGGCGTGCAAAGACGAGTCAGGGGGGTGTTAGGCGGGTGGAGGGGGGTGTTAGGCGGGTGGTGGATGGTGTTGGGCGGGTGGTGGATGGTGTTGGGCGGGTGGTGGATGGTGTTAGGCGGGTGGGGGATGGTGTTAGGCGGGTGGTGGGTGGTGTTAGGCGGGTGGTGGGTGGTGTTAGGCGGGTGGCTGTGCTGGGGCTGTGCTGGGGCTGGAATATCGGACGTCAACCGAGGTAGTTCTAGTCGCGTCGCGTCGACTTCTTCGGGACTGCAATGCCCAGGACGGCAATGCCTGCCAAGAAACTTGGGGCCTGAGTCCTGACTAGATCCCGCTCAGGCCCCCTCGGCAGCAAACCTCCTCAGGCTCACAGCACAGGTCCAGCCACTCCACATCCATGGATCAATCTTTTCTTCAGCATGTGAATTCTCTTGGACGACCAATAACCCCAATGACACGACTGCGGTACATCTCTCCTACTACTGTGACGGGTAACCATACCCCAAAGTATTCTCCGCCACCCCGTTCACCGCACTCTCTCGACCCGGAAGCCTGTCACCTATATCCCCGATCCATCGCCCCCGAAAGCATGGCGCCACAGGACCTCAGGGCCTCGATCTCTTCATCATGGCGTGCATTACGGGGCCCACTGCCCTTGGTCTGGCATGGGACACCTTTGATGCCGCTCTGCGAGTCTGCCATGCTGAACCCCGTCGTGCATTGGATCACAGTATTATTGCTTTATGATGCAACGTCTCTGTTCTGAGGCACGCTGGTACCGCAACTCCTTTCCCGGACTATCTTAGACTCACTTCTGGCTTTGCAGTTCTACTCTGGAACACCATCTTAGTACAGACATGCTCCACTCGAGTAATGATGACTTAGTCACCACAAACACCGGCCATGACAACCGCTACAATTTCCAAACAGCTCTTGGCTGTTTGGTTTCTGCTCCTTCTCTCGGTCAAACATTCTCCTTTGCTATCTTTCATTTCTCTCTCATTCACGAAGCCTTGGGGCTTGTTAAATCGTTGGTAGATGGCGTTTCCTTTCCAGTCGGGTTTGGACCCCGTTATTGCAGCGTGCGAAGACTCCAAATACTTGATATATTGTAACACGGCAGTTCCAGCGTCTCATCGTCTTCTCTATTGGTACCAGTACGCCAATCTGTCTCTCGTTGCCGTTGCTCTTTCGCTACCTTTGGTGTTGCTGTTATTCGGATATGTCAGAAAATGGTGGAAACGTTGGAGACATCAGCAGGGCTTGCTGCCTGCTGGAGAACAAGATCCCAGAGAAAGGCCATTCTCGATAATCTCAAGCTTGCGCCGCAAAATCTCATACACCAACCTTGAAGAATCTCAGGACCTTGTCACCGCCTTGCCTTCCCTTCCTGAAGAGACCGAGGACTTCCAGTATGCCTCCGTCACTGCCTCCGCCACTGCCTCCGCCACTGCCTCCATAAGGACTGTCAAGACGCTACCGATTTCTGCTCCATCAACAGCAAGGAATTCTATCTCTGGCTGGAAACAGAGTCGGCTTCTTTCTGGCATCTTCCAGCCCTCTCCATCAAATCATGATTCGTCAAGCCGGCCCTCCAGCATATTTCGTGAGGACTTTCGCAAATCTGTACGATCTTTCACTATCGTGTCCGAGGAAATTTCCGTATTAGGTCCCGATTCAGCTCAAAATTATGATCTTGGGATCATTCCGTTATTCCCAGGCTCAACGGACCATTCTTATTACACAGTCCCCACGTCTCGATGTCCATCTCGAGGTCCATCTCCTGGACTATCGTCCCATGGTCACTGGCCCTCTGATTCTGGCACTGGTCGTCTCTCTATACAGTCCACGGTGGTCGCTGGCAAACAAAACGTCGGCTTAGTCGATATCCAAGACTTTAGGCTATCTTCCCTGCTCGAGCTTGGAGTCCCTGAGGCAGTTCGAAAATTGGACGTTCTTCGGATTGGACAAGGCTGCAGAGCTCTAGTCATCCGGATCAGCGACGATGCCAGCGCGGAAGTGGTTGTGGAACTTGTGCAAGCCCTTTTCGATTGGGTTATCGAAGTTATCGTCATGTGTGATTCAGATGCAAGGATATGGAAGTCGATCGATTTCGACCTGATTGCTGGTATTATAGTCGAAAACGGATGCATATTGGCTGACGGTCAACGGCGCGACTTCTTTCGTGCCACTCAGGTCCGGCATTTGATGGGGAGATGTGCCGAGAAAAGGGTTGCACGACCAAGCTTTTTCGCTGGGTTTTATGATCTCTGGCACACTCGTCCTTCAGCAAGCGTGGTACGACGATCATACAAACTTGCCGAATTCTATGGAGCTGCTTTCGAACATGCCCCGGTCGCGGATGCTTATTGGGAGAACAACCAGAGACGAAGACTCCCACAAAGTCTCGGGGCATTTGACTACTTGAAGCGGACAGATACTGTTGAGGTATGTCAAAACCATGTGAGACACAAAAACCTTAAAGGTTTCCTTCTCGTGTCTTCCACTCCGAACAAGAAGTCCCCACTGACATTCTATAGCTACAAAAGAAATGGTGCGAAGAACGTCTGCCCAGCAATCTTTCGGAACACACAACTGAGACAGTCTCGCGCCTCTCTCTGGAAAACGTGCAAGCTGTCATCCCTAGGATTTATGAGAGTCTTCAACACAAGTCTTTGCCTGAAGAGTTGGAGCGTATTCGAACAGAGAGACCAGTTTCGATCGACTCACCAGCATGGGTTTCCATCGCCCCAATGAAGTCCGATTTCTCGCTTTCCAATGGCGGAGGAGATAATTTGTCTTCTTTAGGCTGCATGCCACTCAGATCATCTGTTACATCGCTTCAATACAGCGCTGTCCTTACGACCCTCAAGCAATTACGCGACCTGAAAATGCTCCGCATGCTAGAGGAAGTGGACTTGCCAAAAATCTGTACCAAGCTTCAAGCCTCGCGAGCAAGGTCTAACAATCCTGAGCTACTGGACGGCTTAGTCAAAGGACTCACTTCTGGAGAGATCTGCATTTATAAGGGATTGGACAGTGCTTTCCGAGTGCCAGACGAAGCAGCTCATTTGTGGGGACTCTCCAGCAAATCACGAGCTCTCGATATTTTCGTGTCGCAAAAGGCCCCGAGTGCCATTGGTGTCATTCTGCACACGTATTTGGCTTACCACGGGGTTTCTCGTCTTGATAGATATGAAGAAGAGCTCAACCTTGAAGTTACTGATGGTGACGGATCGTCCCCCAAAATCCCAGTGAACATTCGGTCGGAATTAGCTCACTCAACCACGTCTGAACTCCTATCACTTTTGCAGCGATTGAGGGTGACAAACAATGAAACCCCCGTCATCGATGCTATTCGCGATGTTTGTTCGAAGAGCCTCATCGAGAATACCTCACAGGACAGCTGGAATGGAGATTGCGCCAAACTCTTCCTGGATGGATCATTGGCTATCGAGGACGTGCTTCAACGTCGCTTGGAAGAATTCGCGAGAAGGGGCGCTGAGCGTCTCCCAGATCTTAATAATCTCTGTTTACTGTATAGGGCAGTGGAAGAGCTGGTCGCCCGGGCCCTATTTTCTGCGGACAGGGAGTCACTTGACTGTCTTCTCTCGTCCCTTGCAAATGCATATGACTCGTTGGATGGAAAACTACGCTACGTGGACATCAATGCTGATCTCTTCGCATTGATCTTCTTCTGTGTTCTCAGAAAAGCTGCCTTCGAAGATGTCTTTATCGAGGCTACAGATCGATGTCCCTTCTTCTTGACGCAGCCCGATCAGGCTGCCGTTTTCTCCGAACTATGGGTTCTGGGGTCGCAGTGTGAAAACTACTTTGGCCTTAAACCACGTGCTTTAGGACGCATCATATACGACGACTATCGAGCTTTTCTACGCCAACACCCTCCAGTCGACATATGGGATGGCAAGCAGGAATTTACCGCTTACTCCTACTCTCAGATTTCAGAGCTCTCTTTAGTCGAGGAAACTGATCGTTCAGTCGATACTAAGTCCTCGACACTGCGCCGAGCCCAGAAAGAGCTCACAGAAGCCGCAACTAGTTTTGGAGCACTCTCAATTTTCTGTGTTCCAGCAATCGCCGACGTAATTCTCTTGGTGACGACGGGCAGGGGGTTCTTCTCCACCGCCTTCATGCAATCCGAGGATCTTACAGCTGCTAATTACGCACTTATAGCCTCTCTACTCATCACAGCCTGGGTCACCGGCTGGGTTGGAAGTTCTGGAAGTATGTATCTGTACAGCTGGGCATTTGACAACGCCAATATTTTCTTTGTGCAACGCCTCTCTGGTGGACTGATCGTCAGTCTGATTGTCGCCACTGGCGGCTTTATTGGCTTTTCCGCTCAGATTTCGATCCGAGCTGGAGGCGTCTGGGCTGCATATTTGCTCCTCCTCTCGACCTATTTGAATCTTCTAGGTGAAAGAACCGTCCCCAATTCGTCGTATTCTGATATGATTGCTAACTACCTCCAGGTGTCATGGCAACCATGCATTTCTCTGGCAGTCCTTTGACATCAGGGCGTACAGTGCTGTGGAGAACATTTCCTGTGCTTGCCGTCTCGCCACTCCTCTCGTCATTCGTCAACGGTTATGATCTGATAATCTACCTTTTGACCATGACGGTGTTCTTGGTCTTACTGTTGCTTCAATACTATTTACTGAGCCGTCAGTGGTCGACTTGGGTGGGCCTCATCCCTAAGCTGGCTGAAAACGACATAACGACATGGTATAAGAACAGACTGCGTGGCCAACGGGAAAAGAATGAGTTTGTTGGTGCTGGAGAAGAAAGTAACGGCCAGGAGTTCAAGGAGACTGCTCAGTTGGTCTTCCGAGATGAAGTCGATGCCTTTAATCGACGGAATGTCAAGGCTTTTGGCCGTGATACAGATCAGCTCGTGGTCAAAGCAGCAAAAGGTCTTCCTTTCGCAAACTGGCTGGTCGGGAAAGGGAAAGAGGGCGAAGCGTTGCCTGATGCCTTCTCAAGTTCGTGGTTCGTCCAACTGGATTTGGCAATAAAGGCTCAGCAACAGATGGTGCGCGGTTTGAAAGAGCACAGTGCATTTTTCCTCTTTCGCTACTCCAAATACGATGTAAGTCTTACCGTTGGCCTCGAACTTGATCTCGTTCGTTCTTATGATCTTCCACTGATTTTCAGTAGCTTGGACAAAATGTTGGTTTTTTCCTGATGGTTTTGATGGACCACTGGGTTAGTGTAATCATGAGCGCCCGACCATTCCGAAGTGTACAGGAGACAGATACCAGGACACGCTACAGTACTGGTCTTTGTCTTCTCTATTTTCTCACTTCTGCTATCGCGGTCGATATGACGCTGCAGAAGTACTGGGCGAAAACGTCAAAACTATCTGAAGAGCGATTGGTTGACCTACAGCACGCTCACGCCGTCCAAAAGAAGGCTCTGAGAGACCGTCGGAGGCTTTGGATTCAGGGCTCTGTTGATCTAGCAATGAAGCTGGTGTTTATCCTCGGAGTCTCGGCATTGACACTTATGTTTGTCGTTGAGAAAGGTAGTGATATGACACTGTTCTATGCCTACATGATTGGCTACACAGGCGCGCTTTTCGCACAAGTAAGCTTCCCGATAGACTTTATCTAGACAGATAACGCAGAAGAGACGGAAATCACTGCTAATTCTTGGATCTAGTTCAACCGTTGCTTCACAACCAGTCCTGCTGCTCATGTGAAATCAGTATTTGCTTGCGCCTTTGCTGGACTTCTTATCGGAATCTTGTTGCACGCGATCCCAGCAACTTCTGCCTTCCGATACAGCGATGTCATCGCGCTTGATGTTGCCTCCCTGACAGCTGCCGTCATGACCAGCTTTTGGGTGTATAGGGATCCAACTACCAAGCGGAGTAGTCTGCCGACATCTGCTTTAGAGCCTACTCCTGGGCGCTATCACAACCAAATTCGCATTGGCGTCACTAGATCCAATGTCTTTTGCCACGAGGGACTGAAGGTTATGGGAGACGCAAAGTACACAGTCTCAGCTTTCGACAATACCATCGTTTCAAGAGGAATCACAGGGCTGCTGCAGTTTGCGCTCGATATTCCGAATAATTTCTCAGCCCTAGCGCCGTGGTCATCTGAACTACTTCGCCAAACAATAGACATGTGGTGCAATGGTAATATCGTCATAAGCGTAGCAAGTCGTCAGTCCTTCCGCGCCAGAGGTTTGCAAGACAGCTGGTCAATTAGCGACTACGACAAGAACAGTCTGCACATCACTGCTGGATTTTTGGACGAGACCGAGCTTGAGAGCTATCGAGAATCCAATGCTCAGGCACTGTGCTACTTGTTTGTCATCTCCTATCACACGTTCCCGTTCCTTCTAACTTCAATAGTCTCACTGAAATTATGCTTCACCATGTAGCAGTCGCCATACAAGGCTGCACCCATCAAGAGGCTGTTCTCTCAGAGCACCTCATGCACGAGACCGACTTCACCTCGAAACGTATCGAATATCAAATAGCCACTGAGACTGGGGAATCTCTGCGCCACGTAATCCGAAACACCAATGCAGAGCTCATGCGGCACCTCTGTCTCTACGTTGATGTGGACATTGATTGGCAGAAGACACCGGAATCAGTTCGCAAGGCTATTCTGGCTCGTATTTCTGGGCACAGAATCGATATCGATGAGAGTATCCTGGAATGGAGCCGTAATCATACCGTCAATTTCAGGGTCGCCGACTTCGCTGTCTACTTGTGCCTCCAGATACATCAAATCAGCGAAAGTCGACTTGAAGATATGGGCTGCATATCAAACTCCGTAGCGTTTGAACCTTCCACACCATCCTCAACTCAGATTGCACTTCATATAGCTCAGAAGTCGTCACCGATTCTATGGCTAGAAGTGCTCGTGCGAGGAATTGTCCGCGTCGTCAAATGGATTGCAGTGCTCACCAGCGGAGCATCTGAAGTAGAACGCGAGTTGTGGTATGCCCTACGGGAGTTCTACCTCCACCAGTTCATCTTACGAATGCTTTTGGCATTTTGGAGAGTCTGCTGGTATGTGAGGAACTTCTGGATCTGGGTGTTCATCATTGCTCGCCGGCCAATTCTCGCCAAGATCACGACCATGGCAAGGCATGGTTCATCCCGCGTGCTTTGTCGCAACACGATCACTGTCGAGCTGCCCGAGACAACTATTACTGGGTTCGCGTACAGAAACATCCATGGCAATATTCAATTGCAGGTGCATGAAGGTATGCTCCAAGAATCACCCACAGACACCGGACCTATAGCCACTGCAATCTACGATAAAGCCAATCGCTTGATCTCTCGTTCGGACATGTCCTCCACTGGAGAAGTCAATTCAACTTTCTACTTTGGAACTGATATGGGTCGTTGGCCAGTTTACAAAGACATCTCAGAACCCACGCGCAAGCTTCGCTGCCAGTACGATAAAAAGGGACGTATAATCAATGGTTTCATCACTTTGGCTGCAGAGCAATACACATTTGTCTACCACTACAAGAAGTATCCCAAGACTAGCATCCAGCTTTTGAGGGCTGATTATCGTCTGGTGGGTTCACCGGATCGAAGCCTGTTCATTTATTGGTGTCATTCTCCTGGTTTGCACTCTGGAGACGAGGTTGACGTTGATGCGGTGCCTTCTGAGAAGGTCACCCGCGTGGTGCGTAATATTGGCGAGAAGAAGTACACGACAAAGTATGTTTTATCTTTCAATTCGCCCGAAGACTGATCTTTGAACGGCATTTGCCCAATTTCCGGGTCATGGTTTAATCTGATCATTTACTAATATTCGTGTCAGTTGGTCGTACACTCACAAAACAGATCCGATCATTTCGAACACAGTGGAGGAGGGTTCCACTATTCATCATCTCATCGACATACCCAAAATCTTCGAGGACGAGGCGCAGCTCCTCATTAAGCCAACTCATCTCTCATTCGACTCCGACGATCTTCTCGTCCACCATCAACCAAGACACATTCGATCGATCATCCCTGGAATCAACAACCAGGATAATTTCCTGGCACCTTTCCGAGCGAAGCTGGCACCCCTCGATATATTTGGCATGTCGTACTGGAGTCGAAAGGTCGTCTACCGAAAGTTGCCCACATCAAGGCTGCGATCTGAACTTTGGAGACTGTGGATGAAGTCTACGGAACTCGACGCTACAACGGCATGCTGGATTGATGAAATGATTCTACGAGAGGAACCATTACTCCAGTCGTACTGGAATTACCGCAATACCGGTCGCCTTCTTGAAGCGACTCGAGTTCTGGATCTCAACACCGATGGAATCGTCGGAGCTATTGAAGTGGCGACCGATGTCTCGCAAAGATGTGCTTTGCTGATCAAAGCCGCTGATTTATACACAATGGGCCTCGGAAAAGATGCGAACCAGATCACCAATCGACCTAATTGCTATCAAGACACTGACAACCGCATCTCGATCATTTTCAACGATATCGGATGTTGGCCTGACGCGCCTGGAGGTGTGTCCAATTGTCGAAGAGATTTGGTTGATGGTCTTACCACTATCCGCAATCACGTTATTGGAGAGACTGCGAATGTATGCATACCCATTCCCCTTCCCATTAAGAAAGGAACTTACTTCAAGACAGGATTACGGTATTCCCCGATATCAGATCGAGAAAAATATTCAATCAATGAAGCTTCTTCCACTCTGGGGCATGGACGGCAAAACGGCTAACCACGGCCTCATCGACAACCTCCTCCAATCCCAAGTCGACGAAAAGATGCAGGATACGAAGCTTCAACGAGATGTCGTTGGTCTTTTCATACCTCTCCTCAAAGCTTTTGTGAAAGGCGCACGTATCAAACACCCCTCACGAGCCGACCTAATTACTGCAAGTAATAGCATGCTCAGCATGTCTACTTACTTTGAAGCACACGACTATAACAAGACATGGAGATCGAAAGAAGTGGAGATGGCTTGGATTGAATCGTGGCTTTGCCCCTACGACAATGATCCGAATATCCTTGATGCATCTGAGTATTTTGATATCGAACGACCCACGATTGCAAATTTTAAGTCGGCACTTGATCTGTACATGTGTAAGCATTGCTAATTCCTCCGAAATTGCGCGCCTCGATTAACAATACTACAGGCTACTTCTTCATCTACTCCGTGCAGCTGCCCCAAGATCCAAAGGACTGCCCTCGAGTCTTCCAAAGTACTCACCACGGAATCAGTAGTCTCTTCGGCATGGTTCTTAAATATCGCAAAGGCACTACATTTGGCCTCTGGGACCACGCCATCCTTTGGCGAGAATCATGCCTCAATATCAGTCCAGCACAATGTTTGCTACCGATCCCAGTACAAGCCATGCTTCTGGCCGGCATCGGCCTCGCCTCCAAACTGGCATATCTCCACGTCGACATCGTCCTCCCCTGCACATCCGTTTACAACCCCATCTGGGAAGCAGAAATCGGCACAGACGGCGGCCGCATCGGAAGTGAAAAACTCTTCTATCGCAAGATAGATCCAATCGTCAATGGGATTAGCAGTATGGACTCTTTCGAGCCGGTCAAAAAGATCCGGAGCACAAAACCGACAGTGGTCATGCTCTCCAATATTCAATTTATCAAAGATATCAAGACCGCCGTCCTTGCAGCCGACGTCATTGTCAATGAATACGGGTTCAAGGACTATCAACTCCTCGTCTACGGCGCCCAGGATCGTCAACCTTCTTACATGGTTGAAACCTCCAATCTCATCCAGGAGCGCAATTTGACGAACAATGTTTTCCTTGCGGGATTCGGAAATCCAAAGGAGGTCTTGAAGGATGCGTGGGTATTCATGAACTCATCGCTTTCCGAGGGACTACCATTAGCGATCGGTGAAGCGGCGCTGAGTGGAGTCCCCATCGTAGCTACAGAAGTAGGCGCCACAGCCTTGGTTCTAACAGATCCAGACGATCCCGCTACACGTTATGGAGAAGTTGTCCCACCAAATGATCCCACCGCTCTAGCACGTTCCCAAATTACCCTCTTGGCAATGATGGGACAATGGACGAAATATACCGGCGAACCAGCTCGATCAGTACCGGTCTTGCCCGTTGCACCGACGCCGACGGATGTCACGTGGATCACCAAAAGAATGCATGATCAGACACCTTCGCGCAGGAAACTGGGTCTCCTCTCGAGGGATGTCGTTTTGCGTTCTTTCCATGGGAATAGGTATTTAAGGGAACATGAGCAGATGTACTGGATTCAGTGGCATCATGCTAGAATGCGGGCGGATTCAAGATTGCAGGAGACGGATTTTTCGAGGTATAGGTTCGGTGCTATCCCGAGGATGACTTTTGAGGGAGAGGATAAGGTTAGGGAGGGCATAGGTAAGGTGAAATGGCAGGATTTTAAGAAGGTTAGTAGGAAAAAGAAGAAGGGGAAGAAAAGTGGACAATGCAGGGACAGGGTGACTGCCCGGGGGTTGGAAATGTCGCAGGTTTGAATTTCTTTTTTTTGCTTCTGGTTTTGATGATAGCGTTGACGATTGGATTTGATGTGATGTGTTTATACCCTTCCACTCGTTTCAGATTATTTGTTTGGCATAGCATTCATTTTTTGTTTATTAGTAGATAATTTTGTAGAAAAAAGTTTTGTTATACTATATGTAATTTACTACTGATACTATTACATCAATTATCAACATCCTCAATATCCTTACTTATACCCCGTTCTCAAACATATCCTACTTATATACATTTACATAGACCATCTTACTTTCCTATCGAAAATATATTATAGCCTTCAAGTTCTCAAAACAAACGCCTAAAAGATCTACCCCTCGAAAAGACGTAACTACCTTCTAGTACATATATACCGCCAAAATCACGTTTAGGTATATAGGCTATAGGTTTTAAGAAAGAAGTAACAAAACCCGAAAGTCAACTTTACGATTATATAATTATTGGGTTCGTGATTTTATGTTTTTAACTTGCCTGTATGTATATACTATATATAGGTGACTAACAAGGGGGAGGTAGTTCATAGGAAGGTAGTCAAGGTTCGAAGGAGGATAGATAAAGCGATAACCGTACTACTTATTATCTAACATAACCGAGATTGAATAATCTCAAGAAAAAGCGGAGTCTAGTTAAGAAAGAGCGCCGTATATATCTTACAAATCAGCCCTCCTTTTAAAGTAATTGGATTCGACTCTTCGTAGTCTCGGTTTAAATATAGTCGGCGATTTAGAGTATAGTTACTTATTAGATCCTGTACTATCGTTATCTATACTATTCTAATAGTTCTCAAAGCGCGCGGTTCGTGGCAACTTCCAAATTTAGTAGGACCGAAAAAGAGGGGTGATATTTTGGGCTTTCTGAGTAACTGTAGTGGTTTATAGTAGGGAGCGGTTTTATATATAAGTTGCGTTCGAGCCGACTATCTACGTAGATTTAGGTAGTATGTATTCGACCAATACATTCCGGAGCGAGGGCGCGAAACCGAAAGATATTGAATAACCGCTTATACACTTAGATAATCATCGTAGTATAATAAATTCGTCTTAGCGTGCAGCAATGCGGAAAATTTGATAGAGCTATACTTGGAGCGCGTTCTTGTCTGATGAATAAGTTGTCAAATATACAATACGCATCCTTCAGCATCAAGAACTCTGTTAGAAAGCCTAGAGACGTTATTGAAGAATTCCAATCGATTGTTGTGTGTTCTTAGACCGGATTGATAGGAGAAACTCGCCTGATTCAAGATATATAACCTAGCCCAACCCTGCGCACTTTGATGCCAAACAAATGATATATTGTTGACGAAGCTGTCTTTACCTTTGAACAGTGTGGGTCATCTAAATGGAGACTCTCAATTTATCAATAGTAATGAATTTCTGGCAACCACTCTTTGCAATGTTGCCAGAAATATAGCGACAACATTGATCCCAATTGGCGATGACGAACCTGTCTTTGGTTATGAGCCAGACAAGTATCAATGGCAGACTTGGTGTGTAGATATTTCGAAATTGACGAAGCACGCTCAGGTTGAAGTCATAAACTATAGAAGTATACGAGCGTTTGATGCTCAACTTGATGAGAATATGGGAAAAGCAGCCGTTCTTGTCTGAAGGCAAAGTTTGAGATGTTGGTAATGTGGACACGGTGATCCATGGGGAACCCTTCAAATGATGTGGTACTTGGCGGACATGTTGATTGATGAATAAGATGCAAAACTCAATAGATAAATCCGACGACGGGATTTGGAGATGAAAAGATAGAGAGACAAAGGGGAATCGAACCTAGAAGGGAGAAAAAAGTTTAGCTCAACGCGGACCGGGAGAGATCTTCAGCACTCCTGCGTATACAGCATACCGCAAACCAGCCTCACTTCTGCCCAATCGTGTCTGAAGTAGCTTATCTAGTATGCTTCAAGCTATTTCAAGTCACTCCATGTTTACATAACGATATCTACAGTTCGAGTCTATGACACGGGCAGAATAGTGTTTATCAATTTTCTTTTCCGTTAGACGGCCCTTGTAATCAGCAGCTTCAGAATTATTCTCGAAAAATAGCAGTGCAACTATTTTCCTTCGAGAAGCAAGTAAATTACCCAGCCAAACCCCCACGTGCAGCGAGCCTCAAACTCTCCTCGAAATTCTACCAAACTTCCCCGCGAACCGCAAAGCATAGCAAAACTTTCCCAAAGGCAAGTTAACATTCTCATTGATATGTATATCAAGGGGTCTTACTTCCACGTCTGAAATCTCCGATGTGGCCAGCTCCGATCCTCGTTATCCTGGCGTCATTGTATGGACGGTCTGCTATTTCAATCTACGCGTTTTCTTTCCTGAATATCCTATTGTCTGTGTCTCCAGCGGGATTTCGGTATAAGAAAGACTTATAAATGCTGAGCTCTAAGATTTCGCATTGTATTCTCACCCCCATACATCGCATCGTGATTTGTCGCGACAAGTTTTCTATAAAGGGTAGTAGAGCTATTATATCGAGGCTGATGCCGTTGGACTATCGATACACGCCACAGATATCATCCCTCTTGGGCGATGGGGTGGCTCTTTCCCATCCGAAGAATTGAGGTTGTTTCGTATTTTCCTAACGTCGTTGTATTTGAACACACAATGGTTCGAAAGCTCGAGTTCTGTTGTGCCCTAAGAGCGGTGTCCAAGGCGAAGGGACCAGTTTATAATTCGCAGCTTTGGAAATATGTGGAGATGGTGGAAGAGTGCAGGCTTATTCTTGAAAGCGAGGAGGAATTCACACGTGGAAAGACGCATGTCGTATTCGTTCACAACGATTTCGAAGCTCGTCAGAGCCTTCGAGATGATGTTGCGTTCGGGATGGACGAGATCTGGCTGCCAGTGAGGCGTGTTCCACCACAACACTTTCAAACGACTAAGACGGGCGAATTTGGCGAATTGCAAAAAGCAGTGCCTCGTTTCTACCAATTGATCCTCTTCATCGCCTGTGGGCGACTCCTCTACCAGCTCCAAAGTCTGTAGCGTCGTTCTAGACTCGAGTAGAATCGGCAATTGGGACCAAGACTCTGATTCCATTTCATTGGAGATCCTAGCATGCACGATACCGATCATGGCGAGGCGTCGCATAAATGGTACACCATATGCAACGCCGTTTACCATTTCAAAAGTACGAAGTGCGCAACGCTCAGGGAAAGTAGGATTGGAATAGCTCAAAGGCCAAGAGCGATGTGATTGAGGGATAAAGTTTGAAGGGTGGTAGGAAATGGTCTACGACTGCAGATAAGGGCGCGTATTTCATTAATGGCACCTTGGCCGTTCATACCACGAATCGTCAGCTTGTGTATATTGACGAGTATGGGAATCACAGCGGTGACAAATGGCATCGGCCCAATCCAATCGTACATGAATTCCTGGACCTGTGGAGCCCTGGTGAGTATAGCAGCTAGGCTAGAATCCCAGGGACGGGTGTTGAAGTAGTGAGTAAGTAGAGGGCTATTAGAGTAGAAGATATTCGGGATGCCAGTGCAAGACTGCGCCATTTCGGCAGGTTCCCACTTGGACAATCGAATTGATAGGGAGGTAGTCTTCTCTAGAAGACATTGAGACTTGTGTATCGTATCGACTAACAAAGAAATGCTGTTGATGCTCTGCTGCTGATAGTGTTAGGAGGTAACGGCCCTATGATCGAAATGTCCAATGCCTACTCTCCTTGACTCTATCCACGCCGACCAGTCAGGAATGCACTGCCATTTACTTGATCTGGAGAGAGTTAGCGAAAACATATGGATCTTACTCGAAAACATCGCCCATGACCACCGCTTCCACGCTCCTATCCACATGCAATCGCTCTTCATATGTGTTCACAGTCTACACTCCCCCCTCCATTCCAAGTCCACCGCCAAACAACCATCAAACCCCAAATCCCCTTTATAAAATACGCCCCAAACCCCAAATCTCGTCGGCGAGAAAAAGAAAAGAAAATTCTATAATAAGCACAACCATTCATCCAACCAATCAGGAGGGAGGGCAGGGGCCAAACAAATCACCACAATCACCATTTCAGCGCTAATCCGAACCTCGGTAAAGGACAGTAATTTTCTACACCAAACGACAATCTTCCATTCCGCCTAGAAGAATATGAGTTATTCATTCATTCATTCGAATATCAATACTTAATTCGCTGGAAGTGTAAATCCCAAATATAGTCACTGCAAAATAAATCGCTAGATAGCAGGTGAATAGACAACGCATCACATTAGGCCCAGACCCACTGCTATCCCTACTGTCATGATAGAGAACAGAGCCGAGGAACAAAATGAGGTAAATTGCATGCAACCCTTATCCTTACTAGTAGACTTTCCATGCCGGAAATTTTATCAGGCCCCTTTCACATGTTTTCCCAGACGAGATAGACACCGATGGTTCTGTTGCCGTTGGAGGGGAAAAACACAAACCCGGTTTTTCCATCCAATAGAATATGACGAACCGCTCCGTATGCCTTTGTAAATCTCAATAGTAGAAAAGCGCCAGTCCGAAATCATGAATCGTTGTACAACATATCCCACCATTAGATTATGTGCGTGCTCCATGCATGCACGCTAGGTCCTTGCCAAAACGCCTACCCAAGCTGATCCAGATATTATGAAAAAGTGTTAAGCTCAATCTCCCTCCTTCTTTCCTCTCGACTCTTGGTTCTTTGATGTCCAGGTCCAGATCCAGATCCACCAGGTCTTCCATTTCTCCCCCTTTCACTCCCCATAACCCTGGCGATCTGTGTCCAAGTCGCGCTTCTCGAACTTTCGCTGTGGCTCCTTGAATTTCTTGTATGTCCTGGACTCAACAGACCTGCATTTGTTCCTGCACTCAACGTCCTCATCCTTCTATTCCCAAGTCTATCGGTTTCCTCCTCTTCTCCATGAGGCCATTGTATTGTGAAGGTCTCTCTGCTCGCAGTCTGATTGGGGCCTGCATCTTGCTTGTGCAGCAAGGCTTCCATTTGTCGATTGACCAATTCGTCTTCCGTGGGTAAAGGCACGTTTATCGAGCTTGCGCCATCGAAACTATTATGACTGCGTGCCGTAGGATGCATGTTCTGAATGAAGTTCTGGTAAAATGCCGGCTCTTGCCATGGTACAGCCGTAGGCGTAGTATTGTAGCTATTACGGTTCGGACTACAGTTGTAGCTACTCCGATCAGGAGCCCGGTGCGTCATCTTTGAGATTTTGCGTCGTGCAAGCAGGGCGAAAGAGCCGTATAAGATGGCGGAGAAAACTGTGAGAGCAAGGGTGACGGGTGCGGAGGTGGAGGAGAAGGAGTAACGCGACGAAGATGCGAAGGCGTATATGGTTGCGAGGAAGCCGAAGAGGGAGACGGAGAATATCGGTAGGAAGATGGAATCGACGCGAAATAGTATCGAGGGGCAAGCGAACCAAAGGAGTGCTGTGAGGCTGTATCCACCTGTGAGAAGGGCAACAATTATTATGGATAGGACGCCTTTGCTAAAGCGCATTTCAGCATTGTCGTCAAAGGTGCCTGGGAGCATAAGATATCCTCCAAGTACCATCCAGGACGCGATTTGACCTATCACTCGCCAATACCACTGTGTATCATTGTTAGCACCTGTATCGTCGCGTTGCAGTGATTCATGTTACTAACAGTGACATTTTCCTTCTCGTAATTCAGATCGCTCAGACTCTTGTATTTGTGTGCATTGCTCCCCCATGGAGCATTCGAGGACAATCGATTCATATGAAGGAAGGCCGAGTGCTACCGAAGTTGGTGGAAGTGCGATGTGTAAGTCAAAGATTGGACAGCTCCACAGTGCCTCACACTGCTCCTGCTCTGCGAAGGCTTCATGCGACAGGTCTTGTGGGCGTTGCTCAGCTCGTAGTAGGATTGTTCGGATATAGCTTCGAGTCGCCAGAAATGTATGTATTGGTTCAGGATCCAAGGCGGTGGAGGTGGTAGCCAAGTGTCTAATGGTCTCTGAGTACTCGGTAGTGTGAAGTCAACAAACGATTGTCCCGACTTGGTGCGACAGGCGGTTATGAGGACGCAGGCGAAGAATCGCAGGTCGGAAGGTTTGTGTAGCTGGAGTTGACGCGGACTTTGCCGTGTGGAGGTGAGATGACAACCTTAGCAGCGGAGAATGGACAAACGAGAGAAGTCCAGGGTTGTCGACGGGGAAGGCTCAGTAGTTGATGCCTGTCAGATTTGCGGTCATGGTGAGGCGAGGCCGTGATAGATAGCTAGTGCTGCTCGCTGCGGTGGAGGCAGCGAGCTAGATGTGGTTATGATTGTGGCGGAGGCCGAGGCCATGGCCAAGGGTGTGATCACGGTCTTCTCAATATAAGAATGCCTTTAATCTTGATTGACTAGGTACTCCCCCAAATGCGTGGCCTGGGATAGGCATAATGATTCCGAGGAAAGATGCTACCTACCCACGGAGCTAACATCAGCGGACGTTCTACCGACAAACCATGGATTGTCAAATTAGAGCCTCCGCTACCAAGCAGGATGGTCTTAATCTCCGTACATATACTCGCAGTCGGCGCATTCTGGTCATGGCACGCAGCATCAGTCCCTCTCCAAACCTCAATCCCTCAATCCCTCTCCAAGATGCTTCCCTCCACGCTCATTACTCTGGCTCTCTCGGCCGTGGCGTGCGCTGTCGACACATGGGGCCCGTCTGTCTCTTTCCTACGACCATCCAACTCGACACTCGTCTACACCTCTACTATTATGCAGCCACCAGAAGCCCCAACTCAACCTAAAGGTGGCTTCCTTACAATTTGGCCAGGAATCTCCAACGGTACCGGCGACTTGGTTCAATCCTGCCTCGATAGATATCCGCCGGGAGAAAACTGCAGCGATATTGTGCTCCAGCCTGGCGAGTGGTGCGCAGTAGCTAGCGTCTTCGGCAATCTTGGTTTCCCAAACGCGACTCTCCTCCAGCACGATGCGCCAGGTAGCATCGTGAAGGCCGGCCAGCATACCAAGCTTGAGTATATACTGGAGCCAAACAACCTCAACTGGACACAGTACGTTGTTGCAATACTTAATTCAGTACCGTCTTCGGGTTGCGCAGTACTAAATCCCCTCCTAGAATCGTTACCAATGTCGCCTCGAAGAAGCTTCTATCCACCTTAAGCACCCGGTCGGAGGCTTATATGCGTAGCTGGGGTACTGCAGTTGAGTGCCAGATGGACTGCAACCCGCCAGGACTGCACTACTACTTCAACACTACGTGGAAGTTTAAGGTAGCTGAGCCGGCGTTTGCGCTGAGATCCAAACTGAATGCGACTTTCTCCAAGCCAGTCTCTGCTGATGGTGGAATCACATGGACAGTCGATAAGATAACCATTCCAGCTACCAAAAAAGCAAACTAAGCGGGAGTTGAAGAAGCTCTACATGTCGCGAACTGGCCATGTCTTGTATCTTATATGTAGTTGTCCCCTTAATTACATCCACTGGTCGTAGACGTGATCGAAACCTCGTCGAGTATTGGGGTTGTGTCCGCGGCCAGGAAAGGCGTGTGCCGTGGCCGTGTCAGCCTTGGGGACAATAACAAGGCCAACTCGAGTGGAAGCTTTTGTACACGCAGCGTACAAGAAGGCAGCACGAAGGTGAACTGCCTAGATGCGAGCGTCTTTGTGCATCGAAACTCTCAGTTGACGTTTCCTTCCTCCACCGTCGTCACTCCTACTGCTATAAAAAGCATCGTCAATCAAGTGGATAAGGCACTCGGACCTCACGACTGAGCCACATTAATCTGGGGAGAACGGGGAACGGAGTACCGCCACAAGTGGCTTAAGCTATACACTGCCCCTGCTTAGTCACAGTTTGGTGAGAAGAGGCGCAGTGAATGCCTCCTAGCACCACAACCACAATCCCCTAATTCTCTAATCCCATCTGATACACTACAATCTCACCACTACAGCTCCCTTTGCGGTACCGTGTGGCGCTAGATGTCTCATGTTGGACGCTCCGACTTTACTACATCAGCCATGCGCTTATTGAACTCGCACTCTCTGGAGCTTGAGGAATATTTCGGAGAGTCTGTTCCTGCCTATGTCATCCTTTCCCATCGATGGGAATCTGAAGAAGTCTCGTACCAAGACATCATCTCTGGGAAAGGGAAATTCAAGACTGGATACGCAAAGATTATAGGATGTTGTATTCTTGCACGTGACCATGGCTATCGGTACGATCCAAAGTACATATCGGAAGCAGAGACCAACAAGCTGACGCGTTGATCTACGGCCCTTGTAGATACGTCTGGATAGATACATGTTGGTAAGTCTTCAGCAAGCTTCGAGTGCAGTGTGCATCTGGATCAGTGACTGATTCACAACAGTATTGATAAAACGAGCAGCGCCGAGCTCACAGAAGCAATCAACTCCATGTTCAATTGGTATCAGAAGGCAAATCGGTGAGCAAACTCAGTGTGACGTGGCTGGTTCTCATGAAGACTCCTCTATCTCTTGTCCGAGGGCCAAAAACTGCAACCAAGACCCGCTGACCAGGCATTAACCGAATAGGTGTTATGCCTACTTATCAGATGTCCGTGGGTCAAGCTCAGACAACTTCAGGAAGACCCAATGGTTAGAGCGCGGATGGACATTACAGGAGCTGTTGGCGCCCAGAACAGTAGACTTTTACGACGCTCACTGGGAGAACATTGGTTCCAAGGCCTCTCTAGCCGGGATACTGTCACAAGCTACTGGCATATCGGTTTCCGCACTCCTGGGCGCTAAGCTAAGCGCTTTCACTGTCGCCGACAGGCTTTCTTGGGCCTCTCGTCGTCGAACTACCAGAGCGGAGGACAAGTCCTACTGTCTGCTCGGAATTTTCGGGGTCAACATGCCACTGTTATATGGCGAAGGCGAGGAGCGCTCTTTTTTGCGCTTGCAAGAAGAAATTCTCAAAATTACAGAGGATTACACCATATTTGCATGGTCCGATGACCATGCCTACGACACCACCAGAGGTTATTGCCCTGGACTTTTAGCTTCCTCGGTCTCCAAGTTCAATGGGTTTTCAGCCTCGCAGGGCTTAGGCCTGGGCCCGTTACTCACGATGAAGCATTCTGATCTTGTTAAATCTGACGAGGAGGAGTATCCTGACGAGCCGCCTACCTTGACCAGCCGTGGTCTTCGAATTACCTTGTTAATTCGTAAAAGTCGAGACAGGATAGGCCGGGAAGTGCTTTATGCTCAATTTCATTGCTTAGTGAGAATTTCACGCCGAGAGGTTCTTACCAAAGCCTTAATTCTACATCTTGAGCGTTGCAGTGGCGGAAGCAACCTTTACCGAAGAATAACGCCTGGCCCGCGAGGGTTGTCGACATTGGAGTATCATGAGCATCCAATTTCGTTTGGCGAGTTCGAGTCCAAAGCAATTTACATCAAGCAGGAACGTCAGTTCACGGGGTCGACAAGGTCAAATCCGATGCAAAATCGTGAGCTAGCCGTGCTTGAACTTGCTTGCATGGGAGTCGATCTGATTGAATACGTCGTGCCTGGGCGCATCGATGAACAGACGGGGAAGCATGGCAACATGATACTGCTCGAAAATGTGAACGCCACGGGATGCGATGTGGTCGCCCTGATCTGTGTCGACTCCTGCTATGCATTGGTCACTGCCGGCTTCCGCAATGGTAGACCGTGGTGCGAGGTCAAGCGTACAGACTGTCTGATGTTCATCAAGAACGTTCAAGTCTCCGATCCCTTGTTGAAGAAGCCACATGTCTGTCCGCCTCTCCAAAAGATCCTCGATGCAGACGATGTCAACAAAGAGAAACTTTGCGATCAATTATTGAAGGCTGCGTCACAAGCGCGAGCAGCCACGACTTCTCTGAGTGACCGCGGTTTTACCGAGCTTCCACATGGAGATACAATCGCAGCAACTGTGGAGCGGCACCCCCGAAGGCTCGTTCGGATGGACTTCATGCCCATGCCAGAATGGAGAGATGTGTTCTCTTTGACCATCGAAAGCACCTCAGATTGCACACCACGTAACGAGCGCTCTAGCGTGACTGCAAGTCCACACATCAAGAAAAGACGGAGAGAGTACAGCGAGTCGGAAGATTCAACTTAACAAATCTTGATCGTTGGGAATCGTAAATGCCAACAATGATCGACCATGACAGAAGGACTGTTTCCCACTAGAATAGCTTACTATTTCGTTGTATCAAGCGACTCCGCCAGGCTTCATACATTCCCTGCTCCTCGATGGGAACCTCTTAACAGCCATTACTTTTAAAGCTGGTCGATACCAATGAAATCCTGGCGATCTTGACTTTTGGAATTGCCGGAAGTTTGTGGATATTGATCTGAAGATGATGGACTTCAAAACCAAATGGTGCCTTTGAGTTGGAGATCATTATTCCCAACTCCTTACAAGGAAGGCAATTCTCCCTGCACTACAAATCACCACAATCCACAAGGGGCAAAAAGGTTTTGCATGACAATCGAAGGGCAATTTGTATCTTGCCGACTTGGCACGAGCTACGAGCTACTACCGTTGTCTTTGACGATTGGTATTTGTCAAATCCAACAGCGACAAACCAAACTTCCTCACCATTCTTGCCAGATAGAAAGGGAGCTCTTATAACCCACCCAGAGTCTTGAGAACATTCGATTTCTCGATCCGAATTTTCGACGACATATTCGACACACACGACTCCCTTCGCGCAGTTCCAACCCCTTGTCCCGTTGCAGGGTTTAAATGGCATCTTCTGGAAGAGACTAATTCCTTGGTCTGTTATTTCCAGCGCTGCTACGACTCCGAATAGACCATCGCTATTCTATACAGAGTTCCTGTGGCCGGTGGGACATTATCTCGATTATGCGACCATGTGTTGAATTCGACGTCACTCCAGCCGCCCAGTTCCCTCACTCGTGGTCTTATCAACTCGGTGATTTCCAGCCTGAACATTATTCTGACCCGGACGGAGCCCATCCAAAGGCAACTTGGCGGGAAAGAGAGTGGAATCAATGTGGCACCCCCTTTTCTCTCGTAACGACCGCTTCCGCGCCAAAATTTTACGAGTTACTAGTTGAACTTGTGAAGATCATTTTCTCGTCCAAGCATCCCTATCAACAGTGGGTATCAAAAAGTTGATTCTGGATCAGAGTTTCAAAGTAATTCATGCAAAACACTTCTATGGTCTCAAATGCTCTGACACCTACTTCTACCGCAATGATTTCGATGGCATGCTTAAGGGCCACTGGGCTTTCTTTGCCAAAGACCTCCTCAAGAAGGACCTGAACGATCAGAATTTCAACCTCACTTACAACGTAGTTGACCCTTCGACTTCGGCTTGAAAGACTAGAGGAGCAACGGCTTTTACTATTTTGAACGAGTTCCGAGCACCTTTTACTACTTGATGCAGAAAAAATGTTGACATGGCGGGGACAGGGAGTCCTCGATGTGAATAACTGCAGGGCGGAGTAGAATGGATACGGGAGATAGTTAAATATAGAAGTGCGCGCAGGCGTCTAGGTAAAACCTTAGGCTCCAAAGGCAACAAAAACAAACTTCACATCGTCCATTTCGCTCATGCTGAAGATTTTGGAATTCGGCGTGGAAAAGCCTTGGAACGGAGCCTTGGAGGGAAGTATTCATAGAACGCGGCGGTTTTTGCTGAATACGGTCCTGATTAGCGATTAAACACAATTATTGCACTGCTCGTTCGCTTTTTCTTACTCTACAGGTACAAAATCCGTTTCGACCGTGCTGGCAAGCTTGTTGCAACAACCCTACTTGAGTTATGACCGGTCGGAGATATGGATTTTATGTCCCAATCATGCCGAAATAACCGGGCAAAAATTATCTTTTAATGCATTCCTGGTCGGGTTTTGGATGGTACTACAAACGCCACACACTATTTACTACCTAGAGCCTATTCGTCGCATATTATCGGGCTAAAAGCAGAATACATATATAACACATGTCGGCATGGTGTTGTGGGATGAGTTGAAGAGAAGTCAAACCATTATCACTGCAGTGAGTGGGAGAACAAAAGAATACCAACGCTCTAATAGAACCTTTACAGCATACCATTGCAACGCACCGATCTCTCAAGTCCAAGTTATGGCGCTCAATAAAGCAGGATACTACACGATATTGTTAGTTCATATTGTCGAGTTGCAATTATACAGTCGGGTTGGCAAAGTACTTCTCGCCGCCCACTGTACGCTCTGTTCGAGTTTGACTTACTCTTCCTGCATTCCCTCGACATTATCCACATACTTGGCAATGTCGGTGATAATCATAGACACCCCCGAATTCCATCGGAAGATATTCTTGTCCTCTTTCTGCGAGTCCTCCTTCTTTGTGGTCGACTTTTCCCATCCAAATGCGGTTGCAGTGTTTCCATTCGCCCAGTCCATTGTGATCATTTGCATCAGCTTCGCAAACTCGTTACGATGCCCAAAGAAGGGCATTTCGCGCATCCATGTTGAGGGAATGAGCTTGATCGTTTGCAGCGATGGCATGAAACCGAGTCTCTCTATCGTTTGGAGCTTGTCCTCGAACGCCTTGCTAAAAGAAGACCAGTCTGCCACGTCGGTGATACATAGAAAGAGATCAAGTCGTGTGAGCGACTGCAGCGGACTTGAGCTCAGAGGGAAAGCGTTTGCCGGCCCATCACAGGGTGTTAGCCAGAAAGGTATAGCGAGATGTGTCAGCTCCAGCTCCCCAAATCTGCAAATTATCGAGTAGCTCTTGAAAGCAAGACCTGGTTGATCTTGAAGCTTTGGGGGAATCCGCGTGCGAATTTCGAGATAGTGAAGAGCCCTGGATAGCTTGACCACTTCGAGAATTTCGGCGTGATAAGGGTGGCGGTCGAATATGATTTGGGCTCTCCCAATTGTGCCGAATCCGCTTGTGGATAGTTCTTTAGCCTTGCAATCTATGATATGGAAATTGTGGATCGGAAAATATTTATGACGGGGTTGAGGTGGAATCGAGCGATCGACTTCTTCTAGAGCCTTTGGTACAAAATGGACATGTTCAAAGCGCACCCTTGGGATGTTCCTGGAGAGGAAGAAAAAATAAGGCACAAAGCTGTAGAACTGGTCAGAGCTATCTCTAATGCCGCGTATTGATACAGTGTTCGAAGCTCTCTTGGTGGTCATGTGCAATGCACACTTAGCAACGCTCGGCATTTTCCCAATCCAGTCAAATGTGATGGCTTGGAGATGTCTCTGTGTTCGTCGTAGGACAGTCGCCAACGCTTTGTCCCAGGCCAAAGCATCCAAGGGCCTAATGAAGTCATTCTCCAAAGACGGCAGTCGACATAACGCCTTCAACCCGCCTGGATTGTCCTCGGCCAGTCGTATGGAAATGCTACGCACCTCTTGCAACGTATTTGGAACTCCCCGAACGATTCGAGCCAATGATAAGATCGACGAGAGATTCTTCTCAATCAGGTAATCAGTCCTCATACGGCCACGGGAAATAGCATCGATGGCGGCCGGTAAGGTGGGATCCCACGTCGTGAGGCGGAGGTCGCGGTACATTGCCTGTCTCGCAAGACCATGGAATTGACGAGAGAGCAGGAAAGGAAAGAGTCGTTTCGCATCCCGAACACCCTGGAAAACCGTGAGCAGGAGTTCATTGGGCAAATCTTGTAGGCGTGCCATTTTGGTGGTACGAGTGAGGCAGTCGACGATTTTCAGATTTGGTTTTGTTTTCCAGTTGGTATCTTTGGAGAAAGTGTTTGAGGATCCTGGTGAAGTGTGGATGTCAGTAAAACTGCAAAGTTTAAGTTAAGCTACTAGTAAATAGTGTTTCCAGTTCCCTGGTACTTCTATGTTGACAACCGAACCTCTGACATGCTTCCGTTGTTGCGACAATACTTCAACACCACGACATAGGTCATATGCCAGAAACATAACAGCATGATCAAGTTTTAGACCTGTGATCTTCAGCCGCATCTATTGGTTGAGCCGGGTAAGTGGTAGCAGGACGTGGCTGAGAGCGATCCCATACTTTTCGCCAACCTACGGTAAGTACTGAAATATCCTCTCAATAGGACGTGGCTAAGAGCGATCCCATACTTTCCGCCAACCTACTTATTGAAATATCCTCTCATCAATACGAGACCAACCCCCGTACCTAACCTGCCAACTCCGTCTCATCAATACGCGACCAACCCCCGTACCCAACCAGCCAACTCCGAATCCCCCAACCGCGACTACAAACAGCAATCAAGCGAGGCGTCGTCAACGCATGCCAAAGAACATACTGAGTTGTCACCATGACCTGACTGCGCGACACGTTGCGCAGAACAGCAGCTCCTCAGTCCGTTCGCGATGTTCCCGACGAGATCCTATGAATCTATCGTGTATATGATGGAGAAGGAAACAATTCGATAAGGCTGGTATTTTGTGGTATGGTTATTGTTGGAAGGAGGACGAAGAGACCACTTGCTGTGATAACAGCCAGCGGAGGAGGTGATCAGGTGATCAGGTGATCAGGCTGTGATTCATCCATGAACGGAGTCGAAGTTGAGTTCTCGGGAGGATCAATTGAAGCGATGACCGTCTGAGCATGCTTCTCTATGTAAATCTTGGGGTCTGTAGGGATAAATCTAGATAATTTATTGAAATCGGTTTGCAGTCAACGTTCATATCGAAGTACAATTCGATTACCGCCAGAACAAAAGATGAAGGCGAAGTATTCATGAGAATTAATCCTTCGAAATAGATACCACCCGTTTTAGCGTCCTCAAAAACCGCCAGCCCGAGCTCCAGCATGGCACGACGGCTGGCGGTTACCATCTCCAAACATCAAAAACGATACCCGACTCCCATACAAATTCGTTCTCACTAACAATCAGCCACATTGCTTCACTCCGTCCATAAACATCATCTGTTCATCGCCCCAAGCGTTCCTGGTTTTCCGTAGCCGTTCGTTCAAAGGCTCGTAATGACTAGAACTGGGCGTTTCTTTGAGCCAAGGAGAAAGGTACAAAGGCTAATGCGTTATAATGCAGGAAAAGGGATTTGCAACGTTCTCCAGCTTATGCGTATCGCAGTCTCAGTGAAACATCGATTGGGGGAGAAAGGGGAAAGACGGTTAGACTCATCATTATAGACGACGTTTTCCATGATCTTGATCATGAGCTCTCCGGGCAGTTTGTGAACTGAGGCCATTTTGAACCTCTAGATTGGGGTGATGTCGGCAAATGGCAGATTTTGGGGGGTTTCTGTACGTCACGGAGGTATTTACTGTCCGTATCTGTCTTTTGATGGTTGTCAAACTATGTCGAAGATAGCCGGCATGAACAGCAGAAGAAATGTGCATAGAAAACATGGCGCCATCTATCTGCCAGGCTGCCTCACCATCGAATTGATTTTTGAGAAAGAATCTGAACGGCATAGACGACATACGAAGTGTCTGTTCCTAGATCTGCTGTTGTCAGCTACCGGATACCGGTATTGCCTGATTGTGTATTCGATCTCTTTGAGCTATAACCTTACTCATCCCATCAATTGCAGTTGGTCGTCTGGCGGCCACCTTGTCTGCGCGAAACTAAGACAGCGCTTAATGCTTTGTAGATACTTCCTAGTTGTCTCATCACTCATGATATGGGCCTTCTTGTCGCTCTCATGCAACTTTTCTCGTGCTGAACGCTCGTGGATACCAACCATAGTGACTCCGATAGGCCATGCACTAATTCAAAATTAGCTTTATCCAAGATCGGGTGTGAGGGCAGTATTTACGCTTTTCCGATGCTCAATCTGAGATAGCCGTCATTAGCATCCACGTATCGCCTCAATTGCGCAGCATGCACAATCTCAAGTATGGGAGCCAAGACGTCATCTTCTACCTCTTTCTTCTCCAGCTTTTTGAAGAATGGACGTAAATTCTCGCGCGCCTGTATCATAGCGTTCATCGCATTCTTGCCCGCGTAGCTCTCCTTGATCTCATCTGAGCGACGTGACATAGCTATCTCCCACTCTCTAAGTACCATTGTGAAGTACGAAGCAAGCTGACGATGCAAGAATACAAGGCCTTCGGGGTCTTTAGGAGGTGTAGCTGGAACCTTCATCTGCTCTTCCGGTACGGGCTCCAGGTAGGTTGGAATGGGTCCTTCGTAGAGAATAGCTGGTGGAGGAGTTGCATTTTGTCCAGTCAGGCGCCAATACCTCTTCAGTCGTTGATTGTGTGTCTCGCCGAACAACTTCGTGGGCTCGTCCAATTCTCTCAGCTTAACGACCAACTCCTCATCCTCGATCTCCTCCTCTCCATCCCCAAGTGGTGTTCCCTCCCTCCGTGGCGGTAGATCCGGGAGCCCCAGTCTTTTCCTCCTGGCACGCTCTTCCCGATCTTCCTCTTCCTCTCTCAATTTCCGCGATTCCTCTGCTAATCGTCGTCGTTTCTCATCTCGTTGGCGCGACCGCTCGTGTTCCTCGTCCTCGGCTTTCCGCTTCTTGGCCGCTTTCTCTCGTTTGGCTTCTTCCAATGCGGCTTGTTCGGCGAGATAGGCAGCCTCGCGTTGGGCTTCGACTTCTGATCGTTTCAGATACTTCTTTTCCTCTGGTTTCGGCGCGGCTGCGGGTGTCTTGGCCTTTGAGATTTGCGACTTCATCAAAGAGGCGAAGTCCATGTTGAAACGATTATATCCCGTGAGGCCGCAAACAGTGAGCTGGTGGCTGTCGCAGTTGGTTAAGCGGAATGCGGAAGAGGTGAAGACGAGACGAAAGAACGGCCAAGAGCACAAAGTCGCGGCAGTTTCGAATGATGGGGATCTTTTTGAATGTACTCCAGTCTTTTTGTATGTCCTAGCTCTTCTCGCGATACAATTTTGAATTCATCTATCTCTATAAATACTTGGGCCGTACTTTGGTCTTTGCGTCCGTACCCCTGTCAATTGAGCCTCAAGCTTGGGAGCTCCCAAGCTCCCAAGCTCTCCGCGCGATGCGACATCCAAAACAACTCCCAAACAACGAAGACGACGGGCAAACACACCATTTGGCACTCATAACCAACGCCATGGCTTCAAAACTGGTAGATCGACAAGCAGATACTCCATTCCTGCTGAGGCTATTCTACAAAACGGGCTCTCATCACACCGTTCAAGACTTCCAGTCCGATTCACAGCCTCCCCACGTACAGATATATACCTGGACCAATGCCACACTCACAGAACTATCCCAGTTGATTGCGAACAACCTTCCCCAGCTTTTACCAACACCTAGCGTCGGCACGCGCCTCAGCTTCGAACTGGTCGTCCAAGAACCCACTCCCCAGACGAGATACACAATGAAACGGCTAGGAACTGTGGTTCTAGGGGCTACAACACCAAGCACGAATGGCATTACAAACGGAGATGAGGATGATGCAGGATTAGGAGACGAGGCAATAACAAGCGACGAAAACAAGACCTTGGCAGATGCAAGGCTAGTGGTGGGAGACTACCTCGATTGTGCCATTCTACCGCCGTTAGAGAATGGTGATATCGCGCCCGTGCCGAGGATACAGGCCACTCCTCCAACCACGTTTTCCGGTAGGTCAAATGGCGGCGACTACGGTGGCAGAAGAGGAAGAGGCGGTTTTGGAGATGCTGGGAGGCTAGGGGGTGCTTTTGGAGGCGATAGGGGAGGTGTGCCCAACGGCGAATGGCGGCGCGGAGACGTACCTCCAGGAGGTTTTGACAGAGGCGGCAGGGGAAGGGGAGGAAGAGGAGGAAGAGGCTGGTGACGAGTTGGCATGCACGTATTATTTTGAGTATGCTGACAGATCCCACCTTCAGTGAAGTTGAATGCCGCGTCCGAGTCACTAGCATGCGGCAAAGATCGCATATGCATATGGGTTGCAGACACGGAAGCTGAAAAAAGGCCCTGAACACATTGGATGGATGGTGGCATTTGTAAGTCGTTATGTACGGTGTACAACTACTTGTCACTAATGCGATGCCGCATAGATTGATTCTCGTACTACCGAAATCAATTGATATGGCGATAATCGAGTTCAAGACTCGAAAAATCCTAGCGATTCGGAAATGAAAGATTGCCCAAAAATATTAAAATTGTGCCATTGATGTCGAAGCGCCCAGCCATCAGCAGTCCGCAGCTCTGTTGTCTGCAGACGCCTTGACCAGAATGGAGAGGCAGTTTAAGGACATGCTCCATTTTTCAACCTGTTCAATCTATCGACACAAACCTGGTCACTTGGGACTTTTGAATTTACAGGCCATTCTTCTTCTTCAATCCCAGCGTGATACTGCGTCGATCAAGGCTTGCTTGTGAGTGGTAAGAAGATGGGTGTATTGTTCATTTTAGCATTGGGTTGATCACCTGTTTGAATAGTACCAAGACCCTTCGCATTGAACCTGATTGCTATGCTCACTCAGCATCTTTCCGATAGTCCTATAACTTGTGATTGGCTCTTACCCGGCGGACACATCGAGATCAAGAAATCGTCATCCGCCTGAGTGATGTTGCGAGAGTAATCCAGCTGCGCATATAAAACTGCGTTTCTACCCCCGCTCTTCTGATGTTTTCCTCGATTCTATCTTCCTAAAGTCGAGGTTGCGTTGTGTGGCCTGCCTCCGGTTGTATTCCGAAATGGATTTTCATTCTAATAGGAGAGTCCCTTGGCTCTTCAGCCTTCTTCCAGCCTTGAAGTGCTCGTGCTTCACACCGCTTCGGCTGGAAATACATATCCTTACTTCCGAGGCTCGTCGTACACAGTTCTCGTGCTTTGAAATACACCTATCTCGTATTATTGATTCGGTGCTGGTCTTCCGCCTACTTGTCTGGATCTTAACGACTTGAGTGGAAAATGATAGGTCCAATAGAACCCACCTGCTCAAAACAGGCAGACCGGTGTCTCCACGATTACAAACCCAAAGAAAGAACTGGAAGACACAGGATCGGAATCAATGTACCTCATAGTAATCAATCACCTCGCCTCGCAGCCGACTGGCTGTAGATCCGATCCTCGGACATTCCATTCCACCGGCATCGCTCCATCCCCATTTCCCCCATACAGATTACAAACACCACTCCATCTGAACAGCTAAAATCCGTAGACTACAATCATCACAACAACGATCTATATAACCACTCTTCCCACTCCAAACTCCCAACCTCACCACAATGGTTCTCTCTTGGCAAGACGCATTCGACATCCTCTCCACCCAATCCACCAACCAACCCACAAACATGCCCCTCTCCCTCTACGACACCAGCGTCCCCGCCTTCATCCATGGCCTAACCTCCCTCTCCCACATCCTCACCATAGCCGAAGAATACGCAGCCGAAAATTTTATCTCCGAATCCGAAATCATGCAAAGCCGTCTAGCACCAGACATGCTCCCATTCCAATTCCAAATCTGGACCGTCTGCAACACCGCCAAAAACGGCGTCGTGCGTGTCACCGGGATGGATGAACTCCCAGTAGCAGATGATCAAACAACATTCCATACGATGCAAGCGCGGATCAAAGCGACCATTGGGATTTTAGAGGGGGTAAAGCGGGAATCGTTTGACGGCGCCGAGGGAAAAGAGGTAACAATGATTGTTGCGAAACAGGCGAAGAAATTCACTGGATTGAGTTATTTGACTACCTTTGCGATTCCGAATTTCTATTTTCATATTATGGTTGCTTATTCTATTTTGAGGATGACGGGGGTGCCTATTGGTAAGGGTGATTATCTTGCTGGTGGACAGAAATAGGTACATGGATGAGGGCGATGGAAGAAAGAATGGAGCGCAGATAAACTCGTGGGAAACTTGTTCTACTAGGGATGCAATCCCACCACCAAATACCCAAAAACCCGATCTACCAAATCACAAGATCCATACGAACACTTACACTATCTAAATCCCATAAGCAACCCAAAAATTTGCATCAAAACGAACCCCCATCCTAGAACAAAGTAACCTCATCATCCCAAGCAAAGCCACCAACCAAAAAGAAACCACCATTAAAACCCATTAAACAAGTCATCACCAAGCCAAAGCCAAAGAGAAACCACGCATTCCCAAAGCCGCCCAAACAAAAATTCACACCGCACCATTTCTCAATCCGCATTCTCATTTCCATAAAAGTACAGAGGGTGTTGATATAAAGTAATCCCGTAGCCAGCCCCAGGCCGCATAATAATTCATCATCGACATCATATATGTACCCAATATCCAGAAAGTGTCCATGGAGCCGACCAAGCAGCCAGTAATGGACAAGGGCTCAAGCGTAAAGAGCCCTCCCTAACGCCATTAAATGTCCCATCTTATCTGTACAAAACGCCCGGTTCGTTCATGATTCTCGTACCCCACACGCTTATTTACCGTCTCTTTCGGAAAAGCCAGGCCCATTGAGTGGGTAGGATTTATGGCCCCGAACTCTTATTCGGCCTCCCACTCTCCCTCTCAACATTATGTCTGGGCCTCCCACTCCCACTCAACCTCGCCATCGCACTGGCATCTCTCCGTCCCCCCAGTCCTTCCTCCAGATCCCCCGTCTTCTTCCTCCCTTCCTCGTCATCGCTATCCTCAGCCAAATCATCAAGTCCAAACCCATCCGCCAAAAGTCCCGTTCTATCTCCTAGCGAATTACGACCCTGGCTGCTACCCCAACTCAATTGCCTGGAATGATTTCCTCCTCTTGATCCCGCTTCTGAGCTACGCCGCGCTTGCATACTTCTTCTTGTGCCGAATGCGGTGAGGGTATCGGTGGGGATGGCGTCGTCGTATTGCAGGTTTCCGCCGTGCATGGATGTGCCGTTGGGGTCTTCGCGGGAGAGGTTGAGGAGGTAGACGCCTGAGAAGATGACTAGAAAACCACAGAGGAGGGAGATTGTGTTGACGGCATCGGAGGTGTTGAAACCTTGGAAGAGAAGGAAGGAGGCTACGAGGGTGGCTGTGGTAAAGGTCACGTAGTAGAGGGGATTAACTCTGTTTCCAAGTCAGTATTCTGATTGATGGTCAGGAGGGACAGGGAAAATCTCACAATGCTGTTGGGAATTGTGCGAGAGCTTTGTTGAAATAGTTCATTTGCGTGAGAATGCAGACGACCACCACTATCATGAACACGTATGTCGAGTAGTATCCGAATTGGTTGTTCCCAGCAAAGGTGAGTTTGAGTGCAATACCGAATGCCTTAATCGCCATGATCGAAACACTACCCACTGTACTGCAAATGGAGATGTAAACCAGTGGGTTCTTGCGACCGTACTTTGGAGCGACCTTGTAGATCATGATGACGGCAAAAACGATAACGAGGAAGCAATAGAACATAAAAGCTGTCACAGAAGTCAGTTCTCAAACCTATCCCAAGTATAGAAGGATTCCACAGACCTGGGCGCATAGCATAATGCAAAAGCACATCAATCGTCTCAACTTCCTCATCCGGTGGAGCGTGTAGGACAATAATCACAGAGCCGATGAGACATATCGCGCATCCGATCTTGCCCAAGATACCCAACTTCTCGCCCAAAAAATATGTACCGAGTACCGCTCTAAGACATTCACCATTAGCTAGGCCTTCACTTTACAGATTCAGTGGTGGACGTACCCGATCAAAACGCTCAGAGCTCCCAGCGGAGTTACTAATATAGCCGGTGCAAAGGCGTATGCAGCGAAATTTGCCAGTTCACCTACAACCACTACAGACAGTCAGTATATTATTCTACGAAGAGTTTGCGACAAGACTTGATAGCCATTCCTCCAGCGGAAAAGAGCTCAAGAGTTGTCAACTATCAACGAGCCTTACTCTCCTTGAAAGAAAAATAGAACCTACTCAATATTATACCAGCCCACCACATGCCACTCTTCAAATACGAATATCCGTCTCCTTCAAAGCCATGCCGCGCATTTGCCTCATTGAGTCCTTTCTTTGTGATTACGAAACTTGATCCTGTATGTCGTTAGCCTCATCCGAGTTGTCCAAAACCACCAGCTTCTAGTAATCGACAGCATTCAAGTCTGCGTCTCATGGAGCGGTCCAATCGTTGAGAGCCTCGGATTCGAAATTCCTCAACTATTCAACGACCGATCTCAATTCCCAGACTCGCAAGTCCTCCAACATCCACCTCGTCCAAAGTAGACAGCAAGAAATCAGGGAGACAAACCAATGGCCAGCGTCCCAGCGATGGCCAAACTGAGTCCGATATATTTTCCCGCCTCTTGCGCCGCCTCTGAATTCGAAGGTGCGGCCATTCTCCTCTCTCAATGACCACTCTTGCTTCGCTCTTGTCTCAAGCCTCCAAGGACCCGGAGTATGAGGATCTCTTACAGGCTATGTCCTTCCTTTCGTTCAAAGATGCTCGCTCGCTCGCTGGACCGTTTCGTCTGGGTTCGTAATCGTGAAATTCGTAGTTCGAGCCGCAGTCGTAGTCGCAGTGGCCAAGATCAGGAACCCTCGCACTTCGCTTTGCCAACCCTTTTTCTCTCTCTTTCTCAATCCCACTACTCGCTTTGTACGCCTCAACCACAGTACTCGATCCCAGCGTTTCAAAGCGACCGAATGTACACCGTGTCTTGGAAATCAAGGGCTCAGAATTCCGTCGTTCGACGCGGAGCGCATCTAGGGGGAAAGAATTATCGTCGTCGTCGTCGTCGCGTCCGCGCAGGTACCGAGCGAGGGAAAGTGAAAAAGGAAGATGTTGATACGTCGTCGTTGCAAGTCGTGTTGAGGTTGGGACAATGTTTCAAGATGGGAGCGGCTTGAAGGGTACTACCTACGGAGGTACCAAAGAAGCGAAGTCCTTCACCAGCCGCTGACACACCCGGACCGAAGCGCCTCAATATGCTAGGAGATATCACAAGGGAGATGTGTACAGGGAACAGGAGATCGAGATTTCACAAAAGGTATTAAATGATGTATCGAAGGGAGGGTTAGGAACAGACAGGCCGCGACAGCTCAACCCACCAATCTCAGCCAGAATTAGCCCGCGCCCGTTAAATCGGGTCCCATACTCCCATTCGCGTCCTCCAGCCCCTCCCCCCTTGGCATCTTCACCGCGCATCCCGCTCGTCTACTTGTCGAAAGTGCCAGGTTGAGTACTGCACGATGATTCGTGTTCCTGACCATCCATGTTTCACTTTCATATCAAATGATGAATGAATGACACTTTCTAATTCCACAAGCACGAGGGTACGATGAATGCAGGGGGGTACATCTATTAAATCGCTGGGGAATGCTTGAAGCGCATCCTTCCAGTCCGAGCTCCGTCCTGATGTAAATACACAAACACGAATATAGATATCGTCTCCACGCCAAGAGTACAGACCGACTCTCGTCTACATACATCTTCTGAAGGGCTTGTGTCGAAAATTCGAATCTTTGCCACTCATGTGAAAACGCCGGGGGTATTCCATATCCATACGCAGGTGAAAGAGAACTGCCGTGAAGAAAACTCCGTCCGAATGCGTGATGTATCTTACTTTTCAGACCACTTCTTCCTCATCTTTCCTTCTTTCAACCCAAAAGTCCTCAACGGCATTGTAAAATTGGTTAGTGTGCAGCCGAATGGCGAACGGACCGTCTTTTCGAACAGAGATTGTGCTCGCTGCATGTACTCATGCTCAAATCTCTCTCTCATCGCCCACTGCCGGATCGTTGGGCATGGCTTTGGCTTTGGCTGAAAGCAAGGAAGCGACAACCAAAGCCTTCGGGGTTGTGGGGTTAGTGAAGGTGTGACTTACATGTGATTTCCTTGTTTCTGCAAATTAGTGTGGACTCCACGTGTAGGCATCCATGTTCTATGCTTGACGAATGGTGAAGTATCTTGGCTGGGGCATGCCATTGTTCGACCAGAGCCTGGCCCTGGTGGGGTTTCCTGGGAAGTGTTGAGACCGAATCGGAGGCTCAAAGCAATGAGAAGCGTTTCAAAAAGAACTGAGGTTTGTCTCTGAATCGAGAGCGCGACCGGTGGGCCATGACAAGCACGGCTTTGTTGGATGATAGTACAAAAGGCGCAAACAACTTATCACTGGGACTTCAGTCTCTTTGAGTCTTGGTCACTGTCATCATCGTCACGACTTCGCTTTCCAAGAGGAGATTGGCTCGAGGATTGGGTTTGTACGTTCTCAGACTTTGAGTGAGGGTGCACATCCAATTCTTCGTCGTCATATGTGATCGAGTCCTCGTCTTCTTCTCCAGCAGAGTCGTCGGGTACCCTGAAAGTTCCGGAAGATGTAGAATGTCCGGGCACCGAAACAGTAGCCTCGTCGGCGTGTTGTTGCTCGACACCAACGTCGAAATCGAGATCTTCATCAAAAGTAGCCCATTCACGGTCGGCAACCTGCTCACTTGTCTCGTCGGCATGAGGAACTTCATCGTGATTGGCATCGTCATAAGTTTGGGTCTCCTCGTGACCAATCTGATCCCATTCTTGGGGAGCAGCTTCGGGGTCCTCATAATAGCTATCTTGGGTGTACGCATCTTCAGGGTAGGATTCTGGTTGAGCCTCATCATCCCTCTCCGGCCATTCGCCATCATCAGCCAAAGCGGTAGCTTGGTCTTCAGCATTGGCATCTGAGAAGGAGTCGGGGAAATGTGTGTCGTCCAGGCCAGGTGCAGTTGGGAGTTGATCCGGTGATCCTTCATGGACAGCATCTTCATCAATCGTTAGCCAACGATCGTCATCATCAGAGTCATCCCACAGTGAATACTGACTTGGTGGTTGATTCGTTTCTCCCTGGACCGTGGAGGATCCAGAGGATATATTGTCACCAGTCTCAATGCTGCCAATCTGATCCAAAGAATCATCGCCTGCTGATGCTGATGCTGCAAGCTCTGGCGCTGATACTGTCTTAGAACAATCTTGTCCTACAAGTTCAAGTTGGTTCGTGTCTCGGTGTTCAGTTGTGTCAATTGCCTCAGCCTCAGTCTCATGCACGTTGTTGTTGTTGTCCTCCTTTGAAACCTCATCCGCTGGGCGGCCCTCGCTAGAACAGGTTTCGTTGTGGGCTGGTTCTGTGTCAGTAATGGTAGTAGTGGCTGTCTCTTGTGCTTCAGCCGATTCCCCAGTCGTCTCTTCCGTAGCATCTTCAAATCTCGATTCTGTGCTGGACTGCGCTGGAACAAATTTATCATCATCTTCATCGACAGTCCCAACTGTAAAATCTGTGCTTGGGCCATTCTCTGCTTCCAGGCAATTTTCTTCGTACTCATCATCTACCTCAGCATACTCCTCTAGGGACTGGTCAGTCTGCACTGCCGAGAGACCCTTCGATTCAGCAGCAGCCAGATACAGGGTCGATAAGCGGGAATTCCATCGTGGCTTCTTGGCCATGATAATAGAGAAAGGCTCTGGGTGGTCAATACCATCTTGTCGACTGAGAGTCACATAAACATCAACAAGTTGAGAAAAGCTAGTAGTCATGCAGTCGGTAGAGTCCTGCTTCATGTTAGTAAAGTCCTTGTGAAGAGGCGAGGAGTTTGTACGTACCTCAGGAATTGTCAAGTCCAAATCTTCGCAATAGATTTCCAGTTCAAGACTGTCATCGATGGAGTCACCCAATACTTGCCTACAGGCACGGAATAAATCTACGAGGGTCTTGTCGGCGAGTGAAATATCGCCTAGCAAAAACGTGTCGGCTTCGTCCTCTTCCATAGGGGGAAAAAGAGAAATGTGGGCACCTTCGTAGTCCACAACAGTGGTATGGAACGAACGGGGTGGTCCACTGTCACGAGGGCCGGCATCCTCTTGCTTATCATCGCTAGGTTGTTGCGAAGATCCTGCTGCTTCATTCTGAACTTCATCCGGTTTGACCGAATCAGTGATCACTTCCTGGGAAGAGTTGGTCGACTCCTTTGGCGAGGCAACTGGGGTTTGAAGAGCAATCGCGGATTGTTTACCATCGTTTAATGGGGGTTCCGGAGCATCAATTTGCGAAGTGGGGTTAGTAGGTTCAATGAGTTGTGGGGTATCGGTACTCTCTTGTACTGGAGCATTCAAGCTATCAGTTGGAATCGTTGATGATGAAGCCTCTCCCGCAGAGTTCTTGCGTGGAGAAGCAACGACGTCAACGGTAGAATCTTGCAAAGCCTTTTGCTCTTGCTCTTGAGTCTCTTCTTCTCCCTCAAGCTCTGGCACAGCAGTAACTGCTTCAGTTGGTTCAGTTGATATTGTTGGTGGGGGAGCATCGTAGTCATGCTGTTCCTGATCTACTTCAACATAGCCCACGGTATGGACCAAAACGTCGTTGTCAAGAACTTCCTCATCGTTGATAATATAAGTATCGAAAGAGGTATTGTGCACTTGTGGCGGAGTCGTGGGAGCATCAACGATAACTGGCTGTGCTGGTTGAGCGACACCAGAATGCTCAAGATACTCGCCCACGTCGGTCAAGTGCTCGTCTGGCACAGGAACGTCCTCAAGCATTTCCTCCTCAGTGTATGTGATCTCGTCCAGGTCATCATCGTACATGACATCGTCGCGACCGGCATCCGGCATTTCATCAAGTCGAGATTGGCCTTGCTCGGAGCGAGTGTCTTCTAGCATATAGTCGATATCATCGTCGCCATCAAGTAGATCGATATCGTTGTCCGGCTCTGCACGGCCAGCGTCGGAGGTGATTTCCATGTCGTCATCCGGTGCAGGGACCTCCAAGAACGAAGCCTGGAGAGGAACCATGAGCGCCATGGGAAGGGAGTGACAGAGATTGGTCAGAGAAAATTGTGGATGGCTTTTGAGCGGATTGTGGATCGTGAAGGCTTGTGTGCGCTTCGGGATCGCGTTTTTAGAGGCACTGGTAGTGTTTTTGCTAGATATTAGTGTCGGAGATGTGGAGGTCAAGAGTGAAGGCAGCAGGTAGCATGAAGTTGAAGGCGCGCTGGGTAAGCGCGACGTTGGAGTGTCGTGGCGAAAGACGAGGATTTTGAAGAGAGTTGGAACAGGCTTATAAACTTGGAGCGTGAAGAAGCTGTTCACGCGTATTTGTGATAAAGAGCGTGAAGTATTTTGTGCTTTGTTGCAAGATGTGTTCGATGACTTGAGTTGGATGATGAGAGTGGTAGACCTGAGCGAGGAGAAGCCACGCTAGTCGGCGAAACTCAATATTGATCTACCGGGTCACGTGCAGGTGATTTGGTCTGAGTTTGGGTAACTGACTACCGTGTACACAACGACGTGAGCTGATGTGGGTGCTGCCAGCCAAATCGAGACTCTACCTAATCTACGCCTGCCAGCCCGAATAATTCAATTCGAATTACTCCAAGTCCCCAGCGCTTTACTCGTCACAATGGTAAGACAAACCATATTCAAGGAGGACTACCCACTAAACTCGTATAGATTCTTAACGCCTCGATATGTACGAGGGGAGGAAAGGTCGTGGTTTCTCGATCCTTTCGGGAAATTTCCAGGTCCAGAATAGAGGCGCTTCTTGCTTCTGTATGCTCCAACCTCTTCGACTCAACTCGTCCATGGACCTAATGGCTGGCAGTTCCCCAAGCTCGCAACATCTGGCTCCCAGCACACCGTCGTCGAAGCCAACTCTGTTCGATACGTCTGGCAACCACTTGACGAGCTATACCTCGTTCTGATCACGAATTTGGGCTCAAACATCCTCCAAGACATCGACTCTCTCCACCTTTATGCCCAGGTCGTCACTAGTATTTGCAAAAGCCTGGACGAGCGCGAGATTTTGAGGCATGCTTTCGACTTGCTCAGCGCTTTTGACGAGCTCGTCACACAAGGATATCGGGAAAACCTGACTCTTAGCCAAATCAAGACCTTCTTAGAGATGGAGTCGCATGAAGAGAGGATACAGGAGATTATCGCGCGAAACAAGGAATTGGAAGCGACAGAAGAGCGAAAGCGGAAAGCGAAGCAACTCGAAATGCAGCGCAAAGAGGTGGCCAGAAGTGCACGCGGAATGGGCGGCGCTGGAGCGATTCGACCACAGGCTTACCCAACATATACACCTCCAACTCAGACCGTCAACATACCGGACACATACGACAGCTACAATGCAGCGAAATCGGCGAAATCGATGCCACTGAGAGGGAAGGGCATGCAACTGGGCAAGAAAACAAAGAGCGGGAATGCATTTGACCAGCTACGAAGCGAATTGGGCTCCGATGCCGAAACGTCATCTCCTCTTGTGGCTCCAACTGTGCAATCTCAAGCAGCCCCCGCTGCAGCCCGTGCTTCGACTTCATCTGACCGCGAAGGTTTGCATATCGTGCTTGCGGAACAAATCTCCGCCTCCCTGAGCAGAGAGGGAACATTGGAAAGCATGGAAATCAAGGGTGATCTACAATTGAGAATCACGGATTCCTCACTTACTCAAGTGAAACTGAACATCACTCAAGGCAACACACGTGGAGCGACGCTCATGTCGCATCCAAAGGTTGATAAAGCCCTGTTCAAGAAGCAAAGTGTTATTCAAATGTCGGAAGCTGGCAAGGGCTTCCCAGTAAATCAGACCATCGGCGTGATGCGATGGAAGGTGTCGCCAAAGGTGGCAGATATTGAGGATCCTCCGTTGACATTCACCGTCTGGGTCAACGACAATGGAGGTAACACGTGGAATGTCACAGTCGAGTATGAGTGGACTGGTGGCGATGCTCTCAAAGATGTTATGGTCACAATCCCATACCAGACTAGCGAGCCCTCTATATCGAGCTTTGACGCGATCTACGAAGTGTCCGGCGATAGCATTGATTGGACGATTGGCAATGTGGATGAAGAGAGTCCTAGCGGCTCTTTTGAATTCGAGGCTCAGGCCAGCGATGACGCTGAATTCTTCCCGATGTCGATTCACTTTAACAAGACACGACCATTCGTGGAGGTCGATGTAAGTACACGCCACAGAGGCTTTTGAGAAGCAGGACTAACTCTTTGGGATAGGTTTCATCCGTTACCCTCTTGGGCGTCGGGCAGGACATCAACTTTTCCAAGGAGGTCAAGTCCTCTGCCGATAAGTACAATATCGGTTAGATGTCGGACCACGTCAGGCGTGTGTGACATATGCTGGAAAAGGCGAGCGAGCGAATGGAGTGATAGTCATGGGCAAAATATTATGTATCATGAAGCCTAGAAGCGCTGTTTATAGAGAATCTGCAGAATCTACAAGCGCCGGCTCTATCGACCAATCTTGAGTGTCTGAATATAGTACCTTGGATTCGTGCTCTGTAGAGTCGTTCTCAACTTTCGCATGATCACGAATGTGAAAAGCATTGAATATGGAGATGGAGATCTCTTGACGCGTAGCCTTCGGTCTGTCATCAGTAATAATTACATAAACGCGTGAAGTCAGAGTGTTGATTGCAAAAACTTGGGATTGAACCGTGACTTCCTACAGGTGCAAACGCCGGCGCGAGCGACAACACCAAACATCAGCATTATGCTCATTTCGCGCTCGGATAACGAATTCAGATCAGTATGGACACATCGGAGAGTCCCAAACTCCTGCTGCAGGCGGAAAAGATCCTGCCGCAGCCAATCCATCCGCATCTGATCGCGTGCTGTCCGACTATGGATTTGGTCGCGGTGGTGAATCAAGATGAACAGCTCAACGTCTATCGATTCGGGGGTCAACGGGCCTTCGGACTACAGAGACGGCAAGGCTCGAGCAAAGTCATCTCTTTGTGCTGGAAGTTCAATGGTATTTGACACAACTGCCCCCCGAAATACAGACTTTCCTCCCACTGACTTCAAGGACGCTGACTTTTCTAGGCCATTATCTTGCCGTGGGCTGGTCGGATGGCATGGTTGAAGTCGTTTCAGCAGAAACGGGAAACGTACTGCAGCATTTCAAGCGGGTGACGGCAGCTGGCAAACAATCTGCTCCGAATGAGCCTGATACGCCTCTAGATGTGGCCTGCATCGGTTGGGGTCTGAATTTCATTGACGTCCCATCCATCAAAGCAAAGATTGGAAAGTCCAAAAGTTCAACCACCAATGGCAATTCGAACTCGTCCGTCCCAGAATTGACGACAGACCACTGGAGCGATGATCACGATCCCGTGAGCCTCGACGACTTTTTGGAACGTTTTCCGGACCAAGACAAGATTGAGGTACCGCTTGATCTTCCCGAGCAGATCTCCCGTATCGATATCACCGAATTGCTGCCAAAACTACCTGCACTGCCTCTTCTTCCTCCGGGGGCTTACAAACATGGTGACCATCCGGCCGCTGAACTGTTTTCCTCCCAATCGTCTATGGATCCCTTGCTTCACGGAACAAAGTCACCAGGGACCCTTAACGGATTAGATGCCTTGCTGCTGGCTCAGAGCGATGGCACTGTCCGTCTTGTGTTCTATGATTCGCTCAGCATTGGATCAATTTCAGTTCCCACAAATTGGGACATACAAAATCTACGGTTCTTGAAACATGCCTCGCATCCTTTCTCACGTAGCCACATGTTCTTGGCCCAGATCGACACCGAGGAGGCTTCTTCCCCAAAGACTGTCCTGATCCCTCTATCGCTTCGCTTCATGCAGTCTGCAGGTAGCCATTTATACATGATTGAACATAAGACAGCCCAGCTGGAGACCTTGGTTCAATACGTCAATGAGTGTCTACTAGCAATCAGTCATCACTGGGCGCATGCCAAAGATCTGCCAGGAAGGTTCATGGAAAATATTAACGAAACCCTTACCGAGAACCAAGAGCCGTCCTTAGTGCAGAGTCTGTTTCACTTGGCTGTTACAGGCGACTGCCCACCTACTCTCAAAGAGTGGCTTGTTGACATTCTTGCGGAGCGAGTGCGTTTTTTTTTTTTTTTTTACCATGTCTCGTCAAATTGGACTAACATGATGCAGGGACACAAGCGTTGGGACCAAGCGATTAGCCATGGATATACGAAGGTACTCGAGCTGACTCACGAAAATCTACTGCCAGCCTTGGACCGCTGCAGTATCGTCCTCGGTCATCTGAAAGGCCTTGCGGAGTATCATGATCACAGCCCTGTATTTAATGCCCCGGTCTCCTCCTTCGACTCAATTTTGAACATCATCCGTTGCATGCGCCTATTGGCCCATCTCGTCCTTCGGTACGCGAGTGAAGAATCACGACAATTTTTGGTTTTTTCAAGATGGTTGCGACATGAGATTGATATCCAAGCCTTGGATCCAAGCTCTGCGTCTGCAGAAGAAACATCGCTGCAAGACATGGGCACCGACTACTCTCAACTTCTTGCATACATACAGCAACCAATGGAAGAGAGCAAGCTAGATTCCTTCATATCATTACCCAAAGAGGGCTCTCCGTCTTCTGTAGCAGACGCAAGCACATACGAGGAGATGAAGAAGTCAATTGATGCATTCAAGAAGATGCAAACCGGCAATCTTGGTATTATCAACATCCACTCTCATTTTGCTGAATGGCAACATCAAAATCGCACGCTAGTCGATCAAATCACAAGCCATCAGCGAGCAAGCAGCGCTATGAGCTGCGGGATCGTTTTAGAAACAGGCGATGTCATGGCGAGCGACCTGCGTGTGGTATCGGAGAACATAGACCATAGGACCAACCTTATCACAACCTATACAGCAGTTGTTCCTGACTATGATAGCATGTCGTACGGTGAGTTGCTGTGCTGAATTGTATTGGGACCATGAAATAATGAATGTACACAGTGAACATCCGCCGCCTCGTCCACTCGGATATTTTCGATGATTTGAAGGGTTTGCAGCTCATGGCTGGCCAAAGACTCAGCTTTGCTCGCTCTAAACCCAAAGTCCAAATTCTCGATGTCAAATTTGTTGACGACGAGCAGTTGATGCTACTTTTACATGAAGGAGGTAGACTTTCGCTTTCACCATGTTATTGACTCGTATCTGACCTTTGTGCCCCAGACTACACTCATCTCGCAAGCTTTAAATACCGAGGTGACCAGCCAGATATCGCGCTTGAAACAAACGTACAAAAAGCGCGTGAGCAATCACAGCTCCCACACGGATCTCCGTTCTCAATACCGGTACATAATGTCCGAGCTGGCGCTCTAGAATGGAGATCTCGTATCAAACATACTTTTGGTCCTGAAGATATGCTCAAGCCCTTGAAAATCGAGATCAATGGACGACAGAACAGACGATTTGTGGTTGTGGTGGGCGATGATCTGAGGCAGTTGAGGATCTTGGATCTGGACTACAGTGAGGGTGATGAGCTTGCAGAGAGTGCAAGAACGAGAAATGAGAACGGGGGTGATTTGATGAGTGAGTAGTGATGGGCGTGCCAAAGATCAATGCCAGGTTCGTAAAGCCTGCACCTATATTATGGAACAGCGATTATTGATCAACCGTGACAGCGTAGAATCATGATTGACTTTGAGCAATTTCACAGAGACATCGCCAGAGATTGTCGAAGGCCGTTTCGGCACGGAAGATAGAATCGGCTGATAAAATCAAATCTACGCCTGTAACAGAGCCGTCTGATCTCACAGGATGTCTAGTGCATGTCTCAACGTCGTAGAAGCTTTGAAAAGAATACAACAAAGAAGTGATTTGACCCGAGACAGAATTCCACGTCTTTCTGCTCATCATGTACAGCAAACACTCCTGCAGACTATAACTTGGTATCTTCACTGAAGCAGATTCTTTGCTCGAGTACCTTATTTTCTCATCCGCCACATACGGTGGCTTGATGGATAACGCCATAAGGTATGATAATGCTCACTGACTAGGTGTTCGTTTGCCTCAACTCACTCATCTCATTCTCTCAATTCGATTCTCATCGACGACGTGGCCATCACCTTCGACCAAAGGCTCATAGACAAGCTTGCAATCATAGCGAATTTTGGTCTTAGGCCAGCTCGAAGTGTATCGCTCTGCCTCCTTCTACGTGGGTCATCTCAGCATCTACTCCCGCTCACCGATGACCTCTCGAAGCATTGCTTAGGAGAATCCGAGGTGCATGGGCCAATGAGAATGTAACGCATGTATTCGAGAGGAGAAAATCGAGTGCACCGGTGGGTAAACACGATGTGTTCAGGTGGGCTCATGGTCGCGCTGGCGTTGACTTTGATGCCACTGCCATCTCTGCTTATGTTGACAGGCTTAATTGATTTCCAAAATTTCTGGTCTTCAAGCGGTCGTTCCTTCACTTGTCCTGGAAGCTCTCTTTCTTCTTGAATGTCATCATCTACACTGTCATTTCGCATTCAATGTCTCCTTTCCTTCTTTCTTCCATTCGGTTTGCTCCTTACACTAATGCTGGAGTAAAAGCTGGTGCTTAGATACGGTCGGTCACATTCCGTGTCTTCCCTTCCTGTTAAGATGCAAAGCTTGCTGACGGGGTCCTTCCTTCTTGTATGACTTTCCCCCAACAGGTTGGCACGACTTCTGGAAGCGGCAGGGAAAGGACGCGGTTCTATCTAGCTTGAGAGGCGCATTCAATCCTCAATTCGAGAAGGATCTCGCAGTGTTTTTGACGATACGTGATGCGCAGTACTTAGGTTGCCAGGATCGTTTTGATATTGATCTCGAAGTGAAAGATTCTGATCAGGCAAAGTAATCGGCTTGAGAATACCAGGTTTTCTCGTCGATCGTTGTTTCTAATTGGATGACATTCCGCTTCGTCATTGTAGAACGTAGTGCCTTCGTTCTTTGCCTTACTTTTGTTCTTCGTTCCTGCTCGTTAAGGTATCGGCATGAATATGTTTTAACCTCGCAGCTTAAGTTCATAACAACATCTGAATATTTCTGTCTCGTTCCAATAGCTTTCTAGCCAAACATCACTTTCCTTACAAGAGCCAACCTGACCAGTTACCATCCACACCAGTCACCAACCAGACCTATCACCATCCACACCTGTCACGATTTCATCATGATACTCACCAAGTTCTTCATTATCACGGCCCTCACTCTCGCCACCAGTATTACCGCTGTACCAGATCAACAAAATCAAACTGAATCTGCCGTAAGCGCCATAGGGTGTCGACAATTGAATCCTTGTCAGGCTTGCAATGACGAGTTCCGCCAGTGTATCGAGGTGTGCTTCCTGCCGCTGCGTCCCTGCAAACCCCATGGCTAATTTCGTCTTGTAGCACTGCGGTACCGAGAGTTACTGCCCAGGCTGGTGCAGGGAACGCATGTGCACCAACAATGGGGACCCCGAAGGGACCTGCCGCCGTGACTGTGGCTACGACAAGTTTTGTGGAGTCAGCCGAAAGAAAGCAAGATCTGGACTTCGTCAAGGAATGCCAGGAATGTAAGAGACAAGGTACAATTTGTCATATTCAAGTATGGTTCCCCCTTCCTCCTCGAGCTTGAATAAGACCACCACTGATCTTATCTACAGATGAAGTGCAAGTGGCCTGACTTCAATGCGATGGCGAGTGCTGGGAGAAGATTTGTAGAGCTATGCCTGCCGGGGGAACATGCCGTGCGAAATGTAATTTCGATGCCGAATGCAGGAGGTATCAGGCTTGAGTGTGGTCTAGGAAACGGACTTGGAGACGGACCTGGAGACTGTTTGGTGGCTTGACCTATTCTGTACTACGTACTCGACCTACGAAGCACAATGATGCATGAGTTCTTCCTACAAGCGTGCCGTTGGAATTGAAGTCCTTCAGTCTGAGATAGATATCGAGCTAATGATGAGAATTGTGCATAGAGGTCATCATTCAAAGGATGGATCAGAGCAGTTTAAGCTGCACTGCGACCTATAGAAACAGAACTCCTGGGATGAGATCAACAAGCAAATATCATTTCCGTGAGACGATTGAGTATTGCCTTTTCGTGGTGAGTCCTTCTACCGGGCATGGACTGTCTGAGATGATGGGATGCGTAGAAAAATTCGCGTCGTGTCATCATATACTGGGTGTGCGAGCTACACTTGATCACTTATCATCAGATGTAGGAGTGGAGTTGACATACAGTTTCGTAGCAGGAGTATCACAGCACAAAAGGATGTTGACTCAGGGCTCCCATTTTTGACCGAGATTGTTCCGTGGTGGAACTTTCGCTCCTCGACAACTTGAACTCCTTCGTCTTTCTTCTCTCGTTCATCATACCACTACGGATAACTGGCTGTCTGCGGTTTCGACCTGTAGTAACCAGGTAACTTCTTTCTTACAGACTCATACTATCCTTTTGCGCGTCGTGTGCGAGCCTGAGCCGCAGAGAGCCTCGAGCTGCTGGTCTTCCTGGAACCCGCGAGCAGAAACATTTACGTTTCGAACAGTTATTGAATGCCCTGATGGATAGATGCTCACTCAGATGGATGGATGCTCACCCATATGTCCAAAGCCTGCTGAACTCATCAAGAGATCCGGTAATCAGTCGCATCAAGGTTCTCCCAGAAGTAATAATATCATCTGCCTAGGGAACCAATTTGTGGCGGTCAATTAAAGAGTTTCAGCTTGGTTCCGGTCCAACGAACCCGGGTCATATATACGCTACGCGCCGCCTATGGATTTCATGGACTTCAAAAAATGTGACGAACGTCGTCGAAGGCGTTCATGCTTCTCAGTCACAACAGGCGGTGACTTTTACGTCGAGAGCTCAATAGCTATTCGATATGAACCACTCACGGCGTTCATTTGCCCCGTACTTTTCTGCAGTCCTCATCGCTTCAGTTTTCTTCTTCCTAGGGCTTACCATTCGGATCCCCAACTCGGTGGAGTCAAGAGTGAACAGAATTTCCTGAGCAAGCGTCGGCAAATACTAATTTTCCTCTAGAGGGCGCCACCGCGTTTTCTCCAAAATGTCAAGCCCGTTGGGCACACTAAGCGCGCTCCGGGAGCACCACCAAAGATCGGGCATATGCTAGAGACGTGCTTGTATATCCGTAGGATGGAAGTAGCTGTCAACTTTTACAAAGACATCCTTGGGCTTGAGAACTATATGACCACTGTACGGCACTCACGTTTGAGATGATCTGTCAAGCACTGACGAGATACACCCACAGAAACGTCTGTCAGGCTTCAATATCGGCCCAACAACACTCCTTCTCTTTCACCTGGGCGATACCATGAAAGACCAAAATTACTCGGGAACACCAGGCCGAGGGCAGATTGCGGGCCACGGTCCAGATCCAAGTATCATCAACACGCTTGGACTGCAAAACTCTACAGTAGCTCCCAAAAATGGTACGAATCACCCTGAAGTCTCGCTGAAACTACACTATGCACTTGCGGTAGAAAAGAGGGAGGATGTATTCGCGTGGGAGGCACATTTGGCGAAGAACAATGTGCATATCCACTCCACTATGGATTGGGATCGTGGAGGAAGGAGCGTATACTTTTATGATCCAGACGGCCATGTCGGTGAAATTGTCAGTCGAGGGATCTGGCCGCATTGGTGAGGATTGGTTCAGCACAACAAAATTAAATCCTAAAATCATGCTTACATAGATTTCGTTACACTGATCTCTCTCTAGTAATCTTTCGCCTCTTTTTCAGCCCTATATCTCGCTTTCTCCCCCTCAAAATAACCACTCTCGCGCGGATCAATTGATCACGTGTAGGCTGATATTAGTAGCTACTTCGGTTATCTTGGGCTTCTTCTTGACTTCTTGCATACATCAACAATTTGTTTTTAGCATTTTCCATCACAGCGAATACTCTTTCGGGTCAGCTCCACACGAACAAGGGTAGCAATGAAATTCGGCAGTTTGATTTGCGAAAATTGCTAACGGTTTGTCGCAGTCAAGATCGAGTTGAGAGGGAATTTGAGGCCAAAAGTCTCCATGATTTTTTGGATTTGGTGAGGGATTGTATCAAGAACCCGACGTGGAGGTAAAATCGACTTCTCCAGGATTATTGAACTCTGTAACCTGAGGACGAACGAAATTTATTGAGTTTTCCGGATCAAGAGTCGTAAGCAGTGAATTTGACGGAATGGCCTCCGTAGGGTCGCCACGGAACAGTATAGGAAGTCCAGCATGATGAATTCCAGCATTGTGTGACACAGCTGGCTGCTCGAAAGTTGCCGACGTGTCCAGACTTCCAGAGTCTCTCTCGCCTTCACTTTTAACAGGGCTATTATTCAATGGCCATGACTTGGCCTTCATCATTATACTGAGGCGCAACAATTCCTCGTGATACTCAGCTGCATTGACAGGGAGAGAATTCGTCTTCTCTTATAATTACACGACGCTTTCATTATGTGAGTACGCGACCACTGCACCTGAGCAGCTGACTGAGTGATAGTTCTGAGGTATAACCCGGCACGGAAACTTGTTTCTTACTCTCCTTTTTCATTCTTCAACAACAGCGACGTCTACCCTCTACAAGCTGCAATAACACAGGCGAATAATCAGAACGCGCCGTCAGAAAACAAGCCATAAACATCACATCACATCATGATCAAGGCATAGCTGCAGCACACCCACAAAAATGTCGTTCTCCAACCCGCCTCCTCCCTCCATCTACTTCAGACAGACCTGCACCTTCATTACGCCAGAGCAGCAAGCATGGGATCTTCACTACAACAAACTCTGCAAAGAAGGCATTACAGAGGAAACCAAGTCCCGTTATCAGAGTTTGAACAAACAAGTGAAGCCTCTTAAATTGCGCGGTATCGCTGTGGATGATGGTACTGGTGCAGGCTATTCTCACAAGGTGCGTCGCTTCGTCAGTGATGAGTTTTGTCATCAGGCTGCGTTCCAACAACAACTTGGGAAGTCAGTTGATCTCGATTTCGTCATTGCAGAGGCGTATCGATGTCACCCGGACTATGAGGAAGCCCATATGAAGAGCGGGGAAAAGGCGCTGCAGATGGGGAAATGGAAGAAAATGCTGGCTTTCGTATAGAATTAGAAACGAAGGACACATAGCTGGTTGGAAGAGGTCATTGGGAGAGGTGTTGATGACGAGGATATGAGCTGGCGAGTCGATGTTTGATATCGGATACCGAGGTTTGGCATTGATATTTTGTTTGGGTGAATTGACTGACACAACTCATCTTTGCAATGCATCATAGCAAAGGGAAAGAGCAAGGCCCAGGTTGCTACTGATAGACAGCCTTCCAAATGAAGTACCTACCGCTTAATTTCGAGAATGGCAAGCAAAAGTCGCCAGGCCTCCATTGCTCCTTCCAGTCACCATCTTTGCTACAAAGACCTTCCTTTCCCACGTCCGCCTTTGTCTCATTATCAACAACACATCGATACTCATTAGAATAATTATGGCCAACTTTTTCAACCAATCATACTACCAAACTCTCGAAATGGACGGAAGGGCCGCAGCCTACCAGAGATTCTGCGACGACAACGAAATGTACAATCCCGACCTCAGAATCACCTCTCCAACCGACCAACAGAGGAAAGATTTCGAACTCTTGAGACTAATCAGATCCTTCTTCTTCGACGACAAAGACAATATCCTCCTCCCCCTTTTTCAGATGGTGGCACGCGGTCGATACTGGAACGGCGCTTTCCAAGGCGACATTGGCGATACAGAGAAATTATGGCTCCAACTGCTGAAAAGAGAATTCAAAGAGGAGGAATGTTCGTTTCGTCAACTCACTTCTCCAACGATTGGCCGGGTTCTCGAACTCCTTCATAACGACTGTTTGGTTCTCACGGTTAATTTTATGATTCCGTTTCTGCCCGACGGACCGATTATCCAGTATTGCCACAACGCGCACTACGTTCATGACAGGCTGAATGAGTGTGAATGGGTAACTTGTATCCGGGCCTTTGGACTTTGTTACGAGCATTTCCGGTGTGTGAAGTCGGGAGCGGGACGAGATGGGTTCAGACCGTTTGTGAGGAGGGATAATATGGTTGAGAGGGGTGGGTTTGATGGGTTTATTGACGACGAGGGGAATTTGATTCAGGATATTGAGGAGGGATTGTCGCCTATGGATTCGTCGTTTTTTAATCTTACCAGGTTTGATGGGTTGAGTGTTATGGAGAAGGTGTTGATGCATGTGAGGGATCGGCAGTTTCCGACGGACGAGGAGCTGTAGGATTTCGGCGCTTCAGGCTTTCGAGTCGGCATTGTTTTATGGCGAGGTTTTATTGGCTCTGATTTGCAGAGTCACAGGGAGCTTTACTTTCCGTATGCTTCAAATACCGATTGATATCACGTTCTGTTCTCCCGCAAGAAAATCTGTTCGAATGAAGAGAATTTACCGGACTTTTCTGATGTCTCTGGAAGGGTTCAATCAGCGCAGCTATGTAAAAGAGTTTCAGATACCCGCTTTTTACATTTAAACCTGTTCGCCTTTAGACACGCCCCGATTTCCAAAGATTATCCTTCTCATCCCTAGCGAGATTGATTCTTCTTCGTTTGTTGTATCACAAATTCGGGTCTAGCTGTTTTCTCGTGCTGTTTTCTCTTGCTGTTTTCTCTTGCTGTTTATCGTCGCTGAATTACTCTCCACATCCCCCTTCCACCCTCAACCCAAAACAAGACAAACAAATAACAGCTTCTCCCTCACATCCATCCACCATAACCAGTACTACCCAATCCAATCCAAACTCCCCAACCAAACCCATCCCCCCCTCTAATAAAAATAATAATCTAGTAAATCACCACTTAATAAAAGACCTCAAAGCATCTCAGTACAAAAACCCAATCAGCTAGAAGAAATGTAGGCGACCCGTATTACCACCTAATTCATATTTCTAGAAAACCCAAGTACCGATAATACCTTAACGACGAAACAATCCCTAGATTCCTCGATAAAGATATCTATACTACTAAATAAATAATCAAAGTCCCAACCGACTAAACACCTAGTTAATACAATTTAAGCGTATAGACGTCTACGAATACAAAATCGTTTACTCGAATTGTAGAGTTAAGCCTAGGACGTACTATCCGAGGATTTTATTATTAAGTTCGATAGAGCAATAAATTAGGAATTCAAGTTTAAAGAAGATATAATATAAATTAAAATATTGAATCTCTAGTACGAATCCTCGCTTAAAAAAATCTAAGAGTAAGACGAGACTATATTACGGTTTATACTGTTGAAAGATTAGATAGTATACTGTATAATATAGGCGATAATGATAATGATTTGTTATTCTTCTAGTACGGGATAATATGTGGTAAAGGGAAAATTAGAGATTAGGTATTTATCTCGTAATGAGATGAGAGGAAGGAAAATAAAACGGATAGTGAAATAATAGTTAAAGCACAACCAATAATCTTCAATCAGAGTTAAATAAGCAATAAACACAAAAAAGGAGTAGAGGAAGACAAGCAAGTTGCAATCAAAAAAAGGCATACGCAATTATGTGTATCCAACATTCTCGTTAAGAGAAGAGGGAAACAGTAACGCCACATCCAATGCTTGAAATTCACATGTATACTCTGTAGTCATATACATGTCTCGTTACAATCCAGTCTTACACAGCACCTTCCATACCCATGCCGATGCCAGCCTTTCTCGCCGCCATGAGCGCATTCAAGCACCGTCCAACAGCTTCCAAGTCTCCCAAAAGCGTGACATGGCCCCTTTCACTCGCGACAACGCCGCCCCTCACAGCACGAAAACCTGGCGGTAGCATGGCTCCTCGAGCAAGTACGACGCCGTCTCCACTCGCGAAAGCGAGGTCGTCATATGCGTCAGCCCTTTGGATCCCATCTCTCCCATGAACCCTGGCGCCGTATACTGTGGGATCGGATTTTCCATAGATGACAGCCATGGGTGGGTATCTGTTTTCGCTGGCGAGTGATGGCGTGAAGAAAAGTTCTTGCTTGAAGGCTTTGATTTCTTTGAGGGTGCGTGTGAGGTATTCCAATGCTTTTTCGCGAGGAATGGTGCAATGCGTGGCCACACTTGACTGTGTAGACTCGTTGTGTTCGGCTGGATTGTTTCCTCCCATCTGAGGCGTTATACCTGATGGCTTGCCGCCCTCAGCATGGGCCGCAGATTGTGCTGTCTGTGCTGCAGATGCGGCATGATCCTTGATGGCATCTTTCGCGTCTTGGCCGTTGCGAAACTGCTGGGAGTTGCGCTTATTAGTAAAGGGAATAGAACCAATTACTGAGTCGGGAACGACGTTTGTCATGGTGTTGATAATACTGTTGACACGACTCGGATTCCTAATCTGCAGCGGTGGTAGTGGAGGGCCAAGACAAGGTGACCATCGATATTTGATCCATTGTTCCACATCAAAGAAATCGCATGGAAGCTCTTCCTTGGTATCTTTGTCAATGAAGCATCGACCATCAAGGGGCAGCAGCAAAAAGCTGGTTCTTATCGTGAAATTGACTTGCGCGGTCAGGACTTTTGAGCTAAGCAATACGTCGTCGCCATTTCGTATGGGACCAAGGATGTTGACGCAACCTTCGTGCGGCGTACCCGCGAAAAGGACACCGGCAAACAGATGGGGACTTCTATTCATTACATGCCGTGTGATGAGACCGCCCAAACTGTGGGCAACAACGATGGCCCCTCTCTTCTCAAGCGGCACACCTGGCGCATTACATGGCAAAGTCTCAAGAAAGCGACCAAGCTGTTGACTTAGGAGATGTGGACTCAATCTCCAATCATATCCATAATCGTGAACCCTAAGCTTCCCATTTTGCGCATTTTCGCATGCCCGAAGTCTCTTGAAAAGGCGTTTAGACATGTCGACAGGACCGATGTGTGTCAGCGTACCAGTCGAGATGATCTTCTCTGGCATTCTCTCTTCATCCTCATGATCAAGGCCGACTTCGAGGTCCACTTTTCGAATATTGAGCCCAACTTTGATCGGAACCCAGAGCCTTCGATGCGGTTTCTGGGCCTCTCGTAGAATGGAGCCTCTGTATCCCCCAAGGATCACGATGTCACCCTCTAAATCCTCCAACGCTTGGGCAAGATAAGGATGGGCGGCTTCGTTGGCTATAGTCATGCCTGTTGATGGCTTTGAACCTCGCCTCCGAGACTGTGGAAAACTTGATCCACGTTTCGGTTCTGATGAGGATGACAGATGTGGTTGAGATGAGTCCATACCGGAGAAGATACTATGCCGCCGATTGAAAGTCGAGGCGCGTGGAGAGCTTCCGTGATGGGATAGATCAACTCTGGAAGATGAATTGGAGAAGATTGAAGGAGGTCGTGGCAATGACATGCGGAAATTTGCGTCCTGCATGCTGTCTTTGAATGCTTTGAAACGACTGTTGATCTGCTCAGACACATTTTCGAATCTTGAATCGTCACCGAGAGAAGAGACCCTAGATAACGTCTCATGCAAAAATAGCGAGTCATCGGACTTCGCCCTTTTGAATCCATGCTGCGGTTGCGGGTACGGCTGTGTTGGCGAAGGTGATGGTCTTTGGAAATTGCGTCGTGATTCTTCCTCATTCGGCGAAATCGATGCGTCGCTGTCATCTCCCTTCGGAAGATTGCTCGGTGAACGTCCAACTCGAGCAGCCAATGCAACCCACGACTTCCTCCTCCAGGTCGCTCCGTCGCTTTGAGGTATATCATCTGGGTCGTGCTGCAACCGTTGCTGCTGAAAGTCCCTGTCCTTTGCAAAGCCTTGCTCGTTCGTGCCATCGTACCGAAAAAGATTGGGGATTGATGGCAAGTTGAAGGGACCAAATCTCATATGTGAATCCTCAGGTCCCGAAGAAGATCTGTCCCTGCCAACGGTAAAACCTTTCTTCAATGTTGCACTGGATTCTCCTGATCGTTCGAAAAACCTAGGTGTAGCGCGCCACGGAGAAGGTAATTCACAAGGCGGAGACGCTGATGCAGTTCTAGCCTTGCCACTACTCTGGAGTGGAGACTTCCTTTCCCCTTGCGGATCCGTGGTATTTTGGCTTTGAGATGTGTTGCGGATCTTCTGTGGTGATCTAATTTCATTTCGAACAACGAGTTGATTGGCACTAGGAAAGCCTTGGAGATCATATTTATCGTTGAAGAATCCTCCAGACTCTTCCATAGCAGCCGCCTTTTCTGCTGCTGGGGTTTTCGCAGACGCCAACCGAGTCTGCTGGCAACTGATGCTGATTTTAACGGATTGAGCGGGAAAGTCAGCCTCGATCTCATCATCAGACGGCGTCTCGGGACCGTCAGGATCCATGATCGATTCATGGTACGGAATTGTTAATGTTGAGGTTGATGATGATGAGTTGTCATGGCCTTTACTGTCATCGGCCAGGTGAATAGGGTCCATTTTTCAGCATTGACGACGAGCTGAAGAGTTTGTAGGAGCGAGGATGATAGGAAAGAGGTTGATGGCTAGTCCCTGCGGAAGCCGATGGATGTGGTGGACCCTTACTCTCCTGCGTGTCAGCAAATGTTCGCAAAGGTAGGTGCAGCCTTCTGTATAGTTCTACGCGTCATCGCTTAAGTCCGAAAATATCTTATTAGCGGTATGAGAAAGCGGAACACTAACTTGTTATGGTAATTGTTCGACTCCCATCCTCCAATCATTGTTGTCCAGTATAATTACTTCCGGGATCATGCTTTGTGGCAGTATCGGAACACTGCTGGAGGAATGCGTCGGTTGTGTCGCAGGGAATTTCCAATATTAAATGCCTGCATCCAGTATTGTTACTTCACCGTCTTCACCGAAGGAATTTGAGGAGAATGACTCGGTTGTTGTGAATGGTCACAGCAGGCTCAGCCCCGAAACACTGATGGCCTGAATTGTGAATGCTGTGCAGTACTGCCTCATGCCCTTTAATATGCGCAGAAACCACTCCTCCCTGCCCGCGTATCCTGGACTCCAAGCCAACATCTACCATTTCCCAACTACCAGATCAAGCTGCCGAACTGTCTCTCGAGCTCAATTTTTGGAGGGCATAACTCCAACCTCCTCCTCATATCTTCTTCTTCTCCTCCAATTCCTGCAATCTACTGACAGCCTTGCCGATATAACTCATACTCCTCCATATCAACGCCGCCGGAATCAAAATCCACGGCGCATTCATGCCAACAAAGTATACGTAGAAGTAAAAGGGCTCAGGTCGGCAGTGCGAAATATTGGCTACATGGTGATTGAAAGAGCTTGTACCGTAGTATAGAATATCACCGTACATGTGACCTAGTGAGACGATGATTTGGAGTGGGTGGCGGAGAGGATGGGAGGTGAGGATTAGGTAGGCGGTGAGGAGGGAGAGAGGACCCCATACAAGCTGGGTGTGCATTAGTCTTGCTGATATGGTGAGAAGACGAGGCTGTGAGGCGTACGGCAGTGATTGTCTCCATACACAGGACGAATGGATCTTGCGTTAGATAGCGGGAATCTGAATGGGAGTATTCTTTCCATAGTTGGCCAAAGAGAGTTTGACGGCTCGCCAGCGTTTTGAAGTTGTAGACGTAGTAGCCTGTGGAATACTGTTAGTCTAGAAGCCCTTTCCATGTCTGGCTATACTGTCCACTGCTCTCGTGTTAAGAGCATTACACAATCTCGAGTCTCCAAGTTGCCAGAAATGATCGCATTGTAATCGACCTCGTCCGTCGCAAGTGAGTCTGATAAACTTCATCCTCCACACCCTCATCCATGACTTCTCCCTCCCTCCTCCATAAACAAACCCCCCCAAAAACATACCTTCCAACCCCAAATGAATACACCCACAAAGAACAAACCACATCACAACCCCCACCTCCCCCCATCCCAACCCCGGCCTCACCCTCTTACAAACCGCACACGTAGCCCCCAACCCCACCAAACAAACAAACGCGAAGATCTGTATGAGAGCAAGGAAATGCCGGTCGTTGGCTACATAGCCGGTGATTTCGGCCTCGAGCGGGTAGTAGGGGTGGAGAGGTGGGGAAGGGGACATTGTCGGTGGTTGCTCGGTCGGTACGTACGGTGAGGGGAGTTCCTTCGGTATGGATACGGTGGAGGGAGTGTATGACTCGGTTGGAACGGTTACGGTGACAGAATTGACGCGAATGAAGATTCGGTCGGACGGAGGTGAGCCGTTGGTTGACTCGGGGTGAATCTCGGTACGGGCGGTAACGCGTTAATGTGAATATTGGACTTTTGATACCGATGAAATAGATATCTTCATCTCGCTTCTGCGTATTCCATGGTGAAATTTAATCGCGGTACGGAAAGTCTAGACAGGGATACGCGTCGCATTCCCAAAAGGTTCAAGTATAGGTAGGTAAGGTGGGTACATAATCAAAATTACGATTCAATATACATGCTCAAATCATAGTTACACGACTCCAACTCGTACCTCCAGCCTTGAGTGGAGTACAAGAAGTAAGAGTTCAACATCCCCTATCCATCACTCTGCACATACTATATAGTACTATACACTGTGGTACATTTTCATTCCTCACCCCAGATTCCCCAGGACAGATAGCCCTGTAATCTCCCGCACCCGAAGTCGACAGCTTGGATAATGGCTTAGGGATCGTCGCGGCGCATTATGCATATGCAGATTCGCTTCGAGGTAAAGTTTGGTTTGATGAATGCGCCGTTTGTTTCGTGCGTGCATTAGCCAGGTACGTCAGGGGGTTGAGTGATTCTCCCGATGCGTGCGCAAAACAGAATACAACAGTTGGAGCTCGTAGAATACCTTTTTGATTGTGGCTGGAAGCTATCTTACATGACTTGTGGCTCTCTTCAGCGTTGAGCGGAGGACCAGCGCAAACAACAGCAAGAGGGGAAAAGGAGAAAGATATCACGGGTGTATACCTACATAGACATTATAGTACCCTATCATACATCTCATCGACGACGAGAGAGCGGTAACGTTCCTCCTACAAAAGCGCTAACAACAACATTATCCTCCTAACATATGACACCGCTGTGGGGTATTTGAAGTAAAAATCAAAGCAACCATCCCAAACCGCAATGCTGATCAACCACACATGCAACGCTTTCTTTCTTCTCGATAACCATACGTTCAACAAAAACAAAAGGTGGAAGTCGGAATACCGTTTATAGCCAGAAAGAAACAACCGCGACAGCCGAGATCAACATGGCGAAGCTGCTCTGCGGCGATGAGAATGATGACGTGGCGGAGTTGGATTGCACGGCTTTGGAGGTAGATTTGGGATTGCTTCCAGAGCCTGATGCTGAGCCTGTGGGGTAGTTCACTGTGCCGTTAGTAAATGTGTAAGGAGCCGCAATCACACTTGTGACAACGGAAGAGCTGTAAGATGGTGCCTTGGTTCCCTTTGCGCTCGAGCTCGAGGCTTCGGGGGCCGTGGACGTAACATATGATCCTCCGCCAGTATCGGTGTGGGATGCTTTGGAAGAATGCGATTCCGTAGTCTTTGTCTCATATGTCCCTGATGGACCACCCTCTGTCGAAGATGTCACTTCAATCTTGGTAGAAGAAACCGTACCTGTTGCCGAGCCTGATGATGCGCCACCGGTTGGTGTCGCACCCGCTGGAGATGGCTTCGTGGATCCTGATGCGGTCGATGATGTTGGTTTGCCGGAAGATGTCGAAGATGTCGGTGTCGATCCAGCTGTTCCGTAGCAGCCTGCGTTCACGGTGACGGTCTCACTGGGTTTTATTAGTCTGTAGATCGGACGTTATGTGGAGAAGCGTATGCATACCCTGGCGAAAGATTGGAGTCAGCACAGGCGAAGCTGGATCCGCTAGGGACACAGGTCTGGTCTGCCAAACAGCAGCGTCCAGAGCCGCAGTCCTCGGGATCGGTGCCGCACACAGCTTGAATGCCAATAATGGCACCAGCAGAGCAAGAATCAGCAGCTTGGGCTGAGGCAGCGAAAGCTGCCATTGCGGAGAAAACGACTGTGTTGAAAAGCATCGTTGCTGAGCTACACGAAGATGGGCAAGTTGATTGATTGTTAGAAAAAAGGCGAATAGGTGTCGAAGAGGCTGAGGACGTGGGAATGAGAGTCGATATCAGTAGCGATTGAAATGAATGATAGTGAGCGTGGTGTGCGATGAACGCGAGTGTGAAGAGAATGTGGTATGAAGGTTGTCGGTTGTCGAGGAGAAGAGTGCACGAGGGTGTCGAGACTATAACGGCGGACGGATTGGAATGAGAGGAAAAAGGAAATGAATCTGGAGATGAGATAGGCCTATGGCGTCCACGAGTAGTTGGTTTGCAGGACGATTCGAACGGGCCGCCCTCACCTTTGTATCCTAAAGTCGGCCGGCACACGGCTGTGGCTCTCTGCTCTCCTGGCAGAAGGCTGGCATTGTGATCCAGGGCGTTTCTCCTGATGTTCTCTGCATGCAGGGCCATCCTAAACCTCTCTTCCACCGTGCAGCTGGTGTGCGTACGAAAACATTAGACGAGACGGCTTAGTTCCATGCCATTGTGGGACAGAAGACCAGCAGCGAGGCTCTGACAGCCACCTCCTGGAGCTGAAGGGAAAACGGGGGCTTCAGCCTCCCAGCGAACTTAACACAGCGGCTGGCAAGTCAGATGGGGGCGCAGGAGAGAGTTGTGGGTTGTTGGTGGGAGTCTGGCTGATGTCTGTGTTCGAAGCTTGGAAGTCGCTTCGTTCTAAGCCCGGTCCAGAAAAGCCCCAGTCCAACACCAGTCCAACGCCAGTCCAACGCCACCCCTTCAAACCCAGCCAACATCTCCTTCAAGCCACAGACTCTGCAACCATCCCGCCCACAGTTTCTTCGAGACCTGACTTCCGGGTCGCCTCAAAGAATCCTTCTACATATAAGAGGTTGGCAGACCAACCGGTTGGAGCAACAACGATGGACTTCCCATAGAACATCACTTGCTGGATGAGCTTCTATATCGCCTTCACTAAGGTACAACGCCTTGATGACTCGTTTAGTCAATACTCAATACACCAGAGGACCATACGAGGTCAGCAAGTAGATTGGATCCTCGCTTCCGCACGCCAACACCGGCCTTGGGCCTGTCTAAAGCCTGTCTCATTCTTTCTCTTTGCTTTCCCCCATCTTTTCCATCTCGCCATGTGCGGAAACGTTTCACAGCCTCTCCTGGGTCGTACCCTTCTCATTGTTACGCAGCTTTCTCCACACGTCAGATTTTTCTGTCGTGCTGCCGTGTCTTCACGTTACGTCAATTAGGGTTGGAACTATTTTGACATCTGTCAGTCCGCGATGCAAGACTCATCCAGCTTTATTCCCCACGCCTGTGATGGGCTCTGGCGTGAAGACGTCGCTGGATTTGACGAAACGGGGGCCAAAAGGCGCAAGCCTATGACTCTGTCGGTAAGGCCTGTCCGACCTGCTGAACAAAGAAATTCGAGATGCAACAATGACCCAATACTTCCACGGTCAAAAACAAGCATCTTCTTTGCCACACCTACTGACAGCCTCCGATGACATCGAGGCATTATGAGGTCCTGAAGGTAAACTATTCTTGGACCTGCTTACACTTCCTCAAGCATCATATCATCGAATTCTCTGTACACACACCCGACGATCAGCGCACATAGTTCTTGGTCAAACAAAAAACAATGGTTTCGCGGCTCGCGTTATGCCAGCTTATGGTCGGTATTACGACCGTCGTGGCAAAGCTTCTGCAAAACGGCATAGTCGATCTTGACTTCCATTCGCTTGCCATGCATTGTGGAAGTACCTCACCTCTCCTCAGCTTGTGACCTTTGTAAGGCGATTAAACGAGCAGAGGACAGAGCTGCTGTTCGTGTAGGCGGAGGAACACTGTGACCGTGAAGGTGGATGGAGATTCATTGGCGACCCAGGAGTCGACAGACATACCGCGTGAGCAATCCGCAACTCGCCAGCTTCTACCTTCACCAGCAGCAGCGTCTTCACCCTGCCAGACCACCGAACTATGTATGACGACGAACGTCAGTACAGCAACTTTGTGGGGAAGACGAGCCTCGATCGCTTTCAAACATATACCGCCAAATCAAACTCAATGGGCGTGGACATCAATCTTCCTAGCACTTCCACACATTGAGTTGCTTGGTTATTAGATAGCGATCTTTTGGACTTGCCACCCCGGCAGATGGGTACTGCAGAGCCTGGGTTTGCTTTGCGTTTCGTGATCCGATCAATGTCACATTTTAGGAAAAAATAATTGCAGTACTGAAACCGAGGCGGGAAAAGCAGAAGAGTTCCCAGGGGGTTGAATGCTATGATCTCTCCGAACTGGGCCGAAAGTCAAACTTTATCTCGACATCCGGAGTACGACGACCTGGAGTACGACGACCTGGAGTACGACGATCTGGAGTAACGACAAAGCTTGTGACATAGGTCGATTAGGATAAAATTACCAGCCTTGGCTGAGTTAGATGTTGTGACCTCTACCAACCTTGCTAAATTGCTCGAGGGGTCACTTCCATGTCATCATGAGAAGTATGGCTCAAGCTTAGGTAAGAGATTAAACAGTACTCAGACGTCGAACCGGATACCTCTAACTTTCCTCAGATCCTCGTTACAATTTCTTCCTCGCCCAGGCGGTAAATGAGCCACTAGATGGATGTCGACGATAAACTTTCAACTAACGACGGTACGGCGGAGATGGTTCCAGTGATTGTTTCCAGTCCGGTCGTTAATCGTTCGAGGGAACTGGGTTTTACTATGTTGTAAGTGGTACATACGATATGGCTATCGTTCTTTAGCTTGGGAGCAGTCATGTCCTGATTCGTTTTCGAGTATTCCACCACTGCATGCGCTATAAACTTACTTCGTATATTCACTCACTCGAACGTTTGATATGCTTCTGGCTCACGCCTCTCTGGCACCCGGGCCTTTCTATGCATAGAGAGGGTTGTTAAGTGAAGTCAAATCTTTCCTCAAGCTTCGAAATCACTGGCTGGACATAGTCAGCCAAGCCTCCTCCCCCAAGTAGGACCCAATGGCTATGCGACTTTGTTTTGGCCACGCCGCCAATTTTCGCAGCGAGCGCGTTGGTTCTGTCGATCTTGAATTTTCAAATCACCAAAAGAGACTCGAGGAAAGGTCTTTGCTATTTTCTACCTATTCTCTCTTTACTCCGTTGAGGTATGGACGCTTGAGAATGCGGCCCTTGGTGTTTGCGTCACTTAACTCAAGTCGGGTAGCCCTTAGGCCTTCCGCTCACCGCAGTTGCGTTAGGTCTTGATCGCCAGTTCATCTGCGAAGAGCAATCGTGGATCGAAACCCCTACCCCGAGCCCTTGGAACCATAAATCGGGTAGTTCGTGGGTATATTGCCTGAGATGGGAACATCAAAGATGCTGGGCCGCTCGTTTGTCAAATCACGTGGAAAAAGTAGTTTCTGTCTGATCTTCTTAATCGGTACAGCCTCGTTGGGTCTCACTTCCTGACATCTTACCGACCAATATTGCGTTTGCGAAAAAGACGTGGACACTTGGCATGCGCATCAATAGGATTGGCAGGCTGTAGATTCTAGACCGCCTAGGAACTTCTTATACCCTCTGGATTTTGATGTTCCTCGCTCGCACGGACTCTGCATAGACCAGACGGTATTCTACGCATGCGTGGATAAGATCTACGCGTATACTAGGGCTACAAATTCCTGCCAAGTGTCTACGTCTTTTTCGCACAGGCAATACCTCTCAATTCCCATTTTCTGTCCGAGAGAAGTTGATCTGAGGACAGCTATTATTAGCAACTTGGCCGTGCGTTCAATCCGCATCGGAGCTCTGCACATGGATATCCTGGATTCATTAATCTAGCAGACCGCCAAGCCCTGGCTGACCACTTCGTATTATCAACTTAGATTTTGTGCAATCTCGAGAGATTGGAATCCCGTTCCTTGGGTCTCTCTCTCCGATCTCTGCAGACGATCAGAGACGAATTGTCTTGTCACCACCTCACATTCGACAGGTCCCAGCGCTCGTAAACTGGTCCGTGTGGTGCAAGCTTTGGGTGTGGAGAGAATGATTGTCACGAAACGGACCGTATACCAACCAATTGGTCCACTTTGCCATGCCTTTTCGCCCGTCGCCATCGAGGTTCAACTGCTGGTAAACCTTCAATTCATTACTCGACCTTCGTTTTTACCCTAATCGAGCCCTTTGGAGCTGCCGCGCACTCGTTGTTCTTGTCTAACACACTATCTTGACTATCGTGAAGATGTTATCACGTTCTTCCATCCTCTTGCAGTGTATTTCCTTTTTGTCTCTCACTTCCTCTGTCACAGCAGTGCCGGCGAATGAGCCGTCCAGGTCACCATGGAGCTGTACGTACACCTCACCCCTCCCCTCACCAAGCCCAATATTCTAACAAGCGCAACTACACAGCTCACTCCCAAGTCGCCCGCGCCACAACAGCCAAACCCCCCCTAATCCTCACGACCGAAAAACAAACCGAATGCAACGAATTCCCCGACCCAGGCTACGGCGGCGCAGACCCCCCCCTCTACAAATTCTTCCCAGAAGAAGAAAAAATAACAGCAGCATGCTGGACCGAACAGAAAGTCAACCGAAAAACTCAAACCTACATCCGCACAACCCTAGGCTGCTACATGCACGAAGACTCCCTCCAATCCGAAAATAAAGATTTACAACGCCTCCTCCCCGAATGCGTAAAAATAATCCCTTATAAAGTGAAGACGACGCGGAATGAATACCTCCTCCCAAAAGACGGATTCCTAATGAACTGCTATGCGAAACCGGATTTGGGGAGTCGCAAATTGGAGGTGCAGTGGGGCGCGAGACATGTGTTGTGTTCTGTGCGGGGGGAGAAGGTGGGGGAGAGTGATGTGTGGTGGCGGGATGCGCATGTGCAGGGGGTGAATATGACGGGGGTGCAGTTGAAGAGTTGGACTAAGGAGAGTAAGATGGCGGAGAGGGGGCATTGTTATGTTCCTGAGGATGCTTTTGATAGTACAGTTTTTGAGGTTAAAGGGGGTGGGGGTGTGTGTTCCGAGGGGCCTTTGTAGGGATTTTTGGTTGGGTTTTTGGGGTCTGGTCTTTGGGGGTTTCTTTTGGAGAGGGGAGGGGGTTGAATGATGGAATTATGTCAATGACTTGATTGGACTGATGAATTGTGGGAGCTGCGTTGGAGGAGGGCTTCTAATAAGTCTTTTGGGGGATTGAGTAGATAGAAGGATTATCACCTTCGATTTTATTTTAGTAAATATTAGATACTCCTTTATCGATACCAACGAGATCAATCTCGTTATCTATTTTCCTTTTCATAATTAGCCCTATCCGAGGTAGTCTACTTACGAAAGTAAAATTAATCTCGTCGGTAGATATTTAGTTTCTTCTTTGGAAATATTCTCCTCTATTCTAACCTTTTACTCTTGGTTTATAATTATTTTTATGGGTTTTGAGTATTTTATTAGCTTGATAATTGTTTGAGTTTTAAAAATAGATGATTCATTCCAAAAACCCTTATTACTCTTTCTTTCATTTTCTCTTTCTCTTGGATCCCTCCTACGTATATAATATACTATCCCATCATATAGAGAGTCTAGAATATAAATTCCGTCGCTTGACCTCCTCCATATCGCCTATAAACCGCCACGAAGAAACCCTTCAACGACAGAATACAGATACATAGGTACCAAACCACCATTCAAAGCTACAATACCTCGATAATAATTTCAATCAACACCACCCAATCAAAGAAACCAGCCCAGAAAAGAAGACCCATCACAAATCAACATCAAAAACATCAAGTACCAGCTCGTATTCAAAATCATAGATACACAATGAAGAATCCAAACTATCAAAGCCCGAGATTCATATATCCATGATTTTCTCCCGATGATTTATCCTCGTCGCATTTTGCTGAGAGGAGCGGGATCAACGACGACGACGACCTCCCCCACCGGGTGGTTTACCATCGCTTGGTTTACCATCGCTTGGTTTACCATCGCTTGGTTTACCATCGCTTGGTTTACCATCGCTTGGTTTACCATCGCTTGGTTTACCATCGCTTGGTTTAGTGGGACCAGGACCTGCGTCACCACCCTGAGGCCCGTCCATCCCTCCCATCCCCCCCATCCCCCCCATCTCTGCGGAACCAGCTGGACCTCCTCCAGCGCCTCCTTGGGGTTTTGGTACACTGCGTAAACTCAGTATTCCGAGCGGAGATAGCGTTGTGAGGTTGTGAGACAAGGCGGATGTCTTCGAGGGAGCGTTGAACTTACGGTGGGGGTTTGGTGCCACCTGGAGCAGTTGGGGCGACTGGGGGAAGTGGTGGGCCACCTGGGGATGGTGGAGCGGGTGTTGATGCTGCTTTTGGTGGGCCATCATCGTCATCGTTTGGACCGTGAGCGGAGACGAGGGCGCTTTGAATGTTAGGATTTCAGTTTTTCCTCTGTGCCGGTGGTTCAAGCATACCTAAGCGCAATGGTAAGAATGATGGACCACTTCATTTTCAAGTTTTGGAAGATGGGAAGAATCGATGAAGGATGTTTTGATAGGTATGGAAGGCTGTGAAAGCTTTGCTGAGGATGGGTATGTAAGATTGGAGATCTGTTGGTTTATATAGCATTCAGAGAAATCACCTCCACACGTCTTTTTCCACGTAAATCTAAATATTGATTATTGATTGCTCCTCGGCGTCCTTGGAGGGTAATTCCAATGAAAAACTGCGGTCATAATATCAGGCATCAGTAAAAGCGGACCCTTAACCGTCGTGTATAAGTCTAAGGTGATTCAGTTAGACGGAGGTTAACCAATCAAAGAGCGAGGCTCAGGGTAAAATAGCAGGAAACTACCAGCGCACCCCAGATTTGTTTCAATAACCAACAATTACAGACCTCTAGTAGGGATGATTCGCCAATCAGTGACCTCAGATCTTGTCGATCAGCTTGCTAACCAATGGATACTAATCGGAAAGTTGAAACAAGTCTGGGGCGCGCTGGTACGTCTACACAGGACCGGCGAGAGGAGGGGTGACTGCGCAATTTGAAGATCTATTACTCAATAAGGAAGTAAGTAGGTCTTAAACGCGATTCGCGACCGCTTGGCATATTCTACACTATTGCTTAGGGTTTCTGCCTGTAAAAAACGAAAAAGCGGGGGGGATATAGAAATTTGCTGCTAAATTCTGGTCACTGAATCAAGCCCTTGATAGCTGCTGTTGGCTGTCAATCTTCTCGTGAAGCACACACCAGACTAATTTAGGAAAGATACCCTGGCCAAGAATTCGCTCATCTCTATCAAGGAGAAACGAGGTGTGGTTATACTGCGAGATAAATTCTCACAACTGGCAGGTCATCCCAAGTGGATAGGTTGTCCGCGCGTCTCTTTCGCTATAGGTTTGTTAACCCGTGCCATACGACGCCTGATCTTCGTCTAGGGCTGATTGGGTAGCAGATCCTGAGCTGTTGTAGATAGCCTGGAGTTACGAAGATTTGGTTGTTCGTCGAAAGCATCTGTAACTGCCCGAGTCTGGTCTCTCAACAATGCCCCAAAAGATAGGGCCAGTGAGATGATTCTCGGCAAGTTTCGGTGGGGTCCCTTGTTCTCAATCGCCATGTTTTTGGTGTTTAGTTCTCAGAGTGGTCATGTAAAGATCGTTAGGAACGGTTGTCCTGTCAGAAGGAACATCCGAAGAACAGCTCCCTGACGCTAGTAGTTTCAGAAATTCCTAGAAGCAGTCGTGGCTGATTATTGGGGGCTATAAATCAATTAGGTACCAATATTTTTGTACAGAAAAGCGGATTGTTCCTCCAAGCTTGTGTTAGGTAGAAAGGGACGGGAGGCCAAGCCAATGGAAGTCAATACGTTGGATGATGAAGATAGGCTATATTGACTCGTGGACATTCTTAGTTGCCATTGTGGAATCAGTTGCATCGAAAATAGATGCAAGCTTTGACTCGTAGAAACAACGAGACAGGAACTTATCGATCTGACGGAATTTCCGACCATACTGTGGTATGTCGTGGTTTATGACAAGCACGTCTCATCACTATCGTGTCGGTAGCTGAATGCTGGGAAGGAATGGGCAAACGGATGCCGAATCGGCAAGTCGAAAGTACCTTCATCTGCACAGACTGTGCACAAGTCGTTCATGTCAGGCAGCAAGCGAGAGGAATAACCTGTCCTGGTGAAGTTGATCTCTCATCTAAGTGAAGCCGTCGAGGTGGAGCTGAAGAGTCATCCTCGACACGTTGCCCACCACACGAAAGACAACGTAAGGTTCCAGCAAACGCGGAGCTTGCACGTGTTCCGTGGCAAGTCTGTTACGCAGTGGGAAGAACGCCAGATGATGCGTTTCGGGGGGGAAATATGGTGTTGTTGCGAGATTGGTGGGCGATGAGTTGGTGGGTTGTTGGAGACGAAGTTGTTTGTGCGAAACTTGTCAGCGATGGAAACCGGGGTGAGAAGCGTGATTGGCCCAATCTTAACCAGGCTGATCTGTTTCAAAGTAAGTAAGTCCTTTGTTAATTATAGCACGGCATTTACTGCTCAGGCTGTTATTTTGGTCATGTTATCGCTAAAATCTGAATTTCGAAGCCTCAATACAACTGGGAATTGAACAATCGATCAGGAACGAAGTCACAGTAATGATGCAAGGTACGCCAATGTTTAACAATTTTTTTCAATGTGTATTCCGAATATTTAATTCAACGACAGAGAACTGATAACCTTGCCCCAACAATACTCCCGACTCCTCATCCAGTACATGATCTATTCAATATCGATCATCTTCACTTCAACGTAGTCCTTGTCGAGTTTTGGCACCTCGACTCTCAATATTCCATCCTCAAGTTTCGCTGTGATTTCATCAACAACAACGTTCGCTGGGTTGGCTAGACTGCCCAGCCTAATCTTTCGCTCGAAAGCACCGACTTTTCGCTCATCCATGGCCAAGGTCTGCAGGAAGTCCTCATCGCCTGGTCGGTGTACAACGCCAGCAACGGTCAACTCGCTCTTCTCTGAGTCCCAAGAAACCCCAACGTCTTCCTTCTTAGCTCCTGGGAGGGACAGGTGAATGACAAAGGATGACTCGGTGTCGAAGACATCAGCCTCGGGCTTGAAGTTCTCGTCTTCAGGCTCCCGAGGCTCGTTGTTGAAGAAATCGCCAAAGCCTCCAAAGCCTCCAAATCCACGTCCGCCAAATGGGAACCCATTACGAGTCCACGGTGGTCCACGATGACCTCCAGGTCCTCCGCGACCTCCAAATCCGTGACCTCCGCGCTTTCCTCCGCAAGGTCCATGCCCGTGTCCATGGCCGTGTTTTCCTTTTGGGCCACATCTGCCGCGGCGTCCTTCAGGCGAGCTCTCTCTTGGTGTTTCTGACGAGTATTCTCCCTTCTCGGTGGCTGGAGAGCCGACCTTCTCATCATATGGAGGAGCGGCAGTCTCGTCATCAGAGGGACCTTCTGGTGGTGGTGGTGGTGGTGGTCCACCTCGTCCGTGGTGGCCATGTCGTCCGTGATGAGGAGGGCCGCCACGATGAGGGCCGCCATGATGAGGAGGGCCGCCATGATGAGGAGGTCCGCTATGATGAGGAGGGCCGCCATGATGAGGAGGGCCGCCACGATGAGGAGGGCCACCATGATGAGGAGGACCTTCATGGTGAGGTGGAGGACGGAATGGAAAACCACGGCCCCATGGACCCCATCCGTAGCTCTGTTCTTCGGCGTCTTCGTCGGTGTTGGTGGTGTTGTTCATTGGGTTCGGTAAGCCTTGTTGCTCAAGGCTGGCGATGAAATCCCAAAAGGGAGCTGATTGATTGATGTAGCGTATTGAAGACATGGTTCTTGTTATGAATGTGATGGCGTGGAGAGAGGAAGATCTGATGAGAGAAGAAAGTGAATTGCACAGAGAAGTGGTAGATTATATATCTTGCAGCAAAACAGGCAGGTTTGCGTACGCAATATCGCCCCCTGGCGCACGCACAGCATGATAACACAGCTAGCTACTTAGCAACCCATGGCAGACAAATCAAATTGATAGGACTTGACAATTTGAGAAACAATAGGCCACGCGTTTTTAAACAAAACTCCAAGGCATCAGGATTGTCTGGGCTGTGATTCGCCATGAAGACGGATGCACGCAATGGATTCGAGGCCTTGTATATCAGGGTGCAGGTCGGCGGGCTGGTCATGGGTGTGGCGAAGACACGGAAAATCCGAAAGGCCGAGAGCGTGGCGAGTGGCGTCGGTGGCGAGTGGCGTCTGTGGCGAGTACACGTCACGGGTTTAGTTCTAGTGGTGTCACTCTGCTTTGAGCTTGCAGATCTCCTGGAACGCATTTTTCATGATGAATGTGAAAAAGGATGTCCAACAATCTGCGAGGCAAAGCGCTCGAATAACTCCAAGGTCACGAGACTATGACTAATACAAGCTAGTCTGCACTGAGATGGTCTCCATTCGGAATCTCCTCCACCGAACTTACACGGAAATGTACGCTTCTGCCTCCCTCCTGAGGTCTGATCATGACTTGTTCAGGGAAGACAGCACAAGACCACGCTCGTATGCATTGCACTGTTCCTGAAGCGGCCAAACATGACCGGTACCGCCAGCTTCCCCGCGTCGCCCGCAAGAGCTATGATGAGGGAATGCGGAGTCAGTATGGATAGAGCGAGAAAGCTCTGCTGTTGCACCTCATCTTCCTTCGTGTGGTGCTTGTTTACCTGGGTCAGTGAGGGCTATAAGTGTCTGCTCTTCTAGTTCAATCCAGGTGCAACAACATTCACGCCCTTTCTTACAACAATGACTCGATTAAGACTACTACTCCACAGCTTTGCTGCTATTGCATATTGCCAAAATAGAACTACACCACCTATAGTTCAAGGGCCCACAGCTACGACGAACACCACCTCCTTCACGACGGGCGTCAATCTATCAGTAGATGGTAATATCGGATCGCGGCACTTTTCGGGATCCAAGTTCTTACTTTTCCACCCGCAGATCTATGGAACCTCTACGTCGGACCAGTACAGAGAATTCAATCTATGAACACCACTGTTGAAGCAACACCAGTACCGACAGCCGATCTGATACCGCCGCCTCCTCTGTACTATGCACCATTTCCAACTGGGCAGCAAAATGTCGAGCCTGCAAGTAACAAGAGCTTGAAGTTTCCTAGAGACTTCTGGTGGGGAGTTTCCAGTGCTGCTTATCAGGTCGAGGGTGCGGTTAAAGATGAAGGACGAGGTAAGTGATGGGCTATCTTCATAAGGAGAAACAAGTTGATTGTTACAAGGACCAAGTATTTGGGACGTCTTCCTTCACAGAGTTGCTGGTTATTCTGTCGCAAATCAGACGGGAGACATCGCCAACAACCAATACTATCTCTATAAGCAAGGTATGTGAACCAAGAGATCTTCAGTTCGTCTCTCTGATAGCAAATAGACATTGCTCGCATTGCGGCTCTTGGCGTCCCAGCTTACTCTTTTTCGATCAGCTGGTCAAGAATAATGCCCTTCGGCCAGGGACCTATCAACGAGCAGGCACTTGCTCACTATCAGGATGTCATTGACACGTGCATTGAATTTGGCGTCGAGCCCATTGTTACTCTTTATCACTGGGATTTGCCTCTTCATCTTCAGAACCTTTACGGCGGCTGGCTCAGCGAGGACATTATCCCGGATTTCGCTGAATATGCACGAGTTGTATTTACTCGCTATGGCAGCAAGGTTAACAAATGGGTTACAATGAACGAACCACTTGTCTTTTGCAGCACTTATCCGCAGCCTGATGGCTATTTCAAACACACCACGATTCCAAAGTACCAACAACCATTTTACTGCGGTCAGAATTTCCTCCTTGCACATGCTAAAGCTTACCGCATTGGAAAGACGATCCTGCCTTCGAATGCGTCCATCAGCTTCAAAACCAATGGGGGATACAAGATTCCTCTGACCAGGTCCTCGGCAGATGCTGCGGCTGTTCAGCGAGCCTGGGACTTCAACGAAGGCTGGTTTGCCGAACCCACATTCCTGACGGGAGACTACCCGGCCTCCGTGAAAGAGTTTACCTCCACCTTCTTACGACCATTCACAACGGAAGAGAAATCTGCATTGAACGGGTCCTGCGACATCTTCATGCATGATGCATACACCTCGTCTTTTTACGCAGCGCCTACAGGTGGCATCGAAGCCTGTACCAAGAACTCCAGCAATCCACTCTTCCCTTCCTGCGTCAATTCCACCAATACCTACGCTGACGCCTCCGGGGGTTGGAACATTGGCTATGCTGCAGATGTGGGCGCACCTTGGCTCCACAAAGCGACAGATTGGGTCCCCGCATTCCTCCACTACATGCAAGACACATGGAAGCCAGCTGGAGGCATCGCGGTTTCCGAATTTGGGTTTGCCGAACCATTTGAGCAACTCAAGACGCTGCTTCCAGACATCCGAACGGATCTCGCTCGCACTGCCTATTATCGGGATTACATGCAGGCAATCCTGCTTGCGATGGATCAGGGTGTCAAGGTTGTGGGCACGCTGGCCTGGAGTATCATTGATAATTTGGAGTGGAGTCAGGGGTATACTACTAAGTTTGGAATGCAGTACTGTAATTTTACGACGCAGGAGAGGCATTTCAAGGCGAGTTTTTTTGAGTATGTTGCTGCTTTTGAGCAGTGAAGATGAGAGTCCTGGCTGGATAGGAGTAGCTTTTTATATTAATGTAATGCAAATTCGACAATCATGGAGCCTCGAACATTGCTTCTTCCCCCGCGATCTCGGTCACAACGGCCGAGCCACGTGTATCTTCGGGTAGATCAGTTGAGATCGCGAGTGATTTAAGGTTTTGAGGTGGGCGATGCTCATCGTCTTACCTCCTATACAACAAAGTCGCAGCATTCGGATTCTTACCACACTCATTTCGCCACATGTGATATCGAACAGTTTCACGCAGTCTTCTTCAACACCGCGAAAAGCATCCACTATCAATATCAACACCAAGGCTCAAGTCTATCCCAGATCTCGGATAAATCACCCGTCCGAGTCTTTGCTTTTCTAGAAGTACGTGCTTGTCTCCACCCAGCGCTCGCGTGTGGATCCGAGATCCCATGTGCAAATTCTCCATCGTCTCGTGCCCCGATTCAACACCCGTCAACCTCGAGGTTGCAAGCGAGGCGAGGATGTCCACGTCCATGTAGTAGAACTATCGTATGCCGGCGTCCAAGCCGAGAAAACGTTCGAGCCCAGGCCCATACCGCAGTTCGGACAGGTGGACAGGCAACGGCGTGATTTAACGGTGTTTTGACGTTTTCGTCCCTTGCGAGCTGGGTTTTTTCTTTCGCTCCGCTTGGCTCTTCGCTTCGATTTTCGGGGATCATCATGCCGAATGCTTGGGTCGCGGGGAAAGACTACTCGTATTCGTCGATCCTGCGAAGCTTGGAGGGTTTTTGGTTGGAGGTTGATGCGGGATGATTGCAGTGGCGATCCGGGGGATCGGATTGGATCGACCCCTCGATTGATGACAGTCATTCACGCGACGGCGACGGCGACGACGACGACGACGACGATGGGCAAGCAATTCATGCTGAGGGGAAGTCTTGTTGGTGAACTCCTTTGGAACAACAACGAATACTGTCTTGCTATTTTCGGCGTGTCTGATAACCCATCACCATATCTTCCCTGGCCTCATGCGGACGACGGCAATTGGAGCATACAACGATGACCTCCTCATCTCCAACTGCAAAACATACGCTCGAATACGGCGGCATCGATGCCAAATCTAACCCCACAGCCTCCATGAAAGATGATCACCTCGAACACGCGCCCATATCAAATCCCGCAATGGAACCGCCCCAGTTAGTCAAGAACATGTCTCACGAGGAACGACTACACGCGGAAAAACTGCTCGTCCGAAAGATCGATTCGAGATTGCTTCCAGCGGCGATTGTCATGTATATCATGAATTATTTGGATCGGAATAATATTGCTGCGGCGAGGATTGCGGGACCGAATGGGAAAGGGTTGCAGGATGAGTTGGGGTTGACGAGTACGCAGTATCAGGTGAGTAGGATGGGGGTTCTCTTCGTGGCAGAGACGTCTAGTCGAATCGTGTCCGCTTCTACCCTCGACCACCGAGTAATGTATGGGCAAGGCGATCTTTCGATTCTAGAAGGATATACCATAGAGTTGTGACGATTTGAGATGAGAATATTGCCGGATTTTTGATATCAATGGTGATCTGGAAGTGTTTTTATGAAGAGGATGATTTTGTCGGACTTGGATCGACTAAGGGACCGCAATGGCATCAAGCTGACTTTGCAAGACCGCAATCAGTATTCTGTTCGTTGGATACCTGATTATGCAAGGTAAGGAGATATTCGGACACAGGAAATAGCACCCACTGACGGATTGAAAGTTCCCTCCAATCTCATCCTGAATAAATTGGGCAAGCCCGCCATTTATCTTCCCACCGTTATGATCGTTTGGTAAGATCCTCGCATTGGTTCTTGTTACTCCTGTTGATCTTTACAGGGGAGTCACGTCTGCGGCAACAGGAGCTGTACACAATTATAGCGGCCTCATTGCCTGTCGTTTCTTCTTGGGTTTCGTGGAAGCCGCTTACTTTGTAAGTTCCTGGCTTGATCAATAACCTATACTCATCTGACATATCTAGCCTGGTCTTCTATTCTTCCTTTCGTCATGGTATACCCGCAGAGAACTTGGCCTGCGCACCGCATTGCTGTACTCTGGATCCCTGATCTCAGGAGCCTTCTCAGGTCTCATCACAGCGGGAATCACAAGTGGCTTGACGGAGGCACGTGGCTTACGCGCTTGGTGAGAATAGTTCATACGATAGCCTGATCACAAGCTGAAATCCATAAGGCGCTGGATGTTCATCATCGAAGGCTCAGTGACTGTCGTCATTGCATTTGCGGCCTTTTTCGTCCTCCCGAATTTTCCTCGCACGACTACCTGGCTCACAGATGAAGAACGACAACTCGCTGTTTGGCGCTTAGAGGAAGATATTGGCCAGGATGATTGGGTGTCGTCTTCTGATCAAAGCTTTTGGCATGGCTTTAAATTGGCGATCCAAGATATCAAAATGTGGATCTTGATGGTTATTTTGACTGGTATTGTGTCAGCCGGATCCGTCACCAATTTCTTTCCCACTGTGGTTCAGACGCTGTAAGTCTCTTGCTTGTTGGAAACCACATGTCCTCGAATACTGACAGCGGCAAAGCGGTTTCGGAACCATTGAGACCCTTCTTTTGACCGCACCTCCTTACGTCCTCGCGGTCATCACAGCCCTCGTCAACGCGTGGCATGCGGATCGTACTGGCGAAAGATATTGGCACATCACATGTCCCCTATACGTTGCTATCGCAGCATTCATTCTAGCCGCCGCAACCACTTCTACGGCACCTAGATATGTAGCAATGATGCTCATGGTTCCTGGAGTTTACACCGGTTATGTGGTGGCCCTGGGATGGATTAGTAACTGCATACCTAGACCACCAGCGAAGAGAGCCGCAGCTCTGGCTGCGATCAACGCTGTTAGCAACTGCTCAAGCATCTATGCCAGCTATATGTACCCACAAAGTGCAGGACCAAGATATCGTGAGTATTGGGGAGATGAAAATCGACGCTCTCGAAGCTGACAATTCGAATAGTGGTGGCTTTTTCGGTGGACTGTGCCACTGCTGCATTAGCAATTATCGCAGCGACATTTCTGCGCCTACTCCTTGTTCGCTTGAATAAAAAGCTGGATAATAATGAATATGTTGAAAGTGCCATAAATTCTGATGCCACGATACCAGGTGAGGTTGCTGAAAAGGGCTTTAGATTCTTGATATAAAAACGAAGATGGTATACGCATTCCCAAACAATCTACAAATCCATGACTCAAACTACCAAAAGAGACTTCGTGTTCCGAGATGTATCTCCCATACATGCAAGCTAGATATCGGCGGCCGTTTCATCCGAATCCAGGCATGGAAAGGAGTGAGCCTGTTCCCAGAGTTTCCACGCAAACCAGAAATCCAAGTCTATGTCGTAACCTGTTCGGTCCGACTCTCACACGTATCCCTCACTACGGAATAACAAACCCACATAAAGATTCCTCATCTAGATAGATCCTCTCCCCATCGCTCTGCCCAAAATCCACATAAACGCCGATCCCAGTTCTATCAATCCGCATACCCCGCTCCCTGACTCCCCGCTTAGGATAGTTGCAGGCCCTGCGCCTCTAGCCATTTCTTGACTTCGCTCTTGGCAACATTCGTCGAGCCTTCGCTGTCGTGAATCGATTTCTTGGTGTTGTGGTAGCTGTAGAAGTAATACATGATTTCTTCGATTGACGGCGCTCTCGAGTAGTGTGTCGTCAGATCCGTGTGTGATTTTTGGATGAAGCTGAGTTCTTCGGTTGTGAAGGCGGTGTAAGCTGTCGTCATCCTTCTTTGCTAAATGGCAATCAGCTTGGTGATTTGTTGCATGGCATCAGTGGGAGGGAAGTTACTTTTGCAGGGCTTTTGACGCCCTTTTGGTCCCAGTATCCTTGGAAAAGTGCCATTTCGAAAATCGGTTTGGAGATGGGGAAGATTTGGATTTGCTGAGGGGAGATGAGGGAGGCTGTTTGTGCCTTATTTTTTTTGCTGGATACGGGTTTGCTTTTCAATCACAGAAGTCGCCGATTGTCTTTATACCACATCCGCGGATCTAGCATCAGATACATATAGACGTGCTCGGGGTCGATTGGCCTCCCAAGAATATATCTACGTGCCAAGACAGGGTTGTGGAAGCATCGGAAGGGAGAATTGGAGACACCAAAGGGAGGAGACGTTCGCTTGGGACACGAGCAAAAGAGCGATGTGGGTTTTAGAAGCCCTCGTGTTTTCATAGGCAGATTGCGGAACCTCGTGCTTTTCGTTGGTGTTGAATAAGCATCTCTTCCTGTTCCGGGATCGTTTGGAGTTGGGGAATTGCCTATTTGAGTAATCCGTACAAGGAATTGTCGGAATCCCTCCCCTGCTTTTACCAAGCGAGAGGACCCTGCTCATCCGTAAAGCTAATAATGAAGCTGTACTCCGTAAAAGCATAAGACCCCGTCCAGAACTCTTGTTAGGACGAGAATTGCAGTCCCTTGGCTTCCCTGTGGAGTTGCTCCGAAAGTACAATTCTACACCTCCACATACCAACACTTGGATTAGGCGCCCCGGGGTTCCGAGACTCCCGTTCTCCGCGACCTGACAAGTTTTCGCGAAAAGCGCTTGCACTGAGTCGATTATTGACAGGTCTCTTTCCACCACGACGGCTCGCCATCAGACAGACGAGTATGCAAGGTATCCCGATCCGACGATATCAACTGACTATGACATCCGAACAATCCGAGCAACGTTGGCTCCACGAACATAATGAACACACGCAAAAGAAGGTTGTTACCGGAGTGACTCGAAATCTTCAAGCTGCAACGTATATCCGTCGTTAGTCCGCACCGCCATGGGATCACGATATCACCAAACCGGATTCCGAGATGCAGAGGAGAATTTCTTGGCATCAGATATCAATGCCATCTACTCTCCACACCGCGATGGATATCGCACTCAACATCTAAGCCGAGACGATCCCCAGAGACGATGCACGCGCAAAAATAATCATCCATGGCAGAGTCCGGTCCAGAAATATACATGTAGGTAGTTAAGGAAGCCTCAACATCACCCACCGAGATCCAAAGTGTTGCAACGGGAAGTCACAGCCTCCGCCTCCTCCAACAAATCCTTGGCCTCCGCCTCCCCCACCAACAACATCATCGCTTTGTCTTCTTTTGGCTCGGTTGTTGCGCAATTCCTCCCCACGACCGGCTGTCTGTGTTCGTGGAATACCGCTTTAGGCAATCGTAAGCGCTTGTTGAAAAGGTACCTTCCTCAACCTCATGATCAATATCGTTCTTTAACTTTGTGACTCGTGTCCCGATGCCGCTGAATGCCTGTCACAAGACGCGCATAGATGGAGGACCTGTGTATCGGCAGTCTCTGCCAGCCTATTAGCCTTCTGAGCTGCCGGGCAGATTGTTGGCTGCGCGGGCGAGGGGGCAGGGTGAGTAGGTATCAGTGTAGAACAGGCATTGGCAGTGTTTGTATAATAATACCTTCCGCATGCACATAATTGCGGACGGATTCCAGCAATCTATTTCGAGAATACGACGATTGGATTATCTGGGGGTTGGGGAAACCGACCTTTTCTGCTTTTTCCTTCGTTCTTCAGATATTTATGGAGGGCGCAGGGGCGAGCGACGAAGTCGCTCGTTTTCTGGGTTGATACGATGGTTTCTTGGAGAGCGGGGAGGGCTTTGCTTTCGAGAATTGCCAACGATGCCGTTCTTTCATGGAATAGTATTATCTTTGTTAGCAAGATCGTGACTTGAACAATCCGGATTCGCAAATACACAATCCGGTCCCATCAGAGATACATACAAGCCTCTGCCGCGCATCGCTGAACTGTCGGATGTCACACTGTCGGCTGTCACACTGTCGGCTGTCACACTGTCGGCTGTCACACTGTCGGCTGTCACACTGTCGGCTGTCGACGATCGTACTCAGTGCCGAACCGACTGCGACGCCGACGCCGACGTTCCGGGCCCCAGTAAATCGGGCCTTCCAATCGGTTTCCCGAATCGGGATTAGAGGAGGGCGTCGAGTGCCACGTGGACGAGGCTAGCTTCGAGGCTGAATCCTTGGGCATTCAGGTTTGCTGCCTGTCAATCCGGCGACCAAAGCCGCGGAAGTGTTCCTGTTGATGACCAAGCTTCCGTTTACCACATTAAGCAACCGTTTCTTGAAGTCGAAGGCGGGGTTTCTTTTTTGGTCAAGAGTATATCGGTACATAACGTGCTACTGCTATTTTCAAGCCATCCATTCAGTTCCGCGCGATGCTAGACACTTTAGATGCAAGAGTTTTGTCCTTGTTTTTTTCCGAAAGAAATGTGTATTGGTGCTATTGATAAAGATCCCCGTGCTCTTACGGCACGCTCGGGTTTTCCCTTAACCTTGTTGGTCGCTGGCTATTCGCATTCACAACTCAATCTATTTTTCTACCAAATCTATCTGCTCCTGGGACATAAGTTTGCTGCAAAAATTAGAGTGATTTGCCAGATGCAGTAGACAGGTAGCGGCTTACTAGTCTTAGGCTATTCTAGTCCTTTTCCCTGAGTTACGACAACGGTACTGCGTAACACGTGCGATGAACAGATTTCGTTACCATGGTATAGACATACTTTAACATTGACGATGTATGTATACTATTATAGATTTATTTCCGAGTCTGGTGATCGTTACCTAGGCTTAAATTCCAGGCTGACTATAAGGCTAAGTATCGACCTACTAATTCCTACGATGACTTTTATTAGTATCATCTAAGTAGAAAACTTCCAGTTTTATACACCAGAAATAACATACGACGAAAACCCAAAAATCATAAAAAAATAGATAATACAAAAATACAAACTTCTATAAAAAAAAGCCTCCCCGCCCCAACGCCCTTACAACCCCAAATCGGTATACATAAGTAAATAAAATATTAGAAACCCCCCTATCTCAGCCTCCCATCAAAAATAGAACGGCGGAGTACTAGATATATAACCCTCTACCTCCAAAAAACTCTACCTCCCTATAATAATACTCCTAGTCCCATCGCTACTCCTCGGTTGTATTATCTACCTGAAAATAACAAATATAGTATGAATCAAGCAGATCTGAAACCCACGACTAAATATACCAACTTATTCGAATTCGGCTACGAAATATCTATAATACCAATCTATGGACTAGGATTATACTGTCCACCACAAAATCAGCTTCAAAACTTAATATATATTCTCAATCCTCCGCTTCAAAAATAGGTATATACCGCCGTCAACACAGCTTCAAGCTACTTAGAGAAGAATTTCTAAACAAGTGGATTGCCATTGAATACGATCGCCAGGATATATAGAATAGTAGCGCCGGAAACGACCTCGATTCCATTACTAGAAAGTATCAGCGCCGCTATCCTGAGATGATTGAAGCGTAGGAAGAGAAGTTGGGATCGATGATTCAAGGATTGGTAAAGAAGAAAAAGGTAGTCGAAGATGAGGAAGGTCAGGCAAGGATTATTATTGTCTGGGGTCTAGCGAAGAAGTGGGCTCGATTTGCGTATCCTACTATTTGTTGATAGGTGGAAATCTTGCAATGCGGTGATGTTTTTGGGTTGGAACTTAGTTCGTGATGATAGCCTTGGATCTTTGCTATTGACGAAGGGAGCTTGATATATCGCACGCCAATGTAATAGGGGCATCTGTGGACTTACATGTCGTTGTCTAAGGTGAGACCGCGTCGTGAGGGCTTATATGTCTTTGATACTTTACGGAGATTAGCTACTACGACCAGTGAGTGTGATTCGTTTACATACCTATAAGTATATGGTCAGAAGCCCCATAATCCCCTTCAAATCCACCATCTTCAATGAAAGAGACCGAGCGAAGCAGCGCAAGGAAACTAATTCCCTAAATTTCTATATTAAAAGACCACACAACAATCCAAATCCAAACCAACCTCACTCAACTTCCTCATCCCCAGCCCAATTCTCCTGCCCCCTCCCCTCCCCACTAACCCCATCACCAAAAGCCCCCAACTTCTCACATTCCTCCCTATACCTTTCAATCTGCTGCTCCCTAATCCCCTGCCCACCTCAACATCAGGGAACCTCCTCAACCACTCCTCAACCACAAAATCAAACTCCACCGCCCGCCCAGACGTCACATCCACCAATTTCTGACGCCAAATCTCGTTCATGATCCATGTTCTCTGGAACCTCTCTTGTGTGAGACTTGCCTTTAGCATTTTAAGTAGGGATTGATAAGTTGCCTTTGTGTTGTCGTTGATGCCTTGTTCGAATAGGAGGTCGATTTCGGGCGTTGAGGGGAGGGGGCGACGTACCATATGCGTTCGTTTTGGGCTGGGCCTTCGGCTCGTTGGCGGTCTAGTAGACTTCTAAAGCCTCGTTCCAGAGGTCGTCTCCTCCATCTTATTCTGCAAAGCCTTGCAGTCCAAGTCCCCGTCTCCCAAATCCTGATCTTCCAAAGCCCAACCCTCCAAAGTCTGGCTCTCCAAAGCCCTGTAGTCCTCGTCCTCGACGTCCAAATACTCGTCGTCCAAATAGTCGTCGTGCAAGTCCTGATCTCCCAAATCCAAAGCCCCAAGTCTCGCTCTCCAAACCCCCCATCTTCAAAACCTTACTCTCAAAGTCTTCATCTTCAAAATCTCCTCCAAAACCAACATCATCAAAGCCCCCTCTTCCAACCCACACTGAACCCCATAGTCTTGCCCTCCCAACCCCCCTCGCCCCAAATCCAGCTCCAAAGCCAAATCCCCCAACCCCCATCCACCATAACCCCGTCCCCGCCTGCCGAAACCTGCACCACCAGCACCAGGAAACCCGTAGCCATTTCGACCTTGCATATTCGAAGATGAACAGATGAAGAAATCCGTTTCGTAGTGATCGGTAGATCGATATTATTTCAACCACGGAAGAGAAGCGATACAACCTTCATACCAGCTACCCACTAGAGACAACATCGCATAGTTACAGAGCAAGACCGCACGTGCCTTGTTGATAGATAATAAAGAAATCACACTGCGCTCCTCGTCCCTCCTATTTTCGACACACCTGTTTGTTATTAGCACATGATACAGGATACGTTTATGATGAATTTGGTATACTCTACTCTGTCCTTTTCATCGTCGCTTTCTCGCGTTCTTTTTCTGTCGTCAGTACCCTCCAAGCTCTTCTTCCGAGTTTTTTACCTCAAATCCACAACTTGTCCAGATGAGCACTGTAAATCCATAAGAGAAGTTCGTCATACTTCTCACGAAAGAATGTTAGATAAGCATTACAATATCATACTATTCATGAAGCAATAAGTGTACAAGAATTCCGAGAAGATCCTCACCCAAAGCATCAACACGAAATCCCCGCCACCACCACCACTACCGACAAAGCAACTATGTTCTACCTCCTGCGAAAACTTCTGCCCAATGTTTTTTCAACCTCCCACAAATGTCCTCCCTATCCTCCCAGTCATAAATCACATTTTCCAATTCACAGCCACTTGTCACCATCTCGGCCCAAACTTTTTTCTCCGCATCGATTCCGAACGACTTCTCCTGGTCCTCGAGGGAGCCCCAAAGTCTCAATGCCTCGCCGGTGTTCTTATCATTGAGATCTCCTTCGTCGACGAGATGCCCGGCGTTCATTTTCGGCGTGTTTGCGTGTATGAAGACCGGGCGAATAGAAGGGTCGTCGTGACCAAGTACTTCGGCGACTTGCCGTTTTCTTCTTTTCCTTCTTTTTTCATCGGAGGTGGAGAGGAGAGGAGCGTGAACGGCCGCTTTCGTAGCTTCAGCCATTTCATAAGTTGTTGTTGGAACTGAAGCGGAAGCCGATATTGGAGAAGAAGATGGAGTCGCTTTCTTGCCATACTTCCTATAGTCATCCGTAGGATCAAATTGCACTAGACCACTTCCCCTGAACTGTCCACCATCCACTCTGCTAAGACTCTTGGCCGGTGTAATGACGCGGTAGTATGGGACTCCAAGAACAATTGCTGCGGTCTCGAAGGTGTTTTTGTCGCCTTGGCCCATTCCGCCTTGACTTAGTAATGGATAGTAGTAATCCGGTCCCCAGACGTTGTAATATGTCGCCAACAACAGCGTTCTTAAATGCCTTCTCTTATCGATCAGTATTTGTCCTGTTTCGCTCGAGGTTCGGGGAAGGTTTGTAGGAAAGTCTCCGCCCATTCCTGCTATGGTGTAGAATATGGGAGACTCGGTCCCAAGCCAGAAATCCGGCCATCCTATGAATCCAGTATGGGTGTATGGGGGACGGGAGAAGAGTTCAGATTGTGGGTCCACCAACGGGATGCTGTCAGAATCGAGGTAGAGGATTTGCTCGAATGAGGAGAGGAGGAGCGCCAACGCCTTGAGTTGAAAATGCGTTATCGAAGGGAGGTCTGGGACGCGCTGTTCTTGTAGGTCAGGAAGAACGTAATCGGTAATGACGATGCAACGGGCGTTGAGAGCGGGATAGACTTCTTCGCAGATCTTGGATTCGTATTCAGACCAGTCTGCCAGAAAGACTTCGACAGGTAACGCAGAGCCGGTTTGACGTAGCATCCGTATTCCCACAATCGATGGGCCAAAGAATTCTCCTCCCGCCACTGTGACAATTCCAGTTCCTGAATATAGCTTCTTCACCTCCTCTTCGACGTGGAAATCCTCCAAGGAGCCGCGGATCTGGGCGTGAGAACCCTTCAGCGAGTTCACATCGTGATCTGAGATGTCGATGTGATTAACTGGTTTACCCCGTGTCGCATACGGAACAAATTGCTTCGCAGGTACGTTCGCCGCGGTCCAGGTAACTTCCACCGGTCCAATCCTGGGCTTCGCAGCTACAAAATGGGATGCCCATGTCCTCCAGAAGTCGAGTAGCACCGGGGAGGCGGTGGTGTTGTGGGGAGGAATCGGCCTCGCTTCTTTCGGGGGAGTCTGTGAGGCCTGAGGAGGTGGAGGAGGCTTGGTCGTCAGGCTTTGAGGCTCTTTTTCATCATTTCCCGGTATGGTCGGCCATGTGAAGTGGGTGGGATAGCTGAGATAGAGATAGGTTGCTATTGCGAGGATCAGGCTTGTTAGGACGAGTCTTGGGACTGTGAAGCGCATGGTTTGGGCGTGTGGTGTTTCACACACTCAGCCATTACTGGGCATGTTGATGAGAATGAAAAGGATTGCCACTGCTAGCATCGGTTACTGTGTTCTTCGCCTATACAAGTACCTAGTAAGGGGGGATTGCTGTGTTCTTCGCCCTATACAAGTACCTAGTAAGGGGGGGTTGCTGTCCGGGTGTTCTTCGCCCTATACAAGTATCTAGTAAGGGGGGATTGCAACCTAAGCTGCTTCTTCGCCTTATACAAGTACCTAGTAACTAGTAAGGGGGGGGTTTGGCTTCCTCAGTACCAACACCAAGCATGTGTCTATACTGAGGTCTATACTGAGGTCCTTCGTGACCACCAGGCGAGTCCTCGGATATCCGATAGAGGAGTTCCGCTTGATCCCGTTCATTGGACCGGAGTACAGCGTTGGCGACGTCCTATCATCAATCTTATCGTATACTAATACTTTCATACCTCCATACTCCATATCCATACCTCCATACCTCCATACCTCCCTACTTCCACCACTCCACCACTTCTACAAATATTCCAATCATTCCCTGAGTTCTTACCCATCAAAATGGCTCCCTCAGCAGTCCCCGTCCCCGACTCGACTGAAATCGTAGTCAAACAGACCAAATCCAAAACACCAATGGAAATGATTATGCAAGGGGCACCTCTCCCCCCAATCCCTTCCTTTACGGATTTTGAACTCCATCGACACTGGATTTTGGAGCATATGGTGAGTCCTTGCCAACATCTCTATCAAAACCAAAATCTCGGCCGTGATCCACCATCACGGAAAAAAAAAGCATACCTAACCACCACTTTCAAAAAATACAGGCCGGCGCCTTCAGAGTATTCTCCCGCAAAGGTTACACCGAGGGAATGAGCGGTCACATCTCCGTCCGCGACCCCGAAAACCCCCACACCTTTTGGACAAACCCCCTCTCCCGCCACTTCGGCCTCCTAAAAGCCACAGACATGGTTCTCATAAACTATTCCGGCGAAGTAATCGGCGGTAACACAACCCGTCCCGCCAACGCCGCCGGATTCCTCATTCACGCTGCTGTCCATAAAGCGAGGCCCGATGTCCTCGCCGCGTGTCATACGCATTCGCCATATGGGAAGGCGTGGAGTGCATTTGCAAGGCCGTTGGAGATGCTCAATCAAGACGTCACCTATTTCTATGGAGAGGCGCAGGCCGTCTACCCCGAATTCGGCGGTGTAGTCTTCACAGAAGAAGAAGGGAAACGTCTCGCCGCCTCCCTAGGACCAAAAGGCAAAGGTCTAATCCTCCGAAACCACGGTCTCCTAACCGTCGGTACGACAGTCGATGAAGCCGCTTTTCTCTTCACAAATATGGAGCGGAGTTGCGAGATTCAACTCATGGTTGAGGCTGCTGCTGCGAACGGACTCGAAAAGGTCTACGTCGATGACGAAGCTGCAAAATATACTTTTGAAAATTCGTCCGAGGCCGAAGCGTTGTATTATGAGTTCCAACCTGATTTGGAGTATGAATTCGCCATGGATCCCGGTTTTGCGAATTTGGGTCAAAAGGGTAGGGAGACGATTGATCAGGATCGGCATTAGACATTCGGCACTGCTAGGGTAATCTAGATAGAAAGAAAATATATTCATGACACAAGCTGGAATCTTCGATGGGCGTCTTTTCTCTCCTTTACGAATTACTACATCAACAACAACGTAAAATGTAAGATACCAGAAACGGTCCACTTAATCTTCAGCCAAGGACGCGTCTAACGCGGAGAGAAAGCTGTTCTGCCAAACACAATTAACCGGAATCATGCGAGCTCCACCCAAAGTCTGAGAAACGCGTTGCATCTACATTATGTATTATCTCTCGGTTTCGTACTGTACAAGAGAACAGTGGTATTAAGTACACCCACCATGCCCAAAATAAAAAAAATGCTTTTTTGATATCCACTTCATCCATCCATCCATCCGACTACGAACCAGCCGGCGCACCACCACCCCCCTCCATAACAACAACATTAGCCCCCGTCATATTAAGCCCCCAATTCCCAGCTGCATTCCCCTCCAAAGGCATCCCCCCTTCGAACCTCCTACATACCTCCTTGTGATCCTCTGGAATCACTAAACCCATCCCTGCAAGCACATCCGGCGCTTCGATAATTGTGGCCTGCATACCTGCACTAACATGCCATTCAATATGACAATGCAACAGCCAAACACCTGGATTATCAGCTCTGAATCTCAGGGTCAGTGTTCCGCCGTTGGGATACACGTAAACGGTATCTCTGCGCATAGGTGATTTGGGTAGGATAGGAGTTGGGACGTGAACGACACCGGCGTTGTCGGGGAGGATAATGTTTGGTGGGGTCCGAGAACCATAGTAAGTGCGGTCGATGATTTGCATGCTGTGACCGTGGAGGTGCCATGGGTGTGGGACGGGGGTATCGTTTATGATAGTGATTTCGACGACTTGACCGTAGCGGACGATGTAGGGGCTTATTCCTCCGTAGACTTCTGGGTTCGTGTTGAATTCGTCGCCGATGGAGAGGGCGGTGAAGAGGGCGGGTACTTTTTGAGGAATGAAGGTTTTATCGTTGATGGTTGCCCTGTTGGTGGCATGTTCGTCAGTGCACGATTTCATGTTGTGAGTGATGCATGGGAGATAAACTTACCGTGGAACACCATGCGGCACTGACCTTGTGCGATTGACGTGGAGTCGGATGGGCAGATCGACAGGCTCGAGAGGTGGTTTGAAATGTTCCTCGAGTGGTGAGATGGTGATGTCGTTGATCGCTGGAAGCAATGAGACCCACTCTTTTACCGAACGAGGTTTGGGGGAATAGTCGGAGCCGTAGTGTAGAACGGCTTGCACGATTTTAGGGCCTTCGTAATTAGATTTGGTGGCTGGATTGAAACCAGCCAAGTCAATCATGGCCGACATATCAAAGTTTTTGCTGTCATCTTGGTCCATAGTGACAAGAACATCATAGCGTTGACCCGTTCCGACATGGATCGTTTGAGCTGTTGTTCTTTGTGTATAGATGCCGTCCATTGCTACAATAGTCATGTCGTGGTCTTCGATATTGAAGAAGAAGGCCGGAGAGGCGGCAATGTTCATGATGCGGAAAAGGTACGTCTTGCCGGCTATCAGAGTCAGCAGACAGCCTTCAGAGGAGGGGAGCTGTCCCCACCTTCCACCGTGTAGTTTGCACCTTGACCGTCATTGATCAGTATACTTCGAGGGACTGGCTCTGTACCGAAGGTATTACCCGCGGATTGGTATTTCGCTAGGAGTGGCCGTGCTTGTGCTTCATACACGTCAGAGAGTGTCAGAACAAACTCGTCCTCTATTTCATCCTCGTAAGGGGCGCGTGGGTCACGGATAATCATTGGTGCTCGCAGTCCGTCCGGGTGTTGACTGGAGTCGTGAGAGTCTAAGAAGGTTAGCGAGGCATCCATTTCAATGAGCATGGACTTGAGCTTACGGTACCAAAAGGATCCGGGATGATTTGCGGCGAACGAGTACGTGAAAGTTGAGCCAGGAGAAATCGGACATTGCGTAACAGCGCCTGCTCCGTCCATGATGCCACGGAGGCCGGATGTTTGATGGATTCCGTGCCAGTGAATTGCGGTGGTCGCATTGCCAAGATTGTTATGAACCACCACTGTGATTTCTTCGCCAACATCTGCCTCTATCGTTGGTGGCGGCCATTCTCCGTTAATCCCTATCACCGGACGAGTGATACCACCTGGTGCCGCATTAATCCAGTAGAGATCGAATTCGTAGTAAGCAGAGGAAACAACATTAAACAAAAGGCCGAAGGATAGGAGCAAAAAGGAGATCATGGTGATGTTGGTTGACGGTAATGGCGAGGCGACACGACCTGGCTTGAGCTGTGGAGATGAAGCCCACGGAGGAGGGCATACACAGCAAGATAGGCGTTGTATACAACCACGGTTCTCAAGACAATTGAGCGAGTTAATTGATTCAATCGCAACCGTTTTGGGTGGAGCTACTACCAGACTTTCTAGGGACGGCTCTGATGAAGATTTTCCTGTCGCTGGCGCGGCGCCGGCGCGGCTCACTATAATATCATTTTTGAAATTACCAGAAATAGAAGTGAAGATTAAAGCTTGCTCTTGCCAGAGAACTTGAAGATGTTCGCAAGAATATGAAGTCTTGGGGTAGCGCTACCATTAGAGAAAGTGTATGAATTATGCCGTCTTGGCACCATATGCATGGATTCTCGCTGTTTATCCCGCAGTTAGATTAAACTCATTTCATTGGATCTTTGCATATACTCAACTGGATTGAGCACTTGTAGATTCGAACGAATAGACTTGAATGCGTGAAGAGTAAGTATCTTACATCTTTTGAGATACCGAGTCAGTTGGCTGGCATACTTTCTGGGCGATATTATTTCGGCCTTGGTACAGAGCTAATCCCGCGGGTATTGGATAATCAGTAAAGCTCGTTGGAGCAGCGTTCAATAGTGTGCTCATCACCTACCTTCTCTGACAGTGGTGGCAAACTTGTTCTTGACATGGCCAGAGCATCATCGAGTTCGATCCAGGATCTATCACCTTCAAGAAAGCATCGATTCAGGCCATCTTATGGGCACCAGCTCGAAAGAGACTCGTTGAGAGGGCCAATATCTTGTGCAGCTGCCTCCATTGCACATCTCATAATCGATTTGGCCCAAGGTAGATTCATTCCCTAGCTCTTGAAATCTGGATAGCTACATGGCCAGATCAGCGGGTACTGACAAAAGGCGCGTGGCATTGGGGACAGTATCCGGCACCGTATTTTGGGGGATAGTTGAACCTGAATTGCGGTACGGATACTTGCAGAGAGGATCTGAAGTCAGTGGTGCAAATATTTGCAAGGTTCTACCACAAGCATGAGCTGTAGAGGATTAACCCTTAGAATTCCATGTTGTGCTCTTCGTCAAGGCAAGGAAGAAGATGTCAAGCGATTGGAAAGATGGGGGTGATTGAGCAGGTAGCACCCGGTCGGAATGACAGTGCGTGCCCAGAGTATCTTACCAAGCTGACAAGATGTTGAAAGTAACGACCAGATAGGGCGAGCGGTGTCATTGTTGCCTGCGATGGTAAGATATAAGGGTATTCCATGCTTCAGGTCTTATGGATACGAAAAAGGCCCTTTTGTATTTCGTGATGGTCGAAGGAGAGACTGACTATGGATTCCCTAGGCATCTTTAATCTCGCTTTAATTTATTCCAACCAGCTTTGTCTTGGACGAATTTGATTCTCTGCTTATATAATATAATACTAAGATCTCTATAGAACTAGCCAAAGTTTTCCTAGGTACTAGTCTTCCTTCGTTCTCAACGACGTGGCCTCCGGAGATGTAGCTTCTAGAGGCGGTAGTATCTAGGGAGATAGCCTCGTTGCCAACGAAGGCAATACTAGAAAATAAGATGGAATGCGAGCTGGAATATAAGGTCCCTTCGTTTCCAACGAAGGGAGTATTACAGACGTAGCTTCCGGAGGCGTGGCCCGCTACGCTTACGATACTACGGATACTACGCTGACTATAATATAACTACACTTTAGCTAAGGATTACATGAGTATCTCGCGCATAGTAAAATACGAGCTTCGCTACAAACGCTAATATAGTAGATATTTAAACGAGATTAAAGATGACGAGCGAAGTCAGTCCCAAAGGGAGGACCGGACTTCAACTCGCCGTGAGATTTGCCCACCCTGCAGAGATGAGTGGCGTTGCCAGTCGAACGCCACAGTTGAGACTTGGCAATTTCTGTTTCCCTTCCTGACCCTTACACCACCACCATACCAGGTACATGGCACTCCTGCCACCAGCTTCAATTTCATCCAAAACATACTCATTCACCACCTTTCGCATCTCTGCGGAACCGCACTCGGCATGGCCGGGGCCCCCGAGTCTACCACCTGGTCGACTTCGGTCAATGTCCATAATTTTCGGCGCAGCAAATCGAATTCTTGCCTGCGACTGAGACCGCCCGGGTAGCAGTCGGGCCTTGTACATTGTATAGCCACAGTACTAGCATATGAACGTTTAGAGACTCATCGATCATGGATATTCGCGCTGGATCAAGCATTGGACCTCAAAGCTACTCAGCATTGCAATTGGCTGCTTTTCTTTGAGCTGTCCCGCAGACCGATGGCATCTTTTAGTACGCTGCCTCATCTAGCCCTCATCCGGTTACTCCCTCTGACCGCTCGTGGCCGAGCATTGTGGTAACAAAACCAGGGACTTCTCCCTTCACCATCATTTTCTCATTTCATTCCTGCTTTCTATTTTCGGGTGGGCATCTGCGTCTCCAGCATCATTACGATAGCATTCACATTGATCGTTGCAGCATATACATTTCCATACAAACCAATATCCATCAGAAATATGGGAAGTTCTGCGCTCTCAACCAACACCCAAACCAACTGCTAATTATATCCAGACCCGATCATCTCCACGCATCTCATCCAGTTCTAGCAGCTCCTCCAGCTTCCAATTCGTTCACGAGAAGGTGGAAGATTACGAGGACACAGATAGGGAGTCCACTGTCTATACGCCCTCAGCAACTATTGTAAGCGAAAGCAGCTTGCCCATTAGGTTCAATGCCATGCAACTAGGCGATCAGCTTCGGATCGAGCTGCACCCTTTGTCTGAGAAGGACGGGATTTTGGTTTCTGTAACCCCGCCAAAGCAGCCAAAATCGAAAATCAATCATGTGCCTTGCGATATTGTCCTGGTCATCGACGTTTCGGGCTCTATGGGGTGTGATGCCCCAGTTCCTACCACGTCTCCATCCGAAAGGGAGGGCAATGGGCTGAGTGTGCTGGATCTCGTCAAGCACGCTGCACGCACAATTATCGAGACCTTGAATGAGAATGACCGCCTCGGCCTGGTCACGTTCTCGACCGATGCCAGAATTGTCCAAAAACTTCTTCCGATGACAACAAAGAACAAGAAGGTGGCTTGGGCACGGGTTGAAAAACTCCAAGTTGAAAGCATGACAAATTTGTGGCACGGCGTTCTCAAGGGCATCAAGTTGTTTGATGACAAGGAGAGGGAAAATACTGCAGCAGCAGTCATGATTCTGACGGACGGAATGCCAAATCATATGTGGGTATTGGTCGGTACCGACGACTCCGAACTGGCAAGTTGATTTGACTAGGTGCCCCGTCCAAGGCTATGTGCCAAAACTCAGACAGCATAGTCTTCCAGCATCTCTTCATACATTTGGATTTGGCTACTCCTTGAAGTCGGGGTTGTTGAAATCAATCGCGGAGATCGGTCTAGGCAACTATGCCTTTATTCCAGTAAGGACTTGAAATAACATTTAAAGTGGTGCAAAAGATTCTGCTACAGTCACTAATTCTTTTTAGGATGCAGGCATGATCGTATGTTAGAGCTTCGTCGAAAGGGCACAGATCGCTAACTTCTTAAGGGGACCGTCTTCGTCCATGCAATCGCCAATCTCCAGTCTACGTTTGCCACCTCAACAAGTTTGACCCTGACTGCAACTGGTAACATCACCTTGTCTGAGACAATGGGCCACTATGCAAAGTCAAAGGATCCAGAGACGGCTGATCATGGGCAGCAATCTCACAAGCAGCTGACGATACCTCTAGGAAACTTACAATATGGACAATCTCGAGACATCATTCTGAAATATTGCCCTTCCGAGAAGGAGACTGATTTGAGGGGATCAGTATTGGCGTCATTGGACTGCAGGACTCTCGACAGTTCAACGAACGATTTGTTCGTCGAGGCTGATATCGAAACTACCACGAGTTTACCCAAGGAGATAGTCCAGTACCATCGAACTCGAGCAGATATCTGCGCTTTTCTCAGCAGCATATTTCCGCTCAGCAGTGTGAGCGAGCACTATGTCATTTCAGGCACTGATATGAGATCGATCAAGCATGCAGAGCTTGAAGCACTTATCCACCTCACTGAATCAAACAAGCACACTGACGAGCTCAATGCTTCGCTACTTGAAGATATGTCAGGGCCAGATCCAAGTGGTCAGATCAAACTCGCGCTCTCCAGCGAGGAGTACTTCAACAAATGGGGCAAGCATTATCTCCTCTCACTTTTAGATGCGCATCAAAACCAGATATGCAACTCTTTCAAGGACCCAGGTCCTTTGATGTACGGAAGAAATAGCCCGCTCTTCATCAAATGTCGAGACACCTTGGACTTCGCGTTCGATAACCTACCACCGCCAAAGCCATCGAACATTACTCGAGATCGATACGGAAACGCGGTCATGACCACGGTTGATGTGCGCCAGTACAATCGGCGACAAAATCCTTGCTTTGCCGGCGAGTGCTCACTTGAATTGGCCGACGGGAGTGAGACCTCTATTGAGAATGTGACGGCGGGTATGGAAGTTTGGACACCACTTGGCCCTCGAGCAGCGGTCGCCGTAGTTGCCACGAAGGTAAAGTTATACGAGATGTGCAGGATTGGCGAGTTGGTCATCACAGATTGGCACCCTTTGTTCATCCATGGGGATTGGAGTTTCCCATATGACGTTGCCGTGGAGCGGGAACTGTATACTGGGACCATCTATTCCTTGCTTTTGGAACGCGATGAGGTTCCAGAAGCGCATGCAATCCAGATCGGTGGACATTTGGCTGTGACCCTCGGCCATGGCATGGCTGGCGCTTCAAGCAAAGACGATGCCAGAGCGCATCCATTCTTTGGGGATTATGAAAAGGTCAAAGGTAATCTCGAGATGCTGGCGAAGGACCGAAGAGGTACATATATCTCTGTTGGTGTAGTAAAGGATATGGAAACTGGATTGGTATGCGGCTTCATTCCTACAAGGCAAGAAGTCGAAATCCAGGACAAGCCTTACCCGATCATCGAGTCGAAGCGGGTATCAGCAGCGGCATAAAAAGAAGAGATTTCTACCTCGGTGATGCAAGTAAATATTCTATCGCCCAATAAAATACGAGATGTTATTGGACGCATGCACGTATGCCATCTGCACCGCCTTGACGATTCCACAACATCCACCATTCCAACGCAAGCAAAAACGATAACTAATATAAACAAGTCGCTCCCCTGCTGCAAGGCTGCAAAATCAGGAATTCTTGTGTGAGTTTGTCATTGTGCTTGCGCGTGGCATGTACTGTGCGACATGCAGATTCGTTTGTCGTCAGCACCGTTCGCATATGTTTTACTACCGGTGGCTGTTCTTTGCGCCGCGTATTTCTATTACACGAGATTCGGGAGGAGAGTTTGACGCCGGGAGGGTTTTTGGGGGATATAGGGGGGCTGTTTTTAGAAAGGGTTTGTGGGTATGTTTGGACCTTTTTCTCTTTTATTTGGGTTGGTGAGGGTGTGATTTTTCGATATCTTTTTTTTTCTTCGTCTGCGATTTTTCGGTTTGTCGGTTGGGACTCTCTTTGTTTGTTGTTAGGTGGAACTATCTTAGATTCTTCGGTCGTTGTCATTCTCGCTCGTCTGGTGAGCCTTACCTGCTTCCCTGTCCACATTCCGGGAGTATTCGTTTGCATTTGTTTCGGAAGTGCATTCTAGTCGTCCTCGTACTTATTGGGAGCATAAGTTTCAGATTCTCCTTCTTCGATTCACGATTTTCCTGACGAGAGGTATCAGCCTGATGACACCATTCCCAACATAACCATGACAACTTTCCTCACTGTTACCACACCCGACAAACCAGCAGCGGATACGTCGATGTCATCATACTCGCAATTGGTGTTGGTTCCTCGTCAAACAATATCTGACGCCTCGTCAGCACTGTCATCATCACAAGACCCAGTCTTCACAACATCAGGACTCCCTTCAGAATCTTCAGGCAAAGCAAAAACAACAACGGCGCCCATCCTGCGCACAATCGATGGCGTCGTCTATTTCCGAACGTCGATGCCGGCGCTTGATGTTGTGGGGATACCGGTTACGACGGTGAGGCAGGGCGATCCGGTGAGACCTATTGCTATTTGGAATGAGACGCAGGTAAGTCAACCCCTACATTTTCTTCAGTAGAAGCGGGAAGATATCTACTATTGGAGTAGTAGTTGAGTATTTAGGAGAAAGCGAGAAATCCGAAGAAAAGTATTTAGCGATAAGCAGAAAGGTGTAAGACAATTTGGTTCGAAAAGATCTTCTGCAAAAATAGAACCCACGAAAAGCCTATATCATTTTCTTTTCTTGTCTTTCTGTTTCTCGATTCCATAAACCCCACTAACGCAAACAAACCCAGGCACACGGCTACGAAGTCAGCGGAACAGTAGGTCAATGGGCCGCCCTAGGCGTCTTAGCAGGTTTCGGTCTCCTCTTCCTCGTCCTCTCCCTTTGCAACTCCACAGCATTTATTCGCCGGAAAATTCACGACTCCTTCGCGTCTTCCTCCCCCTCAAAGAAGATAAGTAAAGGTGGTAGTAATGGTTTCGTCAATACAAAATCCCACAATACACACGATAAACGGCGGAAAGGGTCTGTGATTCCGTTGACAGATATGAGGGGGGTTTCGTCTGTTAGTGAGGGGGTTAGGAGGGGTTTATCTGATGTAACTACGGATACGACGAACTCGACGACAAGGAACCCGATAACGCACACGACGATGGGAACGGCAAAAGGAGATGGACGATCAAGACGTCTATCAACATATACACCTCTCCCCCTGGCTCATCTGGGAAATGCGGAATCGTATGATGGACCTGGGTTTGAGGGATCTGGGACGGAGAATAGGGCGTCGAGGTATTATGGGGATGGGGATGGTAGGGAAGTAGGGAAGTAGGGAAGTAGGGAAGTAGGGAAGTAGGGAAGTAGGGAAGTAGGGAATAGAGAGAGCTAGGCGGGAGGGAATCATTAGTAGTATGAAGTAAGTAACGAGCAGAAGAAAAGAAAAACAGCGGTCAATAATATCTCAGAAATTAAATTCTTAACAAGGGATTTCAGAGATCGTAATGTAATATGCATCATCGACGGTAGCGGTATCTAATAAATATCCACATCTCCAAAACCCAAACAATCCCCCAGCACAGAAAAACTAAATAAAAATATACGATAAATCTTGAAGGTACTTACTCATAAAAACACTCAGTATAAGTATAAAAATATCAATATAAAAATATCAATATAAAAATATCAATATAAAAATATCAAGAGAAAGAACCATACCCACAAGAACCAAACAAAAAAAAAGTCAAACTCACCAACCCAATAAAAATCTCCCTAACAAATCCTCCAAACACCCTTTCAATCCGCAATTTCTTGTCAAGGTGATATCATATTTACTATCCAACAGAGATTACCTTTCTTCCGCTCAAATACCCAGTTTAAAGATAGTATAAAACAAGAAAGAAATAAATAACTTCCATCATCAATTAAAAGACCACAGAACAAATCCCAAAGAATCTCCCACACAAAAATATCGTCTCCGATCCCCTGAAACAGAAACCTTGGATACCCGTTAACCCTATACGATCCCACCTGGGCAAATAAATATATCCCCCCCCCAAAATCCCAAAAAGCCTATGCCGATACCACCCTCTTATAAGAACGACTCTCCTCCGTCGGTATACCGCTATCTATTACTACCCTCTCCATCCTCGACCTCTGCGAACAAGGAGAATAATGAGTTTCCCAAACCGCATATACCGAAGACATAGTTACCAGTGCATCAGCGACGGTTGGATTTGGTGTCTAAGTAAGAGGTGGTGCATTGACGTCGGCAGTAGCGGTAGTGGTGCATGTGATTGTAGTGGGGGGGTAAGGCATAAGTGGATATATACTGCTGGTACGATACAAAAGGAGAATCGGTGGTTGAAGCGTCATCTGCGATGATACTGCCTTTGAGCTCAGACAGTGTCCCAATGTGATTTTTTACGATGAGACGATCTAGAATTGTTATGTGCGTATTGGTGGTGCGAAATGTAGTAATCATGATAGTATAAACCGTGCCGAGAGTAGTTAGTTCCGGTGCTGCATTTTATCTGTGCCGAAGTGTAGAGAAAGGAGCGACGGTTATTATAATTACAGTTATCTAGTCGACTTTGATTGTACTAACGGTTGTAGTTGGACTAAGAGGTTATGTACTTCAACGTAGTCGTCTACGTTGATAAGAAGGATGGGTAGTATGAAATGGAGAAGAAGCTTGGAGATAGATGAGGCATTTATACTTGAAAAGGTATGTGAGGAAACACAATGGCCGTCAATAAGCAGCGCGTAGAAATAGCTCTGACTCCGGACTTCACCAAAGCCATGGCAACACAAGACAGTGCCCGAATAGAAATATAGGGACTCGTCAAGCACGCTCAAGAAAGCAGCGTGACGTAAGCTGAGGTATTGAGTTTGTGAAGCAAGAGCTCAGTAAGAAGTTCATAGAGCGCTTCAGCCGCGTGATGAAGTTCCTTATGGTTTGGAAGAGCATGTGAATGTGTTGTTGTGACGTGTGATGCCTGAATATCTGTTGAGCTACCTTTCCCACCAGGAAACTCATCGAAAAACATGCTCTCCAGGCCGCTTCTGGCCCTGTACGAGAACAACATCTTCAAGTTCTGTCTTCCTTGTAATCACAACTACCTGATAGCCATCATCATCTACGCCCGCGGAGGTGTCAAATTCAAAAGTTTTTCGGCAAGGATGTTGCATCATATCTTCCTCGTACCATACCTCGTACCATTCCTCGTCTCCGGTGAATTGGGTTGACAGCATGAACAATTCAAACATGCGTTTCGCCATCATATAGCGAAAACTTTCGTCGAGTCTGTTGTCATAGGCATACCTCAGTTCGCAAACGGCCTGCAGCTCGTGAAGCTCAAGCTGACTTGGAAATCCACAGCGATCGAGATAGTCTTCTGCCTCATGGCGGAGCTTGATACATTTCGCGATTCGCTTTTGGAGGAGAAGTTGCATAGCTAGTCTTGCTCCAGGCCACCAGTATCCGATCCAGTCTTTGATCATGTTTCGATAGCGCTCAACCTCCTCGGCATTTCCCTCCTCCTCTTCGTCCTCAGAAGTATTGGACTTGTCCTCATCTGTGGAGGTCTCATAAAGGATAGGGTCATTGGGTACGTGCAAGACAAGCTCCTGAAGAGGGATCTGGCTTGCAATGAATTCCGCGAGCCGGGGCCAGGCATGCCGATTTCCTTCGTCACCGCTATACAAAACGAGCTCATGAAGTCGGATTGTCTTGATGTGCTTCAACTCGTCCGTCGGTATCCGAATGAGAAATCGATATGCCTCTTTAGCATCGCATGCTATTACTAATGTCTTTTTCTTGAAGAGAAATGGTGACGCTTCGAGCTGGATTTGGCGACTGACTAATCGCAACGCACAATAGGCGCTAGAAAGAGGTCTTATCTGAATGCGCTTTGTTTTCGCATCAAGTGCATAATTCATAATTTGAAGGCTTGTCGAGCAACCCGAGGAGATTGCTAGCTCTAGGATCCTGTCTCTCGTTTCTATTATGTGTGTTAGAACCTGGCATGCACCATGAAAGCATTGTCAACCTTACCTCGGGGAAGGCCTAACAGGGACAGTCGAGGGTGCGATTGTCTGCTGTGGTGCATTTTGGAAATTGCCACCGCAGATGTAGATTCCCCTGGGGTACTTACCCGCATCGACAGGTTAAATGCGTACTGAGAACGAACACAATCGGGGTCAACATTTCCAGCCTGTAAAGCAATCTTGCGTTTTTCCCTTGCATAATCCTGCGTGTGCTCGTGGATGGCTTTCATGGCTTTGAAGTTCGGGCTCATAGAATATCCAAAAGACGCTGGGTAGTTCAACCTGATCTCCTTCAAAAAGCCGGACACTAGCGCCTGCGAAAGATAGAACAGAATCTTCCAATCGAAGGTGCGGCGCCGCGATCTAAGAACGAAAGACTCGCCTGTCGATAGCTGTGGCGGAGGGTATGATGCTCCATCATTTGCTGGCAAAGACTGAAGGTATGATCCTGTGGTTGATTAATCCGTGAGTTCAGATAGATGCAGTGCGTTGGTCAGAAGATGGGAAGCGGTATATGAGTCTATGACACCGCTGTTTTCAAGCAGAGACAGAACACTTACGGCTTTCCATTGCATCTTCCATCATATCATCAATTTCCGAAGACTTGTACCGAATATGACCCGAGAGAGGATCATAAGGAACAGGTATCATAATGCTCTCGATGCACATATACTTCCGAACGTAATTGCAAAGACCTTTCCAGTGCATACCGTTGAGAGAGGGACCGACGGCCACAGCCTTGGAACTGAAAATAATATGTTTAATGCGACGCCGGACATCTCTTTCGTGAGTCTTAAAGTACACGAGAGCTTCTTGAGGCGAGTCACATATTATGTACGATTTTGATTCTTCAACCACAGTTGTACTTGGGCGACGCGTTCTGGTGTAACCATAGAACTGGTCATATCCTGGATCTGATACGTGTGTCGGGTCGTATTTTGAGGCCTTGTACTGGGCCATGTCGGCAATCTCTTTTTCGAGCCTGCGATAAAGGACATCATCTTCAGTGAGCATGGTGCTTCGTCGGTATCGTTCTTGCTCGCATAGGGATTCAGCACCAGATCTCTCTAATGATTCATTCGACCCGGACCGTTCGTTCAATTTGACCTGTTCGTGTCGAGGTCGCTTATCCATTTGAATGTCCAAGGCACTCGAGGCTGCTCGCTTCCTCGACCCTACTTCAGTATCGTGCGCGGATTCCGCCTCTTCTTCTTCTATGATCAGACCTTGCGTGTTGATGGACATGTCGAGGGGAAAGCCGATGGATGGTTGGAATTCTTGATGGTTGTGCGAGGTTAGCAGAAGGTCGAGGTTAACGGAAAACGCGAGACGCGTCCATTTACTAGCGCGACGCGGAATTATAGTGCAGTGAATACATCAATCTATTTCATTGCATCTTCATTTTCATTCCGAAGGCTGGAATAATATTTGAAAGAAATCTTCATTCAGCTGTTATTCCTTCACCGTCATAATGGACCGCTCAATAAGCCCCCCACCAACAAAACGACGGAAACTATCACCAAACCCCCACTCTCAGCCTTCCTCGCCTACCTATCTACCAGATAACTCCATCCTCCGAGTCTACGCCTGGAACATCAACGGCATAATCCCATTCCTCCCCCAGAACCACAGCCAAAAATCCATAACCAATTTCTTCAAATCAAAAACGCCAACTCCAACTTCAAATAAAGTCATGGGATAGTATTGTGGAAAGGGGATTGAGTGATCATGTTCCTATTAATGTTGATGTTCGATTTGGTAGGGAATTTTCGGGATTATAGATATATAGATCTGAGATTAGAATATTAAATAGCGGTCCAGTCTCTGCATGGAGTCAGCGATTTCAAAAAGTTGATTTAAAAAACAATGCAAATAGAAAATGGGAGTAACAGGGGTCGAGAAAGTATACCAAACGCCAATCTCAGCACACAATGAGCAGCACCAAAAACTCAGCCACAAAAACAAAGCGGCTACTAATAGATCATCAGCAAGAATGAAGATATCATTTTCCATCCCAATCTCAACACATGATCAACGAACCCAAAGTCCTTGAAGAAGAAACCACCGACACAAAAAGCGATTAGCAGGTAATTGTAAACCTCAATTACATTACCAACCGTCGACTATTTCCGTGACGCCACCAACACGGCTTCGAATTCGTAAAGGTCGTTTCAATGCGCCGTCTTCCCGCCCCTTGCAGGATATTGTCATCCCGATCATGCCAGATATTTCCTAACGCCAGTCCTAAATTCTTGGATATCGTACAAAGTCAATTTTGGGTTCCAAATTGATACATTTCCCAATGCTGCTGTGGATTCATCGGTTGGTTTTCGTGTGGTTATTAGATGTCGGCGACGGAGGGTGCTCAAATATGGCTTCCAGTGACGAAAAGCTGTTCGATCCATTGCAAAATCCAAAGGCATCGAAGGAACCCGTGAGAAATTTGACAAGAGTCTAATCATCGATGTATTGTTTTGCTGTCGAAAGCATGTCGAAGAAGTGAAGTCTCATTCAAGCCCACGCAGAAGCATCGCTCTCAACATAGCTACTGGGTTGACGGATCTGCAACCAGGAAAGTCAGTTCGTATTTTCAAGCACCCTATTCCTTTTCGATACCCAATAATAGACAGCATCGTGAGATGCAAAGAGAGAACCACGTACTGGGGGCGGTCGTCGAATGCCATTAGCTCTGCAATAATCCCTCATCCAATTGAAGTTACGCTGCCTCACTTGTCGCATATACTGCTCTTGCTCGACCAATGGGTTCAGGCGACTCTTGTCCTCGTCATTGGTTCCGAATCGAATGTGAACTGCGTAGCCCATTGCACAAAGGAATGAAGCACCGAGAATGACTAGGAAGACGACAAGTGGTGGACTGAGTCCCATTATCGTTGAGTTGGCTGGTAAGATCCGGACGCGGCTGAGGATTGATAGATAATTCTTTGATAATTTGTTTTTCGGGAGTGCCGAGATCCGCGAGCCGATGTTAGTTGTGTTTTCAGTAGAGTGGTTGCGGGGAAGCAATGAATGTGATATCGTGTCACTTGGGCGCCAAAATTTGATGAATTGAATAGGCCGAGAGGATCAGAAACAGTCCGACGCGTTCAAAAGCAGCTGCAGCGTAGATATGTACCGGAGGCTTTGGGTGGTTTTATCGAATTTGTCGTCAGCCCTGTAGAACTAGACTGGATGATCTCCACAAGGCCGTTGCGAGCTTTCACGAGCTTCGTATTCTCTTAAACTATCCCTCGTTGCGTAAGGCGGCGGATGAAGGCGGCCCCAAGAACGGCTGGAGGGGCTGGGATTCTGCCAACGTGATTGGCTCCTTCAGGCATTGGCTGAGAGCGGAAAGGCGTCCTGGTCAGCATCGTACGCTTTCTCTCCATAACCCAAGGCCACTGTTCTTAGCTGACCCACACGACTCGTGTCCTGCGACGATTCTCGCTCATCGTACAGAGTTCCCTTGCCGCTTGGCTCAGACCTGCGTCGGAAGCGGGTTTCGACTTTTCCGCTTTGTCCAGGATATCCAACGTTGCCATTCTTCGTCCAAGGCTTGATGTGCCTGCCCGACGACAATCGAGTCCCGATCTTTGGCCCACCACATTGTCCAGTCCATGATATACTGTCTCAAATCGCGTGAACTTGAACAGTGCCATGGACTTTTTATCTCTTTGAGCAAGTCAACGAAGTCGCGATCGAGCAGGACAAGCCCGAGCGATGCTATCGGCAGGTCCTGGTTGGCTTCGTATGCAGTGCTTCGAAGATCCCATGAAGTCTCATAATAGCTTCCAGATAGATACAAGCTCTCACACCAGTGTATGATGTACAGGCCTTCTCTCGAATTGCATCGAGCGCAAAAATAACATCCAGCAGGACCGGGGTACCGTCCCAAGACTTTGGCTAGAGCAGGGGCGACGATCTTCCTTGACGAAGGAGTCCACCAGCGTTCATACCATAACAACGTGGACTACTTTAGTAAGGATAACGAGTTCTATGATGCCCTGAGCTGGGACTGAGGTTGATAATTCTCGTGATTGTTCCATATGGCGGCTGAGAAAATGGCGAGCAACCAGGTATCAGCTATGGTAGAGTCGTCGTTCTCTTCAGCTGGACAGGTGGTGCGGCGAAACGGCCAACAAGGTCGAGTTCATCGAAGGAGATTGTTTGGATGCTTCCCACACAGAATGCTATACAAAGCAAATCCCAGGTCGCCACTGGGATTGACTTGGGCCTCTCGAACAACGGGTGCAGGAGATATCAAAATCCTCATTCCCAGTCCCCAAACAATGCAGTGACTTTCAACACCGCACTGGAGAAGCGCATTAGCATTAGCATTAGCATCAGCATTAGCATAATCATAAACATGTCTACAACACATCCTCCCTTCTAACACGAGTGCCAACGCAATCCAAGGAACAAAAACATACCTAACCAAACAATACCCACACCCAAGTCTCGACTCCAAACGAGCTCGTCTCAATAGCATCTCCGGCAATGGAAGGATATGCCTAGGTGGGAAGGGTGGGATGAACGTGTATGGGTGGAACGAGACGCAGATGCCGCAGTAAACCACAGATGTAGCCTCAGGCCGATATATAATGAGCCGGAGACACTGTTTACTGGTCTATACAGGAATATGACATCGCGTTCCGTCACTGAAGTTTCCTTGCGCACGCTAGTGCCGAGGGAGGCCTCATTCGTGCCGAACATGCGCTCCGTAGTATGATTTAAAAAAAACCAGATCATAGAGTTCTTACAAAAGCAGGCAGACACAACTGGAAAGCTGGCAAAGGTTTTGATGAGATCCGTAGATCTCCAAAATTTGTAGTTTATATTGTAATCTGAGAGACTTCTCTAATTTTACATGGTGACCGCCAACTGAATCAAGACTTTCGCCTTCAAGGCCGGAAGCACTGATTCCGCCCAATGCAGACAATAAAAAATAATCAACACCCAAGGTATCCCACCCTGTGTTCCAAAAACTCCTCGCAGCCCTGCTTTTGGAGTGAAAAAAGCCTGCTGGCATAAGCTATCCATTCAACGCCCGTCATGACTGTAGCACTGTTCCCTTGTTTTCATCTCTCATTCCCAGAAAGGACATCGTCCGATGTTTAGATCCGAGAGAGATTTTTATCCTTTTTTTGTATTAGTAATTTGTTTGGGCCCTTACCCGGCGCGTGGCCCGGCGTGGCGCAGGATTTCTTTTCATGCCGTCTTACTTGACCGTGGGCTGATTGTCGTTCTGCCATTACTTTGTGCATGGCGGAATGCATAGTTGGACCGGGGTCACAAAACGAGGACCCAACAGACCGTTAGAAGCATGCAATATGCAACGAAGGTCGGGAGTAGAGAATAAGCTGTGGGTCCTCTACGAAACCTGATGTCAGACTCTTTGAGCAAACAGGTGCGAATGATAGTGAATCAGCAGCAGAAAGGACTGAACGAGGTAAGGCAGAGTCGCAAAACCTTTTGAAGCACTTCAGGCTTAGCCTTGTGGGTTGCCTTGCGATTGTCGGCGTTTTGCTTCGCTCATTTCGGCACCCTGTATATAGAGGTCAGCTAAGGGTCAAATGGAAAGAGATGGTCGGAAGTTGCGAGTTTACTATGGCCTGCCAGGTGAGAGAACTATTACGATTGCCAAGCATTCGGTAGTCGACTAAAGGGCCTCGTATCGTCGTACACTCCGCCATCAATGACTGACGCACCTCGGGATTCAGGCCTCGCTTCAAGTTGGGTGAGATGTCTGCTATTGTTGGTGTGGACTCAGAAACGTGGGGAGTGGGAGTCAAACCGCCGTTTACTCCATTTGGAGCGGACCCGTTGATACTAGCCGCTTGCTTAATAGCCTTGGACTTAGCTTTCTTGGTCTTCTCGGGGCGCTTTTCTCCTGCCTCAAAGACGTCGAGAGGAAGATCATGACTGGCAATGTTGATTAGTACTTTTCAGGTTGTCGGAGCCTGAGAGCTGTTTCATACCTGCGAGTATGAATAGTGCATAGGCCATTCATGCTCACGTCGTACTGAGCCCAATCCGTGCACAACCGCTTGAAGTCGGCAACGGGGAAGGATATATCAAGCCGCTTCTTTTTTTCTACAAAAGTTAGCGAATGGCCATCAATGAGCCAAACAGTATTTGTCTTGCCTCCATCTGATCCGCCTAGTTCGAGTCCGACATAGTATGTCGTGGTATGTATGATCATGTTTCCGTCTGTATCAAATTCTGGCTGGGTTGTTTTAGACTGGACTCCAGCGTCATCACCTTCCTGGTCGGCCAACACTGCTGCCAGTCCACTGTCTTCCGTTGTTGTCTCCGCGATCTGAAATTTGAGTTCGCCGTGCAGAATCTGGTCATATTCCTCTTCTGTCTTGCACTTGTGTACGCGCTGGAAGCCTTTCACGTACGGGTGTGCGATTGATACCCCTGTATCTGAATTCTCGATGTTGCTCACGAGTCGGCGCACCTTCGACTGGACGTGACCCGACCAAACCTGCTGTGCCTCCTTCGAGCGACTAGCGCAATTCACACTCAAATAGTATTTGTAGTCTTTGGTAAAGAAGGTGTGCTTCTCGAAGAGATCTTTCCATGACTTTTTCTTCGCGAAGATTTCAGTCATCAGGCCGCTTGCGCGGGCCAGCTCCCTCATGATAACGGATTTCGTAGACGCTGTGATGTTGTTCGTGGCGCACATCGATGGAAAGGCAGGTGTGATTACAGGCATGATATGGCGTCGATCATTGCCATAAAGCTACGAGAAAGAGTCAGGCTGAGAGAATCAATCAGGCACGTGTGAAGACATACCTTCGGATTCCACTCCTTCGCTTCGATGGTACCCTTCTCATATGTCTTCAATTGCACTGGGCGGGGCCATGGCCAGGTCCATATGAGGTGGAAGAATTTCCCGATTAGTACAGATCCGACAGCCATAGGGTAGAGTTGGCAGACTCGAGCTACCATCATGGCCCACGCTACACCACCGGGGAAGCCGGTTATATTGGAGTAGATGGCTCGTTCTAGGACATTGGTTAGTGACCAGAGAGAAGACAGCATTGCGCGGTGCTTACGATTGGCCCAGAGCTTGACTGCGCGCAATGCATGGCGAAAGGCCTTGGTATTCGGGACAAGCTGTAAAATCTCATCTGTAACGCGGACGCCATTGATGCTTCGAAGATCCGTGTCATCCAGACCACGAAGGAGAGTGTTGTCCGTCAAGTCAACTGTCGGCAGGACACTCGTACTAGCGAGATGAACATAAATCAAATCAATGCTTATTCCTTGGTATACCATTTTGACAATCGGTACGTATGCGTCTTGGACCGGTGTGCTTTCTTCGATTGCGCCGTCTGGGGACATCTTTTCAAGTAGTTCTGGAAAGTACGTGAAGAAGTCATCCCGGGTGACGAATTTCGGTGCCACAACGAGCGTGTCAATGTCCGATCCTAGATGCAATTGTTAGAGACGCCAGATACGCTATTGTGAGAGCCTGCGCATGCTTACCAGGCCCATAAACGCCTAAGCGATAACTCCCAAATGTCGCGACTTTACCTCCTCCGTTCTGTACAACAGATGGTGCCAGATTCCTTTTCTCGGCGACGAGCTTCACAAAAGCTTCCGTCACGCGCTGGAAATGACGCAGGACTTCTTGTCGGCGATTGGTAGCTTCTGGAGCCTCGAAGTTGTTGCGGGCCTTCAATTCGTCCATGAGAGCGTCGTTGAGCTTGATTTCCTCACTGGTCGGCAGCTCTACCGAAATAGGCGGGGTGGTCCCCCATTGCTTTGGAGCTGCACCAGACATGGTGGAGGGCGTTGGCAAGTTGTGGTTGTGGAGAGGACCAAAGGCAGCCGGGTTGTGTGGAGGCAGAGGAAAGAGCTGGGCGGCTAGGCGGCGGAGTACATTAGAATTGCATCATGTGTGTTGATGTTATGTGCCGTGTGCTGCTGACCCAGGAGATGGTCAATAGACAGAGTGGCACTTCACGTCCGATCTTGTAACAGTCGAGTGTTTGGTCCGGATGCGATTGAAGCTATCAGGCCGGGTGCCGTCTTCACGTGATCATCAAGATTGGAAAAAGGTTTCAAAGGCACCGTGTACAGCAACGGAATGGAATGGGGTCACTCTTGAGATTGACACGTATAATGAATTGGGTATCCTTCATTTCTCCCTTGGCCTCCCTCATGGGATTGCAACCTTGAACTTCACCATCTCATGCCACTGCAATATCTGCTTGATTATCCCGCATTACCATTTCCATCCTCGATCCCAAAAGTATGAGCTTGAGCTGGATCGATAGTATGAGGTATGCACTGGATCGTCTCTGTTTGCCTCTGAATTGTAGTCCATTGTGGAACTTGTGTCGGCCTTCCATTTTTTCTGAAAGAAGCCGCTGTAGGATCTCTGCTGCTTTCTTCTGTGCCATTTCATCCATTGTCCGTTTGCATGAAGGGATTCGCAGCCATTTCATTCATCGTCCGTTTGCATGAAGGGATTCGCAATCTCTTCGCTACCATCGACGGGAGATATGAGGACCAATAATGTTCCGCGGGCGACAACGAGACCAAGTGGGCGGTGGGCTTCGTTTCCTTCGTCATCTATGCGCAGATATCAGTATCCATGTTGCTTTGAAGAGGAAAGAACCACTCACCGCGCATGACTTCTTGAACGTCGTCCAGAACTAAGTTCATGAGCTGGTCGAATCCTTTCAACATGCCAACCACTATGCGACTGTTAGTATACCAGACTCTCAATGCTAGAAGGCACTTGATTGCGTAACGGACCCTCTCTACCACCACTGAACTTGACCTTCAGCTGCTTGTCCAGGAATCTGTTCAGATCGATGATGTTTTCCTTCTTTGGCTTGTCCTTTGAATCGGCTCCAGCACCGCCACCGCCTCTGCCTCCTCGGCCTCCTCCTCTCGATTCACCTCGACCACCGCGGTTGCCTCGCCCTCCTCTGAAGTTGCCGCGCTCGGACATTGTCGAAAAGAGCTGTAGTGTGGATGTTAGCGTGTGGATATAGAGAGTGCTTAGCACACTGTAGCATAGACGCGAATAGCTCTTGAGCTGTGGAAGGAATAAAGACATACCTATGGTGATTCTGGAACGAAGAAGTGTTGCGCAGGTGGGATAAGAGAGTCAATTCGGTGGATAATATGGTTTAGGCTCGACCGTCATTGGTCGGCAGGAGGAAAGGGAGAGGGGTGGAAAAAAGAGGCTTCGCCAAAAGCACAATTCCGACTTTCCGCTACCATCCCGCCAGCGAGCGAGCGTCCAGGGCACGGAGCCCCGGACAGCCCCCTCTATCTGGCTGCCCATCTGCGCTGCAACACGCCAAAAGAGCGGCCCTGTCAGCGGCTGCGTGGTGGCTGTCCGCCCTGGCACGGTGGTTTATTCAGAGATCCCCTACGGAGGTAGCCTCCAGGAAGCACTTGAGATGGATTGATCAACATCGATAGATAGATACTAGCTAAAGTAATGTACGCACTGTGAGATTCTCAAGAGCAGCCTAGGATATTGCCGGAGCCTTGGGTATTGACGAAGCCCACGTCGGGGGCTGTCGTTGCATCAGCTTAATCCACCGACGGTCCACTCCACCGACGGTCCACTCCACCACTCCCACTCCCGTGTCCTCCGCCCTTCTGGACCGTGAGGTCTCCTCTCCCTCCCTTGGCCCACGACCTCTATTCTCCGTCCGGGTCTGTTTCTTCATCCTTTGCCTCTTCCTGTTCTCCCCCCGACTCTTCCTTGCCACCATGGACGTTGCGCAGCTTCCCCAAAGCGATAATGCTCTCCAATCGGCGTCGGATGGCGAGCTGAAGCGCAAGCGGACCTCCGAGGAGGAGGTGCCACCGCCGAAGGCCGCAAAAAACACCAATACACTCGCCATCAACTATTTGGCCCGACAACATACCGAGGACCTCCCTTTAATCTGCAATGATGACGCCCTTCCTTCTATCCTGCGCCTGCTCGGCGACTATCAAGGCGTACTGGAGCGACATGAGAGCATGGCCTGCAACCTGGGAGCTCGTCCACTGGGCCCGATTCTGATTAAGAGATTCGAGAGATTGTTCGAAGGTCCGCCCAAGGTCCTCAAAAACCATGGAAAAGAAGGAAACAATATTTCTTGGCTGGACGTCGTGGAGTTTGCGCGCAACAAGCCTGAGCAATTCACTCTGGGTCAAATGAGTGAAGGTGCTCGCGTTTGCCAATTCTACACGAAGCAATGTCGCGTCCAAATATCCGAGGAGGATTTTGTGTTGATTTCTTCTGGTATCCCGCAACAGATGATACCGCCTCAGCCCATCGTTGAAGATGAGGAGAAGGAATTGGGCACACTGGAGATTCTGGAGAAGAATCTGAGCAGCATATGCCATTTGGCAGATCAAGTGGCCGCCCGCACGCGGCAATTGAGGCATCGGATCAATGGCAGGAAACAGGCTATTCTCGAACGACGAGCCACCGAATCGCAAGCATTCTCTGGTCATTCTGTGAGTAGTATCCCTCTTCGAATCCTGCGTCTCGGATTCGTTTCTGTCCCTTGCCTTGATATGTAATGCTCTGGCCGTCAAGTCTATATATTTTCTTTGAATCTGCGAACAGTCATGGTGTTTGACAAAAGATAACGGCTACAGTCGGAACCGATGGTCTAACAATCATAGTCGCTCGATAAACCACATTCTGGCTTCCTGGCAGTCAATTCGAGACGAAGCGTCGACGGCAATGGTAACACGATAGAATTCAGTAAAACTGGCGCATCCTCATCGACACGAACCGAGCTTTTGAGCAAATTCTTTTCCCAAGCAGACAAAGACAGGAGATTTGCGGGGAAATCTGCCAACATGAATGGTACTTCTACTCATTCACCTGTTGGGGCGTCGCATCTTACCACCAGTGTTGCACAAATAGGATCAAGAGATGCACTCCGAGAGCTGCATTCGAGACATGGTAGTTATGACGCATCATATCCGCAGGCAGGGCCCATTCAGCAAAGCATTTTACACGAACGAGCTCCGTCGTCACCTCAAAGTACTGGTCACTCTGCTCACCCCCATGCAACGCCTCACGGCCAAGGCCAAGGCCAAGCCACGGCACTCGCAGCGAAAGAGAAGGATAATGATGGACCATACAAAAGTGAAATGGTAGCCAGGATGGAGACTCTCAAACGTGGCGACCGTGTTCTTCCGCCCTGCGATCGATGTCGCAGACTCCACATGGATTGTATCAAGAATCTCACAGCATGCGCAGGCTGCACGAAGAAACACGCCAAATGCAGCTGGCGAGATGTGAGAGATACAGAACTCTACGGGCCCGATGCTGGCAAAATCCCCATCTCAACTGCCATGGAGATGGATTCCGACAGGGAGCCCAGTGTCGGCATGCGACCTGAACTTGAGACAATCAGACACTCCACAGATGCTGTGCTGGCTGGTATGGAATCGGCACGCGCATTGGCTTTGGAAGGGCTCCATGCTGCTGCTGAAGCACAGGGAGGGTTGGGACAGCAGACGCCTGAGGAGAGAGATGTTCATTCTTCGCCTATGACGCAGTACCCACCACAAGGTACATATCAGCAGCAAGCGCTGGAATCGATGAGCTACGATATCACTGGGATGCCATCGCCACGGACTGAGACGGCATCATGAGACTGCTGGATCGGAGAAAAGATGATGATTGTCTCCCAAGGGAAATGGCGTTCTGTCACTGATGGACTGGACCTTACGAGATAGTAGATGGTGCATGGGTTCCGACTCGAAACCAAGCGACTAGCCCTGTTGAGGCTGGGGTTGGTGTCATATACCCAAAGAATCGCCAATGTACCGGTACGCTTACGAATCATGATACGAAAAAGAGGAACACAAGCATTGTTATTGAGCATGGCGTTTGGGGCACTTTTGGTATACCTCATTGTTATTGCATGGAAATCTGTATACATATCCTCTATTCTCTCTAATGGAGGAATACACTTGTTACGATGATAGGACTAGGTCGAGAAAATAATTGTACCCGCATTCTGCTTTCTTCATGTCCACTGATGATGATATTATAAACAGTCGGGACTGGCATTTGGGCTTGTGTGGATCTGGTTTTCTCTCTCTCTCTCTCTCTCTCTCTCTCTCTCTCTCTCTCTCTCTCTCTCTCTCTCCCTCAGCCTCGAAGCTTGAATTCCACCCGTCCATTCATACTCTCAGCACTCAGAACCTTTATGGATGGTCTGGTAAGCTAAGTGCTTGGAAATAGTACTGTCAGTGATATGAATCTCGGATTACGGGTTCGGTTTGGGATTTTCAAAGATCTGTCTTTGAATAAGTAGATAGTAAGATATATCTTACTGAAACTTCCTTCACTGAGGAATTGTATGGAGGAATGGAAGAATGAGAGGTCTTGTGCCAGAGTATAAAGAAATTCAATTTCTCTTTTTTTGGGGGCTTTTTTTTTATTGGGGTTGGGGTTGGGGTTGATTTGGTGGTGGGGGTCTAATACCTGAGATAAACTAAGGATATTATTACCTACTAGCATTGAAGATATATACAAAGGAGACACGACATTCTCTTTTCCTTTACATTATTATTCCATTTTACAAGACAATCTTTCCTATAGCTCTGGAGAATTGTTAATGTTATTTATTTACCAAGTTTCGATTGTGTTTAAGAAATGGATGCGAAGGCTGCTAGAAGGGTTTGTAAAGATGGTTTTGGTATGTATGAAGTGATTTTGGGGTTGTGTGGATATTAGGTATGATTTTCGAAAATTGGGGAGGTAGATGAAAATTGAATCTTTATGATAAATTTGTTCAGTATAGGCAAAGTCCTCGGCGGCGTACTTTTCGTTGGTGTGATGAAATTATCCTAGAAGAAGAGAAGGATTGGTGAATTTGTGGTACGGAAAACTCAATGAAATTTTGCTTCATTTTTTGTTGGGTAGGATGCAAGAATTCTATCTTGCTGGGAATATGTTGTGATAGGGATAGATGATGGAGAGGGGATGGGTATATCCAAGAAATATCCTCCGTTAACAAACATCTAGATCTTTGGTTTGAGAGAACATGCTATCCCTTTGCTCCCTGGTTCGAGGTATGAATCTTGATTCTTATCGCCGGTTGCAATGGTGTGCTCGTCGAGAGAATTATCACTGTCTTCATAGAGCCAGTCCTCATTGTCTAATGCCGAAGACTCCGGACTCGGAAACTTGGGTAGAACAAGCGAATTCGGAGGGTCATCTAACCCAAACCCATGATAAGTACCATCATGGTGAATAGAGAAGCCCAAATGAAGAAATGTCACCACCGTTACAGACATTCTCACATCCAGGCCAAGCGGCAAATTTGGTCTCCCGCATCTTTCTATCCTTGCTCTTCTTTCTTCCTTTTTGATTAAGTTGGAACTATGTATATCGGTCAGCCGGCAGGAACAGGTACCATCTCACGTCTGAGCTTCTGACTCAATGGAATAATAGCACCGTAGAGGAAGGGGAAGTGAAAAAAGCATGTCAAGAAATCAATCAAAATAGGAGATGATCTCGCGAGTCCCACAAAACTGCTACTGACGCTCTAGCGATTTACCAAACCTATAGACAATACTCGATTTCTTCAAAATAAATTGCCTCACTAAGGAAGCTGCGGGATATTATCCTTAATCAGCCCGCACTGATTATCATACTTCGCCCCCAGAGCAAAAGTAGCCCCCGGCCCATTCTTCTCCGCCAAAAGAACAAGCGAGTCCTCTATTCCCAAAATTAGCAAAAACCTCAACGCATAAATGAAGACAAAATCGTACCTTTCTCGTTATACAAAGGCCACCCAAGCTTCGACAATCCAGTCTCAGGATCCTTTGCAAATGTCGCCCAAGCACTGTTCATGAGACCCGATACCTTCATTTGTTCCTCAGTAACCTTCGCTCTGGACTGTTGAAGGACGATGGTGCCGAAGACGTGAGGGATTTCGCTTCCGTGCCATGCACCTGCGTCGTGGGAGATACGTTGATTTGGGAAGACGCCCATCCATCGGTATCTCCAGGCTTTGATGCCCTTGTCCATGCGGCGTTGTGCTTGAACTTTGGCAGAGCACATGTAGCCCAAGTTGCCGATCAAAAGTGTTTGATTGGAGTACGGTTTTCCTTGAATTTTGGCGATGGTGCCTTGGAGACCATATTCATTATCGTTATTTCCGATGAGTAATGGTTTTTGAACAAACCGTCCAGCATCGGCCCTTTTATCATAATCGCTGAACACAACCTTTTCATCCGTGACTGGATAAAAGCGTCGGAATAATTCAGGTCTATCTGGTCCGGATTTCGAGGCTTGGAGAACGTCTTGGAACGGTTTTGTCCTCATGCAGGCGACAGTCTCATTTCCTTTCTCAACGCCACCACAACCAAGACGCTCGCTGAGAGAATACCAGGCTTGGGGATTCCATTTGTTACCTGCTGTCCAGGGCGCGGAACCAGACTGGCAAATGAAGCCGTTGACAATGGGGTCCTTGGCATCAGCCCAGGCATATGCGTAGATGTCGACAGCACGAGATCCTGCTGATTCTCCGAAAAGAGTGATACGGTTTGAATCACCGCCAAAATTCTCAATATTGGCCTTGACCCACTCGAGCGCAGCACGTTGGTCTAGAATGCCTGGGTTCAGAGAATCAAGACCGGGAGCTGATGGAAAACCAAAGATGTTGAGGCGGTAGTTGAAAGATACCACGACAACATCTTGCTTCTCTGCAAAGATGGATCCACCATATGAAGGATTGTTGGAGGAGCCGGTGGTGAACCCTCCTCCGTAGACCCAAACCTAAACATTGCGTCAGAGAAGATCATGTCCTGGCGGGCCAGACACCTACGAGGACAGCCTTTTTCGCTTCACCAGCTTGCGGTTTGGTCCACTAGGAAGTATCAGCAACGATAATTGGTTCGGAATAGCGTGGGCCTTACAATGTTCACTGTCAAGCAGTCTTCACTTTGAACATGGCCAGATGGGCTTAATAATGACTGAATAGCGTTGGCTAGAGGATTGGTGGTGTTCCTGGGCGTATCCGATAATGCTGGACAGTCAGAGCCGAACTTGTCCGCAGCCAGCGTCTGGTTGCTTTTTGGAAACGGCTGTGGCGGCCTCCATCGCAGATCGCCGACTGGAGCGGCGACATAAGGAATACCCAAGTAAGCTGAGACTTCAGGATGAATAGATGCAGCGGTTCCTTTGACCTAAGAATGTGTCAGTAAGCCATTGAATATTTAGGTTTCGCAATTGAAATCTTACCCGACCGCTCGTGGTGTCAACCTCTTGTCCGACTGTCCATGCTGTTGCTAGATGAAACAAAGCGGTCGCTATCGAAAGCGTATTCAGAAACGACATTGTACCGGACACTAGAACCCAGTGCCAGAGAAGCGGACGGTTGCTTGGATATCTCCACGAAAGCCATTCTTCGGCTGTCTTTTGCCTTGCGATTTGTTTTCAAAACCCTAGACCGAGATGTTGCGGATGTATGCGGATATACCCTTCATCATGAACCCAAACTGCAGATGGCGGTATAATTTACCTACAAGCAGCCGTTAATTTAGTTGTAGCCCTTAATCTGGTAGAATACAACATGAAACTTGTCTGGCACCAAACGGGAAGTGTGCGCGATATCAGCCAGCCTCAAAATAGTCCATTCTACTGTGTTTTGCTGTATTGAATTAGTAACTCAGTCCTCTTGTCTCAGCAACTGCCAAACAGACGGATACGATAGCTGGGCCCGGTTGCACGAAGGCTGAAGGGTTGAAGTCATTGGTTTCTGCTCCAGGTCTTGGTTTCTGCTCCAGGTCTTGGTTTCTGCTACAGCTCGGCCAATGCTCCAGCGAATGCAGCATCAATGATCGATGATTGCTCATGACTTCCGGCAATAGTAGCAGTGGATCGCCCTGATCCACCACTCAATGAAAGTGAGAAGTTTCTGGCCAATGTTGGACCCTCAAGGTCTTTGCAAACCAATTTCCGAAGGTCACAGGTTAAAAAGTGACATGACATGACCAAATGGCATACCTTTGACTGGTGGTGTCGCAACGACGCGCCGTTGATGGAGGCACAAACCTCAGGGGTTCAGAGCAGACAATTGCAGAGTTGATACCTAGGAAGATAGTTCTAAAGGTCCAAGGTAATGTGGAACAAGGGCAGCATGTCTTCATCATCTAGATCTAGGAAACAGTTATGGTTATGGTTATGGTTATGGTTATGGTTATGGTTGAGGTTATGGTTAGGGTTGAAGGTTTCAATTCCAACTTGAAGATAGTAGAAGAGAACTCAGGTAAAAGCACGTGATCATCGGCTAGCGCTCTTCGAAATTCTTTCACCTTTTTTCCTCTGCAGTCTGCACCACCAACACAACTCTATACAGCCTTCAATATGGGAAAACGCAAGATTGGAGCCCTCGAAAAAGTTGAGGCTGATCTGTACGCATCACCCTCAACAATCGCCGTCATTGCAGTACTAATTATGTTGCAGACCGAATCTTCAGTATAAGATTCGCAGAGATCCTTTGTATGTATGAGCGCCCCGCCCCTTCCTCTCATCCACATCTAACAATGGCGATAGATCATATAGAGGAGACTTCGTCACCCACTACAGTCAGTACGAGGCTGCTCGGGAGATATTCAGTTCAGACCCATCTACGAGCGACTCTGGCAGTATCGCAGACTTGCGCGAACACATTGACTTCGTTGCCCATGTCGCATCGTGCTACCCTGATATCACGAAGACGTTCCCGTCTGAATTGGCCAGCTTAATCACTGCGCATCACAACCAATTGGAACCTGAGTTGAGGGAGAAGATTGTGGGCAGTCTGGTGCTGTTGAGGAACAAGGACATCATTGACTCCATAACGTACGTTCTTCCAAACAACCCCTCTACTGCTATTTGCTATGATTATATCAGTTCCCCATGCACCACTCATAGCCTTCGGGCATTGATGAAAGATAACTCTACAACTACAAAAACTCTGTATGAGCAAAAAGACAAACAAGAACACTTTTCGCAAGACACCTCCTTGGAACCCGAATTAATCTTGGCCTAGACTACTCAACACCCTCTTTCCTCTCCTCGTCACTACACACAGTAAATCCCTCCGAGAACTTTTGTTCAAGAAAATCGTGTCCGACCTTCGCTCCTCTAATGCCAAAACCACAAACCACAAGCTCAACAAGAGCATACAAAATCTTCTCTTCAATCTCATCACATCCGATCGAACGTCAGGCAAAGGCTTGTGGGCGGTCAAGATCACACGAGAGCTATGGAAGAGGCAAATATGGACAGACACCAAGGCAGTAGAGATCATGAAGGAGGCCGCACTCGCAGACAACGAGAAATTGGTTGCAGGTGGTGTGCGATTTTTCCTGGGTGGAGATAAGGAACGAGAGGACGCGCTTGAAGATGATAGCAGTGACGAGGACGAGAACCTAGATATGGGAAAATTACGACATCAAATTGGAATCAACAAAAAAACCAAGAAGAGATCGAAAGAACTCAAGCGTGCCCATGACACAGTGAAGAGGAGGGAAAAGAAGAAGAGTGCACCACATCCTCTGAATTTCTCTGCTTTACATCTCCTCCACGATCCTCAAGGCTTCGCGGAAGAGCTTTTCCGCAAGCATTTGCAACCACAGAAGTCGAAACTCAATCTGGAACAGAAACTTCTTGTGCTACAGCTCGTCACTCGACTGGTCGGTCTGCATCAGTTGACTCTTGTGTCATTCTACACATGGATCCTCAAATTCCTCAGCCCAAAACAAGCTTCCGTCACAAGCTACCTGGCATGTCTAGCTCAAGCCAGTCATACTCAAGTGCCTCCAGATCTTCTTGTTCCTTGTGTCCAAAGGATTGCCAACGAATTCGTTTCTGAAGCCTCTGCATCCGAGGTGTGTTCTGCCGGATTAAATGCCATCCGGGAGATATGCGCAAGACAACCTCTGGCCATGGAAGACACACTACTGCAAGATCTGGTTATGTACAGGAAGAGCAAGGACAAGGGTACGATGATGGCTGCAAAAGGCTTGTTGAGCTTATACCGAGACAAAGATCCAGAGAAGCTGAAGAAACGAGATCGAGGCAAGGAAGCCGCTCTTGGATTACGAAGTGGTGAGAAGAAGGAGCTCCGTTTCGGTGAACAGCAGACCGATGGCGATGTCGTTGGTATAGAGTTGCTTGAGGCATGGAAAGAGGAGGAGCGTCAGAAGAGGCGAGCCGCTAAGGGCCTCGCTACTGATGACGAAGACAGTGAGGATGAGGAGCAAGAAGAGAAAGCCGAGGCTGAAGGGTGGAATAACTGGGATGTTGAAAGCGACTCCGATGATTCTGGCGGATGGATCGACGTCTCTGATGACGGCGGCGAAATCGAACTCAGTGACTCGGAAGACGAACGGCCGACGAAGAAAAAGAAGCTCGACAAGGTACCTGAAGCAAAAGGTGAAGCTCCTAAAGAAGAGGAGGAGACGAGCGAGAAGGAGGAAGAAGAAAAGAAGAAGTCAAATTTCGCAACAACACACATCCTCACACCAGCCGACCTCGCCAAACTTCGAGAACTTCAACAACAACAAAATATCCTCGCCGCCCTCCCGGCCAACAAAAAGGCCCGCGCTGCAGCTCAAAAGGCCGTTACCGTCGCCCGACACTCTGACGATCCTCTCACAGCTGCTCAAATCGAGGGCCTGGCCAAGTTGAGTTACAAGAGCACAAAAGAAGAAAAGATTGCGCTTGCGAAGGCGGACAAAGAGGAGAAGCATCAGTCTACCACTGCGAAGAGAAAGGAGAAGAAGACGAGTCAGGGAAAGAGTACGACAAATAAAGAAAAAGAGAGGGAGAAGAATTTCTTGATGACGCTTGGCAAGGCAAAGAGGAAGGGCAAGAGGAGTTTAAGTCAGGCGAGGAGGGCTATCAAGGGCGATGTAGACAGGAAGAAGAGGGGTGGCAAGAGAGGTAATATTGGGTGTTAGTTCAAGAGTTGAAAAGGGGAGTGTGGTCTACTACGACACCTGATCAAAGCCGTGTCGGATGCTCTCCTGTCCTCCCCTCATTTCCAACATTTCAATCTTCCGAGTTGATAACGAACCTTTTTTCTCTCGCTTGTTTAGCGATACAGCGTGGTCACCACTACTATCACACTTTTATCACGAGGTCTCATCAATCAGCTGTCGAGTCGTTCTTCTCACTTGCATCAAGCTCTTCTTCAAGCACAGGACATTTCTCTACTCGTTCTAGTCAAAGTATGATTAATTTTTCCCGCTGTTTATCCATGTCCCCTCGGATTCCACACCACACTCTGCTCTTCCGACCTTTTCTGCAAGATTCCCCAATTACCACACATCCGTACCCTCCAACAACCCTCCCGAGTCCCCCGTGTAGACCAAACCACCTTATGGAATACAGTACTCGACCTCGCCCAAAGAACCGCCATGTGAACAGCAGTGGTGATGCCTCAACCCATTGCCAACGAGCTTCTTTGCGCATACTCCTACGGAGCAGTGGTTCATGTTATCTCTGCACTGTTGTTTATTAGTCTTTGTGCTTTCTTGCAACGTAGATGTGTCTAGGGCGTTTGGAATTGGAATTGGGTTTTGGGATTGAGGGGGATTGGACTTACGGCCATCCAGATTGAGCCTTTGACGCCGTGTTTGCAGTTTTCGGGGGGGTATCTGCAGAGGGCGTATTGGGCGGTTGTGAGGGTTGTGAGGGAGAGGAGGGAGAGGGTTAGGGATTGGAATTGCATTTTTTTGGTTGTATTTTTTTGGGAGGAGGGGTTGGAGGGAGTGAGGAGGATTGAGGATTAAGGATTGAGGATTTTTGGATCATCGGTTTATACAGGACGTGGAAATTGCATTGTGAAGATGAAGAGATTGGACGCTGTTTTGTCCGTTTGCCTAGACACTAGGTAAGATATTGGCGGTTGGTAGCGTGAGTAGGGACTCGAGGTGGGAAGGTGCTTGTCTTGTTGGTTTTCTTTTGAGGGGGGTTTTCGTTGTATGGGTATGGTGCACTGCAAGTAGTAGAATTACGTTGAAGTAAATAGGTAAATGATTGGTATCTACTTCTAATTTTTTTTGGTTTTTCAGCCGGTATGGGAACGGGTACAATACTCGAATTGTTCGTTGCCAACTCTACAGCATTGGTGATTTTTCCTTAACGGGTCCACGTTGTTGCAAGCACCGTGTTGGCAAGCGCTCATGTACCATTGGCACTGGTGAGTTGTGTTAGGAAGGTATCTCGGTGAAAGTGTCTGTTGTGTTGGGATTGGGATTTGGGTTTTGGAGGGTACTTACACCGAACCAAGTCGAGTCTTTCGCTCCGAAAGCGCATTGTGCTGGAGCGTCTGAACACAAGACCTGGGGCTGTTGCGCAGGTGGGGTCTGGGGGTGTGGGTTGCTGAGGGCGAGGGAGGAGAGGTTTAGGAGGACAGTGAAGGTAAGAGGGAGGAATTGCATGGTTGTTGTTGTTGCTGATGTAGTGGTAATGTGATCTGGAGGAGTGACGATGGTCTTGTTTGGTGGGAAAGAAAAAAAGAAACCAGAGGCGACGAGCTTGTACTTATTTATGCATCAGGTCCCTTGCTTACGTTAGGCTCGGCCCCGTGTTGACGAGGACGATAGCGCTTGATGTTTTAATGATAATGAGGCTTCCATGCGAGAGGAGGCGGCATGTATATTGTCGTCTTCGTATCTATCCGCCTAGACGAGGCTGTTTTTTGATCACTAACTGAACTCGGTAACATTCAAGCCCTATTCAGGGACATCTGACCAAACTATTGATAAAGAAGGACTCGGAGAGGACGTTCCGGGGAATTTTGGAAATAGTAAGCTACCTTGAGATATACGAGTACCTTATATTATCAGTGGATCTCCTCTAAGAGAAAGAAAAATTCTACTGGGCGTGGACCAGAATCGCGGGCGAGCTTTAAACGTGTACAAGTTAGTGGTAAAAGAAATGTCGCGAGTCCGGATGCCCTGGTCAAGAGGCATGCAAACGACAAATTCGTATTTCAGCTCGTTATGAAAAATTTCCTACCGCGAGCCGGGCATCACGGATCCCAATTTATTCATGTGCTATATGGTACTCTGACGTGGACAATACCGTAATGAATGAATGAATGGGTGGGGGTGGAAATTATACCATGTACTTACTATAGTACTACGAAGGACTATTATCCGCCTAGGATCTCCGTCCTATAATCTGTTTCTAATTATATCCTGATCGCCTGCTGAGTTGCCGAGATCCCGTCGGAATGTCTAGAAATGGTAATTCGTCGCAAAATCTGAAGATAAGTAAGGAGTTCGATGACGGGGAAACCCGTATTTTTCTACCATAGTAAAATGTTGTATAAAACTTGTCTAGTCTAGTCTTGCATACCATTGTTGAGGATTAGTCTGAAATGAAAAGAGGTACAGTGGTAGGTGGCGAAACAATTCTACGAACAATTCCTCACATTGATCCCATCGCATTATCAGTCATTCCCGAGTTTTGCCTCTCTTTCTGATCTAGTGGCCAGCCGTTTCATCGGTCTTGGGGAAAGCGCTTTCGCCAAGGTTGGACATGCATGCTGTTTTCCAGTTTTTGGGTGTGTACTTGTCAACTATGGATTTGAATGCTTCCTACAAAACGAGTTGGTCAGCCAAACTTATTCTTTCCCGCCCGAGTATCAAATGAGGACATATTTGAAGTCTTACCAGTGTGCATAAACTCTTGTCACCATCAAGATGTCTACCAGGTTCTGTGCACCCCGGAATTCTCATGACTTCGTCGTTGTAACGAACGCGGACATAGTAGCCTTCCAACTGCTTTCGCTCATGCTCGGTTAAATCAGTGATGGGTCGACGTGCGATTCCTTCCGGTGCAGGTGCAGAGCCAGTCGCTGTTTTGGCGGTGGAGAAGATAGATTTGAACCAACCCTGGTTTCCCCCATCATTCGATCTAAGGGCAGGTGAATTGAGCCATTCCGGATTCGTCCCATCTTTCTTCCTCAGAAGTTCAATAGCTATATGTGACGTATAGGGTGGCCATTTGTCTGTCTGGAAAGCTCCGAGCGATGCGAGGACACCAGCGAGGGTCGTATCGTGGCACCCGCTCAATGCAAGTTTGATGTTTTGCTCACCGCCTCGACCTTGGCCTAATCTTCCATCTTCACCACCTACCTCGACGACACCGTCATTTCCATTTCTCTCGACGGAACCAGTCATGCGAGTTACGATGTCGCCCATCAATGCGCCGATACCGAGGCTCCTGTACTCTTTCGACTCCTTGTAGCCGGAAAACCATTCCTCAACGCCAATTTTCTCGATAATCTTTCGTGCTCTGGGATCGTAGAACTCCTTGGGCAGCATGGTTTCTGGACCGTGTGCAAGCGTAGAGTTTACTGTGTCCATTATTCCACTTAGTCGAGGTTTCGAATCAACGGCTACACCGCGATCGGGGTCGGGCATCCATTTTCCAAGAAGTTTGCTGAGGTATTTCATGTCATCTGTATCATTCCAGCGATCAGCGGTTCGCTGAGCAAATGCGCGTGAGACTTGTGCAAGACGACGGCAATTTCCGTCGTTGGGGAAGAGTGTCTCATCTGCAGGTGTGCGAGTCAAAATTGTTGGTGGTGGGAAAGACGCTGTGCGGGCGCTTGGGGGGTAGAAACCCCAGAATGTTTGTTGAACTGATTCTAGGGCACGAGGCATCGGCGTTGCGCGGAGGTATATCATGTCACCATCTGCAATGAGTTTTGGCATGAAGTTTAATTGGTCAACATAGAGATGACGGAGACGTTGACCGAGCTCGAGGGTGGTCTCACGACCTCTGTCTGTCAATTCTCCTGGCTGGCTGAAGTGACTTGGTTAGGAAATGATCTGTTTGAGACGGGTGCGAACTGTAATACCAGACAGCATCGAATTCGCCCCTTGGTCCTGCGGCGACGGCTGGGCCATCATCGACGCCGAATGTCTCGATTCTTCGGCGGTAGGTCATCTGGTCCCATTTTGATGTGTCGGTTGGATACATGATTACGCTCCTCATTTGTCTCGCTGCATTGCAGTATGGCCAATCTAGGATGATGAGACTATTTCCTACAAGCAAATCTCATTTGGCAAAACATACGTGGCTTCAGTCCAGCCTAAGACGAAAGTCAGCAATGCTTCTGATATAGCGGGAAGGCCATATTTACATTCTGGAATCTAGGAGATACGGGACTTCGTTCACCTATCAATCATCAATACCATGACAAGAATTACTTATGGATTCCTATCGTATCTTACCATGGCGAAGAAGCTGAGAATCCATTAGCTCGATTCTTGTAGTCTATCCAGAAAGCATATCGACTCACGATCTGGACCAATTGAAGCTGTAATCCTTTCGGATACAGGCGTTCCAGCTCTTCCGGAGTATAGGGAGCTCTCGGTTGGAGTGAAGTCATGATGTGAAGTCGTCCCCAATGACACATGCAAGCAGGAGGACGTATACAACTTTATAGATGGAGATGAATGGTGGCTAGTATCTTCCATTCGAGGCACGTTGTTGAAAGGCTTGATGTCAGCCATCTAAGGGACAATCCATGGCGGAATCTATACCATGTTGGGTCAAGGGTCGAGACTAGGAATTGATTCATGTCTACTCGTACAAGTAGACTTTGAAGGTATTTATCATCGAGGAATCCACCGAGTGCAATGTTGTCGAGGGCTCGAGGCAAGCTCAATCGTGTTTCTGCCTGGGGATGCTAGAATGTGCCTGACGCTCTTGTTCTGGAGCACAAACATCTGAGGTACGAATACGATCTCGTGACTTTGCCCCGAGTCGCGTCAATCTCGTACTCGTACTCGTACTTATTTTTGTTAGCACCACCTACCATAGTACGACGCTCATAGTACTGCCACTCCCCTCAGTACTGCCGCTCCCCTCAGTACTGCCACTCCACTCCCCTCACCAGCTTCCAACAGCTACCTCCAATTCCACAAGGCTATGCTAACTGCATGGGTCTGCTCATCATGTCGCCGAGAACTACGGCGCCGCTCCTTTCGCTCGCCGATTCCTCAATGCTCCTCCCGAGCAACATTTGTCTCTCTCGCCAATGTTGTACCACCTACCCTGGACGACCAGCATAAGAAACCGCCCTCCTCACGACAGAAGCAGAGGCCCCCTCCGCCGAATTCGACTTCTATATCTTTTTTGACCACCATATTCGATGCCCGGTCACCCAAGTCGCCAATAGAGGAGTCGTTCGCGAAGAAAGATGCACCACTCCAAACTGGACGGTACTCTCGCGGCCGCGATACGGACATCTTTGACCATCCAATTGACGCTGAGGCGGCAGTACGGCTCCGCAATTTGGAGAGTGTACGCTTGTTTCGACAGCCAGAGACGACGCGAGATGCTCCTCCAAAAGAAGAATTACCACAAACGCTCCACGAGCAATCTTCAACACCACCAAGAATCCTGAGCGACAGAGCGAGAATATCCTTCCGACCGACTCTAGAGAATATTATTCCACCCCAAGCCTCCCCACAACCACCTATCATAGCACCCGCCATTCCGCCCCATATCCAGTTGCGTATGCACATGGACAATCCTCTGAAATCCAATCATGATATATGGGACTTCTTCAAGCAACGTATGCATGGCGATCCCTCATCAACATGGGCCGCATATGGTACAACTGGTCAAAAGCCCGAGAGAGGCGTGGAGCAAATGGGCAGTATTTTCAACCTCTTTCTCTTGCGCATGACCAAAACATGGAAAACCGATTCACCCGAAGAGCAAAGCCCTTCAAATGTGGCCCAGACGCTTGACGAGTTGTTCATCTTGCGACCTATCTGGTATGTGGGTGCAATATGGGAACTTCTGTTCCGAGCTGAAAGCGTTATCCAGAAAGGGGACGAGGAGACTGCGGCTTCATGCCGAGAAGAAATACTCCGGCTTTGGGCTGGTCTGTTCAAGAATTGGGTCAAACCGAACTTGCATGCCAATTTCTACACAGGTGGTAGCATTGACTGGTCAGGTTTACCAGATCCAAGCTATTTGAATTTCAAACCAATGGCTAATGGAAACGACACCAAACAGCTTGATGTCCGCTGTTACGGACTCCTTCGCCATATTCCGGGTTTGAGAAAGACCTCCCTTGCCGCCGCGGCTTTGGTCACATCTGATTTGCTTTGCCGACAACTACCTGTTTTGCGAGCCTCTGAGGCATTTGATCTTAATTACAGACCATTTTTTGAGTTTTTGATCAAACTCCTAACTGGTTCTCGGCTCGATAACGTTCTGCATTTTCTTTCAGACGGTCAGATGGGACCCAAACACAGGATAGACCCTGCACAGTTTGATCCTATGCTTAATCGGATCAGAGGGGCCAACATACGTGCCACGTTAGCTGCAAATTCGGACTCGGTGGAGGATTTGGCCTATGGCAGGGTGGGCACGAACGCCGAGAAGCAACAGGATCTGGATCTAGCCATTTGCAAACAGATCGGTCGTCGACTGGAAAAGCAAGAGCATTCTCGGTTAATCCAAATGTGGGACGAACTTCGAAACGACTCCGAATACGCGAAAGCACCTATCAGCAACATCGTCTATGACAACTTGATCTATGCTTTTGACAAGCTCAAACGCCCGGATCTCTCGAACATCGTTTGGAACCATATGGTCGGTAATGGTGTGAAACCCAACGCCGATCAGTGGAGGAAACTGCTTCAAGGACGCGGTAGAGACCCGGAGACGATGGAGAAAGTGTGGCGACATATGCTTGCCGCAGGTATCCAACCAGACCTACAAGCCTGGAACAGTCGCATTCAATCACTCCTGCTTTGGGGTGCAAATGCAGAACAGGGTCTGGTTGCGCTTGATGAGATGACCAAGGCATGGCTCATTGCTATTGACAAAATGTGGCCTCAGGAGAAAGGCGTGCCATCAACCAGGCCAGCATTGTCTTTGATCGGAGACTTTCCGAACGCGCCGCGGCCTAACAATCACACACTCAATGCCTGTGTTAGTGGTTTGGTGAATCGGCGATACGGAAAGCAGAAGCGCGTCGATCTAATTCCGACCGTCTTCGAGTGGGCCCAAGGACTTCAAATACCACCAGACGTTGTCACCTATAATACATTGATTGGTATGTGTATAAAGGATGGGAACATGACCGAGGTCACGCAGCTGATGGTGCAAATGGGCAAGCAAAGCATTCAGCCAGACTCTGTCACATTTACCATACTGATGAACCACATCTTCAAGCCGTCAGCGGGTGGCGTCTCATTTGAGGACCAAGAAGAATCGGTCGGCTTCCTCTTGAGTCTCATGGACTCTTCAGGTTTGAAGAAGGACAAATTCGTTTACTCCACCTTGATCAATGGATTGCTCAAATCTCACAAGAATGTCTGGGGAGCAAATTTGGTGCTTGAGGCCATGATCAAGCAAGGAGTCAAGGTCACTGCGCTGGACTGGACTGCCTTCATAACCTATTACTTCCAAGAAGCCGAAGATAATGGTGACTCTCCAAACTTCGCCGCCATCGAGGCGATATGGAATCGTGTTCAGTCGACCGACGGGGTCATCGACAGGATTTTGTACGATCGTCTGATTGAAGGGTATGCTCGATTCGGGGAAGTGGATTTGGCGCTTCATTTTTTGAGGCGAATGGCTAAGGGAGCCTTGAAGCCTGGATGGCCTTGTCTCACAGCTGTGATCGAGGGTTTGTTGAATAGGGGTAGCATGGACCTAGCTGCAGAGATTGTGCATGACGTCGAGCACAGCGAAGGATACTTCCCTCATGGTGTAGGACTCAATCACGCCAAGCTCAATCCAGATAGAGACTTGTTCTGGCAAGCTGTGGTTCGTGCTGGACTGAGGGAGATGCCGTTTGTACCAGTTCAAGGGAAGGATGAAGGCAACGAAGGAATCTAGCTCATGGCTGGTCTTAATATTCTAATGTAAGAGTACAGTCTCGTTCTTCGATCCCATTCTCTTCTCTCTTCTTTCCAGCGTGCTCTTGTCCGCTTTCTCTGCGGAGTTGGTGTCACGTGGTTTCGTTCCGCTTCGCTCAGCTACAAAACTTCCAAAACTGGCCCGACGTTAAGTAATATTCCAACGTCGTTCCGAGCGAAACCGCGTTCAAAAAGAAATTAACTCCCGCAAATTGAACCGAACAAACTTTACACAAACCCAAACCTCGTCTTGCAGTCAATCAACTCACCATGGCCAAGGAAAAGCCTGAGTTGAAGAAGGACAAAATCAAAGCGGCTCGACGCGTGCCGACTGACCAGCGTCGTGTTACTGTCACACTACCTAATGGAATTTCGAGGACGCATAACATTGGTCCGGTACCGAGATTGAGGAATGGTGGGGTGAGGAAGCGGTTTGCTAGGTAAGCTGCAATGGGTCTCTGCTTGGGCAGCTGATTTGAAGGGGTTGTGACCACCAAATCATGGGCTTTGTCTTTACCAGGTCAGCCGTAGGCATTGGTCAATCCAAATTGGACGGCGCCTTGGGCTCCGGCTTTCGATATATGCCCGGCAAGAGGCTCCGACCAAGCCAAAGAAGCCACCCGACGCTCGAGGCAAATACTGACGCGCCTAATGTAGGAAGAAGGCAAAGTATGCTTGGAACACCAAGGCGCGCAAGAGCAATGTGGAATTTCTCAAGAGGAAGGATGAACCGAAGCGTCATTACAAGGGCTTGAGCACTGAGCAGTACGTAGGACGCCCTACTCGAATGTGGTATTCACTCACATTGTCTCTTAGGAAGGCAACAATCACGCCTATGAGTTTCATGGATCTACCCGGCGAACTCCGGAACGAAATCTACCCCTCCCTCCTCGACGAAATCGAAGGCCGAACCCTCATCTTTACGAACAACCCGACTGGCCTTGTTGCTGCTTGGCCTGCTACTGTTGTTCCGAGGATCCCTATTGGTCTCCTGAGCGCGGGTAACAAACAAATCCGCAACGAACTCCTGCCACTCGCATACGAAAAAGTAGACGTACAGATCCGGATCGTGTCTGCGCATCTCAAATCTACTGCCGAGTTGTACGCCTGGGTCAATGGCAATGACGCGATCCCTTTTGGGAGTATGAATGTTACGCTCATTACTAAGTTATCATTGACGATCCTCCTTCCTTGTTCTTTCGAAACAATACACAAAGACCAAGGTTGCAATTTCACATTCCTAACACGAATGGCAAAACTCAAACTTCTCCGTTTGAGGGTCCAAGTCCACGTTCCAAATTCCCATATAGCTCCTTGGACAACCCTTCACACGCAAGTCCCGGATACAACATTCACACCTTTTGTCACTCAACTCATCCAATCTCTCTTTCAACATATTCCCAAGACGGCACGAGTCGAATTCGGCGACGGTGTTGAGAAAGATGAGGGGGGGTTGGGTACTTGGGTTGATGTTAGGGCGGATGGGGGGAGAGATCAGGGATGGATGGAGAACCCGAAGATTGGGGAGGTGCAGGTGGGGGCTGGGAGGGCGCAGAAGGATACCGTTGCTGTGCCTGTGCATCAGGCTGAGAGTGTCTGGGGTAGGTTTAGAGGGGAGATGGGCATGGCGGATGCGTTTACCACGAGCTTTGATCCGGGTGAAGTGGAGGATGCGGATACGGAGAAAGATGTGCAATGGAATAATGAGATGGGTATAGGTGAAAACAAAGATCCGATGGTAATTAGTATTAATACTGAACCAGTCGTGAAAGAGAAACACACGGACATGAACATGTCTGATTTGGATTTGGAACCGGCTTCAGACCCAGATTCCCATGCCGTGGTACAAAAAAACAAGAAAGAAAAAGGGTTATGACGCCAGAATGTCCGGGGAGTTCTCGGGAAATTGAGGAGCTGGCTATGTTTCGGCTTGTGAGATTTTCTGGGGTGCTTTTCGGACACTTAATTCTTGCGCGGGGATGGGGAGGGGTGGATATAATTAGGATGATTATAATAATCTATTAATCTATTGATCTATTGATCGATCGATGGGTGAGTAGGTAGATAGGTGAATTAGAGTTTGGCGTTTTTGTGTTGATAAAGAAATTCCCTTGACATTGTTAAATGACGGGTCAAGAGTGAGCTTGTACATATATACAAGTCGTAACTGCAATTCCATAATAAATAGTGATTGGATTTATACTTTCATAACGGGAAAAAGCATTTCATCACGTTTTGATAGTTTCCCTACTTGTAGCTAGATGGAAATGATATATTTGTAATAATAGTTTATTCGTCCATCGCGTTTTCGGTGGGAGCGAGGGATAGGTAATAAATACTTATTAGGGTATTCTCCTCCTCCTTATTATCCTTCTAGGTATCTTAATTATTTTGTTATTCAATAAGTATCGGGTTTTACGATAGGGATAGTAGTACAGAAGAATCAAAAAAACAGGTTCTAAATTCTTTTCGTTATTCTTTTTCTACTTACTAAGGTTAAATACTATTACTTTTTATCTTTAACTCCGTCTTTACCCCTCTTTGATTACCTAATACATCTTTATAGCGTAAATACAAGGCCTTGAACCATCGTATTTCTTTATTCTTAAGGATTACTAAGCGTTCTCGAGAGTAAAACTTAGTATACTATATTTGTCGAGACGATCTCGATTCGATATTCGTTCGCTAGGGGTTTATAGGGATATATAGTATAGAGATATAAATAGTACCCCCCTTAGCTATAGTAATTCTCGAGACGATCGAGATTCGATGTTTACTAGGGGTTGGGATAGGGATCTATAGATTACTATTCGAAGAGAAAGATAGTATTTACTTTAAGGCTTGGATATCTTATCGGAGTCCGCGGATTATACTTTGTTAGTTTGGGGTTAGTTACTAAAGAATACGGGGAGAGGGGAGTTGGTTGTTTTGGGATTGGGGTGATTGTGGGTTGTGAGATGATCAAGGTGATGGGGAAGAAAGGTGTTATTGGTGGGGAGTTGGTTTGTATGGATGCTGTTTAATTTGGGTCGTGTATGGGGCTCGGGTGAGTGTTGAGGTCTTGATCAGTAGTTTTGTGTTGATAGTTAGTGATTGCAATGGAGACTTTTCTTGTTCTTTCCTCCTTGAAAAAGAAACGACGGTCGGTTGGAGGAAGGATAATAAATGAACACATATTTATAGAAGGAAGAATGCATATACAATCAAATCTACGGAGCCCGCCCGTCATTCAAGCAACTTGTCCATGAATAAAATGCAGAACAATATCCATATCCATCTATGCACTTCCAAATAAATCCCAGTATCCAAAACACCGATCCAATCCATGTATGCTAAATGTCATGCCACCATGCTTCGTCCATTCTACCCTTGTCTATCCATGTCTCCAGCTTTCTAGCATTACAAAACCCTCAACACAAGCGTCGAATTGACGATCCAGTTCCAAGGTCGGACCTCAACAACCATCTCCACACCTACACCCCCCTGCTCCAATTCCTCAAACTCCAGAACCGGATATAATAATCCTCGAAGGCCCACGGCACTCCTCGTTACCAGTAAAGCGCCCGGACGCATGCGGCTCACGACGGCTTTCATGATTGAGATTTTCTGGGGGACGTTTAGGCCAACGAGGGCGGCTAAGAAGACGATGTTGTGGCTGGAGAGGGAGGAGATGGTTGTTGCGTCGGAGGTGAGGAAGGTCATTTTTTCTGGGTTGGCATGACTTGTTTCTGGGGTTGTGTAGCCTAAATGTCTCGCTAGTTTCGAGGAGAGATGTATGGCGTGAGAGTCGAGGTCGATGTTTGTTATTTTTGCGTTTGGGAGGGAGGAGGCGAAGAGGAAGGATGTGAATGGTAATGGACCGGAACCTATGAATGCTATTGAGAGGGGAGATGAGGTTGTTATTGGTTCTGCTGGAGATGTTGATGATGTGGAGATTGTTTGTTGTTGTTGGGAGAGGGCGGCGAGGATATTTGATAGTTCGAGGTTTACTAGATCGATGTAGTTTTTGTGGTAGGGGAATTGGGTTAGGAGGGTTTGCGCTGCTGTTTTTGTTTGTTAGGCTTTTCTTCTTCTTCTTCTTCCTCCTCTTTCAGTGGAAGGAAAGAGAGAAGGGAACACACCTGATATTCGAGCGGGATCCTGGACGGAAGTGTCTGATTTCGTCTCTTTCTCCTCTAACTCCTCCAAAAACCTCTCTGCCCAATATTTCTCGAGCTCTCCCTCACCTTCAGCACACATCTCTCGCAGGTGCCCGATAACGCCTTCAATCTCCCTATCTCCAAGAACTCTCTCGACGACTGCGTTATTCCAAGGTTTGATACAAGTTGACACGAGCCGACCAAACAGCTTATTGACACGTGAGCAAGGCTTAAGATCTTGCCGCGAGGCTAGCTCATCAGCAATGCACAAAACCTCTTCTACGAGCTGCTCAGCTTGTCTCATATCCTTCAACTCCTTTCCCTTCACTCCATCCGTTGGTTCTCTGAGCGCTGCCCTCTCCAATGTAGGTGTTGCGGGCGGCGTGCCATTCTCAGGTAATGCGATATGTTGGATAATGGATAGAGTCATGATTGAGGTATGTTGATGCAAAACTTTGGAAAGATCTGGATCAGAACCCTCATTGCCATAGAACAGCGGGCTTTTAAGCAACAAGGAGTCTCTTTCATGTCACGTATCGCGAGTCAATTTTGCGCCCATGTCTGCATGCTGGCAACCTGGTGGTGGAGTCTGTAGTACTTATGCAGCTTGCCGCTTGCCAGCAATCACTGGATCGGGCCGAATCTAACCACGGCACCATGATGGCCATGTAATTGGACAAACGCATCTGCAAGGCTCTGTGTCCTTTGCTATAGCGGTTGTGATAATTATTCCGCATTCGTCATTGGGTGGGTGCTGGGTTGTATCCTCGGGGTAATTGTGATGTGGGAGTGGTTTACAGGCAATCCTACGTTAGTACCGGGGGGCTAGTGATCGTGGAGGCTGACTACTGTGGTAGCGTGGGAGGTATGAATGGGGCTCGTATCGAGCCCTGACAGTGCCTGCAAGTGGGAAAGGCCGCGTGAGAGCCGTAGCAGTGGGGTGGGAGTGAATGCGGCGGACCCCATGGACGTTGGAGGTTTCGGTAGCATAGGTGAATACCAGCAAGAAGGCCATCGACCGAAAGCTGGAGCTGGAATAATTGTGTTTGGGAAGGAACTCTGACAAAGCTCATGTTCATATATGCCACAGTATGCATATGAGTGAACCGCTGAAGGAGGTTAGATATGCAGGGAGGATCCCGCCGCAGCCGTAAGCTTCCGTCAAGGTGCTATCCACGGTTGTGAATCAAACTCAAAGGGTGACTAGAGTCCATGGAAGCATCAACTCGGTCATCTGACAAAGAGGCCGCCGATCTCATAAGCTAGACCTTTTAAAAGCCCAAAACCGGTGGCGACCTGTGGATGATCTAGCGGTAGTACCTCCGGAGGTACTCGAAAGAAAAGCAAGCAACATGAGGCTTCATAGCGTGGGGATCAATGTGGAAGTACCTGGCTCAGACCGTTGACAGTTGCATGACGTGGGACCGCTTTCTGGAAGGCGAACCCAAAGATCCGCTGCAAGCGCCATCTAGAAGGTCCATCCAGTCTTGAGCTCAACAAAGCTATCGGAAAGGAATTGAAAAAGCGAAGGTCCCTATAGTGGTGTCAGCCGATTCAGTATCATCATTGTTGCAAGTTCACCAAGAGCAAGTTTCTATCCATGGGAAAAGATGCTGGTTCTGGCAGCCTGCGGAGGAGCACCAATGTACAAAGGGACGCCTAAAACTCTGCGCCCTTGCTTTACAAGGTCTCCGTTCTTGTTAGTGAGCAGTCTTCAGCTCCGGCATCGTGGGGGACTTCTTTCGTGTCTAGCTCGCAGCCTGGTCTTTGAACCACTAGTGCGAGCGAGAAACTTCTCGGATGAATTTGGGTAAGTGTCTCCATAATGAGATACAAGTGTTCGTAGCTGTCGACGTATCGCCCGGACTTCAGCTTCATCTTCAGGTGAGCAGTCGTATAGGAAGATGTCGTGATTTGAAGAAGGACTACTGTTGATCATCAGTAGTGGAACGAGAACATCAATGTCGACGTACAAGTTTTGAAGCTGTTTCTCCTGTGAAGTATGGGAGCCAGCAGATTTCTCGAGTCTTTTCATGAGAAGCCGTGAGGTGAGGTCCAAGGTCACATATTCGGAAGTCGTCTGCTTATATCAGAAGTCCGATAAGAGCAAAGAGATAACAAACTTCGTCGTGCCACGACATATCGTAAATCATGAAGGAGAGCCCAATGACGAGGGAAGAACAGGGCGCACACCTCGTTGTCCATCACGGTTGTTGCCTGCCAAGGCGTATAGCGGAAGAAATACTGGGCACTGCGGCCAAGGCTGAACCAGGAGCTTGCGGACACGACCGAGGTCAATAAATTCTCTGAAAAAGTGAAGACTTTTTTCCTCATAGACGAATATGGACTACCTGCCTCTGCCATCAGGGCAAAAAGACGACAATAGTTGTCTTGGTATTCCGTAATGGCTTGAAGTTGGGCAAGAAGTGTCTTACTCGTTCGAAGGTCCATTGAATATAAAAACGAAGGCCAATTCTCAGATGTTGACCTGCTGTAGTTGACTCTTCAAGCATCATTTTCCAAGTTCAACCCCATCAAAGTTCTCTGCCTGCCATGCATACCTCGCTAGCATCAATCCTGCTCCTAACGGCCACAACCTTCGCCTCCCCGCTAGCTGTTCGCCAGGCTTTGGTGACAGCCACCCAAACAATCTCTTCTCCACAACCAACACTTTGGAACGATGGGGCTGTAGCCACATACCCAATCCACAGCTCTTGCAACGCCACTCTCCGTGCCCAGTTGGAGCGAGGATTGAGCGAGGCTGTGAAATTGGCCCAACATGCGAAAGAACACCTGCTGTTTTGGGGCCACGATTCTCCTTTTGTGACCAAGTACTTTGGAAATGAGTCTACCGCAACGCCTATTGGGTGGTATGAGAGAGTTGTTTCTGCAGACAAAGCGGGCATGTTGTTTCGATGTGATGATCCGGATAGGAATTGTGCCACACAGGACAGTACGTATCCATTCCTGTCTATCATCTTCAATTTGGACAAGGGACTGACAGTCTGAAGAATGGGCCGGGCATTGGCGTGGTGAAAATGCGACATTGGAGACAGTAATCTGTCCTCTCTCTTTCGAGATCAGACGTCCACTCGAAGCAGTTTGTGGGCTCGGCTACACGGTCACCGAATCGCCATTGAACACTTACTGGGCAACGGACCTGTTGCATCGCATTTTCCATGTTCCCAAGATCAGCGAGAATGTAGTGGAGCACTACGCAGAGGATTACGAGGCCGTCATGGAGCTGACCGAGAGGCATTCCAATTCGAGCGTGGTTGACAGTGACACACTTCAGTACTTTGCCATTGACGTGTATGCAAATGACATTGCTGCACCTGGTGTGGGCTGTCATGGCAAAGAGCCAGAGCACAGCCATGCGTAATCTACCCCAATTGCCGCATATGGATAATTGGGCAACGCCCGACTAGAACATACTATCTCATAGTCTCTGTAGGTGTAAGCAACGCCGGGTTTAATTCTCTTTCTCTCCTTCAGCCCAAGTTTCCCACAGAGGGGCCCACAGCGCAACTTGTAAGTAAAGCATAGTTGAATGTAATGTATATGAATGGACCACAAGTCGATATTTGGTGGAGTGAATACATGACTGAGCGGATGAGGACTCGAGTGGTTGTTGGGCATGTAGGAGCCCGAAGTTCAGCAGCGTCACGTGCTGATCAAGATCCACACCTGGTGCACTTTCCCCATGTCCCTCTTCTCCATCGCATTCACTCCCTCTGGAAAGCACGATCCATTGCACGCGGGCACTCTGACCATTGCCAGTCACCCGGCCATGAAGCTCGACGAGAGATGGGATGACTTTCGAGCTTCAAGTTGTCTACAATGGTCACCAGCAGCTCGAAACGTGTATGACTGCACCGCCTCGAGCAGCCAATAGCTGGCTTACACAGCCGAACGCTTCACAGGCATCAACATTGCTTAGACAAAGCCTCACCCCATACCCACTCCCATCCCATCCCATCCCATACCATACCGTAATTGCTATCCCTGCCTGAGCCTCTTCTTTTCCCTGAGACCCTTTCCCACTGCCTTTCCTCGACTCCCTCTTACACTACTTGCTCTTACAAACGCCCACAGCTATGGAAACCAGGCCACCAGTGTCGGTCCGCAGTATCATGTCAACTCCAAGCTCGACAATCGCCCAGTGGGCGGTGGCAGGACTGTTCACGCTGGCTCTGGCAATAGCCATACACGCCATCTATTCCTTTCTCACCCCAAAGAAAGCACTGCAACGCCAGGCACAGCCGCCATTCTTCAACTTGTCAGCCACCACCCCGCAATTGCCCATACCCCACTAACAGCTGTCAGACCTCCTGAGCTTCGCAACCTGGTATACGAGTACCTAGTCATCCCTGAACCAACAAGACGAACCTCACTCCCTCGGAGCCTCCCATCGCTCGGGAGGTCCTTGACCTTCGTCGCCAGAGCGTTACGACTCCCCGCCTCTATGTCACCCTCCAGTCCAGAGCATCGAATCATATACGAGCACCTCAATACAATGTCTTTGGTCAGCCGGCAATTCCAATCCGAGTTCATGGACGTATATCACCGCAATGCCACTTTCTACTCTACGCTGGACGCCTCATCTCCAGGAGCCCCACAACATAATGTCTTTACGAACCCCAAGGCTACAGGCGCACTCAACCGTGTCAGAGTCGCCTCTCTCAAGATCCTCGCAACGCCCGGCATATCAGGCGCCTTTGACCCACGCGAAGTAAACTCTTCAGGCGACTGGTCTCTCAAAAATCAAGTCTTCGAGGCTATGGAATCAATGAAGGTCCTCCGGTCCATGAGTCTGAACATTCAAGCCGCAGGAAATCAACTCTGGAATCCCGTATGGCTGTGGCACTTCACATCACAGGCGTTCAAGGAGAGCAAGGTCATGGCGTTCAAAAAGATGGAATTTACACTTGAGAACTGGCATTTCAGAGAGCCGAATCATATGGTCAGGAATGAAAAGGGCGATTGGGAGTGGAGGTGCGCCATGGATCACTACATGCAGGATGATATTCCTAGAAGGTTGGCTATTCGCGAGTTTTGCGGCGCGCTCTACGACAAATGCGACGTTTGTGAGCCGAGTGAGGACGCGTTGGGGGATATATGAGATGGAGACTAGCCAGGGATGGCAATCAAAAAATTGTACGACTAAGCCGCAGAGATTTGATCGAGGTGCTCGTGTATGAGTATTGTGGAGGGTTTTGGAGTTGATACGGATATGCGTTTTGAGGATTTGGTGCGATAATACCCCCTTGTACTATACACTCTTGCTTGTCCAGTGGACCTTTGGCATTTCCTTTGCTTTCACTCTCTGTTCCGAAGCGAAATCGACCGGGGCGGAAGGAAAAGCCATATTTTGGTGATTATTTAATGGTTATTTTTAATATTCATGTTGGCGCTGTTTCTTCCTCTTCCTCTTGCACTTCCTCTTTATTTATTACAGTTCTGCGCCGGTTGGTTGGGGAATGTAAGGAGAGGGTTTGATAGTGTAGAGATACCCTACTTTTATACTAAGGATGTTTTTGCTTATTCTTTAGTTTACTAGATGTCGAGGTTGATGGATTGAAGTTTATTTGTACGGATATTCTTTTATGTGGGGATTTTGATGTTGGGAGGGTTTTAGCTGGGTATTTACTTTGTACTATTTCGTTTATCTCGTTTGGAGGTATAGAGGGATAGAAGAGTGAAAAGTATCAAATGGGTAGTCTGGTTGTTGTAGCTTGGTGAAGTGAATCGTTACGAATTTACTGTGGATACATAGTCAAGAGACTGTAAGATACGTTAGTCACTCAGCTAGTACCTAATAATCGAAGGCTGTCAGCACTCGCGGTTGGTGGCCTGTGGTTTTGTGCTTGTTATGCGAGGGGTCGTCTTTTCACGGAATAGCTTTGATATTCTGTCTACTTTGAGCAGTAATGATGCTGCGAGGAGCGATGAGGCTGTGGAGGCGAAGGTTTGTTCTTGCTCAGCCCAGAGACCTCGAAATGATGAGTCAGCATGCGCAATTGATCCATGAGATCGCCAACCCTCCGCTTCATGCGGACTTCTAACTTCTATTAGAAAGCAAAAATCCATCACCATTACAAATCAACGCTCAGATCAGATTTCGGAACTTTGAGCTCGAGAACCAGCGATTCAGTTCTTGGTCTTGTCATTCTTTGACGTACCTAGCCTCGGTCTTTAACCTTCCCGTCTTACCAGAAATTCTCCCGTCTCTGATTTTTGCCCGCCATCACCTTCAATTGCTACTGAAAATAGGCGATGTGCATGCTAGACGGCTGCGCATCTGCTTGGCTGCAGGCAATCATGCTTTTTATATCCTTTCATTGGTGCCGTCCCCAGAGAAAATCTCGCGTCGTACCTGCCAGCTCTTCGCGAAGGCAAACGCGTAAGCGCAGGTCGACGGCAGTGGTGACTTCATGCGGAGGCTCAGGCCGGCGCAGAAATGCTATTTGAGCCAGAGGAAATCCTGTGAGTTCCGGTTGGAGCTCGTTCAATTATTCTCACCATGTATAGTTTACTACTCTTTACACAGTTGGCCGGTCTCCTTGCAGTAACCTTAGCTGCGCCTCTCGATGACCTTGTACCAGCAAGCACAGGCCCTTTTTTGCGGCATCTTTCCAAGCGCATAGAGATCCCTCTCCCTCCTTCGCAAGATCCGTTCTATACGCCTGATGGGTCCGCGTGGAAAGATGTGCTACCGGGGACCATTTTGAAGCAACGAGATATCACTCCTCGGGGCATTGGAAACTTGACCACCCTAGCGAATCTTCAAAATGCATATCAACTGCTATACCGAACGACTGATGTGCATGGCCTGCCCAGCTATACAGTAACTACGATTTTGAAACCACCAAATGCGAACCCTCTTTTGCACATGTCCTATCAGCCGGCGACAGATTCTCCAAACATCGATTGTGCACCATCTTATGGTCTCCAAGCTGGGGCATCTCCCACCGCTTTTGGGGTTCAAACTGAGCTTTATGGCGCAATGAGTCCGTTTCTCGCAGGAGGAGTGATTGTCAGTGTTCCCGACTACGAGGGCCCACAAGCTGCCTTTACAGTTGGTCCAGAGAGTGCCAAGGGAGTCTTGGATTCGATACGGGCCGTTCTCAAATCTGGAGGGTTGACAGGAGTCAGTCCAAATGCCTCGACAACGTTGATTGGATACTCTGGTGGAGCATTGGCGTCAGAATGGGCAGCAGAATTTCACTCAGCATATGCTCCCGAACTGAACATCATTGGAGCAGCGATTGGAGGTCTCCCAACCAACATTTCGAAGACTATCTCTGTCGTCAATGGCAGGTCCAACGTTGGACTCGTGGCTGCTAGTTTCCTCGGAATTGCTGCCAAATTTCCAGCGTTCAAGGAGTACATTGATAAAAACCTCATCAAGAACCGGGATCTCTTTGACATACCTCTCTCGGAATGCATGTCCTCTCCCGCCAACGCAACATACGGCTATGGTGTCAGTCTGGCAAACGAAAACATTGCTAGCTGGTTTGTCGACAACGCGACGAATCTCGTCCGTGACAACAGCGAGCTCCTCAACCAGATTGGTGTCATGGGATTGCACGGAACCCCAAGTTTTCCCATGTACGTGTGGAAGAGCACAACGGATGAGGTTGTGCCTACGATTGAGGACACCAACGCTTTGGTGGAGAAGTACTGCTCAACAGGGACGAAGATTGAGTACGTGCGCTATGCCAATTCTACGCACAGCGCGACGTTCGTGTTGGGATTTCCAGGTGCTGCACGATTTATTGGCAGCCTTTATGCTGGCATTTCGCCACAGAAGTGTACTGTTACTGATATGCCTGGGGCGGGTGCGAGTGCGAGTGCGAGTGCGAGTGCGAGTGGTTGAGGATTTGCCGTGTTTGCCGTTTCGGAGCGTTGTCGTTTTTCTGTTGAGCACCTCAGTCGAGAGTTGTGAGAGTAGTCATGTTGTGACTATATTCGTCACTGGTCACCCGTCACAACCGATGGTTAATTGTAATGTTATCTGTGAATACCAATGATTGGCTGTATGAATACCAATGATTGGCTGTATGAATACCAATGATTGGCCGCCAACCTGTCAGTGCTTTCTTTTCTTTCTTCGCCCAAAGTTGAACCTGTTTCCACTGGCTCATGCAACCTGTTTCTGTCGTCACAAATGAACAGCTCACCTCTTGCCAAGTGATTCAAAGCCGGCCATCAAGCAGCTCTGACGTAGCCAGCCCCTGTGAGCTCGACACAATCAAAGTATTGACGCAAGCCTCACCGGCGTGATTGATCACGTGTCTTGTGAGGCTCTGAAATGCGGGGGTTGGGGGGGACTTGTAAATCATGGGTAGGTAGTTTAGAGAGGATACTTACGGAGGATACTTACGAGAGTCCACTTAAGAGAGTCACGGTACACTCACGAGTGAGGGATGCAATGAAGCTTCCCCACACCACACCCACACCCACACCCACACCCACACCCACACCCACACCCACACTTCCGGCGGAGAGCGAAGAACGGAAAGCCGCCGGTGCAGGTTAGGGAAAGCCGGCTCGGACACGACTACGGATGCTGGCTCCTTGCTGTGCTGAAAAGGAAGTCTGACGCCAAGCTGTCAACGGCGATTACAACGGGTGTGTTGATCTGGGCGCTGGGCGGAGGCTTTGTGCTTTCTACGTGCTTTCTACGTGCTTTCTACGTGCTTTCTGGAAGGGCTGTTGCGCTGGCATCGGCATCTGGTAGCTGGCATCTCGCGCTCGCATCTGGCATCGGCATCTGGCATCAGCATCTGGCAGCATCTCGCAATGAGACAGCGTGTCTCACGGAGCAAGTCTCACCCCGCGCGAATAATGTCTCCAAAATTGATAGAGCCTCACCCGCACCAAGGACCGACCAAGCGACAATGGCCAAACCGCGCTCCTCGGACGAGTCCCACGCTCGGCTCTCCTGCTGAACAAAACAGCCTGTCGGACGCGCTCCAATCACTAGCAACTACTAACCGTAATTGCAACCCTACCCGGCTCGAGGCCAGCAAGCAGCGAGCATATCCTCCGCTGCACCCAATTACGTGTGGCGCTACACTAAAACACGCATGAATCGGCCGCCATGCTGGCTGGATCGAGGCCGAACTGCCAGGGCTATCCAATGACCGACTATCGTTATGCGAGGCATGAAGAAGGGCTCCTCCACCCTCCCACTCTGCTGCTTATCCGTTTGGGGGTTCAATTGCTGCTCCTACTACTCCCACTCCGTTCTTCCGTCTGACCACTCGTATTCCCAATATCAATTGCCTCTTCCTTGAAATTCCTCTCCCATGAACTTATATACACCTTTGACGCTGCAATCTTGATTCGACTCGGGCCCACTGTTTCAATCCAATTTGCAACCTCCGACACCCCGAAGTCGACCTAACAACAAACCACAACCATTGAATAACATACCACAATGCCTTTCCGTGCCAAACTCCGGAAAACTTTCAGTCGACACTCAAATCCCTCTTCACAATCTTCCGCCGATACATCAAGTTCATACGGCAGCTCATCGAACGTCGATACCTACAAGCCTGGAGAGAAAATGCCTCAAAAGTACCGCAGGCCGGTCGAGAAAGCACACAAAGCAATGTTAGAAGCATACCGATTGGATTTTGGAGACTCATCCGGCAGGAGAAGTTTTGAAAGCGAGTACAGTCCAATGGGAAGCCGAATACCTTCGAGAAGAAACAGCACAGATTTGCCGTCGACGAGGCGGGCACCCGTCGGCCGCCGAGGACCAACCTTCATGGAACTCGCCGCAGAATCAGGTAGTGATTCTGACCTTTCTCAGGGTAAGTCTTTGCCAGTGGTGCTTGACATGGGACTCTGAACGAGGACGCCTGGCTGATGATTTGCTTAGTTGGACATTCAGCTCAATCTACTCTGCAAGGATCTCGCAACTCGACGGCCTCCCGTCACGACTCTCCTTTCACACAGGACGACCTCTCGCAAGCGATGCGGAAATCCTATCTCACCCAACCTCGCTCGTAGCCCGGAATCCGAATTTCCACCGAGCACGCGACCGAGCATGCGATACCACAACATGACTTTCAACGAATGATGCATAACGGATACAATTGCATCACATCACCAACGGCGTACAATCTGCCAGGACTTTCCCAACCCCGAAATCGGCACCACGGAAAAACATCAATCTGGATTTAGCAATTCCCTCTGCCCATTTTTTCTTTTTCCTTTTCTTATTTTTCCTTTTCTTATTTCCTTATTCTGGGTTGGGTTCACTACACGCTGTCTAGATAGATAGAAAAGATGTCTCCTGCATTTTGCGATCGGCGTTACATCTCTTAGCCACTTTCTTGGTAGAGATTGTTTAGTGTGCTTTTTTGTCTTTGGGTTTGTATGCGTGTCACCGATGGGATCGACATGCGTTGTGCTTTTTTAGTGGCTGGGCATTTCTATTGGGTTAGATGGCGCGTGTGCTAGCTTCTTTTTTTCTTTTTCTTTATTTTTCTTTTTGGGGATTCTTGGGTCACTTTGTCTGTTTTGGTGGGTTGGTTGGTTGGTTGGATGTTGATATGTATGTATGTATGTATGTATGTACTGATGGGGTAGGGGGTTTGTATATAATTCTACCCTTTTAGATGAATAAGTTATGTTATTATTGTTATTTCTTCTTCTGTTATTATTACTTCTTTAATACTATTATCATCATCATTCTTCTCCTTATCGCTAGTAAGATAACAACAATCCTATACTACCATCACCATCACCATCACCATCAAAACCACAATCCCAATCTCCAAACCTCATCAATCAAATCCAAACCCCTCAGATAATAGAATACCACCAAGCCGCTATTTATACAGTATCATCAAACCTTTACTTTCCCTTATATACCCCCATTATTCTCCTATTAAATAAAAAAGATTTTGAATACTGATATTGCTGGTATGCTACTTTTAGAGATTAGGTGTTGTTCTTCTTACTTTTTGAGTTGTTGTTTTCTTTAAAAGTACTCGGCAGGAAATAGGGTTTGTGTACCCGTACGAACGGGATACTAATACTCGGTTGGGAATCCGTTTTGTTGAGGTGGGGAATTATACATCATCATCATCATCATCATCATCATCATCATCATCATCATCGTCGGCGTCGTCGTTTTCTTTTCGCTTTTGAGACGATTTTGGGGAGGTTGGGGTGGGGTGGACATGGAGGTTACGTCGGGGCATGGATTGGGGGTGTAAGACCTCGGCGGATTTCGTCTGGGTTTCGGGGAATTAGGGTTCGGATGGGGAGCTGAGTGATGGTACCTAAGGAATTAAGAGGGTGATCAGTTATGTTTTGGGAGGAGCCGAGATGCTAAGGTTATGGTGTAACGGTTTTTGAGGATAAGATTTGAGAGGGTGAATACAAGTATGTTCGTGCTGGTTTCGTGGAGTAAGATTGACGCTAAGATTTTGTAGGCGCCGTATCTCTGTTCCTTGGCTGTAGTTGGTTTCATTTGACGAGTGAGGATGTATCTTTGGATAGTGTGTGGCGCATGAAGTGTATGATCCAACCTCGTTGGTCTTTGCTCCGGTGCTAGGTGATTGGTGCTTGGCTTGGCTTGACGACGCTGAAGAATTAAGGACACCGGGGTTTTACTGGATGGGGACGTTGATGGGGAAGCATAATTATGAGTGGATAATGTTTTTGAACTTGTACGTACTTCTTCTTGGCTCTGTCGGAGATGTAAAACGGAGGGCGCTTCGACTTTTAGGCGCCGGAGATGCAGATGTGTCTTTGGGTCTAATTTTGCGCTTGTTTATAGAGGGTTCTTGTCAGTGCCGTTGACTGTCCGAGCCGCGGCTAGGAGGAGAGATGGGCGCCGCGTCGAAGGGGAGTGAAGGAGTGGAGGAGTGAAGGAGGAGATGGTTGAAGGAATGGTATTATTGCTTGATTCGGGCGTATCACGTGGATGGGTTAGCGCGTGGTTTGTCATCCTCGATCGGGTCATGCATCTAAAACCAACCAACTCTTTTCTTCTCTTCTTCATCAAAAGGCGCATTCAATTCTCACTTTCCATCAATATCTACATGTAGCGAAATCTTATCGAATCACACGCCCACTTGAATCTCTAGCTTCGGCAAGATGCCGCAGCATGTTGTGCCAACAGCATACTTTTATCATCTCTAGGTTACCTACCGATCAACCTTTTTCATTGAAGCGACGTGCAAGATTAGCTTTTATTAAGGGAGATCGGCTTCTTTAAATTACTGACTCGGTCACGAATGTTGCTTGGGTAAGAGATCGAAGTGTATTGAGATGTACGACGGAGTGAGCAATTCAGACGTCTTTTGAATCAAATTACTAGAATTCCAGGTCTTCTCATGTTGTTCGCAGTCAATGAAAGATTTTTCATGTTTGCGAAAGGACCCAACTAGCGCTGCTGGCTGGTATTTTTTTGGAGTGAGTAGATATGTTGCTCCCCTGACCCGAGCAATATTGCTTCGACCGTGAGGCATGGGTCTGGATTGAGATTGCAAGTTGTGCCGCGTTGACGCTCATTCTTTTCTTTGGAGTCTTTACTGTTGGAGTTGGACAGTTGGACCTCGAGCAACTCTCTGGGTGCTCTCTCTCCTTCTCCTCGCTCTACTGAACGGACCAAGGGCACGATTCTCAAGAGTCGAGCACGTGGATCAGTTTAGCAAAAGATCGCCCGTCATCTACGGTACTCCTGACGATTCTGAATTGTTTCCTGGACCCTTTTAAACTTGGAGGAGGGTGAACCAGACTTGGGACGGCTTGCATCAGAACCGCAAAGGCTCAAACTACCTTCATGCTGGCTCATATCAGAGTTGACCAGATCTTTTGTAGGATGCCTCAGTGCTGTCTTTGTGGATGTAAGTATTGCGATTTGCAGGTAATTTTACTGCAAAATTTACGTGCTTACTCGCTTTGTCTTATTGCCTAACCCGCTTTGACAATGCCTGGAGTCTGGGTATATACTCAGCTATTGCGATTGAAACATGAGCATCCAAGCAACACCAACATCAGAAAACGAAGCAGAAAACGAAGGACACATCACGCCAAATAAACTTATACGCGGAAAATCAAGACTGCTGGAACGAAAATATCATCAAGAATCATGGATTCTTCGAAAAAGAAACCGATTCCTCCTATCGTACAATCCCTCCTGTCAAGAACGCTCCAAATCCTCGTTTACACAGCAGTTGTTGTAAAAGGAACATATACTCACATGGGGCCATGGGCCGCAATCATCGCACTTATTGTACTCGAGCTCGCTCTCATACCATACTTTGGAAACATCGATACGCGGCTTGCTCACGCTACATGGAAGTTTATAACGAGCTGCTTCTTACTAGCGCCACGTCTATGCGACCCGGCACGGGCCTTGCAACCGGGCTGTTGGAACGAGCTGTGCACTGTGTTCCACGTTGGGGTTTTTATTTATGCTGCATGGGATCTTGCTATGCTGTTTGAGGTCGAACAGAGACAAGATGAGTGTGGTCGGGAGAAGCTCATGCTGACCTCTAATGTCGATTTAGAGGTCGTGATACCTTTCCCGGAAACGATGTCTCTGTGGAATCATTGAGCGATGTATCCCTAGACTTTAGGAGATGGCAAAAACCTTTTGAAGTCGCCAGAAATTCGATGTTATCGCTACCCCAATGTCTCTTGGATGATGGTCTTGATTAGGGTGAGGGGGAATCTGAATATGTACATTTGCCTTGGTGTCTTGAAGATTCGGAATATGGATTTGTTCCTTGCTACGCAATATCCATATCTCACCTCGCTTCATTCACATAAAAATAACCACCATCCACATATTCACCCGCCCATTCGCGCAACAATGGATTACTAAAGCACCAGGACCCCATCATCCAAGACCAAATAGCGACCTTGAATCTCAATATTCTCCTCGTCCTCGCAAGCACACACGACTCATGTCTCCCAAGGAAATTCATCTGTCCTCGCCATTCTCAACATCCATCTCATCACACCAACAGTGTCTTATCCACCTTCCGAAGCTGAAATCCCTTCTTCTAAGCAAAAGTCCCATTTGGATCTAAACTTTCAGTTTCGCGTCGAGTCTTCGGTACAACACTAACGATTCCTTTCCGCTTTTACGCCATATACACCTTCTTTAGCGTGAGCAACAGAGATGAAGCGGCGGGTTCGGTACGAAGTTCCATATTGTAAAACGGGTTGTATAATTTTTGTCTTAAAAAAACAGATAGGGCTCCTCTATTATTATTATTACTAGAATCGAAGAAAGGGGGGGGGGGTTTGAGGTGGGGTCCTAATCCTACGTTTTTATTACCTAGGACGGGGATTTTAGGATTTTCGTAAGTTGATATACGTGATTTCGGCGTGGGAGGATATACGTCGGGGTTTGGGTGTGTGATTATTAGATAGGAGGGGGATAAGGTTTTGTTTGGAGGGATTGGTTATGTAGCTGATACTTTCTATAGGTATTGTTTTAGTAGGTGTAGTTCTCCGTATTCTTTAACTCGGGGTTATAAATTAGAGTGTTTGAAGCGTGAAACCGATATTACGTTTCTCTTATAAGAGAGTGAAATGTAGAAAATTATCTACTAAAAAATAAAATATTATTTTGCTATAACCTAATAAATCCTAGTATTAAAACTATAGTACTATCACCCCTTTCATACAACAAACAAACCCGTATCACAATGAATCGTAAACAGAACTTCAATCTACTCCAATCGACCACAAAAACACCACGCCAAAACCTATATAAATACAGAGAAAACGACAAACAGGAAAAACATCTTACGCCGGTAAAATTAATTTCATTTTTACCGCCATATTAATTTACACCGCCGCCAAAACCCCGCCGCAGATTCTAAAGAAAAGTATAAAAGAGGAAAAGTAGTAGCGCAGAATTTAGTATTCCACTAGAAAACTTTATAGCGAGGAATTAGACCTATAGCGGGATAAAGTCGTAAAGACGGAATGGATAGCGTATAGAGTCGGGAGCGAGGGGATATTTATATTTAACGATTAAGCTCGCAAGTACGCTGGAGAAAACGGAGTCCTAGTTAAGGGATTTAGAGTGTGCGATATTTTTCTATTATTAAGAATTCCGGTTCATGGACGGTGCTGTGATATCCAGGCGAGTATAAGATAGTCTAAGACGGGGAGTCGAAGATTGGATTGGGGGGTTGAGGAGAAAGTAGATATTAGTGAAGTTTTATCGCTATCGGGTAGTGGTTTACTGGGGTTGATATTGAGGTCTTGGATTTTTGGAGGAAGGAAGAGGGTAGTCTTTTTTAGCCTAGAAAAGCTTAGGTATAGCTTTAAGACTCTAAGACCAGATTAAACGAAGACGTCTCAATCCCTTTTTCTTTTGTTGGAGAGGTCCCTTCACTCCCCTCTCACTCACCCATATTATTTCAACTTGAATTCCAAAATATTAATACTGTACCCTTTGACCTCCCATTCCAAGCGTCCCTCACTCTGATATTCCTTCGCATTCCATGTTTTCTCCAGTGGCTGCGGTTGAACAGCTGTTTTATCTTGCAGGGTATTGAAAGCGTTGACGTCCGTGTTTGTAAGAATGGTGCCGTTGACTTGGACGTATTCGGCGAGAGAAATCGTGATTGGTTTGGAGGCGGCGGCGGCGTTGATGATCTAGTATTTGTCAGGAATGTTACAACGACAGGGATAATGAGAAGAAAGGAGGGGAGGGCATTCAAGGTACTGAAGGATGAATGATGAGAAGGAGAAAGATGAGGAGGAATGGAATACCTTGAAATAAACCGTCTTCGTCGAATCCTCGATACTAGCCGCCCAAAACAGGGGATTGAAACTTCCGTTTTCGTTGGTGACGGGGAGGGTATGACTTCCTCTGTACCGTCCAAACATGTATTGTTGCCAATAACTAGCGCTGAGAACCGTTTCGTCATGGTTTGCTGTGAAATGAATCATGTCTGGATCCCATTGAAATCTACAAGGTATTAGTATTCCCCATGTCTCAAAGGTAGCCGAAGGGATCGGGGATGAGACTTACTCGTTCATATTTTGGAGTGAGGGAGCATAACTCGACATCTTGACCACACTTGGATTCCGTTCTCCACCCAAAGCGTAGACACCCTCGCTGATCGCCGACACAAGACGCGGAAACAAAACTCGATTGGGATTCGGCTTTCCAAAATCAACGATCCCACTCGGCGTATCGACTTGAAGAACCGAATATTCTCCCAGAAAAACACCAACACCAGTATTATTCGTCCGGGCCTGCCAGTTATCGTAGTAATTGAAGTTATTAATGAACCACTTTGGTTCCTGGTAATGATGCGTATCCCAGATCGTTCCAGGCGGTAGTTCCATCTTCGTCGCCATCCCATTCTCGTCTTTGGCCTCATCGTAAACCGTGGAGATATACGTGATTTTGGGATAGGCCGCTTTCAGGGCTTTGTACATGATATCCCATCGATAGGGATAAGTCGTACTGAACCAATCTTCGTTTCCGATTTCGATGAATTTGATATCGAAAGGTTCGGGGTGGCCGTGGGAGGCTCTGAGAGCGCCGTATTTGGTCGAGGTGGCACCCATGCAGTATTCGAGTTCGTCGAGGGCTTCTTGGACTGCGGAGCTCATTTCAGAAGCAGAATAGGATGTTCCGTCGAGAGAATATCCGGCGTAGACGGCCAGGATGGGTGTTATGGACATATCTTCGCACCATTCTAGATACTCCAGGAGACCAAGACCGTCGGTGTTTCTGTTCAATGTTGGTCAGTATTGTTGTGGAGAGATCAAGATGAAGATGCCGATTTCTTACTGATATCCCCAGTCTCCCGGCCTTCCCGGCCTATCTCTTAGTGGACCAATCGTCTTCCACCATTTCCATCGAGTGTCGATGGATCCGCCTTCCAAATTGTTGCCTCCTGGAAATCGGAGAAACTTAGGTTTTAGATCGTAAAATGCTTCGGCAAGATCTTTTCTCAAGCCATTCTTACGTCCCTTGAATGTCTCGGGGAACAGGCTGATAAGGTTGAAATACAAAGTCTGACCGGCAACCTGTGAAGCGTCCATGGTGATTGAAAACGTGTTGTTCGAGTTTGGAGCCGTTTTCGTGTTGACGATTGTCGCGTTGAGTTGCGCATAGTCAATATTTGGTATATCGACTGCCGGGATCTTTGACGAAGCCCAAGTCTCTCCGGTCAGCTTCGATTCCAGAGACAGAGTGAAGTCGACAGTTTTGTTTAATTTTGGTCCAAGGACATAGAAAGAAGCCGAGTAAGTTTGAGGGCGGATATCGAATCCCCACCATCCTAAAGAGATTAACGCAAATCATCTTGGTTGGTAAGAGTCATGTACCAGAATTCTTGAAGCCAACAGTTCCAGTTGCATTATTGGGTATGTCAACCTTGATGGCATACGGCAAGGCTTCTGAGAGCGCATGCAACGAATCCAGAGATAATTTCGCGCTGCCAATAGATGACCATCCTGATAGACTTGGGGCGAAAGGTTTACTAATATAGATTGAGCATTGTGGTCCGGCTTTCTCTTAGTAGTAGTTCTTACCTAATTTTAACACCTGTGACAATAGTCAGTATCTCGCTTTGAACGTAACTGAGAGTGTTGCATACCTTTGAAAGCTCGATTCATGATCAACTCAGCATAAATCCCTCCATCGCCGGAGAAATTGATGTCCTCGAACATGAGGCCATAGAGATATCTAGTACCATCAGTGATTCATTCCCAATCCGGAACAGAATACTGACGGTGCTGTCTCATTTCTTGCATCAACATTGCCAACATCGATACGCAATTCCAAGGGCGATGAATCCACGGTAGAAGCGTTAGTCTCACGAGTTACCAATGTTTGTGGTGAGCGTTGTTTTCGTCCAGCACTAACGCTTGGAGAAAGGCAAGCCAAAGTGATAGCATGAAGGAACCACCACATGATTATGAGAAATAGGTGAATCTGCTGCGGAAAGTCATGCTGGAGGTCCGAAGTCAGTATTTATTCAAATACAATATGCAAACACTCGGTGCGCAATGTCCCGGTCCAATTGAGACCTGGGGATCTAGGAAGCGGAGTGATCAACGGATGAGGGGAAAGAGACGGAAGATCTTCGTGTGGGGTTCAAATATCCTCTAAACAAGGATGTTAGGTATGCTTAGCTGGCCACCAGAGCAAGTGATGTGAAGGAAGGATTTGACAGTTTTGCCGGAGAGCGGAGTAAAGAAAGTCTCGAGGACGTCGGTACTGAGCAGGCGGAATTTGTCGCCAGTTTCATGTGAATACAGGCTATTCTTGGATGTGACTAGATCGAATCAGGTCTACGGTGGATCTCGGCACGAGGCTGAGACATTGTACAATTTTGACGACGGAGCAAGCCGCGTGAAGGAGTATTTCGAGCATGTATTCGGGAAACAAGGCAGGGAAAGCCTCGAGGAGGATGGGTCTCGAGGAGGACGGGTATTGAATAGGCGAAGTCTGTCGATAATTCCAGATACAGGATATATTTAGAGGAAATTAGAATAGACAAGATCCCGGCATGAGGCTGAGACATTGCAAAATCCACGCATGTGATGGAGGTGGAGTAAGTGAGAGCGCATATTCAATGGTATTGAACAAGTGTACATTCCTATGTCATCCGGATAGCCGTGTATCTTCGGCCTCGAAGTGCAAAAGAGTTGTATTAATCAAAATCCAGCAGCAAACTTCGATGTACTCACAGATTCAATGTGTGCCAGCAAATACATTCGGAGGTGGCATTCTCTTTGTTATCATCGATAAGTTCAATGTTTCAAGAATATCGCTGTCTCTTACAGCTGATCCGCAAAGTAAAACAACATGGCTGGATGGTGAATGCAGTTCAGAGATGCTATGATGCGGCTTATGTAAAATGATGGTCGATGGATTCGATCACCCACGAAGACTCATTTCTATGCTACTTGAATTGGTTGAGCCCTCTATCTTCTGAAACCACTGAGTTGGCTTCTGCCAAAGCGGACTCCTCTTGGAACGAAGTCGAGGATGGTCATTTTCTTGGTAAGAGATGAGATCTCTTCCATACCACCATCCTTGTCTGAAACGTTTTTTATCATGTCTATCTCTGTGGGTGTCGAATTCTTGCGGTCGCGGGGGTTGAGCCGGATCATCGAGTTTCGCTTTTCGATGGCGGTGTTCACTGTCTCGAATTTGTAGAACTGACTATTGGTAAGATTGGCAATGAACAGGATAGAGACAATATCAAATCTCGATATCCGGCGAGAATGACACGGAGGCGTCTCTGGCGCGTTTGGACATGATGGCGGTTGAATAGAGGTACTTGGTTGATGATGCGAAGATGGTCACTGGCCATGGTTTAGAATAGTGCACAAAAGGTGTCCAAGATACTGAGTGAAGGTGGTTAGAGCTCCAGCGATGGTGAGTGAAGTTGTAGTTGGGTAGTTATAGGATCCGAGCCTCAGGGATGGCAATCATGTTAGTAATGCTGGAGTACATAGTAGTCCTGTGTGTAACAGCCTGCAGTGAGTATCAACCGAAGCCCAGGCCGTGTAAAGCTGTAGCTCTGGTGGAAGCTCTTGTGCTGTGGTGTGGTGTGGTGTGCTTGCTGTGCTTGCTGTGGTGTGGTGTGCTGTGCTATGCTACGCTGTGCTGTGGTGTGCTGGCACATATTAGCACTCTCCTGCACTACCGTCGTCTTCAGCCAGACATTCGCCCGAGCAACGTGAGGTGTAGCAATACGGCTCGTTGGGATGAGGTCGAGGTCTTACAGATGGCGGCCGTTGCAGGAGACAGTTTGTGGCTTTTCTGGCATACCCCCCTGTCGCGTTTGCGGGTCTCTGCGCCTTCGACACCCAGACTCTCCGCCTTCAACACCCAGACCCTCCGCCTTCAACACCCAGACTCTCCGCCTCCATCACCTAGACCCTCCGCCTCCATCACCCAGACCCTCCGCCAACCACGACCACCACCAACTATCCATATCGCTATCCCAATTCTTAGACTCACCCTTTCCCGCGGTGCTTGATCGCATCGCGTCTCCCGTCCAAAGCACGACCGTGTGCAAAAGCTGCCTGAAATGCCCACGATCGCCCGTCACAGACACGAACCGCTGCCCAACAGCTCCTACCTGTGACCCCCGCCGAACGAACACAAAGAGCCCCGGCAGCAGTCAGTCTCTGCAATGAACAGACTCCAGGAGCTGTCGCGCAAAGTCGTGGATACGTCGGACCAGAAGTTTGGGGCTCAGCACTCGCCGACGCCAGAAAATGACCACCGCGTCAACATCGAGCATGCCATGGCACCGTGAGTACTGTGGCATGAACCAAACACCAATAGATTGAGTATTGACACGCCCCAGGTATCGCGACTTCTTGCAAGGGATCATCATCCATCAGACAATGGCAGCCTGCAAAGAGAAATTGGACGGCGCCCTCTGGAACATGCATACGAGGATACACGGCAGATTCCGCAACGCCCTGCAGAAGGTATACTCCCGCATATATTCAATCATACCGACCTCAGGGTTTCGTTGGCATTGATTCTTTGGTACCTGTCTTGGGCATCGACTGACTTGAAATTGCGATAGCTCGCCTCTCAGAAGCAGCAGAAGACGGCCATCCACCGCCAGACTGTTGACGACTACTTGCGATTCATAAAAGCGAGCCAAAAGAGCTACAGGAACTTTCTGTGCGCTCTCGACGCCGCCTATCCCACACTGGCAAAGTTGAGAAGTATCGCTCTGTCGATTAACGCTCCGAACAATCCTGCCGATGCTCCCATTTCTGCAAGCCCTGCGCCGACAGCTATTTACATTCCGGACGAGCTCAAGGTCGTTGTTCTCGACCTCGGTCATGAGACTTTGCTCCATCTGGGTGACCTTTCGAGATGGAGATATCAGTCGCAGATAGGAAAGACGAGAGATGTGGAATGGAGAGCAGCTGCGCGATACTACCGTTTGGCCAACGAGATGCTGCCAAGTTCTGGGTTTGGCAAGCATCAAGAGGCAGTGTTGGCACTTGGTGCTAACAAGTACTTTTACGCTCTGTCCTATTTGTACCACTCCATGTGCGCCGAGACTCCATACCCAGAAGCCAACCAGAACTTGGATATTCTCTTGCGCAAGCGCCTGGATATTCCCTGGGACGATCTGATCCAGAAGGTTTGGACGCACGACGGTGGCAATTCTGTCTCAACGCTCCGAGCATGGTTTCTCAAATTTCATGTGGAGTGCTATCGGGGTATCGAGTTCTCGCAGCATGCTCAAATGGAGTCTGAGATTGTGACTCAGTTGTCGAATGCTTTAAAAGACGACTCCGATCTTACTTCAACGCTTATGCACATGGTGACAATCAGCATTGGAGGCGAATTCGTCGCTCTCGACAAGGCGAACCGCAACATCGACCGAGAGAAGAACGCGAAGGCATGTCTTTTCCTCCTACATCATAACGTCAAGTTGTTCAGAGAGCTTCTTCTTTCTCTGTACGACAAGCTCGAGAGCCAGTCTCGGGAGAGTGTCGAGTCGAGCTCTCTGAATTTCATGGGCAAGCTTCCACCTGTCACCGAGACCACTTTGTATTGTATACGTCTCTATACTCTGTGGCTCGTTAAGACCTGGAAGCCGCTTCAGGCCTTGGTGGAGTCCGGACATTCAGATCATGCTATTATAGCGGCCGATGTTCGCCAGCTTTGGCGTCTCTTTGCAGACTGTCTAAATGCGATCTACCAACAGTACCCTCTGCTTGACAGTAAGTCGGTGGAAGATGTTGCGTATCTCTTAGACGAAGAGGAGAGCACGATGGGATTCCGACCTCTGCACGATGCTAAGAACGCAGACGTCTGGAAGATGGACGGGAAGCCCAAGGCCGTCTCTCGCGAACCAAAGTCCGATGCATTGAAAGAGCAAGAGCACCTGATTCGCTTGCGAGATATCGTGACTCGAGGAATCATCATTGCCCAAGAACCAGTAAGTCTGCTTCTTTCTTTGAATCTACGATATCGACTTATTTTTGCAGGCTTCGCCGTTCATCATGATGAACACCAAGATCGAAGTCAATGAGGCCGGCACGATTTCCGATGTGCTCTCGCCAACGACAGGACCGGAGTACGAGGGTGAGCCAATCACCCCGCCTCCTACTGCTGGGGTTGATCGATTCGTGGCCACTGCTGAAGGTGACCAGTTTGATGATCGCCTCTGGGTTGATGGGGCTGATGGGCCGACATGGAATATGCCGTCGTCGCTGCCATCTCAAACCACTTCGGTTCCGCTGTATGGCTATCGTCAACAACCGAATGGCCACGGTGAACAGACGAATGATTTCAGTCTCGGTGCTGTGCAGCCCACCCAATCGATGGTGCCTTCAAATAGTGCCGGGAAACCCAAGCCGGCCATCACCATTGAGCAACTGATCCAGAAGGCATACTACCCCCATGTGAAGCCTTCTGAGGTCCGACCTCCGACTCAAATGCCTTGGCTCTTGAGTTTCCCGTGGGAAGACTGCATCTGGCGCAATGATGACCGTACCGTGGCGGGTGCCCGGACTCAATGGTCCGACAAGCCATTTGGAACCTCCATGGTATACCCCGAGTGGTTGCACAACGTGTGAAGGATGTGCGTGATCGGGTTTGACTATACTGTTATCTCTTTGCCAAACTGCTGGCCTTGTTTGCAGAAATGTCACGGCGCACGCCGCCTCGCCGTGCCGTGCCTTGCTGCTCCGCGGCTGCTCTTCTTGGTGTTTCGGCATCGCGACCTCCGAGCTTCCGCTGGTCGCGCGTCAAAGCCTGCCCGCCTTCGCTGCGCGAGACTACAAGATGAATGAAGGTTCGCGATCGCTCTTTGTGACTTTCGGAGCCGCCCTTTTGGAGGTAATTGTGGTGGACAATTGAAATTTACTAGATGTTTTGGATGCTCAGTCTGGATATTCGATTCGAGGAGAAGGTAGAGCGTGCGAGGGGAGTGCGGCGGTCGTTGTAGGAAGAATGAAATTGCTATTCTTATGTCGCCTAGCTTGGAGGATATCTCTCTGCTTGTCGCCTTACGGGTTTGCATCCACCTCCTCTTTCTTCTGACTGATTGCGTGTGCTAGGTTTGTTGGTGATATCAATGGACTCCTCGTTCGTTTGTGACATGGTCTGCGTGCGCTTCTTTTCCTCGTCGTTTCTCACTGATTGTGGAGGGCGATTTCCCAGCGCCCGAGGCGAGTTGATTGGAGCCGAGACAACGCATTCATCTGAGCTGATTCTGTTGGATAGACATGGTTCTATGCTTTTCGTATCTGGCGCAATGAATCGTAGGTCTCTTAGATCGGGATGGGTGAGGCGGACGGTGGTGGTGGTGCATATCCTGGATATTGGGAAGAGGGGGATACACGGGATGGGCTATTTGGAGAGGGGCCACAGTTGCAAGCTTGTGTTTAGGGCTTTTATTGCCGGGTCTTTGGGCTTTCAATCATTCTTGACCCCCTCTGACGCAATGAATGGTAGCTCTCTAGAGTGGGTGGGAAAAGTGGACGATAACGGTAGGGTAGTGAATGGCCTGAGTAGTGGGAAGAGGGGAATACACGTCTTAGAAGGGGTTATTTGGGAGAGGGGGAGAGTGAAAGCTCTGTTTTTTTGGATGTTGTTGGGTTTTTGAGCTTCATGGCTTTATGGCCTGGGCTCTCATGATTATCTCATAATTTGGATGGCATTGTAGAGGGCTGGGTCAATATGCCTCATCGTTGATGATTGGGAGATATGAAGGACAGAGTATCTGGTGAGGAGCTGAAGACTTGATTTGTACGGGATTGTTGGGGTTTGGGCTGAATGGCTTTGGGCTCTCGTAATTTAGATTGTATTATTGAGAGTTAGTACAATGTGTACTGGAAAGGATTCATTGGGGTCTTGAAAAGGGAATGAGATATTGGATATTGGATGTTGGATATATAGATTGTATCATTTTCGAGGCGTCCTTTGGCATGCCGAATGGTGAGGCGATGTTCCTACTTTTTTTTTTTTTTGGGGGGGGGGGGGGGGGGGGGGGTTCGACTATCGTATTATATATTCAGAGATGGAATTACTGATTCGCTACTTTAGGTAGTATAGATACACGTATAAATAGCTAATGAACTAACCCCTTCCGGGACTCATTTAACTACCTACCTTAATAACGTCGGTGATGTTGGCTTTGAAGCGGTGATTTGGGAATATAGGAATTCATTTGTTATGATGGATATTCTTTATTTGGTATGGAATTAGAGGTCTGGATTGTTGAGGAGGTAGGTTTTTCTCTCTTTTTGTAATTGGGTTGTGGAATTATTGTATCTTGAAGAAGGAAATCTCTGAGATAACTGTTTTTCTTGGTGAGGAGGCTTTTTCGGTGGGGGTTTGGGGGGAATAGGGGGTTGGGAATTAGGGTGTTTAGTTTGTCTGAGGTTTTTGTTGGTAGGATGATACTTTGGCGATTTTGTGATGGGTTGGTTGATTTGGTGACCTCGATGTAGGAGGTATGTTTGTTTACCTTATTTTGGGAGGTTTGCGGGAATATGTATGGAGGGCGAAGAGGATAGGAAGATATTCTTTTACTAAGTAGTTAGCGGCCTCTGATGGATAGGGAGGATGGTTGATTCTTGCTTTGGAATCGGGTAAGAAGGTTAAGTTTGAGGGTTGAAAGCTGTGAGATGGATAAAGTTAGTTTCTAATATAATCTTAGAGAGTTGGGTTGTATTTCTTGGGTGGAAATAGGTTAGATGATTGGGTGAACAATAGTAGCCTTGAGGTGTAGAGTTGAGGGATAAGTACCTAAAATAGTAACTTTTTCTTATTTGGGGAGGTAGGTACTTTCGATTATAACTCGAGAGATAGTATCGAATTAAGAAGATAGGTATCCTAAATAGATACTACCGTAAAAACTAGTAGCTTACCTTCGGTCAATATATAGGATCCGCGGACTCCTACAAGGTATCTAGGTAAGGCTCGGGATCCTATTCCCTTTTACAAGTAGCGATTTGGCGAAGCTAATTTCTAAATAAGTTAGCTCTATAATCAACGTAAAATAATACCATAGTACCCTATTAACCTAAGGCTAGGTACTATCCATACGGTAAACTTGATAAACGAAAATCGCATCGACTATCAAAGTAAGGTAGGTCGGGTGTCTAAGTATATAGGTTCAAAGCATACGGTGATAATAAGGGAGACTCCCTTGCAGCCTTGTTCCAACGATAATGCAAATGATATTTCCAAACCTCGAAACTCGAAATTATATTTTCCAAGTCCTATACTATCGATATCAGTATGCGCAGCCTTGGGTGTTGGCTGTAAATGAATATTCGGCATTGTAGCATAGTATGTGATTGAGCCCTCCAGTATTTTAATGGGTGTTAGGGCTGATGTATTCTGCAGAATTTTTGACGGTATATTAGGATCGAGACTTCGCGAAATCCTTAAATCTATTTAGATTCATTGAATCTTGGCGGTATTTGTTGGTTCATGGAGTGATTTTACTACTTTGAATACACTTTCTTTGGAGGGTTTAAGCCTTGTATCAGTATCACATCTTTTTAGCATACCTTCTTTGTACTCCATATCTGTGGAGACCACGGTAGGAAGTAGGCATGGTGTCCCTCTAATAATTCTTCTTGCCCTCGTCGCTACAACTCCAATGTTGTTACTTGGAATTTATCTTCTGGTTAGCTGACACCAAAACACATCTATGGTATAACCTTGGACTCTAGTAAGTGTTTTTATCAGTCGCTGTTCCGGGGATCTATGTCAAAGGGTCTTTGTACGATTTTTGATTGATAATTGACGTTAGGTTGCGAGTGGCTGTCCTGAGAATCAGTCCTTTGCACGGACAATTTCGTTATTGTAAATCAGCGTAGACATATTTTCCGAGATTTTGACTGGTGGACTATACTCGAGGTAATTAGCGATTGAGTCTGGATTATTTCTCGATTTCGTGCTCTATGAATTCTTCTTCTTCTTCTCCTTCTTCTTCTTCATGGCTCGAATTCTGTAGTCAAGTAAACGGCAATCTCGAATTTGAGATTCAGAGATTCAGACTCGGATTTGAGAGATCAACGAATACTGCGATTGATGCCTTTTCTTCTGGATCTGGGTACACCTGCACATTCTCTTAGTCTTAAATGCTCAGCCATGATCTTGACGGAGAAGTTCATAGTGCAGTCTTGGGAGGCGTTGACTTGTAATGCGAATGCGAGCAAGAGGTTGTAGGAAGACCTTCCATAAATTTCTGGCCTCTTGATAACTGTGATGAGAATAACGGCAGACTCTGGATATCCCCCCCGCCTCAATGATTGATAGTGACGAAAGCGAGGAGCGAAGTCACGTGGTAGGCTGTATAGAACCCCAGCGTCGACTACTGGTCGACTAGTTGCTGCGCCTTCTTCTCCAAGATCCGCCGGTTTGACTTGTCAACAGAGTTGGAAAGATTCATCACGCTGCGGTCTCGAACTGTGATCTGCATGTCCTTGCTGACGAGTCTATTACCTGATTCGAGTCTGGTGGAGGAACGAGAAATGGAGATGCTTGGCATTCTGGTGGAGCGAATGAGGCACAGCCAAAACGCCGAGAGGCGATCCAAACCAGATCTCGCCAACCAAAACTTCACCATCTCCCCTCATCATCTCGTCCGGTCGCCTTGAATCCCCTTTCCGAACCTGGCCAACCTGGACGGCCTCGATGCGAGGACAGCCCAGACTGCTATCCTACTGGACCATTTCCAAGTTGGCGATCCCGCCGCTTCCGGAATGTCTATCTTTCTGGGAAAGCCTTGCGAGCCTCGAGGCTCCGTGAAGCAAAAAGTCGCCCTAGTATATGGCAAACCCTGGACTGGGGACTGTTCGGAGAGATCAGCATTTGGCCGCACTTCTTCAATATAAAATGCGTTGCAATCATATTTTTGGACATGTTTCCGGAGTCTCGGGCCGTGGCCGTCCCGATTCCCTGGAGAATCCTCCTGGAAAGGGATTCGACCTAGATGAACTTCTGTAGCTCTGCCTGTGAATTTTCATTTGTTCCGCTGAGAATCCGCTACCAAAGGCCCCTCGCGGGCTGTGCAGCTGTCAAATCTTTTACCTACCGCAGATGCAATGACGTCTTGACATTCCTACGCTTTAGCTGGCAGGAACTGACTCGCTGAGCAAGGAAAGTTGGTTCCATCTCAGGCACATTCTCCGGGCGCCTACATCGCCGTGGCCGTGGTTGCTTAAAATCTAGAACAAAGCAACTATTCCTTCGCCGAGCAGTTTACGCCCTATAATGGCAGCCAAGTATCCTAGCAAGAGCACAGAGATGGAACATTGCGGCTTTCCCAAGACTTCACAGAGGCGATCAACTTTTATATCAAACCCAAAGACAAGTATAAAGCCCACCTCCGCTTAGCGATATTATCGTAAGATTTTGACCCCCAGCCCAATCGGTCCTTCGAATCTTGGCCTTCCCAGATCCTTGGTTGAGCATCAATATATTCAACATGGCAGCAAGGATAGCATTGTCAGTATTTGCCTAAGCATCGTCCATCATTGCGTGTCCCGATCGTGATTTTCACCCGAAGGACGGTACGGCCCCGCGGCCCTGCGGCCCTGCGAAAACGTGCAAACTATATTAGCGTTTGTAACGAAGCTGTATCTTACTATAAGCGAGATCGGCAACCTGGGCCTTCCTTGAGGTGAACAAAAGCAGGCAATAACATACGGTTTATAACATTTATCTGGTTGGGGATGGATCGTGGCTAGATGATATGGTGGAACGACATGTAGTATTCTTATTCTCTAGCTATTCGTATTGTTTTCGATGGTGATGGTCTATCAGGAGGAGAAAAAGCGGCCTGAAATGGCGCGGCAATTAGGCGCCATTTCAGGCCGCTTTTTCTCCCACTGATAGGATGGTATCTGGATTCAAGGGTCCTGGAAATAGTACCCTACTGGAACCACGCATGACTGATTCGAGGAATGTCTGTAGAATTTCCTTGTGAATCAATAGGGCCAGATTATTCTACAAGGATACTATATCGAACGACGGTACTTCAAGCGACTAGCCCAAATCCAAAGGCTTCACAGGACTACTCACAGTTGCGATATGATTCAACTGATGCTAGTCAAAACCTAGCCAACTCGTGAGTCATCCGCAGTGTGGAGGATGAAGAGATGATAAATCGACAAAGTAAGTGGACAGAAAGGAAGAAGAAGAGGACGCCCAGTAAAAAAAAACTGCGTGGCGAAAATCATATACACCGGCATCACTTCGCTTTCCCAATTCTCAAGGCCTGATCACTCACCCATGAAGGCGTCCTTTTGAATCCTTTCACGGTACTAGCACTCACACTTTCTGCCTCCTCGTCCTCCGCCTCCTTCTCCTCCGCCTCCTTCTCCTCACTTTCCTCTTTTTCTGGATCTCTGAAAGGATCCTCCTTTCCACTACTTGCAACCTCGTTCCTCACCAACGCCTTCCCAACAACAAAAACAGGCGGCAGAATCAACTCCCTACCCGCATCATCATCGAATGTCCCGTCCGCAAATGGATCCTCATCCACCACCCTAGATGCCGTCTTACTCTGTCTCCATGCAGAACCACTCCAAGGTCTCTGACTCAACCGGAAAATAGACGGAAGGTAGAATTTCTGATTCGCCGTCGGCGGTAGAGAATTCTGTGGGATATGAACTTCAGGCGGTGGCGCAATAGTTTCCGGTCCAGACATGGACGTTTGTTCTCTTTCGGTCCTGTGATCGCCTCTGTAGAGGGTTTCTAGATCACTGTATGCACTGGCTTCATTGCGTTTACGTTTCAAACAGCGGAGGACTGTGTAGAGTAGGAAACCAGCGAATGCTATGCCCACTATGATAATTATTAGCTTTGTGATTCTTGAGTAGGTAGGAGGTGGAGGGGAGACTTCTTACTGATGACTCCGAAAGCGATCAATGCGTCCTTTGCTTGGGGTGAGAGTTTGTGGTGACCGGATGCTTGCCGGGAATCGCCGCTTTTTCGAGTGCCGGATGGGAGTAGGGACGATGTGGTTGCTGGTGCGTTTAGGATAAGGGATGTTGCCGTTGTGTCGGCGGAGATACTCGTGGTCGCTGCAGCGACAGAGATGCCCGTACTTGTTGCAGCAATAGAGATACCTGTGGTCGTTGCAGCTCCTGTGGCCATTACAGGGAACGCAGAGACCGAGAGGATAGGAACACTACCGAGGGTTCCATCTGTAAGACTAGTCGTTGGTAGCACCAAGGGTGGTGGAGGGGGCTGCGTTGGTGTTTCGGTGGGAGGTGGAGGTAGGGGTGAGCATTTCGACTTTGTCTTTTTGGCCTTGGCCGACGATGAAGCATCACCTCTTTTGTCTTTATTTTTCTGGTCTTCTTCCTCATTGCCACTACTCTCGCAATCATTCTCTTCTTTGCCTCTTTTGTTCAGTTCGCGCCACTTCTCGTTGGTGTATTTATGTTGAAGTGAAGTCCTGACTCCAGACGAAGACCCTGCAACAACCTCATTTCTATCTCTTTTCAGAAATTGGAAACGCATTGTGGAAAATTGAATCTTGCGATAGAGGATAATCGATAGTTATGATGATGGATGCATCCAAAATTGAAAATGACTACGAAAATTGAGAGAATATCTTATACCAAATCATAGGGCCCCACCTTGACAGTACCCGCTCCAATCTAGCAACAAACTGCCTCAAATCCTACTCGACACATCTGACGATGCACCAAGAGAAGCTTGAAGCTGTAGATCTCTCTAGGCATCAGCGGGTATCGACTTATGAGGTCACGTCGTTTCGCTCGCATCGACCAGCAGAAACAGACATCCAACGATATGAGGAGTCGAAAGTGGAACCTGTCGCACCTACCACAGGGATACGCAGTAACAGATAGTACGCGTACTAACTGCAGCCATGCTACAGAGTTGTGACTGGCGTCCTGGGAATTGTGGGGATGAATCCGTGCTTGAAGCGTGTTTGAAACACTGCGCAACGCCGGCTTTCTCCCTGCCAAGGTTGGGAATCTGCATTACAGGCGCCTCCTTTTTGAGCTGGAGAAGCACTGCAAGGTTTCAACAATGCTTTTCGAGGGTCCGACAGTTGATGAGAGAATGGAATCATTGTAGATAGAGGTGGCAGACCAATCAGACTGTTATGATTTCAAGCCGGCCTAAAGAACATTGCCTTCTCAATTTACTTGGGTGATGGCCAATATTTTTCTTCGCCAATGTTGATGAATGCCTTGCAATTGTTGGTAAATGCCTTGTTGATGGGGATGTCAAAGCTTGAGAGCAGGAGCGAAAAGAGAAAAAGTTTGAATGGAAGTGAGCCCCTGAAGCTACTGCAAGGTGCGCCTTTCATTGGCTGAGGTGTACCGAGAGGCACATCAGAGCTGTTTTTGGACTCTGGATGCACATAAGTGCCAAATGTATACGGCTTTGATGTGTGGTGATATAATTATATTTGTAGCTTGATCTAATGACTAGTCTGTCAAAACATGTTCATCAATTCATTGATTGCCAACAACTTACCTCAAAGTAGGACTCGTATACCAATACTAACCTCGAAAGCCTCCAGAAAACTGCTGAAAGCACCGCTGCCGTTAACAGTTTTCAACCCGTCTCGACATTCAACTTCGCCGAGCTCACAAACCACCACGTGCAAGCTGACCCGGCGATACCGAGCGCCCCTCCACTAAGTAAACGGGCGACGGGTACTCTGTCTTGGCCTCGGTTGCTTCGTTCCTCAAATTTACCAGAGTAAGATCTGCCTCGCTTTCCTCGGGCAGTATTTGATGCTGTGAGTGACGCGTGTTCATCCGGGATGGTTTGAGTGAGGATTTCGCACCATAGTACGCACGCTTCACAGACGAATTTAAACTTCCAGCTGTTATACCGAAAATACACTTCAACGCCTTCTCGAACAATGTTTTCAGTGGTGCCATCGATGTTGCGACAAGACCAGCGTTGAACTCAGCGGCAGCCCAAATTGCAATGTCAACGCCGGCATCTACAGGCGTCAGTTTGAAGGCTCTTAGGAGACTAGTAACTACTTACGCGTAGGATTGGTTGTGTTTGCAAGTTTGTGCAGCTCCGGCAACTTGGCAACGGAGCAGGCGCTAGCCGACAAACCGATACAGAAAAGCACACGAAGCGCCCATTTATTATACACAGAAACTTTGACATTACGTAGGTAGTACAAAGGACTGAGAGAGAAGAATATGTCGGTGACAATATTGCCGGCTATACTCAGTCAGAAATGGTAAGCAGTAGGTTGTGATCTGGGCGGGGGTCTGAACTGACCAGCTTGGGCATATGAAGCGCCCACTACGTACTTCTTCGGTAAGCATGTGTAATTTGGGAGATTTATGTTCCAGATTGCCTCCATCGGCACACACTGGAAGACCGATCCGAGCAGTGCCATGGCATTCGAGCATATAGAGATGAATACGGATAACCACACAATCCAGTTCATACCTCTTCCAAGCTGTAGACGAAGTAAAGATGCCGCGATACTGAGTTTTAGGAAGATCATGCAAATCATATTGGTGATTACTGAAAAATTAGTGGCTTTCAAGGCGAGAACCGCGTCCGCTGGAGCAAGTTGGTGGATGGAGGTGCCGTAACCGTGACTACATGCTATGGCTATAAGGGAAAATGTAATGATGCCGCTGACCTAAAGGTTGGCGAGAATGTTAGCGAGTTCATTTGCAGATACTGAACTGGTATCATAGATGCCCGAGAGAAACCATACCAAAGCGATACCAAGGAAGTAATCATCCCATCCGTGTGCATTGGACTTGACAAATCTGGCGTAGAATCTCGCCACCACGAAACTCGCGCCCAAAATGTTGATAAATATCACCGAGTAAAGAAGCTCACTGGTTCGGCTTGGGACATCTTCTGTGGCATCTCCAGAAGCCATGTCGGATGGCAAGAACCAGCCTCAGAGAGAATCGAAATCGTAAGCGATGAACAAGATAAGTAAAAGTATGAAGGTTCGGGAAGAAGATATACCGATGAAATGTGCAAAGTCATCCCTATTGGCTTTGTCCCCTGTAGCAGAGAAGGTCTAGCTGAGGTCGTATTCTGAAAGCCCTCCTATTCGACGGGAACCCCGTCATCCGTGATAGATTTAAGGACTCGGTCTCTCGCTGCGGGAAATAGCAAGTTCTGTGAGCCGTCTCGTATCTCACCCGAATGCCAAAAGCGTAGAACAGCAAGCCGAAAGACGGAAGACGGAAGACGGTGCAGAGACCGATGGGAAGGTCTGATTCAGCCATGCCTTTTCCGCTAAAGATGAAGCTGGGATTGGAAAGCTAAAGGGAGGTCTTGATAAGGGAGCACTCCACTGCATTCGAGGCGCATGTTGTTGTCACTTGAATGGGGGCGTATCTCAAGTTCGCAGGGTAGCCGTGATAGCGTTTGGGGAAGATGTCCATGGTGGGGAGGTTCTCCGAATGAGTACATGTGGCTGAGTGGTTGATGGTGTCATGTGTCATGTTATCGGAAAATAAATTTCCATTTGATGCAGTCCACGTGAATGGCATTTCTTCGGCCGCTAGTCAAGTGGGTTCTATCACGGACTTTTGTCCTTGACTCTCAGTACTCCATCTCTTTGCCCGCTTTCTTAGCCATCAATTCTTTCTCTAGCACTCGCCCCGCGCCACATGCAGTACTCACAGCGCTCACAGCACTCGCAGCACGTCGTACACAACACTACAACGCAACCATCACAGCCATGGGACGATGGCGGGGGAACCTGTCTTCTCTTGCACAGCGCCATGTTGTAGCACTACTCGACTGATCTGTCCCATGGATTTACCGACTGTTCAGGGTCTTCTTATCTGAACCACCCATTCACAAGATAGGCGTGCTTGTGAACATGACGACTTTTCTTCGCCGGCCTGTTGGAATACGGCACTGACCCCATGAAGATCTACTCCGAGCCGAGCATAGCGGGAGGTCCCACTACCCATGTCAAAGTATGAAGAGTTGATGGGATACGGAGCAGGACCCGTGCTTATCGGACATCAAAGTCCTCTTGTCGACGCCACTGCCACAAAACTCGCAGCCTAGTAAGACGGAAATGTTCTGAAGACGAGACTGTCAGAAGTACTGTCGACGCATCATATCATGCTGCATTGATTCGAGTTCGGGCCAGCGTTGCAACTGATCGTTGTCGCGAGCTTCTCCATACAGATGAACCGAAGCCATGGAGAGATCATCCGAGTTTGACTTCGCATGACCCACCATGTCTCCACCCGGCTGGTCTTCTTCGGCGTCGAGCTGGACCCATCTAAACCGAGATCCTTTTGAGATTTGGACGCATAGATTCAGATTAAGGTTTACGCATTTACATCCACGCTCTCATTACACATACAAAAAGCATTCGATTGGCACTTGGGCTGGAAGAAAGTCCATGAGAATCCCTTTTGACAACTCTCGATATCTCGGAAATCACAATAGCAGACTCTCGTTTGGGGCCCTCTTAAACTTCTCCCAAGCTTTGTTCTAGGATAATTGTTTCACAGTCCCTTCTGTGCCACTCATTCCGATTTCCATGATGAGGGGTTCACTTCATTGGAGCTGTCTACTCTTATTGGCATCTTGTGCTGCAGCCAATCCTCAGAAAAGAGCGGAGAATGAGTACGATTATGTGATCGTTGGAGGAGGTCTAACAGGACTTGTTACAGCGGCTCGTCTATCAGAAAACACAAGTGGTGAGACAAATCGCGCGAAAAGCTCAAGAACACTCGCTGACTTTGACATAGTGTCTGTCTTGGTCCTTGAATATGGGGTTATTGATAGGAGCAACACGACTAGAATTCCCTACTATGCCACGACATTACTATTTGACAAGATGCGAAACATAACCTCAGATACCGAGCCATATCTGGGCAACAAGGCTGGTTACACCGTAAGCGCGGCTATGGTTGCTGGCGGCGGCAGCCAAATCAACGGAATGACATTCCATTACGCTTCCAAGGGTGATTATGACTCTTGGGAGGCTCTTGGAAATCCTGGATGGGGCTACGAGGGTTTGAAGCCTTACATGAAAAAGGTAAGCGGTTTCAGGATGGTGCAGATGGGTTTGCTAATATGAACAGTCTACCGAATTCACTGCGCCAACCGTGGAAATTCAGAAATCGTTAAACTACTCATACGATGCGTCCGGTTATGGAACAGACGGTCCAGTTCAGGTCTCCTTTCCCGATTTTCAGTACCCAGATCTCTGTATGCCTCACTTCGCGCGTCATCGATGTGACTAGGGAACTAACACAAGACCAGATAAATTCAAGGATAGTTTTGCTGAGGATGGGATTCCCTTCATCAAGGAACACGCTCTTGGAAACGCCACAGGGGTATTTTTTGTCCCCTCGGATATTAAACCTGAAGACAAGACCCGCTCATCGTCGTTGTTCGCCTACTATGACAAGGTGTCCAGCCGCACCAATCTGAAGCTACTCCCAATGCACCAGGCACGAAAGATCCTTTTTGACCCCAAGAGCGACAGCTCTACGCTCGTTGCAACTGGTATCGAAGCTATTAACCGCACTTCGGGTACAATTGTCCAGTTTACAGCAAAAAAGGAGGTCATTCTAGCAGCCGGCGCAATTTTCACCCCACAACTCCTCCAATGGAGTGGAATTGGACCAAATGACGTTCTCGAAGCTGCAGGAATAGAAACCAAAATCGATCTCGCGGCAGTTGGTAGTAACTTCCAAGATCATCCCGTAACCTTTCTCTCCTGGACACGTCAGTACCACCAGAATAGACTCCCTTGCACACACTCGTACTCACGCACCCAATTTAGTAAACAACACCTTTCCCACCCCAACCGAACTCACAACTAACACAACTTTCTGGACCGAATCAGAAGCCCTGTACACCGATAAGAAAACTGGCCCCCTGACAAAAGCCCAAGGCGGTCTCATAGCCTTCCCCTCCCTCAACATGATAACAAACGACTCCTCCACCCTCCTCTCCACCCTACAATCCCAAAAATCAACAGACTACCTCCCCTCCATCTATGCCTCCTACTCCGAACTCAAAGCCGGCGTAAAAGCCCAACGAACCATCCTCGCAAAACAAATCGAAGAGGGAACCGTAGCCATCGCCGAAATACCAGGCAGTGGAGGTGGTTCTCAACCAAATGCCCTCCAAAAACCCTTCAGCCGAGGAACAATCCATGTAAACCCCAAAGATGTCTACGGAAATCCCCTCATTCTGCACGATACCTTTCACAACCCCTTCGACAAAACATTAATGTTCAAATCCATCCAATACACACGTAAACTCTTTTCTTCAAAAGCCCTCGCGCCCCTATCACCCGTTGAAGTACTACCGGGAGCACAACATACAGACGAAACTAGCGTCATCGATGCGCTTTTGGCGGCTGGGGTGTTGACTCCTAGTTTCGCGCATCCGAGTTGTAGTTGTCCCATGATGCCCAGGAATATCGGTGGAGTTGTTGATTCGGAATTGAGGGTTTATGGGACGAGTAGGTTGAGTATCGTTGATGCTAGTGTGCTGCCTATTATTCCGGCGGCGCATTTGCAGGGGACCATGTATGCGGTTGCTGAGAAGGCGGTTGCTATTATTAAGGCGAGGGCGTAGGGTTGGTTATGTGGAGGAATGAGTTGGTGGGATGAGGATGTTCTTTTCTTGTACTTATTGACAACTGATACTTTTGGGGCCATTGATGGCAGTAGAGTCCTCGATTTTGCCTATTCATAGTGGTAGAACTACCGCAATGCGATCTCTTACTGCTTGCTAATTGGAAATGATCAAAAGTCATGTTACTGTATTGCTGTTCACACCAAGGCACCAAGTAGCCGCTATTGATCGAAAAGAATGTCCCTGTAATTCACCACACTGTTGATTTTCCATGCTGCACGAGAGCTCTCTGTCTAGCAGACTCGGCGCTTTCTTTCAAGACACGGACAACCTCGTAATGCTTGTGTTTCCGAGCTATTTCAAGTGGCGTCTGCGAACTTTTGCCTTTGAAATTCAAACGAGCCCCGTTCCTGATCAGTAGCTGAGCCATGTCCACATGTCCTGCTTTGGCGGCAGCTGATAAAGCGGTCCCATTTGAAGATACCCCGTTGACATCAATGCCAGCTTCGAGTAGGACCTGAATGACAGCGAGACTGTTGTCTCGTGAAGCTCGATACAAATGGTCAAAGCCGGTATCGTAAGGAACCACAGCTTCAACCCGTCGCAATTCGAATCTGGCGCCCTTTTCTAACAACAGTTTAATCAAAACTGGATTTCCCAATTGGCAGGCTTTGTCCAACTCTTTGGCTCCTTGATTGTGCCAGATGTCAATTTCGGGGGGACTTTCAAGTAATTCACGAACACAATCTTCGTGGCCCTCCTTGATGGCATGAAACAAGGCCGACTTGTTATATGCTGTTCGAGGTAGGGGTTCTGCCCCATGCAGCAACAACTCGCGTATAACTTTGTCTTTTCCATTACTTGCGGCCAGCATCAGAGGTGTCATTGTCCCGGATGTCGCCACAGCTTCAATATTGGCGCCCTGCTGTAGTAGAAAGCTTACCACACTGACATGTCCTGCTTGCGAAGCTCTGTGAAGACCAGTGAGGCCAGACATGGCAGCTCTAAAGTCGGTATCGATAACTGAATCGACGTTTTTGATCTCAGGCAGGAGCCATTGCACGACAGCTTCGTTTCCTTCCTCGCATGCCCAACGAAATGCCTTGTAAGGTTTTTTGTAGGGCATATTGTGTGGGTCGAAGCCTGCTGCCAGAAGTGATGATATTGCAAGTTGGCCAGACTCTGTGTACGAATCAACTTTAGTGGAACCGCCGTTTGTGTCTTCGTGCTCCTGCGGAGACTGTGCTATGTTTTGGAAGTAAGGCGGCGGTGGCTTGTGGTTGTTTGGAGGAATAGCGACTCCGCTGATCTTAGGTGATGGACTTGGATCCATGTCAAATAATAATTATTTCGGCTTTGGTGTGATAACAATGATCGAAAGGGTATGAAGAAGAAACGCTGCAAACTACCTTAGAGAGAGATCTTACACTTGTATGACATCCGCCAACGGGGCGGAGTTATTTCAACAGCGCTCAGCCTTGCATCTGACTCACCAGTACCTGTGGTACGTCCAATCATGCTATGAACATCAGCAACGAGCTTCATTTTCTCCATGAGACGTAGTTCGATGAGGCAGTGATTAAGAGTGAAGAACAGCCATGTATTTGTCCAGAGCGAGAAGAGTTTGAGGAGCAGCATTTTGTTGGCCATCGCGTGATGACGGACCACAGAAAGACATTGAGGCTCGTATTCTGATGGAGACGTAGATGGATTCTTTCAATAGAGTTAGAACCAACGTTGATATTGGTGTTTCGAGTGGAAGCTGGACTTCGGACTCGGAGCATTGGAGATACAAAATGGAGTCGGTCTGGAAAGTTCGCGCAAACACCCCAGCTTGGTCTCAGAAGTACACCATGCATCCGCATAGTATTCTTGATGTCAACCTCCATGCTATGCAACGATTGAATGCGCAGCACAACATGGCACCAAAGAAGAAGAAGCCCCCCGCGAAGCCGAAGAACCAGAAAGAGGCCATTCTCCAGAATGCCCAGAATGCTATCCAGGAACGCCTGAAGACAAGTCAACAGTCTCCTCCCAAACCCGACGATGCGCCTGCGCCAGTACAGGCTGCAGAGCCTGCGGACTCGGACTCTTCCGACGATGAGGACTTCAATCCCGATGAACAGCCTATAGAGGCTGAGTCCTCAAGCTCGGAAGAAGAAACAGTAGCCGCGAAACCAGGCGCAAAGCACAAGGCCAAGCGTAAGCGCGATGACGACGAGGTTGATGCCGAGCTAGCATCTGGAGACGAACGCGTTATCCAGCAAAGGACAAGTAAAAGGCACAAGAAGGGTGGTGAAGAGGGATTTCTGTCGGATGATGAAGGAGGAGAGGCTGGATTCATAAAGACGAGGGCACAACGGAGGACCGAGTATGGTCGTGAAGCTGCATTAGGCCTGACACATGATACTGACTATCTGTAGACAACATGAAAGACGACCTCTCACACAGATCGGAAATGCGACCGCAGATGTCGACGCCATCTGGGCACGACTCGCCGCCTTGCCCGTTGGACGACCTCCGGAACCACTCGAACCTAGGCCCATCGAGAACGAGGAAGACTATATCACGATCCATCGGGCAACGAAGTTTGCAGGTCAGGTCACAACGGAGGAACGGCGAGTTCTCAAAACGTCACAAGAGGCCAAAGTCTTTCTCGCCGAACAGGAGGCAAATAAAAAGCAGCAGCAGAAAGAGCAGGAAGCAGAATTGGTAGATGCTAACCGCGAAGGCGAAACTGATGATCCAGCTCCCGTGCCACTACGAAGACCTCTATTTCGCAAGTCCCGATTTGAACCGAATCCAACAGGTGAAGTGAAAGCACTTCCACCACATTTGCAACTTAGATGGCCACGCGATAAGATGCCTACGAGGAAGGCCCAAGGAACCGACGAGAACGCTGTCTTCAATCCTCGAGCATTGCCAACTCTCACGCCTGCAACCAAACTCAATACTGTACAAAAGTCGAAATACGACTGGGCTGGATATGTGGACAAAGCCGGCATTGCCGAAGAGCTGGACCAATACGGCAAGAGTAAACAGAGTTACGCTGAAAGGACTGGTTTCTTGAACCGTATGGAAGGCAGAAAAGAGGAGGAGAGGTTGGCTGCGAAGAGGAAGGTGGCATGATATTCTTGTTTTTGAGCGCGAATTATGATACCCAAACCAATTAGACACAGATACGAACCATCAAACCCTCTTTGAGGGCAAGATTTTGTGCAGGCAAAGGTGACAGTAAGTAGTTCCCTTTATCCATATCCACGCATTGTCATCGGGTGAGATACTATGGGAGCGCCTGATTTTAGACCAGTGGCTCAATAGAATCGAGCACTTGCGAGATTTTACAATTATGCCGTACAACTATCGCCGCAGTCGCACGGCTAGGTACTGAATTGAGGGTTTATTCATGTAGGTGTGGTTGATTTTTGATTGTGTGCAGAAGGTTAGGTTCCAAGTGCTGAAGGATTCTGATCACTTCGCGTGGGGCGTTTGTGGTTGGAGACTGAAGGTATACTGGATGATACCCTTCTGACATTCCTACATCCTTGAAAAGGCACGGATGCACAGACTAAACACCCATTCGTCTGTGGACTAAGAGTTGCTATCCGGACCTTCATCGACTCTTGTCTTCGACTTCGCCACTGGGTCGAGAAAGATGGGCTATAGGTAGGTAGAGAGAAGAATAACCCAATCACGTGGAAGCCTTGTCAACACGACTTCTCAACACTGGGGTATCTATGAAGCCCGCAAAAGCGCTGAGTAGACTCTCCGCCCTCCCATCAACATCACCGTAAAGTCTACAAGTTCAGGCATTCACCATGGAAGAGTGAGTAGCAACAGTCGATATGTCAACCAGCCTATTTTAATACTTGCCTAGAACTCTACTACCGCTGGACAGCGCCCTTCCTGCCCAAGCCAATACTGCTACAACCGAAAACAGCCCTCTCAATACCGAAAAGGTGGCGAGATACCGGGACGATCTCACCAAGTAAGAGCCAATGCGTTCCTCCTTCACCTTCCGGTCTAACATACTTCATCTACAGGATCGGGAAGAAGATGTGTCGCGTCTTCGTTGGAGACGATCCAGAGCCCTACACTGTCCATCACGATCTCATTGCAGCTTCCTCTGAATTCTTCAATCGGGCTCTTAAGGGCGAGTTCAAAGAAAAGGACGGCGATGTCAAGCTTTCCCACCAAGATACGAGCACGTTCGCGGCCTATCACAAGTGGCTGTATACGAATGCATTCGAACCCTCGGGTAGAGATCATGATCATCATTTCGAGCTGTACTTTCTCGGAGATGTGGTCCAGGACGAACGATTCCGCAACTCAGTTATCGACTTAATCATCAAAGTAGTAGCCGACACAGGGACATATCCCGTGATCTCCAGTCTTATCGTCGTCGCCTTTGAAAACACCCCCAAAAGCTCAAAGCTCAGGCAGCTTCTGATCGATTTTTGGACGCGTCTTGCGACCCCTTCGTGGTATGAATTTGATGGTTGTCAAGGAGGAGATGGACAATACCCCTCGGAATTCCTGTATGAGGTCCTGAAAGCCTCCTCGGTGAGTCGTGGCAAGCCTAGGAAGTCTGGCCTTCCGTGGGACCAAGATCCTTGCCAGTACCATGACCACAACGATACTCCGATGTGCGCTTAATACAACATCAACACTACGAAGGATCATGGACATGGGATCTATTCAAGATTAGATACTAGCAATGTTGGTGATGAACTGGGTTGAGGATAAGGTATTGGACAGGCACATGAAAAAGAAGCCAACTTTCCATGAAAGAATCAGAGATACATGGACTCGATGGAATGAAGAGATTTGGAAGCTGGAAAGAAAGGCACATAAATAAGTCCTAACCACAACACCCAAAAATAACACAAAAGGTCTTCACATATAACCCTTTCCTTCTTTACTTCCAAAAACCAACACAATTCTTTTTCGGAAATTACCACACTTACAAGACATGACCGAACAATTTAACTTTCATCCATCCTACATCCCTACCCCCTCAACTCCCCTTCACAAATCCATTAAAACCATGTCTTATATCAATACTCCACCCGAAAAACTCATCGAGACAATCTACCCAATCAGAATACTCCTAGGAACTTACCAACCCATACCATCCTTACGCAAAACCATAACTGGGATACTCTAAAGTCTAGAAAAGTATTTCCCGTTTAAGAGGTTATTTATAGACCCTGAACCGAACTCTCTACTTCTTCTTCTTCTTCTTCGGTTTACTAGCATCTGTTTATCGATAGCGGGTATCCTGGCGAGAAACATATACTTAGGTTTGAAACTTTTGCTTCGTTGGGCTTGGGAGGAGTCTAATGTAGAAACTGATTTGATGGAATTGGGATGGATGGATTTGATTTTGGGAGTAGCGAGGGAGGGAGGGTTAGTTGTTTTGGATTTAAGGGAGTTAATTACGATTATCAGTGTTATGAAGGATCCATGCTCAGGTCACCTCTCAAGGAGAAAAAATGGAAGATATTAATTGGGGTTTCCGATAGTGAAGATTCGCTATGATGAGAGTTGCAGACTAGACGAGGATTATTTAGAGCTCGGAGGTAGAAAGTATTCCCTGTCTTGGGATGGGGATGAAGGTTCTGGTGGAATGGTTTAGAGAAGTGAATATAGTCGAGCTGTCCCGATGGCAGAAGTATTCTGAACACTTCTTGAAGGGATCCTTTGGCTCTTTCTCTTTTTCACTGATCATATAGCTTTAGTGTCGCCTCCACCTCGTCTCTTAATGGGCCCATGATGATGTACTGTTCAGCGCATGTATGCCCCAACATTTTTCGCAACTCGGAAACCGCTTCATTCTGAACTAAATCTGGTGGCGTACGAAGTCGCAATACCCTAAGCAGCTCGTTCGTAGCCTTGTGGTACGTCTTCTTCATGTGAGCTGAGTGAGCAGCAGCCGAGTCCTCTGTCTCCTGTCCTGCTTTTGGCTGACAATTTAGATCGTCGAGACGCTGTTCTTCTGTTGTGTTGGTGTACCTCTCAAGTGCAGCCTTCACCCACTCTCTCAGCTCGCCTCTGATGTTATCTTGACCCAGGGTTTTGATAACCAGCTTTTTCTGCAAAGCACAGGCATTCTAAACACGTTGTTTATCTGTGGCCTTTGTATTCATGGCATACTGAACCATGATAAGCTGTTTGCGAGTGTTTTTGTCTGTTCCCTCTAGGCGTGTGGCCACTCTGGCAGCTGTTTCCTCCCCTTTTACTTCGCTTTTTGCGTGCTGGAGCTCGAAGCCGTTGAGGCCTCTTTTTTCCACTATTTTTTCGTACAGCTTGAGTGTCGCTACCACGTCCATTTTCAACGGGCCTGGGATGTCATGTTCAAGCCTGCTTTTCAGCATAGCAGCAGCAGCAGAACCTCTCACAGTCTGTTTTCGTGTGGCACCAGTCTCCAAAGAGCATTTCAAAATCTCAAGCTGTGACTTAATGCCCTCATCGTCGTTTCTTCGATGCTGTCTGAACTCATCTTTTCTTTCTTCCTCCTTGTCCCTTCTCATCTGAAAATTATCGTGACCCTGTGTGCAAGCATCATCGAAGCATTCGCCATTACTCAAAGCAACCAGACAGCTCGGTAGAATATGAACGAGATTTCCCTCGTGTCGAAGATACTTAATCGTTGTGCAATTTCCCATCTGAAAATCTAGACACAACACGCTTGGGCTTCCGTAACAGGTTGAGGCTCCAGGATGGTTGTTTTTTCGACAATCTCCATGGTGGAGGTAATGGCCACAACAAGAGCCGAGTGTACCAATATAGTACGGGTTCTTATTGAGATCAGCGGCACTGGCGACGTTGCCAGTAGTACAGGTGGTGGTGGTAGAGCTCAGTTTAGACGTAGCCGTATGCTTGGTGTCTAAGGCGGTGCCATTTGTGTCGACAGCTCGGACGACAGGTTGAAGAAGAGTCTCAGTTCCGGTATTGACTTGATGAGTGACTCCAAATTCATCATCAACGTCGGAAGCAGAGTGTCCAGCGAGGAAGAAATCGATGGGAAGATCATCTGCTATAGTGGCACCGGCCTCTGCAGCCATCTCTAGCTTTGAAGCTGGTTTTGTTTCATCAATCGCTGATGGGAAGTCAGTATGGCTTCCTAGATTTCCAGTTCTGACTTACCGTCACCGTCCGAAAGCATGAGTACAGCAAACATGCTGCTGAGATGAGCATGGTCATCCGACACGTCAAGCAATGATTCGGCGTCCATGGTACAGCTAGCTGCTGTGAAAGTCGCGCGTAATCGAGGCTACATGGAGATCGATGTTATTGTGATCGCGGAAAACATGCTCGAACGTTCTAGACTAGTGCTCAGTGTTGTGAGAGAAGTGATAGCGCGTCGGATTTTTGAATACCTTGGATCATCCCAGGCCACAGAATCTGACTTTGTACATGGGAATTCCCGACGATCAAGACTGGAAGCTTGACCATATCTTCATAAATCGAATCTGGACTTCAGCACTCAGATTCTGGAGCCGCCATCTCAAACGGAACGCAGCGCATAGGAATACGTCAGTGGTGTTAGTTATGATCTGGACACATGGAACCAGCTACCATCCAGGCTTGAGAAGGGAGCGTGCATGAATGGTCCTCTTCTGCCTCATGCTTAACCTTCTTTGCTCTCCCAGCCATATATTGCATCCCAGAAGCCATTTACATTTTTCCAGCGGTCCAAACTTAAGCACAATCTGTTTGGCCCTAGACTCGCAGACCGTATCCACCAAATTTTGCATTCAATCTGGAGTCCAGTGCATGACTGATGCCCGCCAAAGATCTGCCAGAACCGGATCTTCCCTTTACCCAGCTCAAAAGCGTTAAACCCTTCCACGGAAATGTCGCTTTCATCTTCCACTGCTCGTACCTCTTGGGCTAGCGATCCATCTTCACCGCGACTCTAATATCCAGCCAAGGCCACACCTTCGTGCGAAGCTTTGACCAACCCTTCCGCTTGATCTTAAAATTCCTCATAGACGCACCCTCGCACCATATCAAGCTTCATGTGCAGCTTTCGAATAGCGTGTCGACCAGTCAGCATCTCGCGTGTTGTTGCATCTGGTTGTAAGGCAAGCTACACATATCTTATCTGTTTATCGGTATCAGCATTGATGAGAAGACCTTATTCAGTGACCATCGTCAGCCCAGCTAGCCTTGCCCATCCTTCGCGTACACTCAAGTCATCGTATCCATATTAATAGCCAGCCAATCATTCTCCAAAATTCTCCGCATTCCACCAAGATGGCAAGATGTGAAGATGACAGTCATGCTAGAACTCGTCCAAGGGACAGCGGCGGTGCCAAAAGTCTTGGAAGAGTCTGATGTCCTTGCAATAATGGATGATGATGGCTTTCCTGAGAACAGACATGCTGGAAAAGAAGTACGAAGCGCGTTCAAATAGCGCTCATCTTTATGCTTATTAGCTGCGGCTGCAACGTTACAAACCCGAAGAGTCGACCGCCCGAAGATGATGAACTTTTCGCTGGTAGCTGAAGTATACTCGCAGATGTTGCCGGCGGTCGGCGTACCATCAGTGTCACTCTTTAAGACTCGAATAGGCCACACGCCTCTGGTCGAAATGACATTCAAATCGACCTCCTGCGAAGCCTCATCGAAAGAGACCCTGTCTGATGCAGATTGAGAAGGGGTCCTGGGGAGCCTTGAAGACTGTTACCGCCAATGTGAACGTAGTTGTAATCAATACAATGTTAAGTTGTGTCTTGGCGATGAGAAGGAGCTGCCAGATGAAGAGTTGAACCTCAACCCAAAGGGCCACTCCCGTCACGATTGAATCCTTAAATTCATCCCCGCCAAGAACCAGATGGCTTTCTTCCATTCAATGATCCCAGATCAAGGTGGATAATGCCAAATTTGTGGCGAAAATTTCGGTCAAAACTGCCAAAGGTTTCTCTATACTGATCTCCAACGAAAAGACCTCTTTTTGAGTTGCGAATAGACAGTTCTGCCATGTCAGTCCTCATCCCTGATACCAGTTAACAATTTGAAGATCATTTCCCCTCTGTGCTTTTGGACACACTTTGTCATCTACTTCATCGCTTACCCATTTGCCATCCAGGCCCCTGCTCTCGTCTGCAACATGCTTTGAGACCGGTCTTGAACGGCTCGTTACCTGTACTTCTGTGATTGCTTAGAATTGAGAGATGTATAATACTGATCCGGTCATATCAGATCATATCCACCTCTTCCAAAAGCACATCCCCATCTCCATCTTACTTTCAATTATGCAGTTCATGATCCTATTCAAGCCTCCACACTCAAAACATGTTCCAAAAACCTCTGATGCACCCCCCTCCAACTCTCCTCACTCTTCCCCTTCACCGTCCCAATCAAAAGCCTCGAGCACTTTATCTCCACATCTTCCGTCAAAACCCACTCCCCCTCTCCCTCCTTCGGCTCCTCATTCCTCGTCACAGTCCACAAACTCCTCTGCGTCAGCCCCAAAGGCGCTCTAATCATCCACTCCACGCCATTATCTAGATCCGTAATATCGGCATGGAAGGAAACGGTCGAGTCCCAAAGACCTGCTGGGAGCGTGTGCATGTGGTCTGTTACTTTGTAGTATTTCGTTGCTGGATTGGAGGGAGTTGAGGTATTTGTGGGGGCGGAGAGGGATTCGTAGCTTTCGAATTCGGGGTCGAGACGGATTAGGAGGTCGTGGTTTCGGAAGACTTTGAGGGCTTTCTCGAGGGTCGCGGTTGGGGGGAGGGGGGTTCGATGGGAGAAGGCTGCTGTGGTGTTGAGGACTTTGTTGTTGTTAGTTGGGTCTGAGCAAGAGATTGTGAGGATCTGAGCATGAGATTATGAGGATCTGAGCATGAGATTGTGAGGATACTAACAAGACATTGTACAAATGAGTTAAGCTATACAGTGAGTTCAATGGCAGAAGTCATCCATATGTATATAAACCGTATTCACGATAGACCGGTAACCCAAGGCTTAAGTCCCAGGAGCCGCTCCATACCCGACATAGACTCGATACGGAGGTGGACGACTTCAACCCCAGCGGCAAACACAAGAAGAGCTTAGCAATTTCCATCCCAGTTGAAATTCCGGCATTATTAATATGGAAATGATGGTAAGTGATGCCGGGGGATGTTCTTTTCGAACCTCAAGAGTCTGTATATGTGTTAATACATAGGTACCTTAGGTACTCAGATCCAGATGCACCTAACCGCCATCCCATTTCCCTGTTTATAAGCGACCCAAGGCATGAAGTTGTCTTCCAACGCCAAATGGCTTTAAGAACTCATGGAGAGATTGAAAGCTTTCGCACAAGACCTCAACGTCACGAATTTCAGTTCCGAGGCAAATCGTACTTTTTACAAAGATCTTGTCCACGTCCACAAAGCCATCTCGCTTTCCCCTAGACAAATCGAACACACTCAGCACAATCCCATCTACACTCACCTCCAGACACTCCAGCGCTCCTCTTTCTAACCCTCCCGCAGCATACTTATACGAAACACTTCCAATCCCCAGCAGCCATCATACAAAGACTAGCAGAGAAGTTCTAAATCCAAAGACCTGCACACTATCTTTCAACAAGCACCAATTTAGCGTTTGTGGATTTATACCTACCTACGTTGGGATTCCAATCAGAACAACCTTCCTACCTTAATATTCAACCTGCCCTCCCTATCCCACACGTCTGAAATCAAATTCCCCTCAAAAAAGCCAGAACACGCTTCAAAAAGTCAGCACACAGGCAGGACCAACAACGTACAAGAATCTCAACGCAAAGAAACAAAGCACCTCTATATCCAACCAGGTCCAAACCACAAATATACATATCCGATGCTCAACGTCATACACCACCCAACTCTCCTCCACCCAACTCCCATCATCTCTCCTCCACCCAACTCCCACCCCACCCCATCCCAAAACCAACCATGAAAACACACAAACTCCATCGTCTCATGAGGACCATCCCACAAGTAAAAGACAAGCTCAACGTGGTATACCATAATTCCGCCCCTACCCGAGCCCAATTTCTACCTGGCAAAGAAATCGATATAAATCAAAATCCATAATAATAAGCATCGAATAAACCCGTCTACGACATCCCATCTACGGAAACAAGACGCTTTAAAAGGGCGAAAAACTGACACACACGAAAAAAAAAGAATACAATTTTACCAAACTGACGCATCAAACCAAACAATCTACTTAGCTATGTAGGAAAGATGGAGGTAAACCACCCACCAAAGACTATAAAAATGCATCCCTTCAAGGAAACCCCACAAACACCATCCACCCGACTCAAACCCTCTCAAAGCGGCAACGTAGTAGTCTTCCTCAACATCTTCGGCACAAAATTGTCGTCCCTAACCTGCTTCTCCCTTCTGGAATCCTGCGCACTCTGGCCACTCTGCGCACTGGTCTCACTTCTCGCACTCTCCGGCGTAGCACTCTGACTCCTCCTCATACCCGGTCTCATATTTGACTCATCCCTTATAATCTCATTAATATCGTGATCATCAAGCTGCGTCGTCGTTTCCACCGAACCAATTGTAGCGAGACCAGAGTCCCACGAAGCATACGGATCTTTATCCTCAAAGGCGGCGAGTTCTTCCAAAAAAGAGCGACCAGTGTCAACATCAGGGACGACCGTACGACCAAATTCACCAGAGTAGTTGGAGGAAAGTGGGTCTGTGGATGAGGTTGCGTTTGACGATGACTTTGTGGCGGGTACGAGTTCTCCTGCGGCAGACGCGCGACGATATTCGTCTGCAGCGTGTGCGAGTTCTTTCACGACGGATGCGCGACGGATTTCGTCCACGAGGGATACACGACGATAGTACTCCCCGTAAGAGCAAGGGCAGTCTGGGTTCATCGTGCTGTAGTGTGCTTTGAGGGGACAGTCGTCCTTGTGGTGGCATACGCATCGATTCTCGCACACGCAACGAGGGCGAGATTCAGCCTGGCCGAAGCTGTCTTCGAACGTTACGGATGGATTGGTGCATTGGCATCTATCATGATGCTCGTGCTCGTTAGTGCCATCGTATGTTCCTTGTTCGCCTGCAATGGCCATGACGATGGAGAGGACCTTCTCCGGTCCACTAATCATAGGACAATGACCACAGTCGTCAAGGAGCTCACTATCGATCCCAGCTTGACTCACGGGAGCATCACGCTGAAGGTCCTCTGTGTAGAGCAGATCTGCTTCACATATAATATATGTGGTGTGAATGTGTTTCCAAGCAGGACTTCCGGTGGTCAGGACGATGTCTGTTGCTCTGGCAGTGAAGCGAACGAGATGCGAAGCCCAATGGTCTCGTTCCATAGCTCCGACGTCGTTGTAGAGAATGGCATCTGGCTCATAGATGATCAAGCTGTCGTCACTCTAGAACAACGTTAGCAGATTTTGGGTAAACAAAGCGCAATCCAAAAACCAATGAAGCAGAAAGATTCAGACCTGTTGCTTGATGAAGTCAGGCCATTGGCCACCGTAACAGTCTTTGAGCGATTGTCCATGCTCAGGCAAGAACCCACAAATACTAATCAGCTCCGTTACTCCGCCCTGCTTGTCCATATTGTTGCGAACCTGCTTGCTGAGTTCGGCGAGGCACTCACTGGCAACGAAGCTGCCATAGCCATGAGCAAGCACAATGATATCGTGACCATCCGAGGCCAGGTCAAAGACGAGCTGGTAGATCAGGGAACAGTCGTCGTTGAAGCTTGATGTGCAGTTTTCCTCGGTATGGGCGGTGAGGAGCTGCGGACAGACTGTGGCAAAGCCTTCTGCGGTGAGCATATCGATGAGGCGTCCGTAGTGGGAAGGAGTGTGCCATGCCTCGTGGATGATAACGACGACTGGGAACGCGTCTGAAGCCATCGCTCTACGAGGCGGTGGGTAAGTCGTAAAAAGAGAAGTTATTTGGTTAGATGTAGGGTCTGAAGGCTGCAAAAGGGTGGTTTTGTGGGTAAATAGGGTGTGTAAGACGGAATGACGAGTAGAAGAGAGCCAAAACGGTTGGACGTGGTAGTTCTGTAGCAAATGAGGAGGTTTTTGGGTATGTGAAGGGGAGTGAAGGGCTTGGAGTGAGAGGTCGACAACATAGAATCAATGTCCCATAGGAAAGCGCAGACCACGGCCTTGCACTTGCCAATAATCCACCTTCAACAGCAGCTTGGTATGGGAAAAAACTTCGACTGACAATAGCTGGCGACACATGTTTTTGGATGGCAATCTTCCATATCGTGTGAAAGAACATGCATCAACACACTCAGTGTTTGATGCGCTCAACGCACTCAGTATTCGATGCGCTCAACGTATTTAGTATTCGATAGGCTTAACGTACTTAGTATTCGATAAGTATAACTTCCATCTCGCTGATGTACCCAGGTTGTGCAAAGTGACCTAGGTTGTGAGTGTGGTTAGTTTGATGCTGTAACGGACGGGTAACATTGGGCATTCAATGGATGCAAGAGCTACTAATAATTTGAGAAGTCAACCAGTCTGCTCGATCAAACATACTCAACCAGTCTGCTCGATGGAACATAGCCACTCCTAAATACTCACCTCCACAGCGCACTAAATCCTTCCACAACCCATCCTTAGACTCCAGCAGCTACGGCATTTGATCTTCTCAGCCTTGCGCTGGCTACTATATTTTTAAGACCAAGACCAAAATAAACGAATCTTCCTTCCAACAATAAGTATAAAAGACGCATCGAAAGAGGCTTCCGTAAGCAGAGCCATGGGGAAGAAGTCAGCATTCACGACGGGAAGACACGAAAATAAGGGTGCAAGAAAACGAGGCTGAAATGTGAAAGTGGAATTGATCTCAATAAGATTCGTCGGTTGTCATTCCCAGATGTTATTAGCACCGTGACATTACCCCTTGGCAGCTCGTTTGGAAAATGACTCGGAACTGGTGGAAATGACAACGGCTAGGCGATGAAAGGAAGCTTCTCACAGGTCCAATCCGGGGTAAATTTCCTGGTCACTGGGGTTTTTCCCTTCTGGCAGCAGTGGCTGGACAGACAACAATTCTTGGCTTCACGAGAGTTGTGCATCGTATTGACCCGAAAAGGAAGGGACGCAGAAGAGAAGTAGTGGTTCTCGGAAGGGCGATGGCAGGGACGCTAGGGAAGAAATTGGCGACGTCGGATTATAACGAGGACACTGGCTTGTTTCAAGGTCAAATATGTCGGCGTCTGTGTTGCGGTGGAATGCATCTTGAATCGCTCTATTGAAGGAGTTGTGCCGTGTTGAACTGTTATCAGCGAGTACGGCGAAGAAAAGCAAATGGTGACAAGCTCCTTACTTCGGAGTGGCGTGGACAGGCGAGGGTTTTTGGTTTGAGAATACAGTTGAGTGGAGCGAGAGGGCGAGGGAGCGAGGGAGCGAGAGGGCGAGGGAGCGAGGGAGCGAGATTCCGAGGGGGAGCGAGATTCCGAGGGGCAGCGAGATTCCGAGGGGCAGCGGGTAAAATGGATCCTGGGAGGCGGTGCGGGAGATGGCCTTGCTTTAGCGCGGCTTGGCAGGGGCAGGAATCTTCATTATTCATGCAGGTACAACGGGTGGAGGCAACGAGGCCGACAACGAATCGCAGAGTAGGGTTCCTGGGTCATGGGTCGTGGGTCGTGGGTCCAGCTGAAGCCTGTTGTGTGTGAGAGTACAACTATGTAGATGGTCGATATCAGACCGCGGGAGGGAGTCCTTGTCTCCTTGTCTCCTTGCCCGAATGAAGCCACAGTGAAGCCAGAATGAAGCCACAATGAAGCCACAGTGAAGCCAGAGTGACTGAGTGTGGCTTTGGTTTCAAAGCGGCTTGAAGCGCCGGGGGGGTCCACCGAGTGCAGGGATGATCCACCGAGCGGATCACGGATCCACTCAGCGCAGGGATGGGATCCGCCAAGTGCTGACTATCCCTGCTCTGACCCTGTGATTTGTCGACACGACGCCTCTGAGACTCCATAGTCGCTCTCCTGCGACCCATAGTCGCTCTCCTGCGACCCATAGTCGCCCTCCTGAGACCCCATAGTCACCCATAGTCACCCTCCCGAGACCAGCCAACTGCCTTCATCGTTCCGATCGGGGGCTTCCCTTTCGAAACATCCACCACCACTGACCTCCATCCACGCCCGTTTGTGGCTGCCACCGCCCCTCAAGGCCCAGAAAAAGCCCGCCATGGAGAAGACGAAGAGGCAAGGCGTCGTGAGAAATGTCACCGTCGTGCCTTGCTGTAGCGGGCTGCGACCTGCGACCTGCGACCTGCGACCTGCGACCTGCGACCTGCGACCTGCGACCTGCCACTGGCGACCTGCGACCTGCGACCTGCCACTGGCGACTTGCGACCTACGACTCTCCCGACGCTTGCCCTGACGGCACTCACGACTCTCCCGACGCTTGCGCGACCTAAGATATGTACTTCCACTCGTAGCGCCTGTCCTCTGCTCGCCATTTTCGTTGCTAGTAACATGTCCACCTTTCACTCCTTTCCTCCACTGCTCTGATCACTTTCGTTCATCATCATCCAAAAGAGCATTCCATTCATTTCCCTGCCCCCGAAGACTAGTACTAAGCTGCTAGACTACCGGACTTTCCCCCTGACGCTGCTGCTGCTGACTGTCGAGACAACATCGCTGAAAGAGTCACGACAATCTTGCCATACACGTCCATACATTCATTTTGCTGCCTGCCAAATCACACTCGTTCTGCTGCCAGCCAGGAATCACACTCGTTCTGTTCGAAATCTGGATTCCCTCCTCCCCGTAGGCCTTCCCTACTGATAATTGCTCGACATTCCCGGCACTGCTCGAACAGGAAAGCCCATCACCCAGGAAATTTCAACACTCGGGAGTTAATTTGGTCACCACCGCTGCCGTCACTTCGACAACACTCTCGCTATTCCTGTTGACTGTACGTCACGCGACAATCGATTCAGTTATACGCAGCCTCACAATAATTGTTGCTAAAAACACTTCCATTAAACAACGACCACGCCATCCGATAATCCTGTTGAAACAGTAAACATTTTGCTTCATGACACCTCTCCAAATATAACCTGCCGTCTTCCGTGTCCATCACGTCGGCATAAACCTCAAAGTACCTATTTGATACAAAACACCACGGTACTCAACGCACTGCCTTTATTGAGCACACTCCACAAAGTGCGCCCGGTTATTACAACACTCGCTACCACTTACCTCAATCCAGCCTCCTAATTGATACCGTGTGCCGCGCCGATCGCGCCTGCCATATCTTCATGGGACACGCTCACCACCATCTTCACCACCAAAGAAGATTCCATCCAGCAAATATGCCTTCCGTCGCTGTGCCGCAAGCACTGGACAGGAGAGCAGACAATGATTCCATCATCGCAGATGGCCACACTGGTTTCTCCTCACTGTTTCCTTTCTCAACAGGCCTCCATGGCGTCGACCAGGACAGCAACTACTTTTACGCCCAGATCCTCGGTCTCAGCTTTGTAGGGCTCCTTGTCTTTACACTCACCCTGCGGTGGGCAAAAATGATGATTGCACACTTTCGACATATGGCTGTATTGTCAAACACAGACCGGCAAGCATTTTGGGCAGAGAACAAGACAAACTGGTGGCCGTCGCTGAAAAAACATCTTCTGTACGCGCCACTCAAGTCAAATCGCCACAACCGGGAGATTCAACTCACCTCGGCCATTTCCATGGGCACCATCCCTTCGCGCGGTCACTGCCTCATCTTGGCCATGTACTTCATCACAAACATCGCATACTGCCTCGTCCTGCCATATCAAAACCCGGACAAAAGATACGTGTGGGTTCAATTGCGAGGGAGGACTGGCATGCTTGCAGCTCTCAATATCATTCCGACAGTCCTCTTCGCATTGAGGAACAATCCACTCATCTGGATGCTTCAAACCCCTTACGACACGTTCAATCTTTTGCACCGATGGATCGGTCGCATCTTCATTGCCGAAAGTATCCTTCATACTGCCGCTTGGATGAGGGTGACCACTTTGCAAAACGGAGACAAATTGGAGACAATCAAGATGGGTTTGACAACTGGTCCACATGGTCCAAGTTTTTCCTGCGGTCTGGTCGCCGTGATTATCCTCGTCATTATTGGAATCCAATCCGTCGGTCCATTGCGACATGCCTTTTACGAGACGTTTCTGAATGCCCACAAAATCCTCGTCGTTGGTGCCCTGGTTGGTGTGTTCATGCACCTCAAGCTGGACAGCTTACCTCAACTTCCTTGGATCAACCTCGTATTCTCTCTCTGGATTGGAGAATACATCTGCCGTATCTTCCATATCGTGTACAGGAATTACAGCCGACAAAAAGGCATCACACATGTCAAGGTGGAGGCACTGGAAGCCGATGCCTGCCGTGTCACATTTGACCTTGCAAGGCCATGGACCCCACGATCAGGATGTCACGTCCACATCTACATTCCAAGCATCTCCATCTTGGCTGGATTCAACTCACATCCCTTTTCCGTTGCTTGGGACACTGTCAGGCCGGTCGCCATCAAGGAAAAGGAAGAGGATGATGAGTTGCCTCAATATGATGAAAAAGAAATCAATTACGATCGCAAAGAAAAACTCCAGGGGACCATTTCGTTGGTCATCCGTGCACGAACAGGCTTCACAAAGGCATTGTACGAGAAAGCAAGCTCACAACCCGGCGGCGTTTTGCACACCCGAGGAGCAGTGGAAGGTCCCTATGGAGGTCACGAAAAACTCAACTCCTATGGCACCGTTATTTTATTTGCAGGAGGTGTTGGAATCACGCATCAAGTCACCTACGTACGCGACCTCGTCCGCGGAGCACACGACGGTACCACAGCCTCCAGAAAAGTCATCCTCGTCTGGTCCGTGCCAAACACGGAATCCCTAGAATGGGTACGACCGTGGATGGACGAGATATTGAAAATGCCAGGACGTCGCCATGTGCTCAAAATCATGCTTTTCATCACCAAACCAAGGAATCACATGGAAGTGGTGTCGGGCACGGGAACCGTTCAAATGTTCCCTGGTCGATGTAATCCGCAAACCGTCCTCGACAAAGAAATATCCGAAAGAGTCGGTGCCGTTGCAGTTACCGTGTGCGGTCCCGGCGCATTCGCAGACGGCGTGCGTAAAGCAGCGAGAGCGAGGGTTCACGTGGGCGTTGTCGATTTCGTCGAAGAGGCCTTTACGTATTAGACCTAGTCGTTTTTTCATGTCTCCTTCAGCGAGCGGCATTTCCAGGCGTTTCAGGGAACGGGACACTTCGTTTTCCCTTCCGTTTTCCGTGTCCATTGATCGTTTCACGGTGCGTTTGAGCAGACTCTCTATCTTGTTTGGGGTCTTGCATCGCGCAGTTTGGAAACGGGACCAATTCTTTGTAAATAATTCATCCTTTTTTGCCTGGTGGGTTCTCTCCCGGTTTCTTCATGTGCCTAGGGGAGTTACCTTAGTCACTGGGTGTCGATATAATATTTACATACTGAATACATATCTCCGTTAATGATGGATTCTCGTTGTATCTGGATACTCTTGATAATGAATGAATTACGTATCTTATCCATCATGAACGCAATCCTCGCGCGCACATAAAGCACAATAATTCAATCACCCATCCCTCCCCTCTCTTTTCTCAACTCAATAATAACCACTCCTTCTCCTCTCCTTTCCTTCATATCTACAACCCCTACAACTCAACACTCAAAACCTTGATAACACTCGTCATCCATCGAAAATCGAAAATCGAAAAACGGGAATCGGGAATCGGGAAAGGGGAGACGAGGATGCCGATAAGATAAGAATGAGATATTCCATTTCATCGCTTTACTTTACTTTATTTGATTGAGAGGGTCGTGCGGGGGTTTTGTGGAGGGGGGCTTTTTTGGGCTGGAGAGGGGTTTTGCCGGGTTTGCCGTGTTATTATGTGTGTGTGTGTGTGTGTGTATGTGTGTATGTGTGTATGTGTGTATGTGTGTATGTGTGTATGTGTGTATGTGTGTATGTGTGTATGTGTGTATGTGTGTATGTGTGTATGTGTGTATGTGTGTATGTGTGTATGTGTGTATGTGTGTGTGTGTGGTTTTGGATTGGGGGATTATGTTTTTGTTGGGTGGGGTGGTGGGGTGTTCCGAGATCCGAGATGGGTGGGGTTGGGTTGGGTTGGGGAGGGTAGGAGAAGAATATTGTGGCGTGGATTGAGAAGGGTAGGAGATGAATATTGTGGGATGTAGTATAGATTGGAAATTGGAGATTACGCGGTAAGTGGATCTATTCGGTGAGTTTTTCCGTCAAAGTTTCCGTGGTGTTGTGTATGCACTTTAAGCGAAGATGGAGGTTTTGTTTCTTGCTGCGGTACCTGATTTACAGTCCGTCGACTCAGCGCTGTTCCATTGACATGACCGATCCCTCTGGTGAAGACACGATATGAAGCCTGTTATTCAACTCGTACAGATCAGCACGCCTTCATGTTATCGAAATCATGGATTCATCTCCACCTTTCTATTTCGAATTCTTAATTTCAGACTATCTTTTAGCTTGGAGTAGGTCGACACGACTCGTTCTCTTCGGCATGTTTCTTGGTTAACCTCCGGATCCGCTATAATACCTCCGTTCTATCTATACAAGCTTGTCTGTTAAGTAGACTAGCGTGGCTGAAACCCGTCTATGCAATTTGATATCTTGTGTTTTCCTGTGACAGCGGTAGGATTGCTACTATTCTAGCGCTGATACATGGCCTTGAAGCTTGTTTGTTCATGTTGTTTCTATCCAAGCTTACTTGTTTCCTGATCCAAGGATGGCAATCTTATTTTTAGATTTTGGGAGAGAAGGAGGTGTTTGGAGGCTGCCAACGATGTTGTTTCGTTTCTTGATTAGGTGACAGATGTTGTTTGTGGCTTGAAACTTTTATTTGAGATTGGGTTTGTTTATGGAATTTGGCCAATGGCCTGATACTCGGTCGATGGTTCGGGTGATCGGTGTCTGGAAACTTTGTTTGATTAATTGCGGCTTGTATGTGTGCGCCGATGCTTCCGTCCTCGACAGGAGTTGTAGCAGTCGGAGATGCTTGTCGATGGAGTATGAGGAGTCGGCCCGATTTTGGTCATGAACATTCTAATGAAAGGGGTGTCATGGACAGATCCCATCATGCCGTGGGACTGTTGAAGCCGTAATGCTGCCTGAACAAGCCAACTCGATTCACGTTCCTCACTTTGTGAAAGTCATCTTACGTTAACATGTCCTCATTTCACGAGCGGAGACCTCCTCTCACTAGTTCTGAACATAGTCTTAGTCGTTGCCCGGGTAGCTCCATGTAGTGTATTCGTTTCCAAGGCAAGTGTGAAGGATGGATGGGTTTGAGACACCGGCGAGGTCCGTCGCACGGTGGACTTGGAGGATCAAGTTTGAGACGTGATACAAGGCCTTCAGCTTTTGAAGGGGTTGACTTGCTATGTAGAAGATTTGAATTGACGAGATCGAGCTCTCGCCGGGGATTGGATGCTGCGGATATCTGTAGATGCCATCGCCACATAGCGAGTGGCTACGAAATCGGATGGAGATGAGGTCGTGGATAGGCAGCACTAGGTAATAAGCAGTATTTTGCTTCACTGAAGTCTTGCAAGACAATGATCTTGTGTACTGAGCGCCGGAGTAAATTCGAGAATGGATCTCGAGATGAGACCCACTTTTGCTGAGCGCCTTAGGACTGAGGCATCTCGATACACCGACTGCACAAGCACTGCCTCCTTGCATCATTTGTCTGAGGAAGTTATTTTCTTGCTCTACGTCCATCCCTTGAGGACCCCGAGATTGCCATTTTCAGGTCTTTCTTGAGGACTTTCTTCCTTTGTGTACTTGAAAAGTTGACCTCGACGGTCAGCGAAACATGACTGGACACTCAAGCTGCTTCGGGGCCAAGCAGTCCGTCGCGCTATACGGCTTTGCCAATACGATGGCTTCGGCGCGTAGAGAAATCTTCTCTGTCGCGCAAGAGGTCGCCCAAAATTCTGCAGCCTTGAAACAGGTCTGCAAGACCATAAGTAACCCAAGAACGGCACGGCACTCTACTTGTGCTCCTCGACATCAACATCAGCTGTCAGGACAGATTTACAGAGCTTAACAGCATCGTTGATAGACTTCAGGCACAAAGGCCAAAGAATGGAGAAGTATCCGTCAGCTTTGTTGCCAAAGTTAAATGGGCCTTTGGGCGAAGATCCAAGGCTCACGATCTGCGAGAAGAGCTAAATGCAACCCAGTTGACGCTTCTTCTCATACTGTCTACTCTCAAACTTTCGAATGAGATGATCTCAAGAAGGTGAATTGGGCAACACACTTCTACAAATGTCCTTCTAACATAATGCCAGGAACTCAGTTGCCAGTCTCGTTGATCTCACTACGGGAGTGGACGTTGAAGAAGAGCAGCAAGTCGTCGATAGCCTGGTCATCGCTCAGCAGATTTCCATTGAAAATCTGCGAGAACGAGAGAGGGAGCGTGAAATCGAAGAGCAATCTTGCAATGAAGTAATTGCACTCGAATATGTGGCACAAGTATCAATACCAGTACATGCTCAATATTTGGAGTCCACCATGCCCCGGAAAGCACTCCAGAAAAAACTTTCAAGGCTCCCACGACCGAGTTTACCTCAACACAGCCAGTTCCCAGTGAGACTACGTCTTGCCCCTCCTCAACGAAGCACGCTTTTTCTACCAAGAACGCGCCAGTCTTCGGTGTTTTCAACTTCAAACGTCAACAAAATGGTCCGGATCAACCTCATCATCGAATAGAGGAGCCCTCTTTGGAAAGTCTTGAACCCAAGAGATCTGGAAAAGTGTTCTCCCAGGCGGTCCTCGGTAGTAATTCTAAGCCTATCGGCACGACTCTGGCTATACAAGCTGCAGCAAGTCCAGCGACACAGCCGCAAACCAGTTCAGAGCATGGGTGGGGGAATCTGTCACTTCATTCAACGTATAAAAGCAAAGAAGCCTTAGGAGCCGTGCTGATGGAAATGAACCAGGCCCCCATGACTGACATCGCAGTACCAAGGAAGGTCAAATTATTTTCAGAACCGCATGCGGCCAAGACAGACGAGAGACAAGACCTTTACCTCAGCACCCCAACTAAAACACAAAGTCTGAGCACTAAACTGGCCGACATTGTCTCTCCGACAGAGATCTTGAAACAACGAATAGAAAGAGAGGGAATTCGTGGCACAACAGCAAATGAATGGACACAGCCTCCCGTTGTCGCTATAACAGCCAGCAAGGCTGCCGACGTCAAAACAGTGCAACCACAACCAGTAACAAGAAGCTCGTCACAGTTTCCACATGCATTCGAGCGCTGGGAAGATCTATCGGCGAGATGGGAGGGCTTGACTGGGTATTGGCTTCAAAAAATAGAACAGGTGACGGAAGAGACACGCGAACAACCCCTCACTGCCCAGCTGAAAAGGGTGAATACCGATCTGTGCAGTGCGGGAGGCAATCTGTTCCATACTCTTGTCGAAATGCATCGCCTGAGAGCTAGTTCCGAACGCAAATTTCAACGTTGATTTTTTGAGACGAAACAGACCGAGGAGAGAACTCAAGAAATAAATGTTCAACTGGAACAGGCGCTTTCAGCAGAACGACAAGCTCGCGCCGATGACCATAAGTCCTGGGAGGCTAAAGGAAAGCAGGCGAAGTGGAGTGAGAACAACGCTGCGAAATTGATAGTTGAAATGCGGCGGGAGCTGGAAATTACAAAAGAGGAAAGTCGTCGTGCCTCGCAAGAACTTGCTCGACGTGAAAAGAAACGGCTCAACTCTATACTGACATTGAGGCAAGGTTGGTTTTGAAGATTGGGCCCTATACTATTACGGGTTACGGGGTTTCTTTGGATATTTTGCGTTCGTGCTGAGAACCCGAGTATGTTCATCTCACCACTACAAGCGCTCGAAGATAATCGATGCACAACGCTTTCCGGAAATATGCGGTCGATCTCCAAATCTCTTTCATGTGTAGCTGCAGTCTGCATTTCATTTTCGTCCGCAGCTGGCGCTCAACTACATTTCGGCAAACTTTCAAGCAGCGAATTCCCCCTCCAGATCGCTCCCAAGATAGCACTGATGCTTGGTCAACTTAGCACAGAGCAAAACCTGCAATGCAATTGCCGACTGGAGCCGGTGCAAAAGTAATTCCTGGAACACCAATACCTTATTGTTCCGGCATACTTTCACCTCTCACGCTCGGATCTGTTGGTCTTTATCGAAGCAATTCAGCCATTGCAACGTTCTATGGAACGAAATTATCGCAGCCTGGTGAATAGGTACATCCAAGCTACTAGAGGAACGCAAACGACCGGAAAAGGCATTGATAGAGGAACAACAAGTCTGGGAAGAGGATTTTGAAACCTGGAATATCATGCTTGACTAGATACGACCATAAGCTGAGATGTCCAATACAGTAATCAGGCTAGGGATTGCCAGCGAGAGGCTTATGTTTGGCTCAGAGGAGATTGAGCATGAGCGTAGAAGCGTCCGTATGCCAGAGCGGAAAAGGATTGTGATTAATGGATGGTAGTAAGTATGACGATGAAAGCTGGCGGAATCTGTAATATATTGACTCGGGGTTGATGCTGGGTCGAAGGACTTCAGGACGGCAGTTCAGCATATTGAGCTCCAAATTCGCTCTCTTCGGAATACAAGTAGATTTGGTCTGACGACGTCTTTTACTGAATGAGGATGGAGGAATACGCAACATGATGCGAGGCTATTCCCGATGGCTCAAGATTCCCGCCCTCATCGACTCAACACTGATCTAGAACATTCTTTACTGACTCTTACATACACAGAAATATTCTGTGTGCGTGATCCAAATCGTCTACCACCGTCACATACACCGTGAATAATTCACCCCGAAGCCTTGGCCCTCACCATCATGGCCGATCAACTTCAAGGTGTTCTCGAGAGATGCATTCTAGACGACGTTTCTCATGAGGAAACCGAGTTTTACGAATACTACAACGGTGCTTCGCCGCGCCAACCCGACAGTATGTACATATTTTGAGCTCACCGATCAACCTACTAAATTGATGTCAGTAGATGTCACCCATCCGAAGCCTTCGGACACAGATACTGTCGAGATGCAGCCCCTGATTTCCTTCGAAGAGGCCGCCACTGATAACGATGGTCCACTGCTTGAGCTCGAGCTCGAGCTATCCACCGACGGTGTTTCAAATCTCCATCTCTTGTCCGCAACAGGTGGGTCAACAATGTTCCTTTGTATGACAACTCACCAACTTGATATTGTCATGATTATTTCAAGGCCAATGTGATAATTGTCGGGTGAGGTCTCGAACCAAGTCGCTAGAATTTCATCAACATCGGCCTTGAATTAGTTGAATTTGCCATAAAGAAATCATTGCTAACTCGCATAACAGCCGACTTGGAACAAGATCCTAGCAACACCGCAGTATTATCACCGAGCTCAAGCGCGTCCATGGCTCGGATTGATAACATTGTAGCTGCGGCAAACCTTCATCGCGATGCACAGTATCTCATGATACTTCAAAGTTGTTGTTGCCATACATTACGCCACGCCGGGCTTTGTACGAAGCAAGAACCTTGCTCAGGACAAGTGGCTTTATGCAAAGAGTACCAATATGGATCTTGCTCATCCAACGGACTACAGCATGGTTCGTATGTACATATCAAGCGAACCTGTCACGTTGCTATCAGAGAGGGGCATTGTTTTGGCGGATGCGCAATGGGTCACGACAACTTCGAGCTGCGACAAAAGAAATGGCAGCAGGCAGAGCACGGTGCCGAGCTCGGGAGGGCGGAAAATAGAGCTCTGGTGGAAGATGCTACGCGAAAACAGCTCGAAACTCTTAGGCGCAGCATGCGTCCTCGAGCGAATGCTTTCGAACGAGCCAAAGGAGAAAAGATCGCTCGCAGGTTGAGGAAGAAGCTCGAATCGAAGGACTATGGGAAGCTGATCTTGCAGGGCGAGGTTAGAGACGAGGTGTTACAAGCGCTGAGATCTTGCTCTCACATCGTCGATACGAGTCAAGCGATATTGAAGTCAGTAGCGCAGCCAAGCTCCCATGTTACCACTGCCCGCCAGAATTCGCCTCAGTCTCAAGTTAAGTTCGACCCAACTCAAACTATGTGGAGGCCCGCAGCACAGCTTAGTTTGTCCTCCAAACCACTACAATTCCATGCCGAACTCGACAAAAGCAAAGATTCTATAGAGCCACCAAACCTCGACGTTCACAATGGAGAGACTACAGACAGGAACAAGATCGACAACACTACTTGCGAACAGCTTGAGACGCTTGAACGTGCTATGAGTACGAAGGGTACAGCACTAGATCGGTTCCAAGCGAAGGACGTTGCTAGCAAGCTGGGCAGGAAGATGGGCTTGAAGATGTTCAATGGGGAGAATGCTATCAGAGGAAAGCTGCGAGGAGCGGTCCGGGACACGGTCTCTGGATACTATCACTGGGCCAAGGAGTCGGCTTGAAAGAAGCCCCATAGTTGCCGATGTCCAACTCGAACTGAGTTGTCCGTTCGACATCGATATTGAGGAGTTGTTGGCCATTCTGGAAATCAGATTGTCGGGAATCTTTGAGACTCGAAAGCGAGTAACCTACGGGTGGAGCCTTTACTAGACTTGAGAAGTACTGCGCGAGCTCACCTCGTCAATTCCCGTACACTTGTCTCGCTGGCATCGTACACATCTTCTACCGGACTATACATTGTTTCATACACTACAGGGCTTGCTTCACGGGCTGATCGGAATAAATAAAGTAAGATACGGACACAATATATGTCTAGTCAGAACTGCGCGCCTCCCAAGATAAATCAAGTAAGTATCTTAACATCCGTCCTATTTTATGCGTCTTGTGGGAAATTTCCTGACCACACCACCGCAAAATTCCTCAGAATCACTATCATGTCCGATCTATTTCGCGCCGGCGCGAGCAATCTCCTCTGGATGAGGTTGTATACGTATGTAGTGAGACTAGCTCAGTTCTCAGGTCCATTCCATCTAGCGGAAAATGAGAGCCAAACTCACGTAGACATTGACTGAATTTTCACGCTCTTGCGTCTCTCCAACGGCGACATCACTTTTGAGACCGGCAACCGGATCAATTTTCTCTGGATGGAGGTAGATATGATGGGACTAATATGATTTAGTCAATTCCATCGTTGTTAGCGGAATGAATAATTACCTATATAAGCTTTAACAGAGATATCACGGACTTGTCTTGCTTTGATGACAGTATCGTGACGCTTGAATAGAGCAGTTAAATATTGCAAGTTGGCCCAGCTACGAGCACGAAGAGGGAATTGACCTTAGTAAAGAGTTTCTTGGGAAGATCTAATGGGAGGAGAAACTTGGGATGGTACAAAAGGGTATATAATTCATTCTCTGTGGATTCCTCGGAAAGATTGTCAAGATTAAAACACGTTCATGTAATAAATTATCCATGTCTCTACCTCGCTAAATCTTTCATATCCCACAGCTATAGGATATAAACATATAGTAGTTAAGACGAATTACCTTCCAAAACCTCTTACGAACCCTATGCATATCCTTCCTTCCTACTTAACTTCAAGACAGCCAGCCTCAAAAAGAATCGACTCAATCCGGCAAAAAGACAAAACATACAGCAGTGGGAATTCGCTGGTGGTCACCCACCCAACTACTACTCCGCCGATATCAAGCTTATCTAGGAATGAGCGAACGGGGATTCGAGCTTTCTTGATTCTATGGCCGTATGTGCCAGCTCTACCCATGTTGTTTGTTTTTGTAGTAATGAGAAAGCTGGATGAGGCTGGCACGTGGCTAAACTGTTATCTTCACCCGCATGACCTGATTTAGTCTGCCGATGCTCTTATTTGTCATGGAACGAGCGAAAGTCATGAGTTCGGTTTGATAGGATTCTCAGATTGACTGACCCGCGGAAGATGCCCGAGAGTCTGGGGTGTATCGAGGGAGCCGACAGCAGTTTTCGAGTATCGAGTAAAGCTCTTGCAGATGATATAGAAATCTGATCTCTGAGAAGAATAAATCCAGATTGTATCTTGTGCCTTGTCATCCACATGACAAAGTTGGGCGCACTGGGCAGAAGACCTGTATACTTCTTCAAGGTCGACTCTTCTGGAGGTCCGAGATGAAGTTGTTGTTGGAGGTTCGCGTAGACCTCGGCATGAGACGCGAAGTTCAATCCCGCTGTGATCACGAGTGTATATAGAATACAGATCTAACCTCGATATAGTTAATTGAATTGTACCATACACGCTTACAAGCTCGCTCCAGATTCGCGTTCTGCGTCATCCTAACAACCTTCTATGGTCATGATTCTTGTTGCATTGGGCTTTCTCTTAGCAGAGCCTCAAGGTGGTAGAAACTATGTTGAAATATTGAATCACCATGTCTCAAGAACCAGCAACCAATGCGACAGTGCAAGTCTCGGTCTCAACCTCCGAGAAAAGCGCGAGTTTACCGGCTCTAGGACGCGCACCGGCTCTTGGACGCGCGCCAGCATCCAAAGGATCCAAATCTCGCAGCTGTGTGGTATGTCGTAGCCGAAAAGTACGCTGCGATAAGCTCTCACCAGCATGCTCAAATTGCCGTCGGGCGAACATTGCCTGCGTCTTTCCGTCCGACGATAGACCACCAAGATGGGCGCGAGGTCTTGTCAGCAAGGAGGCCACAGCGTCGCCTTCTCTGGAACCAAGATCCGATGGACTGGAAGTCCAAAGAGTCATGGAGAGGTTGCACAACCTTGAGAGTCTGGTCAAGGAGCTCAGCAGCCAGCTGAAAGAATCCCAGGCGATCAACAGCTCTGCTGGAGGAAACTCGTCAGGATTGGGCTCGCCTGAGGGCCACATCACATATGCCCATGTGGAAAACCAAGGCAGAAATCCTTCTGTATCAAATGTTACCAGTGTAGACAACCATTTTGGCAGGTTAGTTGTTCAGAATGCAAGCCGTAGCCGATATGTTAGTAGCGGGTTCTGGTCGCGAATCAACGACGAGGTACGTATGCCTTCAAAGCAATATGTTTGCACTCCTGGCTGACACTGGACACAGTTGAACGGACTAAGAATGGACTCTCAAAATACACTAGAACACGAATACGAAAGCTCGGAGGATGAAGCATCAGCTGAAAGATCTCCACCTACACTAGAACTTGAACGGACACCCACGGAACGGCATGCGTTTCTTTTCAGGCACAATATAAACCAGCAAGATCCAGATACTCGTCATTTCCATCCACTGCCGTCTCAAATACCTTTTCTACTGGATGTGTACGCAGAGAACGTGAACTTCATAATCCAAACTGTCCATCTACCCACCCTGAGGAACACGATTCGAGAACTCAGTGGGGATATGACGCGTCTCACTCCTGCAAACGAAGCACTGATGTTCTCGATTTACTATGCTGCAATAACTTCTATGGAAGAAGATGATGTAAGCCTTTCCCTACACTATTCTGGAAATGTCGGATCGTGTATAATGAGTCAATAATGATTCAATTTAAACAGGTCAAGAACAATTTTGGCTCCTCTAAACCCGATCTCAATCTCAAATATCGATTAGGTCTGGAACACGCTCTTGCGAAAGCTGACTTTCTCAACTCTCCCGACATCGTTTTAGTGCAGGCGCTCATTGTATTTCTCTGTCTCGCCCGTCGCCACGACAGTCCAAGATTTGTTTGGATGATGACCGGGATCGCCATACGCATGGCTCAGTACCTCGGGTTACAACGAGATGGATCGAAATTCAAGCAGTTGACACCATTTGAGGTTGAAATGAGACGACGAGTGTGGTGGTGCGTGTGCATGTTGGATCTGAGAGCCTCTGAAGATCAAGGGACCGAGCTGGCAATTGCCAGTGGTAGCTTCGACACGAAAATCCCTCTCAACATCAACAACGAGGACATTTCACCCGACTCCAAAGTGATGCCGGTGGAACGCACTGGACTCACCGACATGTCCATGGCACGCTGTCAAGCAGGACTCTTGATTACGATGAGACAGCTTATGACCCTTGCGGCGCAGCACGATTCAGCAAGCGTCGAAGTCAAAAGCCACATGTTGAGCCAGATCTATCAACAGTACGAGGAAGGTTTTCTTCAATACATCCCGAAAGCAGGGAATATCGACTATTGGGTGGGTGTGACAGTTGCGAAACTTGTCATGGCTAAAATGACACTTATCGTTTTTCTTCCAGTCCTTTTCACTCCACCTAGTGGTAACCTACCAAATGAGCTAAGAGCGAAGTTAATGGTTTCAGCAATCGAGGTCGCAGAGTACAACCATGCGCTCAATGCCGAACAAGAATGTCGGAAATGGCGATGGATTTTCCAGGTGTACACACATTATCATTCAATTGTGTATCTCATGATCGAGGCCTGTCGACGTTCTTGGTGTCCTACGGTTGAGCGTGCCTACGTTGCGCTTCATAGTAGTTGGCTCATCCCCGACCAAAGCTCAATGGATAAGAGTTTGCGTATCTGGGTTCCATTGCGAAAGCTGATGACAAACGTTCGCAAGCATCGCGCGGCTGAACTAAATCGACTGCGAGCAGATCCAGCGGCAGTTACAAAGCTGGAGATGGAGCACGATCAATTGCCAATGCCATCGAGTTCTAGCCCGTTGGCACAGCAGGGCGAGTCCAGTATTTTGCTTTTCAAGAAAGTTTGGCGCCAACTTGTTGCCATGCCTGTTGAATACAATCTTGACGCCCAAGTACCCGGGTTCTCTAACACAGTTTCTTCTGACCCACCGACGAACAAATACTTTTTGAGCACTCCCACACGCGTCAACTCGTCTTCCCCTTCACATCGACTCGATAATAACGATTCATCACCACTACAGCCTGCTTGGTTTGCACAGCGAAACGATCCGTCCATGGCATCATATAATCACGACAACTCTATTTCGAATTCTGCCGGCGCATCAGACAGGCCTTTTCTTTCGGTCTCTGCCGACTGGTCGGGAGCTGGGTCTACGGGCCTTGGTGGCGCACCATGGTTATGGGCCGATACAGATGCTCCAGTTGATCTTTCTTCCAGTTTGGACATGAATATGGAGCTGGACGGCGAATTTGACTGGTACGACTGGGTACAATCTGCGACAGGATTGGAGTAGCGAGTTATTGTGTCATGCTCTCAGAATGTCCCGCTAAACAAATCTGTCAGCGTTGAGTTCAGGCTTTAAATTTCCTAGGCTTTTATCGAGTTACAAGAAGATCTGGAGGATACTCTTGTGCACTAAGAGACACGTTGAACTCGAAGACTGCGCGCAAATACTGGCTCGACACATCAAATCTCCACAACATGAACACATGTACGCCAGATTCAAAGTTGAAATGTCAACTTGGAGTGCCGGAAGTGTCCAGAACTCAGTCAGAGAGTGGAAAAGAGAGCTGGAAAGCTCGTAATATGACAAGGACGAGCAAGCGCTCCTTCCCGCTGTCTCACATGCTATTCCTTCTCAGATCTCAGATCTCAGGTCTCGGGGCCTGGCTTTGGGGACAGCTCCAGAGGCCCGTGTCAAGTAGGAGGACTTGGTTGGTGTCGACTTATTCACATGATGCTCGGCCAAGGCATGAAGTAGTTGATGTCGAGTCATTCACATGATGCTCGGCCACGGCATGAAATAGTTGATGTCAGCCATTGAAAGAACTTCCTATTTGCTGGGTGATTACTCATCAAGCCAGGGTGTTTTTCCATCCACTACTTCGGATCACTTCATGGTCGCACGACATACACAATCTCTTTTATTTCAAAGCCTGACAGGCCTACAGGGAGTCATGATCGTTTAATGTGAAGATATCGAGAGCAGGAGAGGAGATCGGCAGGTGACTCAGCTCGATTATTAGCCGGAATAGATATACTCGCTTGCAGAGGTGGGATATGGCATTTCATCTAGCTGGATATAACATGCATTTCGAGGGCGCCGTAAAGGCTATCACAACCATTAGGGGAATGATTCACCGAGAACTTCAGTCTGCAAAAAAAGCTTTTCCATTTCGCTCAAATATGGATATGCCTATCAACGGAACTACTCTTGACACCGGAGCATACGTCTCTCAGAATTTTACAGGAGCTTATTCTCTTCTTTGCGTCTTCGCTATTGGCGCCATCGTTCTGTCCGTCGGAAACACGAAATGGTCTGCCCTGGTCACAGGCATCGCCCTTCCAGGAATCCCACGAGTCCGGGGAAATCCTCTACTTGGACTACTTCCTTACTCTTGTTACAATGGTCTCGCCCCCACTTTGAACCTCCTGTACGAGGCCTCCGAAAAGCAAGGTCTTTCTTACGGCTGGATGGGCTCGAAGGTCTTGGTGTTGCTACGAAACGAAGGGATGATCAGGTTCATCTTATCACGACCTGATGAGATTGTCTCTCGAACTGGAGGACAGCGGCTTATGGCCCCGTTTTCCACTTTGCAACGGCTCCTTGGGAATGTGCTGTTCTTGTATGTTGGTGAAGAGGCTACCATGATGCGAAACGCTATGAAAGCAGAGTACAAACATGTTTCGGCGTTACAAGCAATGTACAGCGAGGTGGTACGGACTGTTCAAGATCATGTCCAGCTTCTGAAGCGACACCAAGAGAAGGGTCAAGACACGGAGAATTTGTTGAAATTGACCTCGGACTTTTCTGCCGACGTGCTGTCTAGGATTTACTTCGGTCTGGAAGGGACGCACACCCGTGACGACGGCCTGGAACATATCGCTGACAGGATGCTCGAGATCTCTGCGAGTGCTTCGCATGCATTGCGCCATGGTCTCCATTCTATCTTTACTCTCCGTTCACCTCGGCGGCAAGATGAGGAGGAGAAGATAATCTGGGAATCTCTGGACGCCATCTCGGAGCAGAGATTACGAGACATGTATCAATCTGAAGAGAAAAACACGAGTATACCTCCCGTGGCTCAGTCGATATCTCTCGCTACGGGAGGCGGCTTTTCACGCACAACACTATCCACATACGCAATAGAACAAGGTCGTCTAACTCTATTCGGTGGCCGCTTCGGCATCGGCATCGTTCTAACCTGGGCCCTCATCGAACTATCAAAACACCCCTCTGTCCTTTCCAAACTGAAATACGAACTCAACAACTTAAACCGGAACGGTGACGAATTCCCAAACTTCCAATCTCTAGCCACACAAACACCCTATCTCGATGCCGTGATACACGAGATACACCGACTGTTTCCGCCAGTACATGCTACGGCCCGTATCATCAATTCCCCCATCTCTTTGAAGACAGAAAACGGAACACCGGTGCATCTGGAAAAAGGCATGATTATATATATTTCCATATACCACCTCCATCGCGAAAAAGCCATCTGGGGCGAGAACGCCAACACTTTTGTACCAGAGAGGTTCCTTTCCGGGTCCCACAAGCGAAGTGGATACATGCCATTTTTATATGGCAGAAGAGCTTGTGTCGGACGTGAATTTTCACTTCTAGTCGAAAAGACATTTTTGGTGGGGTTTTTGAGGTGCTGGGATTTTGATGTTAGGGATAAGGATGTAATTCGGCCGAAATTTACTGCTCTTTGTTTGCCTGATCGAGAGGTTGAGATTGGGCTTCGGGAGAGTGGAAAAGGTGATGGTGAGGTGTAATGGGTAGATTTGATAGCGGTATATTTGGTAGCTTCCTTTGTGTCACCGTGAAGTTGTCAATATATCATACGTTTATCACATAAAAGTTTGATATCTTCTTCTTTGAAATAGCCTCTTTCCTAAGTTTCTATATCTTATCCAGAGAGCTAGAGATTAAAGGCATAAAGAATCCGGAACAAGTAAGAAATAACCAAAAAAAAAATTCTATTTTCAGCTTTACAAAGGCAAAAGGCATTCCAACCACACTATACGTAACTCTCAATCACAAAACCCAACCTTCACTAAACCCCCCAAAAAAAACAGGCAAGAAAGAAGAGCTTAATCTCATCCAACCAATCACTTCCCAAACCAAAAACACGCGTCCTCCCACAAATCATAATCCTGCACTACAAGACCATAAAGACTTCCCCAACTATCCCTTTCAACAAAGAAAGATAAGTAAACTATATCCAAACCACCCTATCAAAAAAAAAAAATTAAAAAAAATTCATTACTGTTTGAGGCCGTGGATGAGCTGGCGTGTGTGGTTTGATCGTTATTGCTTAAGGCTAGTAACGTGTCGTATTCATTCTAGGCGGCACGAAAACACGAATTGATTCTTGATATGAGAAGGGTTGTGAAGTACGACTCAAAAAGGTGTCTGAGGGTAGAACATTAAAGACTGTCGAGATGAAAGGTGTTTGCTAGCATTGTTTCGGGTACTCGCATCAGCAACGATGAGATGGACAGCGTGAAAGTTCCAGAGGCAAGCGACGTCAGTGAGTTCAGGAAGAGGTGATTGAATCAGCATTTAACGTCGAAAGAATAATTGGAAACAAGAGAGGCTCAAACGATTACCTCGACAACATCCTTTTCCGCGTCCCAGACAGTCCTCTACACTGCCTCGAACTTTATCTCAACAGCACTATTCCAGATGTCTTCCCATAGCAACGATACACACCTAAAATTCCAAACCCTCCCCAAGCACTTCCTCAATCCTAGTAACCCACTCTCTACCCTCTCTTTCAACATCCGCATCCTCATCCTCCAACACCTCGCCAAGTACCGGCATCATCTCCGGCACCATAACAAGCCATTCCTCGCCTAGCTGTTCAGTCAAACCCCTCTCCAACCTCACAGCTGCCAATCTAACATCCTTATCTTCACTCTGCATCAACTTCATGATAGCAGTATTCAAGTCTTTATGTTGATCCGCGGCACTAGTTGCTGATGCCAGTGCAGTAATGGTCGAAATGAGTTGTGTAGAAAGGGTCGAGGATACAACGTGGAAGATTTCCACGAGTGGCAATGCAATGGGTGAAAAGTGGTTAGGCGATTGCCAGAAATCGTCTTGGTCGTGCGTGAATGTTTGTTCGAGGGCTGAAAGAATGGCGCTGAGTAGTTCTACTTCTTCCATGGATGCTGCCTTCATAGTCTGAAGTAAGTCTGCTGTGAGTTCAAGAATGTAGCTCGAGTAGCTCGTGACAAGTGCCTACGATGATGTTAGTCAGGAGAGATCTAAAGGGTGATTGATCTCGCCATACCTTCAAACGCTCAAACAAAGTGGTCAAGAATCGATAGAAAGCAGTGGCTCGCAAGATCTTGCCAGATTTATCCTTCGACGACAATGCAGTGACCCACTCAACCAGTCTAGCAAAGAACGGTCGGAAAGTGACATCGTTCAACTTCATGATCATAGTGATTGAGACGTCGTTGTAAACATCCTCCAGACTGCTAATTTCTTCAGACGTGTAACTGACATCAAGCATGGAGTCCGGCGACAAAGCGATCCGACGATGATCAAATGCCTTAAGAAGCAGGTCAAACAGTGATGCAGAGTTCTTGACAATAGTTGCTTTTGAGCGCTCGCCGATAGCAAACTTGATGGCGTCGAAATACTCGACAACACCACGGTATCCCTGTTGCTGCTGGCAATGCGTGTATGATCGGCTAAAGGCGGCGAACAACTCGGATGCTTCGATGTGCTTCCCAATCAGTTTGTAGAATTCATTGCGCTTGCTCGCAGTAACTCCACTGACGCTTGACACCGATGCGGCCTGCGCCAAGTTGAGAGCACGATCTAGGTACTCTTCGCCAGTCAACAAGAAGGGCAGATGCTGGACAAGCGAGGTGATAAGCGTAAATGCGGATTTTGCAATCGTGTCGCGTGACTCTCCAAGGCTGCCTTCCAAATAGTCAAGTACGATCGGAAGTACTTGAGGCACAAGCGGAATGAACTCGTCTTGAAGCACATCAACGATAGTAACCAAGCAGTACATTGAGGTATAACGCAGTGTTTCGTCTGCACTTCGAAGAGCCTCCGCGCTAGCCACGACCTGGGCAGCTGTGATCACGACCGAAGTGTCCTTCTTCCCAAATCGCTCGATGATTTGGTCAATACAAGAAACGGCATCACGTTTCAGCGATGTTTCGGTGGATTTCTGAATCAAAGAAGTGACATGAGGAACAAACTCGAGCATTGCTGTAGTAAGCTCAGCATTCTGCTGCTTCAGAGTTTGAACCTGTGAATCGACGGAGTGAATGACAATTCGACGAATCGCGTCATCGTCATTCTCGAGAAGACTCTGAGCGCATTTGATAAGGTCGACCGTGGGTAGGATCTTGAATATATGTGAGAGGACCCGTGAGGATGCTTGCGAGAGATTGGGACGCTGCTTGTGCACGAACTGTGTCATCACGATTGTTTCTTGCATTAGCACCGAGAAGGCAGTCCGCTGGGCGTTGGCGGATGGCTGATCAGGATGGAAGGACGCAATCAGTCGAGTCTTCAACAGTGGGTTGTTCAGCAGGTCAGAAAGTGCTTCAAGGAGATTTTTCGCAACGACCTCCACTTCTTCGGGTGATTTGTCCTTCAGATTGAGTACAATTTCCGACAGTGAACGTCTTTGTCTGAAGATATCTGTGACGAGTCCAATATATTGACGAATGGCTTGTAAGTCAATGCTGGGTTCGAAAATGTTGACAAGCTCGACAACGAATTTTCGAGCCTCGTTATCGGTTGGATACCTGTCGACGATCATCGCCATGATGGCATAAAGACAGTCCTTTGGACCCAATGTTCTGGTAACATTTTCGAACAAGCCAAGTCGTCGATGTAGAGGGATATGCTCAAACGCTGCTGTGAAGCTAAGAAGCAAGTCTGATGCACCTCTTACAACTTCCTTGTTCTTCCTTCGGAGCGATGTAACAAGCGGAGGGACAACATGCGACACGGTCTGATCGATGACATGAGCAGAATAATCATCTGCTTGTCGAAGAATGGTCGTGCCCATGAAAGTGAAGATGGGCATGACGCTGTGCAGAACCACCTCAGGCTGCCAGACGGCAAGGCATGAGACTAGTAAAAGTGCAGCGTTCTGCACTTGTGGATTCGATGTGTGACGGATGCACTCAACAAGAAGATCTGTTCGAATGACCGATTTGTCGCCGGTGGAAACCTTGGTGTCCTTGAGCTTGTCCACGATGGCGAGCAAAGAATTGATTGTGAGGCCTTGGAGATAGACCATACCCGATTCTGTTTGGGCGCGGTAGTGGTGAATTTCTCCGAGTGCGTGAAACAAACCCTTAAGCAGCTCGGGATGGCTTGCTGGCTTGGAGTCATCGATAACCTCGAGCACCAAAGTGTATTTTCGAAGTGCGGACGCAAGATCGTTTTGATCGACAGGTGTCATCTTGGTCATCTCGCTCTTGCTGGTCCGTCTGCGCTTCGCTGATGGGGGCTGATCTGGCATTTGAAGGGCGTTCGGCAGTCTCTCGAGCAGAGCTACCAGGAGTTCTGTGGGTAGCTTCAAAGATCGTAGCGACTCCATTGCGAGATTTGAGGCTACTGTTTTCTCGGTACCACTTTGGCTACATTCGAACAGTCCAAGGCCTGCATCTTTTTGGTCGGCGGCATTGAGGGATGGCCAACTTTCCCGTAGTACTTGATGTGCAGATGAGAGCACTTCAGGTCTTAAACCAGGAGTACGTGCAGTGACAATTTCCTTGAGAGCAGCAAAAGCCTTTTTCTCTTTGGCCGAGACTGCTCTCAGATACACAAGGTCAATTTCTGACTGCGAGAGAGATGTATCGGACATGTCCTGAGCTGGCGAGACGATCCAATGCTTGAGTGCCGGGAGCAAAATCTGTGAGCGTCCTTTGGCACCGCTCTCGCCTACACGTCTCAAAATATCGAGTAGCTGGTACTTGACCTGCGGAAGAGGTGTACAAACAGCATGACTCGCTAGAGAAGCAAATATTGTAGTTCTGGCCTCCAGTCCCAACTTCACTACTCCGGCTTTGAGGGCTTTTTTGGAGCCGTCAACGCCATCGATTGCTGCACTTAGCATGGTTGTCATATTGCTAGCATCCAAGACGTATTCCTCCAAATCTAGCAATAGCAATTTCCGCACAAAATCGCTTGAGGCTTTCGTTGACGATGTCCATTGCGTTCCTTGAGCCGAATTGTACAAGACATCTTTACCGAGAATCTGAGGTTTCGTGTTTCGATTCTCGCCTGAGAGGAGTAGTTTGTACTGGCGACCGAGGGCTGTAGCGCATTCAGCTGCAGCTTTGCGAACGCTGGTCGACTTGTCAGAGAATGCCACAATCAGGTACGGGATGATACACTGAAAATCCAGATCAGGAGTTTCCGTGGCTTTCAAGTGATCAGACACGATCCTTAGCGCTGCAGCCCTTGCCACGGGAGGATATTTGCTGCATAGAACTCGTAGCAAAAAGCTGATGATAGGCACAGCTCCATGGGCACCATCCGACCTCAATGCTGGCAAGACCAAGAATCGTTTCACGTTCATCTCAGCAGAGAATGCCAGGGCATAAAGAGCTCCGAAGAATGAGAAGTCCGAGGAGTCCATGTTTGAGATGAACGATGGATCTTCTAGAGTCTTGTCCGCAGCGGAAGTCATGGCCATTTCGAAATCTGAGGTCGACGAAGGCGCGTCAAGCATTTCCACAGTTCCATCTGCCTCGATCTTTGCTTCAATCGCAGGAGGAAGCACGGTCTGCAGGGAAAGCTCAAGATCATCACGACTGACCGAGGATTTCGCCAACACTCTGTTGAACAGCCCACTCCATTTCGGAGACTCTGCCAAAAGTGTAACCAGATCAGCAAGGTTGGAGCGCTGTTCAGATGTGATTGACGAAGCGGTCTCCTGAATTCTCTTCGAAGTCGATAACAGCTCTTTGACGACAATTCGCATTTCCGGTTGTGTGAGAATATCCTCTTGCAGCAATTTTGCCACACCCTCGAGGTTGACACTTTCACTTTTCGTCCGATGAAGACGCTTTAGACATCCAATGATATAACCAAGAGCAAGTCGGTCGACTCGATACCTCTGACCGACGGACGTGACTTGTTCCACAAATCCATTGCATTTCAGAAGCCTCTTGGTCGTGTCTTTCGACAGCCCATGCGACTCTCTCTCCTGGGCAAGAACCGCTAGACATGTGATCCTGGCATCAATAGTCGAAGCAGTCCATCCCGAAGCCACGGATTCCATCAATGAGTCCAACTCTCCATCATTAAGACGAGCTTTGGCGGCCATCACCGTGACAATCATACAAGCTCCGAGTATCAGATCCGGGACATTTGGGAGGGAAAATGCATCAATCAAAACCGGCACGACTAGTGTGAGGAGATCCTGCTTTTTTTGCAAGTTGATAGTCTCCCGTCCGGACTGGGCTTGAGAAACTCTGCCATCTACGGCTTGTGTGACGATTCCAGCCCAGAATGACAGAAGAACTGACGAATGATGCCTCGCTTTGGCCACTTTCAGCACGTAGCTGTTGAAAGAACGGAAGAAGCCATCAGTAGACTTTGCGGCGCTCACAATGGTGTGAAATTGTGGGTTTTGTAATGCCTGAATGCTTGGGTATAGGAATCGAAAATTGGGCGAAATGGTTCGTGGGAGTATGGAAAGCAGCGAGAGGAATAGCGGGGTGGAATGATATGGGAGGAACGTCAGGATAAGACAGTCTGTGTTGTATACGTGAACTCTGTGCATCCAAATCAGTACTGTCCAATTTCTTGAGTCCCGACAAGGAGAATTACCGAAAGCGCCGTATGACCCATTCCACAGCCTTTTGCGCGGGCTTCAAAAGAAGCCTTGTTCCAACCAAACCCAGGAAATTGTCGAGTACAATGTTCAATTCCTTGTTCTCCTCTGCCGTCATTTGCTCCCTCTCTTCTGTTTTGCTCTGTTCACTGAAGATGTTGGCGTAGAAGGGCTCGAATCTTCTGTCCAGAGTGCACAGCTCCTGAAATCCTTCGCTACATATTTGATATAAAGTTTCGAAGTCTTGCGATACAGCTACTTTCGCGTCGAACAGTAGTGATTTTCCATGCGCCGCCTTCTGGGCTTTGAGGTCTAATTGATTCGTGCTGTTCGCAGCAAGTTTGGCGAGCTGCCGTTGGAGTTCGGTCGCCATATTTGTTGTGTTTAAGCCAGCCTCTCTCTTTGTCGGGTCCTTTTGCAATCAATTCCTGGAGCAGCTCATGGATGCTTGAACTGGGGCGATGCGACTGTAGGGTGACGAATTCGCGTGGGATTTCGAGTTTCTCTGGAGACACTAGTCGAAGGAAGGCTTCAAGCTTCCGCCTTTTGCGATAGTGGCTTGGAAATGTGGTTGGTCGTGGTGGAGTGCAGCTTTGATTTCTTCTCTGGAAAAGTTTCGAGATTGAACTTTTTCCGCGAGTCATGTACGGCTGGATGATATTATTACCCCAAATAAGGGCTGCTTATAGCAAGCAACACGACATGCGACAATCACTCCGGGCTGCCATCTATATGCTCCGTCGCGTCTGATACAACATGATTGTGAGGCAGTCCCTTGTACATACAAAGGGAACTACTCTTCCACTCGATTGAACCACAGGGCAGAGCCATCGGCGACGGAACCACAGGGCAGAGGCGTCGGCGACGGAGTAGGAAGCGGGAGTCTTGCAAACCCCCAATTCTCGACCCCAAGCTCTATACAATAACACCCATGGCCGACTCAACGAAGCCAGCAGTCCCCAAGTTCTCGAGTTTCAAGCCCAAAGGTGCGCCCGCAAATGATGCCCCCCTCGAACCTAGCGTCAAAGAGCACCGCCGGAAAGAAGATAGGAATGCCAAACACAAAGACCGGCGCAGGGAGAGGGACCGGAACGACGACGACGAGCAGCGTCACAGGAGCAAGGATAGAGAGCGTAGAAAGGAGAGAGGCCATGTCAAAACTTCAACCACAAGCAATTCCTTGGTGAAGCCCGACACCTCAGATCTGGCTATTCGCACTGAGGACAATGATTACGTGGGATCATACAGAATAGATACCACAGGTGATGTGGCTAATCTGAAATATGGCAGCCTTCATCGTTACAGTATACCCACCTATCGGAGGTCTGGATATGGCAATGTAATGGGTGCTGGGACTAGGGCAAAAATTGATCGCTTTCTTTCAGACGAGAAAGGCATTGTCGTCGATACGCCAGAGTCGTCGAAGAAAGACAAGAAACGCCCACTCCTCAAGATTACTTCGCAGAACAACCCCAGTCTTCGATTGATACGATCGGATGCTGAGGCGCAGCGACTAGATTACAACCAGGATTTCCTCGCCCTCCTTCCAAGCAGGAAGCGAAAGAGAGGTTCCGAGTCCCCAATACCTGAAAATGGCGAGGTGGACTACCGATCTATTGAGGGCAAGGCAAAGGAAAGCAATCGACCCAATGATGCTGACCTGGAATATGTGATCGACTCTTCCGAGAACGAACAAAATGCCGAACTGGAGGTAGCGGCACGGAGAATTAATGCTCAGCTCTTTCGTCGAACTCGAGATGACCCTCACGACTTGACTGCCTGGCTCGAAATGGTTGAGCATCAAGGCACACTTCTTGGATTTACACCAAACCAGGATCTATCCAACTCAGAACAACGAACCCTGGCCGAGATGAGGTTATCCATTTACGAAGACGCTTTGAGAGCTATCGGCAACGATAGTGAGTCGATAACTACTCTACAGCTGGGTCTGCTAGAAGAAGGCGCAAAGTTTTGGGAAGCAAGCAAGCTCTCGGAGCAATGGGAGAAACTATCTCGTGCCAACAAAGCCAATATACGCATATGCATCGCTTATTTAAACTTCATCCAAACGAGTTTCACCAATTTCGAATTCGAGAAGTGCAAAGGCGTCTTCCTACATTGCATGCAGAATCTACATACGCAGCCGACTGCCGGATCAGTATCCCGTGAGAACACAGAGGCCGTCGTTTACATTTTCCTACGGCTGACAACCCTGATGCGTGAAGCAGGATACCACGAATTTGCAGAAGCCCTATGGCAGGCCGTCCTTGAGCTTCAATTCTTCCGTCCTGCCACGGCGCATGGAAGCCCCAATGCTGCTTATGAAGAGTTCTGGGAAAGTGAAGTTGCGCGTATTGGTGAAGTTAATGCAAAAGGCTGGAGCAATTTTGATCCAAAGAATCAAGAAATCCCTGAACCTATCAACATTATGCCTGAATCCGCTTTGGGAGGCGAAGATATATTCACGAGTTTTGCGCTTGCTGAGGAGACCATTGCACGGAATCCTGAGCTTGTACACGCGGGGAGAAGTTCAGATGACACAGGAGAAGATGATCCATATCATATGGTCCTGTTTCGCGATATCGAGCCTATACTTTTCCCTGCTATGCTGGGACACGACTCTCCTCGCCTTGTCCCTGCTTTCTTGCTCTTCCTCGGCATGCCTCAGCCAGAAACAACCGGCAGCCATGAACACGAGGCTTGGAAACTGGATCCCTTTTTGACCAACAGAACAACTGGATCGAAGAATCAAAGATTGGACGCAGCGGCAAAACATCGACGCATCACGAATGAAGTCTTGTTCTCGGATGCATTTGTTGAGGTCGGGTTGACTGATCCTGACTGGGTCCGCCGGGCTCTGCAAAGCTTAGCAGATGCAAATCCAAAAGATGACTTACTCGCTGAATACTTCTTGGCTTTCGAGTATCATACTGCACCATCTACAGCAGCCAAAAGCGCGAAGAGACTGCTGAAAAAGCGGCCTCACAGCTTGCGGTTGTACAATGCTTACGCCATCATCCAATCTCGGATGAAAGGACTGGCAGATGGTAACGAGACATTCGTCAAAACGCTTGAACTGGCTCCTTCTCTTGGCGCTTTGGAGCAGAACAACACGATTCTGCTCTGGCGAACCTGGGTATTTGAAGCTCTTCGAATTGACGCGATACCAGAAACTATCCGACGCTTACTATGTGTTGGGACGAAATGTATCAACGAGGATGACCCCAAGTATGAGATCATGGCGCAATTCACCTCCGGAAGCGTTCTCAGGACGAGAAAGTTTCTTTCGGAAGGTCGCGACGGCATGTTATCAGCCGGTCTCGATCAATTCGCTGTCTTATTCGTAGAACTCCTAGCTCTTTTTAACTACTTCGAGTCCTCAGAGGCTCTCCAATCTGGTCTCGACATCTACACCTCAGCCTCCGAAATGTTCAAAAAACGTGGGAAAGAACACTCATCAGCCCACGAACACCTCCATCAAGCTCGCGCCGCCCTACTAGCTTTCCATCAACGACGAGCCCCATTTCTCAACCCATCCATTGTCCGCAACTGCCTCGTCGAAAGCGTCACACTCTTCCCCAATAACACCATTTTCTTGACAGCATATGCCGACAACGAAAAACGCTTCAGACTAGATGATAGAGTCAGAGCTATCCTCTCCTCCATCGTCCTACACGAGAAAACCGACACCGTACTCGGCTGGTCTTTCGCCATCTGGTCCGAACGCCAACGCGGTCTCGAACTCGGCGGCACATCCCACGCCATCCGCGCCGTCTTTGACAAAGCAGTCCAGCGATCTGGAAAACATAGTATCGAACTTTGGACAAAGTATCTCCTATTTGAAATCGAGATGGGTGATAAACAACGTGCGAAACAAGTTTTCTTTAGGGGATTCACGAATCTGCCGTGGAGTAAATGGTTTATTATGATGGCTTTTAAGTATCTTGGTGGGGTGATGGGGTTCGATGAGATGAGCAGGGTTTGGAGGGTGCTTGCGGAGAAGGGATTGAGAGTTGTGGTTGATATCCAGGATCAATTGGATGATATGGCTGAAGCAAGGATGAGGCGTGGGCGGATTGAGTAGGGGGTGTTCTGTGGTGAAAATGAAGGCGTCGAATAATATATCGGCGCGACCATTATTGAATTTTGAAACAAATTTGTGCCAATGATTGAGCAAGGGACTCGTGACGACTTAAAGCTTAGCACCTACTTATTTGATATCCGTAGTCTAGTGGGTGGACGATGCAATATTACTACTAGTATTGGAAACTATAAGTAACCCTTAACCCTCATATAGTCACAAGACTATCAACAATACAAATCTTATTTTAGCTCCTATCAAACAATACCCTAGATCTAAAGGTCCTATAGAAGTGTAAAGTAAGACCAATCGTTTCATCAATTCGTAAGAAATTATTACCCACTTACCCCAATCACACCCATTCGCCCCCATCATCGCAAAAAATAAACGGTGATGGAGATGTAAAAGAAGCAGACAATAGTCAAGAAGAAAGAATCACAGAATACCACCAAAGCCCCTTTCAAGAAACATTGGTGAAAAGATTCATTAATCAGAAACATGTCCACCATCTACAACTTTTCTCCAAGAACAGGTACCTCAGCCATCAATAATATAGCGTCCAGGCGCCGCCTCTTCAGGCGCCGCAGCAGCAGGTTCAGCAGCAGGTGGAGCAGCACTCCCACCACTGCCTTTACTACCTTTTCCCTTCGGTACACCCTTAAGCGACCCACCTGATCCGCCGGTTCCCCTCATTCCAGCAGCACTGAAAGCGTACTTGCATTGCCCCTGCACTGGCTCAAGCTTTCCCTCATTGATGATTTGAACAGCGAACGCAGCACCTTTGGCAATGTCGCCGTTTGTGGTGTAGGAGAGATGGGCTGCAGAGATGGAGAAGGCACCACCACAGACGCCATCGCCGGCGTTACAGAAGACTTTTGCGCGGGTGTCTGGGAGGCAGCCCCAGCCTCCGAAGGCTTTTGTGCGTTCGCCGGCCAGAGGATCGCCGTAGGTCAGTGCCTAAATCGAAATATTACATCAATATATAAATCCCAAATTCCAGGTTCCAAGTTCCAGATCCCGGATTCCAGGTCCAAACTCAACTCATACTGAAACCAAAGTTCGCCCTTATCGTGAAGTGGCAGGTTGAATTTATAAGGGGGAAAGGAATGGAGGAACTCACGACAGCAATCTTTCCCCCATCCTGCCCAAGATTTCCCTTCTGTAAAGCCCCATGTACCTGCTCAGCTCCCTGCGAATAGCCACCCAAAACAATCTTGCTCTCAGGACAAGAAGACATGATTTCCTTGGCCTTGGCCGTCATATCCTTACTTCCCTCCGCATCAGGAGGGTTCATAGCTCCCGAGACAGCGCCTTGGATAGACGCAGGATATTTGACACCCATAGTTTTGACTTGACCGGGGAATTTGGCTTCGAGGGCTCTTGAGAGAGCAGGACCGACGGACGCGCCCATTGTGCCTACGTTGTTGATGGTGAGAAGGTTTGTTTTGAGTCGTGAAGATTTGGGGGGTGTTTACCTCCTTCAGTACTGCCACGCGCAAAGATGAATGTCACCTTTTTGCATCCTCCTCCTGCTGCGCCGCCTAAACCTTTCTGCGGTGATGGTGATGCTGAGGCTAATAGGGCGAGCGCGCTCAGCAACAATATTGAGTTGCGCATATTTAGATCTCAAATCAGTAGCTATTCAAAGGAGTGACGAAAGGAAAGAGTGTGCCGACTTCCAGAATTTTGATGAAGAGCAGAAGAAAGATGCTATAAAGATAAAAGCTTAAAGATTAGCGGGCATCCAGAGTCGATTGACAGAATAAGAGCATGACCATTATCAGTCGTCGATATATCTGCCTACCAGGCATGTGAGATTTCCATCGCCAACAATCGTTCCAGGAACAAAAGAATTATCCAGGGCGAAAAAGAATTGTAGTACAGACAAGGTTATGGCCGCCAAATCGTGACGCGAGCGATGCGGGCAAGGTTGTTTAATCGAGACGGCTCACACAGGAGGTAAATGAAATGTGGAGGAAGCTTGGATTGGCGAACTGCAATTGCAACTCAGCATCATGATTGGATAGAACGTGTGAAGTGGGTACAACAAAAAGGGTAGGAGAGTTCGACAAAAGGGGAACACGATGCGGGATTGGGTTAGCCGGTCTCCTAGATGGAATTTCTATAGTCATTTTCGTTTCGAAGTAAAGGACGTTCTCATACCTCACAAATCAAGTTTGTGATATGCTGACCCAAACGCTCGTATTGAAAGACAATTCGATCAAAATCAATCCGAGTTGGTGCTCCTTTCTTTTGGAGCAAAAAACATCCTTTTGGAACGACGATCTCTCATACTTCGTGGGATCGACCCTCCGTGGCTTTTCGTTCCCTTTCGTGGCAATCGGACCACTTATACGACTTTCAAAGTCTAGTCAGCACGTATTGTAGTATCGGATGCAACCTACTGGGTGCTTTCTGATTCTCGGACGAGCCGCAATCTCGAGTGATGAAAGGACGCAATTCGTTTCGTACCACTGTGAACCAAGTTCTTGCACATCAACGATGCAATCACTTTTGCCTCGTCATTTCAGTGGTGTTTCTGAAACTGCATCTCCTCATATTCCCCGATTGAACTCGACCAGCCCTCCGTCACCCCCTTTGCCATGAAACTCTTCTTCCAACTTGTCTGCCGAAATAGCTTGCCTCTGTGGAAACGCAGCCAGAGCAATCGGCAGTGCAAAAATACTAGTCGTGAGAATCAAACCCAGATTGACAGGAAGAACCATTCTCGGGTTGCTCTTCAACCATTGGCCGGCTTGTAACCTAGCCAAAATCAATGGAGGAAGGACCATGATCGGCGTAGCATTCAAGACACGAGAGATTGCTGTTTCGCCAACAGCCAAAGTAGCAGCTCTCTTGGACTTGCCAAGTGATTCTGGCGCTCGAGCTTCTGAGTCTTCCTTTTCTGAGGATCGTGAGTAGTGGGGGTAGACGTCGATACCTTTTCTGATCTCCTCTCCGCGCATCAGAAACACATTCAGCGCTCCCGCGCTTGCCACGGCTGCGAATGGCACCAACCGCCCCAAGATCATTTTGGTGTTCGGGCTGAAGCCTTTTAGCCTTGGAACAAGCGCATTCAAACCCAACGCTACTGAGCACGAAGCTGAGACTGCGAGCAAGTATGATTGTACGAGAGTCGAGGTAGACATGGGAGAGGATTTGTTCGCATTGGAGTAGTTGATGGCCACGTTCAAGGACTGATTCGTGATCTGCCACCCCAACGTGCCCCTCCATCCAAGGTTTGGCGTGAGCATACCAGCTGTAACGACGAGATTGGAGATGACATAACATGACATTCGGAATGGGAGGAAAACTGGGAGGCCGGTGTCTGTCAAATCGCGTTAGTTGGGCTGGACTCGGTTCTAAAGTATACTGCCGTACCTGGATGTAGTGTAGAATCTATGATTTTCTTCGCTGTCCAAAGTTCCTTATTCATGTCTTGTATCTTTCCTTGCTTATATGCTGAGATCAGTTGTTTGGCATTTTCGAGGCCCGTATTGGTTATGAACAATGTGCTGTAACCGTGGTTAGCCTTTGTCCTCCAAATACTGCTGTGCCTCTTTCCTCCTCTTCAATTCTTGAGGTCTCCAATTCGTCTGCCTGTACCTCTCCTTGGTTCTACCCAAAATCTCTCCAAGAACCCTCCCCTTCAGACCTAAGACCCACACTACTCCTTCAATCGCCCATGCTAATCTCCCAATCCAACATCACCTCCCACCAAGCTAGCAACCCTTCTCCAGCACCAAGCTTTTCCTGCTCTATGACCCTCCTCTTCCAGTCCTACTCTTCCCATAGACCTCTCACCTGCCCCCTCGCCTCCTCTTATCCACAAAGAGCACAAACTCACCTCGGATCCGCCAAATCAGCCGAATGCTTCACCCTCCCCCAATAAGTCCCCAGATCATACTGGCTAGCCGGTACCTCTCTATTCCCAGGCAATGAGGCACTCATGGCCGCGTACTCTTTCCTCCCTTCCCCTGGCTTATGTCGCGTGAGTACTCTTTGGGCGCGTCGTAATCGTCTTCTCGGTCATGCGGAAAGTCGTGGTGAGGAGCCAGGAATCAGTGGGAGTGCAGTGAAGTAATTGGATTCGGAAAGAAAGGAAAGCCCGGCCAGGTGAGTAGGGAAAATGAGGTCGGTAAGCCAAAGAGCGGTCACAGTCTATTTACACTATCGCGGTGAAATCTCCATATACAACTTGAAACTGTAGATAACGAACATCCGTTATCGGCCCAAAATGCGCCTTAAATAACGATGTAATGCAAGGTTCACATATAAAAGTCACGATATCAAAGACTATTCATTGGCTGAGGATTGTCACATTGAGATACTCAAAGGTTGCTATATCTTTGGCAACTTCAGAATTCAAGACTGCTTGGACATGATCCATGTCACTCCCGAGTTACATAATCGCATGTTAGTTAGATAAATCATTCATCTCTCCTTATCCCCACTGTTCAACCGAGCATAAGACTTAGCCAGAGTCTTCTTTTCAATCCCATCCCTCTCAAGCACAGTGATCCAGTCCCGGATCTGAATGCCTCCGCCGCTTGGTCCATCTTCTCTCCACAACCCTAATTTTTTATAGTACTCTTTACTCCTCAAACCAGCATCTTCTTGTGGTTGCGCAGGAGCTGACCCACCTCCATTCTTGCTGGAACCCGGAGTACCAGCACCCCTTCCCAAACCGACACCAGCTTGCAGACCTCCGGCAGGCTTGGGCGCCGCTGCTGTCATCCACGCGTATTTCTTGCCCATACCTCCAAGCGCCATAGCTGCCGTCTGATTCGCCTGTTTACGTTGTACTTCATCCGTCACAGTCTGTTTGCTCTCCTTGGCCGCTTGCTTCTTCGTGATTTTGACTGCCGTTTCCGCCCCTGGTGTGCCTGGTCCTGTTGGCGTTGCCGTCGTCGGTGAAGCGGTGTCTGAAATTATCGAATTCTGTCGTTCCTTGTCCCGTTTCTTCCTTCGTTCGAGCCGCTGCTTTTCTGCTTCTTTATCGGCATCTGCTATTAATCGGAGCTGTATCGGGAGGGGCGTAGAAAATGCAATTGTAGGCTTGAGAGGTTGTTCTGGTTCGGTAGGAGGGGTCGGCATGCGCGTCGGATCTGTTGAATTAGCTATCAAATATTATTAGCATCATGATATTGGCCAGACTGTGGTAACAAGCCGTACGCTTCGGAGGTAGCACAGTCGTTGGGCTGACCACGCTGTCTGGCAATTGATCCCAAGCCGAGTGCATTATAGACTGACTTCGAGCTTCAGTCGGCTGTGGTTTGCCACTGCCTTCAGCAATGTCCGCCCATTCTGGAGGAACCACACCTTGACTGCCAAATTGTCGAGCCCGTGAAATGGCATGTGCATCTTCCAGCAGCCCTCTCAAACGTGCGTTCGCTGCCAAACTGAGGAGTGACAGAAGATCCACCAGTGGAGCTCCCTGTTCAATTATCCCGCAGGCCTTCGCAACCACAACTCCAGTGCCATCAGCTCCCATCATAATCGAGGCATGTAAATTTTGCGGCGTCTGTGGGGGAGGATTTGGCTGCCCTTGGTTATAAACGCCCTTTTGGTCCAATCGAACTTGATATTCCACTGTCTTTCTCTCCAGCTTGTTTCTCACAGCACCTGTCTGCAGGAATGGGTCATTTAAATGCTTTTGTTGTCGCGCATTGTGCTTGTACACTTCCTGTCGATGTTTCTCTTTTGCAATCTCTTCCAAAGACTTCGGCGTGACAGCCGGCTGACTCAACGGCCCATGAGATTGCAATCCTGGATAATTTCCGTAACTCTCTTGCGACCACTGGTTGAAGCTGGTGTTGACAGACAAGGTAGAGGTTGATTGTGAATTGAATGATGTTTCCGCGTGCCGATTTCGATAGGTTGCAGCCAAGTAATTCTCCTCTTCCCTTAGATCGATTCCCGATGCCGTGACCATGTCGTTCAAGTCATTGATGTCCGTGGCCTTCTCCGCTTTTGGTTTCTCTGGAGGGCCCATATTTCCAGTCGCGTTGCGCGGTGGTCCTTCTGTATACTGCTGCTGTGGCGGTTGTACTGGCGAGGGTTGATTGAAAGAGTACATCTGGTTGTCGTAAGGCGACTGCGTCATGTACTGTCCTGGCGCAGATGGAGCAGGGGCATATGGGGCATTTGCGAAAGGTGCGGAGCCATTGTAGGTAGGTGAAGGATGTCCATAATTAGCAGGCGCACCTAGAGGAGATGGTCCAGGAGATAGTCTCTGCCGCTTGGCAGGTGGCAGGGCGATACCAGAGGTTTGGATAGGATGAGTGCGCTGAGGACCTGGTGGCCCAGGAGGAGAAGCCATTGCGACGGAGTGTCAGCGCAACCAACAAGGATTTGATGGTGTGAGGCCCGTTATCTTCGTTCCATCATTCTACGAGGTACTGTGTCTCTGGTTTTGGAGACTTGGATATGCTTGAGCTGGGTCAAGAGGGTCGGGAGATATTCTGGCGCGGGGAACAGCTCTTCATATAGCGATCCAAGTTTGTATGACGGTGACCTGGCGCAAGGTAGACTGTGTATTAGACGGATGTTATTGTTCTAAAGTCGGGGAGGCAGTCAGGCAGTAAAGGAAGCTTGGGCAAAAGCCAAGTGAGGTCCTGACTCCTGAGGCGACACGCGACTTTGTGATAATTGAACTCCACCGCATGCGCTTCTACCTCCGTGCAACAACACCAACCCTTGATATCGATATCGACATTTTCATTCAAGGGACAAAGGACTGCTGGAACGACGCGTAGACATTCCTCTATATAGACTCCAGTCGAGAACAGGCACAACATCTCACAACATTCACTCATCATGGCTGCGAAGAGGAAGCACGGCGAGACCAACCCTCCCGTTGAGGAAGACCCAGTTGACCCTTCAGATGAGCTTCTGTTCCTGGCACTGGGAGGTGGAAATGAAGTTGGACGGTCATGTCACATCATCCAGTACAAAGGGAAGACGGTTATGTTGGACGCAGGCATGCATCCGGCATATGATGGACTGGCAGCGCTTCCTTTCTACGATGAGTTCGACCTGAGCACAGTCGATGTTCTCTTGATTAGCCAGTAAGTGCCCCTCTCCTAGTTTGATAACGGGCGAGTGTTTGAGAGAGCGACGTGGGACTGGATGGCGCATGGTATATACAAGAGCAGGGCTTTGGCGCATTATTGTACATCAGTCAAGTAAATGGAAATTGAGTTACTTCTGCCCTCTATCCGCTGCTGTGACGATATCATTTTTGTTCCCTGGGCCCATCATGTACATAGTCTGCTGCAGCCATCGAATTGCCACAAGCTTGACCAGTGTACTAATAGCAAATCAGTTTTCACGTCGACCATGCCGCTTCTCTCCCCTATGTCCTTGCGAAGACAAATTTCCGTGGCCGAGTCTTCATGACCCATCCTACAAAGGCAATCTACAAATGGCTCATCCAAGACTCCGTCCGAGTCGGCAATCTCTCATCCTCTGCCGAATCACGAAATATCCTATACACAGAAGCCGACCATCTCACTACCTTCCCTCGAATCGAAGCCATCGACTATTATACCACACATACTGTCTCTTCGATACGGATAACGCCGTATCCAGCTGGTCATGTCTTGGGTGCTGCTATGTACATGGTCGAGATTGCTGGGCTGAACATCCTGTTTACAGGCGACTACTCGAGAGAAGAGGACAGACATTTGGTCTCAGCAACGATACCCAAGAACATAAGAACCGATGTACTCATCTGCGAATCCACTTTTGGCACAGCTCAGCATAGTCCGCGAAGAGAACGTGAGATCAAGCTGACGAGTTCAATAACCACAATTCTGGACCGAGGAGGGCGAGCCTTGCTCCCAGTCTTCGCCCTGGGGACCGCGCAAGAGCTTCTTCTCATCCTCGACGAGTACTGGGAGAAACATCCTGCTTACCAGAAAATCCCCATCTACTATGCCAGTAATCTTGCAAGAAAATGCATGATGGTGTATCAAACGTACATCTCCGCCATGAACGACAACATCAAGCAAATCTTCAAAGAAAGAATGGCGGAAGCTCAAGCGAATGGCGAGACTGCTGCAACGGCTGGGCCTTGGGACTTCAGATACATCCGGTCGTTACGGTCACTGGAACGTTTTGACGACATAGGATCTTGTGTCATGCTTGCTACACCTGGTATGATGCAAAATGGTGCTTCGAGAGAACTCCTGGAGAAGTGGGCACCAGATAACAGAAACGGTGTCATTATTACTGGATATTCCGTCGAGGGTACGATGGCAAATACTCTTCTTCAGGATCCCGAGACGATCAATGCTATCATGACCCGTGGCAACCAGGCAAGGAAGGCATTGAATGATGGACGTGAGGATCGGAATCTGATCCAGCGACGATGCACAATTCAGGAATACTCTTTCGCTGCTCACGTGGACGGAACGCAAAATCGGGAGTTTGTGGAGGAAGTTGGGCCAGCGGTCGTTGTAAGTTTTCTGTTGTTCATCTTCAACTCTTGGCCTTTTCTGGCACGCGTTGGATCAAAACACCCAATATAGAAATTAACAGCCTCCAGATCCTCGTCCACGGTGCCCGCCAACAAATGACGCGCTTCAAATCGAAACTTATCGGCACGAACAAAGAACGCGTCAAACTCGACCCTTCAATAACGCCCATCAAAGTGTTTTCGCCTGCCAACTGCGAGGAACTACGCATCCCTTTCCGCACCGACAAAATCGCCAAAGTAGTCGGCAAGCTGGCCCAGACGCATCAGTTACCAGTACGGAATCTCAGCGCGGCCAACGAAATGGAAGAAGACAACGGCACAGAGAAGAAAGCAAGAGGTGGAGAAGCAGAGATGAAAGGAATCACTGGTGTTCTCGTCCAAAACGAATTCAAACTGAGTTTGATGGCGCCCGAGGATCTGAAGGAATATGCCGGTCTCACCACAACCACGATCATTTGTAGAGAACACCTCACGCTCCGTGCAGCAGGGGTTGAACTCATTCGCTGGGCGCTGCAAGCGGCATTCGGAGAAGTCCTGGAGATTGAGAAGAAAGATGAGGCGATCAATGGGAAACAACAATCCAACGGCCACACGAAGGATGAAGAAGTTGCAGACGAAGAGATCTCACGTTTGATCAAACATTTTCTCGTCATGGCTACGGTTCACATTCTCCTCGCCCCAGGTGGTGCCATAACGGTGGAGTGGGAGGGTAACATGTTGAATGATGGTATTGCTGATGCGGTTTTGGGAGTCCTATTGAGTGTCGAGACGAGTCCGGCGGCGATTAGGCAATCGAGTAGTATGCACTCGCATTCGCATCATCCTAACCACGAAGACGAAATGGCACTTCAGAAACGCGCAGCACAAGCGAAACAGAAGGATTTGGATCCAAAGGAGCGTCTCTCCCGCCTCTTTATGCTACTAGAAGCACAATTCGGAGAAAAGGTCACGCCGATCCAAACCTTGAGACCGAGAAAAGCGGGACAGCCTACGCCACCTCCTGGAGGTACTGAGGCCACTGAAGACACGGCGATCAAGGAAGAGGACAATGTGGAAATGACAGATGTCGAAGTCGAAAAAGCGTTGGAGCGTCTTCACAACATCGGCATTCCAGTACCAGGCATTGCAATCGATGTTAACGGACAGATTGTCAATGTGTGGTTGGAGGATATGAGTGTGGAGAGCGTGACGGCGAAGAGTGCGGTTTTGAAACAGAGGGTGGAGATGGTTGTTCGAGAGGCTGTTGAGTGCGTGGCGCCACTTTGGGGTTGATGCATGTACGGGTGGGCTTTGATGGGAAGGAAGTTGTCATGGTTTCTTTTGGACGTTTGTACTGGTAGGAGATGGCTGTTTATTTAACAATAGCAAATACCGACTGCGGTCGCCGACCTCGTTGAAATCTCGGGACTGCAGTGCACAGCGCTTCCAGATATCCTATATGCACTCCTAACAGGAAGAACCACACGGGAGACGGATTGTAATGGCGCTCCTCGAATAAAGGTGACCGAGGTGACCCGCTGCCCGCAAGCTTCTTGGCTGGATGACTGGAGATACCGGTACAACGGTCAACCAGCCTCTTCAGGCTGAGCTCAATATACACCTCGACATCTTTCTGCTTTGGATGAATTGCTTACTGTCGACTTGCAGTATACCTACATCCCGATAAGTAGACTCTCCTCCAATTACTCTGGGATGAGGCGCCTGCCTGCACAGTCGCACGCTCTCTTTCACCCTGCAGCTGCCACCCTACTTATCTTCTGGCCTAGGTTAAGACTCTGTTCGAATCATGTCATCTCTCAATACGTAATATTTATCATCACGATATTGTTGCTGATTTTGATTCAATAAGAAGACAGGTACCTTTGAGATGGGATTTATGCTGCTAGGCCGAAATGCGCTCTTGTTAGCTGGTTCACTGTTTATCTTTAGGACCTTGCTGACCATGAGACAGGTAGTCTTTGGTTTTTGCGCATTCTTGATACATGGCGTCTGGGCTGACGTGCAAATCTATCATGTGGTTTGGATTGGTGGGGTTGAGACGACGTGATCCTGACAAGACGAAGACTGAGGGGTGGGTCATTCAGGAGTAGCTGCTGTTCTTCATTATAAAATCAGCAACGAGGCGCACTCGAAATCACCGTCTTTTAACGAGCAAAACGGAAATACTCAAATTTTCTTTTTTGCTCAAAATATTTACACTAAAACCAATTGGCTATCAACCAATTGACTTTGCATGATCGAAAACGAGCAGCTCTACGGAATAAATCGGGATGACGTTGAAAATCCAAAATCCAAATATGAATCCGTCATGTCCAATCCAACAATCACCAAAAGAATCCCTAATCTACTCACGACCTAACCACAACATCCCCCTCCTCAAAATCAACAAGCAGTCCAAATTTCATGGCATACCACGTCCACCTCGCCCCATAAACACGACTCAACCACCCTCTCCTCTCTCCCGGACCCATCCCCTTCGTCTTCCCTTCCAACTCCACCCTCAACATCTCATCCCAAGATATCTCCTCCCCCTCCTCCACACTCTGCACCTTATACCCACCAGCAAAAAGAAAACTCCTCGTTCCAACAATCTTTTCCCTATCCCTCCTCACTTCCTCCCTCTCCCCATCCTGTTTCCCCATTTCCCTCAAAATCCCCTCTATTTCCCTCGCGCGTATAGCTCGCGCGTAAAGGGTTCGCCATAACGTCCTTGCTTTTATTCTTCTCCACTCATTCTTATCTGGATACTTATCTATATCGATTTTGATTTTCTCGAGTTCAGGGCTATTCAGAAAATGCGCCAAGCGGTCGAAACTGGCGTTTCGAAGAACGGAAGGACCGAGGTGGTGATGGTAGCTATGGGAGCCTGATGGGAAACCGAGGGTAGCCTCGTCTTTTCGCGATTTGATTTTGGGGAGGAGGCTGCGTTCGGAGGGGGTGAGGAGGGGAGATATTTTTGAGGCGGTGAGGATGATGTGGGAATGGGAACCGTAGATTTTTAGGATTTGGTGGGGATGGCCGTCGAGTTCGGATGGTTGTTCTTGGTCGTTGTTGTCGTCTTCAGGTGGCTTGGTCGTGGGAGAATGAGGGGAGAGGGTTTGATGAGTGTAGTATTGTATTTCTTCTTCAAAGTCTTCGTTTGGGAAGTCGTCTTCATCTGTGCTTGGATTGTTGGAGTCGATATCCATGTCGTATCCATCTTCTTTTTCGTAGTAGACATCCTGTGCCTCTGTTCGTTGGTTTGCATTGATAGCGGCCCAATCGGTTCTTGAGCAGGCAGATTGCTTTGATGTACCGTGGACAGGATGGAGCGGTGGCGTGGCAAGACCATATCTAGAACTGGATGGTGTCGCATGGCGTTCTATGTAAAGATCCATTGGCCCTCTCACGGAGGTTGGCTTTTCAGAGGGTGGGCTTGTCATGGCCATGGTATATTCTTTTGAAAATGTAGAAGCTTTCCATATTGTAGGGGAAGTGGATGCCTAAATGGCATCCTATAGCTATTGTCATTGAACAATAGGAATGTTGTCGCGTGACTCTGTTGCAGCGAGAGTAGTGTGTTGAAGAACTAGACATGACTGTGTTGATAGTTGCGCTCGATGAATAAGTCCTCTCTTCTACTTGCACATCGTTGAGTTTTTGTGTTCCTCGGGTTTTCTGTTGCAGGCTGTTGGGAGTATCTGAGCTGGTTGGTGTTACATGGCGAAGAAGTGATCTAATAGGGTCTGTCGATTCTTTCAGAGACGAGAGGTTTTCCCCTTTAGTCTCTAAACACGCGGAAGTCCAGCAAGTTAATTTTTAAGAAGGCTTCGTACGTCCCGACTCTTTGACGTGATGTTATTTTGACAATCACTATCATAACGGATCAGTACAAGCCTATAGTGTACAAATCCAACTCGTAGCACAAGACACCATCATACACCCCCCTCATATCTTGCTCTACGTATATTCCTCGATCTCTAGATCTCTACTTTCTCATTCATTCCTCCGCCGTCCCACTCAACTCGGTAAATTCCAACCATCCTTTCCGACCACATTGTCCAAGCTCATACAGGAATCTCTCTCTTTTGACCCCGTCTTCACATATCCAAAAACCATAATCGGTAAACTTCTACTGCATTGCATCCAAGCAAGCTTTGCGGCAAAAAGCAGCCCAGTTCTGAGCTCTCGAGACGGCTCAGCCACTTCATTGCCATGTCTTCCTATCTATGGAGACCCTCCTATCTACGGAACCCACGTTTTAAAAAGAGAATCGAATTCCATAGAATTAACCAGACGAGACAAAAAATCCAGGGTAAGAAGAGTCCCCGTCTCGAGACATAAAGTGCTGACGTGATGTAGAGCAAAATATGGAGCCAAGACTGTTGAGCCAAGATATTCCAAGTACGTATCTTTCATGCGAAGACTAGAACGGCATCTGGCCATGTACCTCGGGTCTCCAATCCGACTGGCGCTTATCGTGACTCTTTCCATGCTAATTCATGCCATCGCATGGCTGCTGCATCCGAGAATCGACCCAGACCAATCTCGCAGCGCGCAGATCTAGCTGTAAGCATATCGAGTGCCGATGTGGGGAGAGAACCGGGGGAGAACCGGGGGAGGAGGAGGAGGAAGCGAACGCGTTCCGGCAGCGTGAAGAAAGCAGCCCCATTCGGATAAGACCTTTCTCCATCTTCGCCTCCCCACCTGCATCAACGCATTAGTACCAGTCCGCTCTTCAAAACAAAAGAAACCATAACCCACAACTCTCAATAAGTATGTCCTCGGTACGCGTCTGTTCGCCCGAGGACGAATATCCATTTCTCCACCTCTCCACCTATCCTACCACCTCTCCACCATCACCATCACCACCACCACCACCACCACCACCATCCAACAACCCCAAAAACCAATCTTCCAACAAAGGAAATCCCACCATCCATTCCCCAAAACCAACAAACCCATCCAGCCAAGACTAACAGCCCAAGACCACAACAAAGACACAGAGCGCACAAAAGGCCGTCACATAAACTTAGCTATACCGCTTAGATAAAGGTAGGTACTTAGCTAAAATATAAACTAGTAAACGGCGCGCTTTCTACACCGACTCGATTTCCTCTGTTAGGAGGGAGGTATGGATGCTTAAAGCGGGGGAGACTTTGTAAATGCTAGGTACTTATTCGAGGTTGATCCATTCATTCTACATATTTATCTCGTGTTGAGTTTCTCTTGGACGGTGGAAAGGAGGATCAATTTTCATCGATCGGTCTGTTCGTAAATTGAATCGTTGAATGCATGTACTCAAAGACTCATCAACGACAAGTGACGGCGAATGGAACTGGATACGATAAACGGACTGGAAAATACCTGAGAATGAGCCATTGCCACTGCAGAGTCAAGCTAAGAAAAAAAAAAACGTGATGAAACTGCAGGATTCGTGAAATCAATACCATGTTATGCACTATCCCATAATCTAACTTAACCGCTCCTCGAACCCATAGTACTCATACAAAGAACGACCTCATAAAAATCAAATCTACCCATCCCATCCCATCCGTTGCCTAGCAATCATTGACTCCACAATAAACCCATAAAAAACGCAGTTTGCCAGCCTCTAAAACACCGTAGAAACGCCATTTACAGACCAGATCCGTCCCGGATACGAAGCCCATCGGAAGAGGAAGGAGAATAAAAATTAGAAAAAGAGTCTAAGGGATATCAAAACAAAAACGGATAGAGCTCAGCCTTCATCGCTAAGGTGCTACCCATAACGCAAAGAACCTCCATGCTCAAATGGAGCACAAGGCAGAAGAAGAAGAAGAAGAAGAAGAAAAGTAAGAAACTCGTCATCGCTAAAGCGCAGTGGAAATCAAAGCAAAGCAGAGCCGCCCATGCGCCATATTTCATTCCAGTTCGGGCTCCAGACGTGAGGGTATACCGCCCGGTCTATTGTATAGTGAATATCCGTCCCGTGGGCCTGTGAGAATCAGTCTCGATCATTTTGTTTGTGGGTGAGTATCGATGTCGGTGGTGACATGATGAGAAAAGGATGTGCTGTGATTATTGCACATGGCGTAGTCGATTCGAATCGCTTTGGTAGTGCCGCTCGTGTGTATATCGTAGGGCTTCGTTTCTGCCAGATGACTGGAATGTTCACTTAGAAGGTACTCCAATTCCAGTCGCGAGGAACGCTCTTGGCAAGGCTGCCAACCATAGAGTTCTCGCCGCCGGGTCGGAAGCGATTGAAGAAGGGGACATTGGGAGTAGTTGGAGTGGTGCTGTCACGAGAGTTTGTGCTGTTACTGCGGCTGACACGTAGGGTCTCCCAGCTGCGATAGTCGGAGAAGCAGCCATCACAGGCTCGAGATTTCAATCCTCTCGGATGGAATTTCGCATGCTGATTGAGAGGGACCTCATGAGCTGAGTGTTCCCAACAGAAGATGTTTCCGCAGCGTCGGCAATGGTGGCGACGATGCATCCAAGTGAAGATAACATTGCAGTTTGGGTCGTCGCATTCTACAGCCTTGTGATCTTCCTGTAGGTAATACGTTAGCAAAAGGAAGTCGCGATGAAGTCGACTCGCATGGACGAATGAGATCCGATCCGATCAGTATATGTGGAGATGCATGTGAAGTAAGCAAGGTCGCAGCGTGGGGGTTTGAGCCTCCCCCGGGCGCCCAGGCCGTTGCACTATGAATAATGAATTGCGTCTTATGTGCAATAACAACCTCATTTCGCGCCATGGGCCGCGAACGTTTATATAATGGTCGTGTGGTCCCTCACGCTAGAAATTGTTCACTGAAGCAAACAAATCTCATCGCAAGTGATCCGATCTTGGCACTCGGACCGCGGATCGGCGACTCGGCATCGCGACTCGGGCATGGCAACAAAAACATCGAGAGCCGCAAATCGAAGGAAATTGAGGCGCACGAAAAAAATGAAGTAGGGATGTGACAAACATACCTTCCAGCCATTCCGCGATGGTGGTCCTGTGACTTCTTTCATCTCCTCATCGTTGTAGAGCTCGGTCTCGAGTCTGTTGATCATGCCTGGACCGATAGCGTCTAGGGAGGGATCAGAGTTGTCCATGTTCACACTGCTGTCCATGCTGCCGAAGCCACTCTTCTTTGGCGGAGAGCATCGCGCAGGCTTCTCTGTTGGGCGCAAGACAGCCGGCACGTATAATGGTGACTTGGGTTGTTTGATTTGTACGGAGTGCATGAGCAGGTGAGCGGGTATGTTGAACATGGTTCGAGGAGAGATGGGTGACTGATTGGAAGGCGACTCTGAGGAGGGAGGTGTGAGAGCTGCTTGCGAAGCGTACTGAGGTGCGCGGATGTCGGTGGGCATCGAAGGGCCGGCAGAGAACATGTTGCCCTGTGGTGCAAAAGCCGTTGCCATGGTGGTGGTAGGTGTGAAGGGCAGTAGAGGTGGTGACGGCGAGGAGGGCGAGGTGGTGGTGACGGTGAGTAAGGCGAGGTGGTGGTGACGGTGCGTAAGGCGAGGTGGTGGTGACGGTGCGTAAGGCGAGGTGGTGGTGACGGTGCGTAAGGCGAGGTGGTGGTGACGGTGCGTAAGGCGAGGTGGTGGTGACGGTGCGTAAGGCGAGGTCGTGGCAATGGTGAGTAAGGCGAGGTCCTGGCGCGAGCAAGTCGACCAGTGTAGTGCGGGTGGTCGCGTGCGATGTTGGTGTTGTGCTCGTACGAGGAATGGTGGCTGGTTGTGGTGTTGAGTGGACCTCGAAGGGTAGGGTCCTGGTGGTGGTGCTATGGACTTAAGTGAATAGTGAACAGAGCGGTCAAGCAGAGAGATTCCCTGTTCGCTGCTGTGCTATCTGCACCGAAATCCAGGAATGTCTTTGGCGGACGGGACTCGCTACAAAGCGCAAAGTAGGGTGGTGATAAGCGATAAGCTGGGTATGGGAACTGTGGTGTGGAGAGCAGGTAGATAGCTAGTATCAGAAGAATCGATAGCGTTCAGACCGCTGTTTGGATGTCAACGTCCCACAACGCAGCCTTGCATTGGAAGAACAACAGGAGCACTCAGGAGGACAACGGCAACATGATGGTGACGGACACGTCTGATTTGATTCGGGAGGCAGATTATGAAGGCCGCGTTCGCACTTGGAGGCGACGCCAGGCTCGCGCAAGTCAGCAAGCATATCCTTGCTGCGGCGGGTGAGATGGAGACCCTGCGAGATGGACGGCGGGTGAAGATGGACGATGGAGACGCTGCTTGGACGTCGCTAGCCGACTTGCCAGTCCCCAAAGCTACACAGTCGGGCCATGGAGAATCTCTGGGGCTCGGGGTGTTCCCATCTCCTCTCCTGCTCCTCTCCCAATGTCGCTGTCCGCGGTTGAGAGATTGAAGTTGGTGATAGCATTTGTCCAGGAAACCAGCATAAAACGACGGGCCAATGAGAAGCCCCGGCTCTTATCTTTGCCAAGCAGCGGACCCGTATTCCAAGTGGATGCTCGGACGACTACATGGATAAATAAAGACGTTGGCCCAAAGCGGTAGTCATCCACGCCCACCGTGTGTCATCCTCTTTCAATTGGCTGAAATCCACCTTGCCAGAAAAGCGCTCCAGACTACGATATATGACGCAGCGCTTCGCCTCGTGCGATGCCAGATTGGATGTAACGGTGTCGCATGCCCGGATACGAAGTCGGAGAGAAGACCATTATACATAGCCGTCTGCCTGCCATTCTGCCATTCTTCCATTCTGCCCGTCTGTGCTATGTACCCGCTCAACAGATTCATCAGATCATCCTCCCTAGTGGCAATTGGACATCTCATTCTTCTTCGTCTATGTTCCAGAAGGGTCACTGGCGAGTCGACATTCCTTCATCCAACCCCGAGGTGCGACACGATGCAACACCTCCATCGGTCATGCCCATCCCCAGATGCACATCCGTCCTGCCATCCCCAGATGCACATCCGTCCTGCCATCCCCAGATGCACATGCCCAGGCCTCATCCTCTTCCTGTGCATCTGGGGTACATATATAAAGTCTCCAGCAATATATGAAGGCCTTATTGAATCAGCACAGTCCAATTGGCGGGGCTGTGCTGTCTCGGCCTTGAATTTAATCCTCGTGGCTTGTGCGAGACAACTCCAACAGGTGAAACCCTTCACGGCTTACGCAGATGCCAGTACCGAGTAGTAGTGCCGACTACTCAATCTCTCAGCATCGCACGATAGTAACGTGCTTCGACAATCTCCGCATTTAAATTCGAGCAGGGCGCTTCCCGTCGTCAACACATGGAGCCGTATGCTCGTCGTCAACACATGGAGCCGTATGCTCGTCCTCAACACATCGCGCCGTATGCTCGTCCTCAACACATCGCGCCGTATGCCCGTCCTCAACACATTGTAAGGTTGCATTCAACTACAGCCATACAGCGTCTTCTAGCATGAGCGAATGAGTCGGCTTGTGAAACATGGTAGCTCTTCGTTGCGCTTATGTACCTACGAGCATTGATCCCGCACCGGGCTCGGTTCTCCCCTATTTTTGCTTGTGACAGTCACGTTATTTCGTGAACTTGTCATTGAAAGAGGCCCTGGAGTAGTTCTGTACGACTCTCACTGAAACAGCAAACGGGAATCATTCGACTCCTATTCTTCGTTTCGGCCGACAGTTGCCTTCCACGTGTTTGGGATTCAAGCGCAAACTCAAGCTACTAGTATATATCATTTCGTGCCACATTTACTACAGGCTTTGCTTCCTGAAGCCCCCTGTGAAATCCCGCGTCGAACATCTGTCCAGCTTCACCTCCAAATACCCACGTCCAGAAGCAGAATACCCCGGAGATACCAAACCAATGGCAGATCAAGTCGAGCAAATGGTGGAGACGGTCGTACCCCGCAAAGCTTCTCCACAAGCACCTTTGCCTGAGATCGATCCCCTCACCAAGAGCCAATGGAGAACCTTGATGGCATTTGCCGATACGGTGATTCCTTCGGTCGTACAGGAAAATCGAGGGAAGACATATTTCAAAGAGGCCGCCCTTCCATCGGGTCAATACGCTGCAGCTCTCAGCAATCTCGAACACCATGTCCTCCGCGACGAGCACAGAGGCATTGCAGAAACGTACCTCGCAGAAAGGCCATCGCAACTGCCCGAATTCAGAGCTAATGTTCACCGCTTCATTGGTCTCTACACCCCCAGAGCTCTGGCCCAGCTGCTGGCAGTGGGTCTAGATCTGCTCGAGTGAGTCTCTCAGCCTCAGAATTTGCGATCAACATATGCTAAGCGCGATTAGCTACCGCCTAACTTCTTTGTTCATGACAGGCTACCCGTCCTCCTTTGCTGATCAACCAGTGCATGTTCGCGAAAAGATCATCCTTTCCTGGACAGGCGCCAAGATTCCCATTTATCGCCAGCTTTTTAAGCAATTGACCATGTTGGTGAAGCAGAATTGGGTCAAGTCTTCCCCTACGTTATACACATTGCTCAATTTTCCATATGTGCCTGTGCACTTGAAGCCTGGAAAGACGTTTGAATTCGAGTTCATTCAGGTTCCGCCGGGAAGTTCAGCCGAGGTTATTGAGACGGACGTTATTATCGTGGGATCGGGATGCGGGAGTGCGGTATCTGCTAAGAATCTAGCGGAGGCGGGACATAGGGTCCTAGTCGTGGACAAAGCGTACCATTGGCCAGCAGAGCATCTACCAATGAAAGAGGCAGATGGTTGGAACCATATGTTCATGGGTGGTGGAGCAATGTTCTGTAAGCCACTCCTTTCTCCCCTTAGCTGCTGCTACACCGCTTACATTCCCTTTCCTAGCCGACGATGCAACAACTTGCGTCATTGCCGGCGGAGTCTGGGGAGGCGGAGGGACAATCAACTGGTCCGCGTGTCTGCAAACCCAAGGATTTGTCCGCCGAGAATGGGCTTCCGATGACCTTCCCTTCTTCACCTCTTCGGAATTCCAAGATTCGCTTGATCGTGTGTGCGATCGTATGGGCGCGTCAGCTGCTCACATCAAGCACAACCCTGGAAACGATGTGCTCCTCGAAGGAGCGCGACGACTTGGATGGGCGGCCAAACCAGTGCCTCAAAATTCAGGTGGAGCGCAGCATTATTGTGGCTACTGCACCATGGGCTGTGGAAGCTGCGAGAAACAAGGACCGGTCGTGTCGTTCCTCCCCGACGCAGCCAAAGCAGGCGCACACTTTATGGAGGGCTTCGACGTGAGGCGCATCTTATTTGCGCAGAAGAACGGAAAGAAGGTCGCCACGGGAGTAGAGGGAATCTGGACTTCGCGCGATGAACATGGCGGTGTGGCTGGTACACCCCTCGTTCAGAGGAGAGTGATTATCAAAGCCAAACGTGTCATTGTCTCGGCGGGGACGATGCAATCGCCCTTGGTACTCCTCCGTTCTGGTCTTAAGAATAGATGGATTGGTCGTAATTTGCGACTTCATCCTGTATCTTTCATCGGCGCGACTTACGACGAAGAAGTTCGTCCTTGGGAAGGTGGTATTCTAACCGCTGTTGTCAACGAGTACGAGAATCAAGACCAACAAGGCCACGGCACGAAATTGGAGGCGGTTACCATGTTACCTTCTGGTTGGCTTTCCTTCCTTACCTGGACGGGAGGTGTCGATTATAAACTGCTCGCACCACGGATGAAGAATATGGTCGGCCACTTTGCTATTCAGCGAGACACCGGTTCTGGACAGGTCTACCCTGATCCTCATGATGGCCGACCTCGAATCGTCTACGCGCCTACGAAGAAAGACCGTGCGCATCTGATGGAAGGTATGCTCGCTTTAGCAAAGATCAACTACGTGATGGGCGCACGAGAAATCTTCACCACATTACCGGGAACGTCCATTTTCACCCGTCCAGCGAACCAAGAATTCATCTCTGCTGAAAAGGATGCAGCATTCCAAGACTGGCTTCAGGAGGTGAGGAAGAGAGGATTACCAGATCCGGATACCATTTTCGTTTCTGCGCATCAGATGGGTACTTGTCGCATGGCTTCCAGTGCAAAGAAGGGCGTTGTCGATTCAAAGGGTAAAGTCTTTGGAGTCGATGAGGGCTTGTACGTTATCGATGCTTCTGTTTTCCCCAGCGCCAGTGGTGTAAATCCCATGGTCACGAATATGGCTTTGTCGGACTGGTTAAGTAGGAACGTCGCTAAGGATTTGAGACTGGGAACGAGTTACAGAGCATCTTTGTAGTTTTCTTCTTTTGGAACCTGGGAATTTCTTCTATTTTACCCCGTTTTTCCTTTTGGACCTGATGGGGCTTCTTCACCGCTTGGAAATAAGCGCTGTCCACATTGATTCCGTCTTGTCTGCCAAAATATCCTACCTACCTACTAAGGTTACCTACCCATCTCGGATACTGTATAACCCAAATCTCGGGCTGTAAACTATATACGTACGCAAACAAAATAAAGAACAAATCAAACCCATAATGGATCAATCAGGCAATCATCAATCTATTACGAAACCCTCATCCCCGTTCCAGCGTCCCCACCCACTTAACCTGGAAATAGACGCACGGATCGCCCCTGGATGGGGGGGGTTTTTTTTTTTCACCGCAAAGTTGCCAGATGGCCGGTGTTTATATTTAGTTGGAGGCAGTGCTGTGGCCCTGCACGTTTTATTTACTGCGAATCTATTTTTTCTTGAGGAGGTTGGGTTTTGTTTTGGATATTTGCGGGTTTACGTTTTTCGTGGATACTATCTGTACGGGATTGCGGTCGGGCTATTTGGTTATCTATTTATCTATCTATCTATTTATCTATCTATCTGGCTATCTGGCTATCTATCTATCTATCTATCTATCTAACAACCCTTGTCGCAACCCGACGCAACTCAACGCGTTACTTCCAACCTCAACACACCCACCAACACAACACACCCACCAACCCGAACAAACCCACCAACCAACGCCACACCAAACTAAAATTACATACAAATCGACCACACCAAACTACAATTACATACAAATCCACCACACATCCTCACCCCCAGAACCGAAAACAGCTCTAAACATGACCTCGACACCACCAGAATCGACAGCGCAGATACAAACACTCGATTATCAAAATGATTTGGGATCGTTGAGGAAGGCGTTGAAAGTCGCAGCGGTGATTGTGGGGGTTAGTTGGTGTCTTTTGAGTATTGGGGGATGGTTGAGGGCGTGAGGGCTTGGGGTTAGGGATGGGGGATGGAGGGAGGGGAGGGTGGTGGGGAGGGTAGGGAGGATACACCCTCAAGTTATTGATGATGGAATTTTGATGTTTGGATGTTTGATTGGATGGATTGGATGGGCTGGATGCGATGTTTTGAGTCTCTTACTCTTTTTATCGGTATCAAAAACGTCTTCGCTCCTGGTTATCAAGCGTCTTTTGGCCTTTTTTCTTTGAATGGCCTCTCGAAATAGTGTGTGGCACAGGGAATTTAAATATTACACATGTAAATTTGTCATGATTGCTAATGGGTAGGCCTTCGGAAACTGTCCGTTGCTCCATTCCTTGACCTCAGCCATCGCGCGTTGTGTGTTTCTATTCCTAGCAATTCCAACAGTTCCTCCTCCCCCTTGCCCGACATGTACAACGAGGTGTAATAGTCTGTCAAGCGCAGGTGGAGTATCAACCACAGTTGGAGTACCAACCCTCTCCGGAGACGTTTGTACCGTAATACGTGCATGCATCGCCTGTTCTCCGACAGGGCGATGTCTAAATGATATCAAGCATCAGCTGTGGTCTCGAAGTGATAGAGAAAGTGAGGGGTCTGGACGTTTCACAGTACCTTAATACACATTTTATACTCATCGGTATATTTTCCGTCGTGCATCTTGTAGCAACTGCCTCGTGGGTATCCTCCTGGTGGACGTTTTCCGTCGGGTCCCGGCGGATTTGGTTCAAACGATGTGATACACGTGAACTGGTCGGTCTGTTAGTATAACTGTTTAAGGGGGGTAGCGTTTCTCTAGAGCTGCTGGGGTGGAAGTAGGAAGGAGAGTGATTTGATTAGGCTGCCTCTGTTGATTCATACTACTCAAAGGTTGGAGTAGTGCTTACCGTGTATGGCGATGGAACAATCTGGGCGGTAGCGCCGACGGCGAACAAGACGGCAATAACAGATGTCGATTTCATGGTGAAAATGATAATAAGAATGTTGAAGATGGGGTTGGAAAGCTACTATCGGTTCGAGTGGATGCAGACGATTTACTGTGTAAAAGAAAACACATTGTTTGAGGTATTTTGATGGTTAATAAATACCTGGCGCCTGATCCGTCGCCGGGATGTCCGGTTCAATGAGTACTGGGAGTTGGTCTTTACGACCACATCATTTCCATCATGTCCGAGTTATTTAAAGAAGCCAAGATTCTCATGTGATCCGGCGACCCAATTGCTACTCGGTGAGCCTGGCCATCGAACGGAGGTGAGAGGAGTGTAGATCCGCCCAGTTCCCACTTCTTACCATACATAGTAAGAAGTGGGTTGGAGGTGTGCCACGAGAATCCAAGTCGACCCGCCGCCAAGGACAAGACTCTCCCTTAAGTGGCGGGTATTTGGAGAATCGGAGAGTCTGCGGCGGACATATGAATATAGGACGTCGATCTGGGCATCATACCACAGTTACAGTTACTCGAATCACGCTCGGGCTGGGTTCTGGCGCGGTGGAGGCTGAGTCTGTCGAGTAGTCGAATTCTTTTTTTAGAGATCGTTTGGATTGGCGACTCGAAAATGACGATACCGTGGTTACTTGCGAGTTCCGAGGCTGGCCGATGCCTCGTCGTCCTCCTGCGGAAACCTGGTCGGTGGGTTCTGCTCAAGATCGAGAAGAGGCTTGGTGATGCCGAATGCGGACATGGCATCTTGGCGACAATTTGTCGCAACACCTTTGAACAACATCAACAACATCAACAAACGTTATATATCACGTTTTCTAAAATACAGGATCTTACGTGTTGCTCCCTCCGGCCATCTCAGAGATAGTCAACATTCACATTCTTTGAGGCCACCGTTGACGTATTACGGAGCGAGTCTCCCTTCACTCCCGCCCATCGTTCGCGGACAAGTCTATTACCACATCTTCTGAAAGCAACAGCCCATAAAGAGGTAGAAGCTGCACTGTTGAGCAACGGTGGCGACGAGATTCATACTAAACATGCAGTTGAGGTCTTGTTCTCAATCATCTTTAACAGCTACTTCCAAACGGCTTATCTGACACATCATCCGCTACTTTTCACAACCTTCATTACAATCCTAAAACCTTAGTTGTGCTGGCAGTTTACTCTTTGAAGTTCAACCAACGAATTAATCCGCTATTCACGCACCACAACTCATAATCGAGATCCATACTTACTCAACGACATCGCAATGTCATCACCAAGTCAAAGTGCTTCCATCCTTCCAGAGATTCACGCAAGCGGAAGTCCACGAGACCACGACATGGAATTGGAGCCGTCCGGTCCAGAGGAAATGGGTATATCTGAGTCGAAGCGTTTGAAGGAACAACAGCTAATCACGATGGCCTAGATGTTGACGAACCTACAGAGGAACAGTCTGTATCAAACCATGGCCACCAACGTAATCATTCTGAACCCAGTATGTCCCCATCCAAGCGTGTAAAAGGAAACGATGGCCAGAGACAGTGCCACCCACATGGATTGTGGGTCCACCAAGCCGCCGCGTTCCATAGTGGGCGACTTATTCCAGCTGTCAGAGTTATACAATGGCCTGCGCCCAGTGATTTTGATGCCTTCTTTCAACAATTGACTGGTGATACGGGCCTGGCTATAGCTCAGGAACGCATCTATCTTGCCAGGTATTATACTGTGTCTCCCCTGGTTGATCATAGTTTTCACGGTGCTGGGCCATTGACATGGGGCGAGCTAAGCTTGTCAGCTCGCCTGAACATCATCGGGGGACTCGAGGAGATCGAGGCCATGGCCAAGTATCTTCAAACCGATGGAGAAGCTGATCCTAAAGATTGGGAAGCTGCGGACACAGATGCGGGGATTGAACGAGACACGCTTCAATATGCTCAAACCCATCTTGCAGACGCTCAAAATTGGTGGGATTATACCCAACTACACCCGCGCCTTCCCCAGACAATCCTTCAGAAGCCCACAGCCACGCAGACATCCATAGCTGGGCCACCACCCACCACTGTAACGCAAGAGGAGAAGGTGAAGAAGGATAATTCGGGGGAAACGAGTTCAAACTTTGTTTGGGAAAACGAGGAGTTAGAGTGGTGTCGTGCTTACATCAAAGATCAAAAGGACAGGTTCGTCAAACCGACCAAAAGGGCAGACACCGATACTAAAGTCGACTGGACGATATGGTCTGCCACTAACGGCGACGAGTCCAAATGTTCTGCTTCTTTGAAACAGATGCAGATCGATCATCACAATCATTTCAAGGGGCGCGCATTTCCAAGACGCACTAAGAAGGTCGGCGAATACTATGACCCTCGGCCCAATGGTACGACACCTCATCGTTCGTGTCTCTCCTTTTGGAAAAAGCTTGTCGTAGGCGTGGCAAAAGGGGACCTAGAATTCTGTCAACAGCTGAGTGCCATAAATTCCAAGTACAAGCATTGGGAAGAGAAGGCGGCAGAGGCGGCGGCAGAAGCCGCAGTAAAGGCTCGAGCAGGGTCAGATTCTGTCTCTGCTGGGACCGTCCATCATGGAAACACTCTACCAAATGCACAAGGCTCGAGGACGATGATAATGATGACAATGGCTGATTCGCAGGTATCTACGGCTGAATCGAGCCCTGAAGTAGAGCAACAGAATGCTTTAGCAAATCGGCCTCAAGGCGAATTGACTGTGCCAGGATTTCAACTTACTGGTGACGATGCACTAACTTTAGCCCCGACTTCGCCGACTTCGGTTGGGCCGCGAGAGCCTGCCAGGCGAGATACTGAGATTGATGAGGACTATGACGAGGGTATGGAAAGTGAGGAACAAGAGGAAGACGTAGATACTGCTCCTGTACCTCCCGTTCATCCTGCCCCAGCGCCCTTTCCGTCTTCGTCCGAAGATATGGTAGAGTGATTAGATAGGGGATATCGATTGCTGGAAATGATTTAGAGTTCGTCGGAGGCGAGATAGAATTTAGAAAGGGGAGTGCCAAGTACTTAGGACCAAATAACCATAATCATCTACTTATGATTCCTCATCTCCGAGACGTTGAATACCGCTAATCGAAAGTCATGACTATTTTGGTCTCGGACTTGCATCCTTGTCTTCCATTTCAAGTTTCTTGTCTCGACCACCGCTATTCCTTTTATTGAGTTTTCGTGTGCTCATGAGATAGGAGGACAAGACCTGATTTTTCGTTCTTCTATTTTATTTTGTTGTCGACGAAAAAAATTGTACGGAGAACGGGACTGGATTCTGCAGGGGAAAGCTATATTCTTGTGGCTGGATATAATATAGATAGAGCCCTCTTTATCGGAACTCTTCCTAGATTTTTTTTTTATCTCGCTTGTATGTTACCCGTAGTAATGCGCGAGTATAGTAGTAGAAGGCTAAACTATATATTTTGTAAGTAACTGAGTAGAATATATATAAAATAGATATTTATATAGTTATATAACTAACCTTACTTGACGTAGTAATAGTTTAGGTAATGATTTAGTTTTTAGATCGATTACGCTTACTACTTTTACGAATTGAAGACTTTGAGTTCTTACTACTTTTTTCTAATAATAAAAATTTTAATATCGGAGGTTCGACGAGTATATAGCTAAAATTGGTTACCTCGCTCTCCTCCGCTTTAGTGAAGGAGGGTATGCTTGTGCAAACGTCACGTGTAAATAGACTAACGCGCGCCTCAAGCGCGGCAATATCGCGACAACAGAGCAACTTGCTCATCGATTCTTCGCTCCACCATCCCCTTTCCATCATCATGGCACAAACCCCGCCGCCATATGGCAAACCGGAGTACTGGGACGAGCGCTTCAAGACAGATACAGAACCCTACGACTGGCTTGAAGGTGCATCAATCCTGGACGCGGACATCAAAGCTGCGCTTCAGGCCCACAAAGATAGCGCGACACCACCACGGATTCTACATATAGGAGGTGGGACGTCCAACCTATCACTCCATCTGCGAGATTTTGTGAAAGATCCGGCACAGGTCCAGCACGCTGACTTTTCAACTGAGGCCGTTGAGTGGGGTCGGGGTCAAGAGAAGAGTACTTTTGGATTTGAGTGGGACGAAGGCGGTGCTGATAGGGAACAACTTGAGGAATATGGGTTAGTCCCAGAGAACTTACAGTTGGAAATGCCGATGATGAAATGGACACAGACGTCGTTGCTGTCGCTGGACTCGGTCATATCGACGTGTTCTTTGGGCGGATATCAAGTTATCGTGGACAAATCTTGCTGCGATGCCATAGCTTGCGCATCTTGGGTCACGGTGCCTATCCCATACTACTTCAAATTAGGACCTGTAGCACCGCCATTGCCACCAGCTCCGCTGAAGTCGACCGATGAAATGCCAGCTTTTGACCACGATGAATACTCCGTTCATCCCATCAACCTTCTTGCGATTCATCTGGCTCTTGTCGCATCTCCAGGTGCCCGCTGGCTAGCTTTGTCGTTCTCCAAGGATCGATGGCCCTTCTTCCCTGATAATGACCACCCAGACGTGGAACGACAGATCCAGCAAGCTTTGCCTCAAGAACTTCTCGATGCTGGATTTCCCGACCCTGGGAAGCTTTGGAGGATAATAAAGAAGGAAAATATTTCCAGCGGGACCGTTGACGGACAGGCCAAAGTGCCGACCTCGGGTTTGCAACACTGGATATACGTGCTTGAAAGGACTGAAGTAAAACTTGAAATGCGCGGGACTTGAAGAAAGAGGGCAAACACTTATCACTATTTCATGACCGAAGGCTACGCGAACTGTCTCTTGAATTAATCATATTCTTGACGGCTGAGTGTCGAAAGTCCTACTTGCACCGAATTCCCTCGGAAACTGATGTGCTTGTCTCTGATATGTTAGGATTCTTTCTCTCATTATTATTTGTCACCATCAAAGAAACTCTGGTCCGCGACCCACGAGCTCGACATGCATGGGAGAGCATTTTTTCCTAACATCATCCCATGACGGACACTCTACACTCGGGCTGCCTCTTGAATTGAATGTAGTCTTGATGGCTGAGTGTCAGGATCTGGCTCGCGGCCTGCTCGAAAGTGAAGTGCTTGAGCGTGCTATGTTTGGATCCTTTCTCTAATCGTATCCATCATGTTCAAGAAAACTTTGGCCGTCGATGTACGGGCACACCCACGCGGCAATGGTACAGAACTATCCTGATCCTGAAGTAAGTGGCCAACGAAAGTAGTAAATTGAAGGCTTGACTATGCTTAACCACAGCCCCACATATCTCGACTCAGTTCTAAACCTCAACTCTCACCACTCCTTCTCTCACTGCTCCGCAAAGTTATTCAACGCGATTAACACGATGGGCCCATCGACTGAGCCCAAGGCCACGGCCAGTGACAATGTCTTGAACTCGGCCAAGCAACAATCAGACGCTGTCGATATGGGATATACGCCAGACTCAAATCCACGCACACCACGAAAAGGCAAGTCCTTATCTCTTACGATCTGAGCCTATCCAGTTCAGGCTTCAAACGTTCATGCCAGGCGGCAGTCCGGTCCCTGTATCTTATATCAGATGCTCAACTTATTCGAGATGGACGTTGGTAACTCTCTGGAAAGCCTTCTTTCAAAAGCTGCCAGAACTTTATCAACATCGATCTCAGTTTGAATGACGGCTATTTTAAGGCCAGCTCCAAAACTTCGCTGACGTTCACAGACGCTTCCGCAGAGGTTGCCAATATAGCCTCGCCCAACCCTCCCAAGACATCTTCTGAGTCGTTCGATCAGAAACTGATATCCACTCGATTGTTGCAAGAGATGGATGTGCTTCTCGACAACTTTGGCGTCGCGTCACACAAATTCGTACAGTTTCTACGCGATTACCACGGTCATTTCAAGGAGTTCCAGCAGGCCGTTGACAAGGTCTCCGACTTCGCTAGCGCGCACCATGGCGACTTTGCTGCCAGCAATGGACTCACCGCCTTGATAGGATATGCGCATGGATCTCATGCAGATCATGCTCGCCTGACTGCTGAGAAGATTCCTGGCATGATCGAGCTATACCGCAGTCAGCTACATCGGGACGGCACAAACATGAAGGCTGCTACGACATACCAAGAGTCTGATGAAATCGATCGTACGACTACTACTAGCCGGAATGCATCACCTCGCACTCCACTATCTCGCAACCCCTTGGGTGGCACATCGACCAATGCGAGCCCATTCGCATCGACTTCCAAAACACCACGCTCCCAAGCTTCTGGGTAAGTCCGCTGCTATGCCATCTTCCCTGCGCGACACAATATGCGCTGTCCAACATCGATATCGACAAATTTTTGGCAATCCTGAAAACACTCTTTACCAGAAATTTAATAATCTAGTTCTGCGTTCGACGTTCTTTAGCTGACATTCAAAGTAGTACTCCATCGGTGGCATCCCCATCCGCAACATCCCAGTTTACCTTAGTCTCGGATAGTCCAGTTTTAAAGTATGGCAGTCGGTTCCTGGAAACTTCAGGCGGCCAAATCGATCAAGAAGCACTTCTGATGCTTCGCTTCAAACACAGCAAGAATAAAAAGGAGGACTTCAGCTACAAGATCGATTCGCCTGGTAAGTACTCCTTGTCCTACATCTTCCTTTATGAACTATCAACTTTGGTGCCAGAGTGACACTGCTGTCTCAAGGTTCAGCATTGTCGACTTTCTGGCCATCTTTCCGATCCAAATCTCCGAAACTTATCGATCTCGAACTCAACCTCAGCATCAACGGTTCATTTTGAATGATATCGGACGCGCCTTGCTAACATTGTCCCAGAGCACTGGAAAAACAAGAAGATGGTCGAACACGCCCAGAAAATGGCACAGCAATACGTTACTCGCAAGTGCGGCATAGTCCGAGACAAGAAACGCCCCTCGTACCATCCAGAAGATACAAAATGGATTACCGACTACATGACAGCCAAGCTGAAACTCACGAAGGCCGAGGCTGGTGGCTTTGAATGGGTGAGGCTAAGCCAGAGCTCTCATGCTATCAAACAGATCACGGCGGACTACAATGCGCGCGACTGTGTCGTGAACGGTGACCGCACCTCACGCACCGAGATGGCTGTCTTCCAGAAGATCTCCCGTGTTCCTGAGATCAGACTTCTTCGAGAAATGCACGGTCTGCCCAAGAAACGCAAGTTTCGAAACAACACAGAGGAGAGTGAGGGGGAGGCAGACGAGGCTTCTCCGCCTGGATCAGCTACAAAGAAGACCAAGTCAGCTCGTGATAGGTATGTTCCACGATTCCGGCGATGTTTAGATGATTCTTCGTCATGAAGATCGTTTATATCGATCTGTATTTGGCATTCAGATACTAGTTCCAATGCAGCACGCTCGATGACGAGTATCTCAGCTCGGAGGTAGAAGAGGAGTAGGTAGTGTCTGATGGACATTGCCGTCAATTACGCCTTTCCAACTCAGATACTAATTCCAATGCAACGCACTCGATGACGAGTATCTCGGCTCGGAGGTAGAAGAGGAGTAGAAGGTGTCTGATGGACATTGCCGTCAATTATGCCCTCCTTGTTCAGATATTGCCCTGGACCGCGTAATTTCAGGGCTGTCGTAGAGACGTAAGTAGAAACCATTGAATGCTACACCAATTTCCCGTTCTTCTCTTGAAAAAGTTTGAGTTCAGCTTGCTGTCATTGAACAAATAGCAACCCTGCCTGTACTGTTCGAAATAGCAAAGAGCTCAACTGAGGAGGCCTCTCTTTGCATCTCCCAGCTTAGGCGCGTGTCCGTCTCCGTATTTGATGAATGTCTAGATCTGGCCCATCACAAAAGTCTCCAGAGAAGACTGTCAAATACAACACTAAGCCTCCTACTATGCTCCATCGCTCAGAATATCGCTGTGGTTTATTATGTGTTGGCGGTCACGACGAGATTCCACATTAAACGCCTTGGGTTCTGTAGCTTGAGTTAAGGATAAGATAATGGCGATGTCTTTTAACTCTGGGCACCCTGCTAATACGATAAAATGATAGAGTGAAGTAAAGCATGCTCTCCATTCTCTTATCCAGCTGGCTGTTTAGCTGCCCATCACTCTGCCCCCAAGGACGCATCCTCGTTCTTCCCATCATTTGTATCTAGCAGCAACACAGCACCCTCCTCCATCATGTCTCATGCAGAATCGTGCAATATCCCGTCTCATACTCTACTTTGACCTACCAAAACGCTCACAACATGTCTTGAAACACGAATAATTATGTGCATAGCCGCGATACGGGGATAATGCTACATGAAGTTAGTACCAAAGCAGATGAACATAGATCAATACTCGGATGTTATTGGACGAGACCAGTCTGGAGAGGAAGGCAGGCCGTGCTTGAACACCACGGTCTACACTCAGGATCCAGAACTTGCGGTTCATAAACATCAGGTCGAGTGGTTCGAGGATGGCAAGAAACAGTTCAACCTGATCAAGTGGACAGAGATCACGGCCGATGGAAACAAGGAACATCGCCAGGGATTCGTATACGTGGAGCACTTGAATCAACACGTCGACTATCGTCCACAGATCGAGGATTTCGAGCAGGAGCAGATGAAGGCTGTCTATGGAGATAAGGATCGGGCTGCGAGACAGAAACAAGAGGCTGCGGAGAAGAAAGAGCGCATAACGGTGGAAAAGCTCCTGAAACGCATTTTAGAGGGAAAGCCTGAGGAGGAGCTTCGAATGAGGAAGTGCCTTGCCGAATAAGAATAGCGAATATTAATAATGATGGCAAGATAATATGATTGAGGGCAGGATACTAGGAATGCAATGAGATATGATACAGTCCACGCATGATTGATTGTAGTAGTGGTGGTTCTGTGGTGGTGAAAAGATAACGTCGTCGTCCTCGCTAGCTTCGGCCCTTCTTTCCTCCGTACCGTAGTTTCTCCGCCCCACATCTCCCTTTTTCCTCTCTTCGTCACCTCTTGACCTTCATCACCATCCAACTCATCAACCTCTTTTCTGATCGCTTTGGAATTCATATTTTTGAATGGTTTTCGCCTATCGACGACGGATCAACTGAAGTGGACATTCAGCATGGCCTGATCTCGCCGCGTCAACATCCAAGGATCCTTTTGACCGGCACCATCACTCAATGCCTGTCCACGTTCTTCCCTCAAGCTTATTACCTAAATACGCATCGTGCCCTTCCCCTAACTTCCTGTCACGGTGTTGTTGTCACAGCACGAGCATGCATGGTTCCTCGTAGTAATGCAATGCCGGCTGACGTACAGACTACAGACTTCGGGACCCAGTCCAGAGGCTTACCTGCAGGTGTGGCACTATCAAGCTTTGCGCTGAATAGACGCCCCGACCGCCTCAACAACGGTCGTAATTCGAAGACTATGATTGGATCCTCTGTTGGCAGCTTCTGGAATGAGTCTAGTCTAGCTCCAACCTTCTTTGTACAGTAGTTTTCTCGCATCCGGCAGATTGCCAAACTTGGACAGGTCCAGCTCGACGGATAATGCTCATCCCGGTCATAGTGCTGTAGACGAGTAGAGAAGCCTCTGACGGCGTGGTAAAGTGCCCCACAAGATACAGCCTGCTGATTGACAGTGGATCTGGGGAAAGAACGCGGGGATGGACAAGAATCTGGAGAATCAAAGCTAAAGATGTTCTAGTCGTTGCTCATCACCCGTCGCGAACCACCAGCGTGACCTCTGGTCTTTTTGCGGAACGTGTGTGAGGTTAGAACATTGTGAGCCTTGAACGCACCGACTTTTCGGCAGGCGGTCCAGGATTGGGGTACTGTCAGAGCCCACCAGGCTGAAAGCTATATAGACCAAAAGATATTCTCACGTCTATTCTTCATAAATCCCAAGCTCTTTTTGTTCTTCTCTCTCATCATCTAGTCAACTTTGTTCACCTCTTCTCCGCAAGCATCTTCAAAATATCCTCGCTAACTTCCACATTCCCCCTATGATGCAAAACAAGATGGATTCCATACACCACGACAACAAGGAGATTGAGTCCTCCAATGATCTCAGACGAACCATGACCCTTTCACTCTCGCCCGAACAATATGAACGCCTCTTCTTCCAGCCCACATCTGCCAAAGGTGATTTGGCCAAAAGGTTGGGCAATCCAACCCTTCTAGGCACCATGGGCTTCCTCATCCCATTCACAACAACAGTATTGTGCTGCCTGCAATGGCAAGGAGCAGGTCCAGCTTCCTTCACTGGCATCTCTGGCACATACTACTTCCTAGGTGGCATTGCCATGTGTCTTGCTGGCATCTGCGAGTTCATCCTGGGGAACAGTAAGTAATTCACCTTTAGGACAGTGTATCGGAAACAAGACTGACCTCTACTCAGCTTATCCATTCGCTGTCTTTGTCATCTACGGAGCTCACTGGTGTAATCTCGCATACACAATGGACCCCATTCAAGGCATCATCGCCTCGTACACTGTAGGCAAAGTCCCGGGGGCCGACTCAATCACCTACACCGCCGGCCAAGGCATGTACAACATCGTCATGTAAGTCTAATTCGTCACTTATGCAACTTGAAACCTAACACGCAAGCCAGGCTCTTAATCTCCTTCTGCTTCTTCCTCGGGTCTCTTCGCACAAACGTCCCCTTCGCCCTCGCAATCTTCTGTCTAATGCCCCTCTTCGGCCTCTTCGCCGCCGCCGAATTCGCAATTGGTACTGCCACTACTGCCGCTGATGGCGCTCACATTCTTTTCTTGATCAAAATGGCTGGTGGCTTTGGACTTGTTACGGCGATTGCTGGATGGTATCTTGCTATTCAATTGGCTTGTGCTAGTACTGGTGTTCCGTGTCCGTTGCCGGCTATGGATTTGAGTACGAGGTTGTTTCGGAAGAGTGAGGCTGCTGCTATTGAGAGGGGTGGGAGTGTGGTGTGAGAGTTCTTAGTCTTTAATGTTCTGTTTATTATTATCCCTGTTGAGGCTAAAGGGGTTTGGTTTGCATCAGAGGAGTTTTTCCGCGTTCTTAGCGATTATGATATGAAGCTTATAGCGTTGAAGTTATGGAGCTGATGAGATCCAAAGATTCCTCAATCGAACTTTATTTGACTGGATCTCTTACAAATACTATACTGTTTGATGATTGCTCCAACCTTCAACGCCCTATCCATCATCACCCACAAAACTGAATCCGAGTGGCTAGCAAGATTTAATCATCTTTTCTTATTTCCGTTCTACGATTCATTATTAATGTCGGTGCAAGGTCGAATCTCTCTCAAACATCTACCTTACCTCGACGCGTTTATTTCGTGGCCAACTCAAGTGTCCGTTTATATATGCCAGAGCCCTTTATTGAAGATGAAAATAAGTACGTAGAAAGATATGAAAGTCTTGGATGATGTGGTCTTGAACGGTGCGCTTTTGAACGACAGGGAACTGAAACAAGTCAGCGCGGGTCAGAAATGGGTAAATGAAGCGTTCTTATGAAGCACGGGGTAGTAGACTTACAGGGCCTTTTCGTGATTGTTGGCCATGATATTGGTCAATGTTTATGGTGTTTGGCGACAGGAGACAAAGTTGAGGTACCGGGGAATATCGTGGAAGTAGATGGTCACACTTCTGCGTATTGATGAAGAATTGACCGATGACGCTCTTTTGGTCGTTTGATTGCATAGATTTTTGATTTCGACCTTCTCGGCGCTCCATAATCTCTACACGAAGTGCTGGGGTAATGAGCTGATACTGGCAAGGCTTTGTATCAACCATAATAAGCTATTTCCATTTTCATAGTCGATCAGCTCCTCAGCGGCAGTCAGAAAACCTAGCCTGCGATGTTGCCATTCACGCCATGAACCTTGACTGTCCCAAGGCTTGGAAGAAGAACCCAGTAAATAGACTGTAGACTTCATAGAGTTCATCGTTCTTTCCCGGGGTTCCTCATTGGCACACCACTTTGCACAAAACACATCAATTGGACAGACGAAGCCGTGATGTGCGCATCCTCGAACCCTCAAAGTCCACTCATTCAATTTCTGGAGCAGGATCCAACTCATATCCTCCTTGACTATTGGATGTAACGCGCTGATTCTCAAAGCCATGCCAAGGACAGTGATTGGAACAAGGCCGTATGCATCCATGATGATTGTGGTCGCTAGTCATCGGACATATACTTCCTGTCCCTTGTGCATTATGAAGGTGCGTTGAACACACTCTGTACAAGTGCACTTTGAACGCTTTTCCTTGTACTCGAGGTTCGTGTTCGTAACATAGCCGAAGATCTTTATCAGGATGGCCTTAGACAGATCTTGCAGGAATTCATGGAACTTGTGGTCTTTGCAAAAGGATTCTTCGGTGATAGATTTGAGGAGGATCATTTGACGTATCTCGCGAGAAAGTGAGAGGAAGCCAACTCTTGATGGCCGGGTACACGGCATGCGAACATTTCATCCAGCGATTGATTGACAGTCGCCGCTACAAAATCTGACGCTCGATCTTGGGTTCGTCTCAGTTGACCCCTTAGCAATCCTCGGTTGGTTGCTCGCCATTGACCTAGATCATTTTGCTGGAACAAGTTCGAGATCATTTCGAGTTCCGATCTCTGTATCGGTGAAGAAGAGTTCGTAGTCTGTGAACAAAACCTGTACAACATTTACCAAGTACGAAGCGTGACCTCAACACAAAACTGTCGAGTGATGCCGATCATCTTAGGTACCTCCTCAAATGCCATCTTCAACTTGACGCTAAAGCTCATCCCACCTATGGAGGTTGTGGGATGAGCTGGCACGTGATGCTTCTGATCGGCGCTTTGAAGAAGCGACTTGGTCGGCTTTTAATTTTTAATTCCGAGCTTAAATCCATCGTTATGAGATGACATCCTTGGGTATTTAATGATCAGTGCCAGTCCAAGAAAAGATGGGTGTTAGGCCAAAAACCAAATCTCATCCTTCCCTATACAACATGGAACCCACAAGCTACGTCTCGAAAGTTGCGATTGTTGGTGTAAGAGCCTTCCGCCCTTTACGCGCACGCCTACTTAACATGAGCAGGCAAGCGGCCATCTGGGTCAGCACTTTACCAAGTCGCTTCTCGCAACCAAAAAGCATACTATCACAGCCGTTACCCGAACTGGGAGCAAAGCCGACTTTCCATCAGGCGTCCAAATTGCAGAGGTCGACTACAACGATGACGGACGATCGCTCATCTCAGCCTTACGAGGCCACCAATTCCTGATCATTACCATGGCAGCCACTGCCCCTCGGGATACTCATAGCAAAATTGTCAAGGCGGCAGCAGAGGCTGGCGTCCCATATATTATGCCAAACGTTCATGGAATCGATCAATTCAACGATACCCTCCGCAGGGAAGCCTTCCCAAGCCTCGGCGATGGTCTGCTTGAAAATATCTTTGAAATCGAAAGGCTTGGTGCGTCGTATATTGCTTTGGTTTGCGGTTTCTGGTACGAATGGAGTTTGGCCTTGGGTGATCAATGGTTTGGTCTCGACATCAAGAACAAGAAGGTGACATTTCTGGACGACGGGAACACGCGAATTGACACCAGTACTTGGAGCCAGTGTGGCGAAGCCTTGGCTGCCTTGTTGAGCTTGCCAGAAGGAGGTGCATCGCCATCGCTGTCCGAATGGAAAAACAAAACTCTCTATATCAAAAGCTTCACCGTCAGCCAGCGGGATATGCTTGACAGCATTCATCGGGTTACAGGCTCATCCGATGATGACTGGGAGATTTCGTACGAGTCGTCCAAGGAGAGATACGAGGAAGGGCTCAAAGAGATGCAGGGCGGCGTTTGGACTGGCTTTGTTAAGGTGATGTATACTCGCAATTTCTATCCTGGACAAGATGGAGCCAAAGAGTTCGCAAACCAGAAGCTCGCATTGCCGGAGGAAAGTTTGGACGAGGCAACAATGAGAGCCGTGGAAATGGTAGAGAGCGGTTGGAACCCTTTCCATTAGGATCAGATCAAGCCAGACGTTCTCAGTAACAGCCTATGGGTATATTTATCAGCATTTTAAAATCCTTCGACCATAAGTGCTTACTGCTCCGTAAGAACATTTTGAGTGAACAACAAACCATCACAGCAAGTGATGATATACTTCTCGCCTCAGGCGGGCTCTTTTAAAGAACACGAATATGTGCTCCAGATTAAGATTGCATTCAGCATCTAGAATAGAGTCACCGCTCTGATATTTATTCTCTTGCCCCCTACCTAAATAGTTGTAGCTTGGGATGTTGTTTGCGACATGAGTTTACATCAACATACTCCTCCATGGCAAGAACTATCGTTGAATCGTTCTCATGCCAGATCCAGATTGTTGAGCATATTACGCAAGCCAGTCCTGGTTCCTCAAGAGGCTGGGGAAGCACTGAATGGATCGTCGAGCATTCCAATTAGGTCAATATGTCTCCAGTTGGCTGTGGGGTGCTGTCTCTCATCAACCATTACTTTGGCAGAGTCGTCGACGAATGGAGATGATAGAAGTTCTTGATCGAGGAAGAATGGGAGAAGAGGATGAAATCTTGATCGGAGCTGACGAGCATTATGCTGATCACGTGTAGAGTCAGAAAAGCGGGGCTACTATGCTCATTGGTCGGGATGGCCACCCACAAACCTCGAATATCATCCAACGACAACCTTTCTCTCTGACAACTAAACAACCACCATCCACATCATTCAATATGGTGAGCACACCCGACTCTCATATACGAGCGCTTTGCTAACAACGACATCCAGGCTCCAGCAACCGGTGGAAAGAAACAAAAGAAGAAGTGGTCCAAGGGAAAGGGTACGTCAATTCCCGCTCGACAGCGACACCACATCTTTCCCTAATCCTACCATAACAACCATTCCTACCCTGGGATGGAAGTGAAACGCCTTGCAGAGTAGATGGAGCTCGATTTGGAACCCTGTGACGAAAATGCGCCGAAGAATTGTAAACTGACCTCGATCTCCCCATAGTCAAGGACAAGGCAAACCACGCTGTCGTTCTCGACAAGGCCACGTCCGACAAGCTCCAGAAGGATGTTCAATCATACCGCCTCATCACAGTTGCCGTTCTCGTAGATAGGCTAAAGATCAACGGATCGCTCGCCAGACAAGCATTGAAGGATCTCGAGGAGGCTGGCACAATCAAGAAGGTCGTCGGTCACTCAAGGATGTTGGTGTACAGTGAGTTTCCTGCGCTCGAGAAAAAAATGGACAAAATACTGATGACAGCCTTTAGCACGCGATGTTGCAGGTGGCGAGTAAATCCAAGTCCTGGGATGAATGGATATGATGGGTCGGTTTCTACACATTACGGCTTGCGGTTATGGAAAGACATGGCTAGGAAACGATCATGTTTACGTTCGCGGTCAACGGAGTCTTCTGTGATATTATATCCTCGAAAAGGGAAATGCAAGCTTGAAATCGACAATCAAGTCTTGAGACCAATGTTGTGCAATTCTGAGCGATTGGATGTGACTTGGAGAGTCTTCAATTCTCGCCCTTCATGCAAACGATGTGCAGCTTGACAAGCCCGAATTGCAATGGATAAACGTATCATCTAGCATCATTTTGCATAACAGAAACCTGGAGACCCAATAATGCCCGATTTGGCCTGTTGAATTTCTCAGCACCAGATGATGTGTACGAGTGAATCTATTGAATACTACCTCATGCCTTTGTATTCTCCTCGCGCTGAGGTCTCCCTTCTTGCGCGGCTTTGCAAAGAGCTCTCTTGGGCAATTTATCCAACCAGCCCTTCTCCCTCTTTATCCTTCCAGCCAAAAAATATGGCTTTCCAGTCTCTCCACTGAAAACAGTCGCCCAATGTGCAATGCCTTCCTTGACTTTCTTTTTCGCCTGCCTCAATTCCTGCTCCCTCCTGATCTTTAAATCTCGCTTCGAGAGGGTTGCATCAGATGGCGAATCAATGGGGATATACATGTCCTCCACTCCACGCAAATCCGGCGTCAAATCTTCTTGGAAACAACCAGTGACAAATGCACGAGCTGCATCTTTGCCTGAGAAGAAACTGTATCCGCCGCCTGCGCCGTATGTTTGTGGAGAGGCTGAGACGTCGTAGATGCTGCCATTGAGACCGACATAGATGGGCTTGCTCAGATCGGTACCGTCGTATTGGGCGAGTTCGGCGTCGGTGAGGAGGACTTCTCCGCCCTACAGATTGTTATTACAGGTGCTGTGATGGCATTTCTGGTTTGATGGGTGTACCTACCACGGCTCTTTTCGCGGATCCCAATAACGTGGGAAGTTGTCTCCAATTCCATACAATGGACTCGCCGGTAATGAACCAGCTCAGTGCTGCTGTGAGGAGTAGGAGACCTGTGATTCCACGCAGTATGTCTACTACATTTATGCCAGATCTCTTCTCTGCGGTTGAGCTTGTGGTTTGAGGTGTTGCACTTTCATTTTCTGTCTTCGTCACTGGGACACGCCTCCGGGCCTCGTTTTCAGCCATGTTGTTGATATTAACAAGACGAAGGCTGCCGTACAACCATGAGATGATGCTGTAAAAGGGGTAGTGATGGTAGCCCTTCGTCCGTGGAGCTATGCATCGGTATCGGTATTAGTGCCTGGGCAGTTGGGCCATCAAGTCACGGGGTGGTACCGTAGAGAACTTGGACCCGACTGCCTCGAAGTTTCATCACCAGTATGGCATGTTTCACCTCAATCGTCCAGTGCTAAGCAGAAGTCATCTAACGACGTGCAACGAACGGCATAGAGACACGACGGAGCGGATGGCACTTCTCATACATGGTCTGCTCTGACGATACTACATTTAGGAAGTCAGGACTATCTTGTCATCCGCAAGGCAACACATATCCACACTTTTCTAATAAGTCGCCTTGCAATACCAGGACAATACAGTCTACACAACGGTACTATTCAAGGACCGAATCTGCGAGTTTATATGCAGCTGAGTTGCTCGTACTGCTTCCAAGCCCTGGACACCCTGAGCAAGAGCTTGGCTGACTCGGCAAACGGATGTTGTGCATGAAATTAATATAAAGTCTCGGAGTCGCGAGGAAAGATACACAGTACTAGATCCTGGTTAATACGTCTCCTCACATGCTTTGTAAGACAACCTGGTCCTTGAATTCATTTGCAAGCGCATTCTCCACAACCGGCGGGTTTAAGGACCAGGAAAGAAGTACTAATGTTGTCAAATGGTCGTATCCTTACAGAGGCTGAGATAATCTTCATGTATCTGGCGCCTTGACAGCACGTATAGTGCTGAGCGAATGCGAATTACTGTCAGTGGCAGTTCGGTCCCCAACCGCATTCCACAACAAGCTTTGCGGCTCTCGGGCCTCTTGCTATGCGGAGCTCAACCGGCCCGACCATTTGTCCTTCATTAGTTTTATGCACGGGCTCGCCACCGAAGATCTGAGGAGGAGGAGGAGGAGGCGCCAAATTCAAAATCATGATGGGAAGAGCCGGCTAAACGCCGATGAAGCTTAAGCACCATCACCATCACCATCGACGGACGCCACATCTCTTCACAGTCGTGGATAGGGCAGGGATCCATCCCCTAGCTTTCAAGATGAGGCTGCCCCAAAAATACAGTTCTGACGGGTAGTACCGCACACGGTCGGTGGCGTGCGCTGACCGTTGCCAAGAACGTGGTGGATGATTTGTGCGAAGGTTCAGTCGTCCAAGGGTTGGGCAACGTGGAGTAGGAGGATCTCACCCGTCCAAGGGTTGAGCAACGTGAAGTTTGAGGATCTCACCCGCCTGACCGGGTATCCGCTACGGCTCGATGAGGCTGCAGCTGGAGGTGGACACCCCGCACATAGATTATTCGAACAATCATAGACGCGATATTACCGTGGAACTGCGACCCGGGTGACGGTGCGTACCCTTCACAGCTGGCTCTCTCTCCATGATCCCGGCAATAATCCACAGACCTCTCGATAAGCTTTTTGCCAACAAACGTTGGTCAAGTTTGCTTTTGGCCGAATATGTCGATCCGAGATATCTCAAAACACATAGAACAGCCTCGTGTACAGCTGACGAATCCCATTTCGACAAGAATTGGCCTAATTGGAATTTCGCTCGGCAACTTCAAACGGCTGGGCAAACAACAAGGCTGACTGGCTGTCTTGTTGGTTTTCATCGAACCCTCCCACTATCAATGCCATAGTTCATCGCTGCTCTGGATAGACTTCATTCAAGGTCTTACTTGTGCTCTGAAGGCCTGGGGATATCATTGCTAGTACTCCGTAAGCTAAATACTGGTATGGCTGCTCGCCGTAGAGCTCTTGACGAAGACAAATCTCATTCTCGGGTATCGGTAAGGACGGTAAGAATTGACGCCTATCCAGCCTCCTCCGCCCTGTGCATGGGATGCTCCATTTTGTGTCCCTCTCTCCTACCTATTGTGAAACATGTCCCTTTCCAACACAACATGCCTGGTACGCCGATCGTTCAACCTTGTTGACCCATGGCTCATACAATCCCAAGTCCTTCAATTAGCACGCCTCGAAATTGAAAGAAAATGGAAGTCCAGGATATCTTGCTGAGTTTGTGTCTCTTAAAAACGCCTGACAGTCCAAATAACACCAGCCCAGAATGTAGTGAATGAGCACGTGTGGAGAAACAAACCTCAGCTGCCAGGAGAACCTTGGGGGCCTGGGCGGCGTCAGTAACCCTTGCGAAACCATTATGCGCGCACAAAAAAACAAACGACGCCAGAATCCTCTCAAACTCCAACAAGAATGGCAATAACCGCATGCCGCAACGTCCGGCCGATTAGGCAAGATCATCGAGAAAGAATAAGTAAACAAAGCGTAGAAAATTTTGTCGCACTTTTTGACTTCGTACCTGCAAACTGTAGCAGTAATTCGGGTTTACATGGAATGACCACCATGACCATGTCCCTCAAACCCAGTCCATCCCTGATTCGCAACAGAAACATTCACAGCATGCGGGCTCCCCCAATTCGTCGGAACGCCATTATCCATGTCAGAAGCAAAAGCCTCCATCTGGAAACCATGATGGTTTTGCGTGGAGCCCGGTAGTGGGGTGAAGGAATCCCATATCATGTTGTCCCAGAATGCGCCGCCTGGGGGCACTCCTTGGGGCGTTGTTGAACCCATTCCGCCGGCGGATATAGGGTCTTGCCACCCTGATGAAACGCTGATGGGGAGACTTGTTGGCGCGTTGTTTCCGAGACCGAGGGATAGGGACATGGGAAGGCCCATTCCTGGATGGGGGAGGTTTGTGGGGGCGAGTTGGTCTATTGGGGAGTGGACAGAGGGGTGAGGTGAGTCCATACCATTTTGGTGACCGTGGTTTCCGTTCATGTTGTACATTTGCTGGTGCTGCTGTTGTTGCTGTTGTTGCTGTTGTTGTTGTTGTTGCTGCTGCTGCTGCTGCTGCTGTTGCTGTTGTTGATGTTGCTGTTGCTGTTGCTGTTGTTGCTGTTGCTGTTGCTGTTGCTGTTGCTGTTGCTGTTGCTGTTGTTGTTGCTGCTGTTGCAGCTGGTTTTGCTGCTGCTGTTGTTGTTGTTGCTCGCGCTCGCGTTCTCTCTGCGCTTTCACAGCCATGAGGGCTTCCTGCTGTCTCCTCTGCGCATCAGCGGCCTCGGCGGATGATTTTGCTGCTTCGAGGAGTTTGGAGACGACGAGGCGGGATTTTTCGGCAGCGACAGAGGAGTGTCTCATTCTGGTGAGAAAATTGATCGCTGTGTTTAGCATTGTTCGCCATTTCTCTGTTTCGTCGTGGCTCGAGGTATCTGAAAAGAGGGATACCAAGGGTACAAAAGTTGCTTGGTATACGAGCCACTGTGGGAGTCATTCGCGTTAGCATAAACTCTTTTTAGGCATTGTTGGTACGGGCTTTGAGTATAGGCTTACCACACCATTCCAACCACAGATGACATCTTCCTTACATTCCGAAGCGATGTCTTCTATGGTCTTTGCAGCAATCAATCGGCATTTGCCGATCGCAACTTTTTCTTCGGCCGTAAGGTTTTGAGACTGGGTTTTCCTCAATGCAGCGCTCAGGAGGTATGGGCGATGCAGAATTATCCTTAGATTCTGGTAACGCCATTTCATAATCAATCTTGGTACGCGGAGAAATGTCGGGATCGTGTCTTCCATATCTGTGGTAAGGATACTGGGTAAGTCGTCCCACCAGCGGACGAGATCGGCGTCTAATTGGACTACTTCGTCGAAAGGAATAGTTGGCGAGGAGCTCAGCTTGTCTTGTATCGTTGTCGCCATTCTGCAGAAAGGAATGTTGTGGATAAGAGGTAAGAGCTTGAGACTGTGCGGGTCTTTCGGATCGGCAGACTTGGGAGGTTAGTATATGTTGAGAAAGGCGGCGAAATCACTTACGTTCTCATGAGAGCTTACTGGCTCTCGAACAGTCACTCCTAAAGATATTCTGCCAAGTGAGGGTCTTCCAGTCGTTGTGGAAGCCCAAGTGTCGAGACAGAATAAGCTCCACCACGTTCTCCGCCTAGTATCTGCAGTAAGCACTCGACGAGGCGCTTCACAGTCAACGGGGTTGCCTTTCGAATTCGTTATCGAGGTGTCCATGTATTCTCGGTGAACGCCCAGTGCACAGGCAACTCGCAACGTAGCCCCCATGAGAGCATCAGCCTCGTTCGGTCGATTAAGGTAATGCATATAGTAGCCACCCATCATTCCCAAAGCCTGAAGAATTTCGATATTCGGATTGCCGAACGTCTCGAGCCTGGGGTTGATGTGAGCCCTCGCACGCTGAAAATAGACGGCATGGTCATCGTTGTCTGCGGAGTATGCTGCTACCGAGCCTAGTGTGAAGACCATGTTCAATAAAGCCAGCCATGAAGAATCTTTCCGTACTCCCGAGAGATGTGATTGCCAGAATGTGTCCTCGTCTACCATGGGAAAGAACGGATGCACTCGCTCGAAGTAGCTTTCAATGAGACCATTGGCTTCGTCGAGTGGTGGAAGGGCCATTAGGTCCTGAGGATCCGTTGGAGTATCCGGCCGACTTGCTACGGGCTTTCCTGGCATTTGGTTTTGCATGAATTGGCGAGCCAGAGGTGCCATCTTAAAAATGACTTTGATCGCTGCATTGACAGAGGAGATCCCAACGTATGAAGCCTGTTTGTCCAGACGCATGGACAGGCCGTTGACATTGTCTGCGATATGCTGGATCTTCCCGCCTGGCTTGAAGTCCTCGAAATCGGTATCGTCCCCAGGAGTTTGTTCCAGAATTTCCAGACTGTCGCATTCCTCCGACAGCGCCCTTTGCGGTCTACTTGGGGTCTGGCCGACTGAATTTGCTGGCGAATGTTCCGTTGGCTGTGATAATGCCAGGTTGAGAAGGTCTTCTCTCGGCAAGGAGACGAGGAAGCCGATGTCCCTTGATCCGAACAAGCGGGCTAGAACCATTTGGTGTTGCTCGATGTTCGACTGTAGCTTCTCCACAAGTCTGAAACGACGATTAGCAGTCTCATCATCACCTCGCCAGCAACTGGACCACCTACTTTCGCGAGGGTACCACTCTTTGTGCCGGTTTTGAGTAGCTACAGGCCTCCGGATGCTGATACCACTGGCACTGGCCGCAAGGCTGAGTGCCATCGCAACGAATTTTGCGCCGGCGGCTGTTCTTTGTTAGTTTTGGGAAATTCTGGGAGAATGCTGCGGACCGATCTTACCACTCGACACAAGCGTTACTAGTAGATATTCGCCGACCCGTCGGTCTTGCGGGCTTAGCCTCCTCCCCAAGACCAGGTGATCTGATGGCCACTGAGGTCGTCTGAAAGGTGTGGAACATGAATACTGAAGTCTAGATGGAAGACGAGTAGCGGAAGACCAATCTCTGGGCTCTTGAGACTGTCATGTACGGCTAGTATCGTATCGAGGGGTTTTCGTGGAGTCCTGGCTGCATTTCTACCATGATCGACACGCAATCGTTGGAATCTCCGAAGTATTAGAAGACTTGCATAACGACCTCTGCTGGTGCACAAATAGCGGAAGTCGTATCGGAGACCAAAGTGCATAGACTCGGTTTCCCCAGATCTGCCCTATGTCCCTCCCATCAAATTTCTAGTCAAGCCCCACGACGAACAAGACCATCCTGGGCACGCACTGATTAGCCGGGAGTCCATGACCTCTCGAGGCACACCGTTATAGTGGTCCCCGCTCGCATGGTAGATTGATGTTGGATCGAGGCATCGAAGCGAGGAAGTTCCGTTCGTTCGAGAAGCATTGGAAACGCGCTAGAAACCGCTTGGCACCAGAATGTCTGACGGCGGGCTGGGAGGATGTGCTGAGGATGGCTTAACCTCGCCGCGAGCGTGCTGGAGCGCTTGTCAACGGCGAGCAGTGGATGGATGTCAGTGTGAACTGGAACCTCTGGCCATTTTCCGAATCATCACGGTGGATACACGTAGCACGATCGTTGCACCAAAATCAATTTTGTTCAAGATCTGGTGCTGGCAGGCAAATGAAGTGGAGTCTCCCCCGAATGCCAGTCGCTGTTTGCTATGCTAGCACGACCGGGTCCTGTCGCCGACCGAACCTTTGACGCTCCATGTCGGCATCTCGAGGCATGAGAGCATGGATTGATTGTGCGCAAGTCCATGGCAGCGTCCATGGGAGGGGGAGGTTGCACCAATCGTTGGCCTTTGGAGCAATTGGCGACAGCACCCACCAATCATCCTCATACAGGCCTTACATCCATGCTCGGCGTTTTAAGCAATGCCACCAGCCAATCTAGCCTCTAAAACCATGGCAAACATCAGAAAATCGACTTTCAATCCATCAACCACCATGCTCAGCCTACCTAGCCAAACATTGTCCAGCATCGTTGCACAGTAATGTCTAGATACATTAAAGGCGTGTCAGTGCTTCGTGGCGTCAGAGACGTCTTTCAAGCAACGGCGCCAGCTGTCATGGATTAAGCAACTTACATTGTTTGGCAGCCTATCAGAATTGTGTTTCATGTCCCGTGACTTTCCTTCAGCAAACGGAGTGTTGATGAAGTCAATCATATTCCGCGGAATATCGCTTTTCTCTTGTAATTGTAATCTAACCAGCCTGGAAAGAACAGCGCAATCTGCTCCCAGACCAACGCGGCCGTTCCACTGTGTAGCGCAAGGCTTGATGCCAGTGGTCCCTACCAATACATCTTAGATTGATCAACCTATCAATTATATCTTCCAGCTCCAAGGTTTTTGGTGGATCCTATTGAGGAGCATTGACATTACCCGGACTCGCATATAGTTGCTTTTACCACTTTTTGGGTTCGCCATGTAGAGACATCAAGATCCAGCCCTGGAATTTGCCTGGTCATTGAATGGGCTGACTGCATCTCACCAATTTCATAGCGATCGATTCGGAGTTGAGAGAGGTTTTCCAGGCTGTCGTGATTTGATTGCGAAAGAACACCGCTGAGTGGAGGCGTACTCGTTCAAGCACCATCACACACGAAGTCGTAGAGTGCACAACATGTTGATGAAGCGCAGATTTTTCCACTGCTTAGAATGCGTAACTCATGTCTGTGACATCATTGTTAACAAATACGATTCCAGAGGATTTTCTTACCTAGCCAGCTGATTCGGTTCTTCTATCTTCGTCTTGAGCATACTTGAGGTAGGCCCCATAGATGCACTCAGGGATTCGGATCTTCCTCGGCAATACCTGTCGATGGTTCATGTGAATGGCACTTGGCAGAACATACGAAAGCAAATACAATGTCGAAATAGATTGCGCAGTTGGTAATAGCCATTGTATGAATGCATGTTGGCTGTGGAAACTGTCGACGTTGTAGGGAAGAACGAGTTCTCGTTCACTAGGTAGATCCAAGGTTGATCCATCGAGAGAGTTTGAGACGTGCACCAGAACCACGTTGCTGCATGTACTGTGGCAGTAGCCAGCAGCGATAAATGTCGACCCTTACTCCGGCAGCCCTACCCATCATATCAGTGAACATTTCTTGTTAGGATGAACCGTGAGGATCTATCTTGAAGCAGTTCGCTGTCGCATATGAGGGTAAAGATGGAACCTCAGGCATCTGGCATACTACATAGTACCTATGTACTGTGTAATCACCAGGCAGATCCATAACCAGATCACGATTCGCCATTTCCCCAAGGCCCAAAACAAGCTACCATCGGTCTGATTTCGCTCTCGAAGTTCTAGTTAAGAGCAGTGTAGACAAAATCAGGTAGTTTTCTTGGGCTTACTTGTGCGCTTGTGCAACGTCAACATGGCGCCTTTGTTCAAAGAACGGTTTGCAATAGCCGAGAGGAGAGGTTCGAATCGCGTGGCAGGATCGGAACTTTCTTGAGATAGAGTTTTAATTGAATCCTGGGGAAGATCGACGGCAGGCAGTTTTACATGGTACAAGGTCTAGAACAACAAGAGTATATTATTAGCGATATCCTTGGATGGATAGAATGTCACGTTCCACTGTTACATGGAGAGATGAATTGGGACCTACATACATTGAGGCAATCCGACATACATTGAGGCAATCCTACGTACATTGAGGTAATCCTACGTACATTGAGGCAATATGGACCGCCCGTTTCTCACCCTTCCATCTTCCCAGAATCTATGGTACAGCGATGAGGAAAATCGTCTGGAAGCTGAAGCTTTGATTCACCGTCTTCGTTTCAGGTTGAGTCGCCGGCGGATTGCGTACCGTGTTGCCGGCCGTGCACAGCAAATCGCAGCGTCATGGCGCATTGCTGATGCCCACATCACGCCTGTAAGACGTAGAATGATGGACTCTTGTGTGTGATGGAAATTTTTGTTTCCGTGGATGGATGGATGATGGTGGAGGCATACTGTGTAGAAGAAAGAGTGGTCAGGGGAGAAAAAGAAAGAAGGGAGAGCCGTCAAGCCGCCCAGCCGCGTCGTTGTTGGTCAGATTCATCAGTGGTACAAACTTGTCCATAATTACTTTAGTGAGAGTTGCTTCTTGCGTTTGCAATATCCATGACTATTACCTACGTATTCAAGATGCCAACTACATGGAGGAAAATCATACTGGACGGAAACACAAATATCGTTTTGTCGAAGCGTCAGCAAGCACTTGCCAATTCGATAAGACAGCCTGGTATTGGTGAACAAAGCTCGCATATAGGTATTGTCTTGATGAAAAGGATAAGTAATTGCTCCTATACGTTTGCAATGCAAGAGACCTAGCCTATACTTTCGTACCTTTCCTGCTTGATCTTAAGCTATGATCTCAAGCTATGATCTCAAGCTATGATCTCTTTGCCAAGAAAGTGCACGACAAACACCAGGAACAAAGGCACGTCCCATATCATACCACTGTGGTACACTGTAGCAGCGAGGAGGCTGATTGTGGGGAAAGTCTCATCAATCCAGCTTAGCCGTCGTCTCCAGCAAATCGGCGTTTTTTCTGCGGGATCCGGGGACGTACAGGGAGCCGTTGGTCGTGCTCTAATCATCAGCAGGATTGAAATACCCTCAAGGCCAAGGCCGTGTATCATACCCTAGAGAAGAAGCATTCCTTCATGCATGGATCGATAGGCACTCGGCCGACTTTTGCATTCTTTTTGTATGATCGGTACTACTCGCCGACCCGACTACAACGATTACAGGAGAACAGGTACTGCAGAAGGGCCAATTATAGCCAGAGGCATGATGTGGGGGCACTACCGAGCCTCATTTTTCTCTTCTCTTTTTGCGAAACACAATTTCGGTTTGACGTGGTCCAAGCATTGGCTTTTGGTGGACGAGGGGCTCGGGCTCCGAGTTATGTGTGTGATAATCTCATCCCATGAATCCTGATGGAAAGTCTCTTCGAGAGAAAGACATGAGGGCCTGTAGAACAAGTTTCCTCCAATCCTTATCTGGCTCTGACAACGACGATTCTATATCATTCGTTCGGTATTCAGACTGAATACGCATGGCAATCTGGATTCCAGAATCAACTCCCTTCGACTGTTATTCTGACAAACAGACCATTGACTGGCGCTCTCCTCACCTCGATATCAATGGTGACGAATCGAACGTCTGCGCAGTCTGTAGGACACTAGACAATCCTCCAGTGCTATCACCAGCGTTGCTGAATAGTTCACCAGAGACAACATATCAAGATATCCGCAAACAGAAATCGCTCGGGCCTCGAATCCTCTCGTGATTTCATCCTTTCTAGTCGGAATAGACCTCGTCAGAACAGAAAGCTCTACATACTCGTCATATCCATCCTCCTATGCACAATCTTCACAGGAACTTTCATCTCTCTCTAGCCAAATTATCCATCTTCTACTATCAATCATGCCACCGTAGGCTTAGACCTATAGAGAAGATGCACAGTCGAGGCGCGTGGCCGGCAGTACAACCAGTGGAACAACTCCTCGCAGTATTAAGATGTTCACCTCATTAAGGAACATCGCCAGGAGGGGGACCTATCAGCTTCCAATCGTTCGGACACAAAGACCATACCAAGATCCTCCATCAGTACCACCGACACTACCATCCGTCAAATACCGTCCGCCCCCTCCTAGAGTTCGTAAAACCCGAATGACAGAAGAAAGGAACGGGCCTACCTCAGGAAACAACCAGCAAAACGTCAACCTTCCAATGCCATAACCAACCTGCTCCAGTTAACCTCCCTCCCGAATTTCTCTTCGCCTCCCCTCTCCACTTCACTTGATACTCACCAATAGCTGCCAGCATCGCCCTCCCTCCACCAAGAGTCGACGCACTCAAACGGAAGACCACTTCACGCAAGAAACTAGAAGATTCAGTCATCAACGCCTACATAATTCTCCTTTCAACGAGACGAGTCACAACCAACAAGCCGAAAAGCGTCGTCCAATCCCCATAAACCTTCGCAGATCAACCATCTTAGCATACCACTCCCAACCACAAGCACGCAACCCCTCACCGAAGAAAGGAAAAACAAACAAGCTCCCTCGCGAATTCAACACAAAGAACAGCCGCACAGACCAGGGGTGCTAGAAAGATACCGCGCGCGCGACAAGATCAGCATACAGCACAATCAATCAGGAATCGATCGCTCTCAAGCGCGCTAGAAAATCCGTCGTGATCACTTCATCCCTCACCTCACTAAGACACAGAACCCCACATCCCAACAAAGTAATGTGTAGATTTGCTATCCTACAGTCCCTATCGTGGCAAGAAGCAAACAAACTTGCGCCAACTAATCAGTCCCATACAGCATGTATGAGATGCCCCATGGCATGGGCTCAAAAACACCAAATAATGCCCCATAATGCCATCTAAACCACCACCAATGATCTTAAATATGTAGTGCGCTCTGCGCAGGAGCCATCGACAGCCCAGTCTAAAGAAGAAAAGAAAAAGCAACCACCCACACAATCATTACTCTGCCCCATGTACATCTCACTCTCACAACCAACTACCTATCCCTCCTCGTTGCAGCGAGCGCAGCATCCAACCCTACACATCTCAAACTTCTACCCCTCTTGACCCCGGCCATCAAAGCCTCAGTGCCCCCATCAGCACGTTCATCCGTCCACTTCCTGAAACAAGGTTTCAAATCCCTTGGCACACCTTCCAGAACAACAGTGCTAATAGGCACAAATGGTCTGTCCTCCATCCCAGCTGCAATGATACCATAATCTTGCGCAAAGAGAAGAGCAGTAGCGAAAGCGTACGATTGGGACTGTGCTAGGGGTCCAATGATGCTGTGATGGTAACGTTAGTATTGTTTGTTTGAATGACGAACAGAAATTACGGGGAGAAATCTTACATATACACCTCAAAAAAGGCATCAAGCACATATATCCTTTCCGCATCAACATCCCTCTGCGTGAAAGGCGCAATCTCCACAACCCTCGTTTTGAATGTTTTAGCCGGCGCCACTTGAGCAGAAGTCTTGGGCGTCGAAGGTGTCGTCGGAGTCCTGGGCTGTTCGTGTTCCTCAGTTGGCAACCGTTGTGGCTGAGTGGTACCAAGCGAAGACCAACTCGGTCTCCGCGCAATGACATTGCTGAAAAAGTTGCTCACCTGCAATGACACAGCCCGTTCCCTCGTGCTAGTCTGCTCCACTCTGAAAAGTCGACAGCGGTATTTATCGCAGCGGGCTTTGAGTCTCCAGTGATCGGCTGATCGTGGCACCGTGTTCTTGGGGTACTTTGGGAGAGCTGGAAAGAGTGTGAAGAAGGATAGTGGTTCTTTGCCTTCGACTATTTCGGTGAGGTCAGGCGTGGTAGAGACGTCCATGGTAATGAGACGAGCGGAGCTTAGTTCTTCCTGATGACAGCCGACACCTTTCCATAGGTAGAGCTTGGAATTGGTAGAGATGAGGTATGGAAAGCCTGAGAAGAGTGATAGTAGAGAAAAATCAACCTCATCGAAGCAAATATGTCCCATGTGTCTTCTGCCACAAAGTACGAACTTGTTTGGCACGCCCAACGAAGTCTTCGCCCGTGCTCCGCGGAATATGATGAGTATGCCTCCGATGGCTTCCAAAAATCGAGGAGTCTCCTCCCCTTGATGAATGACGATAAGAGTGCCTTCGTTATTCCTCGCAGCCGTACGCGCGAATAATTGCGCGTCTTCAACTGCTGCTTGTGGGACACCCGAGCCTATCCAAAGACAGACCTCTGTCAATCTTGCACCATTCGCGTCGAAGGTATGCGTACAGAGGTACATGGAATCTTCAAATAAGATGTGCTCTTGATGCGATGGTACGGCGCTCAACCGACCATCGCTTGTCATTTCCTGGAGCTGCTTGCGAATTGTCTTCACCTTCTCGGCAGCCACCGGATAAGAGTCTAGTATTGACATTGTATTCATGTCCTCGTCTGGAATTACTACCGGAGTTTCATGAAAGAAGTCTGAGAACATGCGATTTGCCTCCGAAGTATGAGGGACTGGCGATTCTGGTGGTGCAGGTAGTGCTTCTTTTGACTCTATCCGAGGAGAGAACTTAGACTGCATTGTGGTCGACCGGATGCGCGGCGATCGCGCGGCTTCGTCAGCGCTCAAGGAAGGCGAGAGGGAGAGTTCGTTCGGTGACCTGTCAGCTGGCTTAGCAACTGACGACGCTGAGAGGTTTGAGAAATCGGAAATACCCAGGCCTAGCCCTACAGGCTTCTTTGGAAGGGATGGAACGTCTGGGGGCGCCATCAAACCAGCATTTACCATCGCCTTTTCTTCATCGCGCCTGGTTGGCAATTTGACGGGAGATGGTACTCTTGCGGGGGTCGAAGACGTGTCCTCGGTCTGCCGACCCCAAATAGAAGCAGCGTTTTTCACGGACACGTTGGCCACCTCGGTGCTGGGAGTGGCGGGCAAATCTTTTGACGCTGTTGATGGTGGTGTCGGCAGATCCGTTTTTTTCAATGATGGCGGGGGGGACTTAGTGCTTTGATCTTGACGGATGGAGGGAGATGTTGTGTTCAATGATGGCACTGGTGACGCGGCAGTATCATGATTCGATAGAGATTTGGGTGGTGCCGGCAAGGGACGTGCCGGCAAGGGCTTCATAGTTGTTTCTTGTTCTGGTGAAGGTATTCGAGCGATCTTTGGCAGAGACTTGAGGGGTGTGTTGGGCCGCTCAGACGGAGCATCGCCTAGCTCGTCTACCTTCGGGCTTAGCGATGATTCCGAGAGCAGAGGCGATTTGATGGCGGAGAATGTTTTTGGTTTGACTGGTGGTGATTTGTCGGAGGATGATCGAGGTGAAGAGCGGTCGAACGTCTTCGGATTGACAGGTGGCGGTTTCTCGGAGCTCAAGGGTGTGGTCCGGTCACACGTATTCAATTCTCTGGGGCTACTGGGAAGGATATCCTTCGGCTTGACCAGAGACACAGCGGGGAACGATGCGGACGAGTTGCGAGAGTGTTTCGGGGGAGTGAAAGGCTGTTCGGTCGCCTTGAGAGCTGCCATAATGGTTTTGACAGAACCTACTGTTGCTTGAGAAGAGGATGATTTCTCGGTAACAGTGTTGGAGTCGCTCGTTCTGTCTTGCTTTGGGGAATGGACGGGCTTGGCAACAGGAGCAGCTGGAGTCGTCGTTCTCGTTGTTTTAGACTCCCCAACCTGCTTAGTTGGTGCTCGCCTTTTCGGGCCCTTAGCTCTGCCCTTGGTCTTATGCTCGAGCGGTTCTGTTGAAGTCGTTGGAACATCGCTAGCAACAGCGTTCGGGGCAGGTCCACTGTTTGGACTAGCACCAGGAGGTCCCCTGGCTAGCACGCCTAGCAAAGCCGGGTTGAATCGATCAGCAAGCTTGCTAGAAACGCCAGCTTTCGACATACCAGGAAGTGAAAACGGCTGAGGCTTTGGTTCTGTAACGTTAGGCTTCAACACTGCTTGAAGAGGAGGCTTGGAAGGAGTCGCGTTTGTCGTAGGGGCTTTAGAGGGCATTGTATCCAGAGTGGGAGGGTTGGATGAAGTTGCCTCGGAGGAGATTTTTCGTGTCAGTGCCGAGTCAAGGTCGCTGGGAGCTGTGATTGGTTTTGATAGCAAAGGTGGGCTTGAGGATTTCTGGGGAACAGCTGGTCTGGACTTTTCCTTGAGCTCTTTGAGATTTCTCATGCGTGCAATTGCTTCTGGTGTGGATCCTCCGGCTTTCGTAGTAGGAATGTCATCTTTAGAGCTTTGTGATCGGTGCAGAGCTTGTCGCTTCGCGAGTGCTTCGGGTGTCGATGGCGCGTTTACTGGCTTTTCAGGGCGTTTTGGCACCTCTCCTAAAGCTGCCTTGGCCTGCATAGTTTGCTTTTGTTTAACCAAGCTATCTTTCAACTCATCCACTTTCTCGCGTTTTGCTGGCCCACCTGTAAGACTCAATCCAGCCTTGCCGCGGAGGATATTATCTTTTAGGGGATCTGGGATCGCGATCTTGTCAGTTTGCGCCCTCTTTAGCTTTCCTAGAGCATTTTTGAATTCAGGTTCGGTCTTGCTACTGTCGTCATTTTGCACCTGGCGTGATTTGAGATTGGCCCTGAAGTCAAATTTGCCAGCCGCAGCCGCAGGTGCAGGTACAGGCTTTTCCGAAGATCTTATCGAGCTCATATGTGACACTGCTGGGGAAGACGAGGTGTACTTGTGCTGTATCTCTGGTTTGTCTTCCCCGAGAGCAAGAGGCTTGACTGGCTCTGGTGGCGGAGATTTTTCCTCGAGAGGAAGAGGTGGTGACTTTGCTTTGGGAGGAGGCGGTGATTTTGCTTTAATCGGAGTCGGAGACTTCGGCTTGATAAGAGTTGTGGCACGCTCGGCCTTAACTTCGCGCGATGAGATCGATTTGCCAAGCTCAGGTGTCTCCAGTTGCTTTGTCGGCGAAATACTCCTTGATAGACGATTCTTATTCAGCTCAGTCATCCATGATGGCTGGGTTGACACTGGAGCAGTAGGCGTCGCTGGCCTTTCTTCCGATTTGGTCAATGCAGACTCAAGCCAACTGGACTTGGTTGGACTCCATCTTTTGTTCGGGCTGGATGGTGATGAGGGATCCGCAGAGCCTTGACTCAAAACTGAGATTGATGCAACGGATTTTGAACGACTGTGATAAGGTAGTGCCGGCTTCACAAAGACATCGCGATCGTTTTCCGCTGCCGGGTCATCCAAACCTTTCGCTGTGACATTACTTTGGCTGGACGTTGGTCGTGAACCGCTGCCAGGCTCCAGCGATTGATCACGGCTCCAGCTCGAAGCAGCTCGGTCGTGACGCGTTGCGTTTGTTGTAGTTGAAGCAGAAGGTCCCATGTAGCTGTTCCTATTGCTTGCCGTAGAGTTCTGTCGACTGAGTCCCGGTGGTGCTTGTTGACTCCACCGTTTGCTAACACTGTCTTGCCTTCTCATCATTGCGCTCTCAACGAAACCTCCCATACCTTTTGTAGGTGATGGCGGGCGCGAACTGGCATGCGATCTGCGGTCGCGCTCCAAAGCGGGTGGATCGAGCTTCGGCGCATCCATTAGGGTCGAAGGTGGTGGGGACTTGATTCTTAGGGAGCCTGTATCCGAGGCATTGGTGGTGTTCGAGTATCTGCTACCACTCCAAGCGGCACTGCCTCTGACTGAGCTTGCCCGCGAAGGAGAAGTCGAAAGCGCGTCTTCTGGAAGAGGGCTTGTAGGACTGTCCGATTCCACCGTGGTTTCTCGCGACATGCCGGGCAGTCTCATTCTTCTCGACGCGAGAGGCGCCTCCAAAACGAGATCTTCCTGGCTTTTCCTGTATGCTGCCGAGCCAGTTCCTCTGTCGGCTGTTTGTTTGAACCACGAAGGGTCTCTTGAACCCAATGCCTCAGCGATCTGTGCCCTCGATGGCTCTTGTCCTTCTGCTGTGTTTGGGTCTGGTGTACCGCGAGGACTTTTGGCTGCATTCTCTGCTGCGAACATAGACAGCGGTCTACGTCCACTACTTGACTTTGGGCGCTGTTGCCATGAGAGTGTCCCTGAACGCGAAAGAGTGCTGGCCAGAGGGGATGCTGGAGTCTCTTCTGCCATTTTCTTCGCGTCAATGGATTGTGAGTTGGGGGAGGACATGTCGGAGGGCGAGTTGTTGACAACACCAGGTGTGTTGGGAATTGCTGGACTTTTCTCTGGGGAGAGAGAACGTGTACGCTCTGGAGAGGTAGAAGGTCAGCGTGTCTCAATCGATCAATAGAAGCACTCATAAAGCAATTCTGCGCATATAGGCAAGCATAAACAACTCACCAGCTCGCCTTTGCGCTCGCAATTCACGGTCAACAAGAATCTGCGACTCTAGCTCTGCAATACGCTTCGCGTCTTCTTCATCCTTTTTCTTGCCCAGAGCGTGTATATTGCGGACAAATTCCGAGGGGGTCAGGTCCTCAGAGGCGCGATCAGCCATGATTGAGTAGACGGACGGAAGGGCTTGGTGATCCTGGATGAAGCCTTGGACTCAAGTTTCCCCTGGATGCTTGGATCCACACGAGTACAACTCAACCACGGGTAGTTCCACACAGCTCGGATCCCGTTGGTGCAGTGTGCTATTCAGAAGGGAGGAATTGCATTTGTATGTGTGATCTATCAGGCTGTTTGCTAAGCATCAATTGAGCCGGCGTCCATACTCCCTGAGCCGGCTCGTCCATACTCCATGGCGCCTTCTCCTAACCAAAATCTGCACGTTGTTTCCCCCTCGATTGTCGATTGACTGTGTTTCAATCATTTCCAGGTTGCCTGTCAAACACGCGCTAGCCTTATGGGACTGTTCACCATAGCTTCTTTCAGCCTTGACCTTGCTAGAAAACATCGATAAACGGCTTAGAACAGGAACAAGCGCTCTCTTGCATCCTGCACCACCCAGCTAAGACCTTCGTTGAGGCCCAGTCCCGAGACGGCACTGCATGCGATGATTTTCCAGCGATGTGTTTTGATGTTTTCGAGTTGCAGGGCCTGGGTCAGTCAGAACTCGGTCCTGTCCGGAAAATCTTAGCGGACGTTTTATTACCTTTCGCACCTCATCCTCGCTCAAGCACCCTGGTACATCGCTCTTGTTTTTGAAAACGAGCAAACTTGCGCCCATCAACCGCTGTCGAATTCCACAAGTTAGAAGAGCCTCATCTCTGCTTCAATCTCACACACTTTTTAACCTACCTCCTCTTGCAACAGCTTCATCAGCTCCTCACGACAGTCTTCTAGACGTGCTGCGTCGGTCGAATCCACCACCCAGATCAGAGTGTCAGTCTTCTCAAAGTAATTCTTCCAATACGTGCGCAACGTCTTCTGGCCTCCGACATCCCCTGAAGCTTGCTATCAGTTCGGTGAGACTTTGTTCCACTACTTTGCCTTACAGATGTTCAGTTTGTAGCTGGACAGAGTCAGATTTGATCAGAATTTACGCTGCGACGGTTAAATCTTGCTACAGACGACGTACCCTTCATAATCGATCGTCTTGATGATGAAACCCAACGTAGGACTGACGCCGTCGATGGGCTCATCGAGAATTTTCTTGCATATTGTGGTTTTCCCAGCTGCGTCAAGACCCCTGGATCGGACAGCATCAATGGAAAGCTATTTTCGCGGCGACAACGCATACTCACAGCAATAGGATGCGCATCTCTTTATCCTTCAGGCGCGCTTTTCTCAGGATCGATAGCATTGTGTTTATAGCGAATCTCCGAATATTTTTGTTTTTGGTAGGATGGTGTTTGGTGTTGAGACTTCCTTGCACGGGACAAAATAAATGGCCAAGATCGGGATGCTTGAACAGGTCTAAAACCACCACTCCCACGGACACTGGTTCTGCTCCATCGCCAAATGCTTAATTCCCTTTCACTTGATGGTCTCGACCATTGTACTGTTCTCTCAACAAGAAATTTCAATTCGACACGATCATAAGACCTTCATAACCTTAAATGGACACGATCTCGGCCAATGATAATGAGACTGGAAAATACGACAACGGCTTGACAATAGAATTCGGAAAAGGAAGCAAAGGACGGAGTGGTATTGACCTGTTACACCTTGCCAACGGTCCAAGAAGTGGTAGACGTTGTTCACAACGTGTGCCATAGCGAGGTCGGCAATTCAAGTTCCTATGACACACACCATAACAGCTTTGAATACCGAGTTTGAGATTGGGAACGATCAAGTTCTGGCAATTCCGACTTCTAACGCTTCTCCAGACATTCATCGCCGTGGTTCGGCCAGACAATCTAAAATTGGTCATGGACATTGACTGCAGGCACTGAGATGGCTTGCTGTAATCATACGTCTGTGAGTAATTGGTTTGAGTATCGCCGTTGGTCAGAGTCAAGAACTGGGAAAGAGATTAACTTGAACTTGGAGTCTGAGACCAGAGGTTATCAAGTGATGAAGATGTCTGCGGGTCCAGAGTGTGCTGACGATTGATATCGCTAGAAATTTGCAATTTTGAAACAATGATTTTGCCATCAATCTAGCGACATCAATCTTAAGTCAATAGTGCTACGTTCAAGTAAGTTGATTATTGGTAGATGTGAGTTGATCGGGGAACGGTGTCACCATGCTGTCGTCAATACTCAAAGACTTGATATGGAGGGGAAGAGCTTGGGATTAGTAACAGAGATTTGAGGAAATGAGATTCGGGGTAGATGAACATCAATAGAATTGGCGGGAACCTTTGGTAGTCCTTGACAAGTTGGATATATCGAACTGAATCCAGATAGCGACCAAATCCCATAATCCATCAGCCCGAAGCAATGACCCAGCAACCTCGACAATAACTTGTGAGTCACACGACAATGGAATGATACTATGCAGAGATTTCATATGGTATTGTTGACAATAGGCAGTCCTGCTGATCTTGGCAGGGATGATAGCAAACGCGTGACCACGCCAGCCCTCTCCCTATAGGTAAGTATCTTCTCGCACAACGAGTTCAAACAAATTCAAACACCAAACCACTCACACATACAAGCTCCCAATTCAATCACACACATAAACTTCACATCGCAACTTCAAACTCAGTCGCAATGGCTACTCAACTGGCCAAGGCCAAGTGGCAGCCACCACACCTGAGAAGAGTCGCAACTCATTCTACAATCACAACGGCTCCCGAGCAGGTCAAAGAGCAGGTCCTAACAGTCACCACAAAGCACTTCAACGAGCAGGTCAAGGTGCAGGTCAAAAAATCCTCATGGACCCCTCCACATTTGAGGAAGGCACAGGACCTTCCAGTCACACCAGCTCCGAAGTCAGATCGCAGCACACTTGACCCCAGCAGCCCAGCATACAAGTCAGCGGAATTCGTGAACAGCTTGCTATCGTCGCTCAGAAGTGTCACTCCGCCGCTCACTGAGAATGTCTCACCAGCTATAGTCAAGAGCGTGTCACCAGTTTCTGCTAAGAGTAAGTTGCATCTCCACAGTATTAACCTCGAATTGAAGGACTTCAGAAGTAAAGCTAACTTCAACAAAGGCGATGCCAGCTCCAACCCAACCAACACCAGAAAAACTCTTCTCGGTATGGGCTTGGATGGATCCAGGTGGGCTCCAAAGGTTCCAACTGCCGAGCAAATCGCCAAGGCTGAATCTCCTGAGACGCGTCTCAAAGCCACTGCTGACTTGCTGGCTTTTTGCTTGGTCATGGAAACACAGCAAGAACTTGTTGACAAGCGCAAAAAAGAGGCGCTAGAGAATGGCGGAGAAGGCTTCCGCTATTCCTCTGACTACACGAAGGTTCGTGAGGAGAACCAGCAGCAGATGATCGAGCTTTCCGACAAGATCGTTGCCGCCAACCTTGCAGCTGCCCACTCCCTTGCTAGTACCGATCAGTCCCAGTTAATTCTCTCGCAACGCCCTTCACCACCTGCCAATGCGACAGCCAAAGTCGTTCCCGCAGTTAAGGAGTCTGCGCAAGTCCAGGACCATTCAATCATCGAGCACTTCGTCGAAGTTCAGTCGTCAGCTAAAGCTGTTCCCACCGTCAAAGAGCCTGTCCACCTGCAAGTTCAGGTTTATCCACTCATCGACCCGTCCGTTGGAGTTCAGTCCCCAGCCAAAGCCACTTCCAACACCAATGAGTCTGAGAAAGTTCAGGACCACCCAGTCGTCTATAAGTCAGTCGAAATTCAGGCCTCAGCCAAAGCTGCTTCCTGTGCCAAGGAGTTTCAGCAAGTTCAGAATCACCCAGTTGTTCGACAGCTCTTTGAGGTTCAATCTACGGTCAAAGACGCTCTCAACACTGGCGCAGTCGAAAAGTCAGTGTCCTCAACAGCTGTTGCCTCGAGGGCGCCAACTGTAGCCAATCCACCTGGCGGACTCGCCACCAACTTCTCTCTGTGGAGCTCGTCAGTCACTCTTCTTCCTTCTAGCCCTCCTACTCCTTCACTTCCTCCTTCATTCACTCACACCAATCCCTGTTCCCCCAATCGCCTACTTACACTCTTCATCAGTAGCTCCAAGTCTCAAAAACCCAGTGGTATCAGTGTCACACGCCCAAAGACCGTCTCATCCACCGCTCCAGCCAAGTCCTCGTCCACTCTTTCCATCTCAGGAAGCACTGGTAGGTCACGAAAGGACGACGAGCAGTCAAAAGCTGCTCACTCAACCGGTCCTCACTCCGACGTTGATCAATCAACTAACTTACCTTCAATCGCTGCTCAGAGCATTGCTCCAGGCTTAACTGCCGGAACAACTGCCTCCGACTGCTCTCAATCACCAGCCGAGGACATAGCAATAGCAACTACCACCGAGATGCTTCTTCCTGCGTCCATCACACCAAACAGGCCGCAGATTGCTACGCCGGTCCTGTCGGAATCTATCATTGTCGCACCGGCCAGTGCTGGGAAAATTCCATTCCCATACTCTCAGCACATCGCTGCGCCAGCCGTCATAAAGCCAGCCGCTCCGGAAACAGTCGCTGCGCCAATGGCCAAAGCTCCAGAGTCCACCGCCGCACCAAACCCCAATGCTGCCGCGCCTGTTAAACTTGCGACCACACTAGAGGGCTTCACAAACTTCCGTCCAGCTGCTCGAGCTCCTCCACCAGTCACAAATAACATGTCACGTCGCAATGGATGGCTTACCAAGGAGGAGACGAAGGCAATGAGATCACGTCCGCTCGATGATTGTCTCATCGATGAGGACGCCTACGAAGGAGAAATCCAGAACAATGACTGGCCATCCGCAGACGAGAACTCACCCGACTTGTGTCTCCGCCAGTGGGATGGAGATTGGCTTCCGGCTCCTGTTGACTGGGCAGCTCGCAACCAATACAAGCGCGCCGACAAGTTCGCTGAAGACATCGCCACATGGGTCAACCGTACCAACAACCACTACCTTGTCATTCAGAGTGGAAAATCGAAGGTTACTTTCAATCTCATGGACGCCAATGGCAACATCATCACCTCCGAGATTGTTCCTCACGCCTGGGTACCAGAGAAGATCGAGGGGAAATCCTTGCAGGAGTTCTGGAATTGTCTTCTCCAGAGCAAGCCAGAGCCACTCGAAGCAGAGGACGTGCGCTTTGCTCCTTTCTGGCAGCGATACCTAACCCAAAACCACAACAGCGATGAAAAAGAGGTGACTGCCTTCCAGGAGTCTCTGCCAGGCCCAGAGCCCAAGTTGGATGTCGCTGATTGCGGTGTTGTTTTGTATCAAAAAGGCAAGAACCAGACTGCGGCAACCATCTCCACCCAAATCGCCCAGAAGAATCTCAAGGACGCCGCCAAGAAGGAGGCGATCCGAGAGAAACATACGAGGTCGATGAAAAAGGATGCCAAGCGCCCAGTCATTGCGTCTCCACCAAATCCTCACAAGCCTGCTGAGAACATCTACCTGCGCCCAGCAACTAACCGAGACGATGCTCAGATGGCTCACATCTACAACCACTACGTCAACACTCACTTCTCTAATGCTATGACCCCACTCACTGCCGGCGACATGCAGACGAAGCTACGAGGTGTCGCTGCTGCCAACTTGAGCATGATTGTTGCAGTGTCGAAGGTCAAGCGGACTGGTGGTCAGCACCCCAATCTTCAGTCTACACAGGAGAGAATTGTCGGCTTCGCATGTCTTGACGAGCATGAAGGCGCTCACGGCCTCTTCCGATATGCCGCCGATCTGGACGTCTTCGTTCATCCCGAGTACGCTCACAAGGGTGTCGGAAAGTCGCTGGTGGATCGCTTGATGTACATGGCCGACTCTCACTATCAATCTCGCGAGGCCGTTGAATGGCGCCCAATGTCAGACGACCCTTACCTTACCAGCCCAGGCGGCAAGCGCAACCTTGGTACTGTATATATCAACGCCTTCTACCCATCTGACGAGAAAGCACGCTTGGTCTGGATCAAGACTTGGCTCCAGCAATTCGGTTTTGCTCTCTGCGCAAAGATGCCAGGTGGTATCAAGCTTGAGAAAAATGTCACTAGGGCATGCTTCGTTTACAACACCGGCCCAGGAATCAATCCAATCAGTGCTCGCACTTAGGCAAAGTTGTTGGGGGTTTTACGCACTTGACTGACATGCGAACATGGTCTGTGGCGATGAAAGCCTGCGAGTCTTCGCGCAATCCCTTCCACTTTCCCCAACAACAAAACACAATCTGCTTCCCCCCTTCCCTTTGCTTTTTTACACGCACCTCACACACAATCCCCCCATGGTCTGTTTGGATAGTTTCTTTTTTTCTCATCATTGAACTCGGAGTTGAGGCTGGTCACTGGCATTGGACAGATGGTCACTTTGCACAACTTGACTGGCACGACACAGACTCCCCTCACACATTTGCTTTGCTTTGCTTTTTCTTTTCCTTCTATATGGAGAGATGAGATTCTTCATTCATCAAAAGTGGGTTTTGCAACATATGGATTGACAGGCAAGTGGAAATGGTCCATTCTGACCTTGCCGGTCATTTATTTTCTATCTTTCTGTCCACTTTGACATAATGGCTGGTTCCAATTGTCGCATTTCGAGATGAGAGAGAATATTAGTTTAATTTAACCAATCTCCCTAGTAAATCAACAAAAAATCTAAAACTTAAGTGTCCTTCCGCTTGATGTGACTTGCTTGACCTTGACCTTGACCTTGCCTTTGACTTGACATTGACCCGGCTTTTGACTTCACTTTGACTTATGAGTTCTGTGTACTGATTTACGATACTCTGGGGTTTGGATAATTTTTGGTTGTTCTTGGCCGCTTCTGGTTATCTTGGGGTTTCTACGGCGTTGAGATTGCGACCGCGATTATTTTCAAGCTCAAGAACTGGATTGCGCATACCATTTTTTGTCATCATGATAGCTGTTCTGTGATGCTGTTGATTTTGGACTTGACGAAGATACAGGAAAGGCCGTTTAGCTCTGTGGATTGGAGAGGATATAGTGGTTTAATTTGATTCCGAGCTTTCTCTCTCTGATTTAGTGAGACATTTACCGTTTCGATTGGTTTGTTTTGATTGGATGTTGCTGGGTTGAGAATACTTCGACGCTGGTGGTTAGTGAGGAAACTGTTGATCGTGAGATTTCAAGTTGGGATCGATGGTGTTGGGTTTTTGGTGAGTTCAATTGGTTCGATGTTTTCCTCGCAGATTAGCGAGAATGGTACATGATTAAGAGGGTGATGAGGATTTCAGACGTTGGAAACTAGTATCATATTTGGGTACCGTCTCTTTGGCTTCGATAGAGAATTGGTCTCTCCCAAGACTGGGCTTGCTTTCATCATGAGGCAAGTATTAGGAAACTAATCTGCAAAAAAACTTTTGTCGACCTCTGCAAGATTGGAGGTGGCCGCAATGTACCGGGAACTCATCGCCTGCTGTGCCAAAAAGAACATGTCGTAATCATTCCCTGAACCCACCTTTCAGCCTCTGAACAAGAAGGCGCCGACTCCTAATCCCTATCAATCTCGTCTTCTAGTAGGCCCTTTTATTCCTCCGCCTTAGCGTTCGCCTCTTCCTCAATTCCAATTGTAGCAGCGTCAACGTCCACCTCTGGTTCCAACTGTATGGCATCATGATCTTATTCTCAACTCCCAGTCCGAGATCTGCCTCATTCTCAGCAGCCTCTTCCAGTTCTTGCTCAGCGACAGAACTACGCCCTGTCACGACCTCGGAGTTCAGGTCTGCCTGGACTTGTCCCGCGAATTGGTGGTTAATTTCATCAGCAGGCTCAACATCGCCCATCTGCTCATCCTGTTCATTGCTCGAGCTAGCCAATTCCATCTCATCACCACCCTCATCATCATCCTTGACATAAGAAGCTAATGGTTGTGGTTTAAGAGGGTTGGGATTTATCCAGGGGAGATGTCCCGGAACTGCAGCAGCTTGGTGTCCACATTGTTCCTGGGCCTGTCGCAAGCAGGGCAAGAGGCAAGAGGCATGCAAATGTCTTTTCCTCTTCGAATCGTAGGTGCATCGAGAAATGAGAAAGTATGGTGAAATAATGGCGTGTGGAATTGGCGAGGCGGTTGTCGAGAATTGTTGTTGTTGCACACAGATCACATGATGACTTAGGCTTCACGTTCTCGATAGACGCCTGCGGCTTCTCGTTGCCATCAAGAATCATCACTAACCTCATATCAAACCGCTTTCGCCATCAAAGGGTAAAATTGATGCAAGAGTGTCACACATTTACTTGACGATTTGTGCCATCCCGCGCGGCGTAGCAATTTCTCGGCCTTGACCGAGAGAACAGCGCCATGATGTCTTCAGCATGATGGAGAAACCCTGCCCCCTCTTTGGAATGCAACTCACGCATCCTCAATCATGAATTAGAAGGCTGTCAAGGACGCCTCATGCATTCGCTTGCGTGATCAGCAACGGCCCATTCCCGATGACTTGATTCGCGAGATAGTATCAAGGTCCTGATCCCAAATAGCCCTTTTTATGGCTATCTTAAGGTTCGACGCCCTCCTCCAGGTATCCGATGACTCTGTTTTGGGACTCTACAAACTCCAAAACCAATTCTTTTGTATGAGGGAAGAACAGGTATGCTCGAAGAACAGGTATGCTCGTGGGCACACTCATTTGTTTGAGTGCGGCCTGGTTGGCAAGGGCGCAAACATCAAAGGGTTTGCAATCCGTCCTCTCGAGCAATGGACTCTCCAGCTTTTTACTTTACCTTGCCCAGTTTCCGACGTTGTCAGACCAGTTGAAAAACGGTAATGTTACCAGTACGTTCCATTTCCTTATCATGTTTAGTCGTCTCCGCCTTTTATCTTGAGTCTCATCGATTGAACTCAGTATAACCTATCTCTTTATAGTCCTGGCTCCTTCAGATACTGGCATTGGCGCCTACTTGAAGTCTGGTGAAGCCGTTAGCAACTATTCGGCAGAATTACAAGCAAACATTCAATATCATGTCCTACCAGGTCATTTCCCTGGAGCCCAACTGAAGCAGGCCCAACAATTCCTCCCAACTTCAGCGAAAGATATCCCATACAACAATGTGACTGGTTCAAACACTCCAGGTCTTTTCAGATGGCCAACAGATCACTTTTCAGTCTGGGTTGAAGAGAAATTCAAGCCTCACATCAACAGTATGTCGCTTTGATTACCTCGTGTTGCTAGCAGGCCATGATATCTAACATGTCTAGGATGATCTCCTCTTCATAGGCACCATCTACGTCATCGACAGCATGCTCACCCTCCCTTTGGACTATATCGTGACGGCCAAGCGTACTGGAATATCCAACTTCGTCGATCTTGTCGCGAGCCTTCCTCATGACCCGAGGTATTAAGGATACTGCGATAGCACGATGTACAGGCTCACATCCACCCGATTCGAGGTCGAAAGGAAGCTAATATTGGCTTAGTTTTGCCACGAATAGCACCATTCCATACGCTTCAAACTCCACCACTGAAGCATTGTACTCGATTGAAGCATACCATGTGCTGAAAGGGGTCTTCTTTTCGCCTGATCTCGCAGACGCCAAGGTCTTTACCAAGCAAAATGGGGCCAGTGTTACTATTACAGTGCAAGATGGAGACACGTTTATCAACGACGCAAAGATCATAGCCTCTGACTATCTCATTTCCGAGGGCGTCATGCATGTGCTTGATAAGTATGGTTCACCTGCTGAATGATCAGCCCATAAACTCCTTTACTAGCATCACTAATCGAAGTCATGATAGACCTCTTTCTCCTCAGAGACCCGAAGCACGCCCTCCACCACCCAGCTGGAAACGCCACCTGCCGACTGGAGCATACATTGGGATAGCAGTTGTTGTCGTACTAGTGGTCTTCACTGTGGCAGTATCACTATGGCATCTCGTTATTCGACGACGGCGAGACCGCTGCAATCAACAGGAAAACAACAACCCCTTTGCAGACGAGCGTTACATCAGGAACGCCGAACTGCCTGACATCTCGAGAAAATTCTCGGGGTTTCACAACAACCCAAAACCGCTAGTAGGGTTGCACCCCGAAAGCGCAATCTATCACGAGCTGGGTCATAATACGAGCATCAAAGACAAAAAGAGGTTGGAAGCAAGGGAAATGTACGAGCTAGGATAACAGGTGGTAATCATGAAAAGGAAACAATTTTCTTCTCGTCAGTACTCAAAACGGCAGGTTTCTCATCGATCATCACTCAATTCCTTGCCTCCACAGCTACCCGAATTGTAAGCGCTTTCAGCCCCGCTTCTCAATTTCCAGAATCTTGTTGGTCATATCCACGACTGTTTGCTCAAAGGACTTGAAAGTCATACCCAGCACCTCGTTGCCCTCGCCTGCCTCAACTGTAGCCACAATCACATTTTCTTCATCGCCGACTGGAAGTTTACTCTTCAGCTCTGGGAAGTGTTCGGCAAGTACCTTGACAGCAGCCATGTTACTATATGGAAATCCGCCGATCAGGTAGCGTTTATTTGCCGTCGCAGGAGTTGTTAACGCCTTGATATGCGCGTCGGCGAGATCGCGCACGTCAACATAAGAAGGGAACATTGTCCCTGGAATCGGTTTTCCGGCATTCTCACCGCTGAAGAGAGAATAGAATGTCCCCGCAGAGAAATTGAGCGATTTCACATCTTTGACTGGTTGGATCGGAGGACCGAAGATTAGAGCGGGTAGGAAGACGGTAACTGTGAATGATGGCTTTTCGGTCTTGATGAATTCCCACACAGCGATTTCGGCTTCCTTTTTAGAGCTGCAGTACGAGATAAAGGGGTGGTTTGCTGCGCGGGCTGCTTGGGGGGTGATGGTGTTCCAGGAGGTGTTTGTGAGGATGCGGGCTGGGAGATCGTCGCCTGTTGTTAGGGCATTAATGGAGCCGGTCATGGCGATGGCTTTGAGAGTTGGTGCAAATTCGTTTGCTGAGCGAAGGAGACTCAAGTTGCTACACAACCATAGTTAGCTCGATTCTTCATCTTCATCACCATCTTCATCACCATCTTCACAACCATCATCCCCAAAAACAAAGGTGCAAGGACCAACTCACCCCTCAACACTCGGTCTCAAAAAATGCTCATCATAATCCACATTGGCCGGATTATCAAGCAGCGGCGCAGCAACATGGAAAATATAATCAAATTTCCTAGCCCTAAACACATCGTCCCAAATTCCAGGTTTGGCGTAATCTTTGATCTCGACGAAATCGAGTTTTGCCGCCCATGAAGGGTTAGAGGAGAGGATAGCTGAGCCGGCGGATTGACGGCGGACAGAGCCAGTTACGCGGTGTCCCTGGGAGAGGAGGGCGTCAATGATGTGGGCGGCGACGTAGGAGTTTGCGCCTGTTACTAAGGTGTGTGGCATCTCGTGGTCGGTTGTTGGTTGCAGATTGTATGGGGAGAATTTATCGGGAAAGGCAAGGCTGAGGTCAAGTAGGACTAACTCGACGTGTTTTAATCTTGAGAGCTTGGTAACAGAGAAATATGTCTCTTGTACTTGGACGGCTGTGACTGTTGTCTGATGGAACAGAGAAAACATCGGCTCAAACGCTGCCAAAATCCCATCTTTATACCCCTCCATGCTCTTCCTTCATGAACGCAGCTTTCAAACCTGTTCTTCTCTTCTCGTCTCTTCACTGAGCAACTTGCATCGCATCTTCGATGGTGGAGCCGGCATCCCGCGATCTCGTCAAATGGTTCGGCATCAGGCTGGTTACGCAGATTTTATGTAAGCTGGAAGGATGGGGCGAGCCAATCAGGATGATCCCGCGCTTGCCTTGTTTTGATCAGTAAGCAGATATGCTTGCCGGGCCAAGACTCTGTGCTTTGAGAATTGAGAGCTGGTTTTGGGGGCTGAGCTGATGAAGCTTTGTGCGTGTTTCCAGAGGATATGGTGGAAGGGATGTATGAAGGAGCGATTTCCTGATTTGATTATGAGGTGTGAGCGATTTGCAGCGAGATGGCTTTTATTCTATAGCTTTTTAATTGGATTTGAGGGTCTGATCAGTGTGGTTTTAACCAAACGGGATTAACTGTGGTTGAAAAGGGGAGAGATTTTCCGACCTCATCGTCCATGGGACTTGATTTATCCTTTGCTAAAATTTCTTAATTCAGATACTCGTATACCGTCTTCATTTGTGCAACTGGCTAGTATCGCGTATTCGTATAGACCTCGTAGTCGTATATCAATAAGGCTCAATCCATTACCTTAGTAGGTCCGTGACGGGTTGGCTCCCCTGGCTGGGTTCGGCCGTCATTACATCGAACAGGTCTCCATCTTTACCGATATAATCGAGTTTTGTATCATTATCATCGACCCACCAGCACGATTCACTCAGCCGGCCAGCTTTCGCCTCCTCTCACTTCATGTGCCTCAACACGTCTTGTTCAGCCTTCATGATCAGTCCTCCGATAGGCTTTGGGACGTCACAGACCGTGTTGCCTTCCTTGTCAAGAGATGTAATACTTCATTGTAGCAAATTATATATACATATGTTTCTGGTCATTTAACCCCGTTTCTCCACCCCCACGATTTCAGTGGTGTTGCATAATCACGTGAAAGCCGCCGACGTTCGCGCAAATCTTGGTGGGTCTGACTCGGAGGTCTTGTCGTGTTCACATGACTTGTTGAACTCGTCCTCCACACACAACAATGAAGGCATCTCATCCTCCACCATCAATTACCGCTCAATTGCGCGACATTTGAATTACGAAGCTGCGCCTGATGGATAGACGAAGCTGCGCCTGATGGATAGCGGAAATGCCGAACCGAGATGTTGATGGAAAACTTGGAATGAGATGCGCCAGTCAAAACCGGCGCGGTTGTGTAAACTGTTCGGGACGTGGTAGCTGCAGATATCTCGATCACGCTGACTGCAAGGGCTTCCTTCGATGCACCGCTCTTTCTAACAGAAGTCACGAATTTCAGCAGCAATGGAATCAATACTAGTATGCTGGCAGCTTGAGTTATGAGGAAAGCTGACAATGTCCATCCTAGTTGGGAGACCCTTGGGAGACCCTTGGGAGACCCTTGGGAGACCCTTGGGAGACCCTTGGGAGACCCTTGGAGGAAAGGTATCCCTGGTGCAAGGGACTCACCTTCAGCTCAACACCAACTTCAAGTTGATCTTCTCATGCGGCCCTGTATCTCTCCTCAGCCCTCATCGGGCCAACAAGGCTGTAGTTTCCCGGGCGATTGGTCAATGAGCTTGCTCTCGGCATATGATGATGTAACAAGCCCATATATCAGCCACATTTCTGCTGTGCAGCTGTCCGAATTGGTGTTGATAATTAACTGCTTTTGCACAGGTGACGAGGCTAGCCCGTGATGTCTGAGATCTGGACGCGTCTGTAGACAGGAATGGCGGGGAGCTACGAGTGACGTCGTTGATACTGGTACCTACTAGGTATGAGTACTCCTCGCCGTTAGATACAACTACTCCGCCAGCGACACCTGAAAGACCTGTTGAATACTTCAGCCTCCTCTCAATTGCATTGCAACACCCACTCACCCACACACACACACACACACCGCCATGGATTTGATCAAGAGCATCCTGTACGTACAAACAACCAGCAGTTGCCCATGATGAGCCGCTTCAATCAGTCTTTTTCCTTACAACTCATGCTCGATACAAGCATGCTAACAATCATATAGAAACCCTGGTCACCACAAGGACGACGAGACCCTCTATGCTGACAAGGCTGATTCCCACTCTGCCTCAAACCAACCTGAAAACCAATCTCTATCCTCCCATGCCGGACCGACTTCAACATTAGAGAATGCCACTGCTGGTACCTTGCCTACATCAGCCGACCCAGACACTCAATACTCAAGAGATGCTACCACAGCAGAGGGAGCCGCAGCTACAGGCTTAGGTTCAGAACATTACAATTCCTCAGGGGTCCCAGCATCCAACACTGAAATCTATGGCTCTGCTTTGACGCATTCCTCGCAGAAGAATGAGCCAACGTCTGCTCTTGGTACTGGACCTCTCTCATCAGTGACGCCTGCAACCAACTCAGCCTACCCAGACTCCATTTCCACTGCCCCAAGTTCCACAGACCCGAACGCGGGTCTACCGTCGGTGACCTCTGGCACAAGCTCGGCTCACCCAGATTCACTTTCGACTGCCCAGAGCTCGATCAATCCAATTGGCTCTCCAGAACATGACTCACATTTTGGACGCGACGCAGCGATTGCTGGTGGAGCAGGAGCTACTGGTCTGGGTGCATATGAAGCATCGAAGCACCATGGCAATATATCATCAATTCCTGCTGCTCAATCTACAAGTAATAATGAATACGGATCCGCGAAGATATTGGGCACAACTACAACTGGTCCGACTGTGAGATCGGAAGCCGGTGCACCAGGTTCGACCGGCGCAACCTCTGGGCAATCAGTTGGCACAACTCCTGGGCAATCGATTGGCTCAACTTCATCTACTGAGCACGGTTCCCACTATGGTAGAGACGCCGCACTCGCTGGCGGAGTAGGTGCCGCTGGATTAGGCGCATATGAGGCAAAGAAGCACCATGACGCCTCTTCTACTTCTCAGCCTACTCAGCAGTCTACATCACAACAACTTGGAGCAGGCTCTGCGACAGGCACTGGCTCACGAGACTTTTTATCAGGCTCAGGTATTTCTTCCTCCACTACTAGCAGACCAGAGGCGAGTAGCACTGCAAGCAATGCGAGCATCAAATCTGGAGTCTTGGGCAAAGTGACCACCTCTGAATTATCGAAAAGTTCAGCTGACTTTCCTGCGGTTCCAGCTACTGGCGGAAAATTTGCGGAAGGCGCCTCTTCCACTTCTGCATACCCAACAACGTAAGTAATTCTATACTAGTGCACTCATTTGGAAGATGTCAACTTTTAAGAGCCGGTTTGGGTTCAAAATTTCAACCCATCCAACCATCAGCTACCAGCCATGTCATGGCGAACGTCGCCAGCAAACTCGAAAGCCGTTTTTTTTTTTTTTTTTTTTTTTTACTTTTACGCAAAAAGACCTGTCGGACTTTTCGTTGACAATCCTCACTTGAACTCTTGACCAGTGCTAACTCTTTTCTAGTGGTGATCGTGCATTCCCACTTTCGGGAGGTGAAACGAGCGGCAGCGAGCACCCAAGCTCAGCCTCCCATCTTGGACGTGATGCTGGTATTGTTGGAGGGACAGGTCTCGCTGGAGCTGGAGCTGCAGAGGCGTGGAAGCGTCATGAAAATAGTGGTGCTCCAACATCCGCAACTGACACTGCCCGTAAAGTTGAAGCTGGCCGTCAAGCTCATGGCGCATCGCCCGCTGTGACCGACAATGATTCACGAGAAGAGCCTGCCGAATGGAAAGATCATACCCACGGCGGCGTCGGACACGAATACAAGGGAGATCCATGCGGCCCAAATGAAGATAACACGTCCAGCGGCTCTGGTTTACCTCCACAAGGTCCACACCAAACGCAGGCTGCCAATCTTCTTGATCCTTCGGTCAAACACATGCCAGGATCATTCCCGAGATCTGAGTCAGACATGGCAGCACCAAGCGACGGAGGTGCTCAGACTCGAATTGACAATGACCCAGTCAGACGTGCTGAAAACATTGTCGGCTCTCACGGCACATCTTCTAACGATCGTCACCTCGGACGCGATGCCGGAATTGCTGGGGGCATTGGTGCAGCTGGACTGGGAGCCTATGCAGCCTCCAAGAAGCATGACACGACCGGTTCTGGATTTGGTACTCAATCATCTTCAACTTCTAGTCCGACGGCCGCTGGTGGTCCATTCAACAGCAGCACAACAACTGCTCCAAATACTGGCCTCGTAGGCTCTGGACTAGGTACTCAATCTTCCTCGAGTACTGGCCCAACAACTGGTGATAGCCCATTCAGCAGCAGCAAGATTAGCGCGCCAAATAGTGGTCTCCCAGCAACTGATGCTAAAATCCACGGTGAGAACGACAGCCACACAGGACGCAATTTCGCGCTTGGAGGAGGTGCAGCCGCGGCTGGTGTAGGTGGATATGAAGCCTACAAGCACCATGAGAACCAACAGCCTGCTATCCCATCTTCCGCAATCGCTGCATCCAGCCTACCAGCTCATTCGTCCACCAGCGGCACCTCTGGTGCTCCTTACAGCTCCACTCCTGCAGCTCCGTCCACGGGCGACGCAGCTTCCAGACTCCGCGATGATCATGATAGCCACACCGGACGCAATGCTGCTCTTGGGAGTGGTGCTGCTGCAGTTGGCTTGGGTGGATACGAGGCTTACAAACACCATGATAACAAGGATGTTGGGTCCAAGACGCAGCCTCCAACTACTGCAAGTACTTCAACCTCTGCCGGCGCACCTGGACTTACTGGTACCGCTCCTGGCGAAGCTGTTGGTGGTTCTGAGTCACGCGCCTACGATGACAAGTCTCATCACGGCCGCGACACAGCAGCCGGGCTTGGAGAGGTAAGCAAACACCACGACAGCGAGGGACCGGGACAGAATCTCTCTTCAAGCAACGCTGGCTCCTCATTGAAGCAACGAGGAGCTACTGCTGCCTCAGATTCTCGTCAAGGAGGTATTGGCTCAGAGCCATCCAAGTTTGACGAGACCAGTCACCATGGTCGGGACGCCGCTATTGTAGGTGGCGCGGGTGCTGTAGGTCTCGGTGGTTATGAGGCTTACAAGCACCATGACCAAAAGGAGAACATCTCTGGTATTACTCCAGCCGGCACCAATGTCCGCAACGATGGTGTACCAATACCTGGCCAACAGTCAAATCTGACTCATAACCAGAAGCAGAATGTCCCAACTACTTCGAATGCGAACGACGATAAACATCACTTTGGACGTGACGCTGCCGTTGTTGGTGCTGCTGGTACCGCCGGTGCCGGTGCTCACCACGAGTTCTCGAAGCATGAGGCTGAGAAGGCTGCTAAGGAGCAACGCAAGGCAGAGGAGAAGTTGGCGAAAGAACGTGAGCACGAGGCTGCTAAGCGCCACAAGGAGCATGAGAAGGAGGTTAAGCACCACGAAAAGGATGCAGCTAAACATCATAAGGAAGTGGAGAAAGAGAAGAAGCCTTCGTTGATCAGCCGAATTCTGCACCGCAAGAAGGACAAGCACGGAAACGAGGTTGATTCGGAGGAAGAAGACCCCAAGCATGGCCATGGCCATGGCAAGGAGGCTGCGCTTGGCGCTGGCACTGCTGGTGCCGCTGGTGTTGGTATTGCTGAGCATGATGGCCACAATAAGCTTCACAAGGACCCACCTGCTGGCCACCCAGCTCATGATGCCAACCCTCGTTCGTCGAGAACTTACTTCACCACTGCCGCTGGGCCTTCCTTGGAGGAGAGAGCTCAGGCCGAAGCTGGTGGTTCCCACATGGCTGGTACATCACACATTCCCACTGAGGGTCACAGGTAAGCCTTTTTCAAACTCACACTGCAGTCAATAGTTGACTAACGTGCTTAGCACTGCCCCGGGCACTCACGGCATCTCCAAAGGTGAAGGCATCATAAATGATCCACATACCGGTCTTCCCGTGAACGTTGGAAAGTATGGTGATGGATATGGTGGAACTGATGGAAACCAAGCCATTCATGGTTTGAATACCCACGCGGGTGCTGCCGGTGACGCCAAGCCCACTGACTGGGAGGCTATCAAGAAGGCCAACACCCCATATTAGCCTGATGATAGTGCGAGAACGATAAAATTGGCGGCATGAGTTATTGCCGATATGATTACGAGTTTGGTTTTAGCGAGTCTAGTTTGCATGTTTATAATGTTGAAATGCCTATTGAGTGCTTCTGCTTTTTGCCTCGTGATGTGAACATTGCGTTTCACAATTGGTAGTAGAAAGTTTTCTGTTGTTGATTGTGCAGATTTCCTAAAAAAACCATCGGTGGGGTTCTTAACATTGAACAATGGTGATGATCGTGGCGGCGAGAGGGAAGAGGTATGTGAAGGTGATGAGGCCGAAGTCGATCTATTGAGACCTTGATGTTTGCAAGATTGGAGGTTGGAGGTTGGAGGATATGGGGTAAGGGAAGAGACTGGCCTGTTTTTGGCAATTGGAGGGTGCGCCGACTCAGGTAGAGGTCTCTGTTTTTGAATTTTCAGTACGGTGAACTATATTCCCTGTCTCTATTTCTATCTCCCTGGCTCCACATGCCCATATCTTCGAAAACGCGGATGCGAGATAGGATTGATTTTGAGGAAACGCTTTTTGGGGATGGGGGAATTGGGACGATTGTCTTTTGGCTTTGTTTTTTGATAGAAGGGTATATACTTTTGATTTGGATTGATTGTTTTGTCCAGTGGCAATTTTTTGAGATGGAATTATTGGTGTTGCTTTTGAGTTTTGTGGTTGGGTTAGGGACGATTTTTTTTTTTATGTAGTGAGTAGACTTTGTGGATATGATATTGATATTTGGTGTTTAGTTCAGACTATAGCGACTTCATCATTTCGTTAACACGCGAGATTGATTTGGATCGATTTTTTGGCGAGATTGATTTTGAGCTATGTTGGGAATTTATTGATGTTAATCTAGACTCTGGCGATGTTATCTGTCTTTGTAGTTCTCATTTCTTTCACTTCGTGGACAGGGCAGGGCGCCTATTGTAAGATTTTCGCCTTGGTTGTTGCTTAGAGATGGGGAAAATGATGGGGTGATGATATGGATGGATCTATTACGAGATTTGATGCTGAGGTAGTATGGATAAGATCGATAACTTTCGAGGATTTCGTCCATGAAGATGCGTCGTTGAGATGACCTTTGCAACTGAGTTGCTTGAAGACTAGTTTTACAGAATTGAGTTTTGATGTTCAACTTACAATGCCAAATTGGCGTTGATGATCCAAAACCCCCCATCCAACTCAAAATGCCACTACATTGAGAGTCTCTTGACCCAAGATCAACATCGGTAGTTTTCTGGCAATCTTCCAGAAAATTGTTGCCGGAAAGTTATCGATATTGATCTAAACTTTGGCATTATCATCTGCTTTCCAAATCACCCCTTTATCTGCAGACTCTCTATCTCGCTTCTCGGCCTTATCTCGTGCAAGGTGAACGTGATCCAATGTCATCTGATGCCATCCACTTATGACAGCCTAGTTTGGGGTCACAAACAGTGTAGATCCTTGGCATCAATCTGCCTTCTTTGTTGTTTTGTCTCTCACCCTCACGGACTCTTACAACAACAACGGCTTTGTTTCGATCGCTCGCTGCTCTCCGTCTCGCATCCTCGCATATTCCAACAAAGACGTTGTTGTGAGAAGACAAAGCTAATATTGAGCATAGAATCGAGAGGTTTTGTGCATCGTGTTGATCTGGGGTTCAAGTGATAGCCAATTTGGGGTGAAGAGTGAGGTAGTGAGTTGAGTTCATTCCTTGAGGTATATCAGTTAGCACTCGTACTAAGCTTGAGCAGTCTGTCCAACGCTATCAGGTATTGCATCTTACTTTCCCTTTCGGGAGAGAAGGCTGAATATTGTTGGTTCAGTTCGCAAGTTGATTCGCAAGTCACAATCTGCATTGCATCAGTATGGTGGCAATATGGTTGCCTTTCCGCGGCCAGGATGTCAGGCAGAGTCCAGGCTACAACGCCTATTTTCCCAACGACCAGGTCCAACAACAATCTCAATCGCAAAAATCATACGCAAACCCTTGGGTTGAAGTCCTTGAAGACGGAGATATTGTCGTGACTTGTTGTCAGGATGGATCGCCATACCACAAACTCGTCTGCGGACACCTGATCTTCACACTTTCACAAGGCTGTGGTCGAACCTGCCGAGTCGCCGTGAACAGTACCGAAAAGCTACGAACTGAATTCAATTGTGATCGTTGTACCGATGAGGAAACATTCGCCGATACTATGAAACAGATTCGGGAATTTTGTTCAGCTGCTATCCTCGCAAATCGCATTGTCCTGCTTGAACACCTGCAACCGTATATCGACGCTTTTACTCGTAGACTCTCGGTTGGAAGAAGAGTCAGACTTGGAAGAAGAGGAAGAAAGGCATTTGCGAAGACGAACGAGGAGCTGGTTGAGCATTTTCAGGTTCAGATCGAAAGATTGGTTGAGAGAAGTTGTCGCTATTTCCTTGACTTGCTGATGAAAAAAAGGGGAAGTGAGATGTATGACGAGCCTGATGAGGATGACGAAGGAGAAGAGCTTGGAGGGCAATTGTTAGATGATACGGAGGAAGGGGAGATTGTGGAAGATGATGCAGATGAGGATATTGGCGAATCAGGAGAAGATGAAACTTTTTCTGAGTTGACGGCGACGATTTCTTTGCGCCGGAGACCCAATGCTGATAATATCGTTGAGCATAAGTTAAGTGTCGTTGATAGTTTAATCAGCTCTGTTGATTTCGGTGATAGCTTTGGAAGTGTGGAAGAATTGATGGAGGCGGAGGAAGATTGGATGGAGGCGGAGGAAGATTGGATGGAGGAAGAGGAAGACGAGCAGGAAGATGAACAGAAAGATGCACAAGACGAAAGCCCACTGAAGAGAGGTCGAGGTGATGGTTTGGAATTTGATGATGAGCAGGACGATACAGAGTTGGATTCGCCCAGCAAGAAGGCTCGTCTTTGAATGAAGCGAAGGATTTATCGGATGGCATCTTGTCGAATATGTTTTTGGTAGCATCATATCAGATGCATTGGGAGAAGGGACAACTCGCTATCGACAACATGAGCCGGGAACGCTTGATGGCCCTCCCCAAGTCATGGTGGGATCCTAAGACAGGAGGTCGACGAGCATGGAAACATGTAATATATCTTACAGATTAAAATGTTAAATAAACATATTGGGCTTCACAAAGGAAATGATGGTGGAAGAAGATAGAGCAAGTGGTGATGGAGAAGTCGAGACTTGAGAACACAGCGATAACGGCCGCTAAGAAGATCCGCTATATCTGGAGGCACACGTGACACTACCACCACTACCCCCTTTTCCCTCCCAACCTCTCTCCTCTTCTCCTTCACAGACTCAAAGTCACTCACAATTTCTCCTCGATAGCTCTGAACCTTAACGACGCCAGACTCGAATACACTGATGACCATCCTCCTTGATGCACTCGTGGTGGACGACGACGACATCATGAAAGCCCTTTTGCTAAGGCCTCTCAGTCTCCTTTCATGGTCATGTATCAGCACTTATTATACTCGCTATGTTCTCGCACCCTATATACCCCGTGTACAGGAACGAATTCCGCATTCGGTAGTATTGCGCACGTTCCGCCTTGCTTTGTTCCCTCAGAGATTTGCATCGAGTTGCCTCTTCAAAGGCCTTCTTGTTTTCAAGTCCTTCTACTCTGTGTTTACTCTCAATAAAGGTAATTTCTTCATACTCTGTTTACGGACCTAGCCGAGAACGAGAGCCATAAAGGCAGAAACGTACGCACAATATGATATCTGATCAACAATTCCGTGATTCATACTCGAAATTCAATCACTGTCGACCAGTATCATTCGCTATCAAGTCAAATCCGGTTCGAATACGTTCTTGACATATCAAGGAGGAATCACGCAATCACCATGAGTAATGCGATTTTCCAGCAAGAGTCGCACAATTCTGCCTTGAGAGATTACAGTCGCGAATCACTTGACACCAACAGTCTCTTGGTCGACCCCAATCTACACTCAAATGATGCCGGTACATCGGCAGGGCTTCTGGATGCTCAATTTTCCCAGCCGATACCTGAAAATTTCGATCATTTTGTCGATGCAATTGATTGGCAAGCCTTGGGCGACGCTCAGTCCAATACATACCCATCGGTGGAGGCGATGGAAGCAGGTGTGCAAGATGTTTATACACCACTCGTCGAAACGGACGCCCATTCGATACCGCCTGCACGGGACACGTTCGCTGAAAATTTACCCTTACAAAACATCTCATTGGAAGACGAGTCAAATGCGTTCGAGGACACTGATTTTCAAGCCCAGACCACCTACAACTATCCGAATCCTCTTGAGTCTTCTCTTCCCGTTCAAGATCCTTACTTCAATTCACCACATATTGCCAGCTCACAACAAACATACAACACGTCAGAAGACAATTCAAGTCCTTTCCTTCCGGGCATTGGTTTTGAGCACTTTGACAGTCTTGGTCAAGGCTTTCCAACGACCAACAACGCACAGTTGGACGCTACGTGTTATGATACACCCAATGTAATGCCATTCGGTCACGAGCAGACTTTGGATCCTTCTCTCACTCATCGCCTAGCCACAATGGAGGATCCTGATCCTGATCTCATCTCTTCGTTCGCAGGGGAAAAAGCTTATCAGGCGTTCCAACCTCCAGATATCTTTCACGACCCCTACCTTACAACAACACTAGGCCGATATATGTACAACCCGAATATCAGCAACAATGCCAACTATGCACAGCATGGGAATTTCCCTTCTGAGGTATCATCTATGCCAACATCATCAACTCACTATTCGCCACATCGTCAGACATCTTCTTCTTACTACGCTGGTCAGGCTTCGCCGTCTCCGATTCAAGATGAATATGAGGATTCAGGCAGTGATTATTCCGACGAGCAAAGCAGTCATCCCAGAAGACCGGCCCGCCGTCGTGTCCTTACAAGAAAAGGCTCGAAGGAGAAACCTAAGATCCCGAAAGACAAACCTTGGATTCGGATCAATAAAGAAACCAGGGGCGGAACTTCGCGGACTTTGAAGATCAACAACTATAATCCGGATGAGATGTATGAGCAGCTACCTCACCCCATCGGACCGTGGTCCGCTGGTCACGGCAGACGCAAATTTGAGTACAGCTCGCATCATGAATTGGCAGATCGCGAGATGACAGTTGCTCGTCTAAAGCACTTCATCCAATGGCACCCAAGGACAGATGACTGCAAGCTGACGCTATATATTCAGCGGACCCCTGCAGATTCGAAGCGTCGATATGGCTCTGATCAAACCGAACGATGTCGCTTCGAAGATTGTCCTGCGAGAGTCTATGGAAAATCCGTAGCTTCGAGGGGTCTCATCACCCCGGGAAATTATCGAGTAGCATTCGATGAGTTCTCGCACGGATACAGGACAAATCAAGGAAGTCGCGCTGATCCTTTCAAGGTAGCCTTCTTTGTGCACTTGTATTGTCTCGAGCGTTTTCTTGACTTTCCAGCTCTTTGCCGCCTGGACAACATTAGTGTAGAAGCTGACAACCGGCAAGCCTTGCGTTCTGAGCCGAACGCAAAATTCGGAGCCGCGTTGCTGGGGCCGGAACTCAAAATTGCTGCATCGTTTATTGATGCGTGTCGTTCTGGCAATCTTCGCAGTCCGAACGGAGAATGGACGAATTATCCTCATCATACTAAGATCGGTTCGGAGATAAAATGGAAGGATCATTACGATACTCTCAACTATCGATTACAAAACAGTAAGAACACGATTAGATCCTCGAAGGTGCAGAGGCAGGGCAAATTGACAAATATCGCTATGCACTGCGGCAACTTGGACGTAGTCCATAAAGCCATGAAAGAAATATACAAGACGCCGAAAGATGTGCCTGGATGGAGATATACAGACAAGCACGGTGTCTTTACTGGGGAAAGGAATGATCCGCCCGAAGGGTGGATCCTAGATCCGAGGGAATCTGTCAAGCCCCCGAGACCGAGGCAGAAGAGACAAATGGAAGAAATTGAGAGTGACGAGGAGGATGAGAATGAACGTAGTAACAAGATGGCGAGGACGGGAGAGTATACATACGGTGGTGCTGATGGTACATATCAACAACCTGGATTCGGGGATGATTATAGTGCACGCCAAGATTACCCGGCAAACGCATTCTACAATCCGGCTGTTTATCGTTTATAACTACTTATGTTCACTTTCGAGCAGCGTAAATAGCTTTGGACGGATTCCCAGTACAAAACGGTGAAATTCAAGTCATTGTCTAAGTTTGCTTGGAAGAAACTTCACGAAATCATTTTATTTCTGTAAGGAGACTCGATCAAATGATTCATGTTGTTGAGACATTCACAGTCGAGATGGAATACTTTTCTTGTAGATGCAGACACGCTTCTGAATTTCTCAGCACGCATAAACACGCTCGTGATGTTTACAAACTATGCTCCAATTCCAACGCGTCTCCCCGCAGCCTCTGATCTTCAAAACCACAAACCATGGCCTCTACACGCCAAATTGAATCCTCCCTCTTAACAGAGCACCTCCGCTACACCCCTCTCGTAATCTACTCCTCAAAACCAACGCGCCACCAAAATTAAGCTGACCTTTTTCCTAACAGACCCTGCTTGACGATATAATCAACACAATCAACGAACTCGTCTCCCGCGCCGTCGACGCAGCAGAACAAGGTCTTCTCGCCGCCGACCCAGCGAATCTCGGTTTTGATCAGCGCGCGCGAGCGGAGAAAAGACTCGTGGATCGAGATGGCGTGGATACGGAGTGGATGAGGGAAGAGGCGAGGAGGGAGATTGAGGAGGGGGTACATCAATTGGAGACTTTACTTGAGAGTAATGTTGATAAGAATTTTGATAAGTTGGAGATTTATGTGCTGAGGAATGTATTGTGTGTGGAGGGAGGATTGGTGGATTGGGTTAGGTTAGGGCATTATGAGGTATGTTCACATGCGTGGATTGGAAAGGGGGGAGGCTTGGATGGGAGAGAACTAATGCTGAGGTAGGATATCACAATTCCCGATCCGAATTCGACGAGTCCTGTACCGACGCCTGAATCTATACAACAGCTCCGACGCAAAGTCCAGGAAACTAGGAAATTGCATGCGGCGCTTGAGAAGACGGCGAAGCGGAATGAAGCCACGCTTTCGCAGCTACGATCGCTCATCAATCCTTCTTCAGCAGTAGTAAAGGCAGAACAACATTCCTCTCCCTCAAGAGATACAACCGGCACATTCAGTTTCCTCACGAATACCCCTAGCGCACAATCCCTCGGCATCGCACCTATAACCTCCTCCGCCTCTCCTTCGAAAACGATAAGTACACCATTGGAAACAAACACATCCTTCACACTTACTCAACTTCCGGCGTTGAAAGCTCTTCTGAATGATCTGAGACCGAAGTTGGCAGAGCTGGGAGGGGATGCGGCAGTGAAGGAGAGCGAACAAGCTAAGGAGAGGAGGATTTATATTGAAAATCAGACTAGGAAGGTACTGGAGAAGAGGGGCGTGGAAATTGGTGATGAAGCTGTTGAGATGGGAAGGAGGGTGCCACCTGAGGAGTTGGCGGCATTAGAGGGGATTGTGGAGGGGATGGGTGGGAGTGCGGAGAGAGATAAGATGGAAGAGTAGGATGTATATACGCCGGACGGTCCATTGAGACGAATTGGCAAGGCATGGCATGGCATGGAATATGGTTGATACCCCCTGGTTTGGCGTTCGTGCGGCGACGTTTTTGGTATGAGACGTTATAGCGATATGGGTTCTGCGATTGAATCTGGCATACAACACTCAAGAAATATCGACACGAAATTCGTGCAATATTTTACAAGTACGGGAGATTTGCCATCATTGCAGCTTGCTCTTTACCCAACAAAGAGCTGTATGATAAAAATCTCACCACTATTTGTTTAGTCGCCAACATCTCACGCGTGCTACGATTCACCAATTTACAACGAATATCACTAGTAAGGAGGGACTGGGGAAACGCGGACCGGGCAGCCTCGTGCAGTTGATTATCAATCAGCCAGCGCTTACTTCGACATGCGGACGAGACAACCAAGTCTAAATCATTTCTCACATCCCCAACATCATTTTCTCGACTAGATGATGTTTGGAAAACGAATGGGTTCCATAGACCTCTTGCATTTCCAGAGTCCGCACGATAGCTCCGGCACCGATGAAAGACAAAGCAGTAAAAGGATAAGCCAAATAGCGAGTTTATAATTGGGCCCGAGGACACGACAGAAGGTGGGAAGAGTGCGGAGCTTTGGCGATGAAAGACTTTGAGGAAATGAATATGATTGGTGAGGTATGAGGACTGGCATATGGAAGAAAGGGATGGTTTTGTAGACAGTCCTGCTTGCTCATATCAAGCTTAGCTGGGACATTTGCTCGTCCAATTCAAAGACCAGTCTCCAGTCTTTGTTGTAGTCGTAGCAATCACCGTGAGGTCACTATACCCTTAGGGACGCGTCCGCAACCTGTATCCAAGTGACCACAATTACGATCATGGCGGCTACCAAGCTCAGAGGAAAAACCTTGAGTCCGTGGGCTGCCGAACTATTGCTTCGGCGTATCTTTGAGCCTGGTTTCGTTCCACCCCAGTATTTTTATGATACCTACATTCGATACTTGCTTTCCACACCTGGAGGTAATGAGAAAGCGACGTATCCTTTACCAACACACGATTTGTCAAGACGGTTCAACAATGGCTTGGAGACAGGTAGGTAACACTTCTCTTCTTCCTGATAATGAATGTCCTGTTATGAAAGGATCCAATTCCCATCTACGTTTTTCATGCCAGTTGGACTCGATGTGTTATCGGTTCCCAGTTGATCCAAGACTTTCAATGCTAGTGCAAAACATATGTTAACATGTCAACAAAACCAGTCAATTGTAAAGTCGTCATCGGGGACTGGACTTACCACCCAAGAAACGACCTCACTCGAAGAACACCCTGCCTTAAACAGACCTGCCGTACGTGCTGCCGCTACCAAGCCCATCAACTGAACAATATATACGATTTTCAGAGAGACAATTCTGACAGAGGAAGAGGTAGACCGAGATCAAGAATAATGGAGGGAGATGATTATTCCACGGTCCCCAGGTGAGTTGTGTCTCTATTCATTACGCACTTATCCAAAATAGACGCTATTCTGACACAATAGCTCTCCACCACCAAAGCGTCCACACGGAGGACCATGGGGCTTACAACCTTATATACCTCCTCCCCCGCGACCATACATCGCGCCTCGAAATGACGAAGGACAAGCACGGCAACGTCGTCGACTTCTCTTCAAGTTTCAGACGAAAATGGGGAAGTCGAAGTACAGCAGGTTGATCAAGAAGCTGGGCGTCGATAGACGAGGGAGAAAGATGTGTAGCGGCGAAGATGGCGAAAGCTCTGCGGACACGAGAGAAGAGTCGGAGGAAGAGAGTTTGTGGGAGCGAGCGGAGCGCCTTGGACAGATGAGTCTGGAAACAACTGAAGAGGCGCCAATGGCACACAAGACACGGACAGGATATGGAGCTCCAGCACCTCAGAGGGAACGCAGTCTTTCCACATCGTCCGGGTCATCGGAGGAGGAGCCCTTGATGGCGTGGAAGAAGGCCAAGAAAGAACATAGTGACTGATTACTGGAGGCCGGGGGAAATTCGGTACCACGTTGGCTGTTTTGGAGAAGCTTGCTATCCTGGGTGGGCCCTAAATGAAAGCCATGAATGATTGAATACCAGCTTAGATAGCAAAACATCTTGAGTACTCTCCATTGTGCTATGAGCGAGCAAATATGGCTGAGGTCCCAATATCTCCTGCCAAACTCACATTCTCAAGACATAATAGCAACGGACCTCTGTAGTCACTCATGTTCCGTCGCGTGTGCCAGCGTTATCAAAGACATGGTGAGGTCCTGGCTGCCTAGGGTAACCGTAATCTGTGGTGTGTCGGGTCAGATCTCCCAAACACACACCAGCGAGAGGGTTCAAAGTCCACATCGCGCAACTTACACCTCCCTTCCTCCCACAACAACATCAACAGTCAACAACCCTCATCATGTTCACTGCTGCCAACCCGTTCGAAGCGCTTCGTGGGTTGGAAGAAGAAGGCGAAGGTGAGAGCTGCGTAGTGACAGCAATGACTATCATCTAATCATACGACAGTAGATAAATCGGGCGGCTCCGAGCGCGCAGCTTCTCCAAAGAAGCCGACAATTGGCGAGAGGGTAGTACACTGTAGGACATTTCCACGTGGTATATTCGTGTTGCGATCGGTTCTATCCGCGCTCTTGATTATCGATTACGCACCTCCATATTTGCGAAGCTGACCATATCTGTAGCGAGAGGCAAGTCGTCATCGGCCGCGGCACAGAGCGCGCCATCGCCACTCCGTCGTCTAGACAATCTGAAGTCCCCATCGACAAGCCGCCCGTCAAGCATAGTCTCGCCGACGCGACCGACTGGAGAGCCAGGTCGTCCCTTAAGCGTCACGTCGTTTTCGCTAATTCTCGCTGAATCAAACCGTCGCAAGAGCCTTACATCACTCTCCGTGGAGGACAGTCGTGACCGCCGTGAGAGCATCTCAACTCCCTCCATCGAGGATGTTCTAAGCCGCCGCTCGAGCATTCCATCTCTTCCCATAGATGAGAGTCAGCACCGCCGCATGAGCGCGCCATCCATTCCCTTCGACGAGAGCCGGATCTACAACCGTGGTGTCAAGATCGAAGCCAAGGTCTGCAAAGTCCACTTCTCCGCATGGCGACGAAACTTGCACCGAGGCTGCGAAGACAAGGGCTGCCCTCTGCATCATGATCCCCGTGGCTGGCCAGCTCGGGTCGTTGATATTGTTCCGTCAGGTCCGATTAAGGAGTTGTTGGAGATCCAGCGGGACATTGATATTGTCCTTGGAAAAGGGGAATTCGATGTTGATACAGCGTTGGTCAAGCTCAAGCCTGGCATGGCAACACCACCCCGAGGTCGCGAGCGCCGCGATGAACACAAGACCATTATGCTCGAGACCGAGGATTTGAGTCCAGAGGCCTTGGCCGCAAAGGGTCGTCGCATCCAGGAGATCTGGGATGAGTCTCTTCGTCTCTACCGTCTTCGAAAGGAGAATCCAGATGCTGCCTTTGTCTCGATTCGCAAGCGTCCTCAAGTGGAAAACCGTTCTCAGGCATTATCCTTCTTCTGACCAGCAGAGATATCCTGTTGTGCGGCATTTCTCATCAGGTCAGTGGTTTTTCTCCGTATATCCGAAGTTTGTGGTGATCTTGAGTTTTCTGATTTTGCACCAAAGATATTCTACTTCTGCCACAATTTGCCCCATACTCTTTAAACAATGATTTCCGACTGTCTTCTGACCATGTGTCAGGAGTGTTCTACAGGTTCAACAGCAACGATACGCTCGCTCTGTGCAGGCCTGAGTCTGGGCCAGGGACACACGACTGCAGGTGCTTGGGGCCAGGGGCACATCAGGTGCTTGAAGCCAAGGAGATGCCGGATGCAGGATGGAGGGTGCAGGATGCAGGATGCGATGACGTTTGGCTTTTTGGGCAACTTTGGGGATTCTTGGGATAACGAGCAATGAGACACAATAAGGCAGGCATTGGGATCCATGCTGGCGGTGATAAGGCAGCCTCATGGAATGATAAGGGTGATGAATGTCGGTTGCAATGAACGGACGGTGTTCAGCTGAAGATGTCGCCGAACCTTGTTTTCGTCGGTTCGCTTGCCCCTTTCGGTAAGGCGCCAGCAGCGGAAACATGACGATGAGCAGTTCATGAAATTCAAAACAGTAATTCCACTCCCTTCACTTCTTCATCGTCTCCAGCCACGCCCGGAAATCCTCTCTGAACGTTGCCTCCTCGCGCCGCAGCAAACACCGCGACGCCAACTGCAACCCCTCGAATCTGTCCACTGTGACTACGTGTTCAACTACGCTCTCTGATTGTTCCGTGGGCTGGTGTCTAAAAAGGTCAACTAGAGTATCGGAATCAGGCGACGAAATGTCGGAATCATCTAAACGAGACAAAGATGAGCAGCTGGCCCCAGGACCTGTTGCCCCTCAAGGCGGTATCCTTCGCTCGCCAGGCTCAGGACCTGTCAAAGGTCAGTAACGCTTTCATACCTTACGAATTTGTAAACATCTCATGTCCTTTCCTTTTTCCCCATCGACGCCCTTGAGCGATTTAGCGAAATTCTGTCTGTAAGTTTGGACTCACGAGCAAAATCGAATATTTCCAGAATTTCATTTCCTAAAGCTGGGGGAGAATTGAAGATGCACCATCTGCCAAAGGGACCTATCTTTTAGGGCTTGTCTTCTCCAAGGGCTTGATCAGGGAATGAACAAGCGCGGTTCATGGACTCAACACCGAACAAAGGAATCCCAGCTGGGTCACAAGATCACACTGACTACCTAGTTCACAACTTCCAACCAAGCCTCGCTTCCCAGAAACAACACAACACTAACCTGTAACCTCAACAGCCGTAACTATTGCTGAACCGGAAGAAAGTATATCGCCTATGATGAGAGGAGAGAGCAAACCAATGGACGACTTCGACCTTGACCGCCCAAAGAAACATCGTTCAGCGAGGATAGCATCCCGGCTGACTGGAAGAGCATCCATTGAGCGACTCCCAAAGTCATCAAGACACAGCACAACCGACGCGACTCCCGACCAAGGCTACGAAAGCACCAGCTCTACCAGGCGCGAGTCCATCAATGACCACGATGGACTCATCTCGCGTGTCTCAGCTTGGATAAACCATGAGAAGTCCCGAAGAGCTGCACACAAATCTCGCAGGAGGGTTGCGAAAGGAGACCCACATTCTTCTGCGCCGCCTTCAGGTCTGGATGGGGCCTCTGATAGTCCTGAACGACGAACTTCTGACGCTTCAGATGGAGCTGTAGCATTGGAACAGCTGCAAGAAATTCTCGCCGGTGTGAACCTGTCTGAAAAGCCAACACGACGAGGAAATCTATGCAAGCGAATCAAATCAGCACAGAAACTTCGACGACTGTCCGGAACGGCACCCTCTGATACCGATGTTTCTGAAGTGGATCTAATCGCTCCATCTTGCGATGCGATTCTCGACAACTCAAAGACTCTCTCTTACTCCGGAGGGGAGGTCGAGATGGAAGACGGACTTGAGAGGCGACCATCGCTGCTTCGAGTGACCTCAACCTTGCAGAAAGACGCTTGGAACACCTTCAAATATGAGATTGTTCGACTCACACACACTCTGCGACTAAAAGGTTGGCGGCGAGTTCCTATGGGAATGAGCAGTCAGATTGGTGTGGAGAGACTGAGTGGAGCTTTGACAAATGCTGTCTATGTCGTATCACCTCCCGACGAGCTACCAGCTCAAGCCACCACGGACACTGCCGATGGGACTGTCTCCTCACATCCTAGATTCCCACCTCCGTACGTGCCTGCCTGGGAACAGCTCTGCAATTTGCTTGCTAACCATTCACAGAAAACTGCTTCTCCGCATCTATGGTTCAAACGTCGATCAATTGATTGACCGTGAATCTGAGCTGCAGATTCTCAGTCGTCTTGGACGGAAGAAGATTGGCCCCCGACTGCTAGGCACTTTCACGAATGGACGTTTCGAGGAGTTCTTCAATGCGCGTGCCTTGACGCCAAAAGAGCTCCGTGATGCAAGCGTTTCGCAGCAAATTGCGAAGCGCATGCGCGAACTGCATGAAGGGGTCGAACTGCTTTCACACGAACGTGATGATGGACCATTTGTGTGGCTGAATATCGACAAATGGATGCCGCGTTGTGAGCAGATTGTCTCCTGGCTGGACAAACACATCGAAGCTGTAGACGGCAGCAAGAATCGTCCACTTGTTTGCGGAGCAGACTGGTCCCTGTTCCGAGTCACGCTCGAAAAGTATCGCACATGGCTATACAAGCAGTATGATGGTGCTGAGAACCTCAAACAGCAACTGGTCTTCGCCCATAACGATGTAAGCTCGCTCATGAATCCGCGCGTAGCACACAAAGACTGACATAATTGACCAGACTCAATACGGCAACATTTTGCGTATCATCCCCGATGGGGAATCCCCGCTCATGCTTCCACAAAATGCGCACAAGCAGCTCATCGTGATCGACTTCGAATATGCAAACGCCAACCTGGTCGGATTGGAGTTTGCAAACCATTTCGTAAGATTGTCCTTTGTGGCTTCCTTGTGCCCAACTAACAATTGTAGACTGAATGGTGCTACAACTACCACGACGTGAAGGCTCCATACAAATGCAAGACTAAATACTACCCGACCGTTGAGGAACAGCAGCGGTTCATCCGCTCGTATATAAACCATCAGCCAAATTTCGGTACACACAGTCGCCATCCATCGATGCCACAGACGCCTTCTCTACCCGACACTCCAGGCTTGAACCCTACAGCTTCTTCCCTATCCACGTCGTTGATCAGCAATTTCATGCTCGATAATCGCGCCCCCAAAGAGGCTTCTATCGAAAAGCAAGATGAAGAGCGCGATGGTGCAGTTGAGAAAGAAGTGGCCCGGCTCATTCACGAGAGTCAAATTTGGCGCCTTGCGAATTCGGCACAATGGGTCATGTGGGGCGTGATGCAAGCGAAGATCGAGGGACTACCAGACTTCGGTGATGAAACCCAGACAGCCTCGGTTGCTGCTGGACGGCTCACTACGCTACCTGAGGAGTCAGCCATGGCTTCCGATGCCATCGAACCTGACGAGCGACCCGCGGAGTGTAAGAAGGTCGAGACGGCAAAGGAAGGCGATGAGGACGAAGATGAGGAGTTCGACTACCTCGCCTACACATTCGAGAGAGCTATGTTCTTCTGGGGAGACGCCGTCGAGCTTGGTTTGGTGAAGTTGGAGGAGTTGCCAGCTGATGTTCAGAAGAATATCAAGCTAGTTGATGGATGAAACAGAGGCATTGGGCTTCAGTGTGCCTTGTACATGTTCTAGTACCCTGGGTCACGGCCGGCGAATTTGATATCTGATAAACGAGGCAGTTGCCTATAAGTCTCGAATATTGATAGCATTGAAATTGGCTCGAAAGATGACCTGTTTGGGCCTTGACAATGGTGACGACTTTCTGGACGGGAGGTTGACGGCAAGCAAAGGCTTGTCATTGCTTAATTGCTTTTTAGTGTGGCTAACGGAGCTGAAGGAGGGGTAGTTGCAGCTACTGCATGCATATCTACTGGGGATAATGGAATGCCGCCAACATCCGTCACCTCGAATCCTCGAATCCTCGACACCAACTGCTCACGTACCGGCACACACGTTTCCTAATCACCAACCTTCAATTGATTCACCTGCAATTGCTTTGCGAAAGCGTACTAGCGAGTCCTTATACACAGCTCCCGTCTCTCCCAACAGCTTCATCTTCACCATCACCTCTTCAGTTACCCCTCCTTTTACATTTGCATCCTCCGTCCTCCTTCTACTCCTTTTCCACACTCTACATCACTCACACCGGCAGCCAAGATGGTCCACCTCTCCGGCGTGCCCACCGACAAACAAGTCGACGAGGTCAACGATCTCGCTCCGGGCATGTCCAAAATCTCGTTCGCCGAAGCGGATCAAGACACGTTCACGAGTTCTGTGTATGGGAGTAAATTTGCTGGACAGGACTTACCGAAGCATGAGATGCCGGACGATGAGATGCCGAAGGAGATTGCGTATAGGATGATCAAGGATGATTTGACGTTGGATGGGACACCGACTCTGAATTTGGCGAGTTTTGTTACGACGTACATGGAAGAAGAAGCAGAGAAGCTTATGATCGAGTCCTTCTCCAAGAACTTCATCGATTACGAGGTGTGCATCCAACTTCCCTTGTTCGGTTCCAAAGCTAATACGTGCAATAGGAATACCCAGTCTCCGCTGGTACATCCTCCTCAAATCTTCATCATACTTATCTCCTCTAACAACATGTAGACATACAGAACCGCTGCGTCTCCATGATGGCCCGCCTCTTCAATATCCCCGTCCATGACGAAAACTCTCAAGCAATGGGTACATCTACAGTAGGCAGCTCCGAAGCAATTATGCTCGGTGTGTTGGCAATGAAAAAGAGATGGCAGAACAAGCGAAAAGCTGAGGGTAAGCCCTTCGACAAGCCCAACATAGTCATGAACTCGGCTGTACAAGTGTGCTGGGAGAAGGCTGCGAGGTACTTCGATGTCGAAGAGAAGGTTCGCTCATGGCATATTTTCCAATTACATCGGCAAGGCACATGGCTAATTTTTTTAGTACGTATACTGCACGGAAGAACGATGGGTCATCGACCCAAAGGAGTGCGTTGACTTGGTCGATGAGAACACAATCGGAATATGCGCTATCATTGGTACAACATACACTGGAGAATACGAAGATGTCAAGGCTATCAATGACCTTCTTATTGAACGTGACCTGGATGTTGGAATTCACGGTAAGCTGTCCTTGACTATTTAAGAACCCTTGCTAATGGTTGATACAGTGGACGCCGCCTCCGGTGGATTTGTTGCTCCTTTTGTCTGCCCCGAGCTAGTGTGGGACTTCCGTCTGCCAAAGGTTATCTCAATCAACGTTTCAGGACATAAATACGGCCTTGTGTATCCTGGTGTCGGTTGGGTTGTTTGGCGCGATCCGGAGTTCTTGCCCAAGGAACTCGTTTTCAACATCAACTACCTCGGAGCTGATCAAGCGTCCTTCACACTCAACTTTTCCCGTGGTGCTTCTCAAATCATCGGCCAGTACTACCAGATGATCCGCCTCGGAAAGCGCGGATACCGTGCCATGTAAGACAATGTTCTTTTACTCTTTGGTATAATGAACACTGACACATTGGACAGCATGTTGAACTTGACCCGTACAGCCGATTACCTGTCCGCCAATCTCGAATCCCTTGGCTTCACAATCATGTCCAAACGCTCCGGCGAAGGCCTCCCTCTCGTCGCCTTCCGCCTCGCAAAAGGAAAATTCTACGATGAATTCCAACTTGCCCACCAACTTCGTGAACGTGGCTGGGTTGTCCCAGCATATACCATGGCCCCGCACTCAGAGAAACTCAAACTCATGCGCGTTGTCGTCCGCGAGGATTTCTCGAAATCTAGATGTGATGCTCTCATCAATGACATCAAGTTTGCGGTGCAGTATCTCGATAAGTTGGATGAGAAGAAGATTGGTGAGCATAAGGAGCATATTCAGAGGAGGGTTGTTGAGAATTGGAAGACGGGTGCTAGGCGGAAAATGTCGAGCGCGTATAATGAGGAGGATCATTCCCTTCAGGGAAAACACGGGAAGACTCATGCTGTTTGTTAAGTCATCTTTGCTGAGAGACGAAGAACGTGAGAGGGCAGAGGTGGGTTCTGTCTGATGCTATAAGAGAGGGTGTGCTTACAAAAATGGGGGAAGGAGCCTGGAATCTTTTGACAATATATGAAAAAGAAGAAGGTTATGACGATAATGATACCGATGTGCTTTTTCAAGCAAAATGAATTTGCAAGTATGCCTCACTACCAGTTCCTTGAAGCGTAAGCAGATAGGAACGACCTTTTGAAACATGCACCACACCTGACGTGACATGCACGTATACTATTGCTATGGAAACAGTCTTTGGATCCAGTCTGTAGATACAGTTGCGATGATGTTGACGAGAAGAGACCGGTAGGTATACCAAAATAGGATTACCCATTCTCAACCCTCTTCGATACATGTTAAACCCCGGTGTTTGTATTTGTATCTGAAGATTGATATGCGATGGACTTGTGGCCGAAAATATTTCCTGACGTCGCTAGAACATTTGTGATTGATGTTGGATTTATATTATTATTGTAGAGGTTGGGATTGGAGATGGGGTTGGTTGTTTAGGGGGTTGGTTGTCTTGAGGGTTGGTTGTCTTGAGGGTTGGTTGTCTCGGGGGTTGGTTGTCTTGAGGGTTGGTTGTCTTGAGGATTGGTTGTCTCGGGGTTGGTTGTTTAGGGGGTTGGTTGTCTTGAGGGTTGGTTGTCTTGAGGGTTGGTTGTCTTGGGGGTTGGTTGTCTTGAGGGTTGGTTGTCTTGAGAGCTATGGATTTGGTGAGTACCTAGGTTTTCTCTTGTCATCTGCATTTTTTCCATCTAGGGAAGTAGGGGCGGGGGAAAGGTTGTTAGGTACTGGTCTTAAGAAGCGCAGTCCCTATTGTTTTTGGAATTGAATTGGTTATTAAGGGTTTTTCAGGGGGTCGTTTGTTGGAGTGATGTTTTTGTGTAGAGGGAACTTTTTGGTGGGGTTGGGGTGGTTAAGGTAGGTTAATACTAAATCTATACCCCCCCCTTCTATAGCCAATTAGAGCCCTGGGATCGAGGGCTATGCTATCGCTATTGTAAGTATGGTGTCGTATCGATAAGACTTGCAGGTCGTAGCCGCTACAGTTTAGGTCCTAACCGCCTGAAACGGGCCCAACCGTAAGCCTCCTAACTATGTAGAAGATTGAGCAATTGACGTAGTTGAGAGAACTGAGAAGAGAGAAACCCTCTCCAGCTGCAGATCAATATCGATAAATTCGCAGCAATATTCAAAGATAAGCTCGCCAGGAGGTTATCAGTATCGATTACGATTTGAAAATGGTCATTGTATTTAGGTTCTTATCAATGAGCAGGGAATATTTGTGAGGCCGGTTTGTTGCGTAGATCTACTCGTAACGGAAATGGATATGATTTACCTAAGGCTTCCCGCGACTCGCGCCCTCGTATTATGGGAGATTGGCTGAGGGATCGGTTGAGGCATTCCATGTAGGTGGCCTAAGGGGAAACTGCTAATTGTAGCTTCTGCGATTGTTAGAAGAGGGAGAGGGCCTGTACCAACGTGCTTTCAACGAGCGTGATTGCTTTTCATTGGTTGCTAAGCGATTTGGCATGTAAATCCCAAAATCCAATGTCACTGATTTATTATCATTGGTGGAGAACCCTAGTGAAAGCCTGTTCCCATTCGGTATTGAGTCTGACCCCGGTCTTTTGTGCAAGACATGGACATGACGAATAAAAATTGTAGCATCACGTCATACTACTAATTGGTTAATACTTCCATCGCGGAGGTGGCATCGCCTCCGACCAAGGGCAACAAGTTGACAATCTCTCATCAGCGCATTTTTAGAAAATAGGAGATGGCATGGAGCTAGAGTGTGGGAAGGCTGGGAATCATACGTGCCAAATCTTTGGAAAGTAAGGCTGGGGCTTTCCACGGGTAGACACACCCTGAAAACTTCTATATGCGTCTTTTGGGGGTGGAGGTTGGGGACTCAATCTACGTTTATACACAGGAAGATGGAAGATGGAAGATGGTCATCAGGAAAGTAGTCCCACGTGCCTGTGTAGGGCCCTGGTTACCACGATGCGGGTTTCCCATTTGGTTATCGATGAAATTATCAATGAAAGCGTGGGAGAGGATGGATAGTGGATGGAAGAAGATTTCTCGGAATATGTGGACTATGATTCAGAGGAGAGAGGGTGGGTTGAGCTGGACGCATGGCAGTGAAGCCAGAGATGTTTCCGTTCGATAACCGTGCATGAAAATGTTGCCTGAGATCCGGCCTCTTTGGAGCATTTCTACGCGGTAGTGTACAGTCGCATCTTGAGCTGAAGAGAATCGATCGTATTATTTGGAGTCAGTGGTTCCTTTTCCACAGGTTTCTTCCAAGTCGTCCATACTAATGCTGACGTGTGTATACTGATAGTACATGCTAAGAGATGCTTCCAACCTCGTTATTCATCCTCTTCCTCATTTATGTCCATATGATGCTCGAACATCCCCCATCGCAAGAGACATGTTCTCCAACTATTATTCTGCCCAGAGAAATAAAACTGAGCTAGCCAAAAGGTATGCGTAAAAATATGAAAGACAACACCAGCCAACGCAACCCACCAACACGCGTCTAAAAGTCATACCTACATCGAATGTAATACAATCAGAAGCCAACCAAGATTAGATGATATTGGCAATACTGATCCTTGCCGCGCCAGCAGAAGGCGTGGAAGAGGCGACGGGACTGGGTGTGCTTTCCGGTGGTCCAAGTTGAACCCTCTGCATATCGCTATTGGAAGGCCTGTGGTATGATGGAGCTGGTTGGTGTCGTGTTCGTCTCTGCTGCTCATCCATCAACATGGAAATCTGTCGTTCGACGCGTTCCCAGCCCCCCCAGTCTGTGCGCTCCTGATCCGTGAGAAGAGCACTAGCAGGCAGACCTTCGTCGGCAAAGGGATTGGAGTGAGTGCCTGTTCCATTCGTAAGAGTTGGCGATGCTCCCGAATTGCCTGACTGAGGCATTGGTGCGCCGGCCCAGACAAAACCGTTGTCGAGTTCACCTTGCATATCGCCGGATGCATATGCTAGGATCTCAAAGTCCATTTCCACGTCTTGCTGTGATGCGAGGCCACTTTGTACGCGCTCGATGAGTCGCTCGAGGAAGAAGGCGAGATATCTTCCACAAGCGATATTGAGCTTGCGTGTTTCGCCGATAGCAGCGTGCAATCGCACGCAGGTCATGGCATCCGTGAAATCGCCCCGAAGACATAAAATCAGAGTGCAGCGCCATACATGTCGGCACAACAGATTGTTGGCGGCTTCATTAACAATTTCTTGCCATGTCTGAATCACATTGGATGATCGAGGGGGCGATGAGGGAGGTTTTAGCATGCAGCGTGACACGTAGCGTACGGTTTCGAGAGCCACCGAGTGACACCTATTCAGGGCGTCGGTGCGCTCTTGAGGAGAACAGTATGCGTTAAGGTTGTGTCGGTAAAGTTGGAAGCGGGCGAGCTGGAAAGGGATCAACGCACAAAAAGCGAAGGGCTCCAAGTACCTTTCGCAGGATAGCTGATAATCTTCTGGAAAACTGCTGAGAATGGCGCGGAAATAGTCGTCGTAGGTTTGCAATGTGGGCCTTGAGATGACATGGTCTTTCAAGGTCTTTTTGAGCTGCACAATGAAGCGCAAGACAGGAACGACGGTGTTCGCGGTTTGGTTTGTGAGCTGAACAGGAAGAGGGAGACCGCTTCCTCGATGAGCAATCCAGCTGTCATCCACGTTGCTCGCCCAATCAACGTCATTGTCACCAACCTCCATCTGAAGAGGCTTGTTTTCGGCAAGTGACAGAATCCTATCATTGTCAGCAAGATTATTTCATGTACAGGAGGTTGATTTTGAGCAAAACCAAGAAGGATCAAATTACCTGTCCCAGCTAACAATCGAAGCAAACAGTCGCCTCCGCTCTTCAGCTTCGATAGGACTCCAGGGCCCATTTTGAAGGTCCAGCCCGAGTTCTTGCGCCATTCTGACACATGTTCCAAGCCAGACCCAACCGGCAGATCGAATGTTTTGTTCGTATAGAAAGACACTTATTAGTAACGCAGTCTGGGCGTGCAGAGGTAACATGTTGTCGGTCCATGTATTCAAAAGTCTTGCGGCCAGGATAATGTATTTCATTCCGTCCACATCTGGATTGCAGTGTGAGGAAGGCTGTAAGGTACCGCAAGCTAGTACCCCGAAGAAAAGACCCACCCATATTTGAGGGGCTCCAATGAAGGTACCTGCTTCCTTGACTTTTTGTAACTGGTCCATGAAGGTCGGCCAGTGAAACATTGGAGCAGCCCGGTGCATGTATGTATAGTAACTGTAAAGCAGAGGGTCAATAACATGCATCGGAGGCAGCGCAGGCTCGGGCGAGTTGATCAAAGGTGTTGGAGGAATGTGTCGGTGCGTAGGAGGGACCTTGAAGACCCCCCGACTGTACTTTCGTAGATTTCTTCGTACGTGCTCGAAGTTGTGCATCGGTGGTGGTCCCCTCGTTTCCATCGCGTCGCTTCTGGTCCTGAGTAGAGCTGGAAGTTTGACAGCAGCGCTGTCGATGGGGTTAGACTCTAGGTTTACCGGACTGTTGTTTTGTAACAAGGATGTGAGGTGGTTGATTTGGTGTTTGGCGTCCGCAAGCTGAGCCTGTAGATCCTGCACTTGTCTTATTGCCGTCAGTAACAGATCTGCGCCAAATGATGAGTGAGACTCACTTTATCGAAGACATTCTGCGATTGGTCTCCTTTGTGAACTGGCATTTGACACTCCTACTTGAGCATTCTGAGCAGCTCGACGTCTCCGTTGCATCGCACTACGGTACAGTGGGTCAGCTCTACACCTGCGCCACTGTTTCTGAACAAAATCACCTTGACTTTTCGTTCTCGACAAGCATCGCAACTTGGATCTTTCCGCCGCTGTCTATACGCCCTCTTTTGCGCAGAAAGATGTGGCCCTGAAAGAGTTGGGGATACACCAGCTGAACCGTAATGATCGTTAGTGTCGTGCGCAGAACTGCCCGCTATGCTGCTGGGCGATCCAGATGAAGTGTTATAGGGATGATATCGAAAGTCGGAGCTGCTGAACCCAACCGGAGATCTAACCGCCGAAGAAGTCTGGGGCACAGGCTCAGGCAAGGTTCTTGACGGCCCACCGGAACCGAAGAGGCTTGAAGGAGGAATCAGTCCTGAGCCAGCTGACGATGTTGATGAGGAGTCATGACTGGATATTGAACGAGGGTGGCGCGAGTGCTGTACAAAAGAATGTGCCATGGGAGCGGACATGTCTTTCGAAAGCGAAAGAAATTGCTCTACGGCAAGTGAATGTCTGAATCAATGGGGTCTTCAAACGAGTGGTGAAGTCAACGACAGCAATCGAACAGAAGTGGCAAGGCGCGGGTGCTGTGAAGCTGATCTTTCAGTGGCGTGAAGCAAGCAATGACACTTTTCGTTTTCGAGAGGCTCCCAAGTGCATGGGTAGTCGACGGATATGCAGCCGAAGTAACGAGATATCCAATATCGGGTACTCAATTGACGTGTTCTTACACAGCAACCGGATCAGTCGGTGTAGCAGCAGACAGCAAGATCCTAGTGAAGAAATCAGCACCTATCATGTTGGTGGCTTCGTTATTTCCAAGCTCCTGTTTCCTCCTCCAAATCCCCGGTTTGGATAGGAAATGTAAAGAAAAAGCGCAAAACAGCGCTGGAGCGCGCCCCTGCAGGATTGAATGAGGAGAAAGTTTACTTACTGACCACTGAACAAGTCGGAGAATTCAGTGTGGTGACACAGCAGGACCAGTGCTGGACTTGCAGATTCCTGACGCACCAGGTTGCGAGGTTCACGTTTTTGAGTAACAAAGATACAAACGCTGGTTGAAAGGTTCCACAGGCACAAGATGGTGAAGTTGCAGGCAGTCCTGACAAATACAGTGTCCAGGATAAAACGTAATGGCGAGATTGTCGAGAATGCGCGGATAAGAAAAGCGAGCAGGGGATTTGATCAATCTAGTCGGCACTATGATAGATGATGTTAGAGAGCGAAGAAGTAAGGTTTCTGAAAATAGGAGCATCGAGTGGGACTGTGGGAGAGCCGAGGACGGGCTGTCAGAGAACGACATGCATTTTACAGCATCCGTCGAGTTGGACGGCCGCGGTTTTCGTAGTGCATGTGGGCGCGTGTAAGGTAACCTGAGAAATTATCCATGACTTACAGGGACTTGATATCCAATTCCCACGGCTCTGGCTGGGCAGCGCGCCGAAGTGTTGTCCAGATTGTGCAGATTGTGGTTGGCTTTATTCTTCACTGGCAGAAGAACATCAGGCCCCAAAGCCAAAGAGAACGATGATCGGAAGTTGGGGTGTATCTTGCCAGCCTTGCACGAGGTCCCCCTTCCGAATGGTGCAGTGGGCGGCAAGTTGGGCCGAGAAACGAAGTGGTGGTTACTCCTGACCAGGGCCGGATGTGGGATGGAAGGATGTGAAGGAAAATAGGGTCGAGACTGGAGGGGCAGGCAGAGGAGATCAGTGTAGACAGAGTACACAGTGTACGGAACTACTGGTAACTGATAACAGGCAATCCAGGACTGGCCAGGCCCGTCAAGGTGGTGGCGGACAGTCGGCGTTTTGAGGAGAGGGACGCGGCTGGAGCAACGCATCCCGAGCCTTAAAGGCTTCGATACATAGGGCTGTCACTACAGGAGTAGACATGTTACAAAAGCAGTCGGATTGCGATGCGGGGGTTCCTCGTTCAAAGGATGCGGGCGGCATGTGTGTACTGTACGTGCATGCCACCGCCTATCCGTACATCTGGAACATGGTAGTATTGTTGGCTTCCACAGCCCATGGAGCGAATCACCGCCCACACCACTGGAGGGGGGGGGGGGGGCTCCTGCTGGTGATGCCTCGTGGAGGGGCTGGCGATGCCTCGTGAAGGGGCGTGAAGCCGCTGTATAGCTGTCTGACTATAGCTGTCTGGCTATAGCTGTCTGGCTATAGCTGTCTGGTTAAGCTGTCTGGCTATAGCTGTCTGGCTATAGCTGTCTGGCTAAGCTGTCTGGCTAAGCTGTCTGGCTATAGCTGTCTGGTTAAGCTGTCTGGCTATAGCTGTCTGGCTATAGCTGTCTGGCTAAGCTGTCTGGCTAAGCTGTCTGGCTATAGCTGTCTGGTTAAGCTGTCTGGCTATAGCTGTCTGGCTATAGCTGTCTGGCTAAGCTGTCTGGCTAAGCTGTCTGGCTATAGCTATCTGACTACTGAGTACGACGCGGGCTGTATTCCACGGCCTGTATTCAGCGGCCTATATCCAGCGGCCTGTATCCAGCGGCCTGATCCAGCGGCCTGTATCCAGCGGCCTGTATTCAACGGCCTGCATCCAACGGCTGCATGATTCAACAACTTGGACAGGGGACCTTGGATGCAGCTTGTACTGCCCAGCTGCCATCAGCTTTCCTAGACGACTCGGAGCTACGATGCTAGTTTGTGGGTTAAGACGCCAACAATAGGGTTTCATCTGGTGCTATACTCGGCCAGCTCCCGAAGCCTGTACTCCGACTACGACGATCTGCATCACAATCTAGACCATGAAGGCACTCGGATTATTCTGGAAAACGTGGCGTAGAAGATTTCCAGCTTGCATCGCATGGGCACCCCAGACAGGAGGACAAGGTTGAGGATCAGTCATGTCTGCGCGTTGAGGATCGGTCATGTCTGCGCGGTGAGTATCAGTCATGTCTGCGCGGTGAGTATCAGTCATGTCTGCGCGGTGAGTATCAGTCCTGTCTGCGCGTTGAGGCCAGACACCACCACCACCACCACCACCACCACCAGCCACACACTTGACGCGCTCGGCAGCCTGCCTGACCTTCGCAAGAGCTCACTGCGGTACCTCTGACGGAACTACCCGGCACCCTTCAGCACCTCCAGTTCCAGCGCGTTGGGAAGCAGAGTGTTTCATTCACCTCTCCATCAGCTCCACCATCCGTCCCTGGCTCAGTCACCATTCTCGCATGCTTGGGCAGATGCAAGCCGCCGCACGCGCAGCACATGATGCGATTCAGGCCTAGCAAGAATTGTGCTTCTTACGCTTCAATTGCTCTTGCATAGGCCCCCCTGCCGTCGTCTATGCTATCCACGATTCGTAGCCGTCATCCGGACACACGGTTCTGGAATCAACCCCAGTGGTCTGCCCTCCGCTATGCCCAAAACAGGCAACCCGCTTCCGGTGTCCGTAGCTGTGCATGATCAAGCTCATCATTCGGTGTAAAGAGTAAAGACAGCTGCTAGGCCTTCATCGGCCATGACAGAACATGCCGTGTCGCATCGCTCGCTATAGATTTCAACCTATCCTGCCGCCATGTCCTGCTGCCATGTCCGAATACGCGTCGAACATGTCCCAAAGCATAATTCTTCCGTGCATGGTTTTTGAGATACGATCGATCCGATCGCCACCCTACGTATATCCAGGCAAGTTGGACGAACTGTTGCTTAGTCGGCCGTGAAGTCTAATAGATTGAGTGTGTCGGCGGACAGGGGAATGTAACGCCGAGACTCTGCGATCCAGCTGGGCGGGAAAGCAATGTATGTCAAACAGTCACGTGTATAGAGTAAATTTAGCCGGGTCACTGGCACTGTCACCGCAACCGCATTCACAGACACACGAGCATATTTGGGACCGTCTGAAACTCAAAGATTCTTGGCGGTATTGAACGTAACATACCTGAAATACCGGCAGCCAGTGCACGACGCACGGCGGGAAGCATGGACGGTGCCACGTTACCATTTGGTGGGCCCACTGCGGGCGATAGGGTTAAGGCCGTCCGCACTTCCTATCGCTCGTCGAACTTCGTCTTTTTTTTTTCCTATATATATACCAAATACTACTAACTACTACTACTACTAATTATCTATATATAAGTCAGTTTGGTATTAAGTTTTAATCTAGTTTTAATCTAGTAATAATATACCTTTTTAAACTACTATAATGTCTAAAAAACGAGCCGTCGATGGCCCTAATAGAGACGATACTATCTATAAAAAGCGTTAGAAGAACTATACGGATAAATATAATATACTAGCACTCAATAGCGTTAATCCTATACTTAAAAATCCTCCGCATCTTAAAAGAATACGTTAGCGTATATTCGAGGCTGAATACGTCTTCTCTAACGATAATAACTTCGCCAAATACTTCCCTTATATTAGTAATATATAGTACGTATGTAGATCGTGGAGTAAAGCGATAAAAAAAGGTATACGTATACGATATTACGTATGTTCTTTCGGCCGTAAGGCTACGAAAGTAACTGCTAGTACCGCTACTACTACTATAGCGGCTAAAGTCGTCTTAATTAGGGCTACCTATAAGTATAAGATGAAGCTAGTAAAGTCGCGCGATAGAATAATAGAGATAGTATAGTACGGAGAGCCTTACTTATATAATCTAAACTACTTAGATATAAAGCGTAGTAACGATATAATTATTAAAAAGTATCGTAATCTTCTATCGTAAGGCCTTAGCGCGGCGGCGACGCTAACGGCGTTAAAAGGTACTAGGTAAGTTAAGTCCTCGTTATAATATTGTTAGGGGGGGTGAGCTACTAATTTAGTTGAACTTAGGCGCTTTAGCGATAACTAACTTAGTAATACTAGTAGTACTTACCTTAACCGCTACCGCATTTCAAATTATAGCTAGGGTATTAAAATAAATACCGACTTACGTATAGATTATTATAATAATCCCTAGGATAACCAAGTTAACGGTTATATAGAGGAGTTAGAGGCTCGAGGGTAGTACGCGTTTTAGATTAAAGCTAACCGGCTAGCTAGTAAGAGAGCTGCTACAGATAATCGTACTAAAGTATATAGTATAGTATTTATAATAGCCTCGAGGCTTAAGATCCTACGTATATATAGGAGATTAGTTTTGATAGACTCGACGTATAAAACGAACTACTTAGGGTAGTATCTTTTTACTCTAATGGTTAGAGACGGCTAGGGCAAGTTCTAGCTAGTTACGTATATCGTGTCTAATAGCGAGAGTAGCGATATAATCGCTTTAGCGTTAACGATACTCAAAAAATAGTATCGTAAGATAAAAGGTATATAGTAGTTGAATTATCGTCGGCGGCTAGTAGAGAGTTATAAGTTTAAAGTATACGTAATACGTACTTATCTACGTTATTAATCTAAGGTAAGGTTACGATCTATATATAACCAGCCTTAATTGGCCAAATTATACCAAAAAGGGCCAAAAGTTGCTGCTAGTATATAGATTATAACTTTGCCTTAGATAGTTACTATTTTAAAAAGTATACGTACTACGTACTTATCCGCGTTACTAATCCAAAGCAAGGTTACGATCTGTATATAACCAGCCTTAATTGGCTAAATTATACTAAAAAGGGCTAAAAGTTGCTACTAGTATATAGATTATAACTTTGAATTAGAGGGAACGTAAACGTATAATAATTTTGAAATATTAGATTACTAGATTGCGACGAGACACCCTTTTACTACTACTATAACTATACAACTATACTATATTCTAACTATCTATAGTACCTAGAGGCTCTCCGTAGTAGGAACCTCGTTACTTTATTACTAACGACTCCGCCGCCGAGTCTCTTACTATTAAAAAAGCCTTCTAGGGCGTTAAGATAGGAGAAATAGCCGTTAACTACTTCCTCTACCGTATATACTTAGAAAGAACCCTCCGCCGCCGTATTAAAGACCCTCGTATACTTAAATACCTTCGAGCAGCCCTATACGCTCGTAAAACCGAACCCGGCTGTCTAGATAGTCTTACTAAGTACCTCCGCCATACGTACGTTGTGATACTATAACGAAATCCGAGCTATAAAGTACTATAGGAGAGGGTAACCACTATAAAGGCTTATAGGGAGTAGTAAGTATACTTACTAGGTATCGCTAATACTATAGAGAATAGGGCTAGAGAGCCGAATAATCCCAAGCCGGTACCTCGTATATATATTCCTAGCCCTTTAGGTCTAAAAGCGCTTGCTCCTTCACGGCTGAAAGCGTAAAAGGCGGATAAGGATCTCGGTATTACGACGTATATAAAGACTAATCTAGTAGCGTATATATAGCGCTATTAGTACGTTATACGTCGGCGATAGGCTAATTATCTACGTATATATATACCGATTTTACTTCAAATTGCGACTATAAACGCTATTAAAGCCTACTATCGCTCGCTTAAGAAGAGTTTATTAATACCTTTACTTACGAGAGTATTCTCGTTACTAAAAGGCCTTATTATAACCATTATTAACGTAGATAGTAAGTAGGAGAAGCGTACGTAGAAGGCTGAACAATCGGTAACGCTAAAGTAGGTAAGTATCTCTCGTCGTAATCTTTTTAGAGGGTCAACCTACTAACTTTAGGCGGTAGTTAAGCGAAGCCTAGCGATACCCTTACCTTAAGACCTTCCCCCTCGTCCTATAAAAGCTTATCGCTATTAAGTTAACTTACGCTTGTAAGTATATTTAGGACCGGGTTATTACTAATAGAGCCTACTCTCCTTAGGATTATAACTATCTCTTCTTTTAGTAGTATTAAGTCCCTTATAGGCATATTTAGTATCGCTATTTACCCTACGAGGACTTCATTTAGGCGGCGGATTAGTAATACTAGAAGTATAAGTACGAAGAGGCTAGGCTTAAGGTTTATAAGATAGATATACGGGTATTTATACCGGTAATAGCGAAGGATAATAAGGCTTTAGATAGTAACTAGAGGATCGGTCGGTTATCGCTACAAGTACGTAAGGTTTAGGAGGCTTTAAGGACTAATTGGTTTAACTATAAGGAGTAAGTAGTTAGAGACTTCCCTATTAGTACGGTCGTACGCGTTTTAGGGGGTATTTTAGAGGGTAACTTACTAATTTATATCGTAGAATAGCGCCTTACGTAACTATAGGATTACGTCGCTTACCTTAATCGCTAATTACGCCCTATTTTCGCTCGAGTTAACCGGCGCGGCGGTAAGAGTATTACTTAACTTACTATATAATATCTCGATTCTAGTAGTCGCCTACCCGCCTTAATTATTATACCGATTAAAGCTGAAGCCGCTAAAGCCTCTAAAGCCTCTAAAGCCTCTGAAGCCTCTGAAGCCCTAGATCTCGATAATTTATCGATAGAATTAGATAATTTATCGATAGATTTCGATAAATTTAACGCGTAGTTTAAAGCCCTCGAAGCTAAACTCGCTAGCGATAACGGTATTAACGATAAACTACTAGAGGATAACGATAATTTAGATAAACTCGGTACTACGGCGGAGGTTTATTATAAGTAGGATGGCTTTAACGAGAGAGAGCGACTCCTAGATAAGGCTGATAAAGAAGTATTATATCTCCTCGGTAGTATAAGTTTACTAGATAGTATTAAGGTTCCTTAAGATTGGTAATAGTAGTATGCAATACCAAAAAGTAGTATATATAGAGATGTTGGTGTGGAGTATAAAGGTACGAAGGTACGAAGGTACGAAGGTAAGTTAAGACGCCTCGGCGACACTACGGAGATGAGACTAATTTAGTTTATTAGGGCGCCCCACTAACGGTAAAACGCCGTGCACCGCGCACTGTCTGCGCACTGTCTTCCGGCTGTATCGCACGTATGGTACGTTTAAATACAGCCAAGAATCTTTGAGTTTCAGACGGTCCCGCATATTTCCCTTGGGATCATATGGAGGACCCGGGGCTCGGAGAGATAACTCGGCGGACCCCGACGATCGCTGTGACATCTGCGGGTCAAGCACTTTGAGATTCTTGGAAGAGCCTTCACCGAGAGCATCACACTTGGCAACAGAGTCTGCCTCGACCCAGTTTTTGTCCCAGAGTCGTTGATGATCAGGCAGACTTGAAAGTTCCTTTTCAGCATTGACAGCGCTTCGTCGATGCGATTGTCTCCAATAGCACACCTCCGCAATCTTTCTATCCATCTCAGCGTGTTGAGGGTCCGGATATCTATCCTCACGACGCGTACCCTACGACACAGACCACTTCTCCCAGTAAATATAGTTCGCAGCCCATCTACTTCATATTATTACCCGTATCCATCCATCTATATTTCTTGCACGCCCCACGCCAGCTGCTCGGCAGCCCCAACCGAACCGGCTGTTCGTCCCGGTATCACCGAAATCTGGAAACCCCCCGAGTTCTGTGAATTGGAGCTTGGAGATCCACAGCGATCCCGTCGTCCAATCCCACAGCGATCCCGTCGTCCAATCCCACAGCGATCCCGCCAGCCAATCCCATAGCGATCCCGTCATATCCAATCCCACAGCGATCCCGTCATCCAATCCCAGTCTCCCATCAATCCATCCTTCAATCCATCCATCCATCCTTCAATCCATCCATCCATCCTTCAATCAATCCCCCAATCCGTCCTTCAATCAATCCAATCAATCCCCCAATCCATCCTTCAATCAATCCCCCAATCCATCCTTCAATCAATCCAATCAATCCCCCAATCCATCCTTCAATCAATCCAATCAATCCCCCAATCCATCCTGCAATCAATCCAATCAATCCCCCAATCCATCCTGCAATCAATCCGCACCCATGTGTAAGACGCTACTCCATCCATTCCTGGAAGCCCTGCCAAAATGTGAACATCATATCCACATCGAGGGCTCGCTTGAACCCTCTCTCCTCTTCAGCCTGGCAACCAAGAATAACATAACCCTGCCCGAAGAGGATGCTGCTTTTGCTTCCACGGACGCGCTTTTGGATCGCTACCGAAGATTCACATCGCTCGACGATTTCCTGCAATATTACTACATCGGCATGTCGGTGCTTATCGACGCCGCTGATTTTGAGGCCCTAGCATGGGAATACTTCCAGAAAGCTGCCAATAACGGTGTACACCATGCAGAAGTTTTCTTCGATCCACAAGCGCACCTTGTGCGTGGGGTGGCCTATTCGACCATCATGACTGGTTTTGCCGCCGCGCGCGAGCGTGCGCAGAGGGAACTGCGGATAAGCACGTTGCTCATCTGCTGTTTCCTGCGTCATTTGCCCGTTTCAGAGAGTCTTGCGCTATTTGACCATGCAGATGTTCAGAAGAGTTATAATGATGGGTCTGTTGTGGGCATGGGAATGGATTCGAGCGAGCTTCCCTTCCCACCGAACCTGTTTCGGCAATTGTTCCTCAAAGGCGGTGAGAAGAATTTGAAGCTCACCAGTCATGCTGGTGAGGAGGGTCCTGTGCGTTACATTGAGGATGCATTGGACATTCTTGGTGTTCATCGCATCGATCATGGCCTTCGTCTCGCTGATGATCCAGTCCTCATGAAGCGCGTTGCGGACAACAATGTTCTTCTATCATTGTGCCCACTCAGCAACGTCTTGCTCAAGTGTGTGCATCACATTTCTGAAGTTCCAATACGCAAGTATCTTGACGCTGGGGTCAAATTTAGCATAAACAGTGACGATCCAGCCTATTTTGGAGGAAATTACATTCTCGACAATTACTGCGCCGTCCACGAGGAGTTCGACCTCAGTGTCGCCGAGTGGGAGCGGATATGCCGAGCTGGTATCGAAGGATCCTGGTGCTCACAATCTCGCAAGGATGAAATGCTCCAAATTCTCCAGATATTGGTTGGAAAATGGGACGATGGTGGCAAACTATAGACTGTACAAAAATAGTCCATTAGCGGAGTGAAACAGCACATACACGTCAATTTAAACACACAACCATGAAAGAGCGTGGGTTAGACCGAGAAAATACCACCCGAAAGTCATTAAATGTTGCCATTATAATCCAGCATGATGAAGCTCGTTGGGAGGTCCGAAACCGCACTCCGCAAAAGGGCTTTTATGCTAGGTAATCGTAATCACGACGTTGGCCTGCCAAATCGGAGTCCTTCCGACTATATGTCGATCGATTCGCTTAACAAAATTGTACATCTCCACACACGAAGCTTTGATCCGAAAGTGAGAAAAGGGAGGTGGCGGTGGCATTGCATCTTGCGCATTGATCCACCATGAATAATCAACCCCATCCAAGCCATTCTCGCCGTGCCAAGGCCAACACTTCCTAGATAAGAGGGCAAATCAGGCCCGCCGTCCCCAAATATCGGAAACCGACAAACAAGTGAATTAAGGGTTCAAAATCGTCCCGATCAATGGGGATGGGCGATCTCGTCATTATGGATGCCTCAGTAAGCGAGCCAAGCATGTGGATCAATATGGACGGACGATTTCAATATTAATGGCGTTGTTGGTTGGGGCATTCACTTGCTTGTACAGAGTATGATTTATTGCGGGCACGGGGGCGGCACTGCTGCCGAAACATCTGGTGCTGAGCGGTGAGCAAGGTGTGGGGTGTGCGGACGGCGGACACTGAGCTGAGGTTTCTGGGAGAAGGCCGCGACTGACATGCGCCAAGGTGGATGAGGCTGAGACTGGAGGGGAGTTCAGCCTGGTGAGAGCGATGTCACGTGTGGTTTTCGTAATTGGACGTCTTGCCTCTGTACTACTGGGTCACTACTTGTCAAAAGAGAATATGAGCTTCTCAACCACGCCCTGGTGTGTAGAAAGCGACTCGAATGAGCGCAAGAGACTTCGAGTGTGATCTTGAATCCAAAGTCCTACGATAATAACAAACATGGCGCGCTTCACGTGCATTGCTGACTTGCGATGGCGGCTTCCTCTTTCTCGTCCCAACCACTTGTTCAAAGCCGTGAGGTGGCGAGGTTCCAACCTAAGATACAATGGCCATAACCAAACCGCAACTCCCAAACATCTACCACTTTCAGGATCTCACTTCTCTGGGAGAGAGGTTCAGGGTCGCCAGCTTACCTCACCAGTCGCGTCGGGTTACGCGTATGAGCGCCATGCCACTCGCCTTTGACGACAAGCATCTCAAGAAGCTCCTCGACCACTACTGCACAGCTGAGAAACTGGGCTCATGGGTTCAGTCAGCTCCTGTGATTGCTATCCTCAAATACTGGGTTCAGAGCACTCTTCAATGCTTTGAACACACCGATACCTACTGCTCTCTCCTGTTGCCAGCAGAGTCTGAGGAGAAGTGGTCTGACTTCAAAGAGGACTGTGTTCACGTTGCCTTGACGCGAATCAGACGAGACCATCTTGGAGAACCTGCTCCTGATCCGCCAACCTCAGCATGGGCCTTTGCAATCGAGCAATTGGTCCGAGACAGCTGGAGAGATGACTCTGGCCCTCTCAACGCCGTTCAAAAGCCTGGACATCTGCTGGGTGGATGGGCTTGTGAGCGAGCCTGTGATCTCTTGCACACTGTTTACGAATCACTTCGCAGTGAGCCCAACAGCGGCTACTTTGCCAATCTGCTGGGCTCCTTCACCGGTGCACGACACCTTCCTCTGCCAGCACAATCCCGGCCTCAATCGACCCCGAAGCCAGCTTGCAAGACCTGTCAGTTCAACCACATTGCCTGCGATCGTTCAGAGCCCGTGTGTGGACAGTGCAAGCTCCTGAAGGTGCCTTGCAACAAGGCTAGCGAGTTCACCGGCGACGCTACCACCGGGGACGATAAAGCTACAAGCTACCCGTTCGACCCCCTGTTCGATGAGTCGCCGCCTCATTCGGAGCCTTTGATGGAACTTGTCTCACGCCTGGGACCAAGTCCGATCCCATCCTTTCAATCCGAGTTATCGTTCTTTCCACGCGCCGAGCCGACTGCTGCAACCAGGCCACGAGTATTGGATCTCCTGTTTACAGAGCCTTCCTTCCCAACAACAGGTGGTCCATCGCCACTGCCGAATACCCCGGCCTGTCGTGCCTGTCGCGTTAGGCACAAAGGGTGTGATCGTGGCCGACCTAGCTGTGGCGAGTGCTCTTTACGGTCCGTGGATTGTGTTTGGGACAGAGAAGGGACGAAGAAGCCGATGCCGTCGATCGGCTCGACACAGTTGCCAGGAACCAATGTCACTGCGCTCGAGGAAGGAGAAATCGACGAGAATGTCGATGACGATAAATCTGCGGGCTCGAAGCGTGCTCGCGGCACAGACGTACCTTCTTTGAAGCGTCTTCGTGTCAGCGGAGACAGCCTGATGGAAGCATTGTTATCGAGCGTTCCGAGGGCAATTGGGACCCAAGCAGTCAATCGTGCTCCAACAGCGCGCATGATTGTTCCTTCCGCTATGCCTGCAATGCCGCTCAGCACATTCGCAAATATACACTCGGATCGGCTGGCGCGGATCGGATCGCACTCTCCTGAGCAGTCCTCTCCTACTTATGAGCCCGAGGTGACTGGCAGTAACAGCATTCAGGTCAGCGCTACCAGAACATCAAGTGTCAAGGTAGAAACCAAGGAGGCGCATAATGGATTTGCAAAGCCTCAAACAAGGACAGTGCCTTCACAGTTTCCAGCACCACACCTCCCGGCACAGACTCCACCTTTCTCGGCTGCATTGCAACCTGTTGTCAAATTGACCAAGAGGCAGCGCAGGCAACTCGCAGGCGGGTCGTTCCTGCCACCCAACCAACGAAATCGACCAAATGCGACTGCTCCTGCTGTTCTTCACGCTCCTGCAGCTGTTCGCGCGCCCGCAGCTTTTACGCAGAAATCTGAGGAGGCCCGCCTATCGAGCGCACTTCAGTACTGCCAGACGTTGTTTGAGGACATTATGACTGGCCGCAACGTGCCAAATGCGGCTCAGATGGGCGTCACGGCCATCCAACATGCTTTGGGCAACAATTGAGGGCCGTCATCGTGAGTGTATTTGATCTGGAATGTAGTTTTAGTTGCTTTTCGAGACGTCGAGACACTTGTGATCGAAAACGGGTGGACGCTCGATTTTGAAAGGATCGGAGGGCTCTGTAAGATGCTGTGCAGTGGCAACGACAGCTGTTTCGAGTGTACATAGTAAAAATCCTGAGAGTTATGCTCTTCTCATTGGCAAAACCGACCCTGTTCCATTGTTCCTGGGGTTTTTAAGTATACTTACTCTTACTTCAGTTCTACAAGTCAGGATCTGGTTTAAGATAATTCTGGCGATTTTCCATCATCGAATTTCCAGAAAATCTGGGAGCACGCTCTCGGTTCGGCATTTGCCTTGTCGGCCTGATTGTCTGATGGAGGGCCTCACTCTCGTCTCGCGCAGGCCTCGCAGTCGCAGTCGTCTATCTCTCTTCCAATCCCAATTTTCTCTATATTTTCAGACGGTCCCCTATATTAGAGTATTTTCCTGGGAACCATCCTCGGGAGAGTATTCTTCTCCTGAACATTTTATTAATAACACACATGGTTCAAGAACCGTGTCTTGAATATCAAGATGACGTAATTATAATTCAATTGATAAGGGATTTATACGAACACGAGGTCTGTGCGAGGTACGAGGTACTAGCCCTTTATACTAATTGAGGCGGTTAGATGATGCCTGATTTGTCAAGCTTCCTTGCGCGATATGAGTTCGCGGATCATTTTTCTCGGCTATGATCTTCGTCTAACTGTGTGGAAAGCCACGTTCTTGCAAGGAACATGGTTGAAAATAGTGATTTCAGATCCATCGGGGGCGGGCTTTCCTTCCGAAAATCAGCCCTGTTTGCGATCACGATCGATGAATCGGACATGGCTAACAGAAACGTTCTCGGAATTTCCCGTATCTTCGGATTTTCCGACGGGGGTACTGTGTAAGTCGGAGTGTTTTATGACCGATTTGCCTCTTTTGGTTATACAGACATGGAGCCTGGGAGAGCAGATCGACCCGGGGAGATGGAAATGCTAGGTACCGTGGATTCTTTGGAGTGCTGAGGGATGTAACAGTAGCGACGCGACGCGATGTCACCATGTGTGGCCTGAAGGATAAGCGGGGGTTTGGAGGCGGGGCCCGAAATACCACAGTAATCTGAGAAATGGGGGTCATCGGGGTCCGAAACGTCCGCAGGTGAAGGTGTGTGGAGTGGAGTGGAGTGGAGTGGGGGATCTGATGTTATGGGACGAGTTGGGTAGGACGGGGATTACTGGTGTGCCTCATGTGCGCGAACCGTTCATGTTGATTGGATCCTGAGGTCTGTTGATGTTGTTGAAGGAGGGGGTTCGGTTCATCCTTCATAGTAAGCACGAAATTAATCGAAATCCGCTCCCCTTCTAACCCGGGTTACAGGTACTCGGCGAAGACCGATAATATGTCTACCAAACTATTTGTTTGAGGTCGAACGACTTGTGCAGGACGAGTGACCATCATGGCCATGATTCCTTTCCTATGTGAAGATGAAGAATACGGTGAGTTTCAAGGCCCCTTCAAACACCATACCCGTGATCTTCACATAGGTTATCATGCTCATAATGGTCTCGTGTATTGCACAGGCAGCGAATAGCGGTATGGCCGATTGGCGATGTCTTCTCTTTTTTTATAACCGTCTAGGTTGCCGTTCTCTTGGTACCGTGAACTTGCTGAAATTAAATGATTTTCTGTGGCAGCAGCGGGAGAAGTGTGTCCTCAAGGCAGGGTTGGACGCCTGAACTTGTCCATGAGAGGTGCATGTACAGAGAGCAAGTGCTGAGCTGGGTTGGATTACTGCGCAAGTGCGACTTGACAGGGTCTCGGAGCCTTTGAAACCTCGATTGGGAGTTTACTCGAAATCATGAATCCCTCCATGATGCTTGTATTGTAATCCAGATGGCCACCAATTCCTATTTGTTTGGGGTATGCTAGGTTCCATGCTCTTTCTCCTTTCCTCTAGCATCCAGTATCGTCTCTACTCTTTCTTGGCCTCTCCAATGGGCACAATCATCCCATGAGCACCCTTGTAGTCTGGTCTTTTAGGCTCTTCCCATCCTTTCAGCACCTTTTTATCAGTCAACTCAAACACTTCAACCTTGATAGGGCGGCAGCAGTCCAGCATGTTTCCTCCCTCTCCCTCTGCCCAACCCCAGTTCGATAGATCCCCACCCGGACACGTCGACAACGCACATAGTAGATCTTGTTCTGCGAAGAACTCGATGTAGTCTCCCTTCTTGGCTGGGGAAGCCTCCATGAAGTAGCGTCCTTCAGCGTTGAGTCCAGTAACCTGGAAAACATTCAATACATCGTGAACGTCATACTCGGTCAGACCATAGGGGAGTATAGCCCGCGTCAGATTGGAATGGCAGTGAAAATCGTAGGAATCGCCGGTCAATAAATTATTGACATATGGATCACATCTTGTCCCCAACAAATCATGACAGCGTCCCCCAAACTCATCGACGCCATATCCATCTAACGAGTCCGAGATTATGGTGACCATGGGTCTGAGGAAGGGGAGGCAGGACCAAAGTCTATCGCCTTTTGTGACATGAGATGATTGTAATTGTCTTGTTCGAGCTGCCCAGAAGCGTTCGCGGGGGTTGTGGAGATTCCAGATGTTGAGGTCGCCTACCTGTGGTCCTTCGGGAGTGGAGAGACGCATCAGATATCCTGCCGGGACGGTCCACGAGTAGCCGCTTCGAGGTGGTATAGTGTGAGAATGAGCGAGGGTTCGGGAGGGGTTTGAGGATATAGCTTCGTATAGAGCGGTGTCTATAGGAGGTTTGTGGTAGGCCGGTGCTGGTTGGGAAGGGGGCATGGCCGCGGTATTGTCGTGAAAACAGAGCTACAAGAGGATCCTTTTCAGAGTATCAGGGAGGTCGGAGAGGTATCGACACCTCGAGCCACGGTGAGTGCCCACTCATAGCCATTGTAGGCTTGAGGGAGTTTAGTTCTATGATAAGAACTGGCGATATCCGAAAGTGGAGGGAGGGGCCTCGGTTTTTTTGCAGCTCATGTGCTCATGCTTCCACAACCACCATAACACCCAGGCATCCTTTCACACAGGGTTAACAATGAAACGTGTCCATTATCAGGTTGATACACCACGAGGTCCATTATCAGGTTGATACCCCGATTTCATCAAGCTGTTCAATACCCAACAAGGCGGTGAGGATAACAGTCTTGTACACTGGGCTGACAGATCCTGGGATTCCTACAACTTTGCAAGAGCCTACGAGCCCCAGCAGAAGCAGGCCTAACAAAGGATTCCCCATCCTTTGTTCCTCTGTACAACATGCCACAACAGCGCGTCTAGAAAAGCCCCAAGTATGGTTCTGCAACATTGAGCTGGCTTGGTTGCATGGAATGAGGGGTGATGATGTCTTTGAGATGTTGTGGGATGGGGGCTTGGGATTCTCGGTTGTTGGTCGAGCTGGATAAGGTGGTTGGAGGGGGATGTTGGGATGGGTGGTTGGGGTAGTTACCTTAGGGAACGGTTTTGTGCTAAGTTTGGGGGAGGACTTGGCTAAAGGCTTGTCGTGTGCGGATTTTTGGGATCGAGAGAGTTGGGGGATAGGGTGGTATGTTTGCCGTGTACTCGATTGAGGTTCTCTTTCGTCAGGTTAGATTATCTATTTTCGGGAAGAGAGGATGGGTTTCTTGATAAGGTTGATTCTGTGGGTGTTTATGATGCTTTCGGTAATTATCGAGATGGAAAAGAGAAGGGTCATTGTGATTCTCATTAAAATCCCAAAATCGTAGGCCTGAACATATGAAGCAGGACGTGAGGGAAAGGCGGGGTGGTATAATGAAACACAGAAAGTCAACGCAACCTCCTACCAACATGAAACCCATCCAATCAATCAATTAAGTAAAGGAAAGAATCATGCAACAGTTTCCCTTCCGCATTCCCTCTTACTCTTCTCATTATTTTCCTCCGCCCTCTCAAACTCCTCTATAATCCTCCCCTCACACCCCTTCCTAGGTCTAATATCAATCTCAAACTTATCCGGTTTGATAATCAACAGCGAATTACTCTTATCGGTCGGCACATCAATCTTCTCCCCCTCAGCCGTATACTTGAACCCAATATCAAAGCCCCAAGCGATTCCACCACAGGCAAGCAGGTTTTCGTCTTCGGTGATACCTTGGCCGATGCAGGTTCTCTGTCCCCAGCCAAAAGGGGACATTGATTTTATGGTGGGGAATTGGGTTAGAGGTTCTTTGTAGCTTGGCCATTGGGGCTCGAGGAAACGTTCTGGGTGGAAATTCCAGGGGTCGGGGTATCTTTTTGGGTCGCGGAGGATGCCCCTTGTTCTTGTTAGGATAGACAGAGGAAGAGGGAGAAGAGGGCGGTTTGGCTTACCATTCCATGGGTAGGATTCTTGTTCCTTTGGGGATGAAGTAGCCCATATAGACGTCGTCTTCTTGTAGTTCGTGACCAACGCCTATTGGTATGTTAGATGATGAATCAAGTACTGCTCTGATATTCTCTCAACTCACCAGTAGGGATATTGGGTCGCCATCGGATAGTTTCCTTAATACAGGCTCGTAGAATAGGAAGATTAGGTGAGTCGGCGAGTGTCGGCATCCTTCCTTGACAGACCTCGTCGATCTCTTGCTGACACTTCTTGAACCATTCCGGGTGATGCACCATTGAAACAAGGAAATACTGAAGTGGCCCGCCAACTGTCAAGACGCCCATAAGTGCTAGCATACCAACACAATTTGCAGCCTCCTTCTCGCCTGACAAAGCATGCTTGGACTCGGCAAGAAAACGTTGAGCCCAGCAAGGTCGCTGCGTTCCATTCTCCATAGCCATTTGAACTTTCGCAAAACGCTCAGATTGCCAAGCATGCAGAGGATCATGACGAATATTCTTTTCTGCTTGTTTCCACGGATTGATCCAGTACGGTAAGTGCCATAGAGGCGTGACAAGATTGGTTATCGGACCGCAAGGTGAGATTTGATGCAGCAAGTCTCGTGCATCAATGGTGTTCTTCTTGCTGACACTCGGCTCATCCCAAGCGAGTGTACACATGATACGGCTGGCCATGTCCTCTAGTAGCATTTGTGCATCATCGGGTTGCTTCGTGAGTAGGAATAACATCCTACGCACTTCGTAATCCATGACACCTCGGTAATTAAGTTTTGCTGTTTGTGAAATGGCGAGGTGAGCCCATTTCCTTTGTCGTGCCCAGTATTCTGCGCGGAATTCTTGTTAAATCATGATTTCGAACGGTGATAATGATCAGGAATGATCGCAAACTCACCATTCTTCCCCATCAGTGGAAGGTATTCCATGGAGCCATAAGTGCTTTTCGAGTCGACCAGAGATCGCATCATTGGACGGTCTGAGTAAATTTTTGCCCGCTTGACGAGCAAGTCCTCGACGATGCTCTCATCTGTGAGTACCAAAAGGTTGTGTCCGAACATCTTGGTCATGTAGATCGGGCCAAACTCGTCGGCCCATTCTTTGAATTTGAGCCATGTGTACTGTAGAGGAAGATCATGTACACGGCCAATGTAAGGAATCTGCCAAGGTCCCGGGATGCGAGGGTACTTGGGCTTGAATATGTACCTCTTTACCAATTGGAGGAGAGTCTGGAGTGCTAAAAGAGCGAGAAGGGTCTGACCAGCAATGCGGATAAAAGAGTGATCGGGCTCGGGAGCGGTTAACATGATAGGATCCTGGGATTGTGTGAAGAGCAAGCTCTCTAAGCTGCTGTTGATGATGATAGTATCATCCATGGTCGAAAAGAACGAAAGTTACTCCTGAGCCCCGGGTTGTTTTGTCTCTTGAAAAGGTTTTGAAAGAGCATAGAGGGACTTCCGCCAGATCAATCAATCAAGGGAGGATCCTTGGGTTGAAGCGAGCCGACTCTACTTCTCGCGGGCAGATTTGCTGGAATGATAGTCGAAAGCAGGCTTTAACCTGCAGATACAAACAAGAGCAGGGCCAGCTCTTATCAGCCTCGTGCTGAAGAGCTCTTCCCGCCAGGTTGCTTCCATGTCAAAATATGACTCGTCTGGCCCACGCGCACTGTTCTTGCTAAGGAGGTTCTCGCGTTTTGGTGTCTTGGTTGGTGAATGGCATTGCTCTGGGCAGAAAGTCATGCCCATATGGGGAGCCGTTTCTCGGTCTCACTGGGCCAAAATCAACTCTAAGGATTGGCTATCGGATGATAGACCTCGACCCAGGGCTGAAACCTTCAGCCGTGTGGATTAGCGAGTTGAGCCCATAACAAGAGCAGGGAAGCTGGAGTTGGACACGGCACGAAGCTAGGAGCGCGTTTTCAGAAAGCTAGCTATCTGCAATGTCGAAGCTCAATCAAGAAGTGTTTCGAAGTGCAGTCAGGCATGGCTGCTGACTATGCGTACAGTAGTTCTACCATAGCTCCACGTCTTGGCTCGGGACATTTGTTTGTCGGGGTGAGCGAGTAGGAGTTATGCACGTCTGAGAGAGGTGGACAAAGGGCCTTTTGATAAAAGGTAAATGACAAAGCTGTAGGAGATGAGAGGATGAGGAATGCCAGTCCCGACTGACTGTTGAAGCAGTGGCAGGGCTTAGAGGGGGATAGGACGAGATTGGCACCTGCATCTCTTTTGGGATGGTGATACATATACAGTATAAGGTAAGGTTTGAATGATTGAGTGTTATGATGGTGGAGGAAATGAATCGCTGAGCTTGGAGGTCGGTGTCGGACTCGGTTACAAAGATACGAGTCGAGGAGCTAGACTTCATCCAGCCTGGTGTCGAGGACATCCTGGAAGTGGCTGAGGGGTCTTTGCTTTGTACGGAGGTGCCCCGAAGATCAGACAATCATCAGCCAAATGATTGGAAAGAGTTACGAGTAGGGTGGTATTGGTGGTACTCCGTATTGTATTGGAGTGTCTATTTACAGGCGACTTGAATATAAAGTAAAGCCTAGAAGTATTACCAAGCTTCCCTCTCTTAGTTCTGCGAGTAGTTCTACCGTACCGCCCTTCTTGCTGCAGGAAAGTGATCCGTCTAGACCCTATGCTATTAGCTGCAGATAGAACTACTCGTATAGTCAGGGGTGGTACTCCGTGTTGTATTGGAGTGTCTATTTACAGGCGACTTGAATATAAAGTAAAGCCTAGAAGTATTACCAAGCTTCCCTCTCTTAGCTCTGCGAGTAGTTCTACCGTACCGCCCTTCTTGCTGCAGGAAAGTGATCCGTCTAGACCCTATGCTATTAGCTGTAGATAGAACTACTCGTATAGTCAGGGGTGGTACTCCGTGTTGTATTGGAGTGTCTATTTACAGGCGACTTAAATACAAAGTAAAGCCTAGAAGTATTACCAAGCTTCCCTCTCTTAGTTCTGCGAGTAGTTCTACCGTACCGCCCTTCTTGCTGCAGGAAAGTGATCCGTCTAGACCCTATGCTATTAGCTGCAGATAGAACTAGGTACTCGTATAGTTAGGGGTGGTACTCCGTATTATATTAGAGTGTCTATTTACAGGCGACTTAAATACAAAGTAAAGCCTAGGAGTATTACTAAGCTTTCCTCTCTTAGTTCTACGAGTAGTTCTACCGTACCGCCCTTCTTGCTGCAGGAAAGCGATCCGTCCAGACACCCTATATTATTAGCTGCTGATAGAACTACTCGTATGGCCTGGGTTCACCGTTGCATAGCCAGAGCCAGAACCTACCCTCTTTCGCCCAGGGCCTGCCACCCGTGGGTGAGAGTATTTTTGGATATTCGACTCCAGAGCTGGCCTCTCATTCTCTTATTCAGTCTCGTGTGCTCACTTGGCAGGCACTCTGATGCGACTAGAGTTTGCGATATCGCCGTTTGGAATCCGCGGAACGCCCTCAATAGTCCGCTCAGGTTTGCCGTCCACTTCGAAAACTTCGCGCGTTGCAGCAAATGATGGTTTCTGCCCAGCAGATGACTCTCGAGTTGAGACTGTGTTACCGTCACCACCCAAGCGGAAAGGGATCGGTGCGATTGCTTGCATCCAGTCGTTGAACTTCCCACCCATAGGGCTGTCGAATTTTGAATGGGCGTATCGAACTTCTTACCCGCAGCTGAGCTATGCACATTCTGACCGGCTTCGTATTGCCACGCCGGTGGGCGCGATCGAGTAGGACTAATCCCATTGTCAGGATGAGGCTGGTAATACGCTCCAGACATCTTGGCCTCCTTGAAACTGGGTGATGGTGAGACGCTTCTCAATTCCTCTGTCTGGCTGCTTAGGAACGAGTCCACACACCGTTGTTGATGGCCTTTGGGCTGCAATTCTGTGTCGATGGTAGCTTGAGTTGCCTCAGCCTGACCCTCGACCATGCGCTTCAGGCTCTCCTCCTCCAGCAACACCAAGAAGAGATACTCCATGGTCGTCGTCTTCACCATCATAGATCTAAACTCTGCTGGTGATCTCAGAATGTTCTGCTTCATGAAAGATAGCTCCTTCAGGTGGGAATCGAGATCAATGGGAGTAGGACCCATAAAGTCAGAGCAGAAGAGCAAGAATTCAGGCTCAATATCGGTAACGGAGTTGACCCTCGTCAAGGCTGAGACAATACCATTGAGCCGAAACGCCAGGATCAGCTTGACTGTATCAGCATGGCGAGGAGGCATCTGCTCGCAGCCTCGACCACGGGCATCGAAGCGACCCACAACAATTTCTCGACCCAGATCTAATAGTGTGTTCCGAAGGCTGTTCTCGAGCAATTTAATGCCTTGCATGGACAATCGCTCCCACTTCGATCTCCCACTTCGATTTGACTTCTTTCTCCACCAGATACTGGATCGTGACGAAATCGGTGCAGGAAATGCATGTGAAAAAGAGCTCTGTGCCAGTTTCCGCGCAGTTTTCGCCACAATCATCACCTGGTACCGTGGAGATCTGATGTCCGCATTTGAGGATATGCTGTCCAGTCAACATCGAACAAAAGCCGATTTTGTCGACCACTGGAACGAGCTGTTGTTAGGGGTCTCGGGTGTGTCCATGTCTGTGATTGGTAAGTTATTGTTGTATGACTGGGAAGCCTCAATAACATGGAGCAGATCGCTTCCTTTTGTTCTGTCATAGGATGTTCACCGTTTCTAACACGTTACAATACACTTCACTACTCTCTATCATGAATGGTGTCTTCGTGTCTGGAGACAGCTATTTACTCTTCCGTAACTTGTAGCAGAGAATGGTCTTCAAACACGAAGACTTTATATGTGATGGAGTCACAAATTCCAGTATCTCACTCAGCTTGCTGATAAAATTCACTTTTATGGCCGGAAAGACCCGTCAGATCTATCGACAGAGTTAATTATGGCCTTCATACCTTGCTCTGAACGTGGGCTATTAGGCTCGGTTCTTATACAGAGGCATTTATCATCCTTGGGATTTGAAGGGTACTAGTAGTGTCTGGCAGATCAATGTTCTGCGGTCAGTGCAACCCACCCCCCTGCTATCAACATCGAGCTAACACAATGGTATGTAGACCCCCACAATTACCAATACCAAGCCAGGAAAGGACAGCATACTCATCTTGGCCGAATAAAAGAGCCAGCTCCTCGGCAGCCTCGCAAATGGTCACGACTACTCGGCCTTTTGCTTTTGCAATCACCCACCACTTTTCCTCTTTCTATTCATACCTTTCGAAGGTTGTTCCAACTACAGCTTCACGTCCTGATCTTCAGCGGAACAATCTCCTCGGCTTGGCCAAAATAGACTCATCCATCAAGCTTTGTGAAAATCGCGCGCGATATCGATGCACCAGATTGATTAATTCCGCAGCAATAAGCCCCAGGGGCCCAAAGAGAGGCCCACAACTTCGTGATGCGGAAATTTCAAATCTCTAGCGCCATTAAGGACATGGTCAATTTGTTGATTTAGCACTTATAGCCCTCAGCTGCAGATGCTCCAACACCGTTCTTAACTTGGCAACTTTGTCATATCTGAGTCGAGGATGGACGGCGGTTCACGAACGACCTCGGCAAGCTAATAATCATTGTATTCATAGCTTCAGGAAACATTTTCGCTCAGCGAGGACTTGAAGGTTTGATATTCCTGGTTTTCTCGTAATCGTGCGCGATCGTGATATTCGAGGCCAGAATCTTGTAGCCGCTCATTTCGGCGACAACAATTTCGTATCACGCAAGGCTGCTGCACTCAACTTCAAGAGGCATACACCAAACCGAAGTACTCAAAAGTCGGCCTCGCTCTTGCTGGAACAAAAGAAAGAATCGCGCCGAGATGATTTCGCAACTCTTCACTACTCTCTTCATCCTCCCCACAACCCTCGCCTCAGTAATCTCCATCAACACGGCCGCCGAAGGTCCCTGCGACTTCTCCGCCTTCTCCAAACTCGCCTTCAACACCTCCGTCCCCGACTGGTACAAAACCTTCACGTCAAATACTCGCCCCTCCTGTTTCGAATGGTGTTCAGACGCCTGCTCCTCCTCCCCGGACAGCTACCCAGCCACCAAAGACGGCGGAAAAGTATCCTTCAAACCCGTTTGCGCGCGTCATGATTTCTCATATCGCAATCTGAAGAGATTGGGACAATTCAACGAGGTGAACAAGAAGACTGCGGATAAAAAGTTGAGGGATGGGATGGTGGAGGCTTGTGGCAGGCATGAGAATTGTGTTGAGGCTGCCAAGTATATTTATTATCCTATCGTTCGGATGTATAATTGGCCTGAGGCGGAGCATAATAAGTGGGATGGGGACGAGGGGAAGGTGAGTTTTTTCTTCTCTTTTTTGGAGTTTTCCGAGCTTTTTGGTGCGGTGCTGATGATGCGTTTAGGGAAATACGAAGTGTTCTGTTTTTCCGGGATGTTGTGCCAATCATGAAGATCCGAAACCTTGTGGGAGAGAGGATCCGTTGCCGGGTCAGCATAAGGGTGATAGTACTTGTATGGCTCGCTGATGAGTTTGTCGTGTTGTGTTGAAGATGTATTGTCTGAAGACCCAAAAGACTGGCCAAAAATTTCCTCCGTCCGTTGATTCAATCTACAAATCCAAGCCCCTAGATCCGAAATGTCGCAGACTTACAAAAAAGTTATTGTCACGAGCTTGGGAGAGAAAGGATAACCCTTCGATCCTCGGTCAGACCAAGTCATCAACGAAGAAGACAAAGACGAGCTCACAAAAGATAAAATCAATCACCACTCGCTGTAGAAGTCGAGTGAAGTCCTTTCTTGAATTTCTTGTCTATTTGTCTGGCTTTAAGACTATCCATGTATTCCGCATTTAGTGAGTATTCAAGATCAACCCATCCAAGCACCGAGAACACCGTTCCGATGCCAAACAGATCAAGCAAAATATCCATTATCAGTCCATCAGCCAGATCGCCATGTCGCACTTGATGTTTTCGGAAGTACGGATACCTCACTTCTTGGCACCACCAGCCTGACCCTTGTTACCGGCATTGGTGTTGCGATCACCGGCGCTTTGGGCACGAGATGCGAAGGTACCGGCGCCCGTGTCGTGGCCAGCCTTGGCCTGAAGATTGTTAGTGTGGTTCCTGCAAGGTAGGTTGATGAGGGGAAGAGAAGATGGGGAAATGGTTTGCAGAGGGGTGAGTCTTACCTGGGAAGAAGCGATGTCAGAGGCGGCCTCCTTGGTCATTGGAGTGCCGGATTTACCTTGGCCTTGGTTGGAGGAAGACATGATTGAACTTGGTAGAGAGGTTGGTTGAGGTGATTGGTATGGAGGTGTATGGTGGTGAGGATTTTCGGTCGTGAGGTCGTTGGAGCTTGGTTGAGGAAGATGTTGTTGGTTGTTGTGGAAGTTGGAGATTGTTGAAGTTGTTGTTGCTCTGGAAATTGGAATGAGAGGGCAGATATGAGGTTCTTAAGTATGCAACGAGAGAGGAACCATCTCCGAGATCTGTGCTGGGTCATCGTTGGTGTTATGGGCCGGTGACTAGGTGGGCCCATGGTCTCCACCGCAAAAGTGTCAGCCTTGCTGGTTTTTGGCCTAATCTGGACGAACTAGCCTCGTGAGGCCGCGAGTACAGTGGAGAGAGGACAATAGAAGATCTGGTGGTGCCATGGGACCATCGTTCACGTGGATGTGTTTATTGGGACTCGGGTAACGAGGTTCATGTCATACCATTCCCCGCCTTTGTAGTTGAGTAAATGGAGCATCAAGATATAATGAGAGGCTTTGATCAACCCAAAGCTAGGTATTGAAGCTGGTGCTTGAGGCTAGGCTTGCTGGTAGTTCATACCGGATTCCGAAAAGACAGAAGATATGGGATCATGTTCCGAGCATGAAGGCAATGCCAACGAGCGTCTGTATGCGTCGAAGGACGTGCCTGTGAAGGCCACGTGACCAACTCATCCAGCCGAAAGATACCCGTATTCGAAATTCTGATGGACAGTGAGAAATTCCGATTTCTTTCTAGAATCATCCTATCAGAAATATAGCGATGTTGATCTCAACTTGAGGATTTTTTGAGTCGGAGGGAGCTTCGATCGGCGGCCTCTAATCCCGGGCACCCCCCACTAGAATATTCGCGGGGTAAATAGAAGCAAGAATAGAAATGCTCCCACCTTGTTGAACGACCGCACAATATCACAGCGTCCATCATGGCTTCCGATCCGAATTTGAGGCATGCTATCTCTATGAGGCCCCACCCATTTCATCTCCACGAAAGCGATTCTACCCACTCACAAGCCCCGAATCTTCCGGCCTCATCCGCGAACGTCTCGACATTTCACACCAAAGCCCACGGAGCCCATAGTACCTCATATGAAGCTCCCGACGAAGATAGCGAGCCCATCGCACGTCATACACTAGACCACGATGTCGAAGCCCGTCCTCAGTCCTACACCAGCGAGGAGGACCCTTTCGGTCTCATTGGCAAGAAGAAGACTCTCAACGAGATCGACTCCATCGCCGCCAACACATCCAGAAGAAGGAAGAAGGTTCAGGACTTTTACAAAGATCAAAACGAGAACATTGAGCGGTTACTCAAGTCGGTGGAGGACCACAGACAGGATGCCAAAGAGGAGGTAGGTGATACAAGGATTCAATTCCGGGTAGCCGTCTACGGCAGTTTTGCAGCCAATGTTATCCTTGCTGGGCTACAGACGTATGCAGCTGCCAAATCAGGCTCCCTCGCCCTTTTCACCACCATGGCGGATGCGCTATTCGATCCTCTGTCAAACGTAGGGCTTGAGGTTACAAATCGCATGTCCACGAGGGTCAATGCAGCGAGGTACCCGTCAGGCAAGGCTCGCGTGGAGACAGTGGGTATGTTTAATCTCATACCCAATTCTCATCGTTTTGAATCGCACCGTCTGGCTAACCAGAATGACAGGAAACATCATCTTCTGTTGGATCATGACTGCAGTTTCATTAGTCATTATCGTGCAGTCTGTGATCGAATTAGCAGAAGGTGCACCGAAGAATGGCGCTGGCGCCACGCTCCGGACGAAACCCTTCACACTGGTATCTGCCATTGTGGTCGCTGTGGCATTTACTGTGAAGCTGATGCTCTTTTTCTACTGCTTCTCGCTCAGGAACATTTATTCACAAGTTCGCGTCCTGTGGGAAGATCATAGGAATGACCTCCTCATTAATGGTATTGGTCTGGGCTTCTCACTTTTGGGAAGCTTTGTACGATGGTGGATTGATCCGATGGGAGCTATCATACTCTCGCTCACGGTCATATATCTATGGCAGCGAACCGCGTTCGAAGAATTCAAGCTTCTCGTCGGAGTCACAGCTGACACGGCTACGCTTCAGCTCATCACATATATTTGTAAGTACTTGCACATTCTGGACCCCAGAGCGATGTCGATAGAAAAATTGCAATCTTCGGAAACCGAATTGCCAGATACTTATCAGTTTCAATCTCAATGTTGGCGTCACAAGACAGGACCATGCTGACCAAGTTCTCGCAGCAATGACGCACTCAGATGCTATCCGTCAAATTGACACTGTGCGAGCTTACCACTCAGGCCCTCGTCTGATCGTGGAGGTAGATGTGGTCATGGACCCGGAGGACACCCTGAGAAATACTCACGATGTTGCCGAAGCATTGCAGATGAAGCTGGAAAGCCTCCCTGATGTGGAGAGGGCTTACGTACACGTGGATTTCGAAACGGACCATGCGCCAGAGCATTTCTTGAAAAAGGAGTTGTAGGTCGAGAGGAAACATCTCGCTGCTTATGACCTAGGGTCTAGCCTCATGTACTACTATCTTTTAGAGCCGCAATGGCATTGTTTCTGAACAGAGTTCCCAGATGCAGACCAATCTTGGTGATATTCTGGAAACGAATCCTATTTCATTTTGCCAGAACATTTTTGATATTAATCTAAGCTTTGAGATTGTAAACTCGGTTTGACGTGTGGCTTGCCCACTTGAACTGATCACTGATTACGTCACCGACTTAGCGCGGTTAAAATAATGTACCTTACTCTTTGACAAGATTCCTACCAGTATATAAGCACACCTTGCTCGGAACGACTGGTTCTTTAACCAATGTTCCGCTGCTTCTCGCAATGGGGTCATTATTTCCACGTCGTCAAGAGCAGGTACATCATCGAGAAGTTCAGGATTGATCCTGACTGCACTTGCTCCATTGTTGTAAGCTCTTTGCCTTGTTGGCCTTGAAAAAGCCTGAGGGCATCGCTTTTGCACCGGCGACATGTAAATGAGTTTGGCGCTAAAGCGGAGTTGAGCTTCTATAGAGCTAGATAGGAGTTAAACTTACTCTGGTCTAGCAGCTACTTCTTAAAGCTAGAGTCCGTTTGCCAAGGGACTAATTTACATGTCGCCGGTGCAAAAGCGATTGATCTGAGTCCGGTGTATGGAGTAGCCTATGACAACGGGAACGGGATAGAACTATCCTAGGTAGCGCCACGGCATGCCATGGGCAGGGTGGCAATGGAAAATAAGCTTCATCAATCACCTGTTCGTGGTTCCATTCTCGGGAGACTCGGGAGAAATCTGATATATAATCTCACCTAATAGACATTTCAGAGGACCCATCTCCGCCTCCGCCCTACTTGTACCATCGACCTCTCCCATTCAACCCCTCTGTGCATTGCGCATACCTCCTATCCCCCCGAACTTTCTCCCGCCGCAACATTCACCATGCCAGGACGGATCCTCCCTACCATCCCACAGGCCGACGTTGAATCGCACAACTCTGCAAAGTCGTGTTATGTCACAATCGGAACACGAGTCTTCGATGTTACTGATTTTCTCAACGATCACCCCGGTGGAGGCGACCTGATTTTGGAATATGGTGGCAAAGACATCAAGGACATCCTCGCAGATGAAGGTTCACATTCACACTCTGAGTCTGCATACGAAATCTTGGAAGACAGCTTGGTTGGATTTGTTGCAACGAATAAGGTCATGGATACTGTTATGAAGAGCCAGCACCCCGATAGTATCGTGCCATTGCCACCTACCGAATCCGGAATGCAAGAGCTACGAGCAGATGGAAATTTGGACCATGTTGCCGCCCAACCAGTATATGCAACCACGGGTATGTCATCCGAGGAAGACTTGAGTAAAGAGACGGACCCGGAGGCAGATTTCAGGACGCAGAAGTTTCTCGACCTTAACAAGCCACTGCTCATGCAAGTGTGGAATGGAGGATTCTCAAAGGACTTCTACCTCGAGCAGGTTCATAGGCCGCGACACTATAAAGGAGGAGCTTCAGCACCGCTATTTGGCAATTTTCTGGAACCATTAAGTCTTACCCCTTGGTGGGTAGTGCCTTTGGTGTGGGTGCCTCCTGTCGCATTTGGGACGTTTCTTGCCAGCCAGAATCTTCCGATGATTCAGACTCCGTTATACTGGGCGTTCGGGCTTGCATTTTGGACAATCGTGGAGTATACATTGCACAGATGTCTTTTCCACCTTGACGAGTAGGTTTCGACGCCCCGTATAATCATGAACAATACTAACATGTGCCAGAAAACTGCCAGATAACCGCGTGGGAATCACGCTGCACTTTCTTCTACACGGCATTCACCATTACCTTCCCATGGACAAATATAGACTCGTCATGCCACCAACCCTTTTCGTTGTTCTCGCAGCACCTTTCTGGAAGCTAGCCCACACGCTCTTTTTCTACAACTGGTATGCTGCTGTTGCTGTGTATTGTGGCGGTGTTTTTGGCTACATCTGCTATGATTTGACGCACTACTTCTTGCACCACAGAAGGTCAGTCATAATCATGAATCATTTTAGAGAATTCTCTTGCTAACATCATCACAGCCTTCCCTCATACTACCAAGCTCTTAAGAAATACCATCTCGCACATCACTTTGCCGATTATGAGAACGGCTTTGGCGTTACAAGCAGGTTCTGGGACAGAGTTTTTGGAACGGAGTTGGCAATGCCGCCTCCAAAGGTTCTAAAGAAGACTTAGAGCATTCTGAGAAAAGTATTCTTTTAATACATAATATATTGCTGTGGCGTTCTTAGGCGACTACTGCGAGCGCTGCGGGCAATCGCCTCTTCTGAGAGGATCAGGTTGTATTACTCCTGGTTGAGGTAGATTTGCAATTAATATACCCCTTGGTTCGATTGTACAAATATCTTTGATGCAAATCAGTTTTTGTGTCTGCCAAAACATCATCAAACGCAAAGAAATTACTTTCAGCAGCTATGGTCTCGTGGAGGGTTGCATCTTGGTGAGCACAGGCACTTTGATGTCGAGGTTTCGAAGTAATTTCGTTTTCTCCATGAGCTGACTTGACGTTGGGATGGACACTTGAGGCTGTCCTTGAGCCATCTTAAATTGAAAAGAAGGAAGAGCACTTGTCTGAGATGAGCTCAACAGTTTGGTGAATTCGTTCGTTTCCATAAAAGCATAAGAGAATGCCAGTGGCCAATTGTTGATTCGTGTTCCAGACTATACGAAATTGTGGTCCTTCAGCCTTGCGAGTCGGTCTTCAGAGAGAGCGATTGTTGGTGCTGAGAGACTCCATCCACTTCCCCTACTTCTGCCAGAAATTTCTCACAGTTACTTAAAGATCAAGTGAATATCTTCTCTACTTATTTTTAGTCGTGGATTTCTCATCATGTGATTATTTGCGCTAACGACTCTATAGAGTACTAGTTGCTCGACTCCCGCTCCTTCGATTTTCCCACCTTCACTTCTCAGTTCTCACACATCAACACAACACAACACAGCGTGGCAGCACTGATTACCCGGCTAACTAGGTAGATACTGAATCGCTGAATCACTGAATCACTGGAACCACTTCCGCACAATCTTAAAATTCTTGCGCACATCGTACACTCAGTCGGATCGACACCAACATCTCAACCAAGGGTTCGCAACCCGATTTTGCTTTCCTTCCCACTCAACCCTCTGACTTTCTTCAAGTACACACACCTCACACATCCATACATCCATTGATCGTCACCGACAATGACCAACCTAGCAAATGACATCGAGAGCCTCCTTGACGAGGTCGCCGGTGAGCGCGTGAAGGCACCTACCTCCCGCGACAAAGATGGCGATATCAAGATGGAAGGCAGCGACGGCGGCAGTGACCGAAGCAGTCGCCGCGGCAAGCGTGGCGATGATCGGGCTCGACGTCGCTCACCTGACCGCCGTGATAGGACACCACGAGATGGAGGAGACTACTGGGAGCCCAAGGGCGGACGCAATCGTAGGTCAGTATCCCGTGATGACGATAGATGGCGTCCAGGATCCGGCAGCAGCAGAGGACCGAGAGAGCACCGCGACCGAGATGAGCATCGCGACCGAGACCGTGGACACCGATCTTCCCGAGGATATGATGGACGACGCCGCCGCTCCGCGAGCCCACGTTCCCGCCGTGCCGTCAAGTCAGCAAGCCCAGAGTTGAATGACGATGAGCGCGATCGCCGAACCATCTTCGTGCAGCAACTTGCAGCACGTCTTCGTACAAAAGATTTGACCTCATTCTTTGAAAAGGTGGGACCAGTTAAAGAAGCACAGATTGTAAAGGATCGCGTCAGCGGACGTAGCAAAGGGTATGTATGTTCCACTCATCCCTTCGAGACTTGGCTAATAATTTCCTAGCGTCGGTTATGTCGAATTCCGCAACGAGGCCTCTGTGGCCGCAGCTATTCAACTCACAGGGCAGAAACTTCTAGGCATTCCAATCATCGCTCAGCACACCGAAGCTGAAAAGAACCGTCAAGCTCGCACCACTGAGGGCGCTGGTCCTCGCGAACCAGGCGTACCAATTCACCGTCTCTATGTCGGCAATATCCACTTCTCAATCACTGAGGCTGACTTGACAAATGTCTTCGAGCCATTTGGCACTCTTGAATTCGTCCAATTGCAGAAAGAAGAAGGCACTGGTCGCAGCCGTGGATATGGGTTTGTGCAGTATGTCCTTTCCCGCTCTTCGTTTATGCTTCGGTTGCTAACAAATCAGGTTCGAGGCTCCAGAGTCTGCGAAGGAGGCCCTCGAGAAGATGAACGGCTTTGACCTGGCAGGTCGTCCAATTCGTGTCGGACTAGGCAATGACAAATTTACAGCAGAAACTACCGAACGCGTTCTTCAGAAGTTCCCACAACATGGCAGACAAGAAGGTTCCAGCATCTTTGGTGTTGGTGGCCGCGGCACACACGCGGGTGGCGACGAGCGATTTGGCGGTAGCTCAGGTCGCAACAAGGATCAAGGTCAGGGTCATGATGGTGCTATCGACTACGATGGTGGTGTTGCAATGACCCAGGCTCGACGACAAGATATCATGAACAGTCTGATGGAGCGCGGTAATCCAATCGATGCAAAGAAAGGAGCAGCTAACACCAAGGCACCCATTGTCGCTGCGCCGCGTCGTGAGGCACCGCCCAACGTGCCACAGGCTAGCCGATGCATCAAGCTACACAACGTCTTCGATGCTGAAGAGTACGTTTCCCATCTTCAATTTTTCGTCGTATGCTTTACCACTAACGAACAATAGGGAAGAAGCAGCAGCCGGTCCAGATTGGGCAAAGGAACTCACAAGTGACTTGAAGACCGAGTGTGAAGACAAGTACGGCAAGATCAGCCACATCTCTCTTGACCCCAACACCGGCGAGGCATGGATCAAATTCGAGCAGATCGCCGGCGGCCAGAAAGCTATGAAGGGTCTCAACGGTCGCTTCTTTGCCGGCCGTACCCTCAGCGCAGACTTCGTTGTCGACGCTGTCTATTCAAGTTTATTTGGTCGCGCCAGAGCCGGCTAAGCGCGTATAGGCACACTATCACACCAGCCATTCCTGACTTGCGACAGATGCAATCCACGGTCAATAATAGTATCGACAATACTGCCTCTTTCACGACGGCTGATTGGCGCTCATAGGTCCTCCACTTCTCGACAACACGTCTCGATGCTCTCGATACGTCCCCAAATCCGGACCTCTCTAAACTTGATGTCTTTTCTTGCCTCATACTCACTTTTCCCAGCATTCTCGATCTGCGTCCAACACTTCAGCGCTCCTTCATGCGGCTTGCTAAAGTAGCGTTCATTTGACGTATTCCTCCGGAAGTGCTTTGCCAGCTCCCAAAATGGCATTCGAAAGTATTGCTCCGACATCGGCGTAATCACTGTTTGTACACTGGGAGACTGGCTGGCATTTCTTTTTGACGTCATGTGAGCGGTATTTGGGGAATGAATCGAACAAGTATGTATATATTACGAATTGTGATCCTCTTTCACATAGGCAGCAAAATTGTTAAAAGTGTTTCTTCACTCTCTGATGCCATTTTATATGCAGAAGGAGGCTATACACAAAGGCAAGATCCCATTCCATCCCAATTGTTATCAAGCCCATTTCCCAAGGACACTCATCCCCACAATCCCCGCGACCAATCCCCCCATCGCCAAACTCGTCTTCAAAAGAGGCGCATCACGTAAAGTCCCAAAAACCCAGTCATGCGCCCACATCTCCACAATCCCGACCCAGACCAAGATTCCCGCACTAAAGGCGTCCAAAGTTCCTATGGCGATGATGGTATTTTTATCGTTGCCGTTGAAGTTGTGGAGGACGGAGATTCCAATGGCCATGCCGACGGGGGTGGTTAGGGAGAAGATTGTTGCGAGGAGGTATTTTTTGAGGGAGCTGGTGGTCCAAGGGGAGAGAGAGGCAATTTGGGTTCCTAGGGCTAGACCTTCGAAGACTTGGTGGAATGTTATTACGATGGAGAGGAGGAGGAAACCGCCTGCTACGTCGGGAGCGAGGACTAGGGTTAGGCCGATTACTGTTGGATTTTTTTGTTAGGTTTGGTTTCCAGGGAGAGACGGAGTAGAGGGAGGGGGGTTTACTTACGAACGGAGTGGAAAACTATTCCTGCTTCCAAGATGAAAACGTTGAGGGCTGATGATCTATCGACGTTTGATGTGCTATGGTCTTGTCTGAGTAAAGCCGTAGCTGAGGTTACGAGGCGCTCTTTTCTTCCATCTGATTTGTTGATGGATTGGTATTGAGTTTCGTAGCTCTCATCTGGGGATGACGAAATCACTCTCTCTTCCTCTGGATCTGCTGATAGAGTCTTTGCATTTCGGGATAGCGCGAAGCGTTGTAGAAGATAATCTATGAGGAAGGAGATGAAGAAACCAGCGAGTAGGATCGCAGAGGTCGTCGATTCGTAAGATAATTCACCGAGACATTTGTTTTCGAACATCAAGTTTGCGTGGGTGTACAAATGTATGAATGCCGTTGAGACGATAACGCCGGTGCCGAATTGCTTCAGTACGACGAAAACTGTATGCTCGGCTCTGATCTTGGTGAAAGAAGTTAATAGAATTGGGCTGAAGACGCCTGAGTAAGGACATCAATCAGTTCTTGTCCCAAATATTGGTTAGGGGAGTATCTTACCCAAGCCACTTGTCACCAAGACCACAAACAGAAAGCCCACTCGCAACGGTATGTTATATTCCCTCTCGATTTTCCCACAGCTTGTTTTCTCCTCGCTTTCATCACCACCAACGCAATGCTCGACTCCATTATGATAATGGCACTTTCCTTTTCCAGTTGGCGCGGCTGAATCACCAGCGGTCGTGCTGGCAGATTTCTCGGCGCCTTCAAGCAGCAGCTCCACTTCATCCCCTGATGGCGAAATGCAAAAGAGTTCGCTTCCGTGGGAGTGACATCCTGTATATTGTGCCGGTAAAGCTGAGGTCCCCGTGGCTGTGGTCAAGATCTGATATTCTGCAGTCCCAGCAACACAGTACTGGACTGTCTCATGCATGTGACATTCTGATACTGCGGTGATGGTTGGTGTGGCGGTGATGGATGAAGAGAACGAAGTAGCCTGAGAAGTCGCTGCTAATAGCAAGAATGGGAACAAAATGAGAGACATGATGTGAGTGATGGAGATTGGCGTTCCAAAGGGAATTGATAAAATACAAACCGTACAGAGCATCGGACTTTCGATATTTATGTGTCAATCGAGTGCCCATCAAAGTCCTCTACCACAATATCCACCTACATCGAGCAGCCAAAGGCTTGGGAGAAGTGTGCAACGGCGTGTCGCTGCCCTGCTATTTCCGTTACTCCTGAAGAATGATGGCCACGGTTTTTGTGGTTCGTCCCCCAAAGAAGAGCACCTTGATGGGCCGCTTACCACTCACGCAGCCTGGGCATGGCGGAACTTTCACTTGGCCCACAAGTAAATTACTTGGCCATGTAACTCCTTCCGGTCTTTGAGCGAGCACCAATGTTGGCATTATAAACCCACCTACGTGCATACCATTTCGAATTAGATGACTTGAAAGACCCGTTACCAAAAAAGAAAATTGTCAAATTACCAAACACCACGCTATGCTACACCCCGTTCAACATCAGCATCACCCTTTTCACAATTCGACTTGGTAGGCGGCGAATGCGGCGGAGGTTCAAATTCCTCCTTATCCTCGGTCTTATCCAATTTCGGCACCGCCTTCAACTTTTCCTTTTGCGCCTCACGGTCTCGAACTTGAGTATTGACGTTGAAATGAGCCTTTCGAATCTTCTCCAATAACTCGCCTGCCGTCCTCGGCCCGTCCGCTTTCAAAGTCATATCGCCAGCGACTGGGCTTGAAAGAGTCCCATAGTCGATTGTCACAGACTTGTCGGTGCGCAGGATGAAGACGAGCGAGTATCTGTATTTTGGTTTTTGAACCCGATTGAATCGGCTGAGGAGGGTTTTAAGAACTTCTTTTCCAATGGAGGGATGAACTCCAAGTTTGGGCTGTCTGGGGCCATAAGACACGACCCTGTGGGCTGCGGCCTCGTAAATATGATTTGAGAAATACTCCAATTGCCGCCCTGCCATGATTGTGCACATGCCGGGTTTGAAGCTGGCTTCCACGGGAAGGAAGCAACTGCTCGCTTTGTCCAGAGCTTCTAGACCAGGCTTATCGCCAATCACAAGAGACAAAACTCCCAAATCGCGATGGGCTGTAAAACATGGTCAGCTGTGTTGGATGTGACTGGAAATGACAAGCTTGACTGACTAGGAAAAGCAGTGTGAAGTTTACATGGCGATTTCGGTACAAGAAAGGGGCACATACCTTCAGCGAGTACTTTGAGCTCAACATCGTTCTCATACCGAAAGATTCGAATCATAGAAGTTCCATCCACATGACCCAAATCTCTCGCCTTCTCGCAATACCGTTGCAGAGACCCCGGTTGTAGCTTCAAGGAAACCTCGAGACATTCTAGAGTCTCATACATGAGCCCATAGATCTCTTTCCAAGCCTCAGCAGTGCTTGCGCGGACTTCGGCTGGCGTACTAAGCTCTGAACTCGGATCACGGATAGTGAGAAACTCCTTTTCACCATTGATCTTGGTATAACCGGCTTCGGGGTCGCCTTTACTGTATTTCATCTTGTACTCTGATGGGAGGGCGAAAAAGGTCTTGGAATCCTTGAAAAGCCTTGTGATGGCAGTGTAGACATCCGGAGGTGACTTAGCGGGAACTGATGGCGGTCCATTGAGGCATCCGTGTTTCACAGCGTCGAAAAGCGTCGGATAAGCAAGATCGAGCGGCGCTGAACATTTATGAGCTCCCTGGAGGTCTAGTATTGTCCATCCTTGATTGTGTAGGCCGTAAATCTGCGGTCGCCAGAGCTCGTATGGGAGGCACTTGATGACGGATGGCTCACGGGTGCCAGAATCGTTTCGCACTGAGGGCGTACTTTCTTTCACAAGTTTCTCGGGAGACATGATCAATGTATGAGAAATAATGTTTTCGGAGCACAGCCTCTCGATAAGCTACAAGAGCCTGAGGTGTCAATGTTGAAATGTAACAATCTGCAGTGTGCTAGAAGAATAGTAGAATGAATATGATCCGATTCAATAGCTAACAATGGCCACACACAAGAAGAGATCACGGAGATCTGTCTTCTTATGTATCTATATTACATTCCTGTCACGTGACTGAACAATCATGATATCCTAATATATTTGAATCACATCATCTCATGGATCATCCTCTCGATGTATTTTCTTCCTTCCACGGCACTCTCCCCTCATCTTACCTGTATTCCATGGCCCTTCCCTATGTTGCATTATACCACCACGCCAAGGGTACATGGTTAAAACGCCGAGATTACCACCGAAACTTGTCTAAATGGCCGTCCGAAGGCCTCTTTGCACAATTTCCAAAACTAAGCCTAAAACGGGTTACAAGCGAGCTAGCCGGCAGGTACGTGCACATATCGCCAATTATTGAGTACCGTGTAGATTTATTTTGTAGTAGTGATAAGTATGCAGGAACGCCTGATCCTATTTCATGATTTTAACTCACGCATATGAACCGGTACTATCCAGAAGTTCCGGAAGTGTAATTACCGAAATTCCGGCTCGCTGTGAATCCACGGAAGGAAGAAAACTCACCGAGAGTGTGTTTTTGGGGTGGTAGTGGTAATAGGGTATGATTGGCCATGGGAGGTGGTAGGAGCTTTAGTCTGGGGTAATACTATAAATGGAATAGAATGAAGCCACACCAAAAAACACACAATTGTAGCGGTAGCCTCCACGTGATGAGACTTGTCCTGAGAAACGTCGTCATGAGAGTCGTTTGAATGTCGACGAATTTCCTGACATCTTGTTGGTCTTTCTGGAAGAAGATTTCCAAACAGTTATTGAAAGATGTATGTGGTTTGCGCTGCGTTGGCAAGGTTACAGGCCTCCAAATCAGAGACAGCTCAGAGCAAACCGACGGATGCAAGTACCATCTGAAGACGGCATCGCTTCAGAGGATGATGGAATTCCTCACCAAAGGTTTGAGTTGGTTAGAGTTGGTTAGAGTTGACGGACTGTGTCGGAAGAGACGGATGGAATTGCCAGAGTAGAAATTGATTGATATGCTTGCCTTCACGTGATGATCGAAACAAGCTAGCTTCCGTTTCCGAATATAGTAACAGTCGATGGGAACAGGGGGCCAAGTCGTACATCTTAGGGGCTCCTTTCATCTATGATTTTGACAAGGCTGAGCCAGAAAATCTATGGTCCAAGATCGATGCTTCGCATACAGTATCAGGACTTCTCCATGGCTCTTGCTCCAAACTGATCACACTTAGATCTAAGGTGTCTTTCATATTCTCCGAATAATGACTTGTAGAAGCCAGAGTTTATAGGAGTCTTGGGGACACATAAGCAACGATGGAACTTTCGATTATGCAAGGCTGATTCAGATATTCTTCTATACTCATGCTCTCGTTCCATTTTATTGCAGCTTCCAAGTACTTGATGGAACGTTGTTGATTTCTTGATACCTCTGCAGTCCATACATGCTTCTGTTTACAATCAAAGAAGAGTTGAATTCAGCAATCTGTTCAGAAGGCTTTCGCTATAGAACAGAATCGAGCGCAGAGTTATGGTTCGATGTCCCGGATATTCACTGTCTAGATGGATTAGGAACATGATGAGATATCGTTTCGATACAAATGTCAAAAAACCTCTATGGTACAGTTACACTACCCCAGTCCTCTTCCACATAAGATTAGGCGTAAGTGCTGCATGCTCGCACGCTCGCACTACAAGACTTGGGCGAAATGAAAATGATGTACATGATTCAACAGCTGCACTTAACAACATATTGAGTAATTCAAATTGACTCATTGCGTCTCTAGCTTGGCTCTCCCGCTCTCCCTTTGAGAACGGGAGGTTCGTAGCAGGCATCACGTACAGATGTAGAGTCCGACTTCACCCACCGTCTACATACTCAAAAAACACAGAGAACGCCCACTTCTGCATATATAGTACAATACTCATACAGCCCTCCTCTTTCTGCTGAAACGGAAAAGAAACAAGCAAAAGAGCACCATCATCTACAGCCACCACTCCATCATGAACTCACGCCCACATCCACCACCATCGCCACGCCCATCATCCCTCCTCTTCCTCTTCCCATCCGCATCAAAACACCCAGAACCACCAGCAATCCACGCAAGCAAGATCCTCAGCCAAATCATAAATCGCCTCCACAAGTGTATCCAGATCAGCCACACCCAAAACATCCACTGCTCTGCCCTTCTCAGTCTTGGCCTCTTCATCTCCATCCATTGCCGCCACCAGGTCCTCCTGTCAGCTCCCCGCCCCGTGCGCCGCATCCCATTCCCTCCATGCCACGGACCATCGGTTGCAGGCCCGCTGGTGAGGGCAAACCTCCCCCGGCCCGAAGTCTCCTGCACGTCTGCTTCGTGCTCCTCGTCATCTGGGGGAGTATCGGTATACTCCAGGCTCCAAGATTCGTCATCAGAGTCCGAGTCGCCGTATGAGAAGGTGGCGTCTTCGGTGGGATCGATAGGAGGGTTAATTGGGGGGTCGTCGGAGGGTTGGTTGGAGGAGGAATTGGCCATGGCGTGGTGATGGTGGTTGGATGTTGAGTGAGAAGTAGAGAAAGGTACGAGACTGGTGAATGCTGTTATGAATGTGTAGTTAATGGTAGCCAGTTGATAGAGCTGATTGATGAGTTATTGGTGGTAAAGTCTTGGAGGTTATGGGGTGAAAAGGATTTAGTGTGCGGCCAAAGGTGAATATGGCAACTCGGGGGAGACCAGTGACCCACCCTCTCTCCATGCAAGCACACTCTTCCAGCTCTCAATCAATCGAGCGAGTCACCTCTTGGCAAGTACATAAACATCGCAGACTTCATCTTACCCCTGAACAAACTCTTCATTGTTGTCACCTACCTCCACAGTTCACCTCGCAGAACATACGCGCCCTCTCTTCATGCAAGCACACTCATCCAAGTCCCGAACAAACAAGAGGGCCAGCTCTTAGCCAATGCAGTAACATCACAGTCTTCATCCCACTCCCAAGCAGTCTCTCCGCTACCTGTGCCCTGAATTTCCGGCTCAACTCGCAGACCATACCAACCTCTCCACCCCGAGACCACACCAACCCTCACTCCGATAGACCCAAAACATCGAGCAAGATCCATAATACCAACGATAATCATTTCAAATCGTTATATGTGCAAACACCACAAGATGTGGCTGGGAACACGTCCCCGAAACCATATAACACTACTGAACGGGGCAAGGGAGGCGGCTGGAAGATGATATTGAGCTTTTTGATATGCACTAGAGTATTATCAGCGAATAACCCAATGCATTATGACGATTGATATTCAGTTCCGGCAGCATGTTAATTCGAGGGGGGGAGCATTCGTCGTTATCAAAAGACTTAGCCGATGTGAAGATGTAGCCGATGTAGCAATCAACGTAAGCCACTTAGTGGGTGCTTGGACCTATTAGTAGATCTCCAGCAACAAAGTACTCGTGAATACAGATCCCCATATCCATTTGAGATGGAATGAACTCCGTGGGATATCAAGAATGGCGAAATTCGGTGAGCAGATACTTGACACTATTCTCGATGTCGACTCTTGATCTACGCACAATCGTGACCAAAGTCAAACACAAACCAAGTTGCCATGAACAATCTCAAGTCTCGGGGGGAACACTAAACATCTGGATTAGTTCCGCCAAATAGTCTAGATCTGGGCGCGTTGCCACTGACCTCAAGACTGTAGTAGGCTGTAATCAGACCAGGCAGGGCTTTTCTTGAGCCTTGCTGCAATTCGATTTCACCTCTCTCATTGCACCCTCGAGACCATATCTGCAATTCTTTCAAGCGGAGGCAAAGAAGCCAATAGCCTCAACCTACCATCCAACATATCATCACAAGTCAGCCAAAAAGACACCACAAACATTACTTACCACCATCCCGAGTAGCTGACCTCCAAAAGGAAAAATTTGCCAGATTCCTCCGAAAGGGGACAAAAAAAAGGATTGACAGAATCGAACTGTCTAGTGGACTGAACCGCATATGAATGGCTACCAACTGTGTAATTTGTTAGCATAGTTCGAATGGATGTTTTCCAGGTCCAGATTCGGCCGCGGCGAGTCGATGATATGAGCATTTGTTGATGCCAAAAATCCAAGACTTTTGATACATATACCCCTTAAGAGGAAGCCTCACCTGCCAAAAATAGAAAATTCTGCGGACGTGTCACTGCGGCGGACAGCGGCGTCAGCAAATGCTCCACAGCACGAGACGAGTTTGGGTCTCCAGCCATCAGCAAATAGCAATCAATGTTTCTCCAAAATTCTTTCATGTTAGCAGCGAGTTTGGTAATGGCCAAACCAATTCGCCGAAAACCCAGCGTCAAAAGACATGATCAAGTCTCCTATTCGTGGTCACCCAACAACTTTGTTTCTGCAGAACCCCTTTTAAGCAAAAATACCACCACACGCCCCTTACACAGATTCCAAAAAAAAAAAAAACAGAGCTAACGCATCATACCGAAATCGAGAAACTTATCGTTTTCAATGCAGCAAATACGTGCGGTGTGGCCTACTATACGCGTCCGTGGAATAAACTATATGCCGACCTCTGATAGTGGCGGCCAAAATCTCTTGCAGGGCAGCCAACTCCACAATACAAGGATCTCCATAGGAAAACCACAAACTCGAGTCTGTACATCCAAACAGTCTCATCGTGAAAACAAAAAAGCCCGTCTCCAGATCTGCCCGAAAAGGCAAAAAAGAATTGACAGATTGAACTGTTTGACGGGTTGTAAGCGCCTGTGTGAATCTTGAGGGTAATGTTAGCCTGTACTCAAAGTTGGTTAGCGAGATAGTATCCAAGGATCCGGCACAGCAAGTCGATGAGAGAGAGCAGTCGATTTCCTGCACCATATTGTTAGCACATGCCATGTATTTGACATCAATAGCTTATAACTCTGTAGAATGACTGACCTTATCCCAACTTACTGAAAGAGGCTTGACCTCATATCAAGCTGGTGCCCGCGTAACAAAAGTTTGGTGGCAGCGAACTGATTTTAAAAACCAAGCACACCACACAAAGCTCTACAAACGTGTGAACAAAGCAATCAACCAACCAATAAACAATCACAATGACCTCCAATTCCCTCAAGTAAGTCAAAGGCATCCTACACACCCCGCGCGCCGCACAAAATCATAGCTAATCCTCTCGCAGCATCCTTCTCACCACCACCCGGGCAGCGACCCCCTCCGACCATCCCCTCCGCCCTCACCCAGTGGCGAGAGCCAGCGACGACCTCTCCGCGCCTCCCTCTCCCGCCAACAGCAGAGAAGAGGATCACGCACCTGTTGCTGCGGCGTGGGCTGCACCATCATATAGTCCAGCAGGGGGGATTGACCGTACGCATACTCAGACCAGCAGCGATATGGAGAGAACAGCGGTCTGCAGGCACATGTTGGGTCGCCAGTAGATCCGAGGCCGCCATTCCAGCAGTTTCCACATCCCGCTGAGAGACAAGAGGAGTTGCGACAGGGAACTACAGCTAGCTACGAGCGGCATATGTACGATCTTTGAACCACCGGAATACCAGAGACCTCTTCGCTCCTCCGATTGTGCCTTGATACTTGACTGAGGATGCGGAGGCGCCGTTCATTCCTTATGACGTGTAACTCAATCAGAAGATGAGGATATCTCAAGGAAGTCCACCAAGGCATTACAATCGCGCAGATGCCCTCCGGATAACAGGCATACCTTCGCGATCATAATAGTCGGTGAATGAGGGAAGACAACTGGCAGCACCTGCAAGGTCCTCATCAGGTCCAAAGCATGATTGACGAATTGTCAAGAGGTTTGTCTCCATCTAGAATGATTGCGAAGAACTGCGCTGATCGCTGACATCTGGACATGCGAAACTGCTCGCCCATCATGCATGACATGCGAGGCGCGAACCAACTGGTTAGTGATAGCGTTTAAGCACACATCCCAGGGCCTTTACAGGGCCCAGGTAGCACTGCCAGTGGAGACCGGGAGTTTTAAAGAAACCTTAACTTTGTATCATCCTGATAGGCCAGATCATAGCCAGCAACAAAGGTACGGCTTCCGGAGAATAGTAGCATTGAGAAGCAGAGATCGTGCCACGGTGGCATGTCCAATGATCCCAGTAGCAGTTGTCGCGCGATGCAGGAAGGTCGCATATTGGCAAGGCCTTTTGTACTCTCATGGACAAGACACAGTCCCATGATTATCCCTTCCATCCAGTCTCGATATCAGAGAAACCAGGAGGAATGATAAATCCTCCTTAATTGCGAATCCGGAAACACCTCTCCTTCTCCACAACCTCCTCTTGATCGCGGAATCGAAACACGAAATAGACGAAAAATTAGAGTCTCCACAGACTGACCAAGCTCTTATATGAATAACGAGGAGGGCAAGATGTTCCAATTTTAGGAAAAGAGATGGGATATCACGGATTCGGACATACGAGATCTCGAGAAATCTTTGGATCTCAGAGAGAACCACTCAACTTACAAGGGTTTTCAACCAATGAGGAACCACCCCAATAAGGTCGAGAAGAACGCTTCGTGCCTATGCTCAACAGGCACCTTGCTACACGTAGTCTTTCATCTGTTTCCGCTGCAGAAACAAACGTTTAGCTTGGAATACTGAAACAGTCAATTCCGCGACCTCTGCTCCTAGATTTACTTCCCAAATGACTGGGTCATCGAAGGCCCCGGTGAGATTTGTGCGTGCTCTGAAAGTTATACGCCAAGGCAGTCTCGGTCCGAATCTTCTCTTCGAATCCAGGCTCCGAACCAACCGCACTTGCGCCAAGGAGCGTAAAGGTTACTCCGAGGATCGAGGCCCAGCATCCGAAGCCGACCCGTACCAGATCACCGGTATCATTGTCAAGACCACTAATTGATCTGGATATGTGGATGACGCCTATCTGATTTCTCTCATTGGATCACAACTATCAGAGAAGTCAGGTAGGTCTCGTCCACGTACCCAAATCAGTTATAGTTCAGTTCAAATTTCATAGTTCATGAGACTGACTCAAGTTTACTAGGTGCTCATTGCATTGCTTCATAAAGCACTCACCTCGCACGAAGTTTGCGAGACTGCGTTTTTCATGAGTGCATAAGCATATCCGAAGTGTCGTGTAAAAACATGCCGGCGACGTTGGCATACTGCCGTCTGTGGTTCTCCCATTGAGCAGCCTGGTCGACTGAGTTCTTCTCTTATCCTGACATCTTTGGTGTCTCGATTTGCAAGATCCTTTGCCCGGTGCTAGTCGAGACTTTTATCCGTCGTCTTTAAGCCTGATCCTGAGGGCTCTCGTGCATTGTGGTAGTTGTCCATCGAACTCGGTGGGGTGAGGTTGGAGGCCAATAGAAGCTTATTCCTTCCCACGAGAAATATAGAGTGCGATCTAGCAGCGTCGAAACTGCGGTCGTACTGGCATGACTGTTGTCTTTTCTCTGGTGCCTGCAGATTGGCCATAATTTGTTCCTCGGCTGTATGCTGTTGCAAGTCTTGTCCATTCTCTCCTTGAGGTTTCAGTCCTCAGCTTCGCAAAGGTCTGTTTCTTGTCCCCGGCACCGCTCAGCCTCACATGAACTGTCGCGTACACATCTTACTTTTCTTGTGGGGTTGTCGATGTACTGAGCCTCACATCATTGAAAATTTGCTCAGTTGTGCGTTCGCAGTGAAATCGTCCTCGGTTCCGGGCGCATCAGTGGCCTAGGAGATCCGGAGAAATGCCATCGCCCAGGTATTCCGGAGGTGACTCCTGGATCTTGGGGACACAACAAGCCTCCACAATGAGGGAGGGATTATGTATATGCCTGATCCCGCTCTTTCCCTTGGTTGGTGGCCGCCTCCCTTTGAAATTCGCGCGCTGGGCAACAGACATGTGCGACGCGGGAGAAGTATCGACTATGGTGGTTCCACGCTGCCAGGCTGCTGAACTTTGCCACCATCCTGGTTTTAGAAGCTTCATCGCCAACTTTTCCTCCTTCTCTTTCATGATAACGGGCGTGGTGAACGGATCGCTGATCGGCGCGAGCATCTGAAAATCGATGATATTGGAGAGCCAGAGAGGCTCGTAACAATGCGGTGATGCTCAATGTCATAACCAACTAGAGCGCCGCTTCGTTCTGCCACCAGAAGTCGATCGGGGGAATCATACGCGCTTCCTAGACGCCGCTCGCATGCCAGCAATCCCTCCCTGAGAATTTTATCTTGTAGCCAACTCTTGAAATCCGGCTGGAAGCCCAATATGAGGTATTGTAGATAGGCTTTCGGAGGCCATTGATGATGGCGAGGAGGTAGGTGATGTGGCAGGTGAGTCGGTTTGTGCGCCCAGGGGCTGAATCGAGTTGCCGCACAGTCTGGGGGCTGGGCGCGATTTGGCTGCGAGGTACACTGAGCGCAGACATGGCTCGCATGTCCGCATCTCTCTTTCCTGGTGTTGATAGCTCCTTTCCAATTCTTCGAGTCCAATCTTAAAGGTCTTGTGAATGATTCGTAGGCGTTTGAGTGGCTGCGAAGGGGGGTGTTTGAGTGCATGGTGATGTCCAACCTGGAGGTCAACTTGAGCATAGGCGTCATCGCCATCAGGGTGAGCTTTTCGCATGGAAAAGCCCCTTCCCAATGGCCTAGAAGTCGCTCTTACGTGCCCCTATTTCTCCCAAACGGTATTTGTAACACTTCCTGATGAGATTACTGAGAGACATCGTGGAGCGTTTGCTGATCGAGTAGGATGCCATGGGGCGGTTCGCGGACAGTTACACGGTGATGCTTGCGTCGATGCTCAAATCTCGCCCCTCTGTAGAGCCAGAGATACAGACTTCGGCCAGGACAAGACATTCGGTCTCCCCGGCATCCATATGAGTCCTCGTTATTTCAAGTCCAAGACACCCCAAAGTGATTTCCCAGACGGAGGGGAATGCCATCACCAGACGACTGCGCAGACAGGGGAGGACAGATATCCATCTCGAGTCGTTCCAAGGCTGCTCAATAGCAGCAGGAGAGTGTATACCAAGGTAGTCTCGAATTGAGGAGTTTGGCAAGGCTGATCTGGGATATCTGACGCTGAGCATAGCTCCGATATGGTCAAAACTCGAGTTGATCAAGACGGCCACATCTCGGAGCTTCTGAAAGGAAAGACACCCCCCGCCACGACTTCCCCCTTTCTCGCAAGTCGTAACATCACCAAAGCACAAATATCAGAAACACTGCAGTCAATGTCGACTCTTTTCAACCTGTCATCAACATCTTGACAATGGTTGCTCATGGCATTTATGATGGCCAAGATACCATTGCAGGCGATTTCTATGCTAACATGTAGTGAACCTCGAGGCTATTCAGCACTCCGAAGTATCATGCAGTCACTCAGTGTGTATCAGAGAAGCACTGGTCAATCCTCCTCGATCTCAAAAACCACACTTCCCCAACCTCCTCACCCCTCTCAAAACCCTCATACCTCCGACTCGTTTCCCTTGGCGCCGTTGTGGAATTGGAGGAGTGGTGAGGTGGATATGCAGCTTGGGAATGGGAAGGAGAGATTGGCTAAGATGATGGGGATTTCGATGGAGAATCTGGAGAAGAGGTTGGAATGGGTTGAAGGATATCGTGAGTTTTGGAGATGAACGGTTGACGAGGATGACTTTTGTTCAACTATTGTCTTATTTGGGAGCCGCAATGAAGGAGCAATGATACCCAGGATGGCATGAGAAACAGCCTTTTTATGAAATATCTAGCCTCTACCTCTTCCTCTTCCTCCGCCTCTTCCACCTCCCCGCCCTCTACCACCACCACGTCCACCTCCTCGACTACTACCACCTCTCGGTCTCGACTCACTCTTCTCAACTCTGACCTTGCCAACAACAGGCTTACTCTTTGGTTTCTTTGTATCCTTGAGATTCTGTCCCGCCTTAGCAGTATCAGTCTTCCCTTTCTTCCACATCCTCCCCTCTGTTCTCTCATCCCTAGTATCCAACTTCTTCTTAACCTTGTTACTCAACTTACCCTTGGGTATGTCTTTGCCCTTGAGTTTGTTGTTGAGCTGATCAAGACCTTTCTTACTCGCTTCCACTTTTTCCTTCTCAGATTCAAACCAGGTACGCTTGGGACGAGACATAATCTCGTTTTCGTGTACAATTAAGTTCTCACCACGTTTCATATCGCGTTCGGCAGTCGTCATGAGTTTTTCGTCACGTTCCTCATCAAGAACTTCCTTGATATCGTCGGCCATCGAATCAAGCTTCTCAGCCCACTCGTCAATTTCCGGTACCGGCAGGACTCGGCTGACAACTTTGGCGCCTTGCGCTCTTGCAGACTTGACTGCTTCCTTTACGACTCTACGATCTTGTTCAGCCGCGATGGTGCAAGACCGACCTGTTCGACCGGCACGAGCTGTACGACCGACACGATGGAGATAGATCTCGTGGGATTGGGGTGCTTCGTAGTTGATGACGGTGTTGACATTCTTGATATCGAGACCACGGGAGGCAAGATCGGTGGCGAGAAGGAAGTTGGCGCGGCCATCTCTGAAGCTTTCAACAGAAGATATACGCTATGACAATGTCAGTTTTGGGGCTAGAACAATGGCATGATGATTGGTTTACCTGTTCTTGGCTCATGCTTCCGTGGAGCTCCGATGCTTTGAGACCGCAGAGCCCGAAGATGACTCGGATTCGATGGGCGTCTTTCTTCTGCCTGAAGAAAACGATTGCGCGTTCTGTGTAGATGTTCTTACATAGGTAGAGAAGACATGCTAATCGCATCTTTTCTCTGCCTGCTCTTAGTCGCACGAACTCTTGTATCAATCCAGTCACCGTCTGTTTCTTCGCATCAACCATCAGCCGCACAGGTCTGTTGAGACCAACACGAATTAGCTTATCAACGGTGTCCGTCATCGTGGCCGAGAACAACATGGTCTGCCTTGATTTAGGAATTGTGGTCAGAATCTCATTAAGCTCATCTGCAAACCCATCTTCGAGCATCCGATCGGCTTCATCAAGAACCAGGATTTCCAGTGTGTCCACGGTGAAAGAAGAGGAATTGCGCATGTGATCGATGAAACGACCAGGTGTAGCAATGATAACATCCGGTCGCTGCCTGAGAACATTTTCCTGCTCGCGCAGAGAGAAACCACCAACAATTTGTGCGAATGTAATGTCGGTGAAGGAAGCTAGCTTTTTGCCAACATTGAAACATTGGACGGCCAATTCACGAGTTGGCATGAGGATGGCAACCCGAGTGGTCGGGACTTTCTTGGGTCGGTAGAGGAGACGTTCGAGTATGGGGATGAGAAAGGCAGCAGTCTTACCAGAACCCGTGACAGCTCCACCAACCACATCTTTACCTAGTAGCGCGACAGGTATCGTTTTGGCCTGAATTGGAGTTGGGTCTGAGAAACCGACGGTTGTGAGACCTTTGAGTATGGGTCTCGATAGGCCGAAAGTTTGGAAGGAGCCATTCTCTTTGGTATCCTTTGGCTTATGGACGTCAAGATTCGTTTCTGGTGCAAAGAATGCGGCGCGTCGCTCTGCCTCGACAGGATCTTCCTCTTCTTCTTCCTGCTCAGAAGCAGAACCGAGATCGTCTGGATGTTCAACAGCAGTCGCAACAGAGTCTTCATCTGAATCTGCGTCAGAGTCGTCCCCCTCTCGCCTTCAGCATCAGAATCGTTTTCGTTGTCCCCTTCCTCCTCCTCGTCTTCCTCTCCGTCGTCCTCATCGCTCAGTTCTCCCATTCCGAATCCATCTGTCGCAAGTATATCTTCTTCTTCTTCTTCGTCGTCCTCGCCCTCTACTTCAGGCTCTGCTATCTCTTCGTCCGACCCTGACTCGGCGGCCTCATCTGGTTTTGTGTGACCATTGGTCTTGCTCTTGCTAGCGAGTCTCCGCGAGATAATCTCGTCAATGTCCACGCCCTTGATATTTCCGGTTTGTTTCTTCTCGCCAACCGATTTCTCCCAGCCATCAAAGTCTTCTATCACGCCAGTCGACTCTCCAACCTGAAATTCGAAATCTGAGTCCATAGCACCATCATCTTCCCCACCGTCGGCCCAATTGGGCTCTTCCGGCTCAGGTATCTCTACTTCTTGGACCTTGATCGAGTTGACTCCGGTTCCCTGGCTCTTCTTTGACCTTTTCTTGCTCTCTATTGCAGCTTCTACAGCATCGCGTTTTCGTTTCCGTGTATCTTGTGCAGGCGGGGGTTGGTCAAGGTCGTCCTCTGGTACCTCAATAATTTCTTCGTTGTCTGAAATGGTCAGGATAAAGTCGTCGTCCAGCATTGGGGCCATGGTTTGAGATATCTGGTGTTACGATGTCTTCGCCGTCGAAACTTTTTTTCGGTTGGCCGATGTGAAGGCCCTTGCTGTCAGCCACTTGTGGCGCTCAATCAACCAAGGAGCCCCGCAACCTAAATAATCGAGGCCTTTAAATCTTCAAGTGGCTTCTCATTTTCTGCCCACGAAACCCCGACAACCACCTTCACCACCGCCTAACTCACACTCACTCACCACTACTTCCTTCAAATACCGCCAAAATGATCATCTTCAAAGTGTGTACTCTCTCAATAGATCAGACACCCCCCGAAATCCATACCCCGCCTTCCTAACCCCTCCACAGGACATCCTCACCGACGACGAGATCATCTCCGACTCCTACGACCTCAAGGAAATTGACGGTGTCGTCTACGAGGCCAACTGCTCTAAAATCACCATCGGCGCCGACAACATCGACATTGGCGCCAACGCCTCTGCTGAAGAAGCTGGCGAAGACGTCGAGGACACCGCGCAAACCGTTATCGATGTCGTCCACTCCTTCCGGTTGAACGAGACACAGTTCGACAAGAAGGGTTACCTTTCGTATCTCAAAGGTGCGGAATCTCACGCGGACACAACTAAACAACGGACGAAATCATACTGACACTATACAACAGGTTACATGAAGAAAGTCAAGGAGGCCATGAAAGCCAAGGGCGCCGACGAGGCCGCTATTAAGGACTTCGAGACCAAGGCCGGTGCATACGCAAAGAAGATCATCGGCAACTTCAAGGACTACGAGTTCCTCATTGGCGAGAAGATGGACCCCGACGGAATGGTCATCCTCCTCAACTACCGTGAGGACGGTGTCACTCCTTATGTCACTGTATGGAAGCACGGTCTCACCGAGATGAAGGTTTAAATCTGCTGTCAATAAGCTCTGGAATGATCTCAAAAGTTTTATAGAGAGCTTGGGTGCGGAATGCTGGTTGATTGCTGATGCTGCATTGATTTGGGTTAGCATGGGATTCTTTCAATCTTCTTTCATGAACCTTACGGATATACCTACCATCAATACCTACCATCAATGCGAAGATGAGATTTACGATTTGATTCCCAGTGCCAAGTGCTAATTCCCGTGAAAGTCTTAAGGTTAGGAGCACTCCGTCCGGGATGTGGCAAAACTAATCAAAAAGCGGAGTCCAAAACTTTGTCCACAATCTTTTCGACAAGTGAACCAAACATCAGCCCTCAAAATTTTCTGCCGAAACTTGGTCCCATCGAACGCCCTCCCAAAAATCAAAAGAGTACTATTCTCCAAAATCCTGCAACTTAGGTCGGATGGAACAGCTTCTGTCAAACTTTTTGTTTACTTACTCTCTGAACTCCCACGGTGGCTTTGTTGATTCAATTCCGTCCGGCTTGCAAAGAGCCAGAGTCACGACTGGCCTCGATAACTCTGAAATCAGGTACGACAGCGAACCAGCTATTTCATCAACGTAACTTCAACAATCAAAATGTCAGCAATTCGATCTTCGCCTATAAGGATCAAATCCAGTTTTCTCTTTAATCTTACAAAGGGATACAACATCGCTTTTCTATTCATTCCGAATCCAGTACATTCAAAAACGAATAGACCTCCTTCCAACCCACCCCCCTGACAAAACCAAGTACCACCACCCCCACGAAACCACAAAAGGCTACTCGCGGCGTATATAGCAGTTAACCGACCAGGAAGAAAGAAAATACATAGATGATGGGATTGTCTACATGACCATTTCTCCATGAGTGAAAAATCTGTAAATTTATATTGGGCTTCTTCTCCCAGGAAATGAACGGTCGAGAATGGAAATATGTAACATAAACATGGAGGAAGAGGAGAAGCTCGTCAATCTACAAATAGCGACGCTCCATCCGACCGTTTCGCTAGATCTGGTTGGTGTATGTAAAAGGTTCAATCTTTTCGTCGTTGCAAATGCCACCCCTCTGAAAGCGATTGCAGCGTTGTAAGGAGTGCGAGAGGATGCAAGACGCAGTAGAAAACGAACGGCGGAATCGAGCAACAGACAGTGTAAATTGCGGAAAAGCAAGAGGAGAGGGAAAATTGTAACCATAGACCCCATTGATCAAACAATCGAATATGCATGTACGGAAAGACATTAAGCCTCCTTCAATTCTTTTAAACTTGTCTTATGAGTAATCGGATCCCCCAGAAGCATAGTGAACCCTCCCACAAGCATCCCACGAAATCGTTCTCATGACGAATAGTGCGAATGGCGAGACCAAAAGCAGTTCTCTCCTGCAATGTCCCCGTTGCCGACAACACACACAATCGTCCCCAATCATCTTGCCACCCCCAATCGAGGAGACCGAATAGGAGACAAAGGAACGAGTAATTTTGATCCTTTCGCAAAATGAAAAAGTACCCGGAAGAAGACACCTTACCCTATAAAACCCCAGCCCAAGAACTCCCAGAGAATGAGGTTTGTAGTAAAGGAAAGGTTGCGTCCGTCCGCAAAGGTAAACGAGTACGCAAGGAAACAAATCAGGCTCCATCAAAATATTATATCCTTGCTTGCTTGCCCATGAAAACCCAATTCTCAGTTCCAACCATCAATCAAACAGGAACAAAAAGCAATAATAAAACATGGTGAGTGTGTAGTATCTCCCAGTATGCCGCTCATAATCAAGGATTTTAGCAGTACGCGTATATGCGATATGCATACGTGTGCATCGGAAGAAGAGGAATGCGAATGGTGTGGTCATCGTCGTCAGAATGCGGTCCGGAAGTGTAGTGTCATTAAAAGAAGTGCGTGTGAGGTTTGGATTCTTCGTGAACCTCCATCTCCTGTGATTGTAGGTCAGCATAATCTGCACCGGTATAGTGTTTCCGTGTGGTGAAACATACCATCTTGAATGAGTTTAACTCCTCCTTGATCTGTTGAGCCAAGACTGGAGTCAAACGGTTGCAGGTTGCGATATCGCCACGTCGGTCGTATTCATTTGGGGAATGGACGTCGTGGAACGAGACCTTTGGGTTCCATGATATGTTGCGGATGGATGCGTGGCCTGGTCGATCCGGGAGACTGCACGTGCTCGCATTGGCAAGGCGGGTGGTCGCAATAAAGTAGTCACGTTCTATCTTATCGGCCTCGGGTGTACCTGGCACGTCGACAGGAGTGTCTTCCTGTCGAGAACCGACAGGCGAAGCCGTGTTTGAGCCTGTGATACATTGGTAAGTCTTGTGTGCCCTGTGAAAAGTTGCGTAGTGGAAAGCGTACGTTTCAAAATGCCCTTTTTGACTGCAGCTAAAACCTCTTGTCGCTCTCTGTCACTGCTAACAATGCTCTTTCTAGAAGAGACAGAATCGGTTTGGCCATGTAGTGAACTGGCTGGTCGATCAGATGCCGCCGAGCTAACAGCATCGATGGAGTTGCGCTCCAGATGTGGGAACCCAGTCCCTCCCCCTGGTTGGTCATGCGGGTTGGCATTGACATTGACCTTCTCTCTCTCAGCCTCCACGGTGACGAGGGAGACTTCTGCTGAAGCAACAGTAGGCTGGGAGACAGCGCTGTCCGCAGCTGGGTCACCGATGATGGACTTCGGCCTGAATAAACCCTTAATTGACCGTGCCGACTTCTTCGCACCTCTACCCATTTTTCGAAGCATGATCGAGGCCGAGGACGCAGTGGACGAAATGGACAAATTATCCGTCGATCCAAATAGGTTGCCCTGCCCAGAGTAAATGCCTTCTCCGAGACCGCCAGCCTCCTGTTTCGCAGCGATAGCAGCGTCTTCGCCTTGGAGCTCCAAGTTCTCATCTTCATCCGCGGTGACCTCAGGGTGGTCTTTTTGAAGTTTGGCTCTTCCGGCATTTTCAGCAGAAGCTTTCCTTAGTTCTTGTGCACTGCCAAACGAAAATGCGCGCCGCAGACGCGATTTCATGCCCTTGTTTGGATCGCGTTCACTGAGAGCATGTAGCTGCTGCATTGCAGGAGTGGACATATTGGCTGCCTGTGACGACCCGGCGGATGTTGCTGGTCGAACATTTTCTCGCTTCTGCTGCGTCTTCTCTGATCCTGCACTCATGGGCTGCGACAGTGGTGACGGCGAGGCCAGACGTTTCGAGGCATCCGCTAAGTTTCTCGAGGATGAGCGAGGAGATGGCGTAGGTGCCGTTTGTGGTCGTTGCTGTGCATTGGTACCTGACCTGTTTGAAGAAGAATCATGTCGTACCTGCCGTCCGTCAGTCTCCTTGTGCATTATGATAGTCACGATTAAGCGCGAATCAACGACGAACTCCCAAGAAGAGCCATGTTGCAGCTCTCGCTTTGTGTTGTTGACGATGAGGAAGGGGTAAAGACTTAAAGCGAGGTGTGAGACTTACCGAAACTGGTTTCTTGGCACCCGCTGAACCTCCCGATGACCTGCTCTCCTTGCTCTCCTGTCGTTGATGATGTGGTGCAATTGGCGGCATTATCAAGGTCCCACCAGGAGCATCAACATTGGTTGGGCCGGAATGGCCACGTGCTGCCACCTGGGACCACGTTGGTGCAGGGGCTGCTACAACGGGAGAGGGCTGTGGTTCTGCAGCGGCAGCTTCCATCGAGGCCACACTTCGACGTCGATACCTAGAACTCTGTAAAGTCTGCGCATCGTCGGAGCTGACTGTGCGACCATGCAGTGGCATCGCCGCAATTTTGAACGGAGCATCCTTCTGCTTGGGAGACGTCTGCGTGGCAGCTATGGGAGGCGTATGTGTCTGATTACCGAGAGGCTGTGAGGTCTGCACGCTTGAATTGCTGTCCATACGACGCTGGGCTCGGCGGTAGCGATCGGGAGAAGGTTTAGGGGCACTGTCTAAAGAGACAAGCGATAGATCCGGTGTCGAAGACGATTGCATAAAGCCTCCCCCAATCGAAGAATTACGTTGCCCGAGCAAAGAGTCATCCTTGGATATAGTGTAATTTGCTGCACCTGAAGATGATGCATTGGAAGTTGAATTCGTGGATGAGGCATTAGAAGCGGAAGATGAGGAAGCGTATGGCCGGTTGACAACAGGCATTGCCACAACAGCCTGTCGGGCGGGATTTGAGGCGGAGCGTGTTTCCTGCCGGAGCTCAGGTGTCTTCTCGAATGCATATTGTTTGATAGGCGTGGAGGATGTGCCACTGTAACTTCTCCCTCCTGTGTTGTGGTTGCTGTAGCCTCGAGGCAGTGGGGCAGTTCGCGACGAGCTGTGATGGGTCTGACCCGTGGGGGAGGTGTGGTACGGGTCGGGAGGTGAGTGCAACATGATGCTGTTAATTGTTTGGGTTGCAACGAGTACCTCTGCCATTAGGTCGTTGTAAGTGGATTGAGGTGAATCAATTGCTTCGCAGCGGTTGGGCCGTTCGAAGTGCGGGACGAGTGCGATTGTCTGAAGTGGAATATGGTTAGCAAAAGCTCAGCCTAACTTCGGACACTGAACTGGCAATGGCAATGTTGAGAATGGAATCCTGGCTATAGCGGGCTACAGGATGTTCGATGTAAAGTGAAGTATTATTCGGCGAGACGTACCCCTTTGGCCGGAATTGATCGACAGCGTCAAGAAACGGATAAGGGAATCTCTCGAGCTCTCCTACGAATGCGTATAATGGCGATATATGCTGGGCCAAGATATTGAGAGGATGATGGACGTCCAGGGGAGACCGGGGGAGGATTGGCGGTGTTGGCGGACGAAAACGCTGAAGGACTTGAGAGAGTCCAGCCGGACGGCGGACGTAAGTATAAAATTCCTAGAGGTGCATTGAGGCTCGAAGGAAGATGGCAGAGAGTCTCGGGGCCTCAGTCGCTAGATGATGGGATTGGATGGGGATTGGAGCGGATGGCTACTAGAGGAGACCTGGCTCTCTCCTGGCAAACGAAGATACTTGCTCTCCGGGGGACTGGAAACCCAAAACGAGCTGTGTGCAAGCAAATGTGCAAAACGAATAAAAGAAGAGGACAAAAGCCACTGGGCAGAGGGTGAAGGCGAGAAAAGAGTTGTTTGGAAGGGTTGGAACAAACGAGCCCAGTGCACGAAATGGGGATGATGTCCTCTATGCCCAATGCAGCGACGCCAAAGCGCTAGGAGGTACGCCTGATGGCTGAATTGATAGTGCCTGTATATTGTAATCATTGTATTATCGAGCAGCTTCACTCATTCCTCCACTCCTGCGCCGACTTTCTTTTCTGTTTCTTTGTCTGCAGTCATGGCACAGCACCCCCGAATAAGGGCAGCTCATTGTGTGTTTGACTCTGTAAGACCTCCTTCTGTTCTTCTGGCGGCATCTCGGCCTTTTGAAGCTCCCAGTTGCTTCTCACCCTGTGGGCAATCTGCTCACAGCGCCGCCCATGTGCTCCATCAGCCGTGGATCTTGACACTCCGTACATGATACACAGTACGGAGGGACATCCCCCTCCTCCTCGAGGGTGCCTCTTCGATGGTGATCCTAGCAAATGCAGCTCCCGTGTTCTGATACTGTTGCTCGAAACAATCCTAATTGGCTGCCACCTGCACGGCTTCTTCACTAAGATGCCAATACTCGGAGAGACGCGGTATTGCGCTTTTATTCGTAGTCACCTATCCGTAGCCACCTATCCGTAGCCACCTATCCGTAGCCACCTATCCGTAGCCACCTATCCGGAGTCACCTATTCGTAGCCACCTATCCGTAGTCACCTTCGTAGCCACCTATCCGTAGCCACCTATCCGTAGCCACCTATCCGGAGTCACCTATCCGTAGTCACCACATAAGTCTCGTCTCTCCGCAGTCGACTCCCACCGCACACCTCATGCAAGACCTTGCAGCTGGTCAGAGACCGAATATTTCGCTCCACAATGAGCTTAGTTGAATACGAGACCAACAGACAGATGGCCGACAATTCCACAGTCCTAGACCGTCTCCCACAGGTTTGAAGACAAGGCGCTGCATACATGAATCGGCCAGCCTCTCAGTCGAGTGTGTATCTCGAGGACCCCTCCAGCGCTCCCTCCCTGAAGCCGATCTCTCTGCTAGCACACATCGTATCGACTCGATGCAGGGCTGGCGCTAGGCGAGGAGGCAACTTTCTGCTGATGCGATGCTGCAGCCTCACACAAGTGAGCATCTGCATTTCGACGAGGCAATTGGCTGGTCAACAGTCAAAGACCTCCGACTCACGCAAAATGTGGTGGCAACTATTTCGTCGGGACGCCGACAATGGTCGAGCCACAAGTAAGACCTTGTTGGAGGATGTCTCCCAAGAATAAAAGTAGTCACTGACGGGGAGTCGGCGAGAGGGTGGCCATGTCAAGAGCCATTTCCATTTCCACACTAGGTATTCTGACACTGTTACTCGGCACAACTCCAGGACTGCAGCGCCACCAGTGGATGTGATCAGATTGCCGAGATTGGCGGTGAATTCTTAAAATTGTTTCATGATATCCCACTTGCCTCTACCCTCATGAGTCTGATGGTAAGCTAATCGCGTCCTTATCTGCAGTGGCAACCTTGATGCGATTACCCATGCCGTGAGTGTGGTCGAGAGATTGAGGCTAGGTGAGTAGCTCGATTGTTGGAAAACAAGTCCAAGGTTGAATGTAGCAGGCCCTATCACCCATGCCGTGATTGTGGTCGAGAGATTGAGGCTAGGTGAGTAGCTCCCGAAAACAAATCCAAGGTTGAATCCAAAGTACCAAGGTCCCTGCACGAGAAGCGCGCTAACCCCCGGTTTCCAAACCAACCTAATCACTCACCAATCCAGGCCTCACCTCTGGCGCGTCTTTCCACGACAGCGAGTGCCGTGTGCAAGAATCATACACGTCTCTGTCGCAGCCACACATCGACTATGGTCGACTCCATGTTTCTTAAGGTTGTCTCTTCGCGGCTGCCCACGACCATCTGCAGATCGGTCCCGACTCCCAGATGCACTAACATGGCCAACGTTTTGTGGTGATATGCATGAGGGCAACGCGGCAAACGAGACGGTTCCCGTGAGTGTTCGCCTGTATGATGTTAATTGGGGATGCCATATCTCGGCACTCTTCCTCAGCTCTCCTTGGAGAAGATGGCGGAATGTTCCATGAGGTCCAACGATTAGCGTTATCTTCTTCAATTCTTCAATCAATTGCTGTCACGATCTGCAGCCAAGCAGCGTGGGTCACTGTGGAGAAGATTCTCTGGACCCCAGTTCCCATGCAGTTCCCATGCAGTTTCCATGCAGTTCCCATGCAGTTCCCATGCAGTTCCCATGCAGTTCCCATGCAGTTCCCAGTTGCAGTTCCCAGTACTGCTACTGAGTGTGCAGTTCCAGGACTGCTACTGAGTGTGCAGTTCCAGGACTGCTACTGAGCCTGTAGTTCCCAGTCCTTCTACTGAGCCTGTAGTTCCCAGTCCTTCTACTGAGCCTGTAGTTCCCAGTCCTTCTACTGTGGGTGCACTCTTATTCGCGATGGATGAACACCTCCTCGAGGTTGATCAAGCCTGTATAGACAGCGACAGTCGACAACAACATGGAAAGAAGGACGTCGTCAGTCCTCACCGCTCCAGACCCCTGGTGTGACGGTGACGGGGACGGTGACGGTATACCAGGATTTCCTTACGAACACCATAAAAACGAATATGATTTCCCCCAAGCCATCGTATCATATCATACGAGGTGAATCGACTAAATCATATCATACGAGGTGAGTCGAGTATATCACATCATACGAGGTGAGTCGAGTATATCACATCATACGAGGTGAGTCGAGTATATCATATAACACGAGGTAAGTCGAGTAAAAGGCTCTCTCTTCATGGGGCCATAAGAGTCGTTTGTTCCAGCGCTCCTTACTTGCTTGACTGCCACCTTCTCAACCACTACCCAACATCAGCAACGGCGAATAGGCCTGTTACGATGGATTCCGCGATCCGGGTATGCAGCACGCTCTCGACACTGGTTACAGCCGGCGGGCCACAGATCTGGCGGTGAGCAATTATTTTGCTTCATGCCAGCAATCGATTCATGATGCTCACATACTCATAAACCCCCACGGACATAAATCTGCCTATGGCCAAGCAGACACAGCATTGGGACTATGAAGACCACGCTCTCTATCCTTGCCGGGCTACTGTGGTAATAGATGTTCAATCAATGAAAGCTAGTGGTGAGTACAGCGATAACAATTCGCACCCAGAACCAGCAATTCTCTTCTTGTTCTTCCACAGCTCTCTTGGCTCTCTAAGAAACCTGATCATTCACTCGTTCTGTGCACCAACAAACTTGAACCTCATATCCATCGACTAACTGATGCGCCCCTTCTTGATCTCGTCCACAACCTAATCCTCGTATGTTTCCCACCATTACCAGCACACTTGTTGTAGTTTTCCTCTCGCTCACTGCATTCATCGGAAAATACACAATTCAAATATCGTACTGATGACTTCTCACTCAGCTGTCCTGAAACGAAAAATGACATCTTGGGAACGTGCATCACAATCCTATCGTACCAGCATGAACATCCATCGCTGCCTAGAGTGGTAACATCCATCGCTACCTAGAGTGGTAACATCCATCGCTACCTCGAGTGGTAACATCTACGCTTATCGCTCACGCTAGCTTCAAAGAGAGCGATAATCAGTCAGATTTCAAAAGATAACCGATCGGAGTTTCAGCTTATCCGCTACCCGGGCCCCTGGACGGCTCGGCTGCGACTCAGCCTTGTCCCGTTCTACGCCATGACTCGATGATGCGGTACCTGGACAACCACCATCATGACTCTGTTGAGTGAGCGTCAAGAGGGAGAAGTACTCCGTGTCTCGCCATCATGACCGTGGACAGCGAATTAGGACCGTCGAGATTCGAGTTTCGAGGCTTGAGTTTCGGGATTCATTGTACTGACTATCGGATAGGATTACTCCATCGCTGCCTTGTTTGTGCAATATGTGGCGACATCATGCCATGATATATGATGAACAAAGGCGATGGTCAATTTCTTCACTCGAATACTGACCCTCTCCTCCCATTACATGCCATCATTTCATCGCAACATCTCACCAATAAAGTAGTGACATCCTCATAAAACAATACAACAACAAGTACACAAATAGCCACAAAAACTAACCCCCAGAAGACCAAGAAACAGAAAATATCATTGTCGAACCACTCCCAGTTTTCACGACTTCCCGATATCAAAGCACCTAAAACCACGATATCCGACAATCCCAGAGCCGAACGAAATATCCATCAACAGCAATTCTATAACATCAACCCTCCATCTCATCCCACCCACCACTACCACATCCTGCATCGTCGCATCAAGTACCCCTCCTCCATGACATATTTACACTCACCCGCCTTTCTCAAACCAAGTCTTCTACTATATCTACTAAGCCGAAATCAAACACCGAAGACATGACTTGGTGAATCTTGGCCAATAAAACTAAAGTATTCCTGACCCACTGATGGAAAAAGAATCCCATCATCATCAAGTGAAAGGATACAATCCCGTCGTCCCAATTCAAACAAATGAGCCGAAAGAACTTTTCTTTTTCACATCTACCTACCCATTCCCTCACTTTCAGCCAATAATTTATCCATCCCATAGCATGGCAGGCATTCCCTCACTTTCAGCCAATAACTTATCCATCCCATAGCATGGCAGGCATTCCCTCACTTTCAGCCAGTAATTCATCCATCGCATAGCATGGCAGGATAGGATAGGAAATTCATTACTTGAAACACTTGAATCAAGTGTGGTTTTGGGAACGAGCAAACGACTCTCGACCAAAACTTGATGAAGCAGCCAATCAATTCTGATTTACAAATTATCGATGCTAGCTAGGTTTTGAGAAGAAAAAAGAGGTCCGGAGCAGCGAGTGTTGAGCCAATCCACCTGTGGCACGCCAGGTATTGAAGACATTAATCGCCCTTCTCCTTCTCCTCCTTTGGTTGGTCAAATCCATCTCATCCTGTATCCATTTCATGTCCTTCCAATAATATCAACACGTACTCCTAAAGTACATACGACTGCCAGAAGCCTACTTGATCGATCGCCAAATAGCCAAATCATCCAAAAAATATTCGGCGCTGCTCAGAACAACATCAACGTCAAATTAGATCAAAAGAAGAGAAGCAATCGGGTATAAAAGAAAAATAACTTTTCAGTGACGAGTCTTGGAATTTTACCTTCTCGAGTCCACTCTCGGAACTCCAGTCGGTAGACTTCCAGACACTCGATCTTTGAGACCTTTCATGGCAGCCTCACTGCTGATGCTGTTCTTCTTCCTCGTGCTTCTTCTGAGTGCAGACTGAGCTCTCCTCTCCTCGTCTGCTTCTTCGCCGAGGACTTGTGCACCGCCACCTTCTTTGTCATCAAGAACCTGTTGTCGTCCTGCCACAGCTTGAGCTCTGGCTTTTCCCTGGGGTGTCCGAGGGGGAATTGATGCAAGCTCGTTGGCTTGCAAGTGATCCGGCTCTTCATATGGGGCTATCGACTCAGATGGCGTTTCCGGTTCAACTGCTCCTGAGCCTGACATGGGGTGTGATCTGTTGTACTTTGCCTCAGCTGCGGTTTTCGATCTGGCATATCGCGCGCTGACATCTCCACCTGTCCACATTGTCCCCAAGAAGCGATCCCAGAACGTGAAGAAAGGTTGGCTGAAGTTAGTTTTGATGCCCCAACTCTGATGATGAATATCATGGTACTCAGCGTTGTTGCTGGTGATGTGCTGTAGAGGATCCCAGGGTAGTCTGTAGCCACAGTGATCGTCGACGGTCTTGATAGTACTGCAGGTGAAGAACCACATGCTCTGGCGGACTGACATGCCCACTACCAAATATGCGAGACCTGTGCCTAAGGTGTCAAGGAGGAAACCCTCCACTGGGTGGTTGTAAAGGGCACCGTATGCATATGGCACATACAAACGGTGGTGTCGGGAGTGGAATGTGGCTTTGAAAGTGTCAGCTTGCTTGCAAAAGAATGGCCAGTTCAGCCCTATACGTACTGTATAGCCATTTGTTCATGTGCATGGCACGGTGCCAGAAGTATTGCCATGAATCAACAATAAGAGTTCCAACTCCAAATTGGAGAGCTGGAACTAGCCAGTAGTATATGGTCTTCGCAGCAACGACTTCCCATGTCGCAAAAGCTGGGACCGAGATGGCCTCTCCGTTGATTGTGACCATCTGTTGAAGAGAGGGGTATTGTCCTCCAGCCAAGACTGCAGCGATTGTTGGAGAGAAAGACGCGAGATTCTTTGCCATTCCAACCGCATCAAGGCCCAATCCACCCAAGATAGTGGGAATTGCCCTTTCGGCTATCCGTATTCTTTGCGCCCAAACAGCAACATCGTAACTTTCCTTTCCAAAAGTGGGCTCCGGATCAAAGACTGTCAAAGCCAGGCCAAAAATAGTCTGGATGATCTGCTGGAGAACTACATCCCTGAAGACATCCACTCTCGAAGCGTGGTTTCGGGTAACCAGCTCGACCGGTGTATGAAGGCGGTACTGTGGAAACAGGTCGTAGGTATCGATGAGGTGGAAGAAAAGAGAAACAATCCAGTATGCGAGGATAGGAAGGGCAAGCGTGAGGGCGTAGTCCGGACACCACCATATCAGGTCCGGTAACGGCTTCAACTGGTATTCTGGTAGAGGAGGGAGGGGGAAGGACGAGGCGGTGTTATTGAAAGCCATTGTTCTTGTACTGCTGCGTGCAGCAGCCAGAAGAGTCTTCTCAGTTGGTGGCGGAAGCGCGATGCGCTCTTCGGAAGTTGGCGGTTAAGGTGGTGGGCTGACGAGGTGGGCTGGCGAGACGGAAGGGTCGAGGTGGAGGTCGGCGGGTTGGTCGAGGTGGAGGTCGGTGGGCTGGTCGAGGTGGAGGTCGGCGGGTTGGTCGATCAGAGTTTGCGTGTTGACTTTGAAGCTTCTGATTTTTGCAATTTTGATCGTGTCGTGGTTCCTATTGAAGGAGAGAAAACAGTTGGAGGTGGAGTGTTGATTAGGAGGTTGATTAGGGCGTCTGTTAAGTCTACCGAGTAGGGATTCGTTCGCCGGCCTCGCCATCATTCCACTCGCCACCCGTCCAATTTCAGCCCGCGTCTGGTCACGTGTGGGCCATTCTATAGGTACTACTATCTGCCACCACTTGTCATCAACAACAACAAACAATCATCATCAACGCTCATCATCTCCGTCGCAAACCATCTTGTCTATGTCTGTTTAGGGCAACTTGGTCATCATTCCTATCAACCTGCACCACAATCCTTCTCACCACCGTACTTTGAGCCTCCAATTCCTGATTGATAGCGAGGCCGACATTCTTCAGTCGAAGTGACGCGCCATGGAGGTGTTCAATACTCTGATCAATTTCATCTTCCATCTCCTCATCATCGCTGTCAGCTTCGAATTGAAATCTCATCCGCTCCGCGCGTTTTTGAGAAGACGTAATAGTAATCGATTCATCCTTCACTAATTCTTCGACATCCTCCGTCGAAGGCGTTATTTCTTCCACCACACGTCGTTGAATTCCCTCTCTTCTCCCCCTCTTCGCCTCTTCCAGCCTCAGCCTCCTCTCCTCAATCCTCTTAATTCTCCTCGCCCGCCTGATCATGGCAAAGGGATTCCTAATGATCCCCCAAAGACTCCTATTCAATCTGCTAATCTTTCTCACTTTCTCCTCTGCCACAGCCATTTCGATATCTGCTTCCTCCAGCTTCTCCTCCGCATCAAGCAGGGTTTCTTTTTGTCCGCCGAGACGCTCCAGGATTTCTATGCCCGCGGATTCGGCTTGGGTGGCCAGGCGGAGCGCGTTTTGAGTCGAGCTTATGGTGGACTTTTTGATGGTTTGAATCTCGTGTTTTGTTGTTTGGATTTCCGCATCTTCGTCGTGATTGGGCAAATGTCTTGTGTCGTAAGCGGCGTAGAAATCGTTCCTCGGAGGCATTGGTGTTGGGAAGGCCATTTTGGATATCCTTGACTTTGTTTGGTGGATCCAGTTGTGCCTCTTGAGCCAGAGATGGATGTTCGGGGAGTGAGGAGTGATGTTAAGTCCATGGCTGCCTAGTATTCGAGTAGTGGATACTTACCGGGGCTATGGACCTGATGCGCAGTGATTATTATTTTGGTACACCAATACCAGGCAGACAACAAATCGATACTCGAGTAGATCCTAGATATATGCGGCAAGTGTTCGGCGTAATACAGTTATGTTAACAAGCATCTTTCTTGTAACGGCGCAACGGGAGACCGGAACTTCAAGTTTTCTCTCTTGCGTCGAGCTCTACCATGCCAGTAACAGCTTCTGCTTTGCCGGTAGAAAGAACGATGATATCCTTGATTTAATAGTTGACGTATACATCGTTTGCAGCTGATTCATGCCTTTGAAATTTGTTTAAACTGCCTTGATAGAGGAGGGGATCAGATAGAAACCCGTTGGTGGTCGATCGACGATTCGAAGTCAATGGCTTATTATAAACGTCTTGCCATCTCTTTTATAATATGCAGGCTTCAAGACGACGAAAACGTGGGACGACGTTGAGAGACTGGAGGAGAGGAGACGGCAGAGTCGCCGGAAAAGGACAATGACCGCTTTGGAAGCGGGGAAGGACAGGACGCAACAATGGCCAGCTCTGGATATGTCCATTCAAGGCGAAGACCGCCGGTAAGATGCAATTGACACTGGGAATCAAATTGTGACTGGTTGTTGAAGTTTCGGAGAACGGTTTTGTCGTTCAAGAAAAGAAAGCTGGGATCTTCATACTCGAACTCCGTACTCCATGGGCATTATAGCACAGCCACAATTGATACATAGTGTTCTGTCCTTTAAATTCCCATGTCAACATAATATAACCCCCTGCCACAATGCCATTCAAAGATTCTCTGGGAAAGTTCATGGGCAAGCTCGAGGGCAAGCTCGAGGGCAAGCTCGACGACAAGCTCGGCTCCTTTCAACAAAATACAAACACTCCCCCTCAAATCCCCTTCAGCTCCAAACCACAATCCGATACCTCCTCCTCCAGTTCTCCCTACTGGAAAGCCGATTTCTCTCCATCCTGCCCTGTATCCACGAACTTCAAGCACGAAATCGGCGATTGGGGATGGGGCAACAACGAGCTCGAGAATTACACGTCCGATCCTACCAATTCCTTCCACACGGAAAGACATGAACTCGTTCTCCGCGCCATCATTGCATCAAACCAACCGGATAGTAAGAGTAGATATACAAGTGCGCGATTAACGTCGCATCAACTTCTGGAAAGACGTCGGGGATACATCGAAGCCACCGTCACAGCCCCTTCAGCACGCGGCATCTGGCCAGCCTTCTGGTTGCTTCCCCAAGAACCATTCAAATGGCCTGAAGATGGCGAGGTGGATATTATGGAATCGTGGAATGCGGAGACGATGAATCATGCCTGTATGCATTGGGGTCATTTCAATGGCCAGGACTCACAGAAACATCGGGTCGTTGAGTCGTCGATTTCGAATATTCGGGCCATGCATGTTTATGGGTTTGCTTGGGAGCAGCCTGAATGTGGGGATGGGGGGAGGTGTGTGTGGTATATAGATGGGAAGGCTGTGATGAAGGCTCATAAACCACCTGGAACGAGGAGGTTTGAGGAGTGGAGGATTATATTAAATGTTGCTGTTGGTGGTGATGTTTGTTGCGGCGTTGTGCCGAGTGATGGGTGTTATGATTTAGTGGTACATGGGTTGAAGATGTGTGATGGGCCTGGTGGTGGTGGCTGGCATAGATTTGAGAAGGATTGGCATAAGACGAGAGAGGGCCATTGTATGTAGGGCGAAGCAACGCTCTAAGCAGGAGCTGGACAGATTCTTCGGGAGTGGTATAAGCTGTCCCTCCGATTTAACGCTGTGAAATTGTAGGTGGGCAAAAGCTCTGGTTTGGATAGTGGATGTATGGCGCTATCTTCTAAATTCGACATCACCATCTTGATTCATATTATTATACATTGCGAACTCATTGATTGGGCCGGACTGTTAGGAGGGTTGGCTGGGTTCGGCTAGGAAGCCAAAGTAAGGTACGTGAAGCCAAAGTACGGTACGTGAAAGTTAGATCTAGATCTGGGTCAAACTAATCTCAAGTGGATGTGTCTACCGATCAAACTGGTTCCAGCAGAAAACCTCAGTCTTTTCGCTTTTCACATTCGAGAATAAACTCCATCAGCAACAAATTCCACCAACTCTTAGCAACGATGGTGACCACCAGATCGCAGATTGCAAGTCGAAAAAGCTGCTCCCCAATTCTCAAGCTACCTCGGGGCAAGTTGATAAGTGCGTCTCAAAGTGCCAGATGCTGATTAATGTCAGAAATTCGCGACATGATCTGGACCCTCACTGCCAGCTACCATACCATCCAAGAGGGACTCGACTATGATGATTTCGAACACTTCATTCTTCGAACCGGTATCGACTACACGTGCCATATAGAGCCCATGAGAGAGCTCAAGCTTGTTACTCCTGCAATACTTCTCGTGAACCATGAAATCTATCCAGAGGCAAAGGCTTGTCTTGCCAGGCAAGGTGTCTCCATTTACGGCCCACCACGAATCGACGCCGATCCTCGAGAACTCCCTTCTTGGGAACTGTTATGCTGCGTAATCAGTCCTACAACCCTCAGAAATATCTCCAAATTCTCCCTTGACGTGTCTGGCTGCGGAAAGTGCTGGATCAGGTGTAAGAATGATAAAGGACCCTGTATCTATTCTCTCGTCCCGGCGGACTGCTCCAAGTCTTGGTTCTTCTTTATCATGGCGCTGTGCGATAACGTGGATAATGTTCCTGAACACGTTCTAATCTCTAATGGTTCCGTGAAGTACACGCTTCGCCGCGAACAGCTACCGATATTGGTAAGTTTTTGCTCGAGGTCAAGCGGAAGGAGGCTAATACAAACAGGGAATGCGAGCTCATGTTATTAAGAATCAGCATAATTGCAATAACCGTAGTCTTGGGTTTCACAATTCAGACAAGTGGACTGACGAGTTCGAAACTCTTCTCCTTGAAGTACAACGTATGCAAGAAGGGGCTGACGATGGAATCGAAAGCAAAGAGGTGGGTAAAGGGAGTGATCCAGGATACGAATGATCCGATGATGAACAGGAGGAAGAGGAGGTCGAGGCAGAGGCAAAGGCAGAAGGCAGAGGTATCTGAAAACGGATGTGCTAGAGGGACTAGTACAGCTTAAATGTGCTCAATGCTGTAAGTGCGGGACAGAGTAAGGTGCTCATAGCTCCAAAATTGACTTTGACCAAACTATCAGCTTCGACTCCACGTCACATCCAAAGCCGTCCCTTCTCTGAAAGCTACGAACGAAATAATCGCGAAGCTTTAATCTGACCTTAACATCGATTTTGACAACATTCCTGAAGATGTTAGCACCTAGTAGACCATTGATCAGACACTTACTACCATCTCTGGTCTGATCCTAGGTGTTGTGCAAATCAAGGTTTTTCGATCCATGGTCGTCTTAACTTTAACGGTACTCCCGCCACTCAGTGGCGCTTTATCTGTTAAAAATAAGCCGCAACTTGACTTTTCTCCTCGCAAATGTCAATCACCACTACTGTTCAATGATAGCGCTGTTGAAGTCACTTCTAAGCCATGCTCAACTTGGCCATCATTCGGTGAGGTCGCATCAGTCTCAATACAACTCTACCTTAGGCTCGATGCCATCAAATACGCGATCGAAAATGCGACTAGCCGCATGCTTCCCATTCATGAAGCTACCCATAGGTTTGCACTCCACTGCTCAGGCACAATGATTTCACAAAGTCGCCGCTTCGCGAGCTGGAAGCAATAGACTGATGAGTGATGCAGAGCTGCGCGATACGATCTACGACTACTCTCTCAGCTACGATGGTATTCAAAAAATGATCATCTCGGATATGTACGACAAGACTACCCTCCCGAATGCCGCATCATTCCTTCAAACACCGAGTATCCTTCTCGTCGACAAACAGACGTCATCGGAGGCCATCTCGCGCCTCCAAAAAAAGGAGCTTACCTTCACTTGCCCACCCGTATGTATGCGCAGTCGGGAAGTTGACCTATATCACGTAATCCCTTGGCAATCATTCAACAGTATCCGTCGAGTCGGATTCGTGATTCCAGAGGTCAAGAAGATGAAGGACTGCTGCGGATGTAATGACGACTTGAAAGCCGACTTCGATCCGGCGAATTTTCTCATTCTGTGGGTGTGCTTACTGGATGTTTTGCTCAGGCATTTTGCTCGTTCCGAGGCAGGACAAACTTCCCAGATTGAAAGTTTATGTCTGCAGGTTGGTTCGCAACGACATGTCATCCACGGGGAAATGATTTTCGTGTTTGTAAGCACATCCTTCCTTCCGCGCATTGATGGTATGCAAAGAGATTTGTTGACGATGACAGGCTACGAGGGCTATAGTTATCATAAAGAGTGCATGGGATAGCCATGAAGACGTTTGGTACGAAGTGATGGGATCCATTCTGAAAGAGGCGGCGTCTATGCACGGACAGGGAGGATCTGGCAGCACAGCGTTGCAGAAGAACAAGAAGGAAGTCACTCACCAGTGATCATCTCAACCCCAACTTTACCATCTGGCAATGAGAACGATTATCCACAGTTTTTCGATCTATGGTCTTTCTAGACATTTAAAATGCAGATTCCCTTACGTTATCTTTCCATTCGACGCATTGTCCTCTAATAACACCGATCTTCATCTACCGGTATGGTTGCAGTCTATAGCCGAGCCTTGCTAGCACTCGAGGCCAACTCGGCTTTGATGGCTTCATCAATCACCTTCATTGCCTCAACGAGCCTCTTCTCTTGCAATCTTGGAGCCACTACTTGCACACACAACGGTGTTCCCAGATACACATTCTTATCCACGCTAGTCCACAACTCCCTATTCGCTTTATCCCATGGACCCAACGGTGGCGTCGAAGGGACAGACCCAGTAAGATCGGAGGTATTCAGAGGTCGGATTGGAAGAGCCTAGAACTATCAACCCCGGCACTTGCACACATTGGAGAGACACGATCAAACTTACACCAGCAGGATAATCAAGCAGCACAAACGAACTTGTATAACTGACACCATTCCACCGATCGATCTCAGGGACAGGATGAGGGGCAACAGGACAGATAAACGCATCGATCGCAATCCCATGTTCATCCTTCCAGATACTCAAGAATTTTCTTCTCAACTCTTCTTTCTTTGCATGTAACTCTGCTACTTGTTCCAGACTTTTCACTTTCTTCCGTCTCAAGCGCGTTTGCAGCCATGGCGATAATGGTTCGCCAGTTGACTCCAAAGTATCAAAGACAAAATTATTGCCATCGATTCCGAACATTGCGTTCGCCAGAGATTGGCATTGGGAGAGTAGAGGCGTGATATCCATTTCGACAATAGTGATTCCCTGGTTCCTTAGCATTGCGGCTGTTTCATCGATGATTTTGTTGATAGGTGGGAGGGGATCTATAACCCCATCTCTTCTCACGATTCCAATTGTGATTTCTGTTTTTGAGGGGGAAAACCCCTGTTCTTCCCATAATCCGTATGCGACATCTGGATCTACATCCCATGGTTCTGATTCTGCGACTGCGCGAAGGAAGAGTTCACAATCTCTCATGCTTGTGGCGATCGGACCTGCACTTGCGGGGAAAGAGAGAGCCGAGCTTCCAGGGGCACCGGAACCTTGTTGGTTGCCATAGGGTATGCGCTGCCATGACGGCTTGATACCGTAGAGGTTGTTGCACATTGCTGGGATGCGAATTGAGCCTCCTACATCTGTCCCTACACCTAAAATTGAACCACGCATTGCTACTAAAGCACCCTCACCACCGCTACTCCCTCCAGCCGTCACCTTCGCGTTCAATGGATTGATTACACGACCAAAAACATTGTTATGTGAATCCAGTGCCATCAAGGTCTGCGGTATGTTCGTTTTGCAATATAGCACCGCTCCAGCTTTTAGCAATAATTCGACTAAAGTGGAAGAAGAAGTGGCAGGTTTGAACGCGAGGGCAACAATTCCGATACTTGCGTCGTGACCGGGGATCTTGAAGGTGTCTTTCAGGGAGATGGGGAGACCGTGGAGGGGACCCATTGGCGAGCCTACTTTGTCTAAGTAGTCATCGAGAGCGAGAGCGCGCTCGACTGCTTGTTCGAAGAAGATCTCGGTTAGGCAGTTTGTTAATTGGTGGGATATTGCTGCTCTCTGTGATGAGTTAGGACGAACTCGTTCTTACACAGGGAATATTGTCAATTCTTTGCTTTTGTGTTTAGCACACGGAGTTTGTGTGTGATTCTCTTCTGGCTCCACAGCATAACGGGCTATCAATTAGTGTCCATGGGACAGTAACAACCAAAGCTACCGATGCCTTTAGAGCCTCTCAATTCAAGATATTCATCAATAAGTTCTAGGCCATCATTGAAAATGATATTGCCAGAAATTTACCGATATCGATACCAAGTCAAAGGCAGTGTATCAATTATAGGCGGCTTGGAAGGGCAGTGGATTGTGCTGTGCGTGACGCTGTTTCTCGGCATGATGAAATTTCTGTACTTGCTACGACCAAATCGTTGTGGAGACCTCCTTAGATATGATGTGTGATCTCTAGCTATCATTTGGAAAGCAATGGATCCCATGTTCGGAATGAATTGAAGATAGGGAAAGGGAGATCGTACTTTACAAAACGCCCTCGTAACATTCACGCTCTTCAACCTCCCCGCTGCCAACTCTTCCACCAGTGCTGTAGCGTCATAATTCTCGGTGATGTTCAGATCCTGCTCATCGAGGATACCGCATGTTCGGGGAATATCGAGCACGTTCAGGGTCCCGGGAGGAGGAATCGATTCAGCTGGCAGAAGCCATTCTTTGGGAATCCGAGAAGCTTGTTGTTCCTTTTTGCGCTTGGAGATGGATTGCCAGGCTTCTGGCATGATGGGATGTCTTTGAATGAATTCATTTAGAAAGAAACGCGTTGGAGATAGGGTTTGGGATTTGCGTTGAGGTGGGGTTCAATCGCGCCGAGGTTGTGGAAGGGAGAGTTTATTCCATGGAGGTGGATAATTGGGGGCTATGCGCTATGCTCACGTGATCCCTATGGAGATGACCCTGGCGCGAAATTTGCCCGCACACTACATGCCGAATTTTGACGACAACCTCATAAGTGCTTACAACTTCACAAAGCAACACCACAGGCGCCATAATTTTCGACAATCCCTCACTTGAAGACTCCATAACTCTGGACGAATCGTCAAGGAAATTAACGCGCTTCCCCCTTCTATCTACAATTCACAATGTCTGAGCACTCGGAAGAAATCGAGGTCGAAAGCCCAAGCAACTACGCCGTTCTCCCAAAGGACATCACCGACGAGATCGGCACCATCAAGCTCTTCAACAAATGGAGCTACGAGGATGTTGAGATCCGCGACATCTCTTTGACGTAGGAAATCTTCCCCGGTGTTGGGCAGGCTCATTGGGGAATATGAAGGGCTAACTGGGCAAATTTGCTAACTCGCGATTGATTAGCGATTACATCCAAATCCGAACCCCCGTCTACATCTCTCACTCTGCTGGCCGATATGCCGTCAAGCGATTCCGAAAGGCCCAGTGCCCTATCATCGAGCGTCTTACCAACTCCCTAATGATGAACGGTCGTAACAACGGTAAAAAGCTCAAAGCTGTCCGTATCGTCGCCCACACTTTCGAGATCGTACGTTGAACCTACAACATAACCGCACTATGCAAGGAGGACAGGGAAGACTAACAGGCATACTCAGATCCACATCATGACCGACCAGAACCCCATCCAGGTCGCCGTCGACGCCATCGTCAACTGCGGTCCTCGCGAAGACTCCACCCGCATTGGTTCCGCTGGTACCGTCCGTCGTCAAGCCGTCGATGTGTCTCCTCTCCGCCGTGTCAATCAGGCCATCGCTCTCCTAACCATCGGTGCCCGTGAAGCCGCTTTCCGTAACGTCAAGTCCATCGCTGAGTGCTTGGCTGAAGAGCTCATCAACGCCGCCAAGGGATCTTCCAACTCGTATGCTATCAAGAAGAAGGATGAGTTGGAGCGTGTCGCCAAGTCCAACCGTTAAGTGGTTATTCTGGTTCTCTGGGGTGGGAAAATGTGGTACGGAAGGATATCCCTTATGGCTTCATGAATGCATACACAAGGCGAAGAGAGCTTCGTTCTTTGGTCCATTTATTTCTACACCATTTCGTAGATCAAAATAAAGGCCTCGATTCTCCATTTACTTCGGTCCGGAATGTCTCCTTCTCGTGTGACTACGCCAATTCTTTCTGAATGTATGCTGCAGGATCATCTCGGAGGTTTAACTGACATGCGGAGTGAGGCATGGTTTGATTCAGGTGCAGTACATCAAGGGGATCTGTACGACGTCAAGTCTCTGACAGCTTGCTCAAGGATTCTCAACGTTCGCAGGTTGCCATCATGCTGCATAGTATGTGTAACCGGTCTCGTGAAGTGAACCCACATCGTCCTATGACCTGCTCATTTCCGCTGCTGATTGGGTAATGTCAGCCCTTTTGCGTCTATGTGTGCTCTGATATACATTTGATGAACAAAGAACAAAATATCTGCATAATTTTATGCAAAAGAGAGGCGTAGCTGATGAGAAAACGCTAGAGACGACGTCGGGCCTAAAACACGAGCTGGAGAGCTCGTGGCGCAAGATGGCTCGTAGCTGACCGAGGTCCACCCTTCTGCTCTGCCGAGATCAACCTCCACACACTCTCTGGCCTTCAAACCATTTTCTGCAATCAGATGCATCAAAAATTCATCTCCATACAGGCTGGATCGGGGATCTCGAGGGATAGGCGCTTGATCGTACCCCTCGAATGGTGTCTCAGTCAATTCGCTGCTCAAGCCTGCTCCAATGGCGATTGGGTTTCACCTCGTCCCCGCGGTTCTAATACTCGCTGCGAATGGCTACCAACGAAGTACTCGGTACCCTTCTACCTGAGCGAGTTTACTTGGTAAGGAGTCTTTGTCACTAGGAAGTTCTCAGACAGATGTCGAGTCACTCGTACAAGCAAGGGACAGAGACACCTGCGCAAACGATCAACCAAGGGACAGAGACACCTGCGCGAACGATCAACCGACAACAGAGTTACTCCAGCAAATTGACTCCAGATGGTAGTCTCAAGGGATGAATCAGCTGGTCAGTAATAGGGAAGGGTGGCGTGATATGCTAAGAGGAAGGGAGTTTGTACCGGAATCAGAGACAGTTGAGATACGAAAGGAGGTCGGAAACACAACCAGGTCAAATGTTGGGGAATTCTCGACCAACACAAGGAGCACGCCGATGGAGCGGGCCATGGATCGATTCGAGCTGTGAGTGAGGACGGGTGATACAACAGTGGTACATCAGACGTGGTTGTGCGTTTGGACATGTAGGAGCATTCATATCTTTTCCCAATTGCCCTAGGTAGAGTATGCAGGTCGTAGGTCTTCTCCGCGTCTCTACCCAGGAATGGCCCATTGAAATCTGTGGCCATTCATTATCTTATTCCATACCTATGACGCGTAAGGTCTGCACTTGCGTGGCTTCCGTTTTTAAAGACGGCGTGGCTTCCATGTCACGTTGTGTTCTGCTCCATCTCATCAACCCCATCCACTCCATTCACTTCACTTCTCCAACACCTCATCCCTTAACACCCGCTGCCTGTCCTTGCTTGTTCTTGGACCGAACTTCCGGTCCGTCCTCAATTCATTGACATCGCTCCATGAGTTCTTCCCATCCGTATTTTATAACAAGCTTCTCTCACGCGCAACTGTCGACCATCGCGTCCAGCTACGACAATTCTTTCCCATGGACTACCCTGGAAACCTCACCAATGTCCCGGTTCCGACAGAGAGTGACCTCGACAGCGCTATGATAAGCATGCATGGTCCGCCTCATAACAACAATGCGAATGTCGACGTATTGGGACAATTCTACATCGGATTCGCCATTGTTTACACCGCTATCGTCTTCGCCGGGTTAATCGCTCTTTTTGTCCACCGAAAACACCATGCTGTCCGCATTCGAAGCCTCAGGACTATTTGCACCACGGTTCTCACTCTCCACACCTACTTGGTTCTCATTCTCATGGCATACCCACTCAATGGCCTCTACAAATGCTGGATGGAGTTCTGGATCATGAATATCTTACTCCCACTTAGCATTGCTTTGTTTCAAGGTAAGCTACTCCGTGGAGTACGTACACAGGACATCTTCACTAATCATGATTACCAGCCAGCAACATGCGTCTCTTCTCGTACGCGGTGGAGCAGAAAGAAATTTCTCAAGGCCGTCTCGGCATTCGACAGCGATGTAAGTTCAATATCTCGAAGCCACAGCCACTTGAGTGGGCTAGGCACCGCACCATCGAGCAGCGTACATACGGTCTCATAGGCGTGGGTGTGATTGTGCAGGTAAGTGGCAAGACTCTCTCGGAGCGATTTCTACGGCAACCGTTATGGCTTACTCTGAATAGCTCATCGTTGCCCTGATCATCTTTGGAGGTTCGCGCAAGTTTCACGCTAGTTATGGCTTTTTCAACGAATGGGTGGCGGATGATCGATGCCGTGTGGGCATGGAGTGGTGAGTCCATCTGTGACCTGATTACATGCTGTTTCACTTACTAACAAGAAGAAGGGGACCCTCTGTCGTGTGGCAGTTTCTGTGGTCGTCAGTCTTCGGTCCATACGTTCTCCTACGAACTCGAGACATCCGAGACACCCATTACTGGGCATTGCAGACAAGAATGGCTGTTATTGCTGGGTAAGAAGTAATCTTTGACTAAATTCGATGGCAATTGCTAATATTTTGCAGCCTCCCAGGCACTCCACTCTGGCTCGCATTCATCTACACGCACAACCCGAATCTCATCCAAATCAACAAATATTTCAAACCCGCTGGATGGTAAGCGGCCCTTCTCCACTGGGATTACACCATATTGACCATGACCAGGTTCTTGCCCGGTTTGATCACCATGCAATTCGTCTGCATTTTCTTTCCACTCCTCGATATTTACAAACTCAAGAGACTGGAGCACAGTTTTGGCGAGAATCGCTCGGTGCCTGATGACCCCGCAGAGCTGCGCAACTTCCACGACAGGAAGCTCAATCCTTATTCGATGGCCACTCTGGAGCTTCAACTAGAAAAGAAGCCGAGTCAACTCATGCATTGGGCATACACCAAGGAGTTTACGGCCGAGAACGTCCTGTTTCTCACTTCTGTAAAAGCGTTCAAGCGCAAATGGACATTGGCTGCAAAACAACCCATCGAACTAGACTCTACAAAGGCCCGGGCTCTTTATGAAGAGGCAGCAATGATCTTTTTCACCATGGTCCATCCTGTAACGGCTCGTAGGAACATCAACATCGACTCTCCCACCTTCCGAGAGCTCGATGACATGTTCAAGGGCTGCCATTACGATCCAGACGATAACATCTCGAGCGCTTCTAAGTCATCCAGCCATTTGACGCAGAACATTGTTGCGCCTTGGGAAGAAGTCGGGACTCCTGAGAGATGCCACTCAGCGCTTTCGGATCGAGGCAACCTCCTCGACGACCATGTTAACAAGCTATATCCACTTCCAGTCACTCAGATCCATAGCAAAAGCGACACGTTGACCGATGGTCCTTCGACGATAATGGTTCCAGCCCAATTCACTATCGAGGTTTTTGACAGAGCATACGGTAGTGTCAAGAACGACGTATATCTCAATACTTGGGTCAGGTATGAAAAGTGTTATTCTCGTCCACTTTCTCCTTTACCACAAACATAGCGATAGCTTGAGGTAACAATTGACATTAGATTCGTCAATCGCGATCGAAACGAAGACGTGCAAGAGACTATGAGTTTGTACTCCGAGTTCTCATTCTCAGGCGAGTCTGCGGGATCTAGTCGTCGGTGGGAAGGTAGTTGATTACACAGCGGCTGTCAGGATTATATTAGATATGTTAGGAAGCGCGATTTAAGGGCCGGAGGGTTTTGTTTGAGCGTTTTTGACATCACCAAAAGATGTCTTCATGATACTCAATGTATGTATGCAAGATGGCCTACGATTTCTGAGCGAGAGGAGGACCGCGTGTTTATAATCGTCGCAGTTATGCTCGCAGGAGTTTGAGCCGTTCGGTTGATAATACAGGACTGGATTGAATCACGATTGGCTTCTTGAGTCTTCGCTTCGACATGATTGTGGTCTGTCTTTTGTCACAGGTGTTCTTGTGCGGGAGCACGCGACCAGGTAACGTGTCGACTGGCTCCCGGCAAACGCAAGTCACATTTTTGTTTCCCAATTTGAACAGCATCGAGATGAAGATGGCAACGAAAGTTGTTGTCACATGCTTTCGCGAATTCGTGACTTTTTCTCGGCGGTGACATCGGTTGCCCGCATATACACTGTCGGAGTGCAAACACTTTCTAGTGCACAACAGTTACCCAGCCCATCACAACGACGAAGCCAATGACCGAGCCTGGACTTGTCCACATATGAGGAACGAGAGATATCAACCACAGTCACTTTCACCATCTCCAACAAGATTGAGATCATATAAGCCGACGTCATGGCATCATTTATACGCCTTGTCAACGCGTTTCTGCCTTTCACGAACCCTGCGACACCGATACTTCAGGATGTCATTCATTTGACTGTTCTTTGCACGTTCCTTTGGTTTGCGCCGAAGATTGAGTGGAAGGAATTACGGAGGAGGGTTTTGGGACGGGTGGAAGATGTTGGGCAGGCAGGGAATGAGGGCGAGACGGTGGTAGAAGGAGATGGACTTGCTGAGCCTGAGCAGTTGAATCAGTTCAATCAGCCAGACGAGCCAAACGAACTGGACCAGCCAATTCAACCCGAAGAACCTGTCTTTCCCCCGCCCGGTCTTGGCGGAGAAGGCTTCCAAGGTTTTGGCGAACAAGACGCAGCGGGACCGGCGAATCCACGTCAACATCCCCGCCGTACTACGAATCATAACCGAGAAGTCGGAGCGAAGAAAGCGAAGAGTCTGGCTAGGCGGAATCAACAGAGGGCTTACAATGAGTTTTTGCGCGAACAAGGGGAGGCTGAGAGAGCGGAATGGGCTCGTGATGCTAAGGAGCGTGAGGAAAAGTTGGAGGAGGAGAGAGCTAAGCGTGTGGCTAGGGAGCAGAAGATAAAGGATAAAGAGAGGAAGGAACGCGAGAGTCGGAAGATGAGGGAAGAGGAGGAGAGGAGGGAGGAATTGGATGCTGTCCGGGCTGCTGGAGAGATTGTGAGGGAGGGATTAGAGACGGATGGGTTCTTGAGATGTGAGGATTTGGCAAGGAGGGTACAAAGGGATAATGCCTGGGTTGAGAGGTTGATTAGGAGGGAGGGCGTTCTTGGGGTCAGGTTCGTGAATGGGAAGAGAGAGGTTACGATGCTTACGGCTCGTGGCTTTGTGGTTAGAGTTAATGAGGATATGATGAAGATTGCGTATGAAAGAGCTACGTTCAAGGCTGCAAGAGGCGATGGCAAAATCGATTGGGATGGTATAGGATCTGTGATTCAGAAGGTCGTTACGGACAGACATTCATGAGGCACTGTATTTGGATCGCTGCGAACGGATCTTTGCGCTATGCTATGATGGACATGCGCGCCTGTCTTACATGGTCTGCCAAAGACTCAGCCTCAACAACATAGCAAACGGCAAAATGCCTGACTATTACCACGTCATTGTTGGGCAGAGTACATGAAGCACCAGAATTGTCGGTCATGCGCTCGATAGTTCATTCGAACACGAACCTTGGTACACAACCTTAGCAAAGCCAGCAGTATTCAAAACCATCAAGATGTGTGTCGGGGAAGAAACAATATACTCTTGCGGCCACAAAATCATCACTCCAATAGTCATCTACGTGGGCGAGATTACAAAATGCCCATGTTTAGGAACCTCCAGCAGTTTTTCTGGTGCGAAGTGTCGACATTGCATCGCTCGGGACCAGGACTTAATGCCCAAAGCTACGAGGTCGAGAGCTACTGAGACGAAGACAAAGGAAGAAGTTGGAAGGCAGCAAGCGAGGGAGAGCAGTGGGGTGAAGGAGGATGAGGATGAGCATTGACTTGTTTGTGGCAGGTGTAGAAGGGGTGATTGCGGGAAGTGTGGTGAGTGTGTTTAGTGTAGGAAGGGGAGAAGGGCAAGGATGAGGAAAGGGGTTTTGATACTAAGCAGGAGGCGACAATAGTGGTTCCAGAAATGTTTGTCAACTTGCAGCTTCGGCCAATTTCTAGCTATTCTGGATCGGGCCGTCCCCATGTGTATGCTCATGCGCTCAGTTCAAGATCACGATCAGATCATAAGACGGGGACGCCGATGTTATCCATTGCGATGTCCTGAGCACGCGCGGAAAACAATGAGCTGTGCCTCACGAATGGAAAGGCGAGGAAAGAGGCGTTGATATCTAGATACCAATCGGTATCACTAATCGCCGCTCGTGGACATTGTAGATGGACATCTCAGGAGGATAGGTCACAGGCATCTACGTTTGCCTCTATGCCTCTATGCCTATATAAGTACCTCGATCGCCATGTTCTCCCTCTCTTCGCAACAATCATATCCTATTCTCGACATCGAATTCACACTCAACTTCCACGAGCAACGAGTATTGCCAGCTATCACCCAGCCTTAACATTCACACGGCCTCTTAATTCCTTTGGTCTCCCAGACCCCCAAACTTCAGAATCAAACGACAATGTGCATACTCCAACATACCCACTACGAAGGCTGCGGCCATACCCATATCTTCTCCATCAAAAACACCCATAATCATGCCTGTCCTTGTGAGCAGGTTCTTCATGTGGAGAGACAGGGGAATTGTTGGGAGTGTGCTGTAAAGGAGCCCGTGGTACCTGTTATGAGTCGAGCTGCTTTTGAGGGGGTTTTGAGGGACGCGGGAGTTACGGAGGAGGAGATGGCGGCGATGAGGAACAGAGACAGGAAGGAGGGAGAAGAGGGAGAGAGCGAGAAAGTAGAGGGAAAGGAAGAGGAGGAGGTTAGTGACAACAGTGCGCAAGATGGTGACAGTGAGAGTAGAGAAAATAGTGAAGATGGGCACTCTCCAAAAGAGCACGGTACTCAAGTTATCCACTACACAAGCCGCCAGTGAAAGAGGGGACTTGAGCGATGGGGAAGAGTGAATCAGGGATGTCTGAGAACTAGTAAGATTGGTAGGATTTGGCTAAGAGAAGCTCACTTGGAGTTCTTGGTTTGACTTCGGAACGGTGGGCAATGAGGATATCGGGAAATCTGGCGATTTGCCTTCGGATACGAATTTGGCAATGTTGAAAGTGGCTGAGTATCTGCACTTACGACTCTCTGGCTGGATCGGCTAGACTGATATTTGATACAACCTGGACAAATGAGGGTTTTTGCCGTGGTCGGCTTCTTTTGGGGTCATGCTCAGCTCTATAGCTACGGCCGGTCACAAGGTATGGCGGACCAGGACTTATGAGGGATCAAGGGCAAAGCAATTGGTATATCTCATGATTCGACTTTCTCTTTTTCTATTCTTCTAGAACTTGTCTTTATTTCTCTTCCCCTTCCAAAAATCTTGGTCTCCCAATGTTACTTTCCCTGAAACTCTTTTTTCCCTATTACCTCATTCATGAAATCCGGACTCTATGTATGTATGTATGTATTTCAGCTTTCAAGCTCACCATGATCTCCTATGATTGACGTCAAATCATCTAGGACAGAATAAGAATACAGAGTCTTAGATGATATCTTGGTTTCTAAAGGGCAGAGGGACACCGAATTAATGAAGCCATTTTGGAATTATTGAGTAACAGATGTTGGTTGTAGAGCGGGACAAATTCAGCCATCTTCGATACCGTCGATGTAGATAAGTATTCCGAGAAGCCAAAAGCCAGACTCTGGATCCCCCCTCCCTGAAGTCCCTCAACAATACACAACATCCCACCACGTCTCCACATCATCTATTCAAATTATCGCACCAAAATCTTAATCGCAATACAAGGCCCCATTCCCTCCTTGAACTAGTGACTAGGTACTTCCGGCCAACGCGTCTGCTGAGTGGAATGAAGAGTATCGGGAACCATTGGCACGTCCAATGGTGCCGTAGAAAATTTGGCATATGAGAGCTCCCGCCAAGTAAACTTTACTCAACCCAGCTGTTGCCCCGTTAGTAAGGAGACCTCATTTACATACGCACTACACCCACGTCAGCAGTCATTACTTGCACAGGACTTGAAGCTCTGCCCCTATAAATGCCCAAGCTCTTCCTCACCATCTCCTCCTCTCACCACCAAAGTGAATTAGTTTTTACTTATCATTACGAGAAACGAGTCTGTAATCACCCAATCGACCATTTCATTACAAAGCCTTGTCGACCGAACAGCAACATGTGCTTGACCGTATACACCAAATGGCGCAAATGCGGCGATACAACTACTACCATCGAATTATGCGACCAGGCAAAAAGAGGATTTGATGCTTGTAGCAACGGGGAGCGCGAGATTGTTGAATTTGATCACTGTCCCGAATGTCGTGTTTGGATAAATGGTATTTTTGGCCAGGAGTTTAGGATATTGTAGAATTGCAAGAATGGGCTCGTCATATCGTGTCTGGCATCAGTCTGCGGGATTTTGTATGTAAGCGCTGGAATACCCTTCTTTGAACTGGAGATCGATAGTAGTATGCGTTTCGTGCCTTTTATCTTGAAGTGTTTGAACGCTTGGGTAAGATTCTTCCCATTGAACTGAGAGAACTTTGATCCGTTGCGCGCGACCAATTACATGTCAGTATGTCATCGATACGGCTAAGGGGTGTAACAACTTCTCCAGCCTCTTGACTCCTAAGCGTGGAGCCGCCATTACTTGCTCACGTCTCCCAGGTTCCCTCAGCGCCGGCTTTTTCCGTATCATAAGAGGCCTTGGTCTCACAGAATCGAGGGTGAAGTAGGTTAGAAAAGCATAGCAATATATCCAGAGTCTAGAACTCACCAATAGAGAAGCCACACGATTGAGTACACAATCACCGGCTGTGAGTCTGGCACAATATTTTTAGGGCTTGTTGTAAAAGTTTTTGCGATACATGGAGAATTGCTTACTTTGTCCCTTGTGTAGTCATTCTTCTCCACTTGTGGGCATGACCTGGTCGAGTTTCTCTTCGGTTTAGAACCGAAAGTTTTCGTGAAGTGAGGTTCTTTGTCCTCCGCAAGAATACCTTAGGGCCAAGAGTCTTCTCGCGTCTCTTCTGTTCAAAGTTAAATTCGTATTCTTGACCAATCGCCGCGAGAGCCTGGGGTCTGAGAATTTTTAGGAAGCAGCGCAGCGTCGAAAGGATCAGTACCTATTAGGAATTGAAAACGATATCCTATTTAGAAAGGAGGATGTTGCCTCAGGACTCGTGAAGATCCTGCGAAGGATTCGCATCTATTGTTGGAAGAATGGGGGTGGGCGTGAAGCTTGCACGCTGCAGGGTCTGATTATTATAGTGGCGCGGATTACTGCATTGAAAACACGATTCCTATCTCTTGAGCATAGTATCATCGCAAAGGAACGTCCCTTGTAGAAGCCAGGATGGCAATACGATGTCCAGGCATAAAACAAACTGTCCTGAACAGCGTTCCCTCTGATCATCTACTGTCAAGATAGTTTCAACGCCTTCAATTATTCAAGTTACCCACTTCGCCATTGCAATTCGCTTCCCACACCCATCGACACCGCGTCATGCTTCTCCTCAATACCCTCCTCTTGGCCCTCGCTGTCTTCATCGCTTCGTCCTCGGCTTTAGCCATTACCATTCCTGAGGGTTCCGAAGACGCAGACACTGGGCGCGGAGGGTACAACTCCTTCCCTTCAAGACAGCTAGCAGTCCCAAGGCGTGTCTGAAAGGACCAGGCTCTTGAATTTCTGTCATAGGGAGATCTTGTCACTAAAGCAGGGGTACCCGATGGACCTGAAAACGGGAGGGAAGTTCGGGTTTGGACGGTAGCTTATTCGATAGGACAGCGGATTTTAGTGTTGTGAAACACAATTCTTGGCCCATCTTTCATCATTTCGAACATTCGGTGATGATCTCGATGACAATTTGTGACAACAAGGGTGATCGTCGGCTGAGGGAGAAGGAATGTTAAAAAGTTTGGCCTGTGGCCCAAGCTATTCGGCGACTTTCAAAAGGCAGTTGTGATGTGTCCCCGAATTTTCTGGCCTCGAAGTCGGTGGAAGTGATCTCTAAATCTCATACATCGATTGTATTTTGAGCTCGATGGCTTTGGCCGAGATTCCATGACCCTCGATGGTTGACCAATCGGGGGTAGCAGGCACATTCGAATCCAATGCTTGGCTACACAGGTGCAACATTAACATCGACATCTAGATCATATATGGCTGACGGTAGCATTTCTGCAGGAGTGTACAAGTGGTCCTTATCTGGGGTACAATTCCGACGCCATAGCCCGGGCGGCCCTCTACTCCCAACTACGTCAAGCTTGATCCCAAATGGCTCCAGATCTTGTGCAATTGCATAAAATTGGTGTGCCGGTAAAGGGGCAAATGACTCGGGTGGACCATCTCGTGTGTAATGCACTTCTGGGACATAGTAGGCGATTGTGATTTTTTTGAGGTTGGGGAGTCGTGCAATATGCTCAAACATACGCTCCGGCTCCAAGACATGTTCTGTAACCCAAAGACGAAGGTTTTCGATGGACGAAGGCAAAACGTCAATCAAACAGGGCATAGATTGCCATGACCGTAGCCGACGAGGAAGCCACAGATCAATAGGTGTAGGCGGATTCTTGTTGCGCTTGAGATTGGACTTTCCAAGAAGAAATTGGAGGTCCAGCTCCAGGTATTTCAATGTCGGGAATCGCAACAAGTGGTCGATGCCGGTCGAAGACACGCAATTAGTGTAGTGGTCAAACGTTAGACCCAGTTCTTGGAGATGCCAGCCTACCATCTTGCCTATTGTCTGCACAAACGCATTTCCGTCCCAGTCCTCACACCCACACCCATCTGTATACCCACATCCATGTGTCCAATGAAAGACACGGAGTTTTACCAGAGGTTGGAGAAATCGGCCAATGGTGTGAGAATCAGCGTCGCCTTTATACACATCGATCTCCTCAATTGTTGACGTACGAGTCCCATACTTCCACTCATAATGATCGCCGCCAATTTGCCATCTTGTGGGTCCCATCAACTTGAATTTTTTGATGGACGGAAGGGCAAGATACGGACACAATTCCTGGATCTGGAAGTAGCCCAAATGTATCTCGAGTTCTTCCAATTTGGAGAGAATACCGGATTTGCTCCCGTCAGCTGCTGCTGCTTGGACGACTGGTCCTATGTACCAATTTTGCTTTTGGTCGCGAAGTGAATAGTGAAAACGGCGTAAATTTGGTGCAAGAGTGAGAAGAAGACCGAGCGCGGCGCATCGATAACCCTTCAAAATTCCAGTGCGCCAGATCCATGCATGTTTTTCGGAGTAAGAAGATCCAAAATCAGGCATGTCCGAATTCTCTTCAAGGAACACTGGCAATCGATATGACGGAGAGTATTGCTCAGTAGCCTTGATGTACCTCGATGATTCGATCAGTGGGAGGAGCCGCTCGCGACCTGAAATGTCTTCAAAGCCACCCGTTTCAGCCTCAACCATTTGGAACGTGTCTTCAGAGCACGATGCAAGCTCGAGTAAATTGATGTACTGTCCAGCCAGAGGCTCTTCCAAGAGAGCCATGGTAACCTTGCCTGGCTCATACAGTCTTACATTTGGTCCAAGATAATGAGCACCCCCGGGTTTTGCACGAGCATAGAAGGAAACGAGTTCCAGCAAATTCGTGTATTCCCGCCTGTAAAAGCGGTGTTCGTCAAGTATTGAGTCCGCTGTTTCGTAAATTTCCTTGCATGTTAAGACAAGAGCCTCAATGCCGTCAGGACGACAATTGGCAATGACGATTTGCAGCAGTTCGGTGGGGAGCATGAGGAGAGACATGATGATTTGCTGGTGGTAGAGGACAGAACTGAGAGTCTGAGATCGTTGACGCGTCGTTGGTGTCCGGAGAAATTTGAGTACGTAGTAGAACTAGCGTGTTCCGTTGAGGCCATCCCTACTGTATTAATTGGCTCAGTTGCACCCCCCTGACTCGGGCCTTGATGGCTCTGTAGGCCACGCTGATCAACGATCACCCTGACAGACATTGGAAAATGCGTAGCACTCGTTGGAAGTTTTCGAAGTCAAGTACGATTGCCGGAAAGAAGGGCCACGCAAGTTGTGGCTATCAAAACGACCTCATATTAGACGAAACCTTGTTTCCAGGTCCGAAAAGCTAATGAATAATCTCTGCAAAATCGAGCGTAGAAAAGGTTCGCTTGACTGCTTTATGTGCAGTAAATTTTGACGATATAAAAGTCGGTAGAACCGTCATTTCTAGCAAGTTGGGAAATAGGCCAATAGACGCCAGCTTAATGTCAAGGCAGCATGGATGGATGATGGAACTACGAGATGAGAGGAGGTGCTATTATCCACATAGTCAACTAATCGTGTTTACAAACATCCAAACCAGCCTGGTTTTAGCTTTCTAAATGTTTCATTTCCTTGTAAAACTTATAGCTGTAGTTTAGTGCTTAATAAACAGATTCAAGCATTTGAATGAAGTGGTGCATCCTCTGCAATGCCTCGATTGTGAGATCCATTTCGACGCGTCTTGCCGCCATAATTTCCGGTCCATGCCATAGCTGCTCTTCACATTGATCACTTTGGGTCTCCCTCATCGAGCTAAATCCGCAAAGGCCAGTTTAGATCAGCGGGGTAGACAGACGGCACGTCCTCGCCCTCGTCCGTACCATGACATGCAGATGGCAACCGGTTCGTTTGGAAACAGGCGACTCATGGCGACTTCTAAACACCAAACATTAGAAGCTTCGTGGAACAGTCGCCACGGCGGGAAATCCAATAGTGGTAGATATCGACAGCATTATGATCTTGGTCCCATTCAGAGCAAATCGGAATAACGGCCAAGTTCGTATCTTGAGGACTCCGACCCGGACGTAACTGCAGAGTGAGGACTCAGTAAGGAGGTAGGTTGTGAGGACTCTGTAAGGAGGTAGGTTGCCTCTGCCACGAAAATAATGTCAAAGTCAAGCAGCAATAAAGATGGCTCCCTCAGACAGATGAAGCAATCATGTTGGGATCCGTAGATTCTGCGTGATTACGGAGTGAGGTGAGGAGTAGATGCAGTGGTGAGATGGATTGGAGTACAGCAGAGTTTCTCTTACGAGCGAATTTGTTCAACCTCAGGCTCCAATTCACAGCGTGCCCGACACGTGACTCTTACTCTCAGTACTCCTCAGTAGCTGTGGATATCATCGGAAATCCAAAAATCCCTTTGATACCATCGAGTCTATTCATTGAACAGTTGTAGGTGTTATCAATTCCAGGTGTTCAAGTCACGTTTCCTGCTCGCAACGAAAACTTGAACCCAACATCCAACCACCTTCCGTTCCTCTCACACTTGTTCAATGCTTCCTCCTCTCTCTCCACGACTTCCCTTTGGTGAAGGCTGGAGAAGTTCTGATGCCCATGCCATCGCTCGACTCTGCCATCAGTGTTTCGCACATTTTAGCTACGACTCGTCCGTACCATCCATCGTGCGTTCCCCCAGATTCCATCTATTACCGGCATGACCCTATCCAACAGAACGAACCGAAGCTTTTCACCGGAGAGCCTCTGGTCGAATCGGTTCACTGCCGACGAGAGTCGAGAGACCCTGTCGCTGTCTGGAAAATATTTCACAAATTAATCGTGTTGTTTCGCTTCAAGGAAACATCAGTGCACATAGCTTCCTTAGCGAATGAAAAGGCGGCTGATCTACAGCATCCAATATATCTCACAATGCCTAGCAGATGGTCTCGAGAGCAAGCCACGTCGAACTTGCCCTGGGGCTCTCAGAATCCTGTTCGACTTCAACCGCGTGAAACCGTCTAACCCAAGCCAAACTTCTATGCAAGACACCAGGACGCGTTCAATCGGCAAGCCACCATCGTATAGCCCATCTAGTTATCGTGTTCAAGAAGTATAAGGACACCAGCTGCTCACGCATCAGCAATCGACAGCCAGACATCTTCAGCATCTCAAATCATCAGTTTAGCTTCGAAATCCCTCGTCTTTAGTCTTCGGTTCTCCCACTCTGAAGCATATTCCTCTCAAGTTCTCTCCCAATAAAACCATCGACAACATTAAAATGGTTTCCTCCAAGTCCATGGTCATCGCGGTCGCCGCAGCTGGCTTCGTTGCCGCAAACCCAAACCCAAACCCAGCTCCCCTTCCAACTGATCCTGCTCAATACAATGGCTACACACCGCACGTACCCAAGTGGGCCGAAACCGTACCACAAGAGAAGCTCTCAGCTCTCCAAGCTGACATGCACTCCCTCGGAAGCTCCATCAAGAATAATAAGCTATACACCAGTATGACAGCAGTCATGGCCACAGCTGTTCCACAATCATTTAAAGACGCCATCATGACAAACCCAGAAAGCGTACACTCGCACTACAAGACCGAAAAGCCAGAATGGTATGTTCCAAATCCCATCTACTAATACAGTCAAAATGTTAATCAAGAAATCAGGTACAAAGCCATCCCAACCGACGTCCAGAGCTTCATGGAAGACAACCGAAAGAAAGCAAAGAGCATCTTCACCCACGACATCGGCCCACTCCCAACACGAACAGACGACCAAAACAAGGTTGCCCAAAAGACCGCCGCCGCCTCCGCCTCAGCAACAGGCAAGAAATCTTCCGAAGCAGATTCATTACGAGTTCTTGGTGCTGGTTGCGCTGCGCTCTTTGGTGCATTTGGCGTTGCTGCTCTTCTCCTATAAATCGACGCCTTCGTTTGACACTTTTCTTTTCTTCTGACCATGACGCGAATTCCAGCGTTCTTTACTACTATCCAAAAGCATTTCAAACGGTGCTGACGGTCATTACCCGGATTTCTGGCCGGACTTGGGATGGGAGGGTCCTTTAGCAATATGCATACACTATCGTTTATTATCATATGGGATAGCCATAAACAGGATGGGCAAATGGGACAGGGTGTTTGAGGTGCATGCGCGGCGTATTCATCAAAAGACAATTTGGGGTTGTACACTTTTTCTGTAGATAGTATGAATTACTGACTTTTGACCTTACCTTTCAAAGTTCTCACCATTCTTTCTCCTTTTCAAATTTTGGATATTTATACCTCTCCGCAGCATCAAGATTTGACATTGCTCTACTTAGCTTTTTCCCCAAATGATCTTCACAAGTGGCGAGAACTAGTGATGATTCAACGTACCTCAAGTACCACTATCAGAAGCAATTCTTATATCGAAAGTGTCTTTTCGAAAGTATCTTTAGGCTTTGATAATAATAATAAAATTCTTGCATTGCTGGTCCATGCCTGTATGAGGCTAAGTTTAGACGTTAATATTAACAATAGATAAATGCAAATACCGACAATCCGTTTCCTTGGCGAACGTGTCGGACGTAAGGGGTCTATGCTTGTATCCGATCTTCAACATGGATCCTTCGGAATCGGCGTAAGGGTCTCATCGGGGATCCAGATTGCCGAAGATCGGGATCGGCTGCAAGGGGTGTAGGATCCCCTACATTAGTTGGCGCAAGAGGTTTTGTTCCTCGGTTTGAAATTCGATCTTCCAGCTATCTTTTCATCCAAGGGTCGGTCCTACCGCATTGATTGGCGAAACTGGCTAGATGATCGTATTCGTATGATGCTCGTAATCGCACATTGGTAAGGCCTAAGCCAATAGCGAACATGTGTCTCGGCGTTTTAGATGACTGAACATCTCATGATTGGCTTAGGTCTTGCTTATGTACGAGTACGAGGTCTATACGAATACGATAACCGAGCCAGTTCTCGCCAATTAACGCTGTATAACAACAAAAAGTAGTGCAAGGAATCGAAACCCCCTACCCCAAGACATTCTAACACCCCTTTCATCAGATAAACCGACTCAACCTCCCAATACGCCCATCAACCGCCCGACTTCAAAAATCTAATGTACAACACTACTTTTCCTCTTACCCGATGACTTCTTCCCCGGCATTTCCAAAGCCCCAACAAACCCCTCAATCTTTCCAATTAACTCCGCGATGCGGAAAGGCTTGGAAACAACATCATCCATTCCACTTTCCTTCGCCTGTGCAATTTGTTCACTTCGCGCATTCGCCGTAATCGCTATGATGGGGACATGTGCCCTGATTTGACCATTGGCTGTAAGGGATCTTATCTCGTGGGTTGCTTCTGTTCCGGACATGATCGGCATTTCAATATCCATCAGGATCAGGGTTAGCGGAAGGGGAGCATTGTCTTGATGAATCTGTTTGTTGATGTTGTTCCAGAGGTCAGTTCGTCTCAAGAAGTCGATTGATTCTTGGCCGTTGTTTGCGATTTCGACGGTGAAGCCTAGCATCCTGAGTTGTTTGCTCAAGACCTTTTGATTGACGAGGTTGTCTTCGACGACAAGGATCGTGAAGTCTGAACATGGTCTTGGTCTGGCTTGATGTAGGCTGGGTGAAGCTGGATCTGCTGTTCCAACGGAGAGATTGTGTTCAGGAACTACGGTGTGAATATCGTCACCATGAGGTGTAGCTGCTCGGCGAATTTTGATGTAGAAGGCGAAGATTGAGCCTTGGTTGGTCGCTGATTTCACGCCAATCTCTCCACCTTGTAGGCGACTGAGAAGGCGGGCAATGAATAAGCCAAGCCCTGAACCACCGTATTCTACCAAGATATTAGTGTGGTGAATAAACACTGGTTGAGAGCATCCGTACGTGTATGTGTTCTGGGGCTTGCTTGTGAAAATCTTTTGAAGAGAACCTTCATCTCCTCTTGACTCATGCCGCGACCTGTGTCCTTTACTTGAAAATGTAGATATAAATGTTGACCTTGTCCCCACTCAGCTCTCAGAGTAGGATCAGCGAAGTCTTGATCGGTCATGGGTTGGTGCAAATATTGCACATTATCGCTACTCTCCGAAGGACAGGATGTGGAGGCACCCATTGTGACCGCTATTCTCCTTATCTCACTGTCCATTGTGAACTTGATGGCATTCGTGCAAAGATTGATAATCACCTGCGGCGAAGAGATTCAGTGAACATTCTGGAAGATAGGTGCACGAAATACATACCTGAAGCAGGCGGCCAGGATCGAGCTTCACCCAATCAATTCCTAGCTGATATATCGAGTCTTCGATGTTGAACGACATGATAGCGTTGTTCGCCACTAGCTCAGCTGAAAACATCTTCAACGAATTTTCAATCAAAATCCCTGGCTGGCAGTCGACTGGATGAATCTCAATCAAGTTGGCATCGACTTTCGAAAGGACGAGCACATCATCAACGATCCTCTTCTGATGCTGTGCACACAATGTGATGGTGCCCGCTGCCTCTATGGCAAATGTAATAGGGTCCTCACTACCAAAAACTGACGTTCTCGTAGCGGCTCCTGGCCTCCGGGGTGATGTCGTTTCCACTGCACTTCGTGCCTCTTGAAAAGAAGCCAGGGATGCTGCGATAGCATCAGCACATTGGAAAATGGCGCTCAATGGGTTTCTCATTTCATGAGAGGTCTGAACTGATTAGCATCCAGACCATACACACAGCCTTGACGATCTTACCATATCCATAAAGTTTTCCTGTTGCCGTTTCAGCTCAACAGCCTCCTGCCTTCTCAGCGCCTGCCAGCTCTCCATCCATTTTTGCTTCGAGATGTCAATGAGAGCTCCTGTAATATACATAGACTCTCCGATTTGTTGAACCGAGGCTGCAGCGATCACGTACTTTCTACTGCTTATAGGATCACCAGTGGAAGGATCTGTTGAGGTCCAGGAGGATTTGAGAGCCAGTTCAGTGTTGACGCTCATATGATGGTCAACCAACCTAGCCCATTCTTCAGCCAAGATGTCGCTGTAGTCGTCAGCAAACAACTCCAGCCATGACATCGGCCAGAACTTGTCGTATTTATACTCTAGATCTTATTAGTAGTGTATCGTTGAAATAATTATTGCCCCAAACTCGTCTCGTTTGCATCGGAGAATGAAGTACAAACATACCTGTTATATCCAACCAAGTCTGATTAACGTAAAGGATCTCTCCATCCATCTTCATCAAGAAGGATCCCACAGGAGAAACCTCAATCATGGAAAGAGCCCGCTGTTCCATCTCTCTAGCCTTCCCTACTAAACTCTTCTGTTCAATAACGAGTTGAACAGAAGCAAGAGCTGATGATACGGAACGTGCTAAGCCTCGCACAAAGGATTCGTATTCTGCGTCGTAAGGTCTTCGTGGGTTAATGCCCATCACCAGGACGGCATTGACTCCTTGACGGGTTGTAGGCTCGATTGGTGCCAGGACGGCCACACGTGGTTCGTCTCCAAATCCTCTGGTAGGAGGGTCTTCCATAGCCAACACTTTCAGAGCGGGTCGCGATTCTAAATCGAACAAAGCAGGCTGTCCTGAAGCGCAGACTTGAGCGAATGTGGATATGAAATCGGGATCGTTCATGAATGCTTCGTGAACGACAGGTCTACCATTGGAGTCCAGTAGAACTCCAAGAAACGATTCTAGCACAGCTGATTCAGATATGACCGCATCTGTGATGGAGTGTGTACTCGGATTTTCAGCTGCGTGTGTCTGCAGGGAGTATAGTAATGCGAATGGAAAGTCATTTTCTTAGGATGCCGTTAATACGGGTCTTAAAAAAGCGAAAAAGGATACTGACCGTTTGGTTCCAAGGCCTTTATTACACTCTGATAAAATGCGGATGGATTTTCTTCTCCTGCTGTAAGTTCTCCAATTTTACGCACGTTATTCGAACGTCGATCGTTCAGATAGTCATTCGTGATTTCCGTCAAAGGCTGTTTCAATTGTTAGCACCTATATTACAAGCTTCTGCTCTCTCATCCCCACCTCATAGAACCCCACAGTACTTCCGTGCTCGTCAATAATGGGTAGCATGTTGACATTAAAAATCTGTTCCTCAAGTCTGTTGCCGTTCCGCAGATAGAAAGGCTGGTGTTCTAAAGGAGTCGCTTTGCCTTCTATTATGCCTCTTGACCAGAGATGGTCTAATTGATCTGCCACGTCCGGCATACTGTACTGTTTTACCATTAAGAGAGACATTTCGGGAGGAGAAAGAGCCACGCACTAACTCGGACCAGGTCAAGACGTATGGCTCCCCAAGAGCTCGGGGGTGCTTGTCGTGAAGGAATCTTGTTGGGACGTCTGAGCCAACGGACAACAATCCAGAGGATGAGTAACTTACTTGACATATGGCTCGTTGTAAAGCCCGGCCATCCTGGTTTGGGTCAGCAGATTTCGGGTTACGGAGGGAGAATCGTGTACTTGTTTCCCCAAAACATTACAGCCTGATAATTCGGTGTCAGCATTGGTATCCAAAAGTAAAGACAATCTTTTGCAGGCATACAGGACGCGGGTCGACCATCAAAATATTGGCCATTGACACAAGCAAGGGAGGCCAACTCTCCATTGGCCCCAATGGAGTTTTCGACCAGTCCCAACTTCGAAGAAGCTGGACATGAAGTGAGAGGTCGTCTGAAGGACTGGATGATGTCCAGTCATGATTGCGAGCGCTTTCGTGAAACGATTGCAATCGTATGTCGTGTTCTTCCACTGATCTTGTAGAACTAGTCGTCCTGAGCGATGCTAGGGGTCCATTTCTCTCATCGGAGGAGTCCTCTGGTTGGATTGATTTCGCAACCACAATCGTAGCCTGGATAAGCCTCCATCTTCCGCGCAGCGTCGTTGCTACCCAGGTCGAGCCACGGTAGTTGATAGACGCGCCCGAATCCCATCCCGGATCCGAAAAAACCCAGCTGTGGAAGACATCATGCTCGAGATTATGGCATCCCGCATCGCGATTTTGGAAGTCATATTTGGCGGTGAAGCGTGGATTCTTGAGGATGATCCTCTGTGGAGGGTGGAGATCAACCAAGATGGAGGGTCGCAGATCTTGATTGAGTAATTCGGCTAGGGAGATGTCGGGGACCTCTGTGGAGGCGGATATCATTGTCCAACATAGGCGCGTCACGAGACAACCATAGGGATATAGGTACAGGAGTTAAGGAGTGCACTGGGCGGGCCAAAGGATTCTCTGATCGCGCCTTGATGCCAAGATCCCGAACGCCACGCAACATGTACAGGGCAGTAGTCATGTCACTAGCCGTTCGATCCATTCCTAACCACCTCAGGACATGATCACCCTTGAAGATCAATGCTTCAATTGATGGTGTCAATTCGAGCATCAGATCTTGGCAAAGGGCAGACAATTGATGGAATCACTGTGCTACCAGAAGAAACTATCAACAGCCGCGCAAACGAGCTTTACGTGCTCACTATTCTAGAGTCAACTCAAGATATGAGCGTGAACAATCCCCATCTTCTCGCAATGGGCAGTGGTAATATCCGTTGGTGAATTCACACGAGGGAACGCTGAGTAGTTATCGCAATTCATTTGCTTCTGGCTGATAATAGCCAGAGCCCATCATACATGAAGTATGGACGTATAATTTTGAACCAAGTCCTTCCAGTCTTGGTTTCAGGGGTATCAATGGGACCATGGAAGTTATCACTGAAGTCGCACTGTTAGTCGTGAGTTCGTTATCTGCGGTAAAGCTCCTTGGACCCTTTACGATCCAACCTCCGATTGACGCTTCCGAGCACAACTTTAAGGATACCTTCCGAGTTGAGTTCCTGGTCTCCCTCGCCCTTCCACGGCACCGTGTCGACTATATCGCGCAGCTCACCGCCAGCGATATCCTCGAGCTCGTCGTCCAACTGTCTGAGGTGTTCTCGAGCCCCCGGTTCACGGCCTACTTGAAAAAACTGTATACCGACTTGCCAGGCTGGCGCGTCCATCTTGTCGAGTTTCTTGGCGGCGTTGATGATTGGAGACTCCACATCGTCGCTTGGCTCCCCATCGGTGATGACAATGATGTTGAGGGGCTTAGTCTCTGGGTTGGCTGTAAGTCGAGCGAGGTAGGGCTTCAAGATTTGGTTCAGTCGTTGACCGGTAGGCGTTCCCCCACGGGGTCTGACGGCACTGAAGATTTCGCTAACGGTCGCAGCCGATGTAATGTTATGGTACCAAGCATTGTCTTTCTCATTCAGGAAGTAGATGTCGATTCCGTCGGCATCGTGAGCAACACAGATTGGAGTGATTGCCTGTAGTGCTTTGGCCGTTTCGCGCCATGAGCGGCCAGCCATCGATCCGCTGTCGTCAATCAAGAAGACGGTATCGAACGAGGTCAGAAACGCATATCGGTCGTCAGCCACGGCAGTAGTCGACGCCGAGGCCATCGCAGGCGCGACGACTGCTGGTGCAGCTGGTGAATACGCTGGCGGTGGCTCCGTTGCTGGTGTTGAGAATGCATTCATGCCGGCGCCATCTAGAAAAAATCAATAACTTTGGTTCCGAAGATGTGAGATTGTGAAGGGAATCTCACCTGGACGGCGAGTCGGAGCTGTAGAGGCTGCAAAGGGATTGGGTTTGCTGTCTTTTGAGTTTGCCATTGAATGGATTCGTGTCGTAGTCGAGCGATTCAAGTCAGTAGAGTTTGTGCGCGAAAGTCTGTCTTTAATGCTGCCTAGAAAGCTTCGGTTCATGTTAATCGCGGTTGGAGAGGGTATCCTAAGGGAGGTCTAGGTATCCTAAGTGAGGTCTGGGTATCCTAAGGGAGGTCTGGGTATCCTAAGTGAGGTCTGGGTATCCTAGGTGAGGTCTTAGGTGTGATGGACATGTGCTGGCAAAGATGTGGAAGAGACAACGGCAAGGGGCATCGCGGTTTATAGGGTTGGCAGTGGCACGCAACAGTTCCTGTGATACTGGATCTGGTCCGAGGAAGCGTGGATGGCCACAGGTCTTATACCCTTCATCGCTCAACACCGGGAACGGCGGCGCAGTGCTGAGTACACTTTCTTTCCGTGTTTGTGGCCCTACAATCACTTCACTGCCATGGAGTCTGCCTCGCCTGTATCGATACGCCTCCTGTCGGTAACAGCACGCGTACGAGTCGGATAAGTCACCAGTATAACAAGCCTCTTTTGATATGAAAATCTGGTGGTTGTGAAAAAGTTTCGAGGGCTTGGCCGTCGATGAGGCGGAGTATCACCCCGCAAATGAGCCTGTGTCCAATTACATTCGCTTTTGTGCGGGACCAGCTTCTCTGACAAGGCTGTGCAAATTCAAGGCGTCATCTGCAACATCGTACTCTGGTTTCAAGGCTATTATTCAAATTTCAGAAATGGAGTATGAGCTCCAAAGCGTATGCCTGTCCCGACACCATCCGTATCCCGAGAAGTCCAATCTCGTGAGACGGCTGTGAACATGTCCCGTATCTTGTTGTGGTAAGCAAGACAACCTTCCCCTCCCGCTACTCCTCGAGCTTTTCCCGAAGCCGTGTGGATAGCTGCAGGCCGCCATGCCACTGGCCGCTTTACGTCCTTCCACGCACATCTATGTCGATTCGCTTGCCAACACTCGCCGCATATGCCAACATCTATCACCTTGCCTCCGATCAAGTAAAGCTCAACTTGATCCAGCATCGGGACGAGTCTGGTCCGTAGTCCACAATGTGTGTGATTTCTGTCGAGTTGGTAGGACTGGGATTTTCGCAAGGATTCAAGTAATCGCTCAATATCACCCGAGTAGGATTCGGTAGCATCACTTCCGCTGAGTGTGCCTTGAAGACGAAGCATATTTGTGCGAGTGAAGAATCGTACCATTTCTCCTAGTTGAAAGGAGTCGCATTGTGTAGAGGAGTCATAACCAAGCTTGCATTGTCTTTCGCCAGAAGAGTATATTTCCAGAAAGTGACTCAACACAGACTGCAGCGTATCAAGGACGAACTCTCGACGACTGAGCATCTCATCTAGTTGAATGTCAGTAAGGAGATCGTGTCAAGTCCTTGCAGGTAGATGATAGAAAATGTCTCTCGTGTAAACTCCATGAACCTAGTTCGAATTGTGGATTACCTCGCCTCGACTTGCGCATAATGGCCTCCAGGGCCCCGATCCAGTGTGTACTTTCCAAAGCGAAATATTCTCACCTTCAAGTCCATGAGGCATATCCCACCAAGAGGCTAGCTCTTCATCTTCCTCGGCATCAGACTTCCACTGAACAGAACCTCCGATGATCAGTCGTTTACTGGCAGTCGATATCCATGAAGAGTGATCGAGAAGCAACCCAACCAAGAGCTTTTGACGGAGGCGTTCTTCAGTCAAGGATGCCAGTTTTCCCTTTCCCCTTGCATCTATTGTAGTAAACACCTTCTTGCGCTGGGCGTATGCACTAAAATGTGTCAGAGCGTCGAAACGGTCCGCGACGACAGCCAAATTTGCCAGATTAGGAAGAGGAGGAACCGGCGTGGATATCTCGATCCCATGGAGAATTCGGAGAAAGTCGGCGACCAGGTTCTGAATGGTATTGACTTTGGAAATACGTCCAATATCTACGATCGAGACTCTAGGCAACTCTTTCGCGGGTGCATCGCCAATGTCGGCATATGTTGTTCGCAGTTCTTTCAGCGTTTCTGCAACCTTCTGGCCCTCTCCAAATTTCGAGGGATCCAGTAGGCGCACGAAGTATGGCGAGGCTTGCTTGACTTGCTCTGCGCTCACGCGGTAAGAGAAGACCTGATTACGCGCTTCATTGTGTATATCCAGGACTAGGTCACCATTGGGAGAGATGGCAGTGGTTTCCGGTGGAGATTCTTCTTGGATTCGACCGATCTCCTTCTCTTTTGGAGCCATGCAGGCCAGTAGGCTGGGTCTAGTAAAGGTAAGGCTGATGGAGAGGGCTGACGGTGGCGAAGCAAGGCGAAGTGTCAGCCTTGTCGGGCAGTGTGGGTTGTATAAGCTTGACGCTTCTGAGTTGAATCATGGATATGGCCAAAACATCTTGAGAAGCTAGAGTAGGGCGTGTTGAAGAAAGTCGAGGGAGAAAATGAGCCAGAGGATGATGGAAGACAAGTATCTCAATTGGGTTAGCAATTTTCTTTGTAATCACGAGCAATAATGGACATGGACTTCAATTCATCAAGGTCTGCTCATCCCTTCATACTCGAAATAAATATCTTGCAAAATTGGTCCTTATCCGTTTCCATCCCATTGCAATTGTGTTCGGACTAAAGCATCTTTACCTCTGTGACCTCCCACGGCTGTCTAATCATACTAACAATCACGCGAATTATTTCTGCTGAGTAATACCTCCATATACTAGCCTATGCTGGTCTTTGCCGGTAACGTATAGATCAATAGCTACGAGATCATGAACGGATCGTATATCCTGCGACTCACTCTTTATTCAGCTCAGCGGTGATTTTTCCAAATATGAAAAAATGTTGACCTTTTGGCTAAAACTTTACTAGTGTTCCGTTCCACACCTTCTTAAGGTTTCGATTATACTTGCCTAATTACCTTAAGAAGGTCAAGTCGACAAGGAATTCGAGAATATGGACTCGAATTCAAATGGACTCAGTCAGATATAATCGAATGACGAAAGAGGAGAAAATAGACGAAGCAAACTTATGAGGTAATAGTGTATTAGTAGTTGCTTCCAGATGTCGGATTTCTTTGAGCAAGACGAGCCTGAGGTATCGAATGTAGGACTAGCAATTTGGGTGCATCTAGATAGGGCGCCTGGTTAGTTGTCCAAGTTTGGGGCTCCGGATGGGCGAAGAACAGCCGGGTGTGGTCTAGTTTTATTGCAGAACAATTTACGATATTCACACGATCCATCACAAGCTCAACGCGTAACAACAAGTGTCCGTAATGCTGTTTCAATTCAAATTTTTGGCTTGATGACTACAAACCGCACCCTGGCAGCCTGCCCATCTTTATAATTGCCAGTTTGCCATGATACGCCAAAGGACACTCCAGAGAGCAACATGAATCCCCCCATGAAACCTCGCGCGCGACCACTATCCCTTCTTCTTGGACACACCGACGGTTCTACCCCGACGGCCGGTAGTCTTGGAGTGTTGACCACGGACACGGAGTCCCCAGTAGTGTCGCAGACCACGATGCGCACGGATCTTCTTCAATCGTTCCAGATCGTCACGGAGCTTGGAGTCGACACCGTTGGCGAGGACTTGCGAGTCTTTGCCATCGACAATGTCGCGCTGTCTGTTGAGGAACCAGCCGGGGATCTTATATTGCGTCGGGTTTTGGATGATGGTGACAAGACGTTCGAGCTCTTCGGAGGTAAGTTCACCAGCGCTGCTTGTGCGTTAGAATCCGCAATTCGATGGTTGTAGGTTCGTGGACAATGTCATACCGCTTGTTGAGGTCGACATCAGCCTTCTTGCAGACCAAGTTGGAGTATCGGCGACCGACACCCTTGATCTTAGTCAAGGCGTACATGACCTTTTGCTTTCCTGTTCCTTTTGTCAGACTGGCGTTCCGTATTTTGTAGAGGAGGGCCGTGGGATAGACTATCGAGAGGAGCCTATCGAGAGGAGACTATCGAGAGGAGACTATCGAGAGGAGACTATCGAGAGGAGACTATCGAGAGGAGACTATCGAGAGGAGACTATCGAGAGGAGACTATCGAGAAGCGGGTGCGTGGGACTGACCATCGACGTTGGTGTTGAGGAGACGCAACTGTATCGCTGTTAGCCATTCCCTCAATTCGCGCTTAGCCTGCTCCACGTACAATGAACTGGAAGTTCGACTTCTCTCCGGTGACGAGCGACATGATTGCGGATGTTGTCGTTTTGTTCCTGCGTGAGAGACGAAGTTGCGGTTCTCAAGGTGATTTTTTGGAAGTGTGCGGCATGTTAGTCAGCATAAAAGTGGGTCAGATCATTAGGATCTTGACCCTCCATTTCTCCTTCTCCATTTCTCCTTCCCTCATCTAACAATCACGCACAACTCAGAGCAGAGCAGCTTCTTCTCAAGCCTCCTTCTCAAGGCATCTTCTCAAGCCATCTTCTCAAGCCATCTTCTCAAGCCATCTTCTCAAGCCATCTTCTCAAGGCACAGATATGCATTGATTTCATTTCATATCATTGCCCGACTGTCTCCATCTGAACAGCATCACTCGAAATCCTTCGTCCAAAGCATCATTGCTTCGGATCCGACCTCCTTTCATCCATATAACCAGGAATTCGCCCTGACTATGGTTCCAATGGCTCCAGCCACCTCGATTAAGTGTAGCGGAACGAGGATCGCTATCTTGCTGATCATACAATACAAGTATGAGTGAACTTGCAGCATAGAAAGCTGCGGAGGCATTCAGATCTACTCGGTCCCCGAGTACCAGAGCCGATCGCTATCAGGGTCAAAGCTACGTAGAACACTGGCAAAAATGCGGCTCTGGTACTCGGGAACCGCATCTTTGAAGACGGTTCTTGAGTAGATCTTGAGTGCTTCCGCAGCTTTCTATGCTGCAAGTTCACTCATACTTGTATGATCAGCAAGAAGTCATTCGCTTTCTTCGCCATACCCTCGATCCTCCCTCCTCATCGCAGCTACACCCTCCAACCAAGCCCTCTCAGCACCGACGCACACATCCAAATACTCCCTCCCGAATCCGTCCATCTCCTCCAACCCCGCCTCAACCCTGTCCTGAAGAACGCACCTCGCTGTCTCCAAATCCCCTTTGACAACATCAATGTCCCAACAAGCCTCAAAATAACTAATCCCCTTCCCACTCATAAACCTCTCCAGCATGACTTCTCTCTGCACTTCTTCCCCCTTCGCCCTCACATCGTTTGCGCATAGGCGAAGCATGCGTGTAAAAGCACGTCTGGATTGGCGGTGCGACAATTCGAAGAGTCCTTGGATGTGGTTTAGGTTTGCGTCAAGGATGGAGAGGGTATCTTCTATTTTGCATTCGAGGGAGGCTTTGGAGTTGTTGAGGGTGGTGATGAGTTTGAGTAGTGTAGGTTCTTCTTCCTGCCCCTTGATGCTTAGGGCCTGAAACATCTCATAAGAGCTATCGATATTGTCGATTTATTCCCAGATCTCCGGTTCTAAAATACCTCTTGCGCCCATCTCCATTTTCTTGTACCAGAAGTACAGAGCTTGATCATGGTAGTTGAGTCGATCTCTAACCGCTTTTGCACATTCTTCTTGATCACCGGTTTGTGCAGCTCTATCCTTTCTCTCCTTCAGTGCCAATATTTGTTCCTTGAGCCTTTTCTTCTGCCCCTGCCCAAATCTCTTCTAGTCATCCATAGCCTGATCCTTGTACTTTTTTTCCGTCCACAGATCGGCCACATGAACATGATGAAAAGGATGAGCGAGTTCCTGCTGATGAAGTATCTGCCCAACATGATCGGCATAGTCGTCAAAGGCCGTCAACTGTGTAATTTTGCGCTGGTACTCGGCGTAAGCTGTGGGACTATCGACCATACTAAGTCTCCCTTGTGCTCCCAGGTTGCCCCATTCAGGCTTGCTCAGTTCCTGTAGGTCTGCAATGGCAGGGTTGTCGATGATGTATGACTTGTAATTCACCAAATTGCCGAAGATGTCGATTCTTCCGGTATCGTCGATGAGAGTGCCCTCCTTGATTTTATCCAGGACCGATATATCGAGGCGCTGTGGGCGTACGATTAGCTTTTTAGGGCTCTGCCGTGGCGCATCTATATCTGCCTGATTCCCGTCATCCAAGAAGATCACAGCTCGATCCCATAGTGTGCTTGACGAGTCTCGATTGCTCATTGTGTCTGTGTCTGTGGTATGTTGTGTTGCTTTGGAATCATAAGAAGGTTTGGAATGTGTATGGATAGCTGTCAGAGCACTTGCTCAGACGATTCTCACTGTGGTGATATACGAGGACCAGGCTAGGGGCTGACACTGGTCCGAGTGTGAGCGACATGAATAAAGTACGGATCACAAGATAGTTGGTTGCAGCACTTGGTGACTTGCGGACGAGCCATCGTCGACGTTTTCCGCTTTTATGACATTTGATTGCTAGAAGGTCTCTCAATTCCCTGAATTACCCAGTGCTAGCTCATTGTTGATATAATCCTAGGGACCGCACTTGGTGGAATCCCCAGGGTAACCTCGCTGATAATCCTAAGCTAGGGACCATTTATTAGCCAGCAACATTTCTTGTGAATGGAAGATAAGCAAACTCGCCTTACCTAGACCAAGCGCCGGCGAGAAGCTCATCCTGGGTATTGCAGGATCCAATTTTACGACGATGATGCATTGTTTCTTGATTTCCAGGGAGGGTCAAGACAACTACACCTCGCCTTTCACCTTCTCCTCCGCCACCTCCGTCCCTCTCCTCTCCCTATCAGCCTTTTTGACCTCCATTTTCTCACTCTCCTCACTCTCCTTCTCGAGTAGGTACTGACAAAACTTACTATTCGCCCTCAACTCCTCTCCCTTCCAAATAAAGATGAATGGAATGATAGCCATCAAACAGCTCAAAAACCCAAGCAGAGAACAAGCCCACGCCACTCCCAGCGTTTTATACATCGGCCTCGCAGCAAAAGGTAAAATGGCACCGAAGACACTCCTCACAGCTGATGCGGCGCCAAGTGCGCTGGCGGCGAATATCTTGTAAGCATCGACGAGATAATTAAGGAGAGCCATAAAGACAAGGAGATAGCCGATTCCGTAGGGTATGCCAGCGAGGACAGGGACGATCCAATGGATGTCCCTCCTCGCCGTCCAACCAACCCAGAAACAACTCAAGATGAAAAAGGGACCGGCGAGACAGGCAAGTGGTAGCCTTCTCATTTCCTCCTTTTTCACCCAAGTCTTATCCTGTGCGCGAGCTCGGCGGAGTACTAGATCCCAACCGAGATAGGCGAGACAAGAAAGACAAGCTCCTACGCCTATGGCGAGGAATGTCAGACCTTCTTGGCCATCGGTGAATCCGTAAGTTTCTTCGTAGATGATGGGGTAAGATTGGAAGAACATGTAGAATATACCGTAAGCGAAACTGAGGTAGATACAACTGAATAGAACGATTGCTTCAAAGAAGAACATCCTGATGGGTCTGGCCAGGACGACGGTGGCGATATGTCTAAAGTCGCGTTGCTCAAGTTCCATGGGCGCGTAAATATTTTGGTCGCCTGTCGATTTGCGCAATCTTGCGGCTCGATGGACGAGAATTAAGGGACCGTATGTTTCTGGGACGAAGAGGAGGATTATGAAGGTTATACCGGCTAGGATTAGGGCGACCCAGAAAGACCAGCGCCAGTTTATGGTGGAGATGTAGGCTGAGATGACCGGTCCGATACAAGGCCTATGCAACGGTTAGTCTTTTCTTTCCTTGAACATTTATCAATGCACGAACCCAAAAGTTGTCGCGGCCATGAAAATGGCCATTGCCCTTCCCCTCGCCTCATGATTTTTGTAAACATCGGCACACGTCCCTCCAACAACAGTGATTGGACAAGCAGCTCCCAATCCAGTCAAGAACCTAAATATCACCAGGGCAGCAAAGTTTGGGGCTAGTGCACAAGCCATGGTGAAAATACTGTACCAAGCAGATCCCCAAATCATGACTGTTCGTCGACCATACTGTTCTGACATGGGTCCGAAGAAGACAGGACCGAATACATAGCCCACTAGAAACATGGAAGTTGCGAGCACAAGTAGGTAATTTGATGTTACGTGAAACTCGGCGGCGTAGTAAGGTGCTGAGTTCGAAGCGAGTCCAGAGGCGATGGTTGAATTCATGACGCCGAGGATGGAGACGAAGACGACGTAAGACTTTTTGGCCTACAAGACAGGTATTAATTCCACAGCATGTAATGGACAGACTTTGAGGTTTGTACGAACCCAGTGCCAATTATGCGGGTCATCATGATCATCGTGATGGAAGGATATTATTTTTCTCGTTGAATCTGGAGAACTGACGGTTGTGGATATGGTTGAGGATTTATCTGAATCGTCGGTTCTCTGTAGGGAAATCCTATCGCTAATGTTGTCTTTATTCTTATGGTTGCGCCGCGAGCGAGATGCCAGTGGTGGTGCTATATCCAAATTAGTCAAGCTTCGTGACCAATGGCGAAGTGGAGAACACCACCCACTCGAATGTCTTGAGACAACTTCCCTCGGCTCATGATCTGTGACCTTGTTTCCAGCTTCTATATCTGGTAGCACAGCAGAAGATTTCTCAAAATCGGGCATTTTGATAAAAAATAAGGCTCACAAAGCATCAGACTCCTCACAAGGAAAATATATTGAAAAGCAGAAGAAAATGAAGAAAATATTTGTATACGAGCGGTTAGATTCACATGATTCCGCAGTCATCGCTCCTTGAAGCGCTACCCCAGAGGATCCACGCAGTATTTCCGCCATTTTTGAGCCGCGTTGCCGACGATGCATGCCGTCGGGGTAAAATTGGGCTATCACGGCGTGCCATCGCCGAGCACGCCAATTCGAGAAAAAGCTCATTCCGGACTAATCGAGTATAATCAGAGCCTGAGGATGAGGATAGATGAAGCTTGGCATCAGCTGGAGAATTCAACATTGCCTCTGTTCACATGATCCTACTTTGAAGACCATTGTCGCTATTTGAGGTAAACAAGTTTGCTCGGCCCAGGCTCGGATTTATGTTTCCAGGTTGATACTCCTACCAAAGCGCGCATAGAGCGCGACCTTGAGTTCTGACATCTCCTCGCGGATGCCACTGATTTTCTCTTCAAGTTTCGACACGTCTTCCTCGATTTTTGTCGTGGAGCCCGAGACGAGTTCTTGCACTTCTGGAAGTGGTAATGTGAAGAATGAATCGCCGATTTTGTATCTACAGTGGAAAACGGTCAGCAGTTGATCCAGCGCAGGAAATAACCATCGAGTGGGGTGGAGAGGACGTGTCTTACGGTATCTTGCTGTCCTCGTCCATCAACTCCAGCTCCTCCAACTCGGTGTTGATCTCCTCCAGGTCTTCTTTGTCTTTCTGTATCATGTTAGTAACTATCTATCTTCAGAGAACACGGTTTTGACGCGCCTGTTTCTGTCTCAACTGTTCTTCCAGCGTGGACTCCCTCTGGTGAAGGCGACTGAATTTGTTGATCTTTTCTTGGTCCTCTCGACGAACCTCAATATCTTCGGCGCCCGCCTCTTCTTCTTTCGTGAGCTATGTCCATCATATTAGCAACGTTTCCACCTTCGGTTTCTTAGAAGAGACGAACCATTCGCCGCTGCATGTTGAAAGATGTGTTGTCGGCTTTCGGAGCTCGAGTTGGGGAGGTTACAAAGAGGATCACCAGTGCTCTGGTCTGGAAGCGAACAAGGATTTTGTGGTGGCTGAGGAGAAGGAAGAAGAAACAATTATGAGCTTTTCCTAATGCCACTTCCTCCAGTATCGTATCAGTATATCAGTATATCAGATGATTTTTACATTTAGATGTTCGAGTTTCCCGTCGACATTCTCGCCATGTCACGGGATTTGTCATAAACAACAGTCTGAATAAGTACTTGATTGATAACATGATTCAAAACAATTACAAGTATTTTATCCTATTTGCCAAGTCTACATTCAATTCGAACTCCTGTTCTAGCCACATCTCACGCGCCTCCATTGACTATCCCATAGTTATACACTTTCACGCCATCACATATCATCCCAAAATCTCGCAGATCTTGGATCTATGGTCGGCCAATCGAACATCCAGCCTCACGCACAGCTATCTCCCTGGTTGGAGATAGTAAAGGTACTTACGTTAGACCTAGATCTGCGCCATATCGCCAGCGGGATATCGTCAATATCATTCCTGCAAGAATCGGAGGGACGCCATGAGTGTAAGAAGGGCATCAAGCGACGTCAATCAACACATCTCTGATGGATTCCATGAAGTTCCCACTATAGCTATCGCCGATCCAGAAACAACATTTCGAGTAGAGGAGGCAATAAACAAATAGATATCCGTAGATGTACGGCACTCCATAACCACCTTTATGGAATATCAGATATCTGTGGATGTCTATTTTGTTCGTTGCGTCGTCTACCTGAACTCGATTCGAGAATCTTGCACCGTGTGTGGAGTTATTCACAGCGTGGATGAAGAGCTATGACATACCTTCTAAGCCTCAATGACCCATTAATCCATCCATCCATCCACGTCCTCCTCTAAACAGGCGGATCCAAACACAACCCCTCCACCGTCAATTTAAAAGCATCATTCCTAGAATAACTGCCCCCAACATCCAAATCCAAGCGTCCCCTGAGACAATCCTCAAAATTACATTCGACGATGACGACATCTTCTCTCTCCCATACGGGTCCTGCCATTACCTCTCCAAAGGGCGAAACGATAAGGGAGCCACCACGGCAGACGAACTCTTCCCCGTTGCTTGCTTTGCTGGTGGAATATGATGGTTCATTGGACGATGAGGACATTGGTTCTTCAGTGGCGGGCCACACGATTCCGTGTTGGTTGTCGAGTGTGTGCATATTGACTGATTTGCGGCGAGATTCCGAAGTTTCTTCATCGGATGTTTCCTCGAGCCAGGCGCTAGATGTGGCTTTCTCATTCGATCTCGATGCAGCAAGAGGAAGACATAACTCATGTCCATTCTCCAGCTCAGTAATCGTACTTGTTCCCCTCCCCAGCGGCGTCGGACGCGTGACCCCATTCCCGTCCGCGTTCCTCCTCTCATCCTCTCCGCTCTGTTTCTGTATTTGTCCCTGTGTAATCCAAGCAGGTAAATCCTTCCTCTGTGTAACCAAATTCGCGCTCAAAACCCATGCCCGCCCTTCGCAGGCAACCGTCGTCATCAAGCCCTCCCAAGTGCCTCTCGCATCCGCCGTCGGCGCAAGATATAAATTCACGTTTTGTTGGTAAATGCTTTGCCTCAACATGGGCATATAATTCTCCCAACAAATCGCCGCTGCTAAGGTCAATTTGACCCCATCAATCGTCGTCGTAACAGCTTTAAGCGTCGACGGCGATCCTTGTGCCCATATCAATCTCTCAGAAGCGGTCGGCATGACTTTCCTTCTCTTTCCTAAAATCCCAAATTTCGGATCCACGTAAACGACAGCGCAGTATAGCGATCCACCAGCTCTTTCAATAAGTCCCGTAACGACGAACATATCCGTCTCTTGGGCAATTCTCTCCAGCTCTTCACGCGTGCCGTCGCCTCTATAGTTCTCGCCTCGCGGCAAGGGGAGTATCTTGTTTATCCATGCGTCGCCGCCTCCTTGTGGTGTATCTCCCAGATCGACGGCTTGCTTGAAGTACTCGAGGAATTGTTCGCGGCCGTTGGGATCTCGACTACCGACGGCAGTTCCAAAGTCGCATGTCCGTGGGTAACCACCTAGATAGGCTTCTGGGAAGAGGATGAGACGGGCTCCGGCTTGGGCGGCTTGTCTTGTGGTTTGTTCGAGGGCGCGGAGAGTGTCGACTGTAGTTGTTAGGGTGCGGGATTGAGCCACGGCGAGCTTGAGTTTTTGGGACATTGTGAGCGGAGACTAAGAAGGAAACTTGTATAGATTGACATGATGAAAGACAGTGTGATGGTTGTTGATCAGGTTATGTACAGTTTGAGAGCGGGGATGCGAAACGAGCTTGCTTTGTCATGTGTGGGGTAGATATTACCAGTTAATTACTGCTTTAGGTAATTGTGTATGAACAAAGAGTCAGTGCAGACTTGATGGTATACACTTTCCATAGTATAATACTCGAATCAAGGTCAAATCCACTGCATTTCTAGCTATCCACAGCTCTATATATTTCGACAGATACATACAAGCACATCCACTGCCCTCCCTTCCCACCACTTCCCCCTCCCACCATTCAATCGAAAAACATACTCGGATTCCAATCATGAACATGCCAATTCATGCCCCCAATTCTTTCCTCCTCAAACCCACAACTATTTCTTCATCTTGTAGTCATGAAGAAGGAGTCTTGTGATCGACTTAGAGGCGCTGATTTGATACAGTTGTCGTTGTTAATATCTGCTGTCCGCTGTCTTCAGATACCATTCGACATTGATATTATCGAGTCGCCCATACACTGCTTCTCAGTTCTGACCACGACGACGGTGGCAGGGGACGATTTGAAGTTGCGGAACATGGCGTGGACAACGGACAATGATAGCTTGTAAGGACTGACCTACGAGATATATTAACGCCCAAAGGACACCTATTCTTGACATGCCGACATTGCTCATTACCAAAACATGCAATCCAAAATGTCCAGCCACATCCTCAAGAATCTAATCTCGTCCAGAGACTCGTCTTTCCCAATCCTCAGTAACTTTTCCTCCGTCTACGATCTCCACACCTTTACCTAGACCGACCATACTCGAATCTACCCACCATCTTGCGCTTCCCTTTCGAGGCCGATCATTTCCGTCGCCTTCATCTTCGGTATCGACAAGTCCGCCAAGACCAGTGCCATCACCGCCAGCAACGACGACTAATTGGCCAATCCATCCCTTGACCGCTTCGACATTCTCGCCTTGCTCGCCTGTCAACGAGTCGACGACATAGACGACATCTGGCGCCAAATGCTTGAGCATGTGTACCCATCCACTTGGTGTTGAGAAAGGCATGACAGATATGGGATTGGAGACAAGCGTGACGGCTTGTTTATGGAGGAGATCGTAGAAATCGCTACTGGAGGATCTGGCTGAGAGGGCGGGTGTATATGGTGCAGGGTCCATGGATGCTAGTTCTTCGCCTGGGGTCTGGCCGGGTGTGTTTATGCCCATGTATGAGGAGCCCATTGACGAAGGCGCTCGATGTTTTTCGGTCGAGGTGTGCGTTGGATTGTATATGAGGATAAGCAGGGTAGTCGTGTTCGAATCGATGGGTGGGAGGGTAGATAATAAGGACTTGGTCGTAGATTAGCTTGGTGAGGCGAGAGATCAAGAATAGAGAACATACTGCGTGCTCCGAGTGATATTTTCCGCTGTCCACGTCTCTCAAATCCTCCAGCATGAGTTCCGCGCTCACAACAACAGCAACAATCTTCTTTCGACCACCAGCAGGTGATTTGGAGCTCCCTGCAACTGCAGCACTTCTACTGCTCTCTTCTTGGTTATGGATCTTCTCGGCCTCTTCACTCCATCTCTCATGGTCCGAGAACCCCTCCTCATTCACGCGTCGTTCAGAATGACTTCTTTCACTGCCCTCTTCCCGAATAGCAGATAGAGCTCCCCCGACCACAGCACCGGCAGCAACAACACCAGCTACACCCATCTTCTTCACACTATGAAAAGCCTGCTGCGGACTGGGCGTCCGTCTCAGAATATCCCTGGCGCCTCTTCCAATGCTGTCCACGAATCCTTCTTCTACACCAACATCGCCCGCATCGCCAGCATCGGTAGGGACCCCAGGTGTAACGCCCTCGCTCACACCATGACTCGGTGGCTTTCTCCCATTGTCGCGTCCGCCTGACCTTGTTTCTTCTCCATAGCTTAGATCTTCATCGTCGCTGGATGAGCTGTTCGTAGGTTCGTGGTCTTCGCGCGCGCTCCAGACCCAGGCTGCTATTCCTCCAGCAGCGAGGGTTACTGTGATAGCTAGGGGTACCCAGTAACCGATTGTGGTTCTGTTGGAGCGCGAGGCATTGGTCCGGCGGGTGTCGTAGCGAGATTGTTTGAAAGAGCGGGACATCTCGTGAGTGTATTTACATGCTGTTGAGTGTCCAGAATGGCGATTCAGCTGTTTCGAAGCGGCCGAGGAGGGATGCGGAGAGGGTTGTTGATGTTTGGTGGCTGGCTGGGTGATCTATGTGGCTGGTGAGGGTAGGCCGAGGATAGTAAGAAGCTTGTGAAGATATAAAACAACAAGACTAATTCAAGACATGACTGACATAAGTCCAACACTGTGATCCTATATTTTGGCCTATCCTATTTCCGAGAGTATGTACCTTACCTTACCTGGTTCTGAAGATGTAAGACGGTGGATATTGATCGTCGTCTGAAGACGGCAATTGGCCCAGTGAGTCATGTGTGGATAGGTATTCTCGTGAAGTCGACTTACCACAAACATAAGGGAATCAGCACCCACCGACAATGCCACACGCAACTCTGCCCTCGCCGGGCTTCCAGGCCCTCATTCTCTGTGGCCCCGGTGCCAATCTCGACACATTCACCGTCAACCCAAAATCACATCCAAAAGCTCTCGTCTCCATCGCCAATCGGCCCATGGTATGGTACCCTCTCGAATGGTGTATACGCATGGGTGTCACGAACGTCGTCCTCATTGCCCCGCCGGAATCAAAGGAAGCAATCGAGCATTCTCTCAATACAAATCCACACTTCACAGCCCTGCGCAAACCGGATGTTCTTGCGCCAGCCGACCTGACTCTAACCACCGAAACTGCTGAGATATTCAAGCTTCCCGAGGTGCAAAAGCTGGTGACGGGCGACTTCATTGTCCTCCCGTGTGATCTGGTGTGCGAATTGGACGGGCTAGCGCTATTGGAACAATGGATGGTGTTGCAAGGTGGAGTCGGAGGGGCATCTGGAGGCCTGTACGATGGTAGTCAACACGAGATGAAAATCGGAGGTGAGAAGTCTGGCAGAAGAGGAGGACTCGCTGTATGGTACTCCACAAAATCAGAGAACACTGTCAAGAGAGAGGAGACGAATTTCATTGCGACTGCACCACTTCCAGCCTCAATTGTACCTCCGCCGCAATCATCACTCAGACGCGACATCTCCAATGCTGTATACTCGATACCCACAGATACCCTAAAAGACCTGACGGAAGGCCAGGACTTCCAAATTCGACGCGCTTTGCTAAGGAAACATGTCCACGTCAAGATGTATACCGCATATCGAGACGCACACATCTACTTCTTCCCCTTCTGGGTCATGGAGATGATCAAACGGAACGAGAACATAAATCACCTGGGCGAAGACGTGCTTGGATGGTGGGCAAAGGCTGGCTGGCAAGACGGTTTGGGAGACAAGCTGGGTCTACGAGATATTCTGGATGCGCCTCGAGGAATTTCATCACCCGATTTGAGCGGCAGCGCGAATCTCCTAGACGAAGATATCGATGTGGAAAGCTACATTACGACCAAACCCTCCAAGCCAAGGAAAACCGAGGTCGATTCGACCGCCAAGACACCACTGGCTTCACGGGTGAGAGATCCAGACACTGGATCAAAATTAAAATCTTTGACCTCAAAAACACACGTCAAAATTCCTCCTTTATTGGCCTACATCCAACCATCGACACCCTCGGCTCCTCTCATCCGCCGGGTGGATAAATCAGACCTATTGCTCAATATTTCACTTCGTCTCGCAAAATATCCCGGCTTGGATGACATTACCGTAACCGATCATTCGCCCTTCGCTCATTCATCAAAGATCGCAGCATCGACGAGAGCAAAAGTTCCAGTTCAGTGCAGTATTCAATCGGAGACGAGTTTGATCGATGAGAATGTAACCATCAGCGAGCGCTGCAACATCAAAGAATCCGTCGTGGGTCGTGGCTGTAAAATTGGGACCGGAGCTAAATTAACAAAATGTATCATTATGGAAGACGCCGAAGTGGGAGACTTCGTGACACTAGAAGAATGCATCCTCGGGCCAAGATGTTTAGTTGAAGGAGGACCAAAAGAAGACAAGAACAAGACTGTACTGAAGAAATGCGAGGTACAAGAAGGTTTCAAAGTGAACTGGGGAAGCGAAGAGACGGGCTTCCAGTTCATGCTTGGTGGATTGCTGCAAGATGAAGATGAGTTCGAGAATGGTGGTGAGGAAGCAGGAGAACTTGGCGATGATGGATACTAGTAAGGACGAAAACGTAATGATCAATGTTTCTTACAGCTTAGGACACGGCTTACAACGGGAGGAAATGAGAGGCCTCATTATAGACAAAGAATCTATCGAAAGATGTCACCACGGCAAACTGAATTTGTTTTGCCGCTTGTCTCGTGATCTCGCTGCTAAGACCTTCAGGTTCCTCACATCTCAAACTGCCGATCGTATCCTATCAATGGGCAACTGTTGACTCCTGGTGGAACCTGGGGCTCAACCTCAATGGAAAGACGGCATTCCACCAGTTGGTCCTCCACCAGCAACCTCCACAACCACCTCCAAGGCTGCCGCCCCAACCGATACTCACTGCTTCACCATGTATAATGAAGCCAACTACGGAGGCCGCTATAGACACGATTGCACATCTCAATGTATCAACATCTCCAACCTTATACCGAGTATGCCCCAAAGATCCGACAAAGCCCTGATCAACTACAACAACACGAAACTGCAATCGATGATACTCCACAATGTACAAGATTCAAGGAGTTAGTTGAAGGAATAAGTACAGGGGGGTTCGGTATTTACGCGATATATACTAATAGTTTTTAAATTTAACTATCGAATATAAGCTTTCTAGCTCCTCTAAGCTAATTTTTTTTTGTGTAAATCTTAGCGCGAGACTGGAAAGAGAAAGTTTATTTCTACTAGTCTATATATCTACTTTCTAAACTTCTACCCTCTTTACTCCTTTCTTCTACGAGGGAAGAGAGAAGGATTGAAAATTCTTAAGAAAGCGGGGAATGGAGATAATATTATTAGCGCTACGGAAATTACTCTAAGATCCTTGATATCGGATATCAGATTGAAAAAATATCGTATATATACCGAATCCCCCTGTACAGTTTTACAACAACGACTAAGTTCGAGGTGTCTCGGAGCTTTACGATACAGACGAGGCGAGTCATACGGTCAGCAGCCAAAAGGAGGGTTCAAATGGTGGGAAACCCAAATAGGATAAGGATGCGGAAACGTGACGAGACTTGTTTTGATTGTTCTTTGGTTTTCGTCTTCAGCAATGTGACTTATTCTTATATATACATAACCTCATCTACAACTTGGATATCTGCTTCCTGGGTGTCTCTAATCTAAGTCGAGAGAAACAGTCAAATCAGCCTCCGTCTAAGGAATGTAAAGTGTCTGCCATGCAAGAGGAGTTCCATAAGCAAGACAACCTCTTACCTAGCGCGTCCAAAGTCTGGGGTACCCTTTGGCTTGTTGTCCAAAATCTCCTCAATCTCCTTGAGGATATCAGGAGTCAACTTGTCCAAGATTTGGATGGCTTTGCAATTGTCGTGGATTTGCTCGACCTTGGTAGCACCAAGGATGACGGTGCTGACGTTGGGATTCGACGCAGCCCAGGCAAGAGCCAGTTGCGTAGTGTTGCCTCCAAGACGCTCAGCAATTGCTGTTAGTTTCTTGACTTTCGCAATCTTTGCCTGGCCTTCTGGCTTCTGCAATTCCTCCACGTTGTTCTGGAAAAACGCCTTGTTCGTAGCGAAACGGGAGTCAGATGGAATGCCGTCGTTGTATTTGCCGGTCAAGATACCAGAGGCGAGAGGTGACCAGATGGTTGTTCCGTAGGACAATTGCTTGTAGAGAGGGTCATACTCGACCTCGAACCGCTCACGATGGAAAGCGTTGTATTGTGGCTGGTCAGCAATTGGCGCGATCAGATTGTGCTTGTCGGCGATGGCAGTTGCCTCAAAGATCTGAGAGGCAGACCATTCGGATGTGCCCCAGTAGTATGCAAGATTCAGGTTTCGAATGACTTGAGTGAAGCCTTCGACAATCTCCTTCATTGGAGTGCCAACATCCGGGCGATGGGCAAGGACGATGTCGACGTATGGCTGTTGTAGGCGCTCGAGTGAGGACTTCAGACCCTCAACAACGTGCTTCTTGGAAAGACCACGAGTGTTTGGCTCTTTTCGTCCGGTGCCGAAGAAGACCTAGGGATTGTGTCAGTTGACAATCTGCGAGATTGGACGGTCAAGACATACCTTGGTGGACAAGACGTATTCATCGCGAGGCCAGTTTAATTCCTTCAAGGCGTTACCCATCTCAATCTCAGACTGACCATTGGCGTAAACCTCAGCTGTGTCGAAGAAGTTGATGCCATTGTCCCATGCTGCTTGCAGACAGTCCTTGACGATGCTTCCCTTCTGAGTTCCACCGTATGTCAACCAACCACCGAGCGAGAACAAGCTCACTTTGAGACCTGAAGGACCCAAGTAGCGGAACTTCATGTCCTTGGGGTCGAATGCGGTTCGGACAGCCATGATTGCGGATTGTGCGATGGATGGCGTGGTGGATTGCGTTCTGGTAGGTCAATTGAGTGAGTTGTAAAGGAATTGGAGCGTTCAGGGTCGTGGATTTTGATTTCGTCTGCTGATTAATGGGGTTTATGTGCCTTCCAACCATTGAAGTGACATGGCCTGGTATTTCGCCATTGGGGCGCTTCCATGTCCAATGCGGGGCGGGAAGAAACCGACAGCACCGTCATCGGCCATAAGCGGGGATAACTCATGTTGCGATGCCGAAAGGCTCTCGAAAGTCGAAACTATCGCCCTCGTGAAGATGATTGACGAGACGCGCGGGATGGTGTTGCAATAGGAATGTTTTGATATAAAGGCAGAAATGCTGGTTATGCAAAGTCGAACAAGCGTGACAATTTTTCTTTCTACCAGTACTTTTCAAAAGTCCTCCGTTCGATGCCGATGCCGATGCCGATGCAAATGCAAATGCCGATGCAAATGCCGATGCAAACGCCGATCACGCACCTTTCGAGATCCCGTTCTTCTTCTCATGACCATTGATCACCGCCTCCAAATTTACAGTAGGTGTCGTTACCTTTCCCCCAAGATTAGCCACCGCATGCGATGTAGCATCTGGAGCACTAGGCGGAGCCCTGTTTGGGTTCACAGGCGACAGCTCACCCGAACTGGACGTATCTGAGCGTTTAGGACGGTAAGGAATAGGCGTCGAAGGCCTCGACGAAAGGAACTGCAACAACGCATTAGCAACATGTTTGACCAGGCCGAACCTCGAATGTGCTCACAGATGATGCAGCGGACAAAAGGGCTGTCAATGAAGCCTGGACAACGTCTTCGTGAATACCCACACCCCAGACTCGTTGTTTTGAACTAGCTGCTGTGCACTCAATGAAGGTCGCTGCCTTGACATCGCGACCAGTACCGATAGCGTGCTCCTTGTAATCGGCAACATCGAGCTCAATGCCGATACTTTTGAGAGCGTTAGCTAGAGATGAAATCGCTCCATTGCCGACACCCATGATCTGATGTTCCTGTTCATCAATAGCGATGACACCCTTGAACACCCTGCGCAAGTTTCCCCCTCTTGCCGTCTTTCCATCTGCGGGTGGTACAGGCGAAGCCGATCGATCGGCCATGATATCGTAGTCGATCAATTCGAAGCGTGGATTTTTCTTCAAGTGATAGGCGTCCTCGAAGAGCTTCACAATCTCGCCAGGCAAAAGTTCGCGACCTACAGCGTCAGCTTCGCGTTGCACAATCTTTGAGAAAGCAACTTGAAGGCCACGAGGTAGGTCGAGTTCCAAGTTTCGAAGAATGATCCATGCCATTCCACCCTTGCCTGATTGTGAATTGACACGAATGACCGCCTCGTATGTTCTGCCTATATCTTGAGGGTCGAGAGGTAAGTATGGAATTTCCCATGGGCTTTCGTTATTTGCGCCTTCTGTTTTACGCTTCGCGAAGCCCTTCTTAATCGCGTCTTGGTGAGATCCGCTGAAAGCGCAAACAACCAGCTGTCCTCCGTATGGTGCTCTAGGGTGTACTGGTATCTTGTTCGACTTTTCGACAATGTCAATGACAGAAGTGAGATCTGAGAAGTCAATTCCTGGATGTATTCCCTGAGTGTACAAATTGAGTGCCAGAGTGACGAGATCGACATTTCCGGTTCTCTCGCCGTTGCCAAACAAGGTGCCCTCCACTCTGTCTGCGCCAGCCATTTGTGCCAATTCTGCCGCCGCTACGGCGCAGCCTCGGTCATTGTGTGGATGTAAAGAGATTGCGATCTTTTCGCGCTCAGAGATGTTTCTGCTGAAGTGTTCAATTTGATCGGCGTATACGTTCGGTGTGGCCAGTTCGACTGTGAGATGAAATTAACTGGCCGTTTTCACATATGGAAAATTAAGTTTTACCTGTGGCAGGAAGATTGAATATGATTGGATTCTCCACACTTGGTTCCCAGGCCTCTTTGACAGCCTCGCAGACTTCGATAACAAACTTCTCATCTGTGTCGTTGAATGTCTCTGGAGAGAACTCGAATGCCCATTCCGTGCCAGCAGTCGTAGGATCATCCTTTGTGATGGATCTCGCGTATTTTGTGCATTCGACGGCTAGAGCTTTTGACTGTGCGTTGTCCATGTTGAAGACGATTTGCTGGAAACATGGCGATGTTGCGAGATAAATGTGCAGCAGGGCCTTCTTCGCTCCCTTCAGAGAATCCACAGTCCTTCGTATCAGCTCTTTCCTACAAGGCGACAGCACTTGTAGCCATACATGATCCGGAACGACACCCGGTGTCTCCACCAGACGTCTTGTGAAGTCGAAATCGGTCGCTGAGGCTGAGGGGAATGAGACTTCAATCTCTTTGTAACCAAGCTTAACAAGCATTTGAAAGTAGCGAAACTTTTGATCGCCATCCTGTGGTACGAGTTAGGAGACGCGATGCTGTATCGCTGCCATTTGACATGCCTAGGAGCGTACCATAGGATCTACCAGACTCTAGGCATTGTTAGTTTGAGACAATAATGCAGTAGTTTGAGTAAAATACCTGATTTCCATCTCTCAGGTCTGTTGACAGCCAGCGCGGTGGCTTTTCAATTGTTCTGGAGGGCCATTGACGATCCGGGATGTCCAATGGCTTGAACTTGCGATACTTTTTCGAAGGATCCTTGAGCATGGGCATTGTGGCGATAGGGTGCGCGGTTGAGGAGGAGGGAAGAAGAAGAAATCGTCTCGACTCATCTTGGGCAGAGGATCAATTGCAGTTTGGCTCCCGAGGTCGACGCGTGACTCTTAGGATTTTCGTTTTGTCCCCGTCCCCGTCCCCGTCCCCGTCGAGGTTAACCCTAGCGGTAGATCACCAACACCTCTTCACCTCTTCACCCATCTCCAGGAAAGATGGTTCCGATGGAGGGTGCAGGTCGGCGGACCTTAGATAAGAGGAGGAAAGATGCATCTCCATGCCTTGCACATGGATACACCACCGTTCCTCCAGCAAGAACGAGAGCCAATCCCTTCCTCCAGCAAGACGGAGAGCCAATCCCTTCTCGAACGCTCTGAGACAGCGCCATCAGCTCCCATCCGCTCTTGTTGAGTGGTTAGAACCATTCCACCTGGGCGCAACCCCGTCCTCGTACGACAAGGCAGTACGACAAGGCAGTACGACAACGCACAAGCGCTCTCCACGCTCCACAAACCCTCCCACAGAGAGAAACACGGCAGAAGCACAAGCGGGAACCACTCATGCACAACAGCTCGTCCCTCAATTCCAGTTCGAGGCAATTGGCTGACAATGCTCCATTCTCAGCATACCCTGCCATCGCTGGCTTCAGAGCCTCCAAGCCTCCAAGCCTCCAAGCCAAAGGGCGCCTAATTGGCCCGCCATGCTATTTTTATGTCCAGCCTCTCTACGCGCTCTGTACGTCTCCCGTCCCGTAGTAGCGCGGGAAACATGGGAAAGCTGTATATGTACACTTTGAGAACGCGCACTGAGGACTTGCCATTTCTTTACTTTCCGGATTACCCAAACTACTCAGCCTTGTTCCTTCCATTCTTCTTGTCAAGTTGTCGGATTACCTACCTACGATTCCTAATCATCCTTGTTGTCGACGCGGGCGCAGGCTTACACTTCTCTTCTGCACCTTTTTTATTTCGAGATTCGAGTGCAGCAGGCGATAATAAGCACCACGTCAGCCTGACCGAAGAGTGAAAAAGATAATTAACTCAAAGAATTTGTTAAAACGGCCATCCTCGACCTTCGTGGTGGTACAAATACGCAAATCATCACCCAAAAGCACTATCAAAACCTCAAACACTTCTCACGCTTTACCAACAACGACTCCGGCCTCGACTCCAAACCAACACCGACTCAATCCATTATGATTCTCGTAAGAATCTCAATAGCCATGTTGGCAACTTTCCTCACTCCCATCTTTGCAACAGCCGCCGCCGTCGACACAAGAGAATCAAAAGTTCTATCGACGTTCGAGAAGCGCTTTGCTGAGGCTTCGGCGAATCTTCTGGTTCCGAGGAAGGAGGGAGATGTTGCTGCTTCTTGTGATTTGGCAAATGTCAACCTGCCGAATAGTGCGTTTACCCTCACCCTCACCCGACCCTCTCTTTCTCCATTTAATTCAAGCCGATATGGCAAATCCAACCAGACCACTAACAAAACATCCAGCATCACCAATCGCCCTCCCACCACCGTCAGCAGGCCTCTCCCTAACCCACATCGCCATCGGCCGCGGCACTCAAAACTACACCTGCGCAAACGACACTGCCAACCCTGTCGCCTCCGGCGCCCTAGCAACCCTATTCAACGTGACCTGCCTAGCAGGGCCCTACCCGACCCTCCTCGCCCTCCTCCCCGACATTGCTCTGAAATTCCCCACCCCTGACCCTTCCTCAGCCATGTCCCCCGCCAACCTCTTCCTCAGCGGCCACCATTTCTTCACAGACCTGACAACGCCTTTTTTTAATTTCAATACTAATGCTCATGAATGGGGTACTGTGGGGTGCAAGAAGGCGAATGCAACGGATGCGCCAAACAAAGCAGCGGATGTGCCGTGGTTGAAGTTGAGTTCCAAGTCAAGGGATGGGTGTACCATTTCTGAGGTCTATCGGCTAAATACCAAGGGTGGACAGCCGCCGGCGACGTGTAAGGGGATGGGGTCGACGTTCACGGTACAATATGCGGCCGAATACTGGTTTTGGAGTAACCCCGATGCGCCTGCTTATACTTGAGGCTTGAGCATAGTGCAGGGAGTTCTTGTGCGCTTTGTCTGGGCGGCTTATTGAGCCTGGCGTTTTGGTGGATCGCGATGGAGATACCATGGTTTTGCGAGTTCCTTCTTCATTGTGGTTTTTATATTTGAAAGGCAACCATGCCGGACGCTTCTTCTTTGCTGAGTGACTGTTGTCATTTTGCAACGTTGGTGCTGTGGTTTCCCTCGATGGAAATGAAAAATGAGATAACTCGATAACAATTTGAAGCCGAGTTTAGATTCTACCTCTTCCAGTCTCCTGTTTGTGGAAGTGGAAATGTGACAATCGTGTCTTTATCGACTGACTCAGCAAGATGCTCTGCAACAGCTGCCAGAAGTTCACTGATATCGGAACCGGATTGGAGAGGCAACTTGGAAGACATCGGTATCTTGTCCGGTATCTTGTTCTCATCCACGTAGCGCTTGAAGTCGTATCGCTGGTCCCATCATGCAAGTGGTCTCGGACCCGCCAAGTATCCAGTTGCGTCCAACTCCTCCCACCTCTTCTCACGGTGTCGTTTACTCCTTTTCCTCGTAATCCCACCCCCATCGCGGTGCGCTTCATCAACTGTGATCGGTTTCTTCCTCGGCCAATCTCTCACAATATCTACGCCAGACTTGGGTGCCCATAACTCCAGCAACACAAAAATGAGGTAATCGATCACGACGCAGAGACAAAAGAGTTTTCCAGCCCAAATGCCACATCCGTAATATCTTTTGAGCCGATCAATGAGCGCAAAGCTTTGCACGCCCGCTCGACCACGTGCGGCGCTCCATCCCTCTCCAGGAGAGTATCCGTAAAATTCTTCTTCGCTGAGGGAACCGGAAATGCCTTTGTAGACCCGTTCTGTGCGTTCGGCGACATCGGTCCACGAGTACATCATTCGCACTTGGTCATGAAAATTGCCTGTCTGGATTCTACCATTTCTCATCAAGCTGATAGCTTTGTTAGTTGCAGCGACGATATCGTCCTCTTCCGGTCTGGCGAAGGTGGTCATGTGGGGTGGTAAGACCTCGGGTATACCACCGACTTGAGTACAAACAACGTAAAGTCCGCAGCTAGCTGCTTCGACGATGACAGTCCCGAATGCTTCGGTCAAACTTGGATGGAGATAGATCTGGCCTCGGACCATGACGTCGCGGACTTCTTCGTGACGGACAGGACCAAGCATCTCGACGCGGTCTTGGAGGACGTTTCGTTCGAGCATTTGTTCCACGTCGATGGCTTTTGGGCCTGATCCTGCGATGATGAAACGAACATGCGGATGAGCGGCGCAGATTCGAGGAATGGCGGCGATGAGGAGGTCGGTTCCTTTGTTGTAGAATAGACGAGAGATGACGACGATAGTGATTGTGTCGTGAGGTCCAATCGTTTGATTCGGAGCGAGCCATTTTGCGTCGTGTGGGCTTATAAGAGGCTCAGTTTGGGTCAAAGGTCGGAAGTTTTCTGCGACTACTGCGTTCGGAATCACCGAGACCATCAGGGGATCCAAGGATGCTCGGAGGACTGTGTTTTCTTTGCTGGCTGGCTATTAGGAGGAAGTTTGGATTTGGATGATTGTCCGTCTCACCAAGTATGACTGACACATATAACATGGTCGACGTCGCTCAACGTGAATTTGAGAAGCTTGTTGGTTAAGATGCTGCCGGCGTCTGCGAAGCCGTATAGAGAGTGATCGGTGAAGACGGCTCGTAGGCCCATACTTCGTGCATGAATGATTGCTTCATGACATAGACTACTTAGACTTCCGTGACCATGAACGATCTCGATCTGTTCTCGAATAATGATGTTGCGGAAAATGGGAAAGAATGAGAAGACTGTTGGAAACGTGGTCTCTCGATATATGACGAAAAAGGGAACATGGTAGACTTTGAGGCCATTGGTGAGATATCGGACTCCTGTGCGGCCTTTGTAGGCGTGGGTTATGATGATGACTTTATGGCCGCGGTCGATGAGATTCTAGCCTGGATCAATTACTGAGACCAAAGATGGGAGTATGAGCCTGCTCTTCGACGACCGAGGGGAGAACGCACCGTTGATAGCTGGTAGATGTGACTTTCAACTCCTCCTAGACAAGATTAGCATATACCTTCACCCTGAATCCGGATCGATGGTACCTGGTTGAGGGAAGAAGAAATCGCAGACCATGCTACAGACATGTTAGCATTGTACGATGATGACAGCTGAGCGCCACCTACGCGATTCGGTACGACATTTCGGGCCAGTGCTATAGTTCGAGATGTCATATCGTTCAGTTTTGATGGAGTTGCGAGTATGTTTGAGTATGTTCCAGAGGACAGCAATCGAAGAATAGGTAGGGACCCGTGGACAGGGATAAATGATTATATAATCTCCGGCTCGGCCCGTGTACCCCTGCAAGAGGTTTTGGCGGAAGATTCTTTGCAGTAGAGCTCCAAGTCGTCCAAGCCCAGATTCAGACAACATGTCCTCCCTATACAACAGATGGGTGCCCCCCAAGAAAGAAAAGGCTACTGCTCAACCCTCCGAATCTCCAGAACCACAAGACAGCCCCGTCGCTGCTGTTCCTCCTTCGACCTTGTATGCCTCCACTCCATATGCTCGATATGTCCCGCCGAAAAAGACGACTTCTCGAGCGATGCCACGCCAGCCAACTCCTCCTAGTGAAATTATGACCCAGGCAGATGACGAAGAGCCCGAGGAACCTAAGCCTAAAAAGCGTAGGAAAGTCGAGAAGGATGTCGAGGAACAGCCAAAAAAGTCCAACAAGGAAAAGAAGGACAAGAAGAAACGTAAAGGCACAGACACCACAACGGATCAAATAGAAGCGTTGCCTACACAGCAAACTGAAAATTCTGAGACGGGGATTGCGGCCTTGGATCTCGACGAGCCTGTCTCTGTACCTCAATTTGAGATGGAGATGGAGGCAGACACGGAGGTCGTAGTCGGTAATCAAGACGAAGACGAGGGAACGGAGGACGCCGAACTGGAAACTGATGCGGCTGAAGCAATTCTGTCGAAATATAGAACTGCAATGAAGAAATCTATACAAGTGGAGACGGCCATCAAGGCCAGAAAGGCGAAAGAGGGTATCAGAACCCCGACCCCTGAACCGGAGCTACATGGTAAGAAACCAGACCTCTATTGAGCACAGTGGCGTTTTGGTCCTCGGGGTTGAACAATCAGGTTCTTCTAGTCGACATTCGGATCTACGTTTCGAACAGAATATCTGATTTCAAGATCAATATCGATGATTTTCTGGCGATTTGAAATTGCAATATTTTCAGAAACTTACCGATATTGATCTCAAGTTAGGCATTACAAGCTGCATTTAGATGTCTTATCATTCGGCTAACAATACTTAGGCCTCGAACCTCTTCCGCAGCCAACTCAAGACCCTAGAGAAGCATACAACCCTACCTTTGAATCTCTGCCATCATGGATAGGGGCGCCGCGTGTGGTCACTTCAGATGATACCGTCAAGTTTGAAGAGATAGGCTTGAGTAAGAAAGTGCGCGATAATTTGCTGCGAAAGGAGTACACCGAAGCCCTTCCCGTCCAAAGTGCTGTTCTGCCTCTCATGCTGGCAGGCCCCGACAAGTATCTTGGGGACATCTGCGTCTCTGCACCTACGGGCTCTGGCAAGACCATGGCCTATGTGTTACCGCTTATTGAGGGATTGCAAAAGCGGCTGGTCAAACGGTTGAGTGGCCTTATCATCGTACCAACACGAGAACTTGTTATACAGGCACGAGAAGTGGCAAAGTCATGCGCAGTCGGCACGGGCGTCAAATTTGGCACAGCGGTCGGAAATGTTGCCCTTGCCACTGAACAAGCTGCTTTGATACACAAGGGCCAGAAGTACGACCCAAAGGCGGCTAAGCAGATGCATGAAAAGGCTGCAGAAAGAATCCGACTTGGTTCTGGTGAAGAAGACACTTTGCTGGAGGACGTGGTAAGACTTCTGCCGGGGCATGTCCCAGAGTACACTTCAGAAGTGGATATCCTCATCTGCACACCTGGGAGATTAGTTGACCACATCCGCTATACGCCTGGATTTGAGTTGGAACACGTTGAATGGTTGGTTATTGATGAGGTTGATCAACTTCTCGATCAAAATTTCCAGGACTTTGTCAACGTTCTACATCCTGCCTTGTTTCCCACCAAAACATTTAGCCAGATGACAGCGCTGGAAAAGGTTCTCATGAGCGTCAAGGGCAGATTTGAGCATCGATTCGTGCAAAAGGTGATTTTGAGTGCTACCATGACTCGAAATCTCACCCAATTGGCCAGTCTCAAGCTCAATCGCCCGATTTTAATCGCTCTACAATCAGAACAATCCGATGGTCAGATCAACAATAGTCAGCCCACTGGCGGTTTTGAGCTTCCTGCATCTCTCGAGGAGACTGCTATACCAGTAGCTGATGGAAGCGACAAACCTCTGTACCTGGTTCAGTTGCTTCAAGACGAGTTCAGCATATTCCCAATCTCGTCAGAAGACGCCGATAGTGATTCGAGTAGTGAATCCGATAGCGATTCTAGCAGCGATGATTCTTCGAATTCCTCGGACTCGGACTCGGACTCGGACTCGGACTCGGACTCGGATATGGATCCAGGAGCAGTCACAAAGTCGAATGCGAATGCGACCGACGAAGCTGTGTCAAATATCGATAATATCCCAGCCACAGAAATCCCTTCAGATTTGGCCAGAGTGCAGCCAGCTGTCCCTGAAAGTGTTCTCATATTCACAAGCAGTAATGATAACGCTTCTAGGCTGAAGCATTTGCTGTCGACATTCTTTCCCCAAAGCGCCTTGCTGATTGAGACTCTTACAAAGTCTTCGGCCACTTCAAAAGGGCAGAAGGTTTTGAACGCATTCCGCACTGGCAAAATCAAGCTGTTGATCGCATCCGACCGCGCATCTCGTGGTCTTGACGTGCCAGATCTGGCGAGTGTCATCAACTACGATATGCCTTCTAGTGTAACCAGCTATGTTCACAGAGTTGGTCGTACTGCAAGAGCCGGAAAGGACGGTAAAGCATGGACGCTATATACAGATTCGGAGGCGAGATGGTTCTGGAAGTCTGTCGCACAAGGAACAGAGATTCAGAGAAACGGTCGGGTCGTCAAACGTATCCGCATAGATACGAATAAACTGGAAGACAAAAGAGAAATATACCAGAAGGCATTGGCTGAACTGCAGTCCGCCGTACAAGCAAGTCACTGAGGGAATCATTATCTGTACATTTCCAGAATTTCCAGGACAAAGATCGCCAGAAATATATCGCCATCGCTTCGACTTGAGAGACTCATACGCTGAGAGAGTTATCTTGTTAGTTTCTGACGTGTCTGGAAGTTCCCAACGGCCAGGCTTACGAGAATGCGGCTGCCTCTGACGGGCACAATCGCGATCCTCGCCGCGCAACGATCAAAATGGTCTTACGAGTTACGACCTGAACAGGAAAAAAACGAATCGAAGGCGTTTGCCGTACATAAGCGTATCTTGAGCTATCCGCAAAAGTATTCCACCACAAGGTTCTGCCGGCCTACCGTATAGACCGCCGTGGGTCTCGGCACTCTTCCCAGAGCCGATTGTCTCAGTCTTATCTCCAAGGCTGGCTGAAGTTTCTCAATCCTGCTCAGTCCAGGCTTCTTCGGTGTACCCACGAACAGATAAATGATGTTGTAATTATGGGCTTTGGAGCAGAGTGCAAAGGGTGGTCAGTTCACTATCTTGCTCAGCAGACGTGCAATCGGCGCGCAATAATGTCAAATATCCACCCATCTCGTAGTTGTTCGGGGATAGATGGATGGCAGTACAACAATGAAGCTGTATGCTGGTTGTCACTTGAGCTACCAATGTAAGGTGGTGTGTATTAAGTGTGTTTCACTTGATGAGGGGGGTGACCCCGGTCATATATGCTATGTATTGGTGTGGTGGCTCCTTCGGTAACACCAATCTATCTGATCTCGGCGTCTTTCCACATCCGTCTCTATCGCCAAATCCGGTCGAGACTAGATCAAACTCAGCGATGAGGCTGTACACGTGATGAATGTATGCAGTTGTCTCCTCTTCCCACAAAATTGATGTGTAATGGATGGGTTTCAGCAGTGAGGGAAATTCAGTGTTCCGCTTAGGCACAGTTGTTGTTTCGGAAAATAGGACAAGCGGCCGTACACTCCTTGTTTTCTCTGTTCTACTACTTTGCTACTACTGAGCTATCGACATGACAGAAACAAGATTGCTTTTGCCAGTGGCCATCCAATCGCACCAGCGGGTGAGCATGATGGAGGTGTTTCAATTGTCAGCCTTGGCTGCGTTCAATATAGTACGGATGTACACAGTACTGTGGTAGTGGTAGTGTGTAAAGAGCCTGTCAATTCATGGGTTCAGCTTGATTAGACCGGGTATTCCGTCGGGGCTGTAAGATCGGAAGGGCCGTCGGAATCCCCAGATAACTCGGCTAAGGCTGCAGGTGTTCGTGGTTCGTGGAGGCTACACGGTGGTGATCTTGTGGAGTGTGGTCTCGAGTGTGGACCACCCGTCAATGTTCATCGCCATGCGCCACACCGACCCTACTGGAAACTCGGCTATCTGTTGTGGCTGCTCACGAGAAGCGTGGTATGGAGTATGTGAATCGACTTTGACTTGAAACGCAACCAGAGGGCTCAACTCTATCCGATGCCTCGAGTCCTATGCGATGCCTCGAGTCCTGTGCGATGCCTCGAGTCCTATACGATGCCTCGAGTCCTATCCGACGCCTCGAGTCCTATCCGACGCCTCGAGTCCTATCCGACGCCTCGAGTCCTATCCGATGCCTCGAGTCCTGTCCGATGCTATGGAAGAAATCGCCCATTCTGCATGCCGATGTGATGGCGATGGCATGGTGGAACATACCTCCGTACAAGTAACAAGTTGCGGCTCCTCCAAGGACCTCATCTCAGCCTGTGCAAATCCGATGATATCGACAGGCCATCCATGCGACGCTCCGACACTTTCGACTTTCGGGCCAATATCGTGCAATGTAAACAACCCTAGCACTCTATCTCTTGATATTGCCAGCTAATTTCAATTAGAGGTAGCATATTCAGGGCCCAGCCGAGAAAAGTAGCACAAATAGGTTATAGACATGGGTATGACATTGTTGGATCCCAGATGTGGACCACCCGCATGGCTGTCGCGCCCTTCTGGAGCAAGCGACATATCATTTGAGCGTGGACGAGATATATGAAGCCGAAAAGCTTGGTCTCTCTCCGTCTGGAGAAGGACTACCTATATCACTGAGGGCGAGTCCCCTCTACTCACGCTCGTTGAGGGCTTGCTCATTCTTTCACCATGTCCCTTCCTTTCCTCCTGATATGTTCTGTCCTCTTGGGCGGAGCTGTCTCCAATCCGTTGGAGAAGCTCGCCAAGAGGGGACATTTCAGCCTGGAGCAGGTGGCTGTACCACGCAAGCAAGCGTGGGTTGCACCACACGCCATGCTACAGACATACTTGAAATACGGACTTCCTATACCCAGCCACATCAACGATGCGCTCCATGCATATCAAAACAGCTCTGGCCAAGCCTCAGTCCCAGTCAGACCCGTAAAGGGCGATGTCGAATATCTCATCAACGTAACCGTCGGAAATCATGTTCTCGCGCTGGACATGGACACCGGATCATCTGATCTGTAAGTTTCAATATTCTCCCCTTGTTGCTGTGTGTACGTAGTGGAGGACATCTGTTGCAAGTCCAGGGTATTCAGGGGTCTTCCTTGCCATCCTTCTGTACATGAACCCGTGGAGACGGATCCTCTTGCGCCTCCTTGAGTGAACCGAGTCCATAAGCCTGGAAGGATTTGACTAATCAATGCTTCCTTAGATGGGTCTTTTCGACACTGCAACCAGAGGACCAACGGATCAATCGGCCTGTAGAACGTGTCTACGATACGAAGGGTCTTTCAGCAAAGAAACTCGAGGGACACACATGGCAGATTCGATATGGAGATATGAGCGGCGCCAATGGCCAAGTTTATCTCGACAAAGTAGGCGTAGGCGACGTCTTCTTTGACCTGCAAGCTGTCGAGGCTGCATCGTACGTGTCACGAACGTTCTCCAAGGACGCTGCCAACGACGGTCTACTAGGCTTAGCCTTCAGTAAGCTCAACACGATTAAGCCGACGCCTCAGAAAACTTGGTTCGACAATGTCAGGAGTCAACTGGCGGCACCAGTATTCACATCAAGCCTGAAAAGACAGGCGGTCGGCTCTTACGACTTTGGATACATCGACAAAGCGAAGTACACGGGCGAGATCGTGTACACCAATGTCACTGGAAATCGCGGTTTCTGGACTTTCGGCCCAACAGGTTACTCTGTGGGTGATGGGCCTGTTGTGCCCGCAACCATCAACGCCATCGCCGATACGGGTACCTCCCTTTGGTACCTCCCTCGCGCCGTTGCTGATGGATACTGGGCCAAGGTTCCCGGCGCTCAATACAACTCTCTCCAAGCAGGTTGGATGTTCCCCTGTGGCTCCCAACTTCCGGACATCTCCATGGTTATTTCCGGAACTAACGTAACTGTTCCAGGCATTAAGTAAGTCTCGAACACCTTCTGATAGTACACCACAATACGACGATGATTAATATTATTCTTACAGCATGGACTACCAAAAGATATCTTCAAAACAATGTTACGGCGGAATCCAACGCGACACAGGCATGCCCTTCAGCATTTTCGGCGACGTCTTCCTCAAAGGTGTCTTTGTCGTCTTCGAAGCTGCAGAAGACCAAACTCCTCGCCTCGGCTTCGCCCAACAAAGCTAGGGAAGCGTGCCACCTCAGGATCTAGTTCCTCAGGATTCGAGCGAACCGAGCCCATTCGATGAAGGCCCCTCTGCGGGCCCTGGAGAGGAAGAACCAAACCCATTCTCGTCACCTTTCGGTGCTCAAGAGATGTCTTAAGTTCTTTCCCCTTCTTCATCATCAAATGGAACTGTCGATCACCATTGTTCTGTGAGAGGGATGGGTGATTGATGGACTCGTGTTTCGTCTCGTATATACACATCGCTCACTTTCTCTCCTTGCGTTACAACGGAGGAGGCTCATGGAAAGGGAGTGGTGTGTATGTTTTATTTCCTGGTTACCGGACTTGATGGTTGGCGCGTTAGGGATGAAAGCCCCTGGCGCTGATGCTATTTCGTATCAACATTTAGATTATGTGACGAGCCCGGTGAAGGCGCTGCACTCACGGAGATCCGAGTGGTTGGGACTCGGAATCTTATGTATATAAAAACCCAATGGATACTTGTGATACGAATTTTTTGGGTCTGCCATTGCTTTGCTCTTACTGCTCTCATCTTCGTGACGATGGTAAGAACACCTGCAAGAGGTCCCGCACTGTACATCGGCGCGAGTGGTCCTACATGACAATTGATAGGCTCAGTCTTGGTGTCTCACCTTCATAACCATACTCACAATCACTTATTAATCAACAGAAAGCAATCTCCACGTCCTCCGTAGTTATCTGCTATGAATGTCTCAAATGGAGATCAGCATAGCTATGGTTATATGAGAGTGGTTCCCAGAATGAATTAACGTTCCATCGCCATCTCGGTGTCCAAAACATGTATACAATATATGTTAATGTGCCCATGCAAGAGCGTCAATAAGGCTAGACCAAGTTCCTGCATGGGGCAACCACCTCGGCTAGTAAAACTCCCACATCCAATGGTCTTGACATCATCGTCCTACACCTCAACTTCCATCTCCAAGACTTCAACACACAGAGAACATGAAGGCCAAAGAACACCCCTTCCTCTCCCTGCCCACAGAAATTCGCCAACAAATTCTCGCCCTCTCCCTTCCCGACTCCGAAATTCTCTCCTCCATCGAACTGCGCGCGACACAATCCCGGGATAACATTTGGCAGACCAATGTTTGGGAAGTGGATTGGCACTGCGGTGCTCTTCCCTCGACTCTCAAGAATGGCACTAGGCTTACGCAACCAGCGTGGATGGTTAGACTGGGGGAAAGTGAGTTGTTTGAGAAGGATAGAGAGTATATTGGACGGCTTTGGATGGGACGGGTGCCGGGGCTTGGGGAGAGGAAGGTCAGGGCTTGGGAGGGGGTTTTTGGGAGGAGGTTTGTTTGTTCCTTTTGTTTGGAATCTCTTCAGCTGTTCTTGCAGCTTGCTTCCTCCTTTCTTTCTTTTGTCATCTTTTTGTGTTGCTCTGTTGTGTTGCTCTGCTAGTGGTGACGAGACTGATTCTCGTTGTCAAATAGATTCAGATTAGGGGAGACACTCCATTTCACTGAAGACAATAAAGTCGCTAATATCGAGGTTGTGAGTATCCTGCCCTCGGGAGCTGGATCATCGACTTCGAACCAGAGTTATTCTATTGGTATGATCTGTACCTCCATTCTTTCCATCTTGAAAATCATAACGATCGATGATACCCACGGAAAACAAAAAAACTGACACAAAATAGCACAACCTGGAGGTATCCCATCTGCCGTTTTCGATTTCCACGTCCAAGACATTTTGAGAGGAAACATGGAGAAGAGGGAGAATTTCTCTTCTATGCAGACGGGGAACGCGCTTACGATTAGTGTTACTGGGTGGATCAAGTTGGATATGGAGGGGATGGTATATTGAGCGTTGGTACGTAGGATTTCCACTGGGTAATGGAGAAGATTGTTGGCGGTCTTTTTGGACTAACTTTACCAAAAGGTCGTTGCAAAAGCTCGCGATTCAAGTTGAGGATGAACAAATTTGCTTAAGCAACTGGACGTTCGTCTTGCTGACGAGATTAAATGAAAACAAGGCATCACTAAGAGGAAGTTTGACTTTTCAAGATTACTGCATTGAAATCTATACACCATCTTCTCACTATATTCTTAAAATTGCGACAACGTCTCGACATCAGACTCGTGAAGAGTGTCCATGTTTTTGATATCTAAAAAACAGCCATGTCCCAACCTCCCAGCTCCTCCTCAAGACCGACTCTATCTGCATTCAACAGTGGGAGAATGCGAGCCAGATGCATTCATCTAGATACCGACATCAATGCTGTAGCAAGTCAATGTCTTATTATCAGCAGTGGTTCCGGATAGGTCAATCTTGAAATCAATCTGTAACAGCAAGGAGAGTTTGTTAGCAATGAGATCACCCCCAAAATGAAACCAAGTCGTCAGCTCAAAGGTGGCTTCACAGGCTCGAGAATAAGAAGAAGCAAAGAAGACAGGGTAGATGTTCTCTTACATGAGGCAATCCCGATGGAATCTCAAAGTCCTTCGCGATTTCGAAGGGCCCAGCCTTGATAGGACATTCCAAGTCCGACTTCATATCTGCGAGGTCGCATACATCGAGTTCCTTGTGGAAGAAGGTGAGGATACCGGCTTTGACTTTGACGGTGATCTTTGCACCCTCGGTGACGTCTTCGAGGAGAGTGCCAGATATTTTGAGGGTGTTGTTGCCTCTTTTTATCTTATTAGCTTCTGGACCGGGTTTTGAGGTGCAAAGGCATGGAGGAGGTTGTGGAGGGCGGGAAGGGGAAGGCATACTGTTGTGCAGGGTTGGGGTCCAAGGTCAGAGAATCGACTTGGAGGACATCATTCAGGGAGCCACAGCTCGTGTAGCTCATTGGTTGGACCTTCTTGACCTCACGCTGCTCGACCTCGGCGGGAAGAGCGATGGCGCCGGTGATGGCGGTGAAGATGAGGGCGGACGAGAACCTCATAGTGAACGATCGTGGCGGTTGTTAGTGAAAGTGTTGTCGTAGAAGTGGAGATGCTGTCTGATGGGTTTCGAACAGAGGGTTGACAATGGGTTTATTATACTATTTCGCAGTGGACCCGAACTGCTTGCGAGCTACGTAGAGTGTGATGGGGAATGAGGAGCCGTAGGCGGAGGCCAACGTTGTTATCGAGACCCTTCCTTTAAGCCAGAGGCTGGTCGGCTCCTCATGACGTTGGCTTGTACCATTGCTCCGTGGATATGGGTATGGGTATGGGTGCAAATAGGTCTGCTTGTGGCTTTCATCCAGTGTGAATCGGATTATTGAGCTGTGGATGTGAGAGGGACAACAGGATACCGGATGACGCAAAAACATAATCTTACAAGTCCTGGCAACGGGAACAGAGCCCCTAAAACGCGGATTCTATAACACAAAAACATACTGTTCTCTCAGCTTCTTGCATGGGGTACCATAAGGAGCGTTGATTGCGGGGAGATAAACCTATCGACCAAGAAGTTTCGAACGCAGATTGACCATTCTCTTAATTGTCGCATGGTAAAGCGTTCAGAATAGGTATCATGATCTAACGAGGTGGTCGATGGGATCGGAATACTGAAAAACACCGTTGGTGTAAGAGCGGTGCGGAGCTGGAGCGGAATGGAGGTCCCATTTAGCCTGCATCTTTGATAGGCTAAGGTACCAAGATGAAGATGCTACTCAACTGGCTCGTATCCGTCGAGACAACAGTGAGGGATGCAATTGTTTTGAGCAGATTATGCCCTGAATGACGGTATGAGGACTGCGGAACTTATGTTTCAGGACAAGCCCAACTAGAGAGTTCCCTGGAAATGGGCAATAATGTTGCAATCATTTCGCGGACTCAATGTCTTCTACCGAATTGTTAGCGAAGGCATTGTCATACCCAACTCACGTTCGAGATCGGAACTTCTAGCAGCTTCAGTTAGAACAGCAGTGATATCGATGAGCAGTAGAATCGTGGCTTAAGCGTCGATTACGTCCTTGCAGCTTATTACCTAGGAAGCCGAGAATTGACAGACTGTTGCTTGTTTGCTCCTTGTCCCACTTGCGATCCCGTCTCGCATTCGTCGAAATGAAAGTTTTCCCAGCCACTTTTCCATTACGAACAGATTATGGTCGACACGAGAGAATGAAATGTGGTTCGGCAACTGCACGGTACCACAAAGTCGAGTGCGATACTGTATCCTGGTCGGCAAGCGGACCCTGCCAGACACGACATCACTCTCCACTCTCACCACCAGGCGGCGCCATACAATAGTCATACATTCCAGAGTTGTAATTATTCCCCCAGTAAGGAGGAAAGTTGTGCTTCGATTTGTCAGTACAGGGACCAGAGGCTTACACTGATCGGGGCAATAAGCTGCGACCACAGCGAGGTCATCGATCGATGAAACAGAGGGTCGAGGTGATAGAGTATTGAGGGAACCAAGTAAACTGACCTGCGTCCCGCTCCCTCCGAAAACGGCAAATGACAAGATGAAAACGAGAACCTGAGTACCTCCATCCATAGCAGCGGATAAGATATAATTGTACTTGATAAACCCTGATTTGATCCATTAGTGACGACCTCAAATCGCGAGTCCTCAACTCACAGTTTGGTCTTTTCTTCCTCAAATAGCCTTGCGAGAAGGCGCCTATGATGAACCAAGGCATGGTAACAGAATTAATGCCAACATTCAACAACCCGATGAAACTCGCGATGAGCGCCGTGTTGAGGTAGTCCAGCCGCAATCTGGGGAAGACTTTATGTCCTATCCAAAAAGGCACAGGAAGAGCAAACCCGATTAGGAACGAGAATGTCAACCACTGGTATCTTTTTCCTGCTGTGAATAGCTGATTTGCTAAGCCGCCCCACATTATGGCTTGCGAGTTGAAGCTTTGTACTCCCTGTCCTATCAGATGTGAGTAGATTATCCACTACTAGTGATAGATACACTGACCAGACCAGACTGAAGTCCCTTTTATGTCGAGAAGTGTCTCTCGTTGGTTCGTCGTAATGCTGTTCATCATTATGTAGGCTGGTTTCATCAGTATGGACTTTCTAGCATACACGGCAAGTGCTTACAAAAGATGCTGCCCACAAACGTTCCGACCTGGTCACAGTTTAGTTCGTAAACGATGTGCAACTCTTGTAAAAGATACCTTACCAATTGAACTGTAAAGGTGCACCGTGGACTCAAATGAGCATATTGCGCAAACTTCAGGTCCCTCAGCAGTAGTTGCCCCTGAACAACGCTGTTGTAGCCAAACAAAACAAAGTACATGTTTGCTGGATGATTCGTCAGATATTATCAAGAGCTGTAGCCATCCTGAGAATACGTACCAAGGGGTCGACCCGGATGAAGATATCCACCCAACATCTGAATTACAGGTTGGATATTGTAATTGTAGCCGGTGATAGCATACTGTGCGCCAAAGAATAGGACACATATGAAGGACTGTAGCAGACAGTTTCAGTATGATATCGATCAAGGCAATGCAAAGCACTTACCAAACCACAGGACACGGCAAAGCCCCACCATGGTAATGTAGACTTGCCCAAATAAAGCATAACGAGTCCGACAACTGTAGACAGGACGAGAATCGTTCCGTACCACCAATTGGGCGCATCATCATATGCCAGCATTAGTCGATAATGCGGATCAGTCTCCTTGTCGTCCGGACCGCCCCATTTCGACTTCGTGGTGTCAGCCTTCCAGAATCGAAGATCCCAATTTTGGGGGTTGGCCAAAAACTTGAGGTTGGCCACGGACGCGAAGCCCCAAGCTGACTTCAAGTCGTCAAAGTTCCATAGCATAAGATGCGAAAAGGTTGAGGTGATAGACAAGTTGGTGGCAAGAATGTATATGGCAAAACTGCCGGTGAAGTAAGGAATGCCTTGTTCAGCAACTTTGGCCAGGTCGACTTTGTAGTCCTTGTCAAGTACTGCGGTCTGATTGAAGCTGGAAGCGCGTCAGCAGAAGCAAAACCAAACACCGGCTGAGAAACTTACGAAGTGAAATTCGTGCCGTTGGATTGATCTGTGTACAAAGATTGACTCAAGAATGGGAAACTCTTCGAGTTCCATATATTGCCGTAGTATACGCCAACAAAGACGGCAACGCAGAGCACATATCCGATGAAGTTGTTGAACAAGGTTTGTAGGGGATACCACAGGGGACTGGGATTCGCGATGTACTGCCAGTCGAATGAAAGATTGAATAGACCTAATCCTTCATTGCCATTTGAGCCACCGAAAAGATTGGTAATTAGCATCGAGTCTCTTTTGGCGAGACAGACGACGGAAACACCAATCAAGACTGGCATGATCCATTCGGGTATGATCTCGTAAAAGAAAAGCACGAGAAAGCCGATGTAGAACACTCGTAACTTCTTGCCAACCTCGATTTTGTCGCCATGGAGAGCCTCTAGAAGTGAGTTCATGGGCAGATTGGATGGGAAGAGCATTTTTGTGGGGTAGACCAGTGTTCGGCGGAGCAGTCCAGCGAATCCTATTTCAAGTTAGAGACTTTCAATGACGAATTCCGGAACATGATCACCATAGCCCAAGCACTGAGAGGACCACACCATGAAAATACCAACAGCGGCGTTCAATACGAGACCGTAATAAAGTCTTGTCAAATGTTAGCGCTATCAGCCCAAGTCATCCCTTTTGAACGTACTTTGACACGGCTAAGACCTCGATTGCTAAAGGAGCATTGGCTGCCGCGGATCCCATGACAACAATCGCAGCCTAGACGTTAGTGAGCAGCCATTGAGCCCACAATGAGGGAAAACAAACATGTTCTTTGCTATTGAACTGTATGTTTGGTCAATAGAGTCATTTTTGAGTTCAAGATCAGTTTACCAACAGGATGGGGGTTCAAGATTCGACCGAGTCTACCCCGTCGCGGCAATACAAAAGACATAGCTTGACCTATCACGTAGCTGACCACGGCCAAAAATACTGTCGAAACGACAACTGCTTGTGGCTAGAACGGTTTAGGGTTCGTTTGGCAAAAGCAAAAGCAAAAGGCTAGAACAACATACCTTGAAATAGTATATAGTAGCCAGTGTACCGCCAAACGTTGATAGTCCGATACCTTGAGAATTTCATCAATACTACTCAGTCAATATGCGGTAACGAGGCAATCAACTCACCAATAAACCACATCCTGAAAGTCCACTGCTCTCCAGTCAGTCAATTGGTGAATAATAGCACGTTTCGAACTGGCGAGTTACCGGATTGAGAGATGGATCATCTTCGGCATGAATAACCTCAGTAATCAGATCCTTGGCAGATTCCGGAGGGCGAATGAAAGTCTCTGAACTGTGCACCTCTACGACTGCAGGAGGACATGCCTTCTCTTCATCCTGCATGTATTTAGCGTGATTGGTGGTGATAGTTGGGTCTTGTGCCTTGTCGACCGAGTGGCGGCCACTGTGCCTATAAGTCGCCATCACGACGAGTTGTCGAACAAAAATAACTGGAGTTCGAAGATCGAACAGCGTTCAGTCTTGAAACATTGACGAAGATGAAGACAGCAAAGAATGAATCTCTTTGCAGTGCTAGAGAATAATCTGTTATCGTGCGGGGCCGACAACTCGGGGCTCCGAGCGGCCGCGATTCATTAATATGCTTGTCACTGATTTGGGTTATCTCCAAAGAACTCGATGAGACACAAGCGCTAGGGCCCGGATGCAGGTCCAAGTAGTGAGCTGAGCTGTAGTGCAACATTGTCACGAAGACGATTGGTAATGGTAAGATGAGGCCAAGAGGAAGTCTGGTGTGGGCTGGGTTGATGGTTGATGGTTGAGTTTTGATGAACGTGTTGCGTGTTGATTGAGTGTTGAGACGCGTGTTGAAATGAAGAGCAAGATAGGATAAGGATTACCCAAACGGGGAGCTCCTCATGGAGTGTTGCTTTTTCGGACATTTCCCCTGACAACCCTTGGAATTCTTCTATGCTCAGCCGAGATGGTCAAAATTGACGGTCTGACTGATGGAGGCGTATGTTGTGTCTCCTCTCAGGTATCACAACCCAAAGACAGACGCGTCTGGACCATCAAATCACCCATCAGCTGGAACAAGGTAGTATGCTGGATGATAGTTTTGATCAGCTACATCAACTGCTTCGAGACAGTCCAGATCAACGCTCCTTTTCATATTCCAGAACAATGAATCGGAAGATCCAAAATGAGGAAACAGGCCAGTGGCTTCGAAGCCTGGAACTCCCAAAAAGGGTCTTCCGGAACCCAACAGTTCCAACACTAGACGCCATATTCCTCTGCTTTGGAATCGTAGTAGTGGTGCATTTCTGAGCCTGCTTTCTCGTATTGACATTTCACATAGAAACCTTCCTTTTCTGGAGAGCAGTCCAAGATTGTCTAATTTCGTCCATCAGCATGATACTATGACAAGGCAAACTCATCACAAGCAAACTCACCTTGTAGCATCCAACTTTCGCAGCAATGAAGTCCAAGGCCTCGAGAAGTTTGACGCCAAATTTCTTGCCTTGAGCTTCTTTCTTAATGGCAATGTCTTCAATATGACCTTGAGTTCCGAGCAGGTACAAGCTACAAAATGGCAATCAGCAAAGATGAGGTATTACTCGAATATTGGGGATGTTACAATTTCTTCTCCACCATCAAGGTGCCAGTGCCAACGAGTTTCCCGCTTACATCTGCGATGACCAAGACGTAGTAAGTTCCCTTACACGACACCATGTAATCGAATCTTTCGATCCAATCTTGCTCCGAGATATCACCAACGTGCGCCAAGTCTCTGAGGATGTCTAGGTGACCGTTCCTGAAGTCGGATCGACATAATGGCCGAAAGGTGTAGCCTTCAGGAAGAGCTTCCTGGGCTTTTGGGCTCACGAGATCTGTGGAGAAGAGGGGGGTTTCTAAAGTCATGGTATTTTCTCAGCAACGTAGAATATTGGTAGAATGGAGGTTTGTTGCTGGTGGCCTGCTAGGAGGGGGGTTTGTTGTTGGTGGCCTGCTAGGAGGGGGGTTTGTTGTTGGTGGCCTGCTGGGAGGGAGGTTTGTTGTTGGTGGCCTGCTGGGAGGGAGGTTTGTTGCTGGTGGCCTGCTGGGAGGGAGGTTTGTTGTTGGTGGCCTGCTGGGAGGGAGGTTTGTTGTTGGTGGCCTGCTAGGAGGGAGGTTTGTTGTTGGTGTCTGCTAGGAGGGAGGTTGTTCCAACCAAGGCAGACAGACACCATGCTCTATCATCCGAGGCTTTCATCAACTGCCAGTGTAATCTTACCACAGTAGCCTGAGATTGATGGCGATCAAGGTTACCCATACACGTGATCAAATCATCACCATCTGCAGCAGGCTTAAATCCGAAGTCTCCACTTCCATAAATGTCTACGAGTACAACAGTTTACCTTGGCTTTCTTTCAACCCAAATCACCATCTGTGCCATCTACCTAATTCCCAATCCGAACACCATGTCCTCCCAAACTGAAGTCAAGCCAGCAGCAACAACAACAACAACAACCACAACAACAGTAACTTCCCTCAGCGCCAGCGAAACCCTCGACAGAGATGGCTTCGTAATCATCCCATCCGTCCTAAAGCCCGATCAACTCGAATCCCTCCGCCGCGCCTCGCAACAAGTAACAAAACTAGCCCGCGAAGGAAAATGGCCCTACCTGCGCACTCTCCCAAAGCAATTCCCACCATGGTCATCTGACCCTTCCAACGGGATCTGGGGCGTCCAACACCTAATGCATCCCTCCATGCCCCACCAACCCGAATTTGCTGCCAGCTATTTTGCCCATTTCGTGCTAAATCCCGTCAAAGAAATCATCGGCTGTGACGACGATTCTGAATTGATCATGGAATTGTATAATCTGCTTGTGAGACCCGATAAGGAGTTTGAGTTGAGGTGGCATCGTGATGATATCCCGCCTACTGCTACTGACGAGGAGGAATTGGCAAGGTTGAATAAACCTGGATTCCATGCCCAGTGGAATTTGGCTTTGTATGTGCTTCATCAATTTCATCCCGTCGGCTCTCTTTTTGGATATTTTGTTAACATATTCTTTCTTAGATACGACGACAGCTCCCTAATAGCAATCCCAGGCTCCCACAAACGCTGTCGCACAGCCATGGAACGATCAGCAGACCCCTTTCACCCCCTCCCAGGTCAACAAGTCGTCACTCTAAAGGCAGGGGATATAATCTTCTACAATAACAATTTCCTCCACCGTGGCGTTTACAACCCCAACGTTGAGCGCATGACCCTCCACGGCAGTATTGGCCACAAAAAGGCCAATACACTTAGGGCCAGAAATGTATTGCAGCATGGTGTTGGTGATTGGGTTGATAGTGTTGATTTCTCGCCGTTGCCCGACGATTTGAGGGTCAGGGCGGAGAAGATGAGGAAGAATTTGTTTGATATGGGGAAGGTCAGTGGGAATGTTGGGTTCGCTCAGGATGATTGAGAGTGCTCGGCTGGGATTGTAATCTCAAGAGTTTTTGTCCAGGGGGTTGCGCGGTATTGGGATACTGTCTCGAAAACCTTTGCTTTCTTCAATCGAATCTTAATGTTGACGAGTACGCCAGTAAAGTGACAACGCCTTCATACCATATAAATCCAATCTGCCCGTGTCGTTCATCGTCCAAATAATTCAAATCTCACTCATGTTGACCTAATCCGTATCCCTATCCAAATGCCCCACGACCTCCTTCTCCCAAAAAGTATCCCAGTCAACAACCCTCCTCTCCAATCTCGCCCTCTCCGCCGCAAAAACAGCAACATGACTCCTCACAACCTCTTCAATAGTAACGCCCAGATACTTCCTCTGCGCTTCCTCAACATCTGACCCCTCGTTGACAGCCTGCACCGCCTTACAAAAATTCTCAGCCAAAGCGCCATCGCCACCTCCATGTCCACCTGTCGATGTTGGTGGAGAATACCTTGTAGTCTCACCAGTCATGAAGTCGTTGACTGAGATGTAATCGAGGTCGTACGTCAATTCGCCTCTGCTGCCGTAGATTCTGCCTCGTCTTTCGCAGATCTTTTCAGTCGAGGCGATCATGTGGAAGATTGCTGTTTTGGCTGCCCTGCCGTTCAAATTTCCTACTTCGGTGGGGAGTGGTTCGTTTTCTTGTTTTGTAATATTTGTACCGTCTATAGCGTGTCCATTTGTTGTCTCCGAGGGGGAAATTGGATCATCATCCCATGTTATCGTGACAACTTGGTCGTCGCAAACATCATTGTCGCATTCCCAAACACACCGACCGTACCATGCTCTATCTTTTATGTTTGGTGTCATGGTTGTGTAGTCTTCTTCCAGTGCCGTGAGGAGTCTCTTCACTGCGACGTCTTTGCCTGAGTCTCGGTACAAATCCTCCATTTCCGGAACGATCACATCGACTGGCCAGTCGAGAACATTCTGTTTGTTGATGAGGTTTTCCAAGTATATGTTCTTGGCCGAGTAGAGACAGGAGCTTTCGATGGGACATGAGAGGCAGTTAGTCGCGGAGCCTGCAGCGATTGGTTTACGGGCTTTCCGGAATTGATTAAGAGTACCGGTGGAGGAGATGAAGGAAGGAAGATGGACGCTTCGGGGGTCTGCAGTATGTGGCGATGCCGGCGAGGCAATGAGCCACATGAGGAAGTCGATGTCATGGCAGGATTTAGCTAGCAGAGATGGTGCAGTCGTATCCTCACGACGCCAATTGCCTCTAGTCTATCCATTAGCTGAGGGAACCTAAAACATGAGGTTCCATTGGCATACCTCACAAAGCTATGGGCCATATGCCACCACCCAATTGGCTCTGTGTGCTCGACACTCAAAATATCACCCAAAACCTTCTCCTCTCTGACTAGCTTTCTGAGAAGCACATTCTGCGGACTGTATCTCAAAACATGTCCGATACCAAAAATGGTCTTCCTGCCTAACGTCTCCCATTCCCTCTTCATAGTCCCAAGAATGCTAACACAATCGTTCAACCTTGAAGCAAGAGGTTTCTCGCACATGATATGCATCCCTAGAGGAGCTAATGCCTTGATAACATGGACATGTAGCTCATCCAAAACACAAACAAAAGCCGTGTCGATTCCCTTGAACTCAGCATCGCCATCTTTGATCTCGCCAGCCTTTACTCTTTCCCTTCTTTGTACCTCGTACTTTATGAAATCCTGCCAATATTCAAACTCTTCGTGGGCCAAAGGAGTTCGAGAAGGATTGGAAAGTCCCCATATGTAGCGGCGTCCGAAAGTTTGGCGTTTGGAGGCGATCGGATCACAGACTGCCGCAATGGTACCAAAGCCTAGTTTTGCAATGGGTGCAGAGTAGGCATTGCCTTGAGATCCTGCTCCAATCACCACAATGCGCGGAGCATTTGGACTCGATTTTTGCGCAGTCATGTTGAAGGTGGCTGAACCAGTTGTAGATTTCAAAGGCAGCAAACGACCCAGTCACGCACAGCTCAAACAGTGCAATCGCACAGACGGCATTGCTAAGTTAATAATGTGCGGTGTGTTGAAGGTGTCTGCATTCTCGTTCTCGAAGCCAGCATTGTGAACACTAGGAACGGGAGTATGTGGTAGTCGTCCACGGGTCTGCGATCTGCGCCACTGGAGATGCAGCCTTGTTGTGTCTTTGACAAGCCTGGAGGAGCCTATGGTCGGCCGACCTGCACCCTGTATGGCATCTATTCGTGTGCTGAAGAGAGATTCGAGGGCCGAGGGTGTTGAGGGGTAGGCGGTGGGCGGAGTTCGAGATGCCAAGCTCGAGATGCCAAGTCCGAGGTGCCAAGTCCGAGGTGCCAAGTCCGAGGTGCCAAGTCCGAGGTGCCAAGTCCGAGATGCCAGAAATGTGGCTTGCTCCTTCGCCACACTTGTCCTCGTGACCTTGCGAGTCATCGATTTCATGGCGCCATACCGAAGACTCATCGACGAAGCTTCTAGCAGTCAACCTCAGTATATAAGTACCCGACCATAGTAGACTCCATGTTCCTCTCTCGATTCCATCTTCATTCCTTCTTCATTCCCTCTCCACTCCATCGTCTTCCTGTTCTCCCCTCTCCTCTCTATTTTTCTGGTGATAGGCGCAAGCCCCTTCTTTCAATCAACACCATATCTACACCCTCCGAGTCCTTATTCATCTCAAATTCATCATGGGCTCACGTCACAATCGGAAACGCACTCGCAGTCGACCTCGCAATCGGACAACCTTAAACCAAACCCGCTCTTCCAGCAGTCTCTCCAGTTCAAGCAGCTATTTCTCGAATATCTATAGCCCTCCTTCGCATCATCACTGGCATCAACAATCTTCTCAGTGGCAGGATCGCTCCAAAGCCCAACAGCAACTCCAGATCGAAAGAGAACGACAAGAAGCCATGGCTGCTGAATCCCAGCGTCTCCGCATCTTCGGCGGAGAGACGGGCGACGAAGTGAGCCTTTGCGTCCCGATGCTGCAAGTTGTCATGGGTCTTTTCAATGGTAGACTTGACTATGAAGACCCATGATAGTCTCGTTGCAGCGCCGCCATCTCACCCTTGGAAATTCTCTTTCTGCCTCTTCTCACAATTATGCATCATATTACCCGAGTCACTCGTTGCATTTATGCTATTGCTTCACAACCGAGTTCATGGCTTTTGCCTCGCTCAAGATTGCTTTTCAATCTCGCGTGACAGTGTTCCGATGGACTGGCGAGAGGATCAAAGACTGGAAAGAGTTTATTGTAGTCCACGAAATTGTATAGGCTGCTAGCAATGGAACACTCCTCTCACCCATGCCAACATCCTCTGGAGTTCGACCAACAGCCGTGCTAGTCCTTAAATCCTCCGCACGGCCAGCGGGGGCACCACGGACTAGGCTGTGATACAGCAGGCAACGACGGAGAAGCAAACAACAACCACAACAATAATGACTCACACGCTCCCAAATACACCACCAAGGCCACAGGCACTCGTCTGCCTATTTCAGGTGAAACGAGCTCAAGCAGGATTGGCGACTCGTAGCAGATCCAGCATCAAGGACTCAACCCCGGTGCGTTGAGAACATTCTGCGATGCTGGATTGGTCCCCACCCACCTTCTGTTTGCCGATCTTGGTGCAACCACATTGTTCTGAAGGAAGCGGTCGAAATATCGAGATGACGATGTTAGCAAGAAGCTACAACTCATGCTGAGCTATTCATCGGATCCAACCAAAAACGGTGGTCTGAGAAGAGGGAGAAGACGAGGGGCGCAGAGAAACGCAGGAAAGCAAGAAGCTACCAGTCACGCTGAGCTATTCCCGCGTTTCCACACTAAAATGGGGGGCGGCGTCTTCTTCCCTCTCAGGCGGTATTCGGAGTGTCCTGTGCACCCGTGTGGAGCAGAAGAAGACTGCTGCCTCTTCTAGTCCTTCCATCGAGGTGACTCAGACCCCAAAGAGGCGGAAAGTGTTTGAGCGCCAAACAGTCATTGAATGTCCGTCTGACCAGTCAAAGGATTGCGACGCCGCACGGGCATCAACAAAGTGGTGTGAGGCAAAAGGGTGTCGCGGACGCGTGGTGGCATCGATAGCGGCTGATGTTGCTTGGAGCAGCTGAAGCGCGCTTTTCATTCCCGTCCGATTTGCGAGAGATACCCGATATCACGTTATATCTTCCTTACATCTATCTTTAGTCAGCATTAGTTCAGTTCCGGATCTGCCTTGGTTGAGCCTCGCTCCCGGAGTCCGTTGTTCTAGAATTCATTCTGTTATGGGATTCTTGCGTGCTTTGTCCCTGTTGTGATTTGAGCTTTACCATGGCCGACGAATTGATAAAAGGGGCAGGTCGGAGCGGAAGTTGCAATACACCTGCGCACACTACAAAGTGGGTTCGTCAGGAATGAAAGAAGATATGCAAATAGTATACAGGCTCTTGAAAAGTGATTTGGGAGGTCATCTAGTCCAATGTTATCGATGCGATCAAGACTAAACTACCTAACTACGTTCTACGTGAATCTACCTATGACTATATATGCTGCTTCAAAATCTTGACGGAAAAGATTACCAAAATACCATCATGAAGATAATGACGGCTGTAAAAGACGTAACATCATCAAACGCCGGGCAATGATTCGCTACGCTACGCTTGCAACAGGAAAGGAAATCGATGTCTGTGTTTGAAGGCGGTCATCAACACAACATCCACCCACCCGTCCCCACCGACCGACCAACGACCGACCAGTACACCACCAGCTTCGAGGTATTGTGGCGCTGCTAAGAGACACCTCCCGCTGAGACTGAAAGTAAACAGAATGAACAACACGAATAACACAGCTATTAAATCTCGAATATGTAAAACGCCACTGAACTCCATTCATTTCTCAGCGCCATGTTTGTCACTGTCAGTATCATCATCTCACCACAGCAATGGGTGCCACCATCATTTTGTATTTACGAAACCAACAAGCCTCCACATTACTCGTTGAGAAATAATTCCAGATCCGCCAAATGGGTGTAGCGATCCTCTGGTAGCTGGTGCAAGAATTGGTCAAACGTCGGAATCATGCTGCGATACTGTGCGATGACCTAAAAAAAGTGTGAGCCAGGATATGGGTACAGGTAGAGGGGAAGTGTCTGCACTTACCTGCTGGAATGACGTCTTTACCTTGGACATCTCGTTATCCCCGGAGAGCAATGAGGTGCTGATGGTGGCCATCTCATTGAAGTATTCTAAAAGACACTTTTCCATCGCTGGTGGGTTCTTCAACACCGTGAGGTTGAAGCCCCAGAAAGCGTTGGCCTTTTCTTCAGTCCACTGCACGCGACTCATCGCCTGAATCCATGATAGGGCAAAGACGCTCAAGTGTGGCGCAAGCTTCTCAGGACATCCGATTCCTAGTCGACCCAAAGCAATCGCGGCATTCTCATTCAGCGATTCTGGGATTTTCTGGTTGAACAGAATGGCGCCCAACTTATTCAGTATGCGATCGACATGAGGATCCATTTCTTGTTTGTGGCGCACTGCGATCTCGCCGAGTGACCAACAAGCGTTGTTCACCACTGCAAACCCGGTGTCAGCGTCGTAGCTGCTCGAGTCGACATCCAGCTGGTCCAAAAGGATGTCGAGTATTGTAGGCAGGACTTGCTGCAGCTGTGGGAATACATAGATGGCGCAATCGCCCAGGAGAGCATATGCTGATTGGCGTACATCGTTGTGCATGTCCTTTAAACAGTAGGCCAGCAGCTGGAAAAAATTAGGCTGAGATTTGCTGACAAGTTCATTGTTCGTCTGCTTCTCGATGCCCATTGCCTGGACGATGCCGCTGAGCAAATCCAGGCTCGTTACGAGAAAATCCTTGTCTGGCTCCACGAATGCAGGATTGTTGACCGCATTGAACGTATCCTCGAGATTGTGATGGATAATGTTGATACATCTGGTGAAAATGGGCTCTGCATATGGTGTGAATGTCTCACTCAAGGCAAGCGCGACATAAGAAAGACACTCCAAAAGAGGGAACATTTCTCGTGACTGATCAGCAACACGACCCCATCGCTGTAGTAGTGCTGGCATCAGAAGGTTGACAAGTTCTGGATCTCGAAGTGAAGGGCCGACATGCTCGGCTAATGTCTGCACACAGTCATACAGGATGTACATGTTTCGATCCTTGTATATTCCGAAGCACTTGACAAACTGACGAACGATAATCACGCTGTAAGGCTTCAGCTGACTCTTTGCTTTCTCTTCCAGGTTGGCGAATGCCGAGGCGGCAGCTTCCTGGACTCTCTTGTTACGGTCCAGCATTTTTGTGAGCAAAGCCTCCATGATAGGTTCAAAGTACCGGCGCTGTCCCTCCGCGTCGAGATGCGCAGGCCACGCGGAGTAGCGCCCAATGGCCCAACAGGTGATGGACCGCACCACAGCTTGGGAATCTTTAAGAAGCGACAAGAGGTATTGAGTAAGTTCTGGAAGATGAGGCTGAACGATATCCATACATCCGTCAGCAATCGCACCAACAGCCAGGACTGCAGCCTCCCTTCGGGGCCATTCAGGTGCGCTCAAGTTGTCCTTGAGATATGGTAACGTGATTTCAAAAACGGCTTGGTTGAAATGCGATGCCAGAGTGTCGAGCGCAGCGGCAGAGCATTTTCGGAGGTTCCACTGTTCCTCGGGATCCTCATCATCATCGTCGTCGTCTTCTTCGATCTCGCCATCACTCAAATTGTCATCATCAGGCCCTGCGACAGGTCCAGAACCGTTGGCACCGTTCTCGTTGCTTTCGCCGTTGGTACCGGTCATTCGTCCACCTTTGGCAGTGGCAAAAGCAGGTCTAATGTCCTCGGGCTTGTCCTCTTGCTCCGCATCTTCTTGCTCGCCTTCCAAGCGGAACTGGTCATCCTCGCCATAGACCATGCTCTCGAGAAGTACAGGCACTATTGTGCGCAAGTAAGGCCCGAGACATCTGCTCAATCTCTCATCCTCACCAAGACAGAGCCAGAATTCTGCAGCGTCAAGAGCAAGTTCTTGATCGTCCGGATTTTGCTGTTGTGCGACTATATACGCCACAAGTCCTTCCATATATGGCGTAATCTTCTCGGGGCTGATTTCAGCAAGGCGAATGAAACAGCGACAGACGTACTTCCGGACATCGTTGCTCGGGTCATTGGCGAGAGCAAATAGACATTGAAGAAGTACGTCGAGATGTGATAATACGACTTGCGACTTTTCGGGCAGGAAAACGATAATGGCAGCCAGGGCAGTAGCCCTCACAATGGGGCTGGTGTCTCGTGTGAACTCCAACAGCTTTGGGAAGACGAAGGTGAGCGGTCGCTCTCCACTGTATTCGCGATCCAGAGCTCGCTTGTTGTCTTCGCAAATTTTGAGCAGCGCATTCATTGCGCCTTCCTGGGCCCTCTGTGGAATCGCCTTGTCCTTGTTATCTACCAATGCTATCAAGCTGGAAAGGAGCATTGGCCACTGCATTATACCGCCCTGCCTCACCACCTCTGTAATGACGTTTCCCGTGTAGCTTCTGACTTGGACATTTTGATCTTGGAGACCTCCGAGAATGACGGATCGAAGGTAGGTCTTGTTGGTATCTGGAATCTGCTTATAGGAAGCTCGGACAACGTTTCGCAGAGCCACAGCGGCAGCGCTCCTAGCTACATGGTAGCTTTCTGGTGTGAGACCAAGAGTAGAAGGCTGTTGAGAATTGACAGTGAGATATGCGAGGTAATTCGTGTAGTCTGGAGCGTCAGCGGCACGTCTCAACATCTGTGAGAAGTCCTAAATTAGCACAATGGCCTTGTTTGCAGTGTTTGATCAGTGAACGTACCAGCTCGGCGCTCTGTCTCGCTGTTGCCGTAGGAGAGAGTGAATCTTTGAGACACTGGAGTAACTGCCGGAGCGGCTCCGGCTGAGGAGTCCAGGCCATCATTCTGGGGTGGTGTGATTTGCGGCAAGTACGGATCGTGTTCAGGTCGTGTTCGAGGTTGGTGGTTGGACATCCAAAGTTTGTTTGCTTAGAGGAGTCGCGTGTCACGTTTCTTGGGAGGCTTCAAAGAAAAGAATTGTGGGAGATCTATGTTCAAAAGAACAGGTTAGCATGACGTTCAGTGAGTGTTATGATGTGGATGGTGTTGAAAGGAAAGCGTGGGAACGATGAGAGACTTACAACACGGCAGGCCAGCTACGCCAGGGTTGGCAGCATCGTATTCAGGCCGGCTGAGTTCAGGTGGCAGACTGAGAGCAATGTCGTTTGAAGACAGGCAGAATCTTGAAGTTTTCCGGGGAGACGTTGACGGATAGGTGCAGATTTGGTGGTACAAGCGACAAGGCCTGATTGGTGGATAGCGCTTTGGTGTTGGGGTGTGGGATGCGTGGACGAGGAGAACAAAGACTTGCAGTGAAAACTGGAGAGATTGCTTGAGGCGGCTGGAGGACCTTGCGAGCTCTTTTTGTGTGAGGGATGCTAAGGTAGGTGGGGTTAAGGTTGTTTGGTGGGCGACGCCGACGTGAGCCTTGACTTCAAGCTCGCCAGAAGCCTCCACTTGGTACGGGTTCGAGTAGTTGTGGAATAGTTCTAGAACGGGGAGTCGTAGTATGGTTCTAGAACGAGTAGTCGTAGTATAGTTCGAGAACGAGTAGTCGTAGTATAGTTCGAGAACGAGTAGTCGTAGGGTAGTTCGAGAACGAGCACTCGTAGGGTAGTTTGAGAAGTATAGAAATTCAATTTCGCTCTCGCCCGTCCGTCTGACAAGGCACAGCGGGCATATCATCTTGGCAGCCATGAAATGGTTACACCTGTTCAGGTACGCTGATTCATCGCTGTATTCATCGCTGTATTCATCGCTGTATTCATCGCTGTATTCATCGCTGTATTCATCGCTGTATTCATCCCTGTATTCATCCCTGTATTCATGCTGTATTCATCCCTGTATTCATCCCTATATTCATCGCTGCACACAATTCTATACTCCTGATCCAAGAAAACCATTTGATCGTGCGCAGTAGTTTGCAAATGGATAACATGTTGGATCATGCCCAGGTCTACTAGGTCCATGCCCAGGTCTACGTAGGTCTATGCCCAGGTCTACCGAGGTCATGCCCAGGTCTATTTAGATCATGCCCAGGTCCATGCCCAGGTCTACTTAGGTCATGCCCAGGTCTACGTAGCTCCATGCTCAGGTCTACTTACGTCCATACCCAGCTCTACTTCGGTCCATGCCCAGCTCTACCTAGGTCATGCCCAGGTCTACGCAGCTCCATGCCCAGCTCTACTCAAGTCATGCCCAGCTCTACGCAGCTCCATGCCCAGCTCTACTCAAGTCATGCCCAGCTCTACGCAGCTCCATGCCCAGCTCTACTCAAGTCATGCCCAGCTCTACCCAGGTCCATGCCCAGCTCTACTTAGTACCGCGTCGCGTTTCGGATTGCCAGTGTTTCACGCATCAAGAGCAACTTCATGCTGAATCCGATGGTGCCAGTGTGCCTTCTTCAACATAGCCATAGCATACGAGTGACTGCTTCCAACACCACTACCTATCTACATAATCTCCCATATCACAAGCCGAGTCCCGCCAGAAGTCGTTCCACCTCATCAACGATCGTTGCCCTTTACATGAACGATTGGCGCATCGTCGACATCAGCCACAGCCAGGCAGTCTTCTCTCACCTTGGACCACACACAACAACATCAACCATACTCGAATCGCTTTGACACCATCTTATTATCACACTGTTCCGTGCCGCCTGTTTCTACAACCCGCATCACCATCCCCGTCCGCCGAATCCCATCACTTGCCGCCTCACGTTCGACGTCACAGACGACACCCTAGATACAGTGACTACCCCCCGCGTTGGCCCACAGCTACACGCACCGCTTAATGCGCCCAGTGGCCGCAAGGTCAACTGAGACCTCATATCGATACTCCCGAAACTACGAATCGACCACGAATCGCAATCATGGCTCCATCACTACATCCACAAGGGGCCATTCGAATAACAGATAGCGGGACTCGCAACGGCATCCTCATAGGAATGCTGAGCGCTTTTGGATCCGCTGCTATCGTCGCTTTTGTCTTGCTCTTGATATGGTTCTTCCAATACACACAACGAGGCCGAATACTACTGGACCGGCTTGGTCGACCTGGTGAATATGATGATGAACAGGTAGGAAATTAAGGCTCGTACCTTGCATAATGCCACGCTAATAGATCGATGCAAGGCCTTTGCGAAAGAGGAAGCCGAAGCTCTTGAAACAATGGATGATATGCAGCGGATGGAATACATGCGTGCCAAAGGTATGTCTAACTCGGTCGATTAAATGCAGTATTAAAAGCAGCAAGACAACTAATCCTTACGCCTTCCATAGCATTCGTTCAAGCCAACCCACCCGAATCTGTCCAAACAGACATATCCCTATCACAATTTCTAGCCATACAAGAGAAGGGCGTTTCGGCTTGGGAATTCGAGCCAGAGCTGGAGATTGCTAATTGCTTTGTCGAAGGACGAACCGAGATCGAATTCTTCGACGCCGAATGCAGTGTGCAGAGTAATCTACCAGTGCCAAAACAGAATGAGGTATACTATTGGGAATCAAAAGTATACGATAAGCCAGAGAACACATTGATGAGCATTGGCATGTCTACAAAACCGTATCCTTTATTTCAACTCCCTGGTGAGTGATTGGCTCGAACATCTGGCATGGAGGGAGACTAATGATGGCAGGATGGCATAAACACTCGGTTGCATACGTTTCAAATGGCCAGCGAAGGCACAATCAACCCTTTTCTGGCAGCTCGTACGGTCCGGAATATGTCCAAGGCGATGTGGTTGGTTGTGGATATCGCCCCCGGACAGGCACCATTTTCTTTACCCGCAATGGAAAGAAACTTGATGATGTTGTACACGGCTTGAAATCGCAGAACTTCTTCCCCACCATAGGCGCAAATGGACCATGCCAGATTCACGTCAACTTTGGCCAGCTCGGCTTCGTTTTCATCGAGGCAAATGTCAAGAAATGGGGCTTGGCTCCGATGACAGGTTCATTGGCACCTCCACCTCCATATGGTAGCGAGCAGGGCAGTATTCTTCTCGAAGGAGGAAGAGAAGGAATTCGGGAGGGCATGGGCAACAACTACATTACACCGTACTTCCATCCAAGTCACGGCCGGACCCACAGTCAGCAAGTGCGATATTCCAGAAACAACCCAACCAGCCCTGGACCACAACGATCGCCTACCGATATCTCACTCGCCCAGCTTAGCCTAGTTGATTCGAACGAGGACATCGGAGAGGGCACCAGTAGCTCGGCAGCAGCGATTGTCTCGTCAATACGTGGAGACTATGGACATCCGACTGCAGAGTTTGAAGCACAAGAGGCTCCCCCGGATTACGAAAGCCCACAAGGTTCGCCTCGACGAGAGAGGCGGCGGCGGCGGCGGCGAGACTTTGATAGCGACGATGAAGACGGCCAAGACCAACGGCCACTTCTGCAACACCGCCCTTCGCATAACGAACCTCCCATCCCAAGTTACGAGGCCGCTGTTGGCGGAGAGAGGAGGGGGCGAAGTGATACCCGAAATTCCAGACTGAGCTGAGGGATTGCCTCGTTTTTTAATTCTTTGTGCGCCGCTGTTCGTTTAATGAAGAAAAAACTAATTGTGTTTCTTGGTAATGAATGGAATGAAATGTCTTTCGTTTTTGGGAATGGGCGGTTTGGACTGGATCGGATTGAGAAAGTAGCGAGCGAGATGGAAGACATGACACACTTGGCACCCTTGGATAGTAGCCGGCATCGCGATGGAGTTTAAGGTAGCGTGAACGGACCCTTTTTGATGGAACTGGCTGGCTCTCTGTTGCTTTGTCTTGTAAGAGAGGACTGATTGTGATCCAACAGAGTCGTTTCTGTTACCTTGGAGCCGTGTGGTTTGTGCTGGCTTGCTCACGGTAGCTAGGCTTTTCCAATGACGCTCGTTGATGGCGTTGCGAAATGCTTTCATTCGGATCATGTTTGACAAAGCCCAACCATCTGCTCTGCATTATCACTGGGTATCTATATTCCTGACCATGCCATACCATGCATCCTCCTTTCCCTTGCAATGACAACAAGATAGGCCAACGACATGTATACACAAAGCTAAAACAAAGCGAACAACACATGCAAAAAAAGATGGAGAAGCGCCAAAAATGCCAGAAGAATGTCAAAGGCAAAACAGAGGTTGCCATATATCCATCAAGTCATGAGTACAAAATACAAAGGTATGCTCTTTCCTTCTTCAACAGTATACGCATCAGAGTCGCTCACTTCTTCCCCTTCTTCTTTTTATCGGCTCCAGGTTGCTGAATACTCCCCAAAATAGCATCAAACGTCTTGGTAGGATCGCCCGCTCCAGAGCCCGTGACAGGTCGCGAGGAACCAGGTCTTGGACTCAACACAGGAGACCCAGGTTGCGAGCCCATTGACGCAAATCCGCCTGGTCCGAATCCGCTCGAACCAGGCATTGGTAGTGCTTCAAGGCCGCTCAGCATGATAGACTGGCGTTTGCTGCGACCGCTTTCGCTCCCAAGTGACGAGGATCTAGAGCGGGGAGTGAGCGATAATGTACCGCGAGCTCCAAATTGCGGTGGAGGAACGATGCGACCCTCATTGTCGAGGTTATCAGGACGGTGGAGGGTCTCTTCCACAGCGGCACTCAACACAGTCGAATGCTTCGTCCATTCCTCAGCTTTGATCCAGCAGTGACTTCGCCTGTAGATGCCCTCGACGCCAAATTCAATGATGTCGGAAGGAAGAGACACTACGCCTCCGCCGCCAGCGACCGCGTAATAAGTATACGCCGTGTTCATCTCTTTAGCCCATGGAACGCCAGATCGCGGTGGTTCGCAGAGGAAATACTCAACACCTTGTGTCCACTTGACTGCTGGGGCATCCACAACGAGCATAGGCAAGGATTGAATGATGGCATAAAGAAACAGCCATTGTCCTTGTCGAAGATCGCCGAGATGACGGATAGTGCTGTTGTTGGCTTCATGGTGCTCGTATTCCTTGAATGAGTCCATGAATGGTGTCGAGATGTTGGCGTCCTGGTTGTAGGAAGTCTTGAGGACCTCGTTGAGGCTCTCTTTTTTCAGTTTCTTCGCAGTCAATTTTTTGTCCGCCGAAGCATTCCCGCTGAGTTTGAGCTGTGGAATGATTGGAGTGTCGAAAGGTATTGGGGGCTGCACGGGAGGCGTGGATCGATCATACTCGTTTAGTACTTTCCTCAGAGCACGTTGCATAGGCCCTTCCGCATCCTCGGTATCGTCATCTTCGATAACCATATCGGTTGTCCGTGTGGTGAGAGATTGTCTGTCCACAAGTAGGTCGTAGAGATTTCCAAGATCCCGGTACAGATCTTTGAGGACGATTCTGTTTAGCCCGCTAGTCTCAAGAGTATTCTTCTTCGAGCTAGCCTTCGGTGGCCAAGAGCCGTACTTGGACCGGTAGTACGACATGAACCATTTCCGCGTGCTGTTGAAAGCCAGTCTCCATTCTTCGAACTTGACTTGTTTCGACTCGTCTGCAGTTTTCGAGTTCATGATTCCAGAGAAGATGGCGGGGAAATCGAAGTCTCCAAGCTTTGCGTTGATGTTTCTCTTTCTTTGATCGAGATCCAACGCTGCTCGCTCCATTCGGGTCCGTGTCTTTTGGCTAATCATATCGAATTTGGGGTCCTTTAGCTCGACTATATCATACCATTTGCCAACTCCATGAACGAAGGCCTCGTTATAAAGAAGCACTGACCGCATCTTCTCACCCAACACGATTGCTTCGATCGTTGCAGTACGACTCCCTCGCACATTCCCTAAGCGAAGCTCCTCGATGTAGGCGTCAAAACTGCTGTGCGCTACCTCGCCAAAGGTGGAACCGTCCAGATTCGAAAAGCCATAGGAATTCAAAAAGTCTGCAACCTTTAGGAAGACGGAGAATATTGATGGGCGTCGCTCCGTGGCAATAATTGACTGCCCAATAAGAAAAGCAAAAAGGTTGCGGGCAGTAATGAGAGTATCGATGTCGTTGCTCGTCAATTTCGTTGCTCCAGCCCCAGCTCCTCCGCCATCAGCACTCAGTGCTATGGGAAGTTGTAGATGTATATGGCCACTTTCTTGATCGTCCAGGTTCCGCGAGTCCAAGGAGTCCTCTGATGGGTCGGTTTGTGAAGCACTCGAATTGCTAGCGTTGGCATCTCCTCCAGAGTATGGTCGTCTTGTAGAATCTGTTGAAGCATGTCTCCGTCCAGCTTGCGACAGGGCTGCGGTGCTTTGTCCGGCACCTGGATAGCTGTAGAGTTTGCCAAATGCCATTTCTGTGAGAACTGTGCTCGAAGAGAATATGCTCGAGGAGAGGCGGAAAGAAGGGCCATGGCCAGAGGTTCGAGGGAATAGATATACGAAGACATCACCCACAGGATTCCACAACTCGTTCACCTTGACACTAGTCAGTGATTGTCGTCGATATTAAATGCATGACAAACCTGGTAGGCACCCAACAAGGCGGTAGTATCATATGCTGGTCGCGCATCACCATGACCAAGGATCCACGAAGGTGGACTCTTGATCACTTCCTCTTTACCAGGTTTGGTAAGTTTTGTCCCGCCACCTCCAAACCAACTCTTTCTCTTTTCTTTCTTGGAGGTTGTAGCGGTAGAAGAAGTAGGGCTCGGAGGTCCTGGAATAGCTAACGTTTGAGGATTTGGGGCTTGCACTGGAGGCGCCCATGGCGAATTTGCTGAAGCATTTGATCGTGTTGGGTAGAGATTAGTTGTGGGTGAGGAACTGGCGGAGACGGCTCTTCTCTCCGATGGACTTGGAATGAGTTTTCCTAGGAGTCGATCGCTTGTATCGATGGGAGCAGGGAGATGCACAGTCGGTATTTGAGCACTGGCAGCTCGTTGATGTGGAGGAGGCGGAGGCACCCATGGTGCATTTTGACGGTCTATTGTAGACGTTTGTTGATGGCTGACAGCTCGACGTTCGGTTGGTTGGGCGGAGAGTAAATTCGGAGTCGAGCCGTTGTTGAACATGTTTGACAACCTGTTGGTAGACTTTTTCTGTGTGTGGCCCATGATTGATAGTTTGATAGCTAGAATTTAGTGATTGAACAGTGGCAGGCACTGTAGGGTAGAATGATGATTGATGATGCAGGTCCCTGATGATGAGCGTGAGCGTCGTAGGGGTACGATCCGGGTTTTAGGGAGATTCAAATGATGGTCAGCAAGGGAGGGCCGGGCAATGGGAGTGGGTGAGGTGCTGGCTAGATGGGGCTATGCAAGAACTGGCAGGTCTAGGTAGGTAGGTAGCGTTACAACAGCCTTGTCAGATGCACAAAGACTCTCTAAGAAGACAAAGGTGTACGATTTCAGACAAAGAGGTATCCTGCTATGATTGTATGATACAGGACTTGGCAGTGGAAGCGACATGTTTCCTCCTGGGAGCTGGATATGCTAGGAATCTTGAAACGATGGGGATTGACGTTGCTTTTGTGGACAAGAAGAAGTAGAAGTACTGGTAGGAGATATGTGAGGACAAGTAGCGCGACTAGGATGTGGTGATATCAAGTAGCGCGACTAGGATGTGGTGATATCAAGTAGCGCGACTAGGATGTGGGGATATCAAGTAGCGCGACTGGGATATCGCGACGACAAGTAGCGCGACTGGGATATTGCGACGACAAGTAGCGCGACTGGGATATCGCGACGACAAGTAGCGCGACTGGGATATCGCGACGACAAGTAGCGCGACTGGGATATCGCGACGACAAGTAGCGCGACTGGGATATCGCGACGACAAGTAGCGCGACTGGGATATTGCGACGACAAGTAGCGCGACTGGGATATCGCGACGACAAGTAGCGCGACTAGGATACCGTGAGAACAAGTAGCGCAACTCACCCTCAGGCAACCACCTCACCACTCGCTGCGCCAATGCCAACCTCCAGTTCTACCGCCGCCAATGCCAAACCCCTCATCAACCTACTACGAGGTATGCTCTCACAATCCATCGAGACGACCACAAATCTCATCCCATTTCCCAAGGCTGGCCAAACCCTTCCCTACTTCCCTCTCAACTTCTACGCACCGCAGCAGACCACGTCCTGTCAGATCGCTCTCTCGCTGTACCAGGCCTTGAATATGGCCCGGATTGGGGCGACCAGCTTCTGCGCCAATCTCTCGCAGAATCGCTGACCCATTTCTATTCTTCACCGAATCCCATTGACGTGGGGCGCATCACCATTACTGGAGGCGCCAGTCAAAATCTGGCCTGTATATTGCAGACTTTCACTGATCCGGCCTATACAAGGAATATCTGGTTCATAGCACCTGCATATATGCTGGCCTTCCGTATCTTCGCCGATGCAGGTTTCGAGAAGAAACTAAGAGCTGTGCCTGAGGATGCCCAAGGATTAGACCTGCCATACCTTCGTCAGGCAATTGAGCAGAGCGAGAAAGAGGCTCAGGCCAAGGGCAACAATGAGCCGCTGTTCAAGTCACCGAAACCTTGGAGCAAGATTTATAAGCATGTCATTTATTGCGTGCCAACTTTTTCCAACCCATCGAGTAAGACGATGAGCTTGACAAGAAGACAGGAGCTAGTCAAAGTTGCTAGGGAGTATGACGCCCTGGTTGTCACCGACGATGTGTATGATCAGCTGCAGTGGCCTGCTGGTCTGAATAAGGTTGATGGACATGAATTTACTGGCATGAAAGCTGTCATGCCTAGATTGGTCGACGTCGACAAGGTCTTTGCAGGTGGGACTGAACGAGAGGGGTCAGATGGCTTCGGAAATACTGCCAGTAATGGAAGGTATGCAGTATCAAATTGAGTTGCTCACCTGAACATCAACTGAAAAGCACCAGTTTCTCCAAAATATGCGGACCAGGCGTACGAACAGGATGGGTAGAAGGTTAGTGCCGGTTTCTCCCTGTGATTCCTTTGTACCACTTTTCGCCTGAAGAATGCCCGATTTGCAGTTACACCCCACCTTACTAAGGCTAACCGTATCACAGGGACTGCCAAATTGGCCCACGGCGTTTCACAAACGTAAGCTCTTACTCACCAAAACTCTACCCGTCATTCTAACACGCATCCTAGTGGCTCATCGCGCTCTGGAGGCGCTCCCTCTCATCTGACAGCAACCTTCCTTGCCAACCTTCTCTCCCAAGGGGAACTTCAAAATCACATCTCGAAATCCCTACTACCAACATATCATCGCCGGTACCATTTGCTCATGTCCGCTATACATGAGCATCTCGTCCCACTAGAATGCACACTCCCTCCCACCGCAAGAACGCTAGGCGGAGAAGGTATGGCAGGTGGCTACTTCATTTGGCTACGACTACCGAAGGGAGTAAGTGCAAAGGATTTGGTACAGAGAGCACAAACCGAAGAAAACCTCGTCGTTGCTGGTGGCGGTCTTTTCGAGGTCCCTGGCGATAATAAGAGTGAGGAGACGAGCTTCGATAATTGCATTCGTCTTTGCTTTACCTTTGAGGAAGAAGACAGATTGAGCGAGGGTGTGATACGGCTGGGAAACGTAATCAAGATGGTGCTGAAGGGTGAGGCCGCACCTGTGAAAATTGGTAGAGACGGTGTGGAGGATGCTACCAATGCCTTTTGGTGAGATCACAATATAGAGAAATAAAAGCACTTGCCCAAATCAAAAAAGTCACCAATATGTCCTAAGGCTGAATATAATCTCTCGGTGGTATTCCGGGTGCCTCTGAGATGGTGGAAAATCTCGAGGTCTCCGAACAACTTGTGACAACAGACCTCGGATCACTTCCAGATCGTAGGGGCCCGATCCAGACAAGAGTGAAGATATTCAAGAGGCTGTCGACGAGGACTACCAGATGTCGCAGGTGGGTTTATGATATCGATATTAATAAACCCCTGGCGATTCAAATCTTCACAACCATCAAAACTCAGGATGTTGGAGTATAATACCAAGATCAGCCTTGCCAGAAACAGCAAAGGTTGAGTATACTTGGAAAACCAATGTCTTCGCAGAAGAAGATCTCCCAATGGACGCCAACCTCGTGCCCGAATCCATCAAGACCTCCATCCAGCAAGCCATCAACGACGCAAAAAATACCTCTCCTTACTACAACTGCATCCGTACTTCCATACACATCCGCCAAAGTACCGTGTCTTCGTAATCCTGGCACAGAAGATCAAGGAGAGGACATTGTTATGCTTCCGCTGGGATTGAGTCCACGTGAGGGTCAAAATTGCGAAAATGAAGAATGTTGGGTTCTTGGAGAGACGGTGGATGCAAATGCACAAGTTGGGAAAATTGCCTGGGTAAGGCTGACCACTTCAAGTCATCGAGGGCACAGGGTGGAATGGCAGGACCGGTGGCAGCGGTTCTTGACAGGCTCAAGCACTCCATCAGCCTCAGAAGCTCCAGATCCAGCTTGACTGGGACGTTTGAGGAGCAGGCTTCAGAGTAGGGAGAATGGATCACAATGGCTATGAAAACATCCCGATGGGTTTCTCTGGTGAGACTTTGTGCCCTGAATGAAAAGTCAAAAAGGAAACATCGGCTCGCCGCCACCTTCAAATTCGAGTCACTAGCATCACAACACTATCGATGCACAATTGAGCACCAAATGTTCGATTGGAACTTCAGCGGAGTGAAGCCTCAAGGATATAGCACCATCAGCCTCACGCTCTTCATACCTCCATCCACTTCGTCAAGCTCGTCATGCCTCTTCGCAAATAAGAAAAAACGCCTGCCATGCTGATTTTATCTACCCAGATCAGTTGAAGATTCTGGTGCCCAGTCCGAGCCAAAACGCCGTGCCCCGCTAGTTGAAATCATAGACACATCGTCATACACAATTCATCGTCTTCTAAGATGAAGTGTAGGTCTGCTTGGGGAACGGATAAGAAGGACCGAGCTCCTTGATGCTCAACTTGGCAAGCCATTGGCCAAGGTCGACACAGGTATCGAGAGATTTGCCTTGGACGACGCCGGCCATGAAACCACCGGCGAAGGCATCACTAGGTGGATGGTAAGTAAATTTTTGTCGAGTCGATAGTTTCACGGAACTCACCCAGCACCGTTGGTGTCATTGATCTCCCCCTTTGCTATCTGGTGAACCGGGTATGTCTTGACCTCAACACCACCGCCCTCCTTCTGGAAAGCGACGATAGTTGGGTCAGTTCCCTGAGTAATAACAGCATAACGCTGTCTCTTCTCGTTCTTTTTTGGCAACTGCGCCAATGCCTTTGCAATCTCCGTGATATCAGTTGTGCCCAAACTGTGACCCTCAGCGTACGCCAACGCCTCAGTCTCATTACCAATAACGTAATCCCAGTATGGAGCCGTGCTGTCCAATTGATCCTTAAAGAATTGAGCAATAAACGGTGCGCTCAAGGAGAAGGCAAAGATCTTGTTCTCCTTTGCTGCTTCCTCTCCGAGAGCGAGAATGGCTGGCACGCAGACGGTCAAGTGGTATCCGCCAACGTAGTAAACCTTTGCCTGCTCAACGACCTTCCAGATCTCGGGCGATTTCAAGTGTTCCAATTTGTAGTTGTTTGCAGCGGCCAAATCGGTGCACATTGATCGATTGTGCCCTGTGATGACCACCCCGCAGCGTCCAGTTGCGACCTTCTCATCGTGGAGGTATTCTGTGCGCAGACCGGCTTGCTTGCAGGTCTCGGTGAGGGTATCGGCGTATTTGTCTTTTCCAACACAGCCAATGTAGACGGCCGAGTTTGGTGGGAGGATGTACTGTGATGGTTAGTATGGCGAGGACAAATTTGCCAATGAAGCGTACCTGAGCCCCACGAGCAGTGTTCTGAGCAGCACCGCCAGCAATCAACTTGGCATTGTAGTTTTGTAGCAGGTCCTCATAGAGTCCCATATGCTTCTCCTCAGCTAGGATGGCATCATTTGGTTTGAGTCCGTACTTCTCGAGAAGCTTCTCGTCTCTATAGTGATTTGTTAGTACTTGCAAGAATCATGCCCAATGCTTGCCCGAGTCCCAATCCAGTCAAGAGTATCATCTTTCCAAAATTATGGACGTCTCACACGACAAGTCTCAATTCCTCCTCTTTCATTTAAGGACATCCCCCCGCCTCCAGGCTTAGAAAAGGAATCAACATACCCAACACCCTGAATATCAAGGAGCGGGTTCTCCAAGCAAAGAAATTCGAATTGGCCGGCCATGTTGTTCTTGTAGAAATTCTTGCGATACGTGGGGTGGAAGAGGAATCGTGGATATTGTTGTTGTTGATGTTGATGGAGGAAAGTTACGGTGGGGTGCTCAAATGGCCGGCTGTCGCCTTTCAGGGCACCACGACATCGGAGGCTGCATCTGGATAAGATATCTCAAACATTGGATCTCACATGGATTTCACAGCAATGATATTTCTACGGGTTGGGGACATGATAAATTCAACAACAGCGAGCGAGATAAGGAATCCCCAGCTTGCTATACCACAGTAGGACTTACCGAATGATCTTCAGCGGTTCATGATTCGCTTGGCCGCGGCAGTTTGGAGGGAATCGGACCGATGTTGACGATGCAGAGAGGGCTCTTCGTGCCATTCGCGCTCTTCTGTGCCTCAAGCAATGCCCAACATTCATCAGGATATCCAACGCATGCCGTCGAAATGTGTATCAATAATGAATCAATTCAAGACGCTCAAAGACTCCAACCCAGCCTTCTTCTATCCAATCCGTGAATGTCCAAAAGTCGGGATAACGTGCCATATGTGATGAGAACAGCTAGGTATACAAGAAGGAAGCCATCGTCTAAGTTCAGCTATACAGCCGAATATCCTCCTCTTGACCCACCACCTTGCACGGTCGTGACCACCCTTCTTCCAAAGTCCTTCATGATATACGGAATGTCGCGGATCGTGTCGCCGTGAGGAAGGAGGTCCCAACCGCGAGCGCCGTAGCGGTTATAGTTGAGCCATGAGCCGAAGATAAGGTAGGACGCTACTGCGAGGAAGAGACTTGGACTTGTTAGTTAGATGCCGCAGCGTTGGTAAAGGTCAACCCACATAATGATAAACCAAGTGAAGAAACCCCAGCTCGATCCTTTGTTTAGGTTTGGGTCGTTGATGGCATCCTCACATGCATACTTCGTGTTCCATGATACGCGTAGAACATCCCAATCCTCCTTTCCTGATTCTTCATTCTTGTAAGATATGAATTTCATAGGAGCCTTCTTCTCTTTCTCTTCATCGTCTCTTTTGACCTTGCCCTCAGTTTTTTTGCCATCGTCTCCTTCAACTGTATCGTCCTTGTCGGTATCGGTCCCGTCGGTGTTACGATCGCAACGGAACTCAATGATAGCCTTCTGCTTTTTGCCTGATTTCTCGAACGGTACCTTGCCTCCAGAAAGTTCCAAGGTCAGGCCTTCCTCTGTGGAATCAGAGTGCGACCGAGAGCCTTTGAGGCGGTGGACTTCAGCCTCCAGGCCATGACCTAGCTTGGTGATGTAGTCGCCAGCAATCGAAAATATCCCCGTTGTTGATCCGTTCGTGTTCTCGGCTGAGTTGGTAGTTTTTTCGATACCGCAAACTGTATTGTATCAGATTAGTTCATGTCCACGGAGCGAACATAGCATGCCACCATAAGGATCACGTAATCTCACCTCTAGTTCCTCCGTGACACTGATCCTCCGACTCTACGTTCTTCTTCTTTCCTATGGGTTTGCAGATATCAATGGTGAATGTCGTATTCTTCGAGATCACGCCGTCTTCCCTGAACCAGTGCACCGTCCTATCTCCACCCAGCTCTTTGAGATTCCATTGAACCCCTTGCGAAATCACTTTAGAACAGTCAAAACCCGGCGAAGCGTGTATGAAGGACGGCGCGGAGAGGAGGAAGGCAGCCGTATGTATGAGAGAGGATTGCGGACGCACCATCGTGTTGGTGATTACTGAGGAGCGGACGCGATGGCTATAGGTTGAGGATATAGACGATGTGGTGAGGTATGTGAGGCAAAGGAGTGACAAGAAATTTTATGGTTGATATGGGTTTGTCTTCGAGTTGAAGTTGTTGCTTGTCAAGCGATCTTCATTCGGCAGTGAGACAACCGAAAGCAGCACAAGGCACGTGATTATAATATCGCTTGATATCATATGTGCTTTCATCGAATCTGATAATGTAGAATGTAGGTAGATTTCCATTTGACATGACTGAAAGTATGCTTAGTGGTTCTGAACTCTTTAATGATAGCATCAATCACTCCAGAACCCAACCCATGCCCATAAACTCCTGGCAAAATACCCACGCTTGCCTACAACTCCATATCACATCGACACATTTCTGCCAGGAGTTTTTCCTTCCCATAAACAACCAAGAGTCATACACCCCATTTAACATTCTCCAGTGACCACCAAGACAGCTGTATCATGAGCAGCAAGATTGAGCGCGAGTCCATCCTTGTGGCACCCTAGCTTCTGATCTGTCCAAGCATCTACGACGTTATAGGAATTTCCATTCTTCAACTCAGGCACTTCTTTCCACAAAATCTCTTTCGTCTGCGCCGTGTCGGCAGTATTCCACGCAGCAACAAGAGTACCCTGCTTGAATTTACCGGACCAGTACTCAGCCGGATGTGCCGGGTCGAAGGTCCACATCGCGTTAGTACCCCATTTGTATGGAGAAGCTGGCTTGCCAGTGATATCGTCTTGGTTGAACGCGAGGAGATATTTGTTCTTGAGGATATCGATATTAACTTGCGCCAAGTTGGCAAGGTCGGTCCCGATCAGAAGGGGTGACTTCATGATAGCCCAGAGAGCAAAATGCGATCGGTTTTCTTCGACTGTCAATTGGCCATTTCCGATTTCGAGCATGTCAGGGTCTGAATGGCCATAAAAGTCGACGTAGTTCATATAGAAGGAGTTCTCGTTGGCAATCTCCTTGATGCGTGTCCAATTAGCTGCGATTTCAGTCAGTAGATTCCTCCCAATTCGAACTTGGTAATCTAGACGGGTGTGCAAGTCTGCTTGCGATCGACATCGGCAGCGCAGATATTCTGGCACATTGCAGGGACATCATCGCCAGAGACGCATTGAAATCGAAGTCGATGTGGACTTTTGAAATATGACATCGTGGGGTCCAAAGGATAATTTGTTGTAGATCTTACCTTCGATATCACCCGTTGATCTCCAAGATTGTCCGGTTTGATTGCCCCAAGTTTGGACTGCCGCTTCACCCCATTCGCAAAGACTGTAGAGCATCGGTCGGCCTGTCTTGATGATAGCATCGCGCATAGCATTGAAACGTTTGGCAGTATTTGATTTGCTCCAGTCGTAGTCCTTGGGACAGTAGTTGCCGGGAACACTTCAAATAATTAGCGAGGTGCATCGACAGAGGCAAAAGCTGTAATGAATTCTATATCAACCAAGTGAGCCCAAAAATATCGGTTGGGCAACACGAGTGGAGCATTTCAGGAATTCCCATTGTCATCCCCAACTGGGCGATAAACTTACCCATCACATGATCCATTGGGATGAGCGGCTGGTGGCCGATGGTTATCGTAGTCGGCAACGCAATATTCGCATTCATCTTTACGGTCGTCGGGGTAATAGCAGTTGTCGTATTTGATGTCTGAAAGCGTTAGCTGTTGGGAACGACTTTCAACATAGGTTCTGGCAAGAATAAACAACAGCGCCTTGGTACAATTGGATGTACCTTGATATGCCGTTTGTGCAAGAAACAGAATACGGTAGCACTCAGCCCTAGGATTGTACAGGCTAACGAGTCTGCCATTTTCTCCATCACTGGATACAACTTACAGTCAATTCCCCAATCTGCCCACGTCTGAGCATCCAGCTCCTCATGATCCAGACTAGCAGGATATTGCCCGCATGTCAAGGTGCCAGCGCTGCTGTAGATACCGATCTTCAGGCCCATGTCATGGACAGTGTCTGCAGTTCCCTTGATACCTTTGGGAAATTTGGCAGGATCTGCTCGCAGTCGTCCAGTAACCGAGTCTCGTCCTCCATTTTCCGGCTTGATGGACCAAGCGTCATCGATATTGACGTACGTGTAGCCAGCATCCTAAGAGATGTTAGAGCAAATGTGATCGTAGAGTATTGAAACAGACGATGCAACTATCGCTAGATCCAACTTTTTACAAGATCCCATTTCCACAACATCAACAAAGACTAGCGGTCATTTTCTCAACAAGCCCAGGAGCTTGTTAATATCGACATCCAGTCAGAACTCATGTTTTGGACCAGCTCGAGATTACGCAACAAGAATCCGAGGCGGCGGAGGCCTTGCGACATCTGAAATCGACACCTACCTTCAAGCCCAGGTCCACAAGTCTGCGTGCTGCTGACAAGATTTTCTCCTCGTTGATATTCTCGTGGTAAGCATTCCACGAGTTCCACCCAAGTGCTGGTAGCTTGCCCACATCGAGGCCGCCGAGCAATCCTCGAGTAGCTGGAGCAGCTGCCACCAAGGGAACTATCAAAGTTAGGAAAGCAAGCATCTTGAATGTGGAGTAGGAGATCAGAGATGTGAGTGGTATGAGGTGATAGGTTTGATAGGTATCAACAATGGAAGAACCCATTTTAATATAGATGTTGGTGGGATTACCTTCACAGACCTTGCGATCATCCGCTCCATCGGCATCAATTGCACAAGGCGGGGGTCCATGACCGTTTCCCACCCCATGAGGCTGAAAATGTTGGCACAGAGCTTTGAGAGGCCCGTGACTCGATGATTAAGGCCGTGGATGAACGAGAGGGCCGATGGGCCGAAGTCATCGCAAGGCTAGATGAGGGTATCCAGAACCAATGAGTGGAAGCATTGAGAGGCTTGATAGGGTAACCTCAAGAATTCTGAGGTGGACATCACCACTTACTTTGTTTGTCAGTCGTTTTAGAATGCTCCCTAGCCTGTTCAAACCAAGATTCCGATAACTTAGATGTTGCACTTTCAGCAGTAGAACTTATTAGACGGTCATCTATGCTTCCAACAACGTGTCGGCCTCCCCGACCATCCACCTCATCCGGTGCCGGTGACGGAAGGTGGCGAGCGATGACCGATGGTAATACCAAAGAGAGGAAAGTGATCTTCATCCCGACACAATCCACCCGACGTTGTTGAACGGGGTACAATGCTCGTCACTGATGAGATGGTAGGTTTTCTGGGGTTTGAAGTAGTCGTGCTGTTCTATCCTGCAGGGAACAGACTAATGCGAAACCTGCAGCGCAGCACAATCAGTGGTCAGTAGGATGTAAGATGGACCTGAAGCTGACAGGTGTAGAAGAAAGTATCTAAGCCGGTCTCTAGACAAGCTTCCGGAAGTAGTGTTGGCTCAAGGGGGAGCAAAGCAAAGCGATTCTTCTTGGTGAGGGTGAGAGATGTCGTGGAGGCGTCCAGCCAGTTGCCAGTTGGGGAGAAAGCTTAGATGCAGCACTGATCGCATGGTGCCCCGATCAGGAAATTCTCCGTACTGACACAGTACAGTAGGACACCGAACACCACGTTCAGATTCCCCCAGCCTCGTGCCGCGTGGTCACTCACAATTGGGGAAGGTGGGTGGTCAGCCTCGCCATGTCGAAGTCGTGGGATCGCGCGTGGTCAGTCTCGCCGTCTCAAAGTCGTGGGATCGCGCGTGGACAGTCTCGCCGTCTCAAAGCCGTGGGATCGCGCGTGGTCAGTCTCGCCGTCTCAAAGTCGTGGGATCGCGCGTGGTCAGTCTCGCCGTCTCAAAGTCGAGCAATATCACGATGGCGTTCAAGGCAAAGCCGTGGGATCGCGCGTGGTCAGTCTCGCCATATCACGATGGCGTTCCCTTGTTGTGGATTCATCTGAGACGTTTAAAGTATAATCGCAATGCCTCACTATGACTGGTTGGATTAAGGCGAGGTCTCCGTGGGCTTGGTATTTTGGTGCGCCCACCTCGACCGAGTGGTACACGATGAGCTGTCAAAAGGCATGTTAGGTTGTTCCTCTATCAACATCGCTCAATCAACGTCGCTCAATCAACATCGCACAGCATGAATCTGCTCAGTCGGATAGGTACCAGGGCCCATGCCTCGTCACTTGCCTTTTCCATGGCCTTGGATCGTTGCACAAAGCTTGACTGCTTATTCGGGGTTTAGTTGTCTGAAGGATGTCGGAATGATGCGAATCCTGTTGTGCAGAGGGATGCGAATCCTGTTTTGCAGAGGGATATGAATCCTGTTTTGCAGAGGAATGCGAGTACCATGGACTTTGTAGGTGTGGAGGTAGGAATGGAATGACCACGCTGGCAACAGTCAAGAGGTAGGAATGAAAGGACCACGGTGGCAATGGGCAATGGAAGAAGATTCATTTCATGATTCATCATGCCTGTGTGAATCTAGATAGCCTGTGTGAATCTAGATAGCCTGTGTGAATCTAGATAGCCTGTGTGAATCTAGATAGCCTGTGTGAATCTAGATAGCCTGTGTGAATCTAGATAGCCTGTGTGAATCTAGATAGCCTGTGTGAATCTAGATAGCCTTTGTGAATCTAGATAGCCTGTGTGAATCTAGATAGCCTTTGTGAATCTAGATAGCCTGTGTGAATCTAGATAGCCTTTGTGAATCTAGATACCCTGTGTGAATCTAGATAGCCTTTGTGAATCTAGATAGCCTTTGTGAATCTACGATACCCTTTCCGTGTGAATCTACGATACCCTTTCCGTGTGAGGTACGAGGTACGAGGTGCTACTCGCTACTCGCTACTTCTACTATAAATATTTGAACCCTCCCGCATGTTTGGCAAATAGTCCCTGGGGATCAACAGCCCTCTGCAACGCCTTGAACTTCTGCGCATCCTTGTAACTACCCAATACATCTTGATCAAAGGTCGCATCGTTCGCAAAATATGGATTATACCTTTCGATTCCTTGTATGTCCTGGACCCTCATCTGCTTCAACATGCCTTCGATGCTGTCAGTCAATTGCTTGGACATGGCATAAATCAGGCCATCTTCATCGTCATCTTTCCAAAGGCAGGTGATCTCGAGGATGAATCGGTGGCTATCGTTTGCCGTGAGTCCCATGGCGTTCCCACCGAGGGCAGCTGATTTCTTGCCGATGACGGCGGGGAATGCTTGTTGCGCGATGGTCAGAACCGACGTGTGGTGACTTGTCACGTATTCCGCAGTGATGTTCTCCCAAGAAGCTTGTATTCGGCTGTAAAAGTCGGGGGCCGAGGGTACCCGTGGTAAGGTGATACTCTGCCGGGGCATCAAATCAGTATTTTCCGTGCTTCATTGATGCACGTGACTTACTCTAAACGACGTCCGCGCTCCTAACATATCAGCACCTCGAGCATTGAAGTTTAGCTAAGCAACTAGTCAGCAACCGTGGTCACGGGGTCGGAAGCAAGGCATCATGGGGTCACGGGGTCAGAAGCATTGAAGGCATCATGGGTCACGGGGTCGGAAGCAAGGCATACTTACCAGCTCATCGTAACCCCTGGTAGCCGTAAAGTCGACTGTCGCTTTGATATCCTCGAATTTGCCAAATGCCCCCTCCGGTGGCTCCTCGCCGTCGTAAAAGAAGAAGACCATGAAGAACCGGCCACCTGCTGCTTGTTCGTGATTGCAAATTATTGCCGCCTTAGGATCCTTCTCATTGTCCTGGATGAAGTCGTGAAAGGCAGTGTTGATAGCAGCTCTTTGGCTCATGCCAGTAAAGATGCGATATCCTCCCCACACTTTGTCGATTTTGTAAGTCTTCAGAGTAAATCTGGTAACGATCCCTTCTCACCATTAGCCTCCATTCTCCAAGCCGTTCTTCATAGTACATACCGAATTGATCTCCACTTCCACGCATAGCCACTAAAACATCTGGGTTGTTTTGGGCGTTGATATTTGCTATCGTCCCATTTGGCAGTACTGTCTCCATCTCCACGATGCTATCTCCGGCCATTCCATACTGAGCACTCAGAAAAGACAGTCCGCCTTGGGTCAGATAACCTCCAATCCCAACCAAGCCTATAATGATGGAATTAGTGGCTGTAATCAACGAGGTGCCAGTGTAGACAGACCAAGTCGTCCTCCAACTACAGTGACTCCTTGTTTTACCAAAGGCGTTATCACACTGGACCAAGTTCCGCCAGGCTGAACGTAAGCAACCCCTCTCGCCGGGTCATTCACCGTGCCCTTCATGTTTTTCATAGCGATTAAGACGCAGTCCGAGCAACTGGCTTGCCCTGGATTTGGAGAATGGCCTCCAGATTTGACCACGAATTTGGCTCCAGGATAATCATTGATAGCATTGATGATGATGGACACCTCCTGTGCTGAAGTTGGAAGAGCGATGCAGGCAGGTTTGAGCTCGCTAAGAGCTATTGACCAATAGTCCTTATTCTCTATCCTGTATTCTCTGCTTCCTTCAAACGTGATTCGGCCGGGCAGTATCTTGTTAATCTTGCTGCAAACCTGCTTTGTGAGAGGGTTAGCGTTGCCGAATTCGATTGCGCCAGAATTTGTGAGAGCAACGACGCTGTATGTGAAATAAAGAAACGAGGCTACGCTCATGCGAAGAATCGAACAAGTCATTGCCGTAAAAATGAACAGTGGGACAGGGGAAATTGAATGGCGAAGGAGAAGAGTGGTCACTTCCAACAAAGAGGCGACCAATTCTGTATATTTAATCAACCAGGTTTATGAACACCGGTACTCCCGAGATAATGAAAGGATGGAAGGGCTCAAGAATAATCTTGATTCGCGATTGATAGAAGCAAGTAGATCCACGGCAATCGGTAGCCTTGTACGTTATGTCCTGGTTGTACAATTGGTTATACAATTGGATGAGAGCCAATTAATGATATGGAATACCTCGAAGTGGATGTGGAACTTGCGCGAGACCCTGCTCTATTATACTGTACCTAAAGCAAGCGAAAGTCAGACCTAAGTATCTTAAAGTAGTGGCAATCGCCGTGTGTTTCAACCAGTCGCACACGAGAAAATCTATCTCAAACCGTTAACTTCTATACGACGGCAATTGCTTATAGTCCGCCTTTCAACACTTGATAGCCCTACGGAGCACCCCTACTTGCGGATGTATTGTTTCATTTCAGTCGTTAGCGTCATCATCTAACTATTTTGTATTCCTTAAACCACTTCCGTCTTGGGTGGCAAATAACCTCCTTTCTCATCTTCTAATAATCCTACAGTCTTTGCCTTCTTCATATCTCGCTGCCTCTGGTGTGTAGCTCCCAGATTCTGAAATTAGAAGTATGACTGCTGCTGCCAGCTACCAACATCAAATAGCTTCTATCGATATCCTGGGAGACGTCATTATACCCGTACAAAATTCAGCAGTGTCCAATCCGAGTGTTTGTTCGCCCTTTAAATCAAACCATCGAATGAGTCGCGTGGAATCTAGGTTGAGGTATTCTGACTGCACATGCCAACATCCTGCTATGCCATTTGGCTTGGATAAAAAGTTCACAGGTCGTCCGTTCGGTCGCGGTGGCAGTGGGGGCACTTAATTCAATTAATATGCTTAATCAGACAATGTTTCACGATGTCTTACAGTCAACATGGCATATGCGTGCAGTCTCGGCGGGTAACTGATCGTCTCTCGGAATCTGGCCCGGTAAAAGTCCCAGAGAGGCTTCTTCGATATGCATAACCCGTTCGTAGAGAGCGTAACAATACGTGGAGTCGAAGATACATTCTCTTTTCGGCGCGCTGCGGATGAGCTTGAGTGCTCTCCTGCGCAGCAATGGATACCGACACTTTCCAACCACAAATTGTAGGCTAGGAAGAATCCCAAGTTCGAATGTGAACTCCTTGGATTTTTGATCCTTCGTAGATTGATCAGCAGGGGCATTAAGCACGTATCAAGGAAGAATGATGTTTACCGGGAATCGGTGAGCGTCGTCAGTGACTTGCTCAATCAGAGCCAGTATCTCCTCGAACTGGGCGCGGTATTGGTCCCAAACGGTTTCAAAAGGGGAGAGACAGGCACTCAAGAATATTTTGATGGTTAAATGGTTCGCTAGCTACATGCACCAACCAATTAGTGTGGATTCTAGGGTGCTTGGCGCTGACAGTTTTGGGGGTCAACCTGGAGGTATTCGTGGAAAGCGAACAGCGAAGAGCGGATAACGAACCATAAGATTTGCAGAATTCATAGGAGGAAGTGTCTTCGTGACTTCGCGAAATCTAAAAAGCCATGTGTCGAACTCCCGGTGTAACCTCAGCTGTTCGGCCAGAATCTCCGCTGGAATGTTAGGAGAATGTTTCAAGTCTTCAATGGACGCCATAAATTTCAGAACCTTATCACTCAAGTCGATCAAAGAGCAATTAGCGTCAGCTATTGTCGCCTGTGGCTTCAGAAGCGGGTCTCCTTGGTCGGATTTGGCAGAAAGAGCAGGCAAGTCAAAGGTTGGACGTCCAAAAATCGAAGCAACCATGTTCAGCCTAGGACATCAGTAATTACTCAACATGCTCCAGGATTAAGAGCGTACCAGGCGAGTAAAGGAAGCTACTTGCTATCAGTCACAGACTTCATCATGATATCAAATAATACTTACCAGAGTTCCCTCTACAAACTCGAAATCTGAGCTGAGATCCGAATAATTCTCCCTCCACACCGCAAGAAGCTTGATTCCTCCATCGATGTGTTTCAATGCTACAGGAACATCACGGCGCAGGCAGGCTATGCAGATGAATAAAATACACACGGTCAACCCGGATCGAACTTGTTCCGGATGATTCAGTTGGGTGATGAGGGATCGAATGGATTTGTTGTATGATGCTATAGCAAAGTCTTTACTATCGCCATCTGCAGCCGGGCTGGGTGCCGAGCCAAAAAGGTCCTCTTCGTACATGCAAGAAAGTGCAAAGATTGCATGCCGGGTTGCAGGCGCATCATGGCTGAGTTCGTCCAGACAATGCGACCAAAAACGACCCTGGAAGTACCCACTCAACCTTCACAATTTTTAGCAACAGTCAATACGAGGGAAGAATACAGACTTTTATTCTGCGGGATATACTTGATCCGTGGAAAGAAGAGCTTAGTACTTACTGGGGGACTGCTTTATGATAAAAGAACTCTATTGCCCTCCTCTCTTTAGGAGAACGGATTAGAAAGTTTGGGAGCAAGCGGTCGGGTGTTGATAGAGAAGCAAATTTGGGGCTAGATTTGAGTGATGCAGGAGACGCCGCTGAGACTGGTCGATCGAGATGCGAGTATCCCCCACATTCCTTCCCAAGGTGTACACAACTGATGAGATATTAGCAGATGTACTTAGATCTATCTAGAAGTCTAAGGTACCGGAGGCAGACGGGTCGATGCTCATCACTATGAAGGCAAGTCAGCTCCTGGTCACGGACAGTCTTTGGTACTGCAAAGCACAACCGTACCATTTCACATGACGAATCTTGCAAGTCAGGCAGCCTGTTTTGACCTTCTGCTTGCTGGTGCGCGTTCGCTTTTTCGGAATGATCAGACCCAAATCCGGAAATTGGTCCATCGTCGTGTCGTATCTTCGGATGGTCCACGGTCGAGTAGTGGCAAGTTCGGATGGTCCACGGTCGAGGAAGGACAAGTTCGGATGGTCCACGGTCGAGGAAGGACAAGTTCGGATGGTCCACGGTCGAGGAAGGACAAGTTCGGATGGTCCACGGTCGAGGAAGGACAAGTTCGGATGGTCCACGGTCGAGGAAGGACAAGTTCGGATGGTCCACGGTCGAGGAAGGACAAGTTCGGATGGTCCACGGTCGAGGAAGGACAAGTTCGGATGGTCCACGGTCGAGGAAGGACAAGTTCGGATGGTCCACGGTCGAGGAAGGACAAGTTCGGATGGTCCACAGTCGAGGTGGAGTCGTAAGGACGCCTGCGGTAATCCGAACTGGACGAGAGAGAAATGTATCAGAGTGAGTCACTAGAAGCAGATCTGACCATGGAAAAGTACGGTGCTTGGTATCAAACAAGAACACAATTGAGGTAGGAGAGTATAGATCCGGGGTACCTCAAGATTGATTCAGACCACTATCCGCTCAGACTTCTCCTCAATATAGTGTACCCTATCCTTCAGCACAGTTTCAGCGACGTCGACTGCACGCTGATTGCTCAAGAACCGGCACTAATGGTATTCAATATACACGGATCTTGTCATGTTAATCAGCCTTTGAGGTGAGGACGAAGAAATCCGAATACGAAGTGGCCAATCACTCCGGTTGAGCTGGAGGCGTGAGAGCCTGAGGTTTTCCGTGCGCCTGAGGGCCTGTGCGCCTGAGCGCCTGAGCGCCTGAGCGCCTGGAGGCCTGAGCGCCGGAGCGCCTGAGCGCCTCACAGCTCACTCAGGGGCCAGGCGTGCCAGGCAGGCGTCTCAGATTGCAGTTTTCGCCTCAGGTTATCTCACTCCTCAGCCTTCCGTCCCCTTTGATACCTCCGTCCCCATTGCTACCTCCGTCCCCTTTGCTACCTCAGTCCCTCCCTACCTCCGTACCACACACAGTACATGCTCCCGTCGTGATAAGATATCATTATTGCCCATCTGTCAAGACTCAAACGGCAGCACATCTTGCTCAACATTCTGGAAGCCAGATCAACACGATACTGGCACAAACATTACTCTAGACGGATTCTTACCAAAGTACAGTGCGTGTTTGGGGACTACACAGATAGATGTAAAATATTTATCACGTTTGAAAACACCATGCATGCTACTCTGTCCTGTCATGGTGGCGGTTGGACCAATTGTTTGAAGCACGCATGAGAATGAGAATTGCAGGAGAAACGAAAGTCAACACAATACGGAGTAGCTCCATACAACAAACCCTTCACGCAGATTAATCTACCACAGTATGCACACAGCATATGTAACATAGCACCATAGCAGGCTCGTACTGTGGTGGGCCTTCCAGAAAATTCTAGCGCCTTGTCACAAACGTGGTCCTGGATGTGCTGAGGATTTTGGCTTGCACTGACGTGTGGACTGACAAGAGGTACCTGCTACTTTATTCGAAGCCTGTCTTCTAGAGCATCATCTCGATTACCGGCCAATAACCTGCTCTAGACATCATATCAACCTCAAGTAAGCCTCTGTCATGAAACCTTCTAACCTGTTCCTGATGGTCACAACTTCTCCCATTTAGATCGCCTCCTAACCAAACGTCGCTCGACCGTCATTGTTTCTTTCAACAATTTACTCGCATCCCAGAGCGTTAATGCTGTCAAGAATGACAAAGAGGAGAGAAGCACATTGCACCATGGGATGTATATATCTAAGGAGCATTTCAATCACGATAGAGCATCATCAGCTCTTCAAGCAATCCCATCATCACACAGCTTTTCAACCTTGTTCTCCATCTCTTTCCATCTTCTCAACACATCAAAACAACATCTATACTTCAGCATGAAGATCTCCACCGCTCTTATCCTGCTCCCAGGATTGGTATCCGCCGCTCCAGTCAGTCCAGGCAGTCCTCTTAGGTAAGAATACATCTTCCTCAAACTTCAAAAGACATCCATCTCATAGAACAATAGTCCTCGCTCTCTTCCGGCTTTACTAAGGGCCGAGGCTTCTGACGACCTGGCTAAAGCCTCGAAAGGTTTAAGCGCGCTTGCGAGCTTCGCCAATCGTCTTGCCGCTGCCGGAAAAGCTGAAAATACATCAGATGGCACCGCCATAGCTCGTAGAGAGGAGCAGGGTGGCCAGTTCCCAGGTCCTGGTGGTTTCCCGTTCGGAGGAGGCTTGCAAGGAGGAGGCTCGCAAGGTGGTGGTTTCGGTGGCCAAGGTCAGCAGGGCGGTGGTATTTACCCAGGACAAGGACAGCAGGGAGGTTTCGGCGGTCAAGGACAGCAGATCGGCGGCCAACAAGGACCCGGCGTCGGTCCAAATTCTTATCCTCAGGGACCAGCACCGAGTAAGTATCTATGTTTAAAGCTCGAGAACACCGCTGACTCGATTCTCAAGATTACCCGCAGGGACCAAACTATCCACCATACCCACAACAAGGTCAAGGCTTCAGTGTCGCCGAGAAAAATGTTGAGAAACGCCAATTCGGCGGACCTGGAGGCTTCGGTGGAGGCTTTGGCGGTGGCCAGACAGGAGGATCTCAATCTGGTGGACAATTCCCACAGCCTAATCAGCCAGGCTTCCCCCAGCAGGGAAGTGGCCTTAGTGGTGGTCTATCGGGCGCCAGTGGTCTCAATGGCGGTTCATCGGCCTCCGGGGGTCAATTCGGGGCTTCACCATACTCTCCCCAAAATCCAGGCTTTCCTCAGCAAGGTCCTCAAGGTTTCAGCAATGTTGTAGTTGAGAAGCGTCAGAACGGCGGTGCAGGATTCCCAGGCCAAGGTCAACAGGGAGCTGGCTTCTCAGGTCAGCAGGGCGGCGGAATTCAAGGCCAACAACAAGGAAGCGGCCAATTCAGTTGCAGTGGCCCACAATGCAACCAGCAAATCGGCGGCGGTCAAGGTGGATTCCCCGGCCAGCAGCAACAAGGGGGCGGCATCGCAGGCCAACAAGGCGGTGGATTCCAAGGACAACAGCAGGGTGGTCAGCAAGGTGGTATCGGACAACAGTTTCCAGGTCAACAGCAAGGCGGTATCGGACAACAATTTCCAGGTCAACAGCAAGGCGGCCAGATTCAGGGAGGCGGCCGATTTGGAGGGCAAGGACTGCAACGTGGCGGTCGTCCTTTCAAGCGCGATGTTGAGGTCGAAGGGTAAGGTGCGGTGAGGCTTTGAAAGTCGGTCGAGTTTATTTTGTAATAGATGGTTGTGTGTGGGTTCTGGAGTTGGGATTTGGTTTGCGACTGGGTTCGGGTTTTGGCATCATAATGTCTTTCTATTTTAGCTAGCTGTTTGTGCTGTTGTGAGTAAAGTAATTGATTCCATTCATCTCATCGACGTTTCCCTTGTTACTTGTCAATCATGTTCTTGGTCTTTGCTCTTTTGTGAGCTCCTCGCTTTTTGGATCTTCGATATCGACCATAGTAGAATCAATAGTACTGAAATCTTCGCTTTTGGTTTCACTCAGATCTTACGATATCGATGTTGAGTTTGATAATATAACCTCTAACCAGATGGAGTTATGAGTTGCAAGCGCCCTCGTGTTTCCCCTGCAGCACACTGCGTTCGTCCCTACGATCATACTCTTCTTTGGTGTAAAATTTGTTGCGCAGCTATGTTGATGCATTCTTTAGCTGTGATCAGACGCCAAAGAAAGTCAGTCTACGAACCTCGCCGGACAAGTCCATGAAGTTCGGCATCGTGATCGAAGTGGTGCGCGTCTCCTCGAGATGCCGAGAAAACGTTGATGGTCGCGCGATGTTGATATCGAGGTTGAACAAAGTTGTATGGATGAACACGTGATGACGATGTCCCGTAATGTGAGCAAGTGCTGAGTCGGTTTGCTATGCTTACCTAGCAGTGTTACTGGAGATTGAAGGATGTAGAGAGGTTAGTGTTGAAGCAAGAAAATATTTGCTCAGCAAGAACTTGGAAATACACCTGAGCATTGCACAACGCCCTAGTATCTTATCGAATTCTATTGCATGGTGGACATTGGTATCGTCCAAGTCCCCAATAGCTGACAAAAAATCCCCGTTATTTGAGGCACCATCTTCTCAACCGTTCGACTTGCCAACTTCTCCGTCCTTCTTCTATTGAGCTCACGCAGCAGGGCTTACCTCACCAGAGAGATCCATGCAGTTCGGCATCTTGGTGGGGGATGGACTCGACAATCGAAAGAGGTTGTCTTAGAACAAGGCGAGAGAGAGAGAGAGATACTTGCAGCAAATAGGTACGAATACAGAGTCTGTATTACTCTACTCACTTCTTATTGCAACGTCTCAAAAGAGGCCTATGTGACAGCACAATGCAAATCTGCAGGAGGTCGTGGCCATACGTTAGCCATCCTCAGAGTTCATAAGTGGAGTGTCGGTCAAGTCCTTCGTGATCGATTGAACCCTGCCATTGTGAGTTAGGTCTAGGCTCGAAGAAGCTTCAGAAAGAAACATCGGACCGCGTATATGCCAGTCTTTAACTTCATTGGCAATTCTATAATGGTTCGACCAGTCCGTACAAGTCCAATAGTACAGTCCTCTGGCGTCGAGTGATCAACACGCTTCATCTCTCATACTTATAACTTGGGAGCGGCCTCCTCTTGCTTTAGACGTACAACGCCCTATCAATCATTAGCGTATTCTGATCCAGAAGATGTGGAAATAACTCACCTCCTGCACGCAGGTAGCAATTAATATACCGTCCCTCGTCCACATCTTCTGAATAACCAAGCCCCTCCCATCTCCCGCCCACGGACTCTCCATCTCAGTAAAAATCCACTCATCCGCCCTGAAACTCCTCGGGTTGTGAAAATATATGGTATGATCCAAGCTCACCATCATCGTAACCTGCGGCCTCAACTTCCTGTTTGGGCGGACTCGATTCAATATGTACTCCTCCATACCAGCCCTCTTCTGATCCTCATCGCCGTCACGCAGAGCAGCTATGACATCGTCGTCGAGGATTGTGTCATCACCTCTCTCCTTCTCTTTCGAAGGTTGGGAAGGCGAATCTTTCGTTTCCCTTGGGACTGGGCGTGGAATACGCCAGAGTTTGTGTATGCGAGAGATTGTACCTATAAAATACGAGTCGGAAAAATATGCCAGTGCAGCAAGATGTGCCTCATGTCCACCTCCTTCACTTATAGTCCCTCTCGCTCTGATCCACTGCCTCGTCCTCTTCGTAGCCGGTTGTGGAGAATCGTTATTCATAATATCGATCCTTTGCGACATGACCGGTCCATCCGCTCCATGGGGCAACCTCAGATCGCCAAAGTCTGCCACCTCTTTCGGACCAGGAACATACGGCATGGGACTTGTATGTTCCAACACTTCTTTCCCTCCCGCATTGCTACGTACGAATTGCATTGTAGTTGTGAATATCACATTCCCTCTTTGTCGTGCTTGTACAGTGCGAGTAACGAAGGAGCGGCCGTCACGAACGTGTTCGACGTGGTAAATACAGGGGATCTCGGCATTGCCTGCTAACACGAAGTAGCAGTGCATGGAGTGGACGGTGAAATCCTTGGGAACGGTGTTTTGAGCTGCAGAAAGGCATTGAGCTATGATGGCGCCGCCGTACACACCGCGAGCTCCGGGAGGATGATATAGAGGACGAGTGTTCGTGTAGAGATCCTGGAGGGGGCGTCAGTGGTTACTCGCTACGGCGTAAGAAGGTGAGGTGAGGTGAAAGCGTGAGAAGAAAGGGAGAACCAACAGGATCAATATCATTCAATTGCGTCAACTCCAAGATATGTTCAATCTCGGCCTTTCCATGATCGGGACTCGGAGGCCTCACAAGCGTAGGCTTCGTAGACATCCTTTGTAAATCTTTGGCAGAATTGGATTGCGCCGGCATACTGGGCGAAATGCGGTCCTGTGTAGGATAATATGTACTGTACAGGTCCTGGCCCGGGTGTGAATCAAATTGAGGCCGTAGCACAACAAGAGCACATGTGAAGCCTAGGGAAAGGACAGTATTGAGTTGTTTCAAGATGTCTGTGCCAGAGATATAGTTGGCAGCGGTGGCAGCCTTCTGGAAGCTTGTGAAGACCTCCAGCTGTCGTGCCGCGTAACGGCCCGCGTTCGTCCAGGGCATGATGAGGTGTCGGACTGGAGTCAAGAATTCAATTGATTCGAGAGAACATCTACATCGACACCAAGCCGAGTCTATGTGGACTACTTCATATCTCAACGTGAAACGTTTATACAGATGATACGCAAGAAACCGTCTCCAATCCTCGCCAAACGCTAGCAAATGCTGCTGTCATGCTACGAAAAGAAAAGGCTCTCATGCACAATTATTCAAAGTACAGGCGCAGACTACGACCCGTAATGCCCGCTGACCCTCCCCGTCCCAGTGTAAGCAATATACCGGCTTGCGGTCGCCCACTCATCATCTAACTCAGCATCATTGTTCTCTTCCACTTCTTCTTCCGGGTCTGCATTGGCGATTCTCAGACCCCCACTACTCGGTTGCTTCACTGTTGACACAGGACTAGCTCCTCGCGAATTCGCTGAAGAAAGTAAATTCGCACTGAAGCGTCTCTGTTGACTCGGCAGCATGAATCTATCACCCTCGAGTTGATTAGGGCTGTTGTTGCTGCTTCGCGAGGGAGCATTGCTATCGTCCCGTTGGAGGTATGGTTTCTTGCTGAATGAAGGGGCCGGCGGCTGTGGAGCCTGGCCTCTGTGGAGCTCCATACCGTCCATATCTCTGACGAGATGTGTTGCGTTACCTGCTGCTGCGGATCCATCAACCGTTCCTTCTGGATTCTGGACCACCAGATTGCGACCATTGTAGGATCGATAATCGACAGGAGAGTCGTTTGCTGCCGCCCCTTCGAGAGGCGAGTCTCGGAAGGGATTGTTTCGTGGATCAATTGGAGAGTAGTGAGACTGCTGACTCTCACGTGAGGTGACAAGGTGAAGTGAATGACTTTCCCCAGCTCTCGATGGATGTCTAGTATTCGTCGGTGTGTCGTCATCAACCAGGTCTCCAAAATTGCTCGCAGGCAATTCGGGTATCGACAAAGGAGCAGGCAATTCAAAATGCGTGCTACTATTCGGTAGATCAATCTGTCGTTGAGGTATGTAAACTTCTGGTGCATTACCAGCATTTGAAGGATGTTTGCTTGGTCCTGGACTGGGCTGGTAGGCTTGAGCTGTCGGCGGCGATGCAGTGCGTTGGTGGGAATGGCCAGGCCCACTGTGCATACTCGGAACAGTGCTGTCAGGGCGTCGATTCATACCGCCGTTTCGACGACTACTGCTGGTGCTGTGCTTCGGTGGTGCATGTCCCTCCTCCATGATTTGACCAATATCGTCATCCTCCAAGTCTTGAATCTTGAATTGGGCGATTGTCTGAATCTTCCTTGTCACCCACCCCGCTAGTATTTTTCCCCTTTGCTTCTCACCCAATCTGGAGCGAGGAAAGTCGCCTTTCTGGACAAAAGCAACGATATCGACAATGAGGTGATGCTGATTGAGGATGGAGTTGACAATGACGGGGACGATGCTGGCGAGGAAGTTTTTCCGGAAAATTTCCACGAGAACAACGACGAGTCCGCCGGCCTGGAACAGGGCACATCCTGCTGGTACGATGTTACGGTGGCATCTTTCAACACTCGCCTCGATATCGACGGGAAAATGGAGAAGTCCATTGACTTCAAATGTCTCGCCAATGCTGCCGAGGACAAACAAGATCTGCATCTCAATAGGTACTCCGCCGTTTCCTATCGGCCTACTCACAGTGTGAAGAAATCCGAGATCACCTGTGCGCATGTATCTGACGTTAGGGTCTCCATCTGCAGTCCGTCCATTGAATCGCTCTTTATCGAAAACGTCTTTTGATTGGTAGAAACCATGAACTGTTGCCTCGGACTGTACCCAGATCTCACCGTATTCGCCAACATGGCAAAGACAGTTTGTTTCTGGGTTGACGATGCATACTTGAGTACTGACCGGAACCATGCCGGAATCCTGTACTAATAGCGCGAAGGGGTCGGTTTCTGGATGTACTGGGGCAATGAGACCGCGTCGTAATGCGTTCATATCAAGCCAAAGCTCGATTGGCTCGATACACATGTATGACCGCGATGTGACCATCGGGTTGAGCACGTGTGAGTATATTGTATTAATAGCCGTGCGATCGAGGCCAGACGCGGCAAAATGGAGTCTCACTTTTTGATCTGTACTACGTAAGTAGCAATTTCAACAAGATCCAACACGCGAGAGCACTTACAAACATCGACTTTCGGCCTCGTATCCGTCGTGATCATCAAGTTCTTCAATTCATGCAATGCAGCAGTTTTACCGGCAGACTGCGCCATGGCATGATCCAACATCTGACTCGTTGCATACGTGTCCTTGATCTTATACCTTGACAGCGTTTGAAACAAGATGTTCGGATTCTGCGCAAAATCCACAGGTGACACAAGATACGTTGGTGAAGCAAGGAATATTCCCATCAAGCAGGTATGAATCAGTCCAAGACCCATAGTACTGCGGACACAACCTAGTACTGGTCTTGTACTCGTCATTTGACAAGTCTCTTTCTGCACTTTACACAGTGCCATGATCGTATCGTGACCGAGCTGCACCGCAATTCTTCGCTGATCCGGAGTCCAGTAAACCCAAATGAGAACAGGATGACCCTTCTGCACCCATGTCGGCTTAATTGACAGGCCAAGATCTCGACACCCATGCGATTGCTTTGGTGGTTTCGTTGTATTGTATGTGGTCGGAACGTTGACTCGAAGAATGACTGCCGACTGCTTGAGATGCTGAGAAACCGGCTTCTGCTTTAGCACAGCATCAACATCGTTGTTTACCAATATCGCTTTGACTTTGAAGTCTGCGACAATGTGTAGTAGTGCTGGCGCGTCCTCGTTAAGACGGTTCTGATCAACAGGTGCCATAGGTATTGCGATAGCTCCAAGACAGAAGCATGCATGTACTGCGAACACAAAGTCCTCAGAGTGAGTATACATCAGCACAAGATGATCGCCGGCTTGTACCTTGACTTTGTGCTTGAGATATTGCGCCACGCCTGCAACCTTCAGGTCAAATTTCTTCCAGTTGACACCCTTGCCTTCTTTGCCTCGCCCATCGATGGTGCAGTAGGCAAGTTCTTCTCCTTGACGAGCTACTCGCCATTGCACAAGGTCTTCGATGTTGGTGAACTGATTGAGGGGTGTGGAGGTCCGCTCATCCATGACAATATCACGGTAGTCCACTCCGGAGTACTGCTTCTCCTGCATATACAGCAGATTTTGACGAGCATGCGACGACTGTGGCGACCAGATACCACCGGACGGGTCATCTCCGATCGGTAGATTCTGCACTGCTCGCTCGACCCTGAACTTGACGTGTACACATGCCAAAGAGCCATTGTCGAACTCTTTCCTACACATCATGTTGCCAATTTCACGCCGTCCGTTTTTTATGACCCTCGGTAGTGCGTTGGGGAGTGTAATCATCACACAGTAGACACGGAGATGATGCTCGTCATAAAGCACATCCATGACTCGTTCGGCTAAAGAATCGAGGAAGGTAATGTCAAGCTGGCGAGGTGGGCCACCAGGATTGGTTGGTGCTGTTGATGCAGCTTGTGTCTCGATGAGAATGATGGGCAAGAATTCGCCATTCACGTGGGAATCGAAAGCAGAACTGGATCACTGTTAAAGCTGTCTTTTTTGGTGCCAGAGAACACACTTACCAATCGTATATCTTCAGGACATTCTTCATGATACTGGTGACCAGATGTTGAACGAAGAAGTACCGGTGCTCAAATTCGGGGATTCCGTTGTCGACCCACTCGACTCGTTGCCTTATTCGATCTTCGTAGAGTCCGAGAACGAAAATTTTACCTTCGATGGTGCATCCAAGTAGGCCTGTTCTCAAGAATTCTGGCTCAACAAGAATAGGCGTAGGGCTGCCTTCCATGAACTTGTAAGGCCGCGCATGGAAAATGGTCTCGGTATGCTTTGGTAGCGCCCAAAAGCCGCCAGAAAGTGACGGCGAGTCCACCCAGATCTCGCCAACTGAATATGGAGGGCAGAGCAGGCTGGTCTCAGGATCGACGAGAGCCAGCGTCGCATCTGGGATAGGATATCCAAAAGCTCCAGCTCGCAGTACGCCAGGATCGTTTGCTCGTTTCTCCACCTCATCTCCCATGGCTAGGACAACGATCTCGTTGGTTTTTAGTGCCTCTTTATCCAAAAGAACCTCGGTCAACTCAGTGCGACTCTTCCGCTTGTCGGATTTGTGAACAGGACCACCGCCAATCAAACTGCTATAGCCACCATTGGCAGGAGGCGTAGTCGCTCCATCTTTCGCTTCCTCCTCATCGGGCTCATCGAGCGCGCTCAGAGGACAGCCCATGCGCTCTTCACCTCCCAGCCAGTCGCGGACTGAAATAATCATACCTCCATGTTCTGGTAGACATAGCATTGGTGCAACCAAATCTCGTGCCCTGGTGTTCCGCATAGGCCGTAGCCATCGATCGGCCAGAATTTCGTGGAACTCACAGTCCACAGTGAGGGTGTCAATCAAGCATATTTTGACCGAGCCAAAATTCGGTTCCATATTCTTTTTAAACTGCCTTGTCGCCATTGGGTCTTGTTGATAATTATACGCTGCCCTTTTCAGGCCAGGATAATCGGCAACCATGACAGTGGTTTTATACTTTGAAATGAGATGGGCATAAAGACCGGGTGTCTCAACCGTCTTCGATTCCATCCAAACGATTGTGTGACCACCATAAACGCCTAGCAAAACGCCTAATATCAAGCCAGCACCTTCACGAGGGTCCAAGTATGTGAGAATGACCTCGCCGCCCGAACGCGGTGGCGCCGTTCCAGCGGTTCGGCTCTGACTGAATGTATCATGTTTTCCGTTCGTCGGAATGGTGGACAATACGGCCTGCAGACATGCCATTTGGTGCATGATCGTTCGGTGGCTGAGAACAACGCCTCTCAAATCGCCCGTTGGCGCTCTTGAGAACTCAATGTAGGCCAGATCTGGGGCTGGTAGTTGTGGTGCGTCGTTCTTCTTTTTGGGATGAAAACTGCCAAACTCGTTCGTTTTCCACCATTCAACACCAGTCGGCCATTTCAATCGCTGCGCGCTGATGTCTCGCTGAAAAGCTTTGAGATTATTGTCCGTCGTCAATGCAAGATGTGCTTGCGTCGTCGTCAATAAAAGACTGAGTTTCTGATAGTCTTCGACGTTGTTCATGGGTACAGCCACAACTCCAGCCAGGAAACATCCCATCAATGCCACGGCAAAATCAATAATCTCAGTATCACGGTAGACCAAGGCCACACGGTCACCGCGGTACAAATTACTTTTGTCTTTAATGACCTGCGCGACCTTCTCTGCCCTGCTGTGCAGTTTCTCGAAAGTGATCGATGCCGTCTCTTTTCCTTTCGAATCCAGTACCCAGAATGCAGGCGTCCTAGGGTTTTGCGATCCACGATGTTGCAGCACGGCGCCAATATTATCGAACTTCTGCATTGGCACATTTGCACGATGAGGATCGAAGGCGTCGAATGGGATCTCGCGAGGCTCAAGAGGTACCATACATTCCACTATGTCGCCTGCGAGGTCATGAGCAGGAGGAGGCGCGATATTTGCCGAGGGAGAGAATGCTCCTTCCGAGTATCGATTCGGTCCCCCATAACTGTCGCGAGGACCGTCCAGTTGATGCCCTGTTCCTGCAAAATCAGAAAAATAGCCTTGTTGTGAATCTAGCATCGTGCTGAGTCTGCTTTGCGCTCCGGGCGAGAAATCACTTGCATCTCCTTCGTATTTAGCTTGTTGCGCGGGGTTGAAGCGATAATCAGAGTCCACCATAGTCCCAGATCTTGACGAGTAGGCGCCTCCATATGCTTCTGGCGTCGTGGGTCGTTCCGCGTACGAATCCCGCTGTCCAAAAGATGGCTGGCGCTGTACTGTGGGATTCCGCACACCCAGCTGGCGTTCCTGGAACCTACCAACCTGGCTCGGAGGTGGCATACCATAACTGCTCTGTCTCACGGCTCCATGGGGCGGGGTAGTTGGTTGAAGTTCGGAAGGCGCGTAGGAAGCTCTGTGGTCTAATGGTGCATAGGAAGCTCGAGGATCGGTAGGATAGGCAAGTTGGGGACTCAGAGGAGGATCTGAAAACCTCTGATCTAGTGCCCCGCCAGTCAAGGCGGCGAACGAGGCTGATCGTGATCCATCGTTCTGAGGGATCGAATCGTCTGCAATATGTATGCGCAACTGGTTTTGGACGCGCTCGGCTTCGTCGGGGCCTAGGTAATGGGAGAGGAGGACGGTTCGGCGCTTTTCGTAGCTTTAACAGTGTCAGCGATTGCTCATGGTGTCGGAATGGTGTAGGCATGGGGATAGGGGGAGTTGTCGCGTCTGGGTTTCGAGTATGGGAATAATTGTGGAATGGCCGTACCCTTTCTGTGTGATATCTCCTTCCTAGAGTCGAGCTACGTGTCAGTCGTGTAATTGGGAATCATCAGGGGCAGTTCGCATAAAGTCCACACTCACGGCGAAGTCATTGTCCAGTTCCTGGAGCTTCGCCTGGAGCTCAGGATTGCTTTCAGCCATAGCAGTGGCACATTGGGTGGTCGGGCGCGAGGGATGGATGCAGGACGTGGCGAGTAGAGCAGGCTGTCCAGGTTTCAGCCTCTTTCCTGCCTGATGGTATTGGTGAATTTCTCCTGGCAATGTTCGTCCTTCAGGTCCTCGATGGATCCTGTCCAGTGACGAAGTTGTGGATTGCCGCTCTAAGTTTAGAGCGGCGGGGGGAGGGCAACCTCGAGTCGAGCCGGCGTGTAGTACTACTCGTACACTTGGAGGAACTATCTATCCGAGTATGATACTACTCTGTACGCGAGTATGATACTACTCTATGCGAGTATCATACTACTCTGTATCCGAGTATGATACTACTCTGTATGCGAGTATGATACTACTCTATACGAGTATCATACTACTCTGTATACGAGTATGATACTACTCTGTATGCGAGTATAATACTACTCTATACGAGTATCATACTACTCTGTATCCGAGTATCATACTACCCTGTATCCGAGTATCATACTACTCTGTATCCGAGTATCATACTACTCCGTATCCGAGTATCATACTACTCCGTATCCGTACTTCACTGATGGCCTCTCACAGCAAACACTGGCACTTGCTCAACGCAACCTCTACTCTAAAGCATTCCTAGTCTTGGGACAAAGATTGGAGTTGTAGTAAAGAGATCGGATAATCATGGGGTTAAACCTTCACGAATCAGCATGATAGTAGTTGGTAAATTGTTCATCTCCCAAGATTACTGTCATGATACCAGCATCATATCCGTCAAAACAAGTCGCAAAGACCATACCATAGAGCAACAAGGCTGCGCGTCGATCGTCAGGTGGAATGAAACTGTCGACCGCACCCATAGTCAACGTTCTCTTCGAACCTTTGATACAGATGCGAGAATCATCGCATGCGAGTGAGCTTCTCTTGGTACTTATGAGCTCCTGAGGATGAGAGGGTAATTTGGGACAAAGCCTTGATATATTATGCTGGCGGAAATGTTCTTTCATCTCATAGATTGGGCCCCAAATTTGCGAGCAACTCTGTGTCTCCGACAAGGCTTAAAACGCGAACGATTGCTATACCAACCGTCAGATTATAGATAGCAGCGTTGGTATAAAGCGCTATCTAATCTTTAACTATAAGTCGTATTCAGTTTACGAACACGTCGTATTGTGATGGCGATTAAATCCCGAGATCTTTAAATATCTATGCTATTTGCATCGAAATTGAATTCACGAACACCACCTTAGAAAGCTATGTGTAAAAAGAAGAATACCCTGTGCTTTAGCCCTGGCCTTACAATGGCCTCAGCGTACCAGAGACCATGCATACATTACTTTCCAAATGAGTTTTACGCGAATTTGGGGCGCAATCTAAAAAATGAAGAAAACATTTCCCCAAGCACGATGCGAGGTTGGGTTCCAAAAGGTCCTGATATTTCGCCTAGTTCTAGGGGAAAACATAACTTTTTAACGATTTAGGGACAAACTCGAGAGCTTTTAAGATAAAATCAGTACCGATAGATTCGTCTTCTCCTTGTCTGCCTTTCTGCCTTTCTACCTTTCTACCTTTCTACCTTTCTACCTTTCTACCCTTCTGCCTCTCTGGAGAATCCCCCTAAATAACTTCTGGTAGGGTCGGTTACCTTCCTAAACCCGACCTCGTACTCTTCTTCATCCTGTTTCGCGGAATGAGACGACCAAAAAGAGCTAGTCCGGTCTGGTTGCGGCTGTATACGGAGGTACCCGTAATACCGTAGAAAGTTGCGGTATTGGCTAGCCAACACCGCAACTTACTACTACGTCCGAAACTGGTAAAAAAGTATATGGAAAGTCACGCTACTTAGATCTCAATGAGGGACTAATGCTTTGAGTCCGGTATTTACTACAAGCTTTTATAGAGAAGATTTTATCCTTCCAGGCAGTCTTTGTCGTAAGACCTTTGAGTCTTATCTTTGCCGGGGGGGAAATTAATTAAAGAACGTGATTCTAGAGATAGTCCATCCCTCTCTGGTCATCAACGTCTTTGCTCCTTAGAAAACTCTTTAAAACCAGGAGTAACCGAGAATCATCATCGAAGAACAAGGAAAAGACAAAAGAAGATAATGGCATACCCGCAACTGACCTTTCCCTATACAACCTTCTCCCCCCTCTCCTTCATCGCCCGCAAAAGAAGCACCGTCTTCCGCAACACAATTCCCTACCAACTCTCCGTCCTCAAGAAATGCGGCACTTTCGACGCCTACAAACTCGAGTGGCGAGATCAGTTCAAGCCTGATCCAGAACATTGGCCCATCGCCGGCGATTACCATCATTTCTGGGATTCGGATTTGGCCAAGTGGATCGAAGGGGCTTGTTATGCGCTTCAATCTGCTACCGAGGTGGAATTAAAGGGTTTGGTGGGAATCAGAGAGGCGGTGGAGGAGATCGTTGAGATGATGAGGGGGGCGCAGATGGAGGATGGGTATTTGAATATTCATTATCAGATTGTGGAGATTGAGAATAGGTTTACTAATATGAGGGATTGTCATGAGTTGTGAGTCTGATTCCTTCACCTTGGGGTAATGTTTTTCTAGAGCCAAGGGGGTATGAAATTTTCGCTCATTTGAGTAGGTAGTGAGCTCGCGGCCTACAATTTGGGATCTGTTGATGCTCAGCCCACGGTGATAAGGCTAACAATCAGCCAGATACAATGCTGGCCATCTTATCGAAGCTGCCATAGCACACCACAAATATTTCAAGAATGATCGAATGCTCGAACCTCTCGTGAAATACGTAGACCTCCTCCACTCCACGTTCGGCCCTGGTGACAAAATCCACGGCTACCCAGGCCACCCAGAGATCGAACTTGCTCTTCTCCGGCTGCACTCCGTGACTGGAAATCCGAGACACCTAGAACTAGCACGCTACTTCATTGACGAACGCGGAAATCCAAATGGAGTAGACGGTCGGCACTTCTACGAGTGGGAAGCAGTACAGAGAGGTGAACATCCATACAAACGACCAAATTCATATCCCATGACACACAGTTACTGGTACCAACAAGCTCATCTGCCGATTGCTGAACAAGATTCTATGGAGGGCCACGCCGTGCGAGCGATGTATTTATTAACTGGAGTTGCGGATTTACAGAGGAAGATATGTGATGAGGAGACCTCGAAGTCGAGAGATTACTTGCAGCCCTTGAAGACACTTTGGGATAACATGGTTGATAAAAAGATGTATCTGACTGGAGGAATTGGTGCGATGTATAATTGGGAGGGTTTCGGAATTGATTATTTTCTACCTCAAAGTCAGGATGAGGGAGGGTGTTACGCGGAGACTTGTGCTGCGATTGGTGTAATGATGCTTGCCCAGCGGATGCTCCAGGTAAGACCTCATTCTCTTTTCTTCTTGCATTCCCTCTTCTTTCTGAATGAATACTTATAGCCTGTCAGCTCGAGCTTGACGGCAGATACGGGGACGTCATGGAGCTTTGTTTCTACAACTCCGTGCTAGGCGCCATGTCTTGCGATGGCAAAAAATTTGCTTACGAGAATCCGTTGGCATCTTGTGAAAAGGATCCCTGTAAACGACAGGAATGGTTCACGTGTGCTTGCTGTCCTCCTAATGTTTCGAGACTGCTGGCATCGATCGGGGGATACATGTGGAATTCCGATGTCGAGGAGAAGAAAATCGACGTGCAAGTCCATATGTTTGGAGCTGCCACACTCACTATTCCCGTAGGTGAGCAGGAAGTGAAGCTCAAGCAAATCTCTGGATGGCCGTGGAAGTGGGATATTGAGTTCGAACTCAATGCTCCAGGAGATGTGGAGATTTCAATCTCCATTCGCATCCCCGGTTGGGCTACCGAGTGGAAGGTACAACTCTCCCGAGAACAATTCTAAGCGTGATGCTGACCCGGATTGTAGATGACGCCCGAGATAGCCTCCCCAAATATCATGAAAGGCTACCTCCATCTCCCACCAACATGGCTTGCCGAAAACTCAACCTTCAAACTCTCCATCCCCATGCCCCCACGCTTTCTCTCCCCCCACCCCTTCACCCTCCAAAATACAATAACCCTAGCCCGTGGTCCCCTGATCTACTGCCTCGAAGACATTGACAATCTCTGGGTAACCGACCACTTCAAAACCCTCGTCTTCACCCCCTCAAAAGCAATCTTGACCGAGGCTCCAAGAACAGATGAAAGCACAGGAGAAACCTATGTGGTCGTCACTGCTTCATTGATCGAGATGTTAGATGGCGATGTGTGGGCGAGCCGAGGTTCGGATTTCATTGCTGTAGACCATAAACGTGAAAAGGGGACTGAGCCTGGAGTGAGGGTGAAACACATTGAGGTCGTTGAGAGTGATGTTGGTTCTGAGTTGGTGTTTATACCGTTCTACTATCGTGCCAATAGGGGCGGTAAGGGAATGATGCGGACAGGATTGCGAAGGCGGTGAACCTGGTATGCTGTTTGATGTTGTTGTCAAGGAATCCGGAATAAACTAGGCATACAGTATTCTTTGCGCACAGCCAACAGAACATCTCTCCTACCCTGACCTGTATTCAACGGCAAATCAACCTTTCCAAAAGATAGGTGAACATATGAACGAAGCTATCCCTGCGCAGTACTTCAAGAGCATTTATGATTTGAGTGATTACGCGCTGGCTAAATCAAGTCTTCGCTGACGATACCGATCATTGGTACAGACATGGAAGACGAGCTCAAAGACTCAATTCTTGATCATTAAAAAGTCATCCATCGTGTAGTATGAAGTGATCTCGATTGCTGCTGTTCTGATAGATTGGATATATGCAAAACGCCCCCTATGCATGCAATGTAATGCCAGACAAGGAGACCGCCAAAATTAAAGTCGAACCCCATCGTCTAATTTCTACCTTGCGATAATCCCTCGCCGGTCGATATGCAAATCAGTATGCTCAGCACCGCCGCTGGCATGCACCTCAAAGCCACTGTTGATATGAGCTGGAGCGCGAGTATGTATCTTGCCATTCTTCGATGTGCCCATGATTCGACTTGCAGCTGCCACAGATCCGCCAAATGCATGTCGCACCAAAGAATCGCCTGTTAGGCTGCCAATAACGAAGATACTAGGCGCCACTTCAAAGTCTATCTCAACCTTCCGTCGCAAACTCCGGCCTGAAATGAATGATCCTTGTTCCAAAGGGTGCTCAAATCTTTCTGGTGAACCGAGGACTTCTCGACGAAGCGGAGGGCTCAGGTAGTCCAGATTTCCTCTTCTTCCCACGACATATTCCAGTCCCCCAACAATGCGCTCGATGATATTGCCAGATTCGAGACGTATTCGTAGACGTGCTGAATTTCCTTCATTCCGGACTTCGACGACTTCAGCATTCGGCAGGCCCTCGTAAACACTTGCCCAATCGCGGTGTGAGAAGGATGGGTTGCTCTTCCTCCTCAGGACTGGAGAGGCAACGTAAGGTCTATTAGAAGACATGGAAGCAAGTTTCATCTGACGATATATGCCTGCATATTCTGGATATGCGGCATGGTGACAGCCGCGCAGAGGAGAAGGTCGAATGTCTGGCGTCCAGCGGAATATATGCACGATCTTTCGAGTCGGAGGGGCGGATATGATGACATCTGCCGCGGAGAAGCCAGAACCGATTATGAGAAGAGGTTCCGCTGGTATGTCCAGCCGCGCAAGTGGAGAAAGAAGTGGTGGTGGGGCGATGGCTTGTGTGAAAATGCCTGTCGCTAGGACGACGTTCTTGCACAACACCCCATGTGAAGCAATATAGAAGCCATTGGGTGTTCGTGAAAGGCTGTTTACGTGAGCCCCAGTGTAGAGAGAATCCTGGATCCCAACTGCGTGAGGGTATACTGCAAAGTAGTCTGCTACCTCTGCGCGAGATGGTCGTTGAAGTTCGGGCAGGGGAGTGTTGTTTTGAAGCTCGTAATGCTGGGCATAAGAATAACCAGGCAACGACAGCATCTCAGAATACGAGAGTGTTCCAATATCCGGGTTGGTGGAGACGGGGTTGTCCGGGTTGTCCACCCATTGTCCCCCGCAATCACTGCCATCCGTCAAGATGGCATGGTGTATTGCCGTTTCTGGCCGATAAAGCCAGTCCACACACGACTCAGGGTCAATTTCAGTGTCGGCGTTTGGCCGGATCAAGGTGTCCAGAAGTGTATTCAGCGGCAAGGCTTGGGTCGAGTATCGCAAGGAGGAATAGAGATGCGCATAGGCGTCAGGAGTGACTTTCAAAAGGTTCCGTTCTTTTTTGAGTTTGTTGTCAAGAAGAGGATCGAAGTGAGATCTGCTGTAGTACGGGATGTGGCCGTGGAGAATATAAGAAAGAATGAGAGCTGAAGGACCTCCACCTGCCAATTGATTATGTTAGCAGGTTGTACTATATGAATTGAGAGGCAGGCAACCTATTATGACGGTTTCAACGTGCTTTGGGGGGTATCTGCGGGCCATGGAGTCCGAATGGTTCTAAAGGGCGAGGATTTGAGTGCTCCATGGCAGCGAAAGAAGCTTGACGGGGTGGGGAGAGTGACGCTTTGAAATCCAGAACGCTTTGCCGACTATATTGGCGTCAAACCCGGCAATGGCATGGGCAGCAGGGGTTCAATGGAGGCAATAGAATGGATTGTGGGGGTGGAAGGCAATACTAGTAGAATGGCTTGTGGGGGTGAGAGGCGGACAGCGGACTCTCTTCGGTCGAGGGAATTCGTCCATGGAAGCACGTGAACCACGCATTCTGGTATCTTACAGGTAAACTACGAGTAGTAAGATTTATAACGTTGCCATCTCTAGTATCAAGGCATCCGACTCTGATCTCCTTCTTCTCCAAATCACGACCATCTTCCCAACATGGAACTCGAAAATCAAGTCGTCCTCATCACCGGATCGACTCGAGGACTTGGCCTCGCCATAGCCAAGGCCTTTCATCGCGAAGGTGCACATGTAGTGTTGAACTGCGTCAGCCATACGAGCTTCACAAGGGCAACTTCAAGTGTCAATGGCAAGACTGGACCGTGGTCTATTTCTCAAGAGAAAGGGCTTGTAGTCATGGCCGATGTTACAAATGCTCTCCAGGTAAGCTGGTGGGGATCGTTGTCATGAGCATCTCGACATGTACAGAACTGGAATTGCTCTTGAGCTGCGTGCTGCTTCTTCCTTCTCGGAACATGCGTTGAAGCTGACTTCACGAGGTTGATTTGATATTCGAGGAAGCAGCAAAACAATTCGGGAGGCCTATCACGACGATAGTCAACAACGTACTACCTGGGAAATTCGAGTTCAATGGTGAAGAACGCAAGAGCATCGAGCAGATCGAGTACAAGGACTTTGACGTCCATTTTCGGGGCTATATCCAAGCCACTTTGAACACCACCAAAGCCGCACTTCCAGGCTTCAAAGCAGCAGGATTTGGTCGCATTATTAATGTTGGTTCGAATCTGGTTCACAACCCAGTGGTCCCGTATCTTGATTACACAACTGGTAAAGCTGCGCTACTTGGTCTCACGCGCACGCTCGCGAAGGACCTTGGACAGCATGGAATTACCGTAAACCTTGTGAGCGGAGGGCTGCTACAAGTTACGGATGCGAGTGCAGCAACGCCTGAGAGTGTTTTCGCTGCTGTTGCCGGAAGTACGCCTCTCGGGAAATGCACGACACCCGAAGAGGTGGCAGACACGGTGTTATTCTTTGCCAGTCCCTGGAGTCGAGGCATCACAGGGCAGGAGATGGTTGTTGATGGTGGATTGGTCATGAAATAATGGTTGGACAGACAACCATCCCTTTGTTGTCTTGAGAATAATCATCAATTACCGAATTCTCAGTCGCTGGGGTGGACTACATAGCAAGAAATGTAGTCTACTTGACCAGTGAAGTGTCAGGGCAGGGAAAGCATTCTACGTGGTTCAAGCGGTATCTTCGCAACGATGTGTTCGTATGGAACTTCTACCGGGTTCACATGATGTACTTCATCGTCGTGATTTGCGTGACCTCACTCATCTTTTACGGAGAGGGTATCACAAATGACCCAACGCAAATCGATGGTTCCAAGCTGAGATATGTGGATGCATGAACATGTTCATCTGCACGAGTGCCATAACGACTACAGGTATGGACTTTGCTTTTATCGAAAAATTCTAACTTGCAATAGGGCTAACAAACGTTAACCTCGGTGATCTCACTGCCTTGCAGAAATCAGTACTAGCAATCCTCATGTTCATTGGTAACGTTACTTTCGTGTCAATTTTCGTAGTCACCATCCGACGCAAGTATTTCAAAAGGAGACTCACGACGATGGTGGATCACTCACAAGCTGCCCGAAAATTCGTTAGCGACATCGAACATCAAAAAGCGAAAAAGAAAGAAGAGCTAATGCACAAGCCTACCGTACATTCTTCCAGCCCCCGTGCCATGAGGAAACGATTAGTTCCAGGGACCACTGATGTCCGGAGACCGAAATCGACTGGGAGCCAACATCATCAAACTGGTATGGGAATGTTACCTGCGCCGTGGGAAATCAAAGCAATTCAGAAAGTGATCACCTACCCCTTCAAAAGATTTTCAAACCAAGACTGGACTTCCAAAGACCATTCGTATCTCAGCTTGACGGTCGAGGTCGATTTCGGAGACTAAATGGAGATGAGCGCAGAGAGTTGGGCGGAGTGGAATATCAAGCTCTTGGAGTCTTGCTTTGGGTTCTGATCGCCTACCAAGTGAGTTGGTTGCTTGTAGGAACAGTCTTCTTGGTGCCATATTGCTATCGAAAGGTCGTTGTCGATATTCTGCATTCTGCCCAACTTGGAAACGTCAATCCCGGATGGTCTGCTTTCTTTGTGGTAAGCAACATTACCGATTTGTGCTCACACGTGCCTTGTTGATGATGAGAATAGGTCATCTCGGGTTTCTGCAACGGCGGGCTCAATCTCTTGAATGCAAACTTTATTCCCCTGCGCGGCTTCTACTTCATCCTCATCCTTGAGGTCGGGCTTACCGTGGCTGGTCACACTCAATTCCCCATTCTCTTACGTTTAACAATCTGGCTCCTACGAAAATGCACGACTTCGACAAACCCTCACTTTTCTTCTAGACCACCCAAGACGCTGCTTCATCTACCTCTTCCCTAGAGAAGAGACTTGGTACCTTCTCTTCACTCAACTAAGTATCGACATGGTCGTCTGGGTGCTCTTCATGATCCTGAATATTGGTATGACTTCCCATCAACCTAAATACCATCACATCTAACCCTCTCAAGGGATGCCGCAAGTAGAGGAAATACCCTGGGGCGTTCGAGTCTTTGACGGCTCTGTTGCCTGGTGAGAGTTTGATGAAGAAAATGGATAAGGAATACAATGGGCCTTTTGGACAATATTTGAAGGATGAGGGGGAGGTTAGGAGGGAGGAGGACGCGGGGAGTACCTTATCAAGAATGGGAAGGAGCGTGCGAGCGATGGGGGTACGGATAGTTCAGCGTCTGGAAATTGGAAAGGGAAGGAAAGGAGAAGTATCGATGAGGGGGAGAGACCAAGGGTGAGTTTGATTTGAGCCAGAAACAGAGAAATGTTGAAACATCGACATACTTCACATATATCGGATTAAAAGAATTCTTCTAATAGCCAGGAAATCGTTATGCTCGATGAACAGTCGAGTAAACACAATTGGCCAGTATGTTCAATTTGACCTAACGGTATGTATCTTTGACTATATTTCTTTCCGATCATCCTCCACCCAATTGTGCCATCATGATCAGCATCAGCGTGCGGTATCATCCTGCAACCATCAGATGACCGTCCAACGCCCAGTTCATTCCTCATTGAAATCATTCAGCACTTTCCTTTCTTATCTTCTTCAATTCTGCTTGATCCAGATCAAGGCTTTTCGATGCCCATTCTTGCTCAGTTGCTCAAAGGCAAGGCATTGAGTCCTCCAATCCCTCCATCGTAACCAAATGTCTTCAACAAGGAAGGACACCCGATCTCACGACGCTTTCGTCCGGTTCTGCCCAACTCTCTCCTCATAAGCCTCCCATGCAGCTTTTCTAAACCTCTCCGCCTCCGCCTGTCTATCCTTCGCGTTAAGGATACCCCTCCCAACGATAATCACATCCACACCCTTTTCCAGCACCACATATCGGGGATCATTGTACTGCTGTCCCTTTCCGTCACCCTTCCAAGCATCCCCTTCCGTCCCAGGTGGCGGCAAAGAAACACCAGGCGTCATAGTGATAAAGTTATCCCCTGCCTCCGAATTCAAAGAACGCTGCGCGATGAATCCCAGCACGAAATCAGGTTGTTGCCGCGCCATGTCGAGACATTGTTGTGTATACGTCCCTGTTAAGAGGTTGCCTTCCGAACTCATCTCAGCCAGTAACAAGAGTCCTCTCAAATAAGGTGTTGGTTGTAACTTTGCCAGCGCATCGGATTGTGTGGGTTCAGGGAATGCGCCAAACGTAGGCACGTGGGCCGGACTTAAAGGTTCAGTCGTTGTATGAATCGTCGTGCTCAATGATATGACTGACGGTTTTCTCCTTTCTCGCTGGGATGCGCCATCCACGCTTAATCCCATTCCCTCACCATTGGGCAAGCCCACGCCGTTTGTCCATGCTTCTGGGTTTATTGAGAAATGGTCGTCGGCTGGGATGTCGTCGTTGTATTCATCGTCGAATGTTTCGCCGCCGTCTATTGAAGGAGTGCCACCGGAGATTTCGGTGGAGACGGTGGAGTTGTAGGTGTTTATTGTGTTTTGAGCTGCGGATTTCAGGGAGGAGATTATAGCAGGGCCGGGGAATATGTGGGCGTTTGTGATTTCGGCCCATTTCGCGATTTGGAGAGGACCGGACGTGTATTGTTTTTGTACTGTGCCTGTCAAGTCGCGTCAGTTGAGTTGCTCGGAAGCGCGCATTGAAGCGAGAACGGTCGTTCAGCTTGTCCGTTGCATGGAGTCGTGGATATCTCTTCCCCTCTGGCGATGATGCAGCGTACTTGTCAAGTTGAATAGCAGTAGAAGAGTGAAACCTACTCCCAATATCCCCAAATTTCCTATCCTCAAAAATGAGGAACCTTTTCCTTCTCGCAATCTCTCTCAGGCCTCTGACAGTTCTGTCACCCCAGTCATCAATGATGTCGGCGTGGGTTTTCAGAATGCATATCGAGTCGCCTATTTCTTCGGCGACAGAAAGGAGCTCGGCAGTGGTGGATACATCGGCTGAGACGCAGAGATTGGTCTTCTTGAGCGCGATGAGGTGCAGGAGGTAAACCTGGAGGGGAGACGTGTACGGGAGCGCGGCGCGATCTTCGTACGACGTGTGATAGGTGGCATGGCGTTTGGGGATCATTCTGGAGTGGTGGGCGAAGAGTGGTGTATCGGTTTCTGATTCCTCAGGCTCTCTGGTTTCTGGCTCCTCAGGCGCTCAGGTTTCTGATCCCTCAGGTTTCTGGCTCCTCAGGCGCTCAGGTTTCTGATCCCTCAGGTTTCTGGCTCCTCAGGCGCTCAGGTTTCTGGCTCCTCAGGCGCTCAGGTTTCTGATCCCTCAGGTTTCTGGCTCCTCAGGCGCTCAGGTTTCTGATCCCTCAGGCGCTCAGGTTTCTGATTCCTCAGGCGCTCAGGTTCTGATTCCTCAGGCGCTCAGGTTTCTGATCCCTCAGGCGCTCAGGCTTCTGATTACTCAGCTTCGGCCGGTACGATCCGGGACCCGGGGAACGGAACGGAATATGGACAATCCATGTTCCGTTGCTTTCTCATCGCGGAATCCACCCTGATTTTTCAGCAGACCCAGGTCAACTCCCCGGTCCTACCTACCATTGCCAAACAGCCACAATACTTCAAACACAACTATGGCGCTCCTACAGGAAATACATAATCACCTCGCTCCTGCTACACTACTATCATGCTTATACGCAAGCTTTTCCTGAAACCATCTCCTCTTCTATTTCTCACACGTCCAACCCTATCTTTCGACCTGCTCTCCGCATTCAACCACCAATACTCCAGCCTCCAGGAACCTTTTCGATACACCGGAAACATGACGAAAGGCGTCGTCGTCTCCTTCGCCCACGGCGGAGGTCCGTTGCCCCTGATGAACGACCCCATGACCAAGGAAATCATCTATTCCTTAAAGAATCGCGTCCCCAAGATCTTAAGGCTCGACACACCAAAGGCACCAAGAGCTATCATACTGATTACGGCGCATTGGAGTGAGAAGGTGCCGACAATATCAAATGCTGATAAACATAAGCTTTACTACGATTATGGAGGATTTCCACCCGAAATGTACAAGGTCAAATATGATGCGCCTGGCAGTCCAGCTGTAGCGAAAGAGGTGTTCGACACACTTCAGACTGCGGGATTGAAGCCAGACACGAATAGCGAGAGAGGTCAGTGATTCTCGTCATCTTAAACTCATTTGGCGTCAAACATTGGTTGGATTTGCTCAGACCTTCCGTTTCTACAAACCGTGGATTGATGACAGTCGGACTGCGCTACTTTTGCAGCGTTTGCTGAGAGTGCATAAAAGATGCCACTCTTTCTCGTCTTCACCAACCCTTGACCTCAAACATAAGCTAATTAAATCCAGGCTGGGACCACGGCGTCTTCGTCCCCATGATTCTCGTATATCCGAAAGCCAATATCCCAATAATTCAACTTAGTGTCCTAAGTTCTGAAGACCCTGCCACCCATATTAAGATGGGAGAAGCACTATCGATCCTTCGCGAGTCCAACATCGCCATCATAGGATCTGGATTCTCCTCCTTCCATAACCTGCGTTTAATGTTCAGCGGTATTCATGAAGACTCATCCTTCCGCAGAAGAAACAAGGACTGGAATAATGCTGTGAAGGCAGCGATCGAGGAAGAAGACGTGGAGAAGAGGAAGGAGAAGCTGGGAGACTGGAGGAAATTCCCCAATGCATATGAAATGCACCCTAGAGGTGGTGCTGAGCATTTCTTACCTTTGGTCGTTTGTGCAGGTGCTGGTGGCGCTGGAAAGGCAAAGAGTTACACGGACAAATTTCTAGGGCTCGATATGTATTCATTCTACTGGGACGAAGAGTAGTATTTTACACTGCTTTTCGGTTTCTGCTAGTTCTGAAGATCCGACAGATTGTCCAAGACGAAACGGTCTGAACGAATTCATAGTGAGCCTGCAGGACTGGCAAAGTCTCGGAAAAACAGGATGATTGAAAGGTCTGGGGCACACAGCTGGGCACGCTTCGATATTTAAATAGCGCGCCTCAACCAAGGGACTTGGGTAGCTCGATCGATTGCCTTCGTTTCGCTTGATCCATCTGAATGATAAATCTAGGCTTTTACATGGCTTTTGTTGTTGGTGTGGTCCAAATTCCTGTTTTGGGCGCAGATGGCGAGGCTGAGCCTTGAGCATAGCCCCGCATCTGTACACTCAGAGTCAGCTCCACGCATGCATATGTACAGCACAAGGCCATCGTGTCTCCTGGCATATCAAATATTGCTTGATGCTCGCATCCGTTCAACTATACAGAATTTATACTTGGTGGAGTATCCAACCACTTTTTGATTTGACAGTTTGACCAAACTGCAACGATCTAGTACATGTCTTGGGGAAAGGCAAGGTCAAACCTTCCTCGATAAGTGAGAGGACTAAGGTATGTGCACTCACATATACCGCAAAGCATATCTACTACTAAATTACCAGGTCCCATACACCTTTCTCTCGTGTTTACCACAAAGCGACAGAACAGTCTCCAACAGGCAAGCTCAGCGGATACATTCCATCGCCCTCCTCGACATCTACTCCTGGCTCGGGAAACTTCAGCTCAGCGATAGTTTTTGGGGGTAAACAACCATTCGCAATATCAACGATGAGCATCTTTGGACGATCGTTAAATGCCACAGAGCTCGGCATGGAAGTTGGTGGACTAGTCGTAGGGGAATAGGTTGATGGTGTGCTGCATATTAGCTGCGCGGCTGATGAACCACACTCACCCTCCGTCTCCGTCACGATAATCGTCCTTGTCAAAGCCGCCGTCGCATTCACACGATCAAGACTCGTCTCCATCATCGCCGAGTATCCTCCACCTACCTTACTTGTGCTATTTCCTCCCGAAATTAAGACAGCAGCACAATTCATATTGAATTCCTGCTCACGATTAAACCACGTCCAAGCAAACACGGCCTCACCAACAGGCAGATCGTTAGGGACGGTGAAATTGAACATCTGACCCGCAGAATCCTCGCTTCCATTGCGATGAGGACAATTTCCTTCGTAACTAGTGATTGTGCGGAAGGTTTTACCTTTATCGAGCGAGAGGCCGATTTGACAGGAGCCGCCGTAATGGGTTCCCCCCAAAGGCGCTGTGAAGGAGGGATTTATAAGCGTGTATTTCTGCGGGGGGACTGTTTAGCGAGAGGTGACTTACCAGGTCCTGCCATACTCCAACTCTGACGACTTCCAGGCGCCCATGTTACTGTTGGGGCGCCGGCGGGTGTTCCAAGGAGATTCAGGTAACCACGACATGGATACTCTGTTTTGCGGCCGCAGCAGTTGTGGGGGTAGTGGAGGCGGTTGTCTGGAGGGCCGGTTGTATGTGGGTTATTGGATGCGTTTAGGGAGGCGGGGGAATGGAGTTGCATGTGGGCTTGCGTGATGGCTGTTAGAGTGAGGGCGATGGCTTTGAGGAGGGGCGACATGTTGGCCGGCTGTGATGTGGAGGTTTGTAGTGCGAGGTGCTTTGGGTATATAGGAAATCCATATAGGTACGGATAAAGAATATGGGCTGTTGGGGCGAAGAGTAAAGTCATTGTTGTTGTGAAGGGCATTGTTCAAAGAGCTTCAAGTTCACAAACGAATATGTATTTGAAGAGTGAGTGGTGAGTTCAGAATCGACTCGAAAGACGCGAGCTGGTGTTGTCAATGCAGCGCTGGGAGGATTATGCGGTATCTAATAGCTGTACTGGTTAGAGTTATGCGGTATCTAATGGCTATACTGATTAGAGTTATACGGTATCTAATAGCTGTACTGATTAGAGTTATGCGGTATCCAATAGCTGCACTGATTAGAGTTATGCGGTATCCAATGGCTGCACTGATCAGAGTTATGCGGTATCTAATGGCTGCACTGATTAGAGTTATGCGGTATCTAATGGCTATACTGATTAGGATTATGCGGTATCCAATGGCTGTACTGATTAGAGTTATATAGTATCCAATGGCTGCACTGATTAGAGTTATACGGTATCTAATAGCTATACTGATTAGAGTTATGCGGTATCTAATGGCTATACTGATTAGAGTTATACGGTATCCAATAGCTGTACTGATTAGAGTTATATAGTATCCAATGGCTGCACTGATTAGAGTTATACGGTATCTAATGGCTATACTGATCAGAGCTATACGGTATCCAATGGCTGCACTGATTAGAGTTATACGGTATCTAATGGCTATACTGATCAGAGCTATGCAGTATCAAATGGCTGCACTGATCAGAGTTATACGGTATCTAATGGCTATACTGATCAGAGCTATGCAGTATCAAATGGCTGCACTGATCAGAGTTAATGCCTGGTACGCAACGGGTGGTGCTACCATCTCGTGCGTCTTGTCTGTCGTGCAACTTTAGTCCTTTGGAAAATGTACTGGAAGAGCTCGATACCTCTTGTTTCAAATCCCACTTCATCCATCCATCCATCACTTCATCCATCCATCCATCACTTCATCCATCCATCCATCACTTCATCCATCCATCCATCACTTCATCCATCCATCCATCCCCACAATCCATCCATCCATCCCCACAATCCATCCATCCATCCCCACAATCCATCCATTCCATCTACGCCACTGACATCGACAGCCACAGACTACGAGTCCGCGAAATCCTCGTGTACTTGCAACAGACAAGCTGTAACAGCAATGCCGATGAAGTTCACAATCCCCGCTTTCTGCAAACACTGAAGATTGAAGAAGTTGTGACAGTCTCGTATCCTCACGTGGCGGCTCTCCAGATGTCCCCAGGGACAAGGGCAAGGCTAGCTTCTTATTATACCCATGGCAGAAGTTTTGAATAAACCAAAGAACCATTCCGCATCAACCATCGCTCTCATTGCTAGCGACTAGAGCTGGGACCTTTGATATACCGGTCGTGCATAAATGCTGAATTAAGACTCGGACGTGCTTCTCCGCCAATACTTTACCAACGCGTTGTACTAGTATGATATGTAAGCCTAACACAAATTCGCAACCACCCATCGAATAGGTTCATCCTGTCTCCCCGTACAGGTGTGGTAACACACACTTCTAACCCGAAACTATACACGGAGCACACATCTAAATTAAAGCTCCAGCCAGAAACAGGCGAAAGCAATTTGATGTACTCAGGTGAGTGGTTCACAACGAATCGGACTTCGGTTCCTTGCTTGAATAGATGATAGGGCCTTGCTTTTTGGCATATTCAGCATCAGCCTCTACCCATAGCAAAGAAACGACAATGCGATATACCTCGACCGACCGAGATATGTGGAAAGGGCCGCAGAAGTAGTTGGAAAAGACGCGCCCAAACCCTAGGTTTCGATAAAGTTAGCCAAACCATAGAAGTCTTTGTCAGTCCTTTCCGGTATGAGATCTAAAACTCTCGTTACTTTTCTACCATTCAAGATGCGTTCTGCCATTGTTGTTTCTCTGCTGGCTATTCTCAGTAATGTACAGGCACAAAAGTGTCAAGGTATGTGAACCGCAATTGTGCATAACTCGCAATATTTCTGACCTTGACTTCCCAGGTCAATCATGCTACGTCGCATCCCTCTCTGGGTCCACCGAGGAGCCATACAAACTGCAAGGCGGAAAGAAACCAACAGGAGGAAATGCGATCGGTGACAGGTGCATAAAGGGTTGGTACTCGAAACTCGGATTGCCTGCACCAGCCGGTCTGAAGCGCACCGCCCTCGAATCCTATAACGAATTCATGGAGGCAACCATAACTCCAGAGGCCAAAGAGGCTCTACAGTCACGCGCCCTTGAAGACCAGGAAAACGTGACCGCTGATGCGTGCACGCCATACATTCTACTCTATGCTCGCGGAACAACCGAAGTCGGAGAATTGGGAGCCACTGTTGGACCAGCACTCAAGGCCGGTCTAGCTACGGATAAGAACTGGTCTGTTCGAGGTATCAGCTCTCGCGATGGATACGACGCGTCGTTGAACGGAATTTACTGCATCGGTATGGATGGTGGAATGGCTTGCAAGGGCATTCTCGAGAAGATGGTGGCGCAGTGCCCCAACTCGAAATTCGTCACTTCCGGTTACTCTCAAGGTGCTATGGTGGCTCGTATCTGTGTTGCTTACGCCAGCGAGGCTGCCAAGAAAAAGGTCATTGCTGTATGTCCCGTCCCTCCGTTCTTGAATTTGAGAAGACAAAAATTAATACGACTTCGCAGATCCTTAACTACGGCGACCCATTCAACGGGGCGACTGTCAAGGGCTTTGACCAGAGCAAGATCAAAGTCAACTGCAACCCTACTGATGGTGTATGCAAGGGCGATTTCTCCATTGGTGTTGGTCACTTGTCATACTCGACTTCATCTGGTGTGGCCTGGCTCAAGTCGCTTGAGAAGGGAGGATAAAGCAGGTAAATGGTAGCGGTTGCTGTGAAAGACGTCGATAATCAAGCGCTTAGTACTTACCTACATAAAGAGAATTTTTATATCAAATACCTGAGATACAAGCATGGACAGCGAGAATAGTCCGATTTCTGCCAGACACCTGTTGCCTTTCTTGAGCCAGTACGACCTTCGGATCCAGGAACCTACTAATGAATTAGAAGTATTTGCTATTCGGGGTCGTTATCGACAATTTTCTGGCCGCGTGTATAGCTCAAATTGCCAGAAGTTTGTCGGAACGGATCTTGAGACGGGCATCTTGGGCTTCTGTTGGTGACACGTGGAAGGACATGGATTCAAGAATCATCGTGATTCCATGAACGATACACCAGTAGCAATGATACCGTCAGGATCGTAAGCTTCGTTACCTACACAAGCTGAAACGTCAGTGGTCTTGCCATTAGGAATGCTTTCGCCTGACCGAGAATACAAGGCTTGGTTCTGAACACGGAGCACGGAGGACTTCTTCACCCAGCTGCATACAGGCAAGACGTAATCCTTCGCATCTTAGGTGTTTCTGTGCATACTGCCCGATTCGTTGACGTCTGGCCGCCCTCTCCTCATTCCCTAGCTCGCCATCTTGCTCCATAGATTCATTGTCGTCGAGCTGATCGAATAGCAAATGTGGAAGTGGTAGAGAGTCGTCATCCTCAATTTCGTCGGCGAAGCGAACGTGTCGTGTTATTGTGCACCGAGATCAGACGAGTCTCATCAATCATAAGCGGCTTTCAAAAGTAGCGCAGTGGGGTGTAGCTAAGTATGGGAGAGGCAGAATCAAAACCAGATGTGATGAAATGTGGAATGACTTGGTGCCTGGTGGGTGACTGGTGAGAAAGCAAGGGGTGAACTTGTCAGTCGAGGTCGAGGACTCGAGGTTGACAAACCACAACAGCCCACTTCATGACTCGAACACATCCCCTCTATTTCTCAAAAACACCAGCACCAGCATAAAAGAATAACGCAGAGCTCCCTACCCCTCCTTCACAAGCAGACATAAACATTTGCTGATTCCCTGTCTTAGCCAGAAATTTCTCTCTCCATCCAACCTCTATACTCAAGCGAATACAAAAGACCTCATCGAGGCAACAAGCCCGGCCATGCCCGTCGGAATAAACCAACCCTCCAACCAAATTAAACTCACAAACGTCTCCCTCGTCCGCATCAAGAAAGGAAAGAAACGTTTCGAAATAGCCTGTTACAAAAACAAAGTCCTCGAATACCGCTCCGGAATCGAAAAAGACCTAGACAATGTCCTCCAAATCCCCTCCGTATTCACAAATGTTTCAAAGGGCCAAGTCGCGCCCGTGGAAGACTTGAAAGTAGCATGGCCGGACCCGAAGAGGAAGGGCAAAGCGCTGCCTACTGAGGAGATTGTATTGGAGATTCTGAAGAAAGGAGAGTTACAGGTTGGAGAGAAGGAGAGGCATGCGCAGGTTGATGCTTTGAGGGCAGAGGTGTTGGATATCGTGGTCGGAAAACTGGTGGACCCGAGGACGAAGAGGGTGTATACGACCGGTATGATTGAAAAGGCGTTGGATGTGTTGAGTTCGCAGGCGGGACATAATGCGCAGGAGAAGGGGAAGGAACATCATGGTGCTGCTGAGAAGGCTGGAGAGGACGGGGCGAAGGAGGATAGGGAGGAAGATAAAGAGAAGGAGAATAAGGGCAAGGGAAAACAATTGCCCATCTGGACCGGTGTCACGACAACGAAGAGCGCAAAGAGTCAGGCTTTAGATGCTATGAGGGCCTTGATTGCCCACCAGCCTATTCCAGTCGCTCGAGCGAGAATGCGTCTTCGTATCACTTGCCCATCATCTGTTCTCAAGCAAGCCATCAAGTCTGCGCCGAAGCCTTCCGCTCCTGAGGATGGAGATGAAAAGCCGGTTCATGGTACAGTCAAGGATACAATTCTGGGTCTGGTTGAACAGGTCGAGACACAGGATTTTATGGGCGATGATTGGGAGGTCGTTGGATTCGTAGAGCCCGGCGCGTTCAAGACATTGTCTGACTTCATCTCCACACAGACGAAGGGCAAGGCTCGAGCTGAGGTGTTGGATATGGCTGTTATCTCTGAAGGCGATTGAAAAACTGCATAGATGGTGTCGAAGCCAACAGACGAGTCTATGTAATGCAATCGTTGCATGCAGGGCATGTCGAGAACAAAAAGGCGAAAACAGGCATCCTCAAAAGAACGTCTGGAAAAGTACGACGAGCCGGAAAGATTTCATGAATCGCGGTTTTCGATGGCGACTACGAGGCGCACTTGAACATTTCATATGATAGATGCAAGATACCCAAGCTTTATTCTTCAATGCCTTTCTTCACAGTCATCGCGGCAATTCACTTCAGTCCGTGAATAGTGAGGATTTCAAAGTTTGAAATTGCCAGGAGGTCGCCAATCTCCTGGCAATTTCAAACTTTGGTGCTACTTGGTACTCCCATAATAGCCAAGGTGAAAAATTTCTTCTTCGAAGACCCACTCGCAAGTGAGAAGCATCAATGAAAAGTCTTCGCGTCAGCTGGAGGTAGTGCAATACCAGCGACACAGTGTCCATTGACATCAGCAAGCTGAGCGGCCAACGAACGATGATCAAAAATAAGAATAATCATAGAATGTGACCGTAGTCACGTTTCAGAGATTAAACTGAAAAGAACAGATACTACACTTGATCTAAGCCAAAAGGCAAAGCTATGAAAATGTTAGCAAGGTGGTTTTCAAGGAAAAAGGGAGGGGGGGCTGACAGAGCTGGGGGAAAGAAAAGAAGAAGAAGGAGAAGAAGGAGCGCGAGCGACTGGGAGCGTTCAGCTTGCCTATATAGACGAGAGCAGGAAGCTTGGACCAGGTGATGAGTAAGCTCAAGTGGATACGCTCTAGCTAGAGGTGGTATAGTGCAGCCAAGAATCTCTTAGCGCTGAGCAGCGTATAACAGAGCCTTGTAATTGGTCAAGCTGCGTGGGGATCACGTGTGTGCGAGCCTGAGGTTTTCCCAGGGCACGTTCTGGCAGAGAGGCTGCCCGGCATTACCGGTACCCGCTGCTGCACCTAACGCAAAAGGGCTGTCTGATAGCCACCCTTGTAATGTGCACCTGACCTGTCGATTCAGGGATCTACTGCTAACTATGGCCATTCGCTCGCTGGCTTGCGGACTGCCGGCGGGGTATTTCTCGAGGATTCTTATAGAGGGCCAGGTCTCTCTCGCTACCTCTCCTCAGCTTCATACAATTCCAATTTGCTACAAATCCAAAACAGCAAGCATCTCACTACCTAGCCATCACTTCAATTGCCTCCAAACATCCAAAGACATCACATCCACCTTCAAGATGCACGGCGCCTGCCCAAAGTGTTCCGCCTCCATCGCTTCTGGCAGCAAGACATGTGGTTCTTGCGGTGCTGTATGTACCCTGTCCTTTCGCCGCCAACACCTCGTTACACAACAGCTTGTTAATTCATGATACAGTCATGTCCCGTCTAAATCCACTCTTCTCAAGCCCACGTCAAGATCGAAGCATGTCGATCTTCCCTCACTCTACATAATGGTGAGGGCAGGAATTTGGAAGGTACAACATGCTGGCAGACCTGGATATTCGATGGCGCATTCCCTTCATAAACGTGATCTAGAAAGCTGGGCATGGGGTCGAGATCATGACAGGTGAATCTTTGAAACTGCTTCCTAGTGCCAATCTCTCGTTGCTGTGATGTGCTCTTGCCAGCCACCAAAGCAGCAATTTCGTGCTGAACTCTGTTAAATTGACCTAAACATGTCTAACCCCCGGTAAATCATATTGGAGACGTTTGCATAGAGAAGGCCATGCTCGGTCGTTCGGGTATACTGGATCATCCTCAAACTTTCAGCGAACTTATCGCCTTCTGCAACAGCTGCAACGCCTCATTTGTCTCACCGTCAATCACCTCTTTCTCGAAAAATTGTTTCAATTTCTCATCGAGCCATTTCACGTCCTCTGTACTTTGACCTGGTCCCCCGGCCCTTGATCCTCAGTGTTAGTATCAATGTTTTTCAGGTTGCCGGGTTGATAGCAGGGATATCATACCAATGACCCCATATACTCGGGAATGGAATCATTTGTCCGATACCAGGCCTCATGAGTTTCACCTCGTTTGCCGAATCTTCTGGTCTACATGAAAAAAAGATACACATTAGCTATGCACCCCAGAAACAGAAGGCAAGGAAAGACTTACGGGAAATAAAGATCGGTCAATCCCGGCAATACCAAAGCCTTCGCCTTAATCCCTTTCATCGCCTTCTCAAAATCACCATTATACGGTTCCTGCGCCGATACATCACCCGCCTGCCACGTTTGTAGCATAACAAGCATATTCTTCGGATCTTTTGAAAGGCCCCATGCTTCCCAAAAATGAATCATGAAGTCTTCTAGATCTTTGAAGCCGAGAACGCTCTCGTATAATTTTTCGCGGTAGAAAGCTTGACTGAAACCCCAACCTGCATAGACTCGACTTAAAGCTTTCAATCCCGTTTTTGCTTCTTCCGCAGTCCAGTTCTTATATTCTCCTCCTAGATGAGCTTCGGTTTTGCATATCCCAAGTGACGCGACGCCCTTCGGTGCAAGCAGGGTAGACTTGACACCCTCCAGAAAGACTTGATTATGCAAACTCGTCTTGGCCGAACCACAAAATGGCACGATAAGATCCATGAAGTCGGGGTATTGGGTAGCCCATTGGTAGGTCTGACCGGCTCCCATACTCCAACCCAGGACAGCACGGGCATGTTTGATTCCCAGACCCTTGGTAACGAGTTCGTGCTGTGCCCTGACGTTGTCGTAGAAGAGCACTTCGGGGAAGGGGCGGAGATCTGGTCGGCTTGAGGGAGAGGTTGATTCTCCATTTCCGAAGAGGGCGGGTATTATTATGAAGTAATTCTTTGGGCTCAAGGTCTTGTCCTCGCCTATGAGCCAGACGTTGTCCGATATTTCTATCGGGTTGATTTTTAGTTGTTGCGATAGTCTCACGATTGGATGAGGGACGTACTTCCTGAATACCAACTTGGATAGATTATGGCTGGCGAACTTGGATCACCGAAGGTTCTGTAGGCGATATGGGCTCCTGGGATTTTGCCTCCGGATTTGAGCTCCCAATCGCCGAGATGGAATGTGTTGAAGTCTGTATTAGTCATTGCAAATGGTTTGCCAGATTAATTGCTTGCAATAGTAGGAATAAGAAAGCTCTACAATCAGGTTCAAGTTTCCATTGATGGTTCTATGAACAAGCGCGCTGATAAATCGTGCCTTATGAGATAACTCGTGCCCCTCATTCTGCCTTACGATATCTCCGGTGTCCTGAACAATCAACGAATATACGTTACTGCCACCGCCTTGTGTTCAAAGAAAACAGACTACCGACCACGTACCTAGGAGGAGCAGCGCATCTGCCCTTCACAGCCATATCGGTAATAAAGGATCACCTCCAATCGCGCAAACATGCTTAGAAATCCGCAGCCCAACCGCTCTATTTCCGTTGAAGCGCGTTCGTTCCGCTATCCATCAACAGTTTAATTCCTCGAATCGTCATTCCCAGATCCTCCCCCATCCTTTTCACAGTTCGATCAAGATGCCAGAAGAAGGAAAGTTCGACGCCGAGAAGGCCATAAAGCGCAATCCTCATCCCGATTTCAAACAAGTTGAGGCATCGAGACCACCATGGTCGAAGAACACCCTCGACTTTACACAAACAAAGAAGACGGATTGGAAGCTTGGTGATGGTGCCAATGATGGTGGTGATGGTTTGGAGAAGAAGCATGTTGAGATTGACCCATATGAGGAGGGGCGACCTGCTACATACAATTACAAATTGTTAATCTCAGCAGTCGTACCGAGACCTGTTGGATTTTGCGGGACCATTTCGAAAGATGGTAAGTATTCCTACCTTGAGCCTAGGTGTCTATTTGCAGTGCTGACCCTTTTGGCGAATAGGAAAGACAACGAATCTAGCACCCTTTTCCTACTTCAACCTCATCAATCACGATCCTCCATTATTCATCTTCGGCTTCGCAGGTGGTTTCGACAGAGCAAAGGACACACTAAAGAATCTGATAGAGACGAAGGAATGCAGTATCAACATCATATCCGAACACATCCTCGAAGCTGCAAACAGCACATCCATAAACTCCCCGTACGGCACCTCGGAATGGGTCCTTTCCGGCCTCCATCCAATGCCATGCAAAGACATTTCCGCTCCTCGCGTCGCCGAGTCGATTTTCTCCATTGAAGGCAAATTACATTCAACCCAAGAATTTGAATCCAGGGCTACGCCGGGCAAGAAGACAGGAGTTTTGGCAATTGTGGAAGGAGTTAGATTTTGGGCCAGGGAAGACGCCATCAACGAGGATAAAAATCTCGTTGATCCTGCCGTTCTGAAGCCGATTAGTAGGTTGGGTGGGATTACGTATGGAAGGACTGTCGAGGCGGTTGAGTTGCCGAGACCGGATTTCAAGGAGATGACTGCTGATGGAGAGGCCGAGAAGAAGGGATTGTTGAAGGGGAAGAGTGCGGGGGATTTGTGATTACAACCCGTTAGAACATAGACCTAGACTGAGTCTTGGACATCGACCTAAACTGAGTCTTGCACAATGAGTCTCACAATTGTTCCCTGAGGTGAAAACTTGCAAGTCCTCCCGTGAGTCTAGGACTCATGGAAGTTCGAGCTTCTGATATCGTTGGTGAATGGCAGGATGGACTTGACGGGCATCAGATGATGAGCCCATTGTGAAGCCGTGAAGTCTGATTTGAAGCCGTGAAGTCTGATTTGAAGCCGTGAAGTCTGATTTGAAGCCGTGAAGTCTGGCGTGAGACCAGTTCGAGTCTCTCAGTGAACGATGGATTGGGCGGGTTAGGGTAGTTCTAGGTCCGGCAACACCCGACTCTTCCTCGATGCGGATGAATACGGCAACACTATTCCTCGATGCGGATGAATACGGCAACACTATTCCTCGATGCGGATGAGCGTCATCATCGTCGAAAGCCCACCTGCAAGCTCCTCTTCCAACCGAGAAGTTCTTGCTGCCGCAATTGGAAGACGGCGTCACGGACCGCAAACTTCTGCTCGCATCGGCACCCTCATCATGCGGCTCTCGTCGAGCGAACCATGTGGAAATTATCTGTCCGCGCCTCTCGACCGCGAACTACGACTCCCATCACACCTTCGATAGCCATCGCTTCCCTCAGACATTTCCACGATTATTTCGTCACCCACCTTCCCTCAAGCTCCCTACACCCAGATGCGAGATCATCTGGTCCCCGACATAATCTTCCGCGAGACGAAGCGCGCCCTCACAATCCCAATGTCTCAGATAGGACACCGGCGACCCCGCCTATGGTGGGAGTATCGCGAGAATTGACTGTGGTACGAATACCATTGAAGAGCGCGAAACATCATTTTGGCGCTACCTGGTCTCGAGGACAGCGACCTTACAATGAGGACGCATATCAAGCTGGAACAATTGAGATCCCAGCTTTTGCAAAGAGACGACCGCTTTCGCTAACTCGAAATCCAAAGAAAGACAATGTGGGCGCCGATAGTGCATCTGGCGACCCTCAGGTCTTCTATTTTGGAGTCTTTGATGGACATGGTGGGAGCGAATGTAGCGAGTTCCTTAAAGAGCGATTGCATCTCTACATTGAAGAGAATTCCAAAACTTTCGAGCTTCAAAGCACATTGCGGAGGAAAGCTGGCGAGGTGACGCAGTTTGGACAATCCGGCATGGGGGACAAGGTCAAACAACCTACAGAGTCTCAGGCAGACAGAGACGCTTTGAAAGCAGTCAAGACGCATACTCCAGATGATGTCAAACAACCAAAGGCCCCGAAGCGGGATACAGATACCCTACCTCCCACTGGCACGAAAGATCTCACACCCCCACCGAAAAGTGCAAAGACAACTTCTCACTCTGACCATATCCGGAATGCGGAAGAGCTGGAGAGGACGCTAGTAAGACAGTGGAAAGACCTGGTGGGCGGATATTTTCGACGATTCAAGCCCGAGTTCTTCTCTTTGACCGCTGGAGGGCAAGGACATGCATTCGAGCGAGAGTCTTTGACAAATAAACAACTGGCTCAGACTAAGTCAGGGGGTGACGAGCGCGAGGGCATTGGAATCGAGACTGTCCTCGAGTATGCTTTTCTCAAAGCAGACTACGACTTTGTGTATGCTCAAGTTAACAAGGACGACAATGACTCTGTCCGGTCCGATGGAGCTATCAACGCAAACGAGATTCTAGGCGAGCCAAGTCGTGTCAACAAACAAATCGGCGGACCCAAACGCTTTCATGGTGGCAGCACCTGTAGTGTGGCGCTGATCTCTACTCCCACACCAATGCCATATTGGCACCCAGCATCGCCAGCTACGCTCATTACTGCTCATGTTGGCGATACCCGCATTCTTCTCTGCGACACTGCAACCGGGCAGGCAATTCCAGCCACATCGAATCACCATCCGAACCATCCGAAAGAAGCCGAGCGAATGCGTAGATATGCAGCCACCTTTGTCACCGACTCATTCGGCGAAGAACGCGTGCAAGGTCTCGCAAACACACGTGCTTTTGGAGACATGCAGTCGAAACGGATCGGCGTGTCTGCTGAGCCTGAGGTGACACGTATCGAGATGAATCCAGCCCAGTATGCCTTCATGGTTCTAATTTCTGATGGTGTTTCTGGAACGTTGAGTGATCAGGAGATTGTTGACATTGTCAAAGAAGCGAAGACGCCTGAACAGGCGGCAAAAGATGTCGTCGGATTTGCTACGGAGGTCTCTACTGAAGGCGATAACGCTACGACCATTGTTGTTAGATTAGGCGGGTGGGAGAGGAGGAGTGAAGGTGGTGTTGGCAGTTTAGGCACCAAGGAACTTCGAGATTGGAGGAGAAAAGAGGCTTTGGATCCTCGAACGAGAATTCAGTGATAGAGCACAGGTGGCTAACGTCGCTCTTGAGGGCTGGCCGGGTCCGGTCAATGACCCTCATCTCTTCAGTGCATAGTAGAGATTTCTCAGAATTTTGCATACATGGACACCGGGCGGAGAGCATGCAAAACCTGTAAGATACAAGCAATCTGCCATTCGTGACGGACTGCTTCTCCCCTTCATCTGGTGTCGATAGCAAGTGTCAAACTACAGACCAAGTTCCATAAATCTCTGGCAAAACAACTGCTATGATCGGCCTGAAATGCGATAGCGATAGCGCTAGTTCTAGTTCTATTCGTGGATGTAAACTCGTGTTGCCTGGCTATACAGTAGGCACCTAGTACCTAGTAAACACAAAGGAGCCTGAGGATTATATTTGCGAGCCACAAACACTCGATTCCTTGATCCCTTCGCTGCTTCTTTGAACACTTCGTACTCGCCATAGGATAGTCCATTTGCGGCCACGGTACCTCCTCAGCAACCTGAACCTGAATCCGTCCTTTCATCCATCCTGCCTAATTCCTGCCTAGTAATTCCTGCCTAGTAACTCCTGCGAAAGAAGGAGACGCCCCCAACTCTCAACTGCCCCTCCTAATCGTCCCAAACTTCGAGACCACGAACGTCTCACTCCAACACTTTTCCGACCCAATTCCAAGCGACCGGACTCACTGCTCGTACTCAGTTTTGATATCTGTCACGTGCCCGACGTGTTCGTGTGCAATTTCGACGACTTCAACTTGGAGTAGCGGCCAACTCCTCCTAACTCTTACCCAGCCCCAGCAACATCTCTCCTCTCTCTGTTTGACAGACCACAACGAGAATCATGGATGTCAACGCTGTGCTCGAGGGCACCCTGTCACCTGGTAGGTCTTCCGTCGACTGTCTACTGTCTACCGCCTTCCGGAACACACGACTAACTTAAATAACAGATGCTACAACACGCTCAAATGCCGAGAACCAACTCAACCAGGCTGCCGAAGCCGATTTCGTAAGATTGCCCCCTGAATTCTTAGCTGTGGGAAGCTCTGGGCCGACCCTAACCTTTGCTGTAGTCTGGATACCTCTCTCGACTCGCAACGGAGCTCGCAAATGAACAGGCTGCGCTCAACATCCGCATAGCTGCCGGACTCGCCCTCAAAAACTCCTTCTCAGCCCGCGATTACTCCCGTCTAAAAGCTGTACAGGAACGATGGCTCACACAGATTGATCCCACGGTTAAGACCAACGTCAAGGCGCTAGCATTGCAGACTTTGCATTCTGCCAACTCAAGAGCTGGACAGGCTTCAGCTCAATTTATCGCCGCGATCGCTGCCATCGAACTCCCGCGAAGCCAATGGCCCGAACTCATGCAGACGTTGGTGGACGCCGTTGGCTCTGGAGAGAAGCATCAGCGACAAGCCTCCCTCACAACCATCGGATACATTTGCGATACGGAAGACCAAGAGCTACGAGACAGCCTTGCAGCCCACTCGAATGCTATCCTCACAGCTGTCATACAGGGTGCACGGAAAGAAGAGACGGATCTTGACGTGCGATACGCCGCTATTACAGCTCTAAGTGACTCGCTCGAGTTCATTCGATCCAATTTTGAGAATGAGGGCGAGCGTAATTATATTATGCAGGTCATTTGTGAAGCTACTCAAGCCGATGATTCTCGAATCCAGCAAGGTTCATATGGCTGCTTGAATCGCATCATGGGTCTTTACTACGACAAAATGCAGTTCTACATGGAGAAAGCATTATTCGGACTCACGGTTCAAGGCATGCGAAACGAGGAGGAAGATGTCTCGAAGCTTGCGGTCGAATTCTGGTGCACTGTCTGCGAAGAAGAAATCTCGATCGAAGACGACAATCAACAGGTATACCCCCACTGGCGCGAATTGAACGATGAGAACAAATCTAATCTCCTCCGACAGGCAGAGGCAGAGGGATCCACCGAGATGCGTGAGTTCTTCAACTTTGCCCGCATCGCCACTGGCGAAGTCGTCCCTGTCCTTCTGGAGCTGCTCGCAAAGCAAGACGAGGACGCGGCTGATGAAGAATATAATATTTCTCGTGCTGCTTACCAATGTTTGCAGCTATGGGCTCAGACGACAGGCAACTCTATAATACAACCAGTTCTTGCTTTCGTTGAAAAGCATCTACGATCCGACGACTGGCATTACCGAGATGCTGCTGTCTCCGCTTTCGGCGCCATTGTGGAGGGACCAGATGAGAAGATGCTTGAGCCTATTGTGAAGCAAGCTCTGCCAATTCTCATTCAAATGATGGACGACCAGGTGATTCAGGTCAAGGACTCTGCTGCTTACGCACTGGGTCGTGTCAGCGAGTCCTGCTCCGAGTGCATTGACCCCACGATGCATCTCCAGCCATTGATCGCTTCGCTTTTCAATGGTCTTGCCAGCAACCCAAAGATGGCCGCCTCATGCTGTTGGGCGCTGATGAATCTGGCCGAGCGTTTCGCTGGTGATCCAGGTTGCCAGGAGAATGCTCTGAGCCCACACTTCAAGGACAGCGTCCACGCCCTCCTCACTGTCACAGCCAAGATGGACATTGACAACACACTGCGAACGGCTGCTTACGAAGTACTCAACTCCTTCATCAACAACTCTGCTGGTGATAGCCAGGTCTTCGTTGCCCAACTGTCTACAGAGATTCTCGACCGCCTCGAGAAGACAATCCCGATGCAGGCTCAAATTGTCAGCCCCGAGGATCGATCAACTCTTCAGGAGATGCAGACCAGCTTGGTCAGTGTCATCATGGCCATCATTCAGCGCCTTGAAGCCGAAATCAAACCACTGGCCGACCGCATCATGCAAATTTGCTTGCAGCTCCTCAACACGGTCGGCGCCAAGTCCACCGTTCCTGACATTGTCTTTGCTGCTGTCGGTTCGCTAGCAACTTCACTCGAGGCCGACTTCCTGCCATATATGGAAGCATTCGCTCCATACCTTTTCAAAGGTCTTGAGAACCAGGAAGAGCCTAGCTTGCTGTCAATGGCTGTCGGCCTCGTTAGCGACATTACTCGATCACTTCAAGAGCGTATTGAGCCATTTTGTGACGACCTGATGAACCGTCTACTCCAGGATTTGTCGAGTCAGGCCCTTGGACACACGCTTAAACCTGCAATCTTGCAGTGCTTCGGTGATATTGCTCAAGCCATTCATGGCTCTTTCGATAAATACCTCACCATCGTTGCACAGGTCCTTCAGCAGGCCGCAACGCTGAACGCTGGCACAGATAACAACTACGAGATGATCGATTACATCGTTTCCCTGCGCGAGGGTATCATGGACGCTTGGGATGGAGCCATTGTGGCCATGAAGATAAGTGGAAAGAGTAAGTCGTCCATCCAAATCCGGTTTACAATACCCATCTCGACATCGACATCAGATGCTCGAACTTTCGGCAGTTTGTACTTTCAAGATTGCCAGAAATTGATCGATATTGACCCCGAGCGACACGAAATTGAAAGGCATCCATGCTAACATCCAACAGCCGCTGCTCTCGCTCAATACGTGGAGCCTATCTTCGGCCTCATCAAGATCCTGTACGAGGACCAGAATCGAAGCGAATCGCTCATGCGATCCACCATGGGAGTCATTGGTGATCTTTCCGAGAGCTTCCCCGATGGCGAATACAACAACTTCTTCCGCGAAGAATATCTTCTCAACATGGTCAAGGAGGTCCGCAGCAACCGCGAGTACGGCGACTCGACCATCGCAACCGCTCGCTGGGCTAGGAACCAGCTTCGCGCTCAAACTGGTCAGTCACATCTTTTCTTTCTTTCGTTTTCATCCATGGTGAACGGTGACTTTGCTATGAATGCTGTGACGCATCCAAACACAAGCTCGCCTGACTTCGATGAATTCGAACCCAATGATGATCTCTACCAGTGATCTTCTCCTCTCGCTTGTCAAGTAGCCAGTGCAACACTAACCACATTACCACGATCAGGTGGCACTCAAGGCATAATGGCTTAAACGCTTTGCATCCTTTTTTGCGAAATTATTCGCACGACACCCCCTCCCAAGGAACGACGGCTACAGCTCTTCAACATGTAGAGCGCCCCCCGACGGGTCACGACCCCCGATGGCACTTCGTGCAGTCCCCGACAATCTCCCAGCACAAGCCTACCGAATGATCCATTCGAACACGGCCAGCCCGACCCCGATGCACAACAACCCCAGCACTAGCCCTTGCATTGCACCACTCCGCCTAACAGCTATCAGAACTAATCCACCATGTCGATATCGGCATCGATATCGATAATTTCTGGAAATTTTGTGGAGTCTCTTTGCTAGAAATCGTCGACCAGTTCTTTTGGATTGAGAAGGCCTGTCACGACCCGTCTCCGATCCACTCCACCAACGCACCGCAACACACAAAATCATAGATTCCCCCGGCATCGTCGCGACAATCTTTTTTCAAACTTGTATTTTTACGGATAGGTTGGAGAATCTGGCGTCTGTCCTGACATGATATCAGCCCTATTTAGAAACCCTTCATCCACACAATGCACTTAGTTCCACATCATTCTTGCGCCGCCTCTGATTTCTCACTCCACTGATCATTGCATTGTCTCGGTTTGTACCATGCTCACTTATCATTGCAGTAGTAGGACGATGTCGCCAGCGCCCACCTTTGCGGATGCCCACCTTTGCGGATTCTTTCGAGCTGCAGTGTTGTGCTTAAATCCAATCTGCGGGTTTCTTTTGGTGTCCCAACTGGCAGTGCTATATTCAGCGACGAGAATGCTGGAGGCGATATGACTTTGGAGAAGTGGTGAGCTAATTCGTGTTGAATGGATGGGTTCACGCTATCGCATCAATAGTTCACCTGGCTTTTGGTGTGATATGCGGCCTTCCACCTCCCTCCCCTATTCATCCCCCTTTCCTGGCCGGATCTTTCCACTCGGTGTTCGTCAATTCAGCTGTACCCTCTTCATTCAGACTCATCAAGGACGTATTGGTTTCGGCTTGTCTTGACTCGAGCTAGATATCGATGATCGCTGGCAATCCTCATATATGATTGCCGTAGATCAATGATATTGACGTCAATTTCAGTGGAATCTCTGGAATTTGATTCAGGTACCGGGACACTGGACTGGAGAGATGACTGTAACTCTAGCGCTAGAAAATTTATTTTCTATCCGTTCGTGCTGCTGATTGACCGACCCAGACCTTTTCTTTTTCCTTGTTATATCTCTGACCTCACTCTTCAAATTTCCCCGGAGCACTTGGGCTGATGGTACCCGATAGTTTGATGGCTAGAGTCTTGCATTCCTCTAAGCCCGACGAAACAAGCATACTTTCAGTGCCCGGAAGACGTTTTGGCTGAGGCGGAGCGTGCGGAGGAGGGGAAGTTCCATTCGAATTGGTGGAAGTGTTGTGTGAGCAGCTGTGAGTGGTCGGAGGTGCGTCAAAGGGAGGTTGATAAGATGATGGAGAGGGGGTTCGAGTGCGCTGAGAGATGGAATGGAAGGGGGTTGTATTGGTAGGGGCTTGGAGAGTGGGGACGCGAGAGGCATCGTTTTTCGTGTTGGTGATTCGTTCATTTTGGTGGTGTGGCTTTGAAATGTCTAAATTCTCTCGTAGATATGGTGGTGATGGCTAACGATGGATACCTGGGAAGGCGAGTTGACGTATTGACGTGCTAACCAAGTTTCTCACCCACTTTTCCTACCTCTTCTGTCTTTGTTTCTTGTCTGCCTATTTTGTTCATTTCCAAAACTCAAAGCTAACGCCAATCTCATAGTCTTTTGGTTGGAATCCATTGTTCGGCAGGTAGGGGTGGGAGCAGAGGACTCTCATTTCCTCGGACTATTTGGCGAGAGAGTCTTTCTTTTGGACTGGATTCAGTGGTGTGTTGTTACTTATGAGCTCTCGGATGAGGAACAAAGGGGGATGGATGAGACGAATGAGAGCTTGGGGTGGAGGGAGGGGGTGGGTTGTTGGTAGGGAGCGGGAGCGGAATGGGTGAGTTGGTGATGGGTTTGAGGAGAGGGTGGGCAGCGAAGGGTGGGGTGATGGTTGCTGTTATTCATCTGGTTTGGAGGAGCGGAGAGGGGGTTGGGGAGGCTTGGTTTTCGCGGTTGGAAATGCGAAATGGCTTTAATTTCCTTGCTTTTTGGTAGGAGAAGTGTGTAATGTTTACATTCCAGATGCGTGGGTGAGCGGCGATGCGTATTGATGGCTGGTGGCCCGCTCTTATTGGGTCACTTATGTTGGCTTGGTACTCAGTTGCTATCTTCTTTAATGTCTTTCTCATTCTACTTAATCGTCTACTCAAATATTACAACCCTGGAATCCTCAGCCCGAATGCTTGCTTGAAACCGCTCTTCATCACATACAAGGTTACTTGACCAATTGTTCGCGTAAACAAAATCGAATTCTGAATTGGAAGGTATTACTTGCCGGTGTGGAATCACCAAAGCATCGTACTAAAACAAAGAAAATCGTAACAAACCCAGGCCTTTGTCGTACAAATGCCAGATACATACCCCATATCGTATCAACATACACTACAACCAAGTTTTCACGTCCCACCCATTTCTACCTCCCTATCGTCCAGAGGAGTCAGGAAATTTGCGTCTTCAAAGTCCATGTCCACTGAACCAAAACCGGAATTAATATGATGTGTTATCTCCCGGGCCCCTTTCCTCCTTGATTTTGGCTTTGCGTATGCTCTCGCCGAAGTCGCTGAAGAAATGGCCGTCAGGTTCGGCATCGTTGTATGACTTATTGGATACGTGGATTTAGGTTGTGATAATGTAGCCGGGAAATTGAATACCAGCTTCTCAAATTCCGGCTGCTCTTGGTCTTGGTCTTGGTCTTGGTCTTGCTCTTCCTCTTCCTCTTCCTCTTCCTCTTCCTCTTCCTCATCCTCATCCAAGTTGTAAGATCGCTTGTTTGAGGAAATCAGGCGCAGCGGTGCTGCCGAAGGTATGGTGACCGAATCCGTCGATATGGCTGATTCTTGGGAGGAAAAAGGAGTTGTAAAATCAGCGAATGGATTTATACAATGGGAGAATATGTCTATAGCTTCATATGCGTTCACGGCCGGTATCGGTTGCTCGCTCAATCCGCCGATTTTGTGTATGCCGCAAAACGGGAGGAGTTCGGAGGGTCGGGACGAAACCCTCATGGTTGTCATCGGAGCCGCTGATACGGGTGCAGCGTATGTGGACGCTGTCTTGTGTGTTTTGTAGCCTTCTGGCACGGCTTTCCGAACGCGCATCCCGACTTGTACGAGTGAGGCTTGGATGTGGTCGTCTAGGACTGGGGCGGATAGGACAGGAACAGATGGAGCGGCATTTTCGCGGTCGGCGCGGGCGAAGAAGGAGGTTATGGATGGTTGGAACTGTTTTTTGTGACGATGCGGCATAGTTGTGGTGAGGACCTGGAGTATTATCTGGCAGAGGCTGTCAGGGCGGAGCAGAAAGCACTTTAGCACACACATGTCGCGACACGAACGCGTAGATTGAGGGGCTGGGACGCGGCACAGAGACGCCTTTAGCACACACATAACGCGACACGAACGCGTAGATTGAGGTAATAACCACAGTGTTGTTTTGCGGGGGTGGTCAAGTCCAGCTCCAGCTCCAGCTCACCACCACCCTCTCTCGTTGCTCAGACTCTCCTCCTCTTCGGACACCAAGACGTGGCCATGACAAGAAAGTCAAGAGTCGACCCCGGTCTCGTCAATATATCAAGGCTTCCAATCCTCAATGTATCAAGGCTTCCAATCCTCAATATATCAAGGCTTCCAATCCTCAATATATCAAGGCTTCCAATCCCCGATATATCAAGGCTTCCGCTCCTCGATATATCAAGACTTCCAATCCTCGATATATCAAGGCTTCCACTCCCCGATATATCAAGGCTTCCATTGTCTGGCCTCGCCAAGCATCATCACATCAAGCTGACTAATCTTCTCCCCTGAGTCGTCCATCCATGGATCTTACCTATTACTCCGATCTCCTGCGCTTTCCAGCAGCAGAACAAGAAGCGAAACAGCAAACGGAACTGGATCTTAAACAAACTCAAACAACGCTAATCATGACATGAGGCTTGCTCCCCTCCAGCTCCGAGCTGCCGACGCCGACCTACCAACTATATATCACGTGTGCTAACATCCTCATCACAATAATGTTTGCCTCCCTGGACTCCATCAACCACTGCACTCCCATCGCCAACTCAATATGCAGGAGCCCCAGAATGCTCTCCCCGAGAAGGCCGATGGCGCCATCACAGATCCGCCAGTCTTTGGCGCCATCACCCAGGCGCCGGTCTTTACTCCTCCGCAATACACGATCAAGGACATTCACGATGCGATTCCAGCACACTGTTTCCAACCCAGCTCTCTCCTTTCCATTGCGTACGTCCTTCGGGATTTCCTTTTTCTTTCCATTTCGGCTTTCCTGGCTTGGACGACCATCCCGTACCTTCCGAACTCCATCTCTCGCAACCTGGCTTGGGTAGCGTACTCTTTCACCCAGGGTCTCTTCTTCACCGGGTTGTGGGAATTGGCCCACGAGTGTGGACACGGGGCATTGAGTAAGAAAAAATGGGTCAACCATGTTTTGGGTTTGATCATTCATTCCTTTTTATTCGTCCCCTTCCACTCCTGGAGAATCACGCATGCCTTCCACCACAAGGTTACCAATAACATCCAGAAGGATATCGCGTTTGTCCCGGATATCAAAGAAGACTGGGTCGCCAAACGGGATTCAAGGTCCGAGTTCATTGCGAAAGCCATAGATCTTGTGGAAGATGTGCCCATTTGCGTGCTTGCGGAATTGATTGGCCATCAACTGATTGCCTGGCCCACGTACTTGATCATCAACAATTTCGCCCTCGCCAGAATGGCAATCGTTCCATGGTGGAAACGGAGCCACTTTTACTTTGGAGGCGACGGACCTAACTTCAAACCGATGCACAAGAAGGATATCATCGTCTCTGACATCGGCATTGCCGTATCAGCACTTCTTCTCTGGACTGCCGTGCATTTCTTTGGCGGATGGAATGTAATGAAGATTTACGGCTTCCCTTACTTGTGGACAAACCATTGGATCCGTCAGTTCTCTCCCTCATCTGCAATACTAGCATCTCCTCATTTATTCCCTGGCTCTGTCAATGCTTCCATTCATAATCCTAACCATTCAAACTAGTAACAATAACATTCCTTCAACACACATCTCCTAAGATCCCATACTACAATAACAAGACGCATACTTTTCTTCGCGGCGCCCAATCCGCTATCGACCGCGACTTCGGTTTCATCGGCCGTTTCATCATGCATGGTGCTATCGAAACTCACGTGTTACATCACCACGCCTCCAAAATCCCCTTTTATCACGCCAAGGAGGCCTCAGACGCCATGGATAAGGTTATGGGCAACTACCATGTCCGTGACTTCAAAACCAATTATCTGGTCGCATTCTGGAAGGAGAGAAGAAGCTGCCGATTCGTGGAAGAGAAGGCGGGAATGGAGGGCCAGGAGATCTATTTCTTCCCCAAGAAGGAGCAATGAGGTGGGAAGCCCATCAGTTTGTGAAGTCTCCTGGACATGATTTCAGACGGAGAGCATTGGAAATACACCAGATGTAGAGAGGCTTTCATTTTACCCTTGTCGACCATTCTTTCTTATAATCGTGTATGGTGTCAAGGCGTTGCCACGCTTGTAGCTTAATACCCGCATTCAATTGTATAACAAGGCCAGATGCATTGAATGTTTCCGGTCGACCATGAATGCTTATGTCGGTGTTTGACCCTCGGGCTTCATTGCTGCAGCATGCCAGAAAGCGCCGGACGACGAATGCAACCACCAGGCGGTTATGTATCCTGCTTATCAAACAAGCCTTATGCACAACTGGGAGAGCTTAAGTTCAGCTCCGAAGCGTCACCTAGAATGTTGCGGAGAGGAGGGCAAAAAAGGATGCACGAGCAGGTAAATTCTTGAAGTAGGATTTGCCACTGGAATTGCTCTCCCACCGGGAATCGAACCCGGGCCATCCGCGCATTACAGTTCTGTAGTGACAAGCGGATATCATAACCACTAGACTATGGAAGAGAGGCAAGCTGGGCTTGACATAGTCAAATTGATGCAGCACGTGAGCTTGAGATATGAAATATATACTTGTTTATTTTAGGGAACAATGGAAGGGTAGAAGGAAAGAAGTGAGATAAGGTACTGGAAGATTGTAACTACTAGAGGTAGACTCAATACACATATCTCAAAGCTGTCTTACGAGGCAATCCGTGTGTGTCCTCGATAGCCCTCGATAAGCTTTTCCGAACCACTGGCACCTTTGGGCAGTTATCTGCTCAGTTATCTGCTCAATCACGAGACTGGGTCGACTTTTGACTTTTTCCATCCCATACCAGACTTTGACGCCGGCCATCCATACCCCAAGTCATTCCTCGCCAGCTGCCATCCTCCATCACTTGCATTCCCTCAACACACCTTCATCTTCGACATTTCGACCCTTCTATTCCTCCTCATACCGTTGCATCTATTCCTCCTCATACCGTTGCATCTATTCTTCTTCGTACCCTTTCCTCTATTCCTCTCCAACCCTTTCCTCTATTCCTCCTCATTGCTCCATCTCGTCGTCGCTCTTCACTGGCGTATCTCGTCGTCGCTCCTCATCGGCGTATCTCGTCGTCGCTCCTCATCGGCGTATCTCGTCGTCGCTCCTCATCGGCGTATCTCGTCGTCGCTCCTCATCGGCGTATCTCGTCGTCGCTCCTCATCGGTACGCGTGAGTTCACTTTCATTTCTGTCTTGCGACCCCGGATGTCATAAAACTCGTTCGTCCATGGCCAGGGATGCCTCCCAAAACTCTTCCGGACTCTGACCTTGTCTTAAACTTCGTCCGTAGCTGGGTATGATCTGCGTCACCAACTTCCCCGACATCAAGTCGTTAACTGCGCTCCCTCATGAGTATAAACTGTGTCCGTCCTCAGCATGACATTCATTAAACTGCTACCTGACCTTGGAATGTCATCAAAACTTCACCACAACCTTGGACGTTGTAAAACTGCCGAGCTTGGGAAGCTGATAAACTCATCCATTTTCTTTTCTCTCTTTCACTCTTTCTTCCCTCTCTTCTCTCTCTTTTCTTTCCTTCTCTGTCTTTCTTTCTTTCTTCTCCTTCCTTCCCTTCCCCTTCCCTTCCCCTTCCCCTCCCCTCCCCTCCCCTTCCCTTCCCTTCCCTTCCCTTCCCTTCCCTTTCCTTCCCTTCCCTTCCCTTCCCTTCCCTTCCCTCTCTCTATCCTCTTTCTCTCTTCTCTCCTTTTCCTTTAGGGTATCATTTAGCTGTTATTTAAAGAGCACGTGGAGGATGTCGGACGACTGAGCTCGCACCTTCTCGCGGTGTCCGACGTCAGTAGCCTTCGGGTGAAGCCAAGACGAGCTCGATACTACCATTTCACCTCACGCTGTCCCTTGTCCCTTTTCGGCAAGAAAATTTTACTGACCTGTTTCCAGATGGTAGTTCCAGGCAAGCCAAGATAAGCTCGACCGCGATAAATCCCCCAAACCTCACACCATTCCTCGTCCACCAATCTCGACTCTGGCCTCAACGAGTCCCAGACTTTCCACCATCTACCATCCAGTGTCCACCGGTTTGACCTCGACAAGCCTCCAGAACTTCCAGCATCCTTCGCGCAGCATCTCTCCTCCAACACCCACCGTCCACCGTCCACCGTCCACCGTCCAGCACCCACCGAACTCGACCTGCCTCAGAACGTCCACCGATTCCACATCGACCTCAACAAGCCTGGATAACTGTTTCCCGACCTCGATAGGTCACTAAACTTTCTCCGACCTTGACAAGTCACAAAACTGTTAGACCTCGACATGTCAATCAAAACTGTTAGGCCTCGACACGCCTCCAAACTGTCCAGACCTCGACAAGTCTCCAAACTGTGACCTCAGCATGTCAGAAACTGTGAGGGCCTCCAACAAGCCTGCAGAACTGTTGCGACCTCAGCATGTCGGAAACTGTGAGGGCCTGAGATACGCCTGTAAGAACTGCTTGGACCTCGACACGTCTGAAAAATGTCAACTTCACTTGGGCGGTGGCTAAACTCATCCCAGGACCTGGGAATGTCCTCCCAAGAAACTCGTACAAAGGGTATTTATTCGAGGTGTATATGGAGGACGCCAGTCGATGAGTTCGCACCTTCTCGCGGTGACTGGCGTTAGTAACTGACTCCATCTTGACTTCGGTCTCGGTGTGGAAGGCGAAGCTAAGACGAACTCACTTTCTGCCATTTATGCCTTTGATAATCTCTCCAACCATTTCTTCTATTCATGTTGTTCACATCCATTTATTTATGGTCCACATGGAGGAACCAATCGACGAGTTCGCACCTTCACGCAGTCACTGGCGTTATTAGCCTTCATCTCGGCGCGCTGCCTTTCTTTGGAACGGTGAAGCTAAGACGAACTCAACATTCACATATTTGTTTGTAGATAGAAACAATGGATTACTCCCCCCTCCACTTTTTCCAGCTTCAAAATCATCGCAACTGTGACCAACTCTTCCGGAACTTCGAATTTCGAGCCTTCCCTCATACAATCCCGCCACCGCGTCTGCTACCGTCTTAACTTGCGGAACTGGCTGGTGCCTCGGGTTCGGATAGGCTTATACGAGCCTCGTACAGTCCGATTCGTACTCGTATTTTAGTCATAAAATAAAGAGGAATAGGGAGCTTAAGAAGAGAAGATGATTACTCTCGTATAATATCTTATAAAAAGAGTTCTTAGAAGGACTGATCACTAATTAAGGCGTGACCAAGCGGATCAAGAGTTCCGTATCAATCCGAGGCACTAGCCAGTTCTGCAAGTCAAGACGGTATCTACACCGTCGTGACAAGTCTTTCAGAGCTACAGGCATCGTACCGGCTTGAACCCAGATAACGATCAGCCAAAAGAACCACATCAACAACTTAAGAGATCATCTCATCGTCCATCCACAACAAGAGCAATTGGCGCTCACAAAGTTCCACCCAGCACAGTACAACCTGATGGAAACGGGGAGAAGAGACCAAGAGTGTGGAAGAGCTTACAAGCAGCACCAGATGGGGACACTGAAATTGCACGGCGCCATCCAACCTGCAAGTTCTACTTGCCATACAGGAAAGAGTACATGCAAACTTCGACGAAAAGTCTTCATTACTATCTCTCTCCTCTCTATCGGGTATATGTACGCATCTCCACCATACGCGGTGGAGAAAAATCATCGGAGGGGTATAAACAGACTCTCCGTATCCCCTTCTATATGCTTCGTCCTTGGCCCACCCACCTATAAACACCGACGCTGATTCCGCAAACAAAGATGCCTCTAGATCAAGAACCCGACAAAAGGCGAAAATGCGAAGAAACCACACCAACGATACGCCACACAACGCTGAAAGATGGTTAAAGCCGCAGAACGCGAAACGAAACTCACCCGACCTCCTAAAGCGAGACTGTAGCTTAATACCTCAGCTTCCCCAACAAGGAAAACGTAAAAGCGCAATCACGCTCATTCTTCATCTGTCCCCAATTATTAGCAAGAAAGCTCACCAGAACCGCCCGAGCCAGTCAACATACCTGAATCATGTAAACCTTAATCCTTTTCTCCGTCACACCCCCTGTCGCCGCAACACCCCCCGCACTCCCCACAACATCCTCCCAAACACTAACCGCAATACCTGTCCTAGCAACCCTCTCAAAACAACTCTCTCCAAGCGTAACATCAAGCAGAACAGCGCCCTGACCAACCACTCCACCAAAGCCACCAAGTTTGCTCTTCCCCTTGCCACTAACAACAATTCGTTTCTCCACGCCCGTTTGAATCATCGCAGGCGTATTGACACCCTGATCTAACTCCTTCTGCATGATAGTCAATCGTGTACTGCCCAAATCTTGCCACTTCCCGCCCTTGGGTTGACGGACGTAGAGTCGACATTTCGCATTCGTGATGCCGAGACTTGGTCCCATGGGGCCTAGACCATCTCCTGGGTTCCTTGGATCAACAAAGGCGATGGGACTGTGACCGCCGCTTCCACCACTTTCTTCAGACCCACCAGACGTCCGTGGTTTGCCGAATCCGGAGAGGCGCTTCATGGCGTTTGTGACGGAGGACATGGTGCCAACGGAGGATTCAGTATTACCTGCCGTGCTGGGAGCACGAGTAGAAGCTCTATATGATTTACTGCGGCGAGTTGAGGTTCCAGATTGCCACCATGAGCCTGATCCAGCTACGGCAGCGCCACTATTCTGATCCATGACCGAGGCCCATGAACTTTCTCCTGTTGATGGCCTGGCATTTTGGAGAGCAATATAGGTTGGATTGTTGATGCGCGCCCAATTCAGGAGGGTGTAGAACTTTTCGATTTCCTCTAAAGATCGACCACGGTACATAATGTTATTTCCTGGATGCAATTTGGATGCTGGTGTCGCTGGTGACCTGATGGTGATGTCTAGCCCAGTTCCTTTTCTGAGTGGGACAATGGGCGTCAATTCCTGGGAAATGAGAGGCCTGCCAGAGGGCACCACGTCTGTCGAATGTTCGGGTGACATTTCAAAAGCCTGGATGAGACCTGGCGTTATAACGATGCTGCACTCATCTGTATGTAGTATCTGCCACTGTCCTCGTTCATTATTCCAACAAAAAATGGCTGCGATAGATTTTGCCACTTTATCAACTTGCTGAGGGACACCACGATATCCTCCCTGGCTAGCCGATTCTGAAGGCTTAAGTGTCGAATTGGGCTGCGAATAGATAGTCTCAGGAGGTGTGATGGTTGCGGGCCTTGAAGGTGTGGCGATATCAAGCTTTGGTATTCGAGCTTGAGCTACTGGTGGAGCGGTCTTTGATACCAAGGATGAGATTAGCGAACTAGCGATATCGTCACCATCATCGACTTCATCTGCAGATGACTCCTCGGTCATTGACTCGTCCGAGTATTGTGACGCGCTGTCTTCACTGCTGTATTCGGACGATAATGACGGAGATGATGGCTGGTATTCGTGTTTGAGAGGAGACGAGGATCTTCGCTTCACTTTAGAGGTAGGTGTGAATGTTGGTGTAGGAGCGAATTTGACCTGCTGTTGACTTGGGGTCCGATGCGGCGGCGGTGGGGGAGGCTGATCTTCGATAGGCGTTGTGGGCAGAGATTTTGAAGCAGAAGTTTGCTTTTTCTGTAGCTTAGAGGGTGTGTTTGAGGTTGCTTCCTGCTGAGAAGGTTTAGGCAGCGACATATCTCGCATTGCTGACTTTGGCGGAGCTGGCTCAAGATTTTTCCGTTTCGAGATTGTGGGAAGGCTTATTGACGGCACAGAAGAGGTCTTTCGATGCATTGGCGGTCGACCAGAAAGGTAGGAGGACACCATAGATTCCTCATCTTCTGATGATTCATCAGAATTATCGGCTCCCGAGCCTGGTATCCACACGCTGAATCCCTTCCCTCCAGAACGTTTGCGGGGCTTGTTGTCTGAGCGACCGTCTGTACGTGGTTGATTGGTGCCTGGATTTGAGCTAAATCGTGGTGTGTGATTGTCGTCCGAGGTTGGTGGTTTAACAGGAGATGGTGGCCCGGATCTATAACGAGCAGCTTTCGTTCTTCTCAGACTTGGAGAGCCCGCGTGTCTCATTGCGTCGTCTATGCCTTTAGGTGCACTTGATCCACCAAGAGGCGACCTTCGGTCTGTGGCTTGGGATGCTTGATAAAGGTCGCTGGCAGTGTATGAAGACGAAGATACAAATGATGACTCCGGGCTCCTGGATCTTCTCGAAGGTTTCTTGGGTTGGACTGTGGCTCTCTCACTGCTGAGCACGGAACTGAGAACAGAAGAGACTGTAGATGCTGCAGATGGTTCGTATCGCCATTCAGAAGTATCATGGCCCCATTTCTTGGACCCTGATCCAGCCTGCTCTCCAATGGGTATTTGGACCTGGGTCGGGCTCGGAGTACGGCTCTTTAACGGAACAGTGAACTGAGTCGATGCGGATGGACGTGACGAGCCATGGCTACTGGCAGGCCGGGGAGCAGTCGTCTTGAAACCCTTGATTCTTTCCAATTGAGGTGGCACTGGCGACACACCAAGCATTTGTATCCACTCAAATCTGATCTCTTCGTCAGCTGTCTTGAGATAAAGTAGCTCTTCCCACTCCTTGCCACTCGACGCTACTCCTCGAATCATCACTACAATCTCACCAGGCTCGTTACCTGCTCGTGAGGAAATGCGATTGGACTGAACTGGTGGAAACAGTAACCAGCGACCAGTTTCATCAATCTCACAGATCAGTATGTCGCCACTGGCTCCTCTACCCGGAGCATCGTCTCGTTTGAGTAATTCAACCCTACAGTCTACTTGCTGACCACTAGAATGTCTCAGCTTGAGATCGAAGAAGTCTCTCGCAATGAGACATCTTGCAGGGTCAATCTTGACTCCAGTTACCGGCGCTAAGCTTTTAGGATCGCGAGCTCGCGTGGCATCAATCAATGCAGCTGCTTCATCTTCCATCCTGGCCTTTTCTTCCTCGACCCTTTGCCTCGCGCGGTCCATGAGCGATTGGTATTTGGTAGTGAGAATGCCAGCTTGCTCGGAGGGTTTCTTGATGTTGATGCCCTGAATAACATTAGCGCGGTGCACGATATAATTCAATCGCCGGTCATACCTTCAAAGTCTTGGTGAGGAACTTCAAGCGAACGAGGGGTCTTTTGAGCAGGTATGCAACATCCACTCTCTCTCCACTCCCGTCAACAATGTAGCCATCCTCATTTCTGGGAAGACCTTGATCCCAGCCACTCTCGGCGGTCTTGGGCGAAGAAACGGTAGACCCTTCTCCCTCGTTGGCAAGACTGACAACCACGTCTTGAAACCCCATTCTCCAGGTTTTCACATAGCCTTCATATATGCTCAGCGCTCTTTGGGCCCAAATGAGGAATTTGAAATGGTCGTCCTTTGGAATACTGGTGTGAACGCCCTTGAGTCGTTGAATAGCGACGCTCATGTCGTGGATAACCTTGGAAGCCTCGGCGATAGCTTCCTTGTCTGATGCTGGAGCACGTCTGAACAAGCCAGCCGCAATTGCAGCATCGGACTTTGAGAGCACACATTTCAAGAGAATCGGTATGACTCCGTCGGCGAGTGTTCGCAACTCTCGCATGTACTTCGTCTCATCGGATGCCAACTCTTTCATAAGATCTTCCAGAGTCGCAGTCTCCAAACGACTTCGATGTGTGCGGATGCTCCTTGCAGAAACGACGCTTTTGCTTCTCGATGCCCCTGCGGGCATTGATAACACCGAAATAAGGTCGGCGTGGCTCGCTAGCTTTTTCTTCATGCTTGCGCGGCTTCTTGACGCAGATACCACACTCGGATCAGACAAATCTGGAAGCGGTGGCAATGCAGTCATCTCAGAAGTTTCCGAGCAGATTGAAGGCGCTGGCTGAGCTTTGGATTTGAACGTTTCCACCGAGGCAATCGTCGACAGGCGCTTTCCAGTCGACGGAAACATTCGTTTTGCCATCAAATCTGGGTGATCGAATACCGATGGGTCTACCGAAGAAGTTTTTGCCGAAGAGTCGACATCGCTATCGGTGTATGATTTGTCCACTGCAGGTGTCTTCATGCGCCCTTTGGGGGCTGTATGAGAGGTACGGTGAGCTCCTTTTCGTCTGAGTGTCGATACAGATGTTACTGATGAGCTTTCGGTCTGGTCATCATCCACGAATTCGCTGGGTTCTGAAAGTGCACGCACATGACGATCGGTCGATCGCTTGCTGCTTGAAACCCTTTCTTTGCCAGTAGTTTTACCAGAACCTCTCCTATCCCGGGGATCTGAGAATTCAGACAGAATACTGCTCTCAGTGGTTAACGTCGATACTTCGGTGGAGACAGTTGACACTTCGGTGGCGGCATCTCTTGACTGCGGTTCGAATGAAAACACTCTTCTCGACTTCTTCGCCTCTCCAGGGGGTTCAAGGAATGGATCAGGTGTGGTAGTCAACCAGGCCTCTACTCTGGGTACACGCGAAGAGGCTCCGGCGGCGGGCAGTAGTACCGGTGGTGGAGTGATTGGATCCGGAGAGTAAGACTTCTTTCGTAGCCTGTTTCTTCTCCGGTCTGCAGATCGAGTCTCTTTTGGCGAAAACTGTGCGTGTTCTTGCAGGAACATTCTTCTCCTTTCAGCGGCTTCATCGTCGTTATTCGTGAGAATTCGTGGCGGACTATCAAGTTGGCTTTCGGGGTCCTGCCTTTTAGCATCCACGCTCTTGCCCCTTCGCTTAGATTTACGAAGCATCTCGGACTCCTCATCACTAATGGAAGGTGCAGATGATTTTCTTCTGCGAGATCGTCTCTCCCTGCTGTAGTTGTTATGGCGGTCTTCAGTATTAGGGCTTCGGCGGGAAGTTCGACATTTGGAATTATAGTCAGTTGAGCTAGGTCCACTCTTCGCATAAGAATGCTTCCTTCTTCGTATATCCTCTGCACTGGAATATGGGTCTTCAAGGGCCCGGTCATAGCTTGGCCTTCGCTTAGTGGTCAAAGGACGTTTTGGAGTGTTGTCCTCATCGCTTATATAGAACTTCTGCTGCCGCTCCTCCGCAATTGCCCCGGACATACGAGGTGAGCGTCTTGGGCGCGGTGTTGTCGGCGTCCTGACGCGTACGGGCTCGTCATTACTTCTTTCAAGGGTGGTGTCCTCGTCTGATCGTAAAATGCCAGCTGATTTTGCACGAGGTCGTCCTGAGTATACTTTGATAGGCTTGGGTATAGGTTTCGGCTTCGGAGGAGGGTCTGGTTCGTCCGGTTTACGAGGAAGGAGTGGCGGTCGCACCCAGGCCAGCCCTATATCCGGTTTGATCTTCGCTTTGGGAGGCCATGGAGGTGGTGTAGGAGTAGGGGCCGCAGCTTTGGGGGGTGACCTTTTTCTTCGCCAATGGCCATCACTGACTACTCTTTTCTTGGGGGATATCGCCTCGCGCACCTCAGCATCCAGCCTGCTGACTGCTTTGGGCCTACGCTCCGCACTCTGGGGCCTACGCTCGACAGTTTGTGGCATTGGCGGAGGAGGAGGTAGTGCTGCTTCTTCCGTTACTGCAGGCGCCGCAGTTTCATCGTCGTCGTCGTCGAATATCACCACGATCTCGTCTGCCGCCGCACTTGCAGGTTTTGATTCTACCTTGGACGGCGCAGGCGATGCAACCTTTTCTATCCGCAATGGCTCAACAACATCCACGTCCAATTTTAGAGTGCTCGATGGTTTGCTCTGCGTCCGCGATCCCGATCTCGCGCTCACAGCACTCTTGACGCTCTTGTCTCCCTTGTCCGACTCTGCTGGTACGGCATCCTCGGGAGTTACGACTCCCGCCCCAGTGGTATTCCATTTGCGCACCTTCTCGCGAACGCTGGCCGTGTCGTACAGTCCGAGTGTCTTGCCCAAATCCAGCTGTGGGCCTTGCGGCGGAGGTACTTTGTTGGGCATGACGGGATTCGTAGAAGAGGTGTGAACAGCGTGAGGGGGTTTGCGAGGTGCCGTTCAGTCCCTTTCGTATGGTGTTCAGCTACTATTGGAACTCTCGGGACGTTTGTTTACATACTTTTGGCGGTTACATCAGGCGAAGAAGGGCCCGCGTCGCACGCGCAATTGCTGGGCGTGGTGTTGATTAGAGGCAGTGGATAGCGATAACTGGTCTTTCGAAACTCCTGGTGTTTGTTGTGTTGGACATCTCTTGGTTGATGGTGGGTATGGCATCCTTGACCTTTGATTTCCACATTGGATCTAGCAGCCAACGGGGGATTTGCTATCTCTGTGGACCCACCGTGGACAACCCTCTTCAGTTCTTGGTCGCGGTGACGAATTGTTAGGGGTGATGCTGAAAAGAGAGCCTCCAGCAGATGTGATCATGTCCTCCGGCCTCAATTGCTCATCGCGAGGCTTGTCGGTTGTGCATCTCCAGAAGAGAGATTCACCAATCGCAATCCCCAAGCTGATCGAGATCCCTCCCCCTCCCTGGTTGCTATGCGCCACAATAGACGGCATTCCCGTGACCGACATGGGTTAGATTGGACTGCAAGTAGCCAGAGCTCCATCTCCGCCAGAGCTCCATCTCCGCCTTCTCTCCATCTCTCCGCCTTCTCTCCATCTCCGCCAGAGCTCCATCTCCGCCTTCCCTCCATCTCTCCGCCTTCCCTCCATCTCCGCCTTCCCTCCATCTCCGCCTTCCCTCCATCTCCGCCTTCCCTCCATCTCCGCCTTCCCTCCATCTCCGCCTTCCCTCCATCTCCGCCTTCCCTCCATCTCCGCCTTCCCTCCATCTCTCCGCCTCCCCTCCATCTCCTCCATCACCGGCTGTTTCTTGAGACCTCACCTTTGAACATCACTCTCTATCCCCGGAGGAAATATCATTTTTGAGCACACCGGGATCTAATTGTGATTATTTGGTGTTCCGATTGTGGTAATGGTGTCGATGCATTCTCAGCAGCAATACATAGGCATACTATAGCATGGATATCTACAGGTATTCATCTACTTGAACCTGCAAAAGAACCCGGCTCCTACAAATCCAACATTTTCCACCTTCCATCTCAGACCGTTTAATTAAAGCAACATCGATCTCAAAGAAGCACTAAACAACAATCTTGGATCGACTTACCAATCTATTCTTAACGGTGTCAAAACTCTTCAACTACGAGATCGACAGTGCTAAATTTCTGGCGACCTTATGAAAGGAGTGTCCTAGAAATCATCGTAATAAACGTTCGATTGTTGAATCCGGGTTCGAAGTCGGGGTCTGGGTCTAGGGAACAAACAGATCTGATAAATGGCGGTTCTTTGAGACAGGCCTCAGCCGCCAGCCGTCAGCCTCAGGCCTCAGGCCTCAGGCCAGCCCTCAGCCGTCAGCCTCAGGCCTCAGGCCAGCCCTCGGGCCTCAGGCCTCATCCTCAGGCCAGCCCTCAGCCGTCAGCCTCAGGCCTCAGGCCAGCCCTCAGCCCTCAGGCCTCATCCTCAGGCCAGCCCTCAGCCCTCAGCCTCAGGCCTCACCCTCAGCCCCAGCCCCCAACCCCAGCCCCCAGCCCCCAAGCAACTCGACCGGTGATCGGCGTCTGAAGAAAACAAGTACTACAACTATGAATAAGCAAATCAAAGATCCCCAGCCAATCTCCCGCATTGCCATTGCCCCCAATTGCTTCTTCATTGTCGAATGAGACGTACACCAACAATAATGCTCCGTTTCCTTCCAGCCACAAACGACAGCAGTATACAATCCGATGCAACGCAGACATGGGATGCTTCTTCATGAACACGACTCGAATCAAAACCGCCGGTTGATAGAGTATAGGGGCCGCAGTCGAGTCCACAAGCGCCACCACAGTCCAAGGGAGCTTTCTGATTGGAGTATGACTCTGTAGCAACCTGGCTGCCGTTCTGGTTTGCGACCATGAAGAAATTGCTCCTAAATGGCGCCTGTTGATCCATGTGGCTGCTTTTAGTCCGGTGTTTGCACAATGAGGCTTACTGCCGCATCTCGAATCTCGAAATCTCAACTCTTCTCCTGCTCTTTCACATCTCGCCTGATGGAATCCCTGGCTAAAAGCGTGTCGAAGAACGTCTGGATGCGTTGGTGGTGATGTGAAGTGCGAATGTCCATCTCGCCCCAGCCCGACCAGGACTCACCATGACAGAATCGGCTCTGCGCCGTCACTCGTCAACCATCCGACGCGGATTATCATGTCGGTTGTCGCTATTTAGTCTCAAAAGCCCGCCAAGTCACAACAGCGATCAAGAACGACCGAAGAGCCGGGCATTGTTGGAATCTCATGATTTTCCGTCTGGCCTACCTCGGGCAGTGAGAGAGCATGTTACGAAAATCAACGATGCCGCTCCCAGGGTTGTTGGAGATCTCGCCGATGAATTGGACTCGAGTGCCATCCGGAAGCTCATGGAGACAGCCGAACGACGGAGAGATTCAGAGAGGCGGAGGTCCATCATTCAACTAGGTTTCAGGCTGGCACATCTCACAGGACGACAACGTGCTAGTCAATCATGGGCCGAATCAGAAAAGGAACAACTATTACCAGAATCACCAACTTTAACACCGGAGCTCTCTGCGCCTTCGCCTCCCCCGCCGGAATCAGAAACTCCAAGGATCGTGGAGAAACGACTCTCGATGGCCAGAAGTCGAAATTCGATGCAAGCACCGAAGCCTCCGCCCCCGGAGGTAGGTATTCGTGTTGGCGACTTTGATGTACGGCTGCGAAAACCTTATATCTACAACCCACTTCAGAGCAATCGCGTTATACGACTACTGTCTGTCCGCCGTCCTTCCGTTGATGGCATAAATGGCGACTTTTACTACCAACTCGTCACCATGTCCTTGGATGATCCAGTTCCATACGAAACTGTCAGCTATTGCTGGGGCGATCACGAACAAAAGTATCGAATAAATTTGATGGATGGATCATTCCTCATGGTCACGCAAAGTCTGGGTTCCGAGCTTGTTGAAATCAGCAGTCATTCGAAAACCGGTTATCTCTGGATCGATCAAATGTGCATCGACCAGGCGAATCTTGTTGAGAAGGCTCAGCAGGTCAATGTCATGGGGGATATTTACGCGTGTGGTTTGAGAGTGCTAGTGTCATTAGGCCTCCCAAATGTCTCGTTGCGGCCTCTGTTCACACTGGTCGATCTTGCCTTGGAATACGAACTGAATCAGAGATCAGTTGTCGACCTGCAAGGTGCCCTATCGGATTATATGCTATCTGGCGGTCGAACGCCACGTCTTCTCCCTCCATTCTGGAAAGCCATGGTGGACCTCTTAAGACATCCTTGGTTCACGCGGGCGTGGGTTTTTCAAGAGTGTGTTCTGTCACCGACCATTGTATTTGTCTTCGGAGAGCGGCTGGTCTCGCTCGATCCCATTGTCCGTCTGGCCCTAGCAACTTCTCGATTAGAGACAGCGACAATATCGGGTGTCATCCCACCTGGCTGTGTCACTGCTCAACCTGGATTTCATCAGCTCTATTCGATTGTGCAGACCAGGTCGGACAGGGCGTGGGGGAAACCACAGGTCTTTTGGCAGACGCTCTCAATCGTTGCGCCCTACACTCATTGCGCCGATCCACGAGATCGGCTTTTTGCTTTTCTTGGCCTATTGAATGACGACACAATTGACGTCAAACCTGACTACCGTGTGCCTCATTACGAGATCCTGACTGATACAGCGAAACGGTTCATTGAAGCAAAGGCTAGTTTGGAGATTTTCAGCCTCATCCCCAGAGTTGGACAGGAGGAGAGTTTACGTGAAGGCGTTCCTTCCTGGGCTCCAGATTGGAGCAAGCCCGAGGAAACGATTCCACTTACATCGTGGCGTCGGATCTCGCCGTTTAACGCTTGCGGTGGGAGACAGTACGGAGATGCTGTATTGCAGGACAGAAGGCGCACATTTCGACCTCTACGGCTGTTACAGAAGCAGCTGAGGGTGAAAGGAAAGATTATTGCCACTATTCAAAACGCGCACTTGGAACCCTTCACGAGCCTTGACAATTGGATCAGTCGAGATTTGATCTCATTCCTTCGCTTGGACCAGGCCCTCAGTCATTTCACCTCAATATCTCCTCCGAAAGACGCATATTCTAACATGTCACTGGAGCGGATCCTCAAAGTTATTCTCGCCGATGGGGCTTTACTATGCGACACTCCCGAATTCTCCAAAGGCGTATACCTACTTGACACCGAACTCACGGACCTCACACAGGCCTACCTCCAATTCAATGATCCTGAACTTGTCGGCTCGGCACCATTTAAACTCGCACCTTATGCACGTAATGTCTATTCTCTCCGAAACCTGAGCCGAGTGGCAGTGGAGCGGCGGTTGATCATGTGTGATGATGGTCGACTGGGCCTTGTCCACAACCGTGCTCAAGAGGGGGATGTGATTGCTGTCCTTCATGGCTCTAGGACACCTGTTGTTTTTCAACCCAGGGCGGATGGCAAATTTGAGATCAAGGGGCAATGCTACTTTGAGGATTCTATGCATGGAGAATCGATCTTCTGGGAAGAGGATGAGGCTGATGAGTTCATCGTCGTGTGAAGAGCATACCAAGCGGGGAGGGGGTGTTCAATCATTGATCTTGCTTTGAGACCAAGTAGACTTGGATTTCGGGAGAGAAGAGGGCCTCAAGGCCATGTTTAGGATTTTGAAAATATGTCCACTCTCTACAAAAGAAGAGGAGCAGTCGATGTCTAATCAGGATACCGAGAAAGGCGTTTGGCGCTTGTCATGAAAAGCGTATAGAGCGATCTGGCAGAGAAATTGGGAAAGAAGTGCTGCTACAAGCACATGTCACGAAAAGGAAGACTTCTACTACCGTTCCCTAGGTGTATATAAGACGACTCGGAGTACTTAATCAATTCAATGTTAATGGCCAGCATTGTCATTTCACCACATGATGGATTATGTTTCTGCACTTGCGGGTTATCTTGTAATTGATATTTCCCTGAGATCTGATTCAGATTTACTGTGGCACTGGGGTCTGGTCTACCATAGTGTTCTTTCATAGGTAATATGGAGAATTTAACATTCTTTGTAAGGCTCAAAATCAGACCCTGTCCGAACCTCACAGCCGGTATAGGTAGGCTAGCACTGATTCTACACCCCCACACCATCTTCTCCATCGTGCACCCATTCAATTTCCCAAATCAATTCTTTTCTAATGCCAAAAATGAGCGCAATCTTCTACACGCTCTCCAAATTGCTTACCCGCAGGAGCACCACCAACATGCGGCACACGCGTATATCGACCCCTTTCACCGGGCGGCTGTTCCGAAGGCGTAAAGCGCTTAATACAATGAGTTGATTTTGGATTTTTGGAAGAGACGTGGAGACCATATCGAGCATCGATTGTATGTCTCGCAAACCTGCACCATCTAGGAGGCCATGAAGAACTCAATTGATCCTCGAGCACCATCACCTAGTCCAACCAAACCACCACAGAGCAAGAAACGCAAACGATCACTCTCCGTTGACAACCATGGCGTCGCTACTCCTCCGAAATCTCCAAGGTTTACACCAATCGTCCCAGGACAGGGGCTGAAGAATACAGAGCATTCATTGATTCCTACACCGCCGAGCTCGATTCAAGCCTCCCCCGAGCCGTCTGTATCACCAGAGGTAATCACGACCATCCTGGCCTTTATACGAGACCTCAAAGACGGAAAAACACCTTCACAATACGAGACCAGCTTCTCGATCCCGGCAGACGAATTCGAAAGCTTTGAACTGGCATTGGAAAAGGATAAAGCACTGTCTCGCTACTGTAAGAAAAAGCTGAGGTATGAATGGGATTCCATCAATCGTGTGTTCACGATTTTGGAGCCGGATACGGAAACAGAAAAGACTCGTTCTCGGATAACACAGTCTCTGCAAGAACGTCTGAGAGAATTGGCAGATTCGGAATATACACTTGGTGGACTTGATTCCTGGGAGGGAAAGAGAGCAAAAGAGTTGGCGGACTTGGTCAGACCTTTGCGTCTAAGGAAACTGGATATTGGACAATCGAGGATGAGCCCGGATCTTTGTTTCACGTTTGGAATCCCGGAGAGTCTTTTGGCATTGGCCCAGAGGCGTGTTGAGCCGCTTGTTGTGTTTGAGGTGCGGTGTGTTGAGTCTTTGATAGGTAAGGATGATATGGAGAGGCGGGCACGAATCTATCTGGACGTATCAGGACAGAAGTGTTCGTTTAGGCATCGCGTCAAAACTGTGGTTTTGGTACACCATACGCACGAGAGGAGAGAGGCACAGCTCATGGTAACCCGTCTCGGGCAAGAGGCTGGAAAAGGTATCACTACTACAAACTTCGTGAACTGGACCCATCGAGACTCGTCTGAAAACATCCTTTTGTCTCTTTCGGATTTCTTACCACAAGACGCCATCGAACTGGGTTTCATGCAAGACACAACTGGTAGAAGAGCTTGCGATGGCATTAAGATTGGAATCGAGATATCCTAAACAGTGCGAGGAACGAGAGAGCAAGTGTTGATTGGAGATTGTTTTCGATATTTCAAACGGAGTCGGGTTGATTCTTCTGATCATTGCTAGCTTCAAGTTCACTTGTATACCAGTCGGTCACGTTTTATTCATGTGGCCATCCTACTCGAGGGCTAGTACTAATCAACCTAAACAAATCGATCGCTCGACATCCATCATCAACAGCTCTCATTTGGTAACGCATCATACTGCGACCATGGAACAACGGAAGCGAGCCCGCGAAATTGATCCTGAGGATGACCAATACTCCGACAAGAAACCTCATCACAAAGAAATACCAGCATCCCGCACACCAATTACCGATGCTAATAGCTTGGTCACACCATTACCCACGAACCGTGTCAAATGCCCCCACCCCCTTGAGAACACCGCCATCCTCTCCCTCCCAGCCGAACTGCAAGAGAAGCCCCTCAAACCTACGCATGGTCGCTGACCTAGAATCTGAATAGTCTTTGATCACTGTTTACATGCCCGATGTAGAGCCCGGCTTGGCAGATGTGTGGAGCTGACAATCCCTTCGGTCACAAGGGAGGAAACTGCCGCCATTGGAGTCGCGGCTAGCGGCTACGTAGATGACCACTACCAATTCTGGCAGAGCTACGAAAGGTCTGATTGAAAGTTGCAAGAACACGCATACAAGCTAGGCTCAAAGCCCGAGAACCTCATGATGCGAGGCTGAAAGCGCAGTAGGCGTCGCTGTAACTAAATCTTGTGACCACTGTCCGTGAGCCTTTTAAACAGCCTTTTCCAGTGCTCATGGACACGATGTCTGCCCAGCTCCTTCAAAGCTCTGCTATCTTGGCAGATTCATTCATCACTGCACAGTCGACTTTTGAAAAGAAAATAGTGGAGAGTACTGCAGCTCTATTCATACCGTTTTTCGGAACAAAATTGTGACGCTTTCGAACGGAACAATGATGGACTTCTTCGATTGCATCTCCTCTTCCAAGTGTTTATTATCAAAGTACCTTCATTCATGTTGGCGATGAAGGATGATTAGATCAGCCTAGTGGATCTGACCTGGTCATGGTCGGTCAAACAGAGTAAAGGGACAATGATGTGTTTGCGAATCCACAATCAATCCTCTGGCTGTCGGTTCTTGATCGTTAGCAGAGTGGAGCAGCAGACCTTATCACTTGTTCTTCCATTCCTAGCAGAAAAGTTGGAGAATGACACCATGGTAGTTGCGTGACCGCGATGGGGTTTCCATTACGGCATGCCATGAGGTGGTCCATGGAGATTACCTTCGGACATGACAAGTCTGGATACAAGGCGAGGACGACCAGCTCCGCGGATCTACTGCTGAGTTATGTGAAATGCCGGAGCTCCAGTATCTAGTATCCAGTATCGAAAAGAGGAAACGAGTTCAAAGATCAACGATGACGGAAGAAACAAAGGTTGGAGAAAAGCCAACGTCGCAGGTATTTATCTTCCAGAAGCTACACTGCAACGCAGAGTTTGTTTGGCAGTTTGAAGCCCAAAATAGACACATAGCACCCCTCACGTATACGTTCGTCTGATGTTCCGGTTACAACTTGCAAGTACTCTTTGTTTATCCCCCTTAAGCGCTCCAAGACACGTCGTGTGTGACCAAGGTGAGATGTTGGGGTATACGGAGGGGTAGGATGGGAATAATACCAGTAGTCACACCTTCAAGGGTGTTTAGGACGCGCTGGTCGCACACGGGATCAACGGATTTGAAGCGCCAATGTAACCATGGTAGTCGGGCTCGCTGTAGGGCAACGCTCTAAAAAGACGGCGCTGAAGATTGTCATTGTTACTGTGATTCCTGAATACCGGCAGGGGGTGGTCCTTCAATCTGCGCATCTGGTGGAGGTCTCCCTGGTGGAGGGGATAATAGGTCCTCCCTGGTGGAGGGGATGATAGGTCCTCCCTGGGGAGGGAAGAATAGGTCGTCAACTTGAAGAGATTATTTCAGGACGCCCGTGATTCTGGACGTGGCGAGGTGTCGCAATGAAGATGAAATCCCAGATGAGGGAGAAGCCAATCATGTGCAGCAAAGGGCTGATGCTCCGAGTTTGAGGGTTTGTGACTTGTTTCGAGTTTGAGATATTCCTGACCTGGTAGCCAGTAGGGGTCGAGTCCCACTCAAGAGGCTTGAACCTTACCTAAGATGGCAGAATGCAGCCTGGGGCTCGCCGAGATGCCGCCTGAGGCTCGCCGAGATGCCGCCTGAGGTTTGCCGAGATGCCGCCTGAGGTTCGCCGAGATGCCGCCTGAGGTTCGCCAAGAGCCAAGAGCCAGGATGCCTGCCAGGATACATTCCCGCGTCCATCTCAGCATGGGTGACGAATAATTAAGAACGCCAAGCAAACCCATTCCTGAGTCCGAGGGACACCAACACCCACACTGCCACTGACTCAATTGGAGCCAACCCCAACCCCAACCCCAACCCCTCGACTTCACCTGTTCCACCTTGATTCCACCTCGACAGCCACAAAGCCCTTGAGTGGCTAGCCGTCCAGCAAACACTGCTGTTTCAACCCTTCACGAGACGTGCAGTCAGTCGGAGGCGCCTCCCTTCCGCTTGCCGCTATCCCTGCGCGCCCTCAACCACCTGTGACCGCGGCGCAACAGACGTGTAGCTTGAGCTTGGTCTCTGCTCGAAGACGGTGGCCGGTGAAGCGCCAGTGCATCACCTGGCGGATTCCCTGTCACTGTCGGTTTCTATACTAGTTCGCTAGGAGATCATGAGCCTGGCCTTGATGACCTGGATTCGAAAGCTCCATTCATGCGCGCTGGGTGAAGAGGGTAATGGGCCTGTTCGGGATGGCGAACATGCATGGTTGGGAGGAATTGGGAGATTCAAGGACCCATCAGAGTCGTCTATATCAGGTTGAGCTCTCCGGGACAATGTAGTCGACAAGATTCGACATCGACAATATCCCCCCTGGTACGGCTGTTTCAAACTACCGCACTACTCAAACAACCACTTGTCAAGGACGACCCATGCAGCCATTGGTCCTCTGCGACGAATGTGATAGCAAGAAGCAATATGTGAGTGTGTTTGAAATTTTTACAAAATCACAGTCAAGGACCTCCATTCCCACGATACTTCTGCCACGACTGCACACGTCGTTTGCTTTCGCATCTCCTCCTCATCAATGTTCTTGTCATTGTCATCTTTACTCGCTTCAGTCTCTCATTGACTCATTGATTGTTCTATTCATTCATAACATTGTCCATCGTCACGAGGAGCAAGGACTTCACCACACCCCCATCACCACTCTTTGACAGAGCGTTGAATAAATACCGCTTCCTCTCTCCTAATCCTTTTCTTCTCCACAATCACACTCTCTCAACAGAAAGAATCGCCAGGTTGCCATTCTTACATTTTACAGTCCTTACGCATCAACTTGGAAGCATTATCAAAGCCAAACCAGAAGGCGCCTTCATAACCTCTAAAATCCCTCTCAGACTGGCTTCTGATACCCAACAAAATTATCATATCAATCGACAAATCGACACTTGCAATGCTTTTCCGAACGCTCGCACTTGGTGCGGCCCTCCGCTCTGTGGCTGTTAACGCAGCACCAGCTCCTGTCCCAGATACTGTGCCTGAGCAGTCAGGCTTCATTGCCGCAGCGGCTGACTCGACAAGCTACTGGGTCTCCAATGTCAAGCGTCAGGGAACCGTTGCATTTGGCACGGACCCTACATACAAAATTTTCCGCAATGTCAAAACTGATTGTGGAGCAAAAGGTGATGGTACAAGCGATGACACAGCTGCTCTCAATGATTGTCTCATGATGGGAAACGGCCGATGCGCAAAGGGTTGTGATTCAACCACAGTTGCTCCCGCACTGCTCTATTTCCCGCCTGGAATATACCTTGTGAGCAAGCCTCTCACGATGCCATACTACACCGAAATGCACGGTGATGCGGTGAACATGCCAATTCTCAAAGCTGCTCCCGCCTTCGCAGGCATGGCAGTCCTCGACTCAGACCCATACGAGAACAACGGTGACAATTGGTTCACCAACCAGAACAACTTTTTCCGCAAAGTTCGCAACTTTGTCATCGATCTTACTGCCATGCCCGCCAGTGCTGGTGCTGGCATCCACTGGCAAGTCGCCCAGGCCACAAGCTTGCAAAACATTCGTTTCGAAATGGTCAAAGGAGGCGACAACAACAAGCAGCAGGGTATTTTTATGGACAACGGCTCAGGCGGTTTCATGACAGATCTCGTTTTCAACGGTGGAAACATGGGCATGTTCATCGGCAATCAACAGTTCACCACTCGCAACTTGACCTTCAAAGGTGTCAACACAGCTATCTTTATGAACTGGAACTGGCTATGGAGCTTCAAGTCCGTCACGATAGAGGACTGCAAGGTCGGCATTGACATGGCGAATTCCCCAGCCAACCAGACCGTTGGTTCTGTCATCCTCCAGGACAGCAAAATCATCAACACTCCTGTTGGCGTCAACTCCTCTTTCAGCATGACCAGCATCCCAATTGGCGGTGGTACCCTCATCATCGACAATGTTGACTTCACGGGTTCCGCGACTGCGGTCATGAGCTCTGGTGCTGAAGTTCTCCCAGGTGGGCAGGTTGTCAAAGCTTGGGCCCAGGGAAGGACATACGCAGGATCCAAGGGGGAGAAAACCCAAGCTGTTGTCGATGCACCAAATAAGCCTGCTGCTCTCATGGATGGTGACGCAATATTTGAGCGGTCCAAGCCCCAATACGAAGAGGTCCCTTCGTCCTCATTCGTTAGCGTCAAGTCCAAGGGTGCTAAGGGCGATGGTGTTGCCGACGACACTCAAGCTATCCAGGCTGCAATGGACTCACTCACCGATGACCAAGTCCTGTACTTTGACCATGGCGCCTACGTCATCACCAAAACCGTCAACGTTCCCAAGGATATCAAGATCACCGGTGAGATGTGGCCGCTCATCATGGCCAAAGGAGAGTTCTTCAGTGACGCCTCAAACCCAAAGGCTGTCTGGTCTGTTGGATCTGCTAATGAGACTGGCGCCGCCGAGCTCACTGACTTGATGTTTGAGACGATGGGACCAGCGCCAGGTGCGATCATGCTTCAATGGAACTCAGCTGCTACAAATCAGGGTGACAACGGGATGTGGGATGTCCATGTCCGCATTGGTGGTAGTGCTGGAACTCAACTTCAGTCCAACACGTGCGCCAAGAACCCAAACTCCACTCACGCGCCCAACCCAGAGTGTATCGGTGCTCATACCATGTTCCACGCCACCGCGTCTTCCTCTGTTTACCTTGAGAATTGTTGGTTCTGGACCTCCGACCACGAGCTAGACCTATCCGATCACAAACAGATTGACATCTACAACGGCCGCGGCGTTAACATCGAGTCCCAGGGACCAATGTGGCTCTATGGAACCTCATCAGAGCACAGCGTTCTTTACAATTACCAGCTCACAAAGGCCAAGGACATCTACATGGCGCTTATCCAAACCGAGACACCATATTTCCAAACCAATCCCGCAGCTCCTGCCCCATTTGACAAGTCCCTGGGCCCGACCGATCCAAAGTTTGATGGAACTTCTACCAACTCCAAAGATAACATGGCTTGGGGGCTTCGTGTCGTCGACTCTGAGAACATCCTGGTCTATGGTGCTGGTCTCTACAGCTTCTTTGACAACTACGATCAAGAGTGTGTCGCTGGCCAAAATTGCCAAAACAACATGGTCAGCGTTGAGGGAGCCGTCGATAACGTCTCCCTCTTTGGCTTGAGTACCAAGGCCGCCGTGAGCATGGTATCCACATCGACCGGCTACACTGTTGGCAAAGGCAATGCTGTTGGTTCGGTCAAGATTCCCGACACGGACAACCGAAGCAATTTCTGTGCCACGTTGGCGCTTTGGAGACCTGAGTAAGGCTCTCGCTTCGCATGATGTTTGATTATTTTGTTTGTTCACGGTCATGATTGTTACGATGATACCATTGGGGGATTTTTGTTTGTTGTTGACACGCTTTGCTTTGATTAGCGAGCAGGATGAGCATATACACACATGGATCGCGTTTTTATCTTGTAGATATATGATTCTGGAAGGATGATACGGACTCATCTTTGAAGACTTTTAGCAATACATTTGTTTGAACTTTTACATCTTTGATGCCCTGTTTTCTGTCTATTCCAACTTCATCGATGGCGGGTAGGACTGGTTTCAGTGACATGGTCGCCTATGGAAATGAACAGCTTTTCCACAAGCCGGCCTTTTTGTGGATTGCTCTTTCGAAGCATTTGGCAATCTGTTTTCCTCGGCCGGGTATGCTCCCGGAAGAAGAAGCCTCTAGGAGTATTTGATGAGAAGCTCATAAGAAATAGACGTCGAGGCATTCCCACTCACATTGAGGATATTCTGACGTGTTACCTCCATCCACCTGGACGCCACGTGCATCTAACCATCCTTTCCTTTTCTCCCCTTCCTTCCTCCTCGTTCTCCTCCCAATGTCTGACAGAGATTTAGCTGTTCGTGATGAAACATTAGTACTTGCTAGTGGAGATTGTTTCACACATTCCTCGAGAAGGGAATGACAAATAATGGAAAGGGTCCTGTACAACTTACTCCCATCCCTTATTGATCAACACATTCTGCATACCAACCTGGCCTCATTAATCCAACGAAATACTTAATCCAGCGCTTCACCGGTGCAACGTGTGCAAGTTATTGGTGCTCCTCCCAATCTTTCGTTCCCTCGCGTCTTCCATTCAGCGTTCAACTCTGCATAAACACTTGGGAGATCGGGGGGTAGGATGACTAGGTTGGAGAAGAGTTGCCCTGCTTATGTTGGCGTGGGATATGTTTTTGATTCTATTGGGGCTATCAAGTGTAGTATTTTAGCGGGCCTGCAGCCTTCCTGACGCATAATTCGCTGACCTTTTTCAGGGTGCAGGAATAGATATGGGTTGCGAGGCTTTTGATGGTGAATTTGAGTTTGAGAATGGAATGCGACTGTGGCGCTGACTGTGAAGAGGAGATGTTCGATGCCTTGTTCTCTTGGTGCCTTGGTGCCTTGGTGCCTTGGGATAACCTCAATCCGTGGATCGCTCGTTCTCTCTTCTTTTAACATCATCTTTCCGTGTTTTACCTCGCTCACATTCCCCCGCTAATAAGAATCCATATGGCCTTACACAGTATGGTCTAGAGTTCATATATCCCACGTTCCAGTTTGAAGCCAGCAGGCAGTATCAAAAATGAGACTCGGAAGGAACATGGCATGAATCTTCTGCTCACTTGGCCGAGGAGGGCTATGCAAGCTTCAAACTTCATGAATGCTTTCAATTTGTTCCTGATCTGATTCTCCAGTATGGCCTCAATCTTCGCCCTCACCATGACGGTGCCCACTGAAGTCACTCACATCATGCTTCTTCTGTCTCCATTTTCAAGCCCTCGACAGTCTTTGTGGCCCCCTCTTAGACGAGCTCTTGGCCTCATCCAAATCAATCTCCAGATGACAGTTAGCTCCATGGCGAATTCATTCATTGAAGGCACCGGCTAAACTCTGGTTGTCTTTCTCCCATATATATCTCAGGCTCTCATCAACATTAAACCTCACAAGTGCTTAGAGAGCATACAGCACCACAACGCACCTCACAAACGGCCATGCACACCAAAAGCTTCATTCCCTTAATGCTCCTCAATTCCAGCATCATCTTTGCCATGCCAATACAACTCAAAGCAGCTTCGAAACCGGAGCAATGACTATTTCTCACGACGAGAAGCATGAACAGTGCGTCACGCCTATTAACAAAAGACCCAGAGTGCAATCAATCATGGACATTTCACTCTTAGCCTGATACCTTGGTTTTAGAATACTCACCTAGATGCCAAGACCCTCTTACCACCTGGATCCTATTGTCATTAAAGGCGATGTTAAGAAATGCACGTTTTGTAGCGACACGAAATGCTCGACCTGAGACTTAAAGTTAAAGAGATCCAAGGCTGATTTTGGAGTCTGAGGGAAGTGGAGAAGCAAGATTCGCTTTTATATGTGTGTAGTTACTTAAATGGATGGTGGTAGCGACTTGTCATGGGACAGCTATCGCTGTTGTGGCACAACAGTTCGGTATGACAGTTCAGCACACCTACTACCCACCCTTATCAACCCTCTAACTATTTCAGACTCCTCTCATCAACTTCAATTTTCTTTCCGGTGTCCTCACAAACCCCAAATCCGTATCCAATCACCACACCTGCGCCACAGCAGTCACCATCCTCTCCAGCCTCAAAACCGCCGTCTCCACGCTCCTCGCTGCAGCCGAGAGGGCAGACAGTGGCATGGCCTACCTCACCCCCTGCCACAAGACAGACTACGAAAATGGCGATAACAGACTTATCGTAGACGTCGTGGGCTTTCCGGTACGTTGTTCACCCTACTACCCAAACCTCCTCCATGCTTCCCACCCCCTAACCCTGGAAAGGCCACCCTCGCCAATACTAAGCTCAACTAACCAACATACCAGCTCTCCTCCTCGCAATCCCCCACCACCCACTTCGGCCTTTCCTCTGTCATCATCCAAGGCAACGTCAAAGAATGCATGTTCCGCAGCGATGCAAAATGGGAGAGCTTAGGCTTGGTGGTGAAGCACCCTGAACCTGATTTGGGGATTTGGGGGATTTGGAGAATGGGCGTTTATTCGTATCGGAGTGTTATGATGGAGGGATTATAAATCGGTTGGGCTGTTGTGGTAGGGATCATGGCTCTTTTTTCTTGATTTGACATTAGAATACGAGAGTCTGGAGTGGGTTCCTGATGTACTGGGGATTTTAGAGAGAGTTGTCTGAGATACCACTGATGTGGATTTGAAAGTGTGGTGGGAAAGCTTTATCGTGCTTTGATGAGCGTTGCATTCCCTGGAGCGAGTGCAGCTATGGTTTGGCAGAGTTACTGTTGTGGCGGGCTAATGTCTCGTTCATTCCGAGCCCCTAGCACTGCTAGAATCGAGGTCCAGTAAGTAGGTACTCAAGGTATTGCTTCGCGCAACAGCTCGAGTCTGAGACCAGCGCGGCAATCAAAAAACACAATAATCATCTCTAAAATCGACCGTAAGCAAAGACAACACCATCAACTCTAACCAGTCCCCGTCCCATCCCCCCAAACATCTTTGAATGGGACGCCGCCCAACTCTTTCATGGCCGCCTGAATTCCCACCATCTTTCCCCCTTCAATCTTGAAGTACTCATTCAGCCAAAGCCCGTACGTCAGGCCCCGAGAAGCAGGTTTATCAAAATAAAAAGCCCCCAAAACAACTCCACTAACCGTATCGGCAACCCACCTCCTCTCCCTAACAATCTGTTTGAATGCTATCAGACCTTTCGTACAAGTCGTCGTGGTCTGTACACCATTTTCAATCCTAGGACAGGTGTCGCCTTGGGGAATCGCGGAGCCATCGCCAGCTTGGATACCGGAGGGGTAGAGATTAGCTATCCTTTGGAGTTCAGAGCGGGAGAGGTTTCCGGCTATGGGTGTGGACCAGAGTGGTGGTGCGGGATTGGAGTAAGCGTCGGGCTTGAAGAAGGCGTGGGAGCCTTTTAGGGCATTCAAGATTTCGAGTTCCGTCCATTCACCCGTTTCGGTGGTTTTGATGCGTACGCTCATTATAGCTGGAGCTTCAGTACCATTCTCAGACTTTTGCTTGCCGAGCATGAATCGCGCGATAGAGCAGATTTCCGTGTCAATGGCTATGATTTTGAAAGCGGAGTAGAGAGATGTCGTATTAGCCCAAGCGCTGGAGTTGAGTGATGTAAGGAGAATGTTGTTTTGGCTTATTTTGACATTGGGAGCGACAGTTGGGGCAGATCCGGCGCCGTTGAATTTTGCTGTGAAGCTGTCGAGGGATTTCTGAAGCAAGTCACGCGTACATGCTGCCGAGTTAAGACTGGCATGAATAGTGAAGGCAGTCAGCACGCTCAATAAATGCATCGTGAGGAGGTAGAGACTTGTGAATTGCGATGAATGTGCACCAGCGTTTGAGGAAAAACAAATATTGATATAGCGCTTCATTTACCAGAAGGAGAATGGCATTCTCAGGTCCGTCGAATTGAGGTCGAAAAACAGAAGCCGAGAGCCGAGAGTGGAAATCAGTGCAGACAGTGTTCTGAGCAATAACAGAGAGCGCTCGGGCACCCAGATCCAGGCCGTAAGTAATCTATGCGAAACCGCGGTGATGGGTGGGAAATATGCAGTACCAGTAGATGTAGAAACCCAGATAAATTGCCCATGGGATTCTGAAAGCTGGGACTAGCATTTGATAGCTATACAAGCTGCACATGAAAAAAATCTAGGTAAAGTCTACAGACGCGCAGTGAAAGGATCGCCTGAAAAGCAAAGATTAGTCCACAGATAAAACATGAGACTATCGCGAAAAGGCGCCCTTGGATCAGTTGAAGAGATTATCGAACTTCTCACCGGTTGCTTCCTCTGCTTTGGCAATTGCTCGCTTGTACGCGTCTCTCTCCTGTAGGCGGGTGACATAGGCATCTGCTTTTGGATATTTAGCAGGCATCATACCAGCCCTGTGTCTAGCATTCTCGAGAGGGTAAACTAGCATGATGTCGGCGCCAGTGAGCTTGGGGCCACATATAAATTGACCATTGTCTGGGCTTGTCGAGAGTTGTGACTCGATAAACTTGAAGTGGCTTGTCAAGTTAGGCGTGGAAAAGGCTGCCTCAATTCCACTGGCAATCGCTCTGGAGATGGGTCGGACGATCCAGGGCACCATTGGTCCTCTAATTTCTGTTCATGTGAGCAGGAGCGGGTTGATGGGTTTGTTGACAACTTACGGTCGATGACAAGAGTGAAGACAAGGAATGGCATAATACTGCCTTCAGCGTAGTGCATGAAATAGCGATAGCGGATCCATTCTTCAGTTTCTGCACCGGGCTGGCCCTCTTTGCCGGCAGGATATCGAGTTGGGATCAGTTGGGGGCCGAAGTGGTCGATCAAGTACTCCACGATGGCACCTGTCTCAGCCAGGACGACTGGAGGACCATCCGGACCTTGGATAGTGATAACTGGTGATTTGCCGAGTGGGTGCAGGTCCTTCAATTCTTTGGGCGCATACTTAAGATATTGTTAGTACAAAGGTTCCTGGAAGACCCAGATCGATCAATGCTAGGAATTGCAGGGACTTGGTCTCAATGGTTGAGCGGAGAGAATCGTGAGGCAGCTCTACAGGGCCGACCTGAAGAACGCTCTCAGACTTTAAATCACTGACCATATCGTCGCCACGCTTGTAGACCTTGAGATCATAGTCGACATTGAGTTCTTCGAGGAGCCAGAGTACACGATGGGCGCGCGATTTGTTGAGCCTGAAGATTGTTAATGATTTGTTTAAGAGGTTTGACGTGGAAAAAAACCAAAAGTGCAAATCATAATCCATTCCTCAATCCCATCTCTTCCTGCTACGATGGTAGCTCATTCAGGCTCATCAGCTCTGATTTGGGCACAACGAGGTACGATGGGGGCGCTCATCGGAAAGGCTGGGTAGTGACATACCAGTGAAGAGTGACTTTGGCAGTTGGCTTGGTGGTGGTGGTGGTAAACTGTTCAGCCATTGTAGTTGTAGTAGATAGGTATGTTTCAAGGCAAAGATGGATGGACTTAACCAATGGCAGACAGAGCTTCTACTGTATAAATATAGATGAGGGAGAAGTTCAAAGGGCTCGGAGCTTCAAATTCGGCTCTTCACGGCAGCTAAGGGTAAATAGCCGGCCGGGAGCATGTGAGTGCACATGGGCCCGTGGAGCTCTCGGCTCAGGGTTCGACAGGGAGTAAGTTGTTAACGCCGGCCCGGGCCCCGTGACGACTTGAGACATGATGCCCGGCATCATGGCACCAACTAATGTTTCAAGTTGCCCAGGATGATTTGCAAATCATCTACGACGTTCCATATTGGAAGGCATCTGCAGACTCGGATGGACATCCCGGAGTCTGCCGCTCCAAGTTAGCATCGTCACGTGACTCCAAGCTACCACCATCACGTGACGCCAAGAGCTTGACTCCATGATGCTGAACGACAACACCACCCACCGTCAACCGCTTCCCAAGCAGCCTACAGTCAGTAATTCAACACATCTCCACCAGATCAAGAGGAAGCTGCTTTCAAGATGCGTCCAACACTATCAAGAATGGCCGGTCACGCCAACAGTACGCCCAATTCACCCATTGCTCGGATGCGACAACGATACTGACTAATTCCTCCAGCCGTCCACATGGACCCTGCCCTGATCAAATATGCCAGTACGCGCATTCGAACCACTCATTGATAACTTCCTCGAACTCACACTCCTCCCAGACAACAGCGTAAACCGATACAAGCACTTCCGATGGACACCCCGAACCGCCTGGATCTCCTTCGCCTACGTCGTAGCCGTCCCTTCGATAATAGGATATGTGGCATACTGGTCAGATGTGAGTAGAATAAGTTTGTCCGTGCCTACTGCCAAGGAATCACATACGCCGGCAGACGGACAGCAATGAGAGGTCCGTGTTCTGATTATAGGCAGGGCAAATACGACATGCGAGGGAAGAGGAAGGGAGACACCATTGTCGAGTGGTAAGAGGGAGGTCATGACTGAGTTTGAGGCATAGGATCGTGACAAACGCCTCCACTGAACATCCTGAACGATCAAGTACGGATAGTGTATATATAGAGACACAGTGTTCAGTCGGCTACACACCAAATATCTAACAGCTTTTCACCGATAAACTCCCGTACGAAACACGATGTAGTTTCTAAAGTCAGGTCCCGCGAAAGCAGGCAATTTTGTGTTTTTACAGCAATCGCAGGGATTGGAATCTGGACCATCGATGCGGACCTCAAGAGGTCTATGCTATAGCTATCAAAAGCATCACCAAGTGCAGATGCAGGTTCACAGCAAAGTCGGGAGAAACGTAGGACTACAAAACTCTCCTTGAAGTCTCCTTGGCCAGTCTCTAGCGGTAGATAAATAGTGCATCATCATCCCCTTCCAAATTCACACCAGACTTTATCGCTGATGACCTAAACTTTCATACATCTGTCTCAAATTTTAAGATACATGAAACAAGCGATCATTGAATGACATTTTCCACCCCAACAACCAATTTCATCATCTGAAATATTCGCATAATACCAGCGTAATAATCATGACATATCGCATTCTCTTGTCGTGTCATGTTGTGTCATAGCAGCGCTGGCAAATAGAAAGTGCAAATTCCTTCTCACCAAATACAAGCATATGTATCAGAAGATCATCTAAATTCGTCTATTCTTCCTCCAAATAACTCCACTGCAAAGATCACGCTGAATGCTAGCAAAATATTCCATCATATAGTATGAATTTTACAACTCATCCCTCACACTCTGACTCGCACTCGCACTTGCGCCCCTCTCCTCTTCCTTCGGCACTTCAAAAGTGACAGTACTACTCTCCTCAGCACTCGCCGAACTACTAGCCTTCATCTTCTTAGCTTTCTTCGCTTTCGGCGTCGAAGTCGCCTTCGCCTTCGCCTTTGCCTTTGCCTTTTCTGAATACCTGATTTGACGTTGCAAAATAGCCATGAGTGTGTCATGTAACTTCGTGGTCTTTGCAACAACATCTTTGGCCGCAAAAGCCGGGTCATCCGTTTTGGATAACTTGGCCTGTTCTGCTAATTTGCCGGCGAGCCATTCCTTAGTTTCGGTGTAGAGAGTTCGGATTTTCTCAAAGTCTTCGGGTTTGTAGGTGGGGCTGACGATAGGCTCAGGGGTGGGGATGGGGGCCTCAGAAGATGTGGAAGACTCCTTCTCTTCCAATTCTTCGAGAGGATCCTTCGATGATGACGCATCAGCGCTGGACGAGGCCTCAGCGGCAGAGGAAGAAGCGGCTTCAGCTTCAGAGCTCGATTTCGAGGCAGCTTCAGCGGATGAAGAGGCAGCCGCAGACGATGATTTATTGGCCTCATCGATGGCAGACTTGATAACACCTTGCATCATATCTGTCTGACTCAAAGTGTCTTCAAGGGCTTTGACCGCGTCTGGTCGTGCCGCTGCCTCGCTCTGTCGCTTTTTGATAGGATCGGTGAGGGCATGTAGGTCCTGCAACTTGGCCCTCAAGTCATCGCTGGCCGAATCCTGGCCAGCCTCGTAGAGCCATTCACTGGTCTCTCCAAGCAATTTCTCGATGGCAGCACGTTCGGCATCAGTGGAGAATTCGGCAAACGCTGAATCCTCGAGCATGTCTCGCACCTTGTATGTAAAGCTTTCCAGGTTGTTCAGATCCGCTTCGCGAGTGTGTCGAGCGTTGTCAGAGTCGTCAAATGCGGTAAGTCTCTGTTCCATGCGGGTCAATTCCTCCGATGGAAGCTCGTTGCATCCATCACAGGTGACTGTGAATTCAACATGTACGATCTCAGTGTTCTTCTTTGGCTCAGCTAAAACTTTGTCCTTGTTGTCTTTCGACTTCTTGTTTGACTTGGCGGAGTCGGTGGATTTGGAGTCACTTGACGATGAAGAGGTCGAAGACGATTTTTCATCGCCTTTGAGAGGCTCTTGGTCTTTCTTTCCGAAGCCCAAGAAGTCCTTTGCGCTGTCCAACACACCGGCAGCCTTCTTATCCTCAACCAGAACCTGGCAGCTCAGGACACCACGCACAACATCGGGTAGGCCCATGATAGGATCCAAGCGGATAGAAAACTTGTTGGTGATCTCCTCCTTCTTGCAGCCAAGCTTTTCGACCATGTGAGTGACGGAAGTGGTAAGATTTTTCGTCTCAATGGTGTAAGACGAAGGTGGGATTGCAACACCATCAGCCCCACGAGATTGGTAGAGCCTGAAGGAGAAATCCTGCAATTGTGTGAATGGCACCTGCTTGACAAGTCCGATGGAGGAGGTAGGAGTGAAAAGCTTCTGGGATTTATCTTTGCCGTCTTTGGAGTATTGGAGGAAAGTAGCGTAGCTAGCAGCATCCTGAGAGACAATGTCCTTGACTCTGAAGCTGGGACTGATTTGGGCGGCCTTGAAAGCAGCACCAAAGACAGCTGCCTCATCAGCGTTGACGTTGCTACGCAGCTTCGAGTTGTCTCCGACTAGAGACTCAAGCTTCTTGATGACGAAAGGCGTTCTGGTCATACCACCGTGGAGAATGACGGAGTTAAGGTCCGCGAATGTGACATTTGCGAGTTTCATAGCTTGCTTGATGGGACCGTCCATGCGGCCAGCGAAATCACCAATGAGTGTTTCAAAGTCCGTTCTGGATATCTTGTACTTGAAATCGACCTCTTCGTACAAGCCCTCGAAGCTTGCCACGGTTTCTTGGTTAGCGCTCAGAACTTGTCGAACTTTCTCCGCATCTCTAGCCAGCTTTGAAATGGTCCTTCCGTGGGCCTTGATATCGTCGAATGATTTGCCTAGGCTCTTGGCTTTTGGCGTGTCCAGGAATTTAAGGATCATATCGTCGACAATGATTGTGTTCAACACGTCTCCTCCAAGAGTTCTGTCCCACCCAGCACCCAGAATTGCGACCTCTTGAACCGTTTTGTTGAACCGGCCAATGTCCTGAACGATCTTTCCTTGCATCCTAAGCACAGTCGCAACGGTGGAACCAGCGCCCATGTCGAAGACTAAGTGGTACTCTGGCTTGCCAACTTCGAAAGTCCTGGAAGTAGCATAGTTGATGCCCACGGCCATCCCGTCCGAAACCATAGCCAGAACATTCAAGCCAGCCAATTTCGCAGCGAGTCCAAGAGCACGCTTCTCTTCCGCGGTGTAGAAAATGGGAACTGTGAAAACGGCGTTTGAGACCTTGTGTGCGGTTCCAGCGAGTGCCTGGGCGTTCTCTTTGAGGTTCTTCAACTCCATTGCCAATAATTCTTCCACGGCGAATGGCTTCTCATCTTTGTGAAAGCTCTTGCTCTTGAAAGCGACGGTGCCTCTGGGTATGCTCTCGACCACTTCGAGCGCGGGATATCTCTTGCGATATTGCTCCACAACCGGGGTCTTCAATGGCAGGCCTAGAAGCTGCTTGATATTTGGGTAGACCTCGCCAGGGAATCGGGCAGCGAGGGCCAGCGCATCTCCGCCATACGATCTTTCTGGAAACGAGCCTTGGACTGGTGAGCCAGATCTTGAGGGCTTGAAGACGACAGCTGAGGCTTCTTTTCGTTTCGAATCTTTGCTGAGAACAATTTCGAGCGGTATTCCAGGTTTAACCAGCGCAGCTTTGATATACTCGGTACCGATATCTACACCAATAACGGCTGAAGCAGCCGAAGCGAAAGTGGAGAAGGCGAGGAGGGCGGAGAGGAGGATTGGGAGGAGTTGTATGGAGCACCGTCTACCAGGGGGGGCCATTGTGTATGGGCTTCTTGAGGATGGGATGGCAGAGGCAGAAAATCAAAGCAGAGGAAACGATGTAGTGAGAGGAGAGGGTGTGTTCTTTATTTATGCTCTTTCATGATTTCCGAGTCGGTTGAGTACTAGTTGTGAGGATTGAAATGTGTCCATTTCATCTTTGAGAGGACTCCCGTCTCGCGTTGCGGCGAAAAAGAGGCAACGTGTTTTCAGCCTTATTAGAACTTACCTAAGCCAGAGAGCCAGGCGGGGGCACCAGAGAGCCAGGCGGGGGAGCCAGAGCCAGGCGGGGGAGCCAGAGAGCCAGGCGGGGGCACCAGAAAGCCAGGCGGGGGCACCAGAAAGCCAGGCGGGGGCAGACTCTCCCTCCCACCACCACCAACTGAAGACAATCGAATATTTGGTCCTTCATCACACACCAGAATCATGTTGGAAGCTTACTAAGAATACCAGGAGTACACACTAGTAGGGGCGTTGAAAGGCGTGGGCGTGACCCGGCTGGCTGTCCTTGATGAAAGCCACTAAATCCAGTCGAGGGCATGGAGGGGCTTTCTGTCGTGAGCTGCCAACTGAACAGAATTCGAACATCAAGAAAATCCACCAAAGTCATCAACATGATCCCTTTGATCACACTCGAAGAACATTTCTTCAGCTCCGCCATCGATGAATCAGAATACGCTGAACAACTGAAATGGCTGACCGGCATCCTCGACAAACTACGAGACATCGGGCCCCTCCGCCTCGAGTACATGGACAAAGGCGCCATCTCACTCCAAGTCGTCTCCCACGCTCCGGGTCTCGGTGGAAAGCCAATCGAAGAATGCGTTGCAGCAAATGATCAGCTCGCCACAGCAGTTACCAAGAATCCAAACCGTTTTGCCGGATTCGCAGTGTTGCCAATGTCAGACCCCGAGAACGCGGCAAAGGAATTGAGACGATCAGTCAGGGAACTTGGTTTTGTTGGAGCATTGGTTGATGAGCATGTCAATGGTGTCCAGTATGAAGGCAAACAATTCTGGCCCATTTTCGAGGCTGCGCAAGAACTCGATGTACCAATTTACCTGCATCCGACATGGCCCTCCTCTCACATGGCTATGAGATTTGAGGGCGAGTATGAGCTCGGTGCGCAGATGAGTATGGGGACAAGTGGGTGGGGATGGCATTCCTCAACTGGGTTACACATCCTCAAACTCTTTTCCGCCGGTATCTTTGACGAGTACCCAAAATTGAAAATCATTGTCGGCCATTTTGGAGAAATGCTGCCATTCATGCTGGAACGCATTGAATTATTGTCGATACGCTGGGGTGAAAGGAAGAGGAAGTTTAGACAGGTTTACGAGGAGAACATCTGGATCACTACTTCTGGAGTATGGGGTGTCGCACCTATGGCTTGCATCCTCCGGAATACACCCATCGACCACATCCTGTACAGCGTGGACTATCCATTTGCAAAAAACGAGGATGGTTTGAGGTTCATGGAAGATTTGGAGAAGAGTGGATTGGTCACCCCAGAACAATTCGAGGCAATCGGATACAAGAACTCGGAGAAATTGCTGCGTATCAAGGTCCAAGCTTAAGCGGTAAAGCAGTAGCGATATCATTACATCGCTTTCATGCTACGAAGATGGACATGGAAATCACTAAATAGTCCCATCATATTCATTAACAAAAGCGATTACCAGCGGAAATGATGGAGTCTTGTGACGACGAGAAAGGGGGATACTCCAAAATGGACGTAGGATTTTACATGGGCGAGGGGTTTGAGCACAGAGAAAAGAAAAATGTAGATAAGAAATAAAAACTATCCAAAGGCTTGACACTACTTGACTTGAAGGCGTGTAGGCAGGAGTTTGTATGGGTTCCAAGGGTTCTGATAGGTTATTGGCGGCTGGCTCTAGGGATACTACAGCTCATCCCACCTATAGAGGTTAGGTCGGACTACCAACAGGGGTAGAAATAGGGATATCAGCCTACCCCTATTAATTAGATTATATAATCGATAAGTAGTCTTAGGTTTTAGTTATACGAGTATAACTTACTATCGCGTATAAAAACTCTCTAACTTATTATATCCTTATACTAGTAAGTAAGAGGACCTTAATATATTAAATATTATATTACTAATATCTTGAAGAACTTATAGTTATATAAACTGTAGTACCAAGTAATAAGTATCTAACATATTATATTCGTATTATGAATACGTTATAGGAAATCTAGATGACCCGTGACTGTATCTACGGAGGTATCGGGTATCTTACGAGGTATCGGGTATCTTACGAGGTATCGGGTATCTTACGAGCTTACGAGTACCTTTCAGCTTTGACGCGTCTCCTGCAGCTGTTGTGCATTCTCTGTACTCGTACAACCTCGCAGAAGAGATCAACGCTTCATACATCGCCAAAAGCAGCCTCGAAAACCATCGCGAAGACATCGGCACACCATCGTTGAAGCCGACCATTGTACGGCCCGGGAGGTATCATCTTATCACACCAGGACCCATGTCTCGACCATATCCACTCCAAGATTCACAGAGCCCGGAACTGAGTGAGGAAGAGGAGAATGAAGATGAACCGCAGCTAGGCGATGATGAAGAGCAGAATGAAGAGGACGAGGAAGAGGGTGAAGAAGATGGAGGTAAGTCCGAATCCATCGCAACTTTCATATGCCCTATTATTCTACCTCTGTATAATCCCTTCGTTATCTGTCTCGTAACCACGGCCCTGTCTTCATGCGATGGTCCATCTACGAACCCAACATCTACGAACCCAACATCTACGAGCACAACGCCAAAGGACCATCCCGCTCCTGTCACTTGGGCGCATCTGGTCCATCAGTCTTTTGCCAAGGCAAATTGGAACTATCGAAATCATCTTCAACCGGAATGTCAAGAATCAAGTTCCACTTTCATCTTCGAACACCCGCCGCTCGTAATCGCTTTGCGCACGGAAATACGGAGCTTGTCTTCGCACTAGGACGGCCGTTTTCAAGCAGATTCCTCACACTATTAGAAGGTTCAAACTATGACTATGGATACGGCTGGAAAATAACGCCCTTGTCCGACTTACCCGTAGATTTTCCCAACGAAGCTAGAGGTATTGTGTCACCAGCAATGCTTTCACGCCATCAATGCTTTTCACCCTTCCCTAGTCCTTTGCCAAAGCACCCGACTCGAACATGCCTTCCTTCTATTTCGTCTCGTGTGCGAGCAAGGAAGGATCCATGATACGAGCCAGGAGCCGATCCAACCTCTGCTCTCCACCCCTCAGATTGGGAACAGAGTCGATGCTTTCCCCTGCACGAGCTCCCAAACAAGCATCCAAACAAACACCACAGCCATCAACCAATGGCTTCCTGTCAAGTCAGGCCAGTTGCATCTCTATACTTATGACCACTGGCATATGAATACTTCAAGCCGATGGCATTTCACTACCTCGAGCTAATGGCGTCGCAGTGCTCCAAGATATCACCTCGACCATATCGCTTGGTATTGTGGTGCCATCGGCCAACGGTATCATGATGCTACAAGTCACTGGGGCCCATTCTAAAATTCTTTTCACGCAAAGATCACCCAAATCACCCTTCAAAAAAGACTAACAGTCACCCCTCCAGAAGCCGCCGGCCTCTCCGACCGCGCCTGTTTACCCCCACCACCCCCCTCAGGCCTCAAAGAAATCTCCTCCCTCGCCTCCTGGACTGTCTCCTCCTCGAAACCCGGGTGCGGAATTCCCGCCCTCCGCTCCCCCTCAACATCCCAATTTTGGCAGTCCGACGGTCCACAACCGCACCACCTGAATATTCACTTCTTCAAACTCGTCGAAATAGTCGGGATTAGGATATATCTCGATTTCGACCTCGACGAATCGTATACGCCGACTCTTGTCAAGTTTGCGGCGGGAACGGGGTACGTGGATTTGCAAGAATTTGCCGTGATGAGGTTTGAGCAGCCCAAGGGGTGGATGAGCGTTGATTTTGAAGGCGTCGGAGATCCAGCTGAGGATCCATGTGTCACGGATGAAAATGAAGAAGAAATAGACATGGACGAAGAAGAAGAGAAGGAGAATTCATTGAGAAAAATGCCCGTGTTGAGGTGTATGCTGGTTCAAGTTCGGATATGTGAGAATCATCAGAACGGGAAGGATACGCATTTAAGGGGACTGCAGATCTTTGCTAGGGATGGGGTGAGGAGGGAGCGGAAGATTGAAATGGGGATGGGTATGGAGAAAAAGAGTTTTGGGATGAGGATGGGGTTGATTACGGACGAGACTAGTAGGAAGCCGAAAAAGAAGGTTTGGGAGTTGGAGATGCCGGGGTGGTCTGCTGTTGAGCAGTTGAGATGAAGGGTTCTTCGATGATATGGCTTCGGATAATTGTCCTTGAACTATCTTGTATTCCGAGGTCAGTTTCATAATGGTCAAAGCATATACCATCACAGACTAGAGCATGAACTCTACGCAACTTGCGAGAATTAGGTCGCATGGATAGGTTTGGACGAATAGATTTTGCTCTCCATCTGGCGCAAGTCACGCACTATTCCCATACCAAAGCAATTCACTCGCCAAGAACTTTGGTATGCAGGTCCGTCCATCTTTGAAAGGACAGCCGCGCTTTTTCCCGAAAATGCTTGTGCAGTCACTTCGTCATCGTAGAAGGTAGGTCCATTTTCCTTCGCCCAGATGGCCTCATGCCCCCCAAAAAATCTTTACCCAGTCATCAATTCCAGCTCCTACTTCGAGAGAATTTGCGCCAATTCAGCAGCCACCGCGTCACCAACTTCTTTTGTTGTCGATGTGCCGCCAATGTCACTCGTCCGGACGTTCTTCTCGATGGTATTCTTGACGGCCGTGTCGACTGCAACGGCCAGATCCGGTTCGCACAGGGAATATTTCAGCATCATGCTTACTGAGAGCAACATGGCTACCGGGTTGACTTTATTTTGGCCTGAGATATCTGGTGCAGAACCTGTAAAAGGTTGAGCCGTAATTCTGGGACTATCTGGGCGATGAACTCACCGTGAATCGGCTCATAAATACCATTGACCTTGGTCTTGCCATCGGGAATAGCTCCGAGAGAAGCACTGGGCAAGAGGCCTAAACTGCCAGGAATAACACTCGACTCATCGCTGATGATGTCTCCAAACAAATTACTGGTAACGATAATGCCGTTTAGAGCTCGAGGGTTCTTAATCATCAACATAGCTGCCGAATCTATAAGGTGATGTCCATATTTCAGCTGTGGAAATTCCTTGTCCATGACTTCCGTAAAGACTTTCCTCCAAAGTCGACTCGTAGCTAGCACATTGGCCTTGTCCAAACTCCATACCGGCGCTGGAGGGCTTTCTTGTAACGCAAGGAACGCGGCTAATCGGGTGACCCTCTCGATTTCATGACGATGGTACGGCTCAACATCGTACGCGTACCCATCTCCCGTGTCCTCCTTCTTTTCACCAAAGTATAGACCACCAGTGAGTTCGCGCACGACAGTGAAGTTGACGCCTTGGCAGACGGATTCTTTCAGGGGAGATTGTGAAACGAGAGAGGGTGAAGCGAAGAAACAGGGTCTTAGATTTCCGTAAGTGTCGAGTTCTTTGCGGAGGCGGAGAAGACCTTGTTCGGGACGAATGGCGCCGGTACCCCATTCCTTCGAAGATTGTTAGCATGAAGGTGGACGGTAGTACGGACGGATTGGACGTACAGGGCCACCAATTGCGCCTAGGAGGATAGCATCTGCGCCTTTGGCAGCGGCGAGGGCATCGTCGGTAAGAGGTGTGCCGTGGATGTTTATCGACGCCTGTGGGAGTATAAGAGCGGGGGTATATAGCGATGGAAGCCATACGCACGCCGCCGAGTAGTTGTTCGTTGACAGCGAATTTGATGTTCGATCTAGCGGTTTCAATTGTCTTGAGAATCTGTACAGCTTGTAAGATTGGGTAAGTGGGTGCAAGTCTCGGAGACCACCTACCTTTACTGCTTCGGCAGCAACCTTCGATCTACGAGTCAGCCAGAGCTTGAGTTTGTGCAAATGGCAGTGATTACTTCAGGACCGCAGTGGTCGCCTGAGGACTAGAATTAGCGAGATTTGGAGGTAGTCTGGTGGAATTACTCGCCTGCAAGGACGACAATATTGTAGGTAGTAGAAGACATGTGGATTAGGGGAAGAAAGGATTGATGATGGCAGCAGAGGCTGCGAGAGGAGGACCTATTTGATTTATCGAATCTCTCCCGAGATCGGCTTGCGATAGCGGAGGCGGGGAGGAGGAGGAGGAGGAGCCACCTGGGCGAGGCTGGATTTTACTGCGTACACAGTACACTGTATACCGCTGTGTGCCACAGTATTCCACTCGATTGGATGCCGGAGGTCGCGCCTTTCCTAATCAGTACGCAGCCACGTGCGGATGTGCGGGACAGCGTCATCAGCCCCACCACGTCTCCTTTTCGACAACCCTGAGCATTTTGTCTGTACAACGCCAACATCCTAAGATACATTTCCCACAACAATGAGCAGCCTTAGTGGTCTACATCTTAGGGACAAGGCCAAGGCTGGAGTCGGCGGCTTGAAGGGCGGAAGCAGTGGAGGAGGGGGAGGCCTCCGGGAAAAAGCTGTTAGTTCGCCCATGACAAGGCCACCGAGGAGCTCTCGCTGATGTTCAAAGACAGGCTGGATGGGGAAGGGGGGCAGCAGTGGCTCATCCGCTGAAGGCCATCAGTCTACGCCTTTAAGCGCTCTTAAAGATCCGAATAGCTTCGCTCCACCTCCAAGACGCACAACTGGACCATACACTCCTGCTGTAACGAGGCCGGAGACAGGTGGCCTAGGGGCACCATTACCAAAGAGTCAGATAGAGCTGGACAGGCAGCACCAAAGAGAGAGAGAAGAGGAGGCACGGCAGATTGAAGCACCACCAGTACCTTCGGGGCCATACAGGGCCGATACAACTGGATTGAGTACGGCACACCTACCGAAACCTCCTGCATTTAGACCAGGCGAGAGAACTGGATCTCCCGCAACGGCCGCTAATGGCAGGCCTAAACCAGCACTCCCGCCTCGATTACCACCAAGAAATCCCTCAGGCTCGAGCATACCTCCGTCTCCACCTCCTCCGTATAGCGACAGGCCACCTGTAACGGATCCTTCACGAGGGGTGCTGAACCAAGGTGCTCTGAGTCGCCTGGGCCAGGCTGGAGTTTCTGTTCCGGGCTTTGGTATCAGTGGACGAGCGCCTCCACTGCCACAACCTTCACGGACAACTGCAACACCTCCTCTCCCTGCCAGGACAAATACTGCATCTCCTCATGTTCGAGAAGGATCAGAAGGATTTGCACCTCCTCCAGCCATGAGCGCTGCAGGTAATGGGCCACAGTTGGGCGAGCTACGATCACGTTTTGTGAAGATGAACACGGCAAGTCCACCGTCTGTAGCGGGAGGAGGAAGCACATGGGCGCAGAAACAGGCAGCTTTGAAAACAGCGAGCGAGTTCAAGAAGGATCCATCGTCTGTTTCAATCTCGGATGCTCGACACGCTGCGTCGACAGCCAACAACTTCCGTGAGAGACATGGAGAGCAAGCGGCAGCTGGATACACGGCAGCAAATAACATGAATCAGAAGTACGGGATCATGAACAAGGTGAAGAGCTATTCTTCAGACGGAAGCGCATCCCAACCAGTGGGGCTCAAGAAAGCTCCCCCACCTCGTCCAGCGAAGAGGAGCGATGTACAAGCGGGACCCCCACCGGTTCCGTTGAGTAGCAAACCTAGGCCTTGAGTGGCAGCATGTGATAAGCACGCATGTTGACAATCCCTTGTCTGGATGAGAGGAGCCGAGTCTCAACCTCGATACTGTCCACAAATTGGAGGACGGAGACGACAAAGCGACTGGGCTTGTTGTGCAGAGATGATCAGTTGTTGAAAGATAACCTTTCGTTGGGTCGTCTTGTCCGGGAGCGGGTGGTTGTGAAGCGAATGGGAAACTAGCCATCACATGTTCATTGCTACATGTAACATTACTATATGGGGTAATGCAAGGGCGGAAGGATGCGCAGCTTGTATCCCTGGGATCTGCTGGATGCAGTGTAACAGAAGGACGTCCGGGTCTGGGTCACTACCTGTGATTGGTGTTCTGGAGGCGAAGTGTTGAATATTACTGTCGAATTGCGCCTCTTTCCATGTGCTATGGGTTATGCAGAAGCAAAGCAACTGTCTAGCTGAAAACCTCGGTCTCGTTGTTGGTGTGGGATTGATTGCGGGATTGCGGACTCGTCCGGACGTGGTGGACCTGTTCCCAAGTCCCAACAGTTTGACTTTGTTGAAGACAGAGATTGACTTTGTTGAAGACAGATTGACTTTGTTGAAGGCAGAGATTGAGTTGTTGAAGGCAGAGATTGACTTTGTTGAAGGCAGAGGTTGACTCTGTTGGAGGCCGAGTTTGACTTTGTTGAAGGCAGAGGCAGAGGCAGGCCAGTGACAGGCAGAGTCAGGCAGAGTCAGGCCAGTGCTGGACATGATGATGCCATATAGCCCGGAGCTGGTAGCAGTAGGTATTCTATATGCATAGGTATTCTATATAAGGTAGTATAAGGGATTAGGCATACCTCCGTGTAGTGCTAGCCAGTGCCTACTAGTGCCCAGCAGTGCCCAGCAGTGCCCAGCAGTGCCCAGCAGTGCCCAGCAGTGCCCAGCAGTGCCCAGCAGTGCCCAGCAGTGCCCAGCAGTGCCCAGCAGTGCCTACCAGTGCCTACCAGTGCCCATCAGTGCCTACCAGTGCCACCAGTGCCAGTGGTGATCTTCCTCAGGTTGTTACCTTCGTTCTGCCAAACTTCTACCAAACTCCTTCTTCCTACCCTACTTGGGACTTCTCTAATCATTATTGGACTGGCACGACTGCAGCGGCCCGGCCACATCTGTTCGAGACTAACACCGAAGGGGGCCGTTTGCGTCATCAGCCAGGAGGAGCAACATCCTCAACTGTGGTAAGTCTGTTTTTCTTTGGACTCCAACAACACAACACAACCCAACTCCAACTCCAACAACTCCAACAACAACAACAACAACAGACTCTCCATAACCACCACCTCCTCCTCCCCCACCTCTGGCGCAACAGCGCGGAGCTTCCAGCACAATGCCCGCCAGCTTCCACTTTCGCACCCCGCCAAAATGGCTCTTCAAATTCCCCCCAGACGAGCTCCCATTGCCAATTCCACCTCCCACCAACGCGCGCACATTCGCAAGCCCATTCCCCATTCCAGCCGACCTCTACATCAACGCCTTGGACTGGAAGGTCCCCATCACAATTGGCGCCATGTACGCGACCACGGCTATCATCATGAACAAGGTCAATCGTGACCGCGCAAACAAGCCGTGGGCTTTTTCAAAGACGCGCTCTTTCCACTGCTTTGTGGTTGCCCACAACGTCTTCCTCGCCGTTTTCTCGGCTCTCACCTTCGTCGGTATGCTCCGTGCCTTGGCACACTCATGGCCTGGCCGTGAGCATCACCTTGCGGGGAAATACTGGCCTGGTATGCGCGCTGCGAATGGCGTTGCCGGAGCTGCTGATGCTCTTTGCAAAACCCATGGTCCCCGAGGCTTTGGCGATGCCGTTTACTACAACCCAACCACTGATCTTTGGGAAAACAAGAACAAGCTCATTCAATTGGCTGTTGGTGGCACCCCAGACTCCACAGATGTTGGTCGGCTCTGGAATGAAGGACTCGCCTTCTGGGGTTGGTTCTTTTACTTGTCCAAATTCTATGAGGTCTTTGATACCTTCATCATTCTGGCCAAAGGAAAACGAAGCTCCACTTTGCAGACCTATCACCACACTGGGGCTATGATGTGCATGTGGGCTGGAATCCGCTACATGTCTCCGCCCATCTGGATGTTCTGCTTCCTCAACTCGGCTATCCATACCATGATGGTGAGTTTGTTCCCAACTGCGTATCTCCTTGGCCTATCTAATGTTACAATAGTACGTCTACTACACCCTCTCAGCAGTCGGCATTCGAGTTCCACAACGGATCAAGCGTACTTTGACCACCATGCAAATCTCTCAATTCATCATCGGTATCACCTTTGCCAGCATGCATCTCTTCGTCACCTATACTGTCCCTGTCTCCGCTACCGAGACCGTCTTGAATACTGTCAAGTCCGCTGTCGAAAGCGCCGCGTCGGTAGCTTCGTCCGTTTATGACGGACCTGTATCTACCGCAACAATGGCAGGCACCGCTGCCTGGTTCAAGAAAATGCTCCTTCGCGCCGCTGGCGAGGAAGGCCTTGCCGAGAACTCGCTCAACAGCCGCGGAGAGTTGTTTGGCCCAGAGGCCGACAGCATTGAGAACAACCGCCAACAATACGAGCAACACCAGAGAAGCTCCAGACCGACGTGGGAGACCATTCCCTGTATTGACACCACGGGGCAGGCTTTCGCTGTCTGGCTCAACCTTGCCTACTTGGCACCGCTGACGTGAGCTTACGAACATCATTCTTCTTGCAATGAAGGCTAATCAAAATGTTCACAGTGGTCTTTTCGTCCGCTTCTTTATTAGATCCTACTCTCGCCGTGGAGCTAGCTCCAAGAACCCATCCAATCGTCGCAAGGCTGAGAAGGCTATTCAAGATGCGGCCCACGGCGTCAACCGCGAATTCGATAGCCTCGGGAAATCGGCGGAAGAGGGCCTCGACAACATGACGCAAAATATCAAGAAGTCAAATGGAAGCAACGGCACACCCAAAAGCAGCCAGCGTCGCGTGAGCTCATCGATAGAGTCTATCAAAGGGAAGTTCGAGCCCGAGTCTGACTTCAGTGAAGCCTCACAACAAAGCGTCTCGCGAAGCTCTTCTCGAAGCACTGGCACGTTGAAGAAAAAGTCAAGCCAGAACACCGACAAGTTGAGGCGCATGTTTGAACAATCAGAGGCCAAGGCCAAGCAAGCAGCCGAGAAAGTAGAGCAGACTGCTGAAGCCGTTGTTCAGAAGGCAGATCAGGCTGCTGAAGCTACTGTTGAGCGGACAGGGGAAGCCACTGGTACGGCTGATGATCGATCAAGCATCGCCGAGGAAGACGAGCAAGAGTACCCTGAAGGCAGGCGGAAGTCGCTTGCTGAGGAGATCGGCCAGGACCATCTCGATGGCGAAAGCTGGGCTAACATCAAGGACCATCATGAGGAGCCCAAGCAAGAGCCAAAGGAGGAGCGCTCTGATTCAACTACTAGCGTTACCAGCGAGCAAGATTCATCACTTCGATCTCCCTCGCCCAAGAAGTCGAAAATCCCTCAACCAGCGAAGAAGGAGGCGAGAAGTCGGTCGCCCGCCAAGCCAGCAAAGGTTCACAGCGCCATTCCACGGCCATCTAGTGCGGGTGCTTCAACAACGCTGATTACTAATGGTAAACAGCACTCTTTTACTACGTCATATCTGCCAGCATCTGAAAGAGGTGTCAAAGGCGTTACTGCTTCCAGCAACACCGCTACTACGAAGGATATTCAAGATACCAGGCCATCCACTAGCGGCAGCGACGGTGGTTCTGGAAGTATCAACGGTAGTAGCGGTGCGCATATAGCGGAAGACGTCAAGAAAGTAGAACCTGATACTAACGTCGGTCACGAGCAGGATTCTTGGGCGTCAGCGGATGCGGATTCGAAGAAGCAGAAGAAGAACAAGAGCAATGGCGAGGACGGAGTTGGACAGCAGTCGGGAAAGCAATCGTTGCCTAAGACTGAGGAGAGTGAAGGTGCTTGGTTTGGGAGTAAACATGATGGTGACGAAAAGGTTGTTGCCCAGGATTTGAGCACGACGGATCCGAAGGAGGACGGGGTCAGTTACGCGGATAAGGTTAAAGAGGATGGTGTTGTGGGATGAAACGCTGGCAGCTTGACGATGAACACCATTGACTGTCACTGAGAGATGGGACTGGTGGTTTGTACTATTACTTGAGCACGTCTCTTGGCCCCGCGGACGAGAATTTACTTTTGGCCATTTGCCGTGCTTCTTGGGCTCCGTCCTTGAGGGGCTCACAGATGGGAAGACGCATTGATACTGCGACGTATTCTTTGGCCTCGTGGAATAGTAGACAGATACGGTAGAGTTGATGGTGTGAAACATCAATACTCTGTTGAGAGTTTTTCTTCTGTTTGTCCGCATTTTACTTGCAGGGTCGACTTCACTTTGACGTTGGATTCTCAAACCAAGATGGATGATACTGATGATAAGGCCTCTCATCATTCAAACGTGGTGTGAATCGCCAGACTGAAGTGAAACAAAGTACAAACAATACCTACTGCTCCACGCTTGATGAGTATACCAACGACGAGGTCCGGTGTCTGAGGCTACAGAGGGACAATCCAAAGACGGTCACATGCGGGATCCTGAGAGATGGTTGCTGGGGGTTGAGGATGTAGAAAGGCGACATGACGATACCTATTAGGCATCCTTGACTAAGATGTGACAAAATCACCCTTGCCCAAAAAGGGAAATCAAGCGTGATCGCAGCCTCCTTTGGGCCTTCGCCGTAACTTGAATATCGACCAGGACTACTGTACGTCTTCCTAGATGCTAATCTGGAAATGATTCAAGCCGAGAGATGGACAAGAAGCACAGCGGCTCGCAATGCAAATGCTAGTACTAATACAAGTATAAAAAACGAGGTTGAAATCACGCTGCTCGATCCAAATCCACAAGACTCATACGTTTAACCCAAAAACTCTCTCCTAGCGTTCCTCTCCCTCTCTTCACTAAAACAGTCTAACCTGACCGCCCTCAAACTAACCTCAACCCTCCCACTATCATTCTCCGCGCGCTCAACCCTCAACCTCCATTGGCCCCTCCTGACAATCCATTCCATCTCCCTGTCGATAAGCCTCCCCTCCTTCCACCTCTTCACTTTCGGCATCCCTAAAATGACCTTTTGTTTCGGAGACGGAAATACATCACCATCTTCATCATCCGCTTCCGAATCAGCGTCGTCATCATCTGTCATATCCCATTCGATCGCGCCACCGTCGACAGTAATAAAAGCATCGTGATGAATGGACACGCGCACTTTTTCACCGCTGATACCGCTGTGGGCTGGCGAAGTGGGCATCTTTGCTATGCCGCCCCCTGACTGTAACATCATCAGACCGAGGGACATGGTGGCTGGTAGGTTCAATTTGTTTGCAACCACACTTAATAGACTTGCAATCCTTGCTTTCGTCTGTCCATCGAAACTCGCTTTCATAGTCGATAGATCTAACGTCGTTGATTCAGAAGCCGAGATTTCAAGGATCAGGTCTGCTGAGGAATCGTCAATGTAGGGACGTTGATACGTAATCCAGCCTGTGGGTACCCCACTGGAAATGCTGGGGGCAAGATTGTCGCCGGCTGGTGTCGCTGGGTTGGTGGGACTGGCGTCTGCCGAGAAGGAGACGCCCGATTGACGGATGTCTTCGAGGCGGAGAATGATTTCGCTTCGTTGGCGGAGGAGGTTGAAGCTCAATTCGACGGGGATGAGCTTTTGTTCTACACCTTTAAGGTGGAAGTAACGTGCATCACGGAGTAGCTCTGCTCGGTGAGCGGCGTCTCGGATTGGTAAGTCGTAGCCTTGTAGTATTTTCAAAAGATCTGCGAAAACGTCGCCCGATCGATTCGGGATCGACGGTGGAAGGATTGAGGGAGGACGGAGGAGGGTTTGACGATCTAGTCCAGGGAAGACTTCACTCGGCGTGCTGAAGAAGTGCGCAAACCCCAGCGAGAAGAAATTGGGAGAGTCGCCTGGTGAGGCAAAGATGTCGCGGGGAATCTGGAAGTGCCTGTCGCCGACTTGTATGAAAATCTCAGATTTGAAGAGTTGGTGCGTCAGTCGCGGCACTGTCGCGACGTGAGTAACCGGGTTGCGAATGAGGAGACAGCGAATACTTACAGCTATAAAACTGGGCATCTGCAAACAGTTTCACAAAGTGCTCTTCATCTTTTGGCCTGACAAAATAGCCTTGAAGGTGTAGTGCAATGTCTCGAAAGGTCATTGGGTCTCGGTCAATGTACAATGTCTTGACTTGGCTCGCTCGGCCACCAGTTTGAATTAGTTGGTCGGCAAAATAATGCGAGAAATATGAGGGTGCTCTAAAACTGTCAGCTTGTAATAGTGAAGTAGGAGTGAAAGTACTCACCATCTGAAGATATTGACGCTCCTGATAGCCTGAATAATTCAGAGCCGATCTGGATTGGAAAGACCTTGCCAGCCGGCAGCACCGTCGTCAGTTTGGCCGATATTTCTGCTATTCGACGTTCTTTGATAACATCGACCGTCTCTCTCCGCTTCAACGAGGGAGTGTCATCCCCGGCCTGCGACGGGTTCGACACATCGCCATCCTGGGAATCGTCTGCCCCTTGCTCTTGTTCTGTACTCCTCGTTGCGCGAGCAGATTGTGGTTCAGATTGTTTGCCAACAGAGGTTCTTTTAGGTGGTGAGGGATCCAATGCGCTCTGCGGCGCATCACTAGCTTTCCGCTTGATACCGGCTCTTGTATCCATGGCATCGAAGCTCTCCCTTCGGGGAGCAGCGGGAGAAGCAAACGTTTGTGTCGCAATTGTGGAGTTTATGGCAGTGCTATTTGCAAGGTCCGGGGCACTCGGCGTTCTCACAGGTATTGGATTACTGAAGTCGTTGGTGGTTGGTAATTGGGCCTGAAGCTCTTGCGAACGTTCTCCTTGAGGATCGTAGAATGTTGTAAGATATTGTGTTTTCTGAAGATGCATAGCCGCTTAGTGGAGCGAATGGAGTGTTTTGCGGGCGAGTCTGTTGTCCCTGAAGGTCGCGTAGTGGCGAGATGATGTCGTATTCAGTTTCGTCTGGGATCTGTCGTTGACTGTCTGGGCGCGACAGATGAATCGAGAGTCGTGGCTTTCCCCACCCACTGGGTGAGTTCTGGCTGATGATCTGGATGGGAATGAAGGAGTACTTGTAGAGTAGGGTATTATTACTATTACTATTACTACTTGTGGAGTAGGGTGTTATTACTATTACTACTTGTGGAGTAGGGTGTTATTACTATTACTACTTGTAGAGTAGGGTGTTATTACTATTACTACTTGTAGAGTAGGGTATTATTACTATTACTACTTGTGGAGTAGGGTGTTATTACTATTACTACTTGTGGAGTAGGGTGTTATTACTATTACTACTTGTAGAGTAGGGTATTATTACTATTACTACTTGTGGAGTAGGGTGTTATTACTATTACTACTTGTAGAGTAAGATGTTATTACTATTACTACTTGTAGAGTAAGATGTTATTACTATTACTACTTATAGAGTAGGGTGTTATTACTATTACTACTTGTAGAGTAAGATATTATTACTATTACTAGTTATAGTAGAGTAAGATAATATTACTATTATTACTTGTAGAGTAAGATATTATTACTTCTACTACTTGTAGAGTAAGATATTATTACTATTACTACTACTTGTAGAGTAAGACATATTACTACCATCAACCCAAAGATAGGCGTACTAGCACAGCCTTTATCGTCTCACTCGGGGGATGGAACAGGCACGATAGATAGTAAAATGCACAGATGATGTGGGCTAGAAGGCAGTTTGGCAGGGCCACGACTTCACCTGGGTTAGACTTGTTCCAAACGGCGGGAGGATAGTGGCGGCTTGCAGAAGATCAAGCGCGAGGAAGCGGACCGAGCGGTTGGAAAGCTGAAAATAGACGTCCGGGCTGGGACTCGGACTGGCGTTGTCCTGGCACTGCTGTGTGATGCTCGGGGGAGATTGAGAGGGGACATTGAGAGACATGCAGATGCAGATGCAGATGCTGAGGCTGTAGGTAGCCCAGCTGAGAATCCAGCCATGATCAACACGGCGGCCCGTAGTCGATACCGAAGCGCGGTCCCGACATGGGATCCTGGGGGCGAATCGGAAGATATCTTGGCATAGTATCTACTCGTATCATAGGACTCAGGAGGCTGACTGTGTGCTCCCTTGGAAAAGCCTGGCATGTCCCTTTTGCAGGAGGATGCCACCGCCACCGCCCTCGCCATCGCCACCGCCATCGCCACCGCCATCGCCATCGCCAATTGGAGGATGGAGGATGGAGGATGGAGGATGGAGGATGGATGATGGAGGATGGAGGATGGAGGATGGAGGATAGAGGATGGAGGATGGAGGATGGAGGATGGAGGATGGAGGATGGAGGATGGAGGATGGAGGATGGAGGATGGAGGATGGAGGATGGAGGATGGAGGATAGAGGATGGAGGATAGAGGATGGAGGATGGAGGATGGAGGATAGAGGATAGGGGATGGATAATGGATGATGGATGATTGGATAATGGATGATGGATAATGGATCATGGATCATGTTTCTACTGCCCCGCTCGTCTCCCTTCATCTCTATATATCCACACTGGACACTCCTCCTTCAGTGACACTCGACACTCGACACTCGACTCTCCTCCTTCAGTGACACTCGACACTCAACTCTCGACACTCGACACTCAACACTCAACTCTCAACTCTCCTTCAATACCTGAGCACGCAACTCTCCACGCTGACCCACGTCGACACAACCACCAATGACATCCCATCTGATCCAATTTAAGCCTTGCGATTGACGAATTCCCTCTTCCAAACCTAATCGCCCACCGCCCGCCATTAATCCTGTTCGCCGTCAAAAGCCGTTCCACGCGGCAACTGTTCCAGGGAAACGTCTTCATCCTTGCCTTGTCGGACTGACCCTTTTACATTACATAGTTTGGCTATCGATTCACTTGCTCACCTTCTCCCTGACTACTCACTACTCACTACTTACTACTCACTACTCACTACTCACTACTTACTACTCACTACTCACTACTCACCACTCACCACTCACCACTCACTACTCACTACTCACTCACTCACTACTCACTCACTCACTCACTCCCTCACTCACTACTCACTCACTCACTACTCACTCACTCACTCCCTCCCTACTCCCTCCCTCCTCCCTCCCTACTCCCTCCCTCCTCCCTCCCTACTCCCTCCCTCCCTCCCTACTCCCTCCCTCCTCCCTCCCTACTCCCTCCCTCCTCCCTCCCTACTCCCTCCCTCCCTCCCTACTCCCTCCCTCCTCCCTCCCTCCTCCCTCCCTCCTCCCTCCCTCATGGAGAGCACCACGCTCATCACGTTTATACTGTGCGTTTGGCTACCTTCGCCCTTCAGTCGTCACCGCTAATCAGTACAGGAATCACTCACATGCTCGCAAGGTCGAGCTCCTGGGTTCTTGGGATAATTTCAGTGCTTCATATGCTATGACCAAGGACTGCAGGAGAGGTCCTGGAATCTGGTCTGGCTGTCACACATTCAAAGACATCATCTGTGATGGCGACTGCGACATCCACGAGGCTCGCAGTGGCGGTCTCAAAATGGGCGGGACCTATTGGTATCTCTATCGTATTGATGACGATGAAGAATACCATGACCCATCTCAACCTTCAACGAGCGCGTGTCCGCTATTGCCTGGCCAAACCCTCAATGTCCTCGAGGTGCCTTGCGAGACTGGACGCTATGTCAGCCGAAGCAGATCATCATCAGTATCAATATCAAGCGCGGTACAGACGCTGAACCCAGATGACCGATTTCTCTCCCCAAGACCTGCTCCCAAACCCGGTCCCAAACTGACGAAGCTGATAACTTCAGCCGAAGGTATGCTCACCGCCATTAGCCCACTCAGATCTAAGGTTGGCTTGTCGATTCCCCCACGGTCGAGCTTCCACTAACAAGCACAACAGCCGCTGCGGCCCCGGGACATATACTTACTTCATCAGCAAGAGATCGACCATGGACGGCCGTCATCAGTCAAGGCTCAAATTCTTGGGATCCTGGGTCCAGTTCGAGGGGCCGCGATATCCAATCTGCAACTACCTCGCCTACCGACGCGACTAACATACTCAAATCTGCCTTCATGCAACTCAAGGGGCCGGTCACGCCAGTGAGTCCTGCGTCTCCCATCATTTTGCACATCAAATGACTTGTACAGCTCACACCCTCAGAGGGTGGACGTGGTAGAAGCCATTTTCTCAATTCCGGCCGATCAAGGGATCATCGGACCAAGTCTCCCAGTACGAGGGAGCTCCGTGATATTATCTCGCGGCCTGTGACTATGCCATCGCAGCTTAACCGCCTCCTCGAGCCCCTGGACGAGTCGAACGAGATGTCATCGGCGCCACCACGGCATCAAAGAGTCATCATTCGCAAACGTATGCACTCACCTGATCGCCTCGTCAGCAAAGTGCAGGTCACAACTGACCCCTTTCCAAAAGCAAAAAAGGCCAACGAACGTGGCCGATCCGTGTCGCATAACGAGGTCGCCAGACCATCCCGTTCCTCGCACAGAAGAAAAGTCTCTGGACATTTTGCTACGCGCAGGTCGGCGTCCCTCAATGGAAAACGAGCGCCCTTGCCTCTGGGGAATGTCGTCATGAATGAGGATGACTACAGGGCTGGGGATGGCTTGCGGATCCCAAGAGGTATTCCAGAACTGGAGGGCGAGGATGCTATGTTTTCCTTCAAATTTCCAATCGAGAAGCCGCATACAACATACCAGGATATTGATTTCCAGATAACAGGTCCCCTGCACTCAAGAAACAGCAGTATCAATACGAATAAAGACCTACCGGCGCTACCTGACTTCCTTATACCAGAGCCACTCTTTTCCAAATCCGATACTGCCGGGATGCGAGCTGTGTGGAAGAGCTCAAGCTTGAAGTTTGAGCGTCCAGCTTACCAATTGGATTACGACGTCCCGCTGCCCGAGTCACCGAGCTCTACAGAGATGCCATCCGATACGGAAGCGCAGTCACCAACCTTCAGTTCAATCAAAGGCGACGACAGAGGTGTCTCGACGCCTCATCGACTATCTGGTGATCCGCAATGTCCGCTACGGAACGAAGAGCTCAGTGTCAGCTTTAATCGCAGCTTCGAGAAATTGTCTGTTCACGCTAGAAGTGTATCGACGGCTTCGACGGCGATGTATAGTCTGCCACTTAACCCATTCGCGACAGAAAAGTCGCTCGCAACGGAGCCTGAAATCCGACAGTTGAGCCAGATGGAGCAATTGCTCGATGAGTTCGAGTATTTGGGCGCTGCTTTACTTTGAATAGAGTTAGCGCCACCAGGGAGGCGTCGATAGAGGAGTAAAAGTTTGATATGATTGATTGATGTGCACGATTTGTAAGGATTTGAAGCGCGACATATACCACGGGATCTTGTTGCATGGCGTTCAAGGATTCCGATTGTGGGCTGGGACGTGGTTTCGAGCGAGGGAGGTAGTTTCGGGAGAGGGACATGATCGTCGACTGGTAGCACGACAGCTTGTTGCGCGTCTTTCTTACTGGATCGCCATGCGGGTAGCGACAGCCATACTAGACTATCGCAGTCGCCCAAGGGTTGTTGACTGGGTTCGGGCACGATGCACGACCGGCTTGCCGACCGGGTATGGATCATCTTGTGCACAGCCATTGATGAAACGTATTCAGGCCATAGATAGCAACGGAAATGTTATGACAAACTGTAGTTTGCCGATTGTGGTTGGGAGTGGACGAGGGTGATTCGTAATGCTCTCCTTCACCTCCACGCGTAGCCAAGACAGCATGGAGCGCCTCGTGCGCAGAGATCTGATCTAGAACTAGCGAGAGGGAAACGAGGCTGTGCTGGAGCCTTTGCGCAATCCCTCTGCGCCCTCTTCAAGAAGCTGTCACAGTGTCAACTTCTCTTACTACTGTATAAAGAAACATCTTCCTCTTATTGTTGTGGATCTCGTTCGAATACATCGCCCTTGCGTCTCAGAGCTTCGACACATGGTCGTGGTCGTCTTTGCGTAGAATTGTCCTCATCAATCCTCCTCCCGCCCTCCATAGTCCATACTCGGACTGATTGCTGCCTCGTCTTGCCTGGCCCAAATCCAAGCCCTCGGAGACACCACCTGCCAACCTCCTGCGTCCGTCAAACTCCAATCCCACGCACAAACACGTCCCGTAAGAGAGAGGGCTTTCATCAAAATGGTAATCAAGCGCTTCTCCAACATGCTAGGCTCGAAAAAGGGCAAGAACCCTTTCACGCGAAATGGGGGAGGAGGCTCGAGTTCAGATACGGCAAGGAGGGCATCTGGTGACTATCGCGGGAGCAATAGCGAGGAACTGGAACCGCCGTTGAGGGAGGGGACAGATACGCCTGAGGGCAATGCTGCCAGAGGGGTTAGGCTGTTTTGTGAAAGCGGGGGGAGCGGCGTAAGTCTTTGCTTTCTTTCTCTACCAAGCGTTGGAGGTGTTGATTGACTTTGCAGCAGGGAGAAGAAGTACTGCATCTGCCCACCATCGTCGAAGCCGCCGAGTCCTCACCTCAAGCCGCGCAAGTAGCTGCCAAACAAATTCGCAAGTTTCTGTCCAAGGAGAACAATGAGCGACCTCATGTTCAGTATAATGCCATTATGCTCATTCGCATCTTGGCCGACAATCCGGGCCCTACATTCACAAGGAATTTGGATGCGAAGTTTACATCTACGGTGAAAGAGTTGTTAAGGAATGGGCGCGACCCGAGCGTTCAGCAGATATTGAGGGAGACATTGGCAACCTTGTATACCGATAAGGCTTATGATTCGAACCTGACGACGCTGTTCACCATGTGGAATAAAGAGCAGGGAGCGACGAGTCCCAGACCGCAGAATGGTGCATCAGCATGGCCAGTCCCAGCTGCAGGTGGTTTTGGCAATAACAGCAACAACCAGCAGCAGAGCTCTCGTACTCAGCCCAGGTCGCAGCATGTCCCAGAACAAGAAAACTATGGACGGAATCAGCGCGAGCATGGCCTGCCACCACCTGCAGAGTTGGCAGCGAGGATCGAGGAGGCAAAAACTTCGGCGAAGTTGTTACAACAGCTGGTGCAGTCGACTCCTCCGAATGAAATCCAGGACAATGATTTGATCAAGGAATTCTCCGAGCGCTGTCAGACTGCCCAGCGAAGTGTACAAGGCTACATCAATTCAACAGACCCACCTCCGGACGACGATACAATGCAGACCTTGATTGAGACAAGCGAACAATTAAGTCTGGCAGCGAGCAAGCATCAGCGTGCTGTATTGCAAGCAAGAAGAGCCGTAGCTAGTGTATCTCCACCGGCTCAGAATGCTTATGCCCCTCCAGTCGGAGCGCCGACGGGGCCTTCAATGGCCATGGGGCAAAATACAGGTTACTCCTCGTCAACTTCTCCTCCAAGCTCCACATTCGTCCCAAATGTAGCACTGCAAGAATCAGCTTATTCTCCTCCTCCCGTCCCTCCTCCGTCTATGCGCGCGAACCACGATCGAAGGCAGAGCGATCACGAAGTCCCATCTTCACAATCAGCCGGCACATCATCACCTCCAGCTATGGCACCACCTTCCAGTCGCGCTCCTCAGCTTTCAGCACCAGCGAGACCAGCACCGCTAGAACTGCCAACACCACAATACGACAACCCATTCTCAGATCGCCACGAATCACATCCTCAACCGTCCGCCTCAGCATACTCAATCAGCGACAACCCTCGGCCTCTGAGCCGAATCACAGAACCGCAAACTCCTTCAAACCGCTCAGAATATGACGAATACGATGACCCGTACCACGCTCCTACACCCACTCAATCCACCCTTGCTACAGTAGGCGCAAGACCGGCACCCAGACAACAGGATACAGTTGAGAATTGGAGGCGGGAAATTGACACGTCTTCGCCGCCGAGAAGAGAAGGAGAGAGTTACCATCCAGGTTATCAGAGTACACCAAGTTACATGCAACGACAAGAATCCTCCGAGGCACATTTAACCATGCACGGTGGCGCCATTCCTCCCACTCCAACACCCGGCCTCGATACCGAAAAGGAATTGGGTAACCTGAACCAAATGAATTTGAGTCCGGTCAAGGAGATAAGGAGTACGAGTGGATCTTTTGTACCGGCTGATAGGGTGAGGCACGTGCACAAGGGTAGTAATGCGGAGAGAAGTGATGGGGCTACTTCTCCTGTTTATCCGGAGAGACATTCGGGGGAGATAAGTCCTGTTAGTACGGTGAATACGGGGTATGGAGTGGGCGAGGGGAGGTATGGGAGTGCGGGGTCTCCTGGTAGATATTCGAGTGCGTATGGGGGAAAGAAGGAGGGGGGGAGGGTCGGAGAGTATAGGTACTAGAGGGAAACTTGATAAAGAGGAGGAGAGAACTACGAGGGGAATATGTTTCATGAAAGGACTCCTGGATATCGTTGTTGTACTCTTCGAGCAAGCATTTGGATTTCCAATTTTCTCGTTGGAGCGGTTGGGTTTTTGGCCGTTTTATACCAATTATCAGCTTATCATTCTTTGGCGATCCTATTTCATGGCGATTTTGTCGTGGCGTGGAAATGATCTGCCCCAAAACCGAGAGTTTCCGTACGGGTTCGCAACCTCGATATTCACTAATGAAAATGGTCAGATGTAAGGATGGGAATAGAGAGCCCCGCCCCGGCAGGGGTGTTCGGTTCAAGAAAGCGGTGAGGATATTAGATAAGAAGTGAGAAGATCAAGATTGCTAGGTGTGGCAAGGGAGTTTTGCCACGAGTTCATTGGAAAGAAGATCCGACGGACTTGGAGAGCTGTAGCGAGCCTTGCTTGTCAGTCATTGTATTGGCATACTTTTTGTGGATGTGACATGCTCTAGTACTGTTGTTACTTCACGTTCTCATGGGATGAAAGAGAGGTGTTGGCGTTGGTTTGTTGTGCTCGACGATACCTTTCGCAGAATGAGTATGCTACACGAACTCATTGAAACCTAAAACAAGGAACTGAAAGGTGGGACTCATTGAGGAACTTTGTCTAACATTCATGGACTTGTAATTTCGACAAGGACTACGAATACTATGAGGTTCAACCTTGCCAAATGGCTGGACCAGGCATGGTATAGTTTGTCGGTCTTTCAAAAATAGGTTAGCCATGTGTCGTCGCAGTGATTCATCTTCAGAACCTACACTGGGTAATACAATTGCATTAATATGCCCGCGTCGGTCGCTTTGTAAGCACCTGGGAACGTGACCTTAGGCGACGGAACACCTTTACCAGTTCCGGTGATGGCAAGTTGGGCACATTGAATGTAGAGTTGTGCGCCGCCAATCTGAGAAGCGCCATGCAGAGCAATCTGCTCAGCTCGTAGGAGATAATTTCCAATTGGGAGCGATGGCGGGACCTTGACGGAGACCTCGGTGGCGACTAGGAAGTGTCAATATCAGTCGATGTGAGGCGAAGATATTGCAACAAGTACGACTCACATTGCTGTGGCCAAGTCAACCCTGAGGCGTTGACCTTTGGAGGATCTCCGGCAATCTTGAACCAAACTTTACCAGTCCCATTCCATGAAGACAGATTTTGGCCAGCTGGCGCCTGGGCCATGTAGAATTGGAGAGGGCCTGGATGAGCAAGGCCTCCTTCTACACGGAAACCGACAGTTGTACCAGCAATGACTGTCTTTGTTGAAGCGTTGGATGGGAATATCATTTCACCACCACATCGCATGTCGTTTGAGTTTACATCTTGTACACTCCCGTGGGACCAATGGTTGTTATTGATGCGAATGTATTGGTAGTAACCAGACTTGTTCCCGTTTACGATCAGGTTGGTGAACGTGTCTATATGGATCGATTAGTATGAGAATGTTTCTTTTAGAGATGGATGAATGGAAAAGTAGGATTACAATGAGCGGAAGCGAGGCCAGTCGCGCCAACGAGGATGAGGAGAGAAAGTTTCATGTTTGCACTAAAAAAGGGACGAGTGAAGGAGGAAAGAAAATAGATGGTCAAGGCAATGGAACATGATTTTGACATTTTGGCAGATGTTCATGGCCTACCGTGCTCACGTTCGCCGTGTCTCTGTTTGCACCTAGACTCCACCTCAGGGCAGTATATCGAGTCCAACTTTCTCATAGAAGAATCAGGGCATGTCACAAGTAATTGGCCAAAGCATGGGGAGAGGGACGATGATCGCCTGTGAGGACGTGGCTTGCATGGCTCGAGCGCTTAAGGATGATTTGGCCGAAGTGTAGAAAGGGGAAAGGTACTCGGGAGTAAATGAGAAGCAATGAAGCTACGTCAAACATGAGACGAAAAGAAAAGAAACCGATAGAGGAATTGGACCGACCGAGTGGATGTGAAATGTCGAAACATGGAAGTCCGGCAGACAAGTCCAAGGATCCTAGATATGCTAGGAGCCGGGTAGCGATGGTCAAACAAGACAGGTTTGGGACAACGAGTCGGGGTTCAGGATGATTCCTGACTTGGACGGCGACACGCTGATGATGCTAGCAAGGCGGGCAGATGGTGGGTTGATACCTTGTTGATACCTTGTTGATGAGGGTGTTGGTGATGGTGATGGTGATGGTGATGATGTTGGTGTTGATGTGGTTGTTGTTGGTGGGGAGAGAGAACCGGGTGATAGGACACCAAACAATATGATACGAGTACGGTACATATGTAAACAACCCACCTAGCCAAATCATTGCACAATGGAAATATCCGATTCAATCACGAGTATGTACAGTACATCTTCCCATGAACCCCCAACCATCCTAGTTCTAATCTGAACCCGCTCCTCTCCTACAGCCTCTCAACATGCCGTGTCTTCGCAAGACGGACTGTACATCGCCGCCTTGAATGGCGAACGACTGGAAATACGCGCCGCTGCCTCCCTCGGACTCGTCAGAAGCATATCCACAAGCTCCAAAGGTCCCATCTTACGCTGGTCGCCTGTATTCCCTGCTTCCGAACCCTCTTCTCGATTGCTGCTCGCCGACGACCAAACTGTGCGGGTCTGGGACCTTCACAACGAGAGATGGACAGCAACTATCAACAACGGGAGCGGAGGCATGGGCAACATCGTCAATGTCGAGTTTGGGCGGACGAAAGACGACGTCGTATGCTTTTCAGACTTCGGATCAAAGGTCACCGTGTGGTCGTTGAAGACGGGACGAAGTGTTGAAGTGAGAGATCCCAAATTCCCGAATACACGCACCTTCGGATTTCGCCCTACTACTGGCCTATGCGCACTTCTTTCACGACCTGGGCCTCATGACGTCCTTACACTCCATGCGCCGTCTTCGTACGCCGTGCTTAAAATGCTTACTTTACAATCAGTGGACGCACAAGGCATGAGATGGAGTCCTGATGGCAGATGGCTTGCCGTGTGGGACACTCCGAGTATTGGCTATCGAGTGTACATATACACCGCAGACGGACATTTGTATCGCGTGTACAATGGCCATTGTGAGGAGGACCGTCTCAGTCTGGGAGTAAAGTCGATCGAATGGAGTCCAAGGAGCGATCATCTTGCGATAGGAGGACATGATAGGAGAGTGACTCTACTGAGTACTCGTACAGTACGTTTGATTTTCTGCTTCTTTGAACGACTGACCAACTTCCACAGTTCTCGCCAGTCATGTTCCTCGACCACACAGCGACCATACAACTCGCAGCAGAAGCAGAAGTCTGGCAAGAACATCTCTCGCCATCACTACAGCGCTCTTACAATACAGTCTCCCAGCCAGTCGCTCCTCCCATCGCTCCAGTCACTCCCGCTGACCAAGCCGTCAAAACTGGGCTCTCCATACTCTCTTCCAACGCTGATGGCACAATGGTGGCGACGCGAGACGATTCAGCACCAACAACAGTCTGGCTATGGGATCTTACGAAACTCGCGGCAAGCGCAGTACTCATCCAACACTCTCCCATTAAAAAACTCTTATGGCATCCCACCCTCCCATCCATCCTCCTGATCCAATGCAGCCACGACGAACCAACGATCTACCTCTATAACACAATCTCTGCCGTTCCCTATCCCGTCATTCTGCCAATGAGAAAATCAACAGGCAGCAAGTTTGAGGCAAAATGGCTTCAAACGACCTCGACGCAAAAACCGAGTCTTGTCTTCAGCGACTCGCATAATTTCCTGCTCGCGTGGCCGGAGGGTCGCGATCCCATGGATGAAGTTAATGAGCAGGGAGAGAAGAATGATTTGATGGATCATAGTGAGGATTCTTTGTATGATATCTTGTCTGGGAAAAAACCGGCGCCGTACATGGCGATCGACGATACGGAGGCATTGGTTTCGGAACTGGAAGGGGAGACGACGGACATGCTAGATGATACTTTTGCGGGGAGGAGGGGGGTGAGTGTGGATTCAATGGATGAATGTTTTTAGAACTGGGATCGGCGTTGCGGGAGGTTTGGATCGATGATACCCCTGGACTTTCTTTTCCCGGATTGGGAGTATGGATGCGATTGAGACCAATATGATCACTGGCTGGTCGCTATTGAGCGACTACCTGAGCGTAGACCGTGAGTAAGCCCATCTGCTCATTTCCGCTACTATTCTCCTCAACGCCTTGATTAAGTAAGATGCTAAATAGGGCCCGGTCTGATCGTCGAATCCCAATAGTCCCTATTTTGACCAGATAACGTCTTTTCTCGAGTCTCCAAATTCTCTTGATGATGTATTCATGAAACACTTCTTTCTTTCTCCTGGCACAGTCGTTCTTATCGCTGCCACCAATTCCTCTCTATACCGTCGAAGCACAGAAAACCCAGGAGGCGTTGAAACCCTCCAAGATTACAGGCCATTACCTTTCCCTCAAGTCTCCCATTAGATACTTGCGCGCCAAAATTTCGTCCATGATTGACTCGATGCCATCCCACTTGGCTTCCTCTACCTCCGCTCTTTTATCGATGCCATATGCTAGTCCAAATCCCACCAACACTTCCCCTTTTTCCTCTGCTTTCGAAAGTCTGTAGAGGAGAAACAATGATGGCTTGCTTCGACTGCGAGGTAGAGAGGATGGGGTTAATCAGCCTTGGTATTGGTGTCGGTATTGATATCCTTATCCAAGGCTTGTTGGTCTTTGCGGCTATACTCTTGGTGCTCTTCGAGAGGTAAATTCATCCTTTTGATGTTTCGTTGGGGGCTGGGAGGCCTTCGATGCTTGAACTGAGTACTGTGCCGCTCGGTGCTGGACTGGCACCTTTTTTTGGTAACCGAACCCGATTATTCAGTTAGATTCCGTATGCCGCTTCATGTGCTGAGCAACCTTCGCAACAGGTACTTCAGATTCGTTTTCATGCTGCTGACGTCTGATAGGTTCTTCTTACTTTTCAGGGGAAAGTCTTCTTCATCTTGTAATTTAGGCTTTGCTCTTGTGGCTGCGATGCCTTGTAGCTTTGTGTATGAGTTTTGTTTACTGCCGGAGCTGGGATGGATGCACGGGCTAGTAGGAAGCGAGTGACGGGGTTGGGTAGGGCCATGGCGTGCACTGTATTCACAGATGTAGATGGTTAGGTGGAGGAATAGGAGTCTGAATATGGAAGGTCATATAGGAGAGGGATGGGTAGGTGACCTTTATATTGGCTGATCCGGGTCACCAATCTAGATTCCCGGGTGCTGTGGTCATGGAATTCTTATCGTCCATTCACCAATTCTCGATAGCCTGGGGCACGAGCAAATCACCCGATCTAACACCAATATTTCAATCGAACTTGCTTCTTCAGGCGTGAATACTTCAAGGCAAGTTTGGAGGAGAGCTCGTAGTGGGTGGAGATAGTCGGTTGGTTGGGTGATCGATGCCGTCGAGGTTTCTAATGACTTTGTTAGTGAATTCCTAGAGAGGTCTGCAGGATTACTTTCCGTTGTGTAATTTCGCAAGTTGACTTGGCCGGGTAGGGTTTGCATTGCGCTGTTGCTTTTCCTTTGTCGCCATCTATGGTCGACAGTATTAGCACAGATGTAGTCTACTTGCAGGGTGAGATGCGTACTTTCGCCGAATCTCTTTCTAGAGTGAGCATTAAGCGGTATGTCTCTAAAGTGTTTTCCATGCCTGTTGTTGAAAGAAATACGAAAAGGAGGAATAAAGAGCAAGGAGCAAGGAGCTTAGGACTTCGAAACCGGCAAAGAGTCATACCTTTGCCAGCTGTCTTCCGTGAAAGTAGTGAATGAGCATGCACACAAACATCTAGCCGCTATCAAAGTCCCTGTGAATGCTCCCATAATGGAGTCTCCAAAGCACCCAAATTCCTGTGATTCAGCAAGTAAGGCTGTCTTATGTCATGCCTTTGAGCCAATACTACTCAAGAGTACGCGCAAACAGGCGGAGTAGCCCCGTTATACGGAAGCATCCCTAATTTCTTCAACACAACCCACTCATCACAAGCTTCTTTGATGAAAAGGCGCGTGAGAGCATGGACCTGGGCTAAACTGAGTGCGAGCAGGCGTATCTGGTGAGATGTTGTCAAGAGCAGGATATATGAAGATAAGAGACAAGTTGCACGCGAAAAGTCGAAATTGGTTGTTGTTTTGTTTCGCGTGTCATTCTGCCGTGTACGCATCCTAAGAACTACTTCCCAAGAGGAATTCAAGGTAGGAATCAAAGGCAGGAATCGAGGGCTGACGGCATCGAGGTTGACAGCGGTGGCGAGGCTGTCGGCATTGAGGCTGACGGCCTTGAGGTTGAAGGCATTGAGGTTGACGATATTAAGGCAGTAAGGTTAACGGTTAGTTAGGACGAGATGGAGTTACTGTGATGTAATCTAATATCACTCACAGACAAGCTTGGTATCGGCGGGCTAGTAATTGGGTGGGTGACCACCAGCGACTCCCTGCTGCTGTACGTTTTTCCTATTTTTGTCAGCAACCGTCTTTGACCTTTGATTGAGTAGGCCGAGCCCTATCATTTGACACCAACGAGCAGGCTGGTGTGGATAAGAACCAGATCACCCACCAGACTTTTCCGCAAATCCGTCAAAATGATAGAACTCTTCTTTTTCCCGCTTCACCAGTCTTTGTACACCTTCTGAACACTATCCATACTTCCTCTCTCCACAGCCCTTTCACTAAAATTCCATCTCCTTCCTCTGCCCCTCAACCAATGTGCGATACTCTCCATGATCAACCGGGCTAACATGGGGTCGGAACCTAGCTCTCATAGGTCCGAATTCCTTCTCTTGACTTCCAAATTCCCCAGCATGTCCATTATTACCGGCCACCTTTCCAATCACATACCCACCCACCAACCTCGGTGGGACAATCACGCTTTGCAAGCTTAACTCCTTCACAGAAGGATCAAACTGTCGCCTCATATGACTTGGACTCAACGGCCTAAATTTACTCCGACTATCCACTTTCCTATGAATCCTCTCTTTATTCTCTTCAGTCGGAGAGAGCGACTCATTCCCTTCGTCTACGCTGTCCAGACTATTCTTCGATTTCCACCTCCCCATCCCCATCTCAGTAGAATTGAAATTAAGAAACCTGACCGGTTGCGTCGACGCCAAAAATTGCGTCTCCTGCCCAGAGATAAGCTGTCTATATTCCTCAGCAGAATCGGGTGTCGGCAATGGCGTAGTATGAGAGACATTTTTCCAGGAATTCTCGATTGGTGTGCTTGTACTCGCGGAGTCGGGACTGTTGCGCTGCATTTCGTAATGCCTACGCATAGTGCTTCTGTGCATACCATCCCTCATTGCCTCGGTGTTATCAAGGATAATCCCTCTCACATTAGGTGGACTCAATTGACCATTGAGTTGTGGCGGCGAATTTAAGTGCAAACTTTGTGAGTAGACGCTGCTAGTTCGCTCAGTCCGAACTAGTGGAATGAGGTGGTGTGGTCTAGGAACTTGTTGCGTATTGGTATTGAGGCGGGGTAGTAAGGTATGTTTTGGCGGCGAGCTTTTGGGTGGTACTGGTGGTGGAGATTGGATTGGGTGCGAGGCACGGTACAGTGTATCAACATGCTGTGGGAGATCCGTACTCATGTCTTTAGGAGGTGGCGATGGTGCTGTATTGGGGGAAGGCTCGGTAAAAGAAGGCTTGGGTGTCTTTCGTCGTAATAAAAAGGATGGTACCCGCGACCCACGAGACGATGCAGGCAGTGGAGGAGGCGCACGTCGAGCTTCCGCCGCATGAGAAGTTCTTGGCCTCTCAGGAGACGAGGATGGTACCGTAAGAGGGTTATTGTATGCATGGAATGCGTGCGGTTTTCCGGTGTGCGATGTTTTCGGTCTCAGAGGCGGTGGAGAGGGCGTTGCAAAAGGGGATGCAAGCGTAGGGATTGGCAATTCCGGCCTCGTGTAAAGATCCGACGCTTTCCTTGTGCAGAGGTCAAAGGAATTGTAAACAGTTTGGGGCAAATGAGACTCCTTCTCACTGACAGGCGAGACAGATCTTCGCTTCTCTTTCCGTCTAGCTTGAAGCTGCTGCGCTTGCCACTCCCGAAATTCTTGCTTTGCGTGGCGCTCCACTCGCATCATCTCGTCGGTGATGGGACTGACATCTTTGGCAACATCGACAATGTGCGCAGCATCTGGTCTTTGACGTGTGGTTTTGATATTTCGAGAGGCGGCCTGTGTATGCCCGGCTGCAGGCGAAATGGCTGTGGAGTTCCAATATTCAGCACATTTGGCCATTTTGAAGGCAGCCTCCGTATTAGCCGTTCTCAGGGATCTTGCCAGGCTTTCTGATTTGTCCATAATCCGCTGGAAAACCTCCTCGACGAAGCATCCGTGGATCAAAGCAGCCATCCAAACAAGACGTCGACTCTTTGGTTTATCTTCGGCGCTGAGTTTGGCGACTATAGAGGCCCGAAGCGGTGTAATGATATCCTCTTCACCACCCAGCCGTGCAAGCATACATGCTTTACATCCATCTTGTTGAGGGGCCCATCTTTTGTCTGGCTTGTTTTGACGTCGCATAAAAAAACTACTGGAAGATGGCGTCCACATTGATCGAATGTTCAGAAGGTGTAGAAACGGCTCCATGACTTCATCTGATATGGAGACCTCTGCTCCAGTAGGATCGGTCAACAGTCCCACTGATAGATCGACTTGTTTGTGAATCCATCCGAAGATAGATCTGATGACACCCGAATTCAGTCCAGCATGCATCTTGCATAAGCTCTTTCCTTGACCCGATTCCTTCCTAAGATGAACAGGAAGCCTTTCGATATCTTTTCTGGTCAAGTCACGGTATTTGGCTTGAGTAGACGAGTCATATGGATGTACGGGTGACGGTTGATGTGAGAGAATCCTGGTGAGAAGTTTCATGTCCGATGTGGTAAGGCTGTGGAAAGAATGGTTGTTGGTTGATTGAGCCATGTTTGGGTATAGAGCTTTGAGAGCGGCCATGCAGATATGAGTGTTTCGACAAACTTCGTTTGACCTATGGTGTAGGGGGGGTAGCGGGGTAAATAGGAGTCATGAGGGATGAATATATGCAGAAAGTGAGATGTTGATTGACAAACACTTGAGTCCAGATGAACATCTTCTGCTTGACTAGAATGTAAAATATGAACGTTGACCACTTGATCAACAGTCGCGTCATTAAGATACATGTTGAACACTCTATATCAGATATTAACCCTGGGTGTTTAATTTAGAGTCGCATTTTGAAGGAACATTCTGAAATGTTGCGAAGCTGGAAATGAGATTCTTTGGCCGAAGTGGGTGCCCAAAGCCGGCTCGCTCCCGGGTGGTGGCGTTGAGGACGCCCTGTCGCGTGGGTGGCTTTTAATAGACTTGGTATCTGAATCTCCTAAGACCCTATTTCCCATCGTTATCAAACAACACTTATTATGCCAAAGAAAATACAATGAACCAAAAGATTTGGCTGAAATGTCGGAGAAAACTGTGGGAATGAACCGTAAGCGCCAGGAAACAAAGAATTCGACTTGAAAACCTCAGCAAATTAGCATCGCGGATGAAAAACAGTCAGCCCCTGTTGAATGTAACCATGGAATGCAATATCCTATGCTGCATACCAACTTCGTCAGCCAAGCGTGATCGCAATGGCATACAAAAATAGCGACCAGATGGAACATCTACACTCACCACCATGAGGACCAACAATATTTATGAGAATTCTTCACTTTGTCGTCCGTGAGAATCCTTGGACTGGTGATCAAACAGCGTTTTCAGAGTCGCTTCGTCCACAATTTCTTTCTCGAACTCTCCTAATTCATCTTCCTCCAAGCCCGTATCAAGGTGGATCCAGGTCTTGCGATTTCCTTTAGGAGCCATCCAATTCTTCACCAGGTCATGATTGGTATCATGCTTCGGCACTCCCAAGGCGGCAGGAAAGTATTGCGTTTTCAAGTCGTAGTTCTGTCCGCGTAGTAGCATACGCGCTCTGACAGAGGCATGAAGGTATTCGTTTGTGTTGACCAGTAGGTCATTCGTTGGTTTGCCGTTGTCGTATCTGAGTCTGTGATATTTTCCTGGCGTCCTCGTGTGCTTTCCTACAATGTTGGCGGGAAACACAAAGGAGTTGATCAAGTCTCCTAGGCCCCAAGCCCAGGCCCTTGGAGGCGTCCCTTTAGGATACTGAGCTTTGTCCGCATTCACTTCGCCCAGGAGATAGTTTTGTGGCTCCATCGTGAAGGCAATATTCATCATATTTGTCTTGGGGCTGTTAGTAGAAATCGTAGCTAGTTGGGACATCATCCAAGCCAACGTAATGTCACTCATGCCAGTATCGGCAGCGCCTCCACCAATATTGGAGTGGACGCCAGGAAACCAGACTTGTTTCAGGTTGGTGATATTGCCCTTGGGCTTTTCCCATAGGGTCGGCGAAAAAGCGCTGCGATGCTCATCAAGAGCGAGGGCTTGAAAGGCGTTGAGGACTTCGTTGGAGATGGTAGTGTCGTAGAAACGGTATTTACGGAGAGTCGGCGCAAATCCTATGTTTTGGAGCCACGGTGTCACGGGTAAACCTAACGAACCAACCGTGTCGAATACTCCAATTGCCGCAATCTTGACATCTCGTGTCAACTTCAGATCCTGGAGTCTCTGAGCGTAGTAGTCAAGATAGGCATCTGGACCGTCCCCTGCATCGGCCGCCGGAAGATCGCTTTGGAAGAGATTGAACTCCTCTAGATCGATGAGCTTTGCATCAAGTAAGGCCCGTGGACCCTTTGGAAGATAATGGTTTTCACCGGCACCTTCCCAGTCTTGGAAGATCTCATAGAAACATCGCATCGCTGCTTTATCCAGGATCCCGAACTTTGCGACCATACCTGCAGTGCTCCTGGCCGTGAAAGCGCCTCTGGAATATCCAACGAAGTAGATCAGGTCGTGTTCCATGTAATTGTTGACCAGAAAGGCGTAGGCGGCGCGGATATTGTCACTCAAGCCCATTGCGAGAACCCCTCCCAAGAACTTGTCAACGATGGACCAACTGCTTCCTAAACCGTTCTGATAGTAGATAATCTGGGGATGGCCCTCATCATCTTCTGGGCGCATTGCTCGGCAAATTCGTGTGACGTTCGACGGGTCGACTGGATGACCTTTTACGCCTTTGGTGAGACGTTCCCACAAGCTAGCTTTCTTCCAACCTAGATCGCTGTTCTAACCATATGATGTATTAGTCTCGGCAAGAATATGGGATCTTTCAATTGTCGCTGACCATCCAAGTGCCTGGTATCGATTAGCCTTTCCATCAAAGAATGAGGTGATCAATCTCACCATCGCAAGCTACAACTATCTTTCTCGGTCGTCTCTCCATATTCGGAGATGCATCCATCTTGGTGCTGTATGATCGAGAAGCGATGATGCCAGATTGGAGTCGAGGTCTTGGTGATGTAGTTACAAACACATAGAAATATCGAAGAAGTCAAGGCATGAAGCAACAAGTCTCTCATAGCCTGGAGAAAACGGGCTTATAACCGCGGGGGTACCCATCAGCGACATCTTGGCCTACAGGCGTAGCTGAACCGGATCAGCCCAAGGTGTCTTCCGACCGAGTGGTGGCAGGGCTGGGGGTCATTGTAGTCCGCTGAGTGCATGTTCACACCCGAATTGGGATGTATGGCTGAAGTTGGGCGATTTCTCATTCGATGGATTACGAGGGGGCTGAGGCATCAAGCGGTCAGGATACTTGGGAGTAACGTTTGTGCAATTCCAAGGCATACAGATGATTATCAGCTGGTCAGCAACGAGGACGAGCCGCAGGAAAGGTTGACTTGGTGATCCTATCAAAGATGGAATTTGGTGAAGGAGGGGAGTTACTAGGTTGAGGCCAAGTGGAGGAGCTGAAAGAGTACTACTCTAGTTGCCGTCCCGGGTTCTTGGCGACGGCAAAGGGGCATCACGTCTCACAGACCTTGACGAGCATCGATTCAACAACACCCATCTTTTGTTAAGAGCAAATCGTATGAAGACTGTCTACATTGTTCCCATAGCTTTGTCACGGCTGATTCCAAATATCCCTCCCTCCCGGACGTGTCATCCAGTTCCCAATCCCTCTTCGCTCCATTCCACCGGTGATGAAACTGGATTCTACTCATACATGGGAGTCTATATATAATGTCTGTTTTTGAGAATGGTAATGTTGGTTGCTACCATCATTCGCATGTAGGACAACACAAAGATTGGATCCAAAGTGGGCGAATGAATACATCACAGCGACTCGTCGATGCAGGAGACCTCATGTTCCAATCTCGTGTCCAAGGACATCAGCTAGGATCAATTCCAACAATCTAATGGCGTTATGAGAACAAACATGAGCATAATTGCTGCTTCAGAACGTCAGGCGCCAAAGTTAACACCATATCAGAACTTCATGCCCAAACCATAATATACAAGCCAACCCATATGGCCATCATGGACATGTGATATAATGCTACACAAACAAGGAAAACGCCTCCCGATGCAAACGACCAACACTAGAGTGGCAAGAGAACGTATCTATTCCTCATCCGTGTCAGTGTCGGTCTCACTCGTGTCATCATCGCCAGCATCCTCGCCCTCGGTGTTACTGCCATCACTTTCATCATCGGAGTCCTGTGCCCTCTTGACGGCGCCACCGCGAAGTTGTGCCATTTGGCCAGCTATCGTATCTAGTAGTCGTTAGTTTGAACTCATGAAAAAAAAAAGATAGAATATACTAACCCTCATCGGGTTCACTGATCTCACCGTCGTCCACCATTGCTTCCGCCTTGGATACTTCTTCAACTTCCATGGTGACATGCATCTGTGAGTCGAGTCCTAGATAGCTGTCGCAGACCAGATTCATCTGGAAAGTGTATTTACCAGCCTGTGGAGGTGCGCCAAATTGCATCTTCAATGTCTGCACGCTATATGTCGGCGTACCATCTTCAGTAAACAGCGGCTTGTCAAAAGTCGAGAACGTAAAAGGAGGCACAGCAATTTTACCCTGCTTGCTGTCGGCAAGGAAAATGTGCCATCTGGGAGAGTGATCACGTGCAAAGAAAGGAGAGTGAGCTAACGGCGGTGCGACACGGTTCTCATCATCGACGGCGTTACCGCGCGCATCGAGCTTCTCAATGTCCTCGAGATCCTTGTCGGTAATGGCTGGAACATTGATTGAGCCTGGTGGAATGACACGGGCTTTTACGACGAACTGAACCAGCGAGTTTGGTGTGACGAATTTCTCGCCATGGACCTTGAAAAACGCCTTCTCAACTTTGAGGTATGGGAGTTGCTGCGCGATGACGGCTGCCCTCTGGTATTGCTCGCCAGTCATGTGGCCCGCACCGACGACTTTGCTTTTTCGTATCGAGGCTGGTAGTGCCATGAACTGTTGTACTGACCAGTGTTTGCGTGCACCTTCACCCTCAATAGCTTCAACGACCTTGGGGGTGAAATGGGGCAGTTGTAATAGTGGCGATGATCCTGGTGGTATTGCCTGGATAAGACACTGCGAGAGATTGTAGGAGGCAAGGACGGGTGCGGTGACTCCAAAATGGAGTGCAATGACGGTGAAGGCTTCGTTGAGCTTGTGGGCGATGACAGCAGACTCAAATTTTTCTAGATTTTAATCAGTATAGAGCTTGATGGTGCAAAGACTAAATTTACCAGTGTTAAGATCCTCGGCGTCCAGTTCGATGTTTCCAAGATGTGCCCAAATGAGAGCGAGCGCTTTTCTGCGCGAACCTTCGTCCATGTCCTGCAATTGCTGGCGAGCTTTGACGCTGAGGCCTGCAGCGAGCGGTGTCAAGTCTCCTGGCGCAAGTACCCTCTGTTCAATTTTGGAAAGACCAGAGTCCGCTTTCTCGCCTACGAGCAGCTCGTTGTACTCCTCGCCACCACTAACAGCCGTAATGATGCCGGCAGCGTCGATATCTTCCTTAAACGCCTGGAAGAGAGTTCCAGCGCTGTTGACCAGGATCCCTTCTTTCGTCGTCTTTTGCGATCCATACCACCACTTTCCGACATAGTATGGGAGGACGACTGCTAGGAGGCCGATGTAGCCGAGAAGAACGTATTTGCCATTGCCGTCTGTGATTATGAACATGGGAAGGGCGATTCCAATGCTAAAACTTTGCTTTCCATCTGGATGCCCAAACTCGAGGAAATTCCGTCGAACCTCTTCGTCTGTGAGAGCCTTGAAGGCCTTTGTAATCTCGACCCAGTTCTCGTTGACTGTCTCGGTGGTCTCATTTCTAGCAGGATCCGGCCTTCGCTTATCGGGGTGTTCTGTGAGGGAGAGCTTGCGGTAGAAAGACTTGATCTGTTTCTCGGTCGCAGACTGTGGTGTTGTTAGTCGCTTGTCCTCGGCTTATGTCCACAAAGACCTACCCTCGAAACACCAAGAACATCATATGGATCCCATATCTTTGTAATCGTGCGTGCAGTAACTATGATCAAGTAGACCATCAAGGCAATAACGAGCCATCCAACAATGCTGACGATGGCGCGCTTGATCTTGCGCTCCTTCCGCTTCTGCTTCGCCTTGAGTTTTGCGATGATGTCGGCATGCTCGGGCTGGTAGTCGGAACGTATTCTAGGAGCGGTGTCCTCGAGATCTTTTGACTTCCGCAGCCATGAGATTGTACAGGGAATGGTAACGAGAGAGGTTATGGTAAGGACGAAATAAGGGAAGAATTGTCCCTGAGCAGACAGTTAGTCGGTGTCTATGGACTGCGTGGGCGAGAATACGTACCTGGGCATCATAGGTATAGTCGGTGGACTGTGACATGGTTGGCGATTGAAGCTCGCGCTGTTGGCGAAATGCGGTGAATTTGGACAGGCAACGGTGGAAGTATTATTGTTGGTGGTGGAAAGTGTGTGGAGGATGTGTTGTTGTTCTATTGGAATATTTGATTCGGCAAGATGTTGATCTGGCTTCGACACGACTCGGCATTCCTTCAGCTTCGCTTTGTGATGTTGTTCCAACGTGTTCTTTTCACAGACCAATAGGTGCAGGGGTCCGAGGTCATGTCAGTTAAAAACTTATCAGGCGGCTCCGAAGAACACGGTGAGTGAGCACATGGAACCGCATTCAACACCAAGCCAGGGGCTATCACGGCCTACCTCTAGGGGGTATCATGGCCTCTCTTCAGTGGCTATCATGACCTACCTCTGGGGGCTACCATGGCCTATGTTCAGTGGCTATCATGGCCTACCTCTAGGGGGTATTATAGCCTCTCTTCAGTGGCTATTACGGCCTACCTCTAGGGGGTATTATGGCCTCTCTTCAGTGGCTATTATGACCTACCTCTAGGGGCTACCATAGCCTATATTTAGTAGCTATTATAGCCTACCTCTAGGGGGTATCATGGCCTCTCTTCAGTGGCTATTATAGCCTACCTCTAGGGGCTATCATGGCCTCTCTTTAGTAGCTATCATGGCCTACCTCTAGGGGGTATTATAGCCTCTCTTCAGTAGCTGTCATGGCCTACCTCTAGGGGGTATCATGGCCTCTCTTCAGTGGCTATCACGGCCTACCTCTAGGGGGTATTATGGCCTCTCTTTAGTGGCTATCATGGCCTACCTCTAGGGGGTATCATGGCCTCTCTTCAGTAGCTATCATAGCCTACCTCTAGGGGGTATCATGGCCTCTCTTCAGTGGCTATCACGGCCTACCTCTAGGGGGTATCATGGCCTCTCTTCAGTGGCTATCATGGCCTACCTCTAGGGGGTATCATGGCCTCTCTTCAGTGGCTATCATGGCCTACCTCTAGGGGGTATCATGGCCTCTCTTCAGTGGCTATTACGGCCTACCTCTAGGGGGTATCATGGCCTCTCTTCAGTGGCTATTATGGCCTACCTCTAGGGGGTATCATGGCCTCTCTTCAGTAGCTATTACGGCCTACCTCTAGGGGGTATCATGGCCTCTCTTCAGTGGCTATTATAGCCTACCTCTAGGGGGTATCATGGCCTCTCTTCAGTAGCTATCATGGCCTACCTCTAGGGGGTATCATGGCCTCTCTTCAGTGGCTATTACGGCCTACCTCTAGGGGGTATCATGGCCTCTCTTCAGTAGCTATCATAGCCTACCTCTAGGGGGTATCATAGCCTCTCTTCAGTAGCTATCACGGCCTACCTCTAGGGGGTATTATGGCCTCTCTTCAGTGGCTATCATGGCCTACCTCTAGGGGCTATTATGGCCTATCTTCAGTAGCTATCATGGCCTACCTCTAGGGGGTATCATGGCCTCTCTTCAGTAGCTGTCATGGCCTATCTTCAGTGGCTATCATGGCCTCCCTCCAGTGGCTACCACCTCCCTCCAGTGGCTACCACCTCCCTCCAGTGGCTACCACCTCCCTCCAGTGGCTACCACCTCCCTCCAGTTGCCACCATGGCCTCCCTTAGTAGCATCATAACTTGAACCTTCTCTCTCTCCACTCAAGTCATTGTTCATCATTCTCTTCGCATGTTGACTCATCCTGTATCATCTTTCTCACAACCTCTGGACCCACGACTCTTGTATTCCAGATGACTCACCAATCAACAATGCTGGTAGTTTGCCCCTAACGTTGCTCGACCCAGACAATGGATATCTGCGTCCGTCTTTCTTTATCGGTCGGGCTGCTATCAGTTTCGAAAGATTGCCATCATCCTTTCTACTCTTCCGCCAACTTTCATCCCTCTCAACAGCAGCAAATATAACAACTCGAAATGTGCACCCGGAAGTCGACCCAATATCTTCAGTGCGGCCATCGAAGATATGAACATACAGATACCTCTTCCTGCAACTACTACGATCCCAAAAGCTACTGCTGTACGAAGAACGAGGATGTTATCAAACAAAATCACAGACTCTGTCCAGATTGTGAGGCTCAACTTCGACAGACCTCATACTACCTCCACTTCAAAGTCCGAAATCTTGGTGACGAGTATGTCCACTACGACGAATCTCTCGGCAACTCCCCTATCTCCAGCCGGGATCCAGATGAATACGAGGAAGGATTTCGTGGACTGCAAATAGAAAAAGGTCGGGAGAAAAGAAAAAGCCAAAGAGAACCGAGGACGTAGGAAAAGTTCAGCTCCACTTATTGACGCATCAAAAATGAGACGAACGGCACGGTGCTAGATGGCAACAAAAGCTGATGGCTTACAAAGTCAACTTGCTAGTAATATAACAACATCAAATCGGGGTTGGGTCACTTCAGGGCCAAAAGTGGACGCCATCGATCGCTTCATGGCCTTACGATCTTACGAAACACAATCACGATTCCCGAAAAACGGACCACGGCCGTGGAAGGCTGTGGATTTATGCCTTGGCTTGACCGAAGGCTGGTGGGTCGTCACTGTGTGCAGAGGAGTCAAGAGCTGATCACCGTTAATATAGCACTTCAGTACTCCAAAATCCAAGCTCCTTTTTAATTCATGCTATTGTCTACTAGCTGCGCCACACGTGAGGTGATTTGTTACAAATGCAACTATATGGATGATATCTGATTCAATGTGCTTCGCAGTCAATAGGAGCTTAGGCTGCCAACTCTGTAGATGCAAGATGGGCTGAATTTTGGGAGTTTGGAGTATTTTTCAATATCGATGTTTCTGTTGGGACGACCCGAAGAAATGAAGTCAACACTCCAATGCTGTGCGACACCGGAGAAGGCTACGGAGAGAGTGCTATCAAGAACCCAATGACAGGTTCTTGAAAGGAAAACCCAAGAGCTGGGAATTGTGACCACGCTCACTCGATTGACAGCTCAGATGCCAAACACACTAAATCACAAGACAAACACTGATAGCTTCACTTCTGGCCTTTCCATATTATACACCACGTCCATACCTTTCAGAACTGCGCTCACTTACACGCCGTACCGCAAGCCACACCACAAAGAAGATATCGAATCACTCCACCGCCATGACCAAGAACTCTCCGGGCAAAGGGGAATACAATCCAGCAACACTCTTTCCCTTGATTCTAAGCTGCATTTTTGGTGCAGTGCTGATCGTGTACTTCTTCATCGGCTATGGCTGGCTGTTCTTGCAGTGGCGAAAAGAGCGTCGGGCTTGGAAGGTGATGAAGCAGAAGAAGGCGCAAGAGCAGGGAAATGGGAGTGATGCCACGACAGATATCCTGCTTGAAGAGCTCAATGCTTCAGGCCGCGCGAGAGACAATGAAGCTGGCAGAGAAGTGGTCGATGCGCTTCCGGCCAACTGGGAGGATTGCGATACAACCGTTTTTGGAGGCGAGGAACGTGTTTCGAAAGAGCGACGGCCCAGTTTTGACTTGAGTGATCTAGGTAAGTGGACTGCCTTGTTGTACTATACTCCCGCAACTGCAAGTCGACGCTGGAAGATTCATAACGAGTCGGAGAACATAGTTGTCAATATGGATGGCCAAAACTGTCACCGCCAATATCATTTTGAGCTTCTCATCTCGAGCAAAACACTCGGCAGCTGACTTCACTTCCAGTTCCCGATAGTCCAAGTCCAATTTCGGAGATGGACAACCGTACCAACGTCCGACGATCATACATCAATCCTCGCACTCACGCAACACCCGAAGTTGACTTTTCCAGAATCCGACCCGATCTCCACAAATCTTCTTCCATGTCTCGAAGACGTAGTAGATCCGATGCCCACTTGTACCCAGTCGAATCCGCATCACTGGGAAGATTTCGTGCCAAATCCGACCCGCGAATGGGTCTAGGAACATCCGTTTCGCCGCCAGCTCTTCCGCGAAATAGGGACGAATCGATGCGTCGCCCTTCTTTTTCTGAGCATGAGCCATATCCTCAACCCGAATTCTCGACGACTGGAAAATTCGCACGTACTATGGGACTCAAGACTCTGGATGCCAACAATTGGTTGACGTTGGATCATCAGTACCCCAAGTACCATAAGATTCGGACCCAAATACTGGACACTCATCCAAATGAGACAGTACAAATATTGAAAGGAAGCGAGAAAGCCTGCGAGGAGCTGTTCTACAAAGTTAGCAGTTATCTGGTTGAGAAGTACCCAAACCACTTCCAACTCAAGGAGAGAACGCATGGAACCGGTGAATGGGCTATCCATAATCTCACTACGGGGGAATATTTCTACACAAGTCCGTTGGATACTCGTTTCAGCCCACTTGATATCTGCGCTAGATTGACACAAGAGGACTTCAATATCTTGATGCTTGATCCGAGAGGAGGCGAGCAGAAACTGTATGTACATATCAAACCTGTGTTCAATTCCTTCTCAACCCCGATCCCTTTCTCCAACCAATGACTAGTTGTACTAAGTGAAATATCGCAATAGGGTAGCATCGGCAACCCTTTTCCCTGCAGCCTGGATCCTCCGCGAAAGGATAGGCAGCACAATAACCCAACTCCACGCCCCTGTCACCCAATGGTCCACCAAACTCGCTCCCAGCGTCGAAAAATACCTTTCCCGTCTCCATGCTCGATCTTCCTCTCCCGATACTAGCGGACTCAGTACTTACGACTTCAAAGAACGATCAGTCTATTTCGTGCAAACACTCGAACCAGGTATCAATGTTTTTTCAAAGAGCGCTTTGTTTGTGCAAACGCCTAATGCCATGTTTGCTGTTCCAAGTGCGAGTGAAGGGCAGCTGGGTGAAGAATGGATTGTCATTCGGAGGGAACGACAGACTTTCACGCGGTTAGAACGGACGGGTGCTATTGTTTTCACGGTTAGGACGAGGGTGGAGAGGCTCACCTTGCTCTGTCCGAAAGACTTGGATGGGTTGAGAAGGGAGGTCAGGGCTTGGCCCGATGATGTTGCGACGTATCGAAGGAGGGATCTGTGGGGCGAGGTGTTATTGGGGTATTGTGATCGGATATGTGGGAATTTGGAAGAGAGGAGTGGGGGGAGAGGCATTTTGGGTGAGGGATCGGTGGGCGAAGTCGTCCGATAGGATGGGGGAGACAAAATCAGGATGGTTATCATATTGAGTTTGATGGTCCTCGATAAATTTTTGTACTGGCTTTTTCCGGCTTCATGATTGAGAGTAACTACGAGGTTTGGAGGCTGAACTGGTGATTGTACGCCAAGCCCTTGGGGAACTGATACGCTGGCTTCCTCGATCGTGATGTCTGAGGGATCGACCTGAATTTCCGTTGCTTGTAGATGGGCAGTTTACTGGAAGGCCAACGCCGCTGTCATGCCTCGACTCATAACGATGTTCATACTCAGCAATTTGACACCGAAACATCCGCACAATGTTCCCTTTCTGTCTTCCAGCCTCTTATCCTTGATGGTAAGCATCTCCTCGGAATTAATGTGGCCACTGCCAGCTCTACCTCACTGGTAGCCACTCGTCCTTTCCGAGAGTCGCCGTGGTGGAAATGAAATCTCAGTTGCGGTTGGAGTAGAATCGTAGAGACACGATCCCTCTACATTGAAGGTCGCTGTGAAGACAAATATTGGAGTAGAATCGTAGAGACACGATCCCTCTACATTGAAGGTCGCTGTGAAGACAAATAAGATCAGAGTTGTTCATTCGACGTCCATCTGTCCTGAGCCATATACTGTGTAGTGGAATTAGCAGGGGGACGCTGAACCCGTACCCGTCGGAACTTGAACAGGAGCGTGAGCACTACGGAAGTGACTGCAGTGTGCAGTGTGCAGTGTGCTGGTGCAGTGTGCAGTGTGCTGGTGCAGTGTGCTGTGGGCTGTGGGCAGCCTGTGGCAGAGAATCATCATCATCCATAGCACACAGTAAGGGCGGCCCGTCATGGCTATTTATACTACATAGTACTGTGGATACATCGTACACTATGTACATAGTACACAGTAGTACCAGTAACCAAGGGTCGTGCCCCGCAAGTGCACAAGTTTAAGCATGGTGGATATACCACCGTGACTACTATAGTACGGACTACTATAGTACGGACTACGGACTACGGAGTGCCAATGGCTTATAGCTGGGACTATATAGCTGGGACTATATAGCTGGGACTATATAGCTGGGACTACAAGTCTACATAGTATCAACACCACGTGCCCCGGCGTTCAGAGCGTTTCGCGCCCGAAATAGGGAACCTTGAATCTATACAGTATTACCATGTATCCAGGAAGTCGTTCCGAGGACAGATATCCAGAAGGAAGGACCTGATCAACAAACACAATACCCCACCTGCACATATATACTATAGTACTATGGTGAGAGGAATTCAGCCTGATGGGATAATATTGATGCATCGATATCCAGAGAATCTGCCTCGCGTTTCAGGATGTACAAGGTAGCACCGCTTGTGGAGACCAATCATATAGAACGTGCGGTATTATTGAGCGTGCCTGGGCCATGATATACACATGATATACACATAATGTACATACAGCGACGTTGACTTGCAGAAAAGCTCTAACGATTGCCAGCATAGGTTGCTCTGCTTATCAACCAATCGGGCGATAAGCATCGTGGACACTGGACACACAATTCTTCTGGAACGTCCATGGAACATCAATACCTTGTTACTCGTACCGGGCTACCAGGCTACCAGGCTACCAGGCTACCAGGCTACCAGGCTACCAGGCTACCAGGCAGACCATCGGCCAGGCTACCAGGCAGTCCATCGACCAGGCTACCAGGTAGACCATCGGCCAATCTGCCGACGAGTATGAAGATCGATGATAGTGAATAGCAGGCATCTGCACGCTTTGGCACCATCAAGCTTCGCACGCTTGACTCCTATCGACGGCGCGCTTGAAGCCACACTAGAACATCTCAACCCAATGAAACGGAATGGCTTCAGCTGCTTGGATGTGGACGACCTAAATATAGACGACGGGCGATTGCTCCGCCCCGTCTGTTCCGCTCCTCGATTATCAGGCCGCGGATTAATGTCAGTCAGCGTGGTGATCTCTTGGCTGGGTATTATTCCATAATCCCGTCGTCGGTCCCCCCTGTTTCCTGAGGGTCAAACTCCAGATTCGACGTCATGCAGTGGGAACTGATCGATCCACCATTCAGCCTTATACAGTCCAAGTCTAAAGGGCTGCAAGGGCATGGAAGTTATTCCATCAATCGCAGCAGCTCCTCATCCACGGCTTGTCAAGCCTACAAAGTCCCATTCTTCATGGCCATGCTCCCCTGCCCAGCGTTGCCCGTCACCTTTGAACAACTACTGCTGGCCAGGGGCTCGGAACAATTACCCTTCTTCAAGGGCGGTTCTGTGGCTTCGCTTCGAATCCCACGAGGGGCAACCAGTCGCAAGGATGACAAGCGCGATGCAATCGCTGCCTAGACTACCGAGTACACAGTGGAGATTCTGGCAGGAACGTAGCCAAGGACATTGGATCAAACGTGTTGGATAGACACAGAGGACCTTGGGCGATGTTGTCTACAGATGCTCCAGAGTCCAATCCAACGTTTCCAACTGTCAGGGGTTGGCGAACTTCTGCATCAGCAACGGGGCCAGCTTATAGAAGAGCTGCTGGCCCAGGAAAGCCTGGTGAGTGGTGACTCGTGCGCCTGGGAAGTACTAAGTGTATGGTCAAAGGTTTCGCTAGAAAAGAAATGGATATCTGCCAAGAGGCAGGGCATGGCAGCCGAAAATAGAAGCAGGGCGTGGCCGTGGTGACCACACGTTCCATTGCACATCGGATCGGAGGATGGAGGAAACACACTATCAACTTGGACACCGAAAAGCACGCACAAGCACAGCCAAACGGATGTGCCAACTGCCAACCACACGACGGCGGTAGCCGGCTTACTCTCAAGTCGCCATCTGCTACTCCGCAATCCGTGCCATCATGTACCATATGCTACCAGTACCCACCAGCAGAGCAGAGCAACCTCATGTCACAGCGAGAGGGCAGAGGCGAGGTGTGTATACTGTCTTGCGATACTCACCTCCCCAGTCTGTACACTACTCACCTCCCCTATCCAATGATACAGCCGCCGAACAACCCAAGGTCATTATTATTGCTGTTATTGTGGCGGGGTCGGCAATGGTTGTTCCCCGCCTCTACAAACAGAGCAACGGTGGCTTCCTTTCAAGACTCTTTCTGACCCTGCTGCTTGGCAAGCCGTTGGACAGGTTTTACAGGAGTAGCACGGTTCAGAGTGCGGGTATGCAGCGCAGAGCGCCGACCGGGGCGGTTTCGAAACGGTTGTCACTCGATTGGGAAGACGCAGCATCCCTGGCCTCTAGTCCCTCCACCACCCTACAGTATCCGCTAGGTACTCTCGAGTCTCGCTAAAGGCGAAGAAGAAGCTGGTGCTGGTGACCCCGTGTGTCTTCCATGGCTCAACTTCCTCGCCCGGCGGAGAGAGATACAGCAAGCAATCCAAGTGGACGGCGACGGCAGATAGCTACCAAGGGTAGGGTAGGGTAGGGTAGGATAGCTTACACTCCTGTCGATTCTTCAGCCAAGGCAGGCAAACGTAGCCAGATGCGTGCAAGAAGGGCATCTAGGGGTAGTTATACTGAGGCTCTGTCATGCGAGAGGATGAGATTGAGCTCCATGTGGAAACATGAGATGAGCCATGAGATGAGCGCTGAGATGAGCTCCATGAGATGAGCCATGAGATGAGCTCCATGAGGGACCATGAGATGAGGAACCATGAGATGTGGGATCATGAGAGATGTGCGCAAAGGTCCTACCTGGTACCTACCTCAACTCCCGTCGACCGCCAAGCTTTGAACAACCATAGCCTCCTTTTCTATTCCTGGACCCGGGCTCTTGTTTGCAGCTTGACCCTGGCCTGCCGACTCTCATTAGATTCATTTCTCCAAAGCAAAATCCACAAGCTCACAGCCTCGTTCTGATGACTGTGCATTATTATTTTTATTATTATTATTATAATTATTTCACTTCACCCTGCACCTCTCCTAAACCTCCCCATCGCCAAACCTTCCGCCCACTTTTACCATCGCGACCGTAAGTTTGGGTCTCTCCCAGAGCTGAACTCACGGCAAGCGTAGATCTGGTTTACCACCACAACCATCCATCACTCTACTTGATCATCTCCGTCTGTGCCTACCCTAATGTGCCATATGGACCGCCATTCCCATATCGACACCCCCCACTTAGGCATATAGCAAGGCGCAGGAAGCCATTCAACCTCCCGATCAAAGACTTCAAGTCCTCCATCTTGAGCCTCAACACATCACGCTCTTTTCAAGCTTTCTCCACTCCAAAGGGACATCCAAAGGGACACCAAATGGCGGGACCAGGAGGAGGACCATCGCGACGAAGGTGCGCTCAACGCCCTGCCTCCCTTCCAAGCTTGTCTTTGAATACTAACTTCATTCTCGTAGCCATACTAAATCTCGAAAGGGTTGTAAGACCTGCAAAAGGAGACACATTCGATGCGATGAGACTTTCCCTCAATGGCAAGTGTTTGTGCTGAGCATTTCGAGCGACGCTTCTAACCGTTGCTTAGTCGAAACTGTACAAAACATCAAGTCCGCTGTGATTACATGGATAGTCCAACGCCTGGCGATGATCCTTTGCGGCTTTCTGGACAGCCCAATCTGCTTTGGACGTCTGAGATCGATAGAATTGTCGAGCTCTGGCGTCAGACTGGTCGATTCCCATTCCCTGATCTTCAAGTTTTCCCACAGCCTCAGTGGCAGACCCTCTCGAAGACGGAACTACGGTTGGTCCATCATGTCGCTTCAGTCTGCTACGAGATGCAGTCGAGTAGAACCTCTCAGCTCACCATCTGGACTGAGATGATGCCAAAGTAAGCAGCTTCCGCACGACGGTGGTCCAACGCCCAACCTAACATCTGACAGATTCCTAAGTATTGCTGCTACGCATTCATTCGTGATGCACGCAGTCCTTTCTTTCTCGGCGAACCATCTGGCCTGGATAACTCAGTCTGCCGAGACGCGAAACATTGCCTACCATCACGGTGGCATTGCGATGACGGGTCTTCACGAGACAATCGGGTCGTTCTCCAAAAGCAATGCAGATGCAGCTCTCGCAGCATCGCTTCTCCTCAGTTGGCAGTCGACGGACTGGTAAGTTAGGCACGCCTTTTCCCTTACCCTGTCCTGGGCTAACAACCACAACAGGCGCGGCTGGGCCTCATTGATGACGGGCACCAAAACCGTGAGTAAGGCTGAGGTTTTCAAGGTGCACTGACATACTAATAACGCCCCAGATATTGAACGCTATGCAGAACTGGCGCAGCCAATCGACCCTTTCCGATCTCATTAACCAGCTCAGCACATCATCACGCCACACGTTTGCCAATGACAGCAGTTTCGTTAGCACAGAGACTCGTCAGGACCAGCTCAGCACATTATCGCGCGTTCAAGATGTCTTACAACGCCTGAAACCATATCTTACCACCTGCGAACAAGAATCGCGGTGGATTGGCCAGCTCAGTGGTTACATCCAGCGGTTGATAAATTCAGATGCTCCACCTACGTCCGAGGACCAGTTTAGACAACTTTACGCCCTACGCAAGTGGCTCTTTTGGGTGCCCATCACCCTGCTTTCCTCTCGGAAAGGCGACATCTTTACCCTTTTGGTTCTCTCTCATTTTTATGCAGTGGCTCTCACGCTGGAGCCCTTGTTTTCACATATTGGCGTCCCATTTCTAGGCAGTCTGGCCTTGCCGCCACTGGAGGAGCTCGTCAAAGTAATCAACACCGTTCAATCGTCAGACAGCTTCTCGTCAATGTTTCAGGCAGCAGCAACCATGATGGAGTTCCCTCGAGAGACTCTGGCGACTTACAAAGCCCGACGAAGTTGGAATCAAGTTCAGTCGCCCACAGTCCAGGTGTCGCAGCCACCCTACGGGCTTGAAACCCTCAACCTTGATCTTGGAGCTCACATCGCAGAATACGGATACAACCAAAGCATGAGTCCGGCCTTTGCGCCGTCACCCTTGCGCACCAGCCCACCGACCACGTTATCCACCACGCTATCCGGCCCGCTACCTCGCTCCCCATTCTTAGGAATACCGCGATCTTCCGGGGTGGAAGTTTTCGGGTACAGCAGTGTAGGAAGCACGTACTCGACACCCCAGACCTCGCCGCATGTGCAATTACCGACTTTCAAGCAAGAGGAGGATTCGGGATCTAATTTCAATTTCAACTCGGCCTCTTACGGCTACTCAACGTTCGTGGCTCCTCCAGTAGCATCAATCTGGACGTAGAATACAGGCTGAGATATGGTAGGACGCAGCAGCATGCTACCAGCACAAATGCGTGGAAGGGCCGACCTGAAGAAGGTTCATGAAGCGATCAATTTGCCGGCGATGTCCCCTTTCACGATGCAGTAACACGCACGCAAATGCGGCTCAATCTGATAGTAACGACCGACTCTCAGATAATATTACGACCTCACGACTCACGACCACCACTATCACCACATTCTTACCCACGCTCATCCTCCTTCACGACGACCGACTCTCTTGTCCCTCTCCAATTAGGTCACGCATTGTAACTATACATTCTCGGTTGCGGGACAGAAGGATGCCTATGTCTATGGCCGGAAGCGTCACTGTGTAGAATCACATCCACTGCATTATGGCATCTCAGGAGTCAAAGTTCATGCTGCATATCTATTTGCGGCGTTGGGCGAACGACGGGGTCGGAGATGGATAATGGGATGATGTCGCCAGATACCCAGCGTGGGACGAAATCTAGATACCGGACTTTATGTTTCACCTCGTTCTTGTAGATACCTCCTACTAGTAGCTCTCATAAATCAGAGTAACGTCCAGTAGTAGTCTGGAGGCAGGATTTCTTCAATATTTTGATGGTTCTGAGCGTCAGCTCTTACCGTGATAGTTTGAATAACTCGAGTCTTCCACTCGATTGATATCCATCCCATTTTGCCATATTCAGAAGTGCCATGGCAGTTTATGCGTAATGACATGTCACGTGCGTTGTGGAGACAGCCTCGCGACTCGCGTCAATCTCCAAGTTCTCTCCACCAATCCGACAAACATCCTCGAAACACCAACATCATGTCCGGTGGATGGAACACGATCGAATCGGACGCGGTTCGTCTCCCACCATCCTACGCCGGTATATTCTGCATCTCTAGTTGACGTTTGGTTTAGGGCGTTTTCACGTATCTGCTTGAAGGTCTAGGAACCAAAAACGTCCAGTTCGAGGAGCTGTTTGCTCTAGACGCCGACTATCTCAAGCAGCTGGGGTAAAGATTACCATTGCTCCTCCAGATGAAAGGTTTCTAATGACAAGCTCTTAGTCCTATCTACGGCGTCATCTTCCTGTTCAAATGGCTATCGGGGACGAAGGTGGGAGAGGAGCCACCAGACGGCTCGTACGATCCGGAGGCGTCAGAGAAGCTTTTCTTTGCGGCACAGACGATTCAAAACGCATGCGGTACACAGGCGTTATTATCAGTGCTACTGAACCAAGATGACAAAATCGCAATTGGCGAACAATTGAAGGAATTCAAAACCTTTACTGCCGCCTTCCCTTCTGAAGTACGGCCTCCAAGCAAGCACCAATGTATGCTCCGCAAAGTCACTGACATTATACGCAGCTTCGTGGAGACGTCCTCTCCAACTCTGAACTCATTCGAACCGTTCACAATTCCTTCGCCCGTTCCTCGCCATTCATCGACGAAACCACCCGCGCCGCCTCCGACGATGACGAAGCATTCCATTTCATAGCCTACACCTCCATAAACGATATACTTTATGAACTCGATGGCCTAAGTCCCGCGCCCATAAACCATGGCCCATGTGCTTTCGCTGAGTTCCCTGACAAAGTCGTTCCCGTCATCCAACGCCGCATGCAGCGGTATCCACAAACAGAGATTAAGTTCAACCTGCTGGCAATGATCAAGGACCCACGAACACAAGCGAAAGAGATTGGAGACCATGAAAAACTGGGAATTGAGAAGCAGAGGAGGACGGAATGGATGTGGGAGAATGCTCTACGGAGACATAATTTCGTGGGCTTTATCGGAGAATTGACGAAGGGAGTGGTCCGGTCGAAGTTGAAGCAGGGAGACAAGGCATATGATGCTTGGGTTGAGGAGGCAAAGACCAAGACGAAGACGAGACTTGAGGAGAGGAGGAAGAAGGGACATGCTGATGAGGATTGAGATCAGAAACCTCTATTTGAATGACAAGTACCATGCTGGCTTGCCAGTGGGTGAGGACAATGGTCAGAATTGAGTCTATGCTAAAATACCCAGCATGGCCGTATCTAGCTTGAGGCTGGTCGACAAGACTCAGACCTAGGTATTCTGCCATTACCAGAAACTTCCACGTCCGAGACGGCTGGATATCTTTGCCTCACAGCAGAACAGCTCAAATCAATACGTCCTAACGCAAGGCCCCCCACCACCCGGCTTCATGACCTCCTACATTCTGGGCAGCTGAAATCGTTACAGCAGGCATCCCACCAGTTTGGAACATAGTCTACTTACTCCACGTCGCACTCGACTCTGATGCACAACATCGACAGAAATTCGAATTGCGCAGTTCCCGCCAATGACCCGGAGATGATGGAAAGAAAGAAGGAAGATCGAAGAGTGAAGAAACCATCAATCATTCCGAGCCATCTGTTCATCGTGTCAACTGACTCCTTCGGTACAGGGATGCATAACATCCTTTTCACAAATCAAAATTCGGAACATCCAGGAATCAACTATACTGAGATTTAATATGACTACTCAATTCCTTTATCTACTCAGGAGTCGTTACCATATACCACATCCGTGAACACACCAACATGCATCTCCCACTTCAATGTCACCATGCACGTCCCCTGACCTGTAAACAAGCCCAAAAGAATTCTCGCTGACTCGAACTCAGAGAAGCCAAGACAGAAGAAACAACGAGGACAAATGACGGGATGTCACAGAAACTTCACCACCACAAAGCCGCGACGCCAGGATGGAATAAAGCAAAGTCCTACTGCGAAAAATGCAAGCTAGAACGCTTGTTCCAGAGCAGAAGGCAATGCTGAGTGCATGCATGCACACAGCCGCAAAAAGCAGAAATAATCTGAAAAGAATGAAGAGGTTATTACTTCCACCAAGGAAAACCAGACCAGGCTAAAACCAAATAAGGGTAGCGTAAGCTGGGCGCTGCGCCGCACGAGTTAGACCAAGCTTTTGGGGGGAGGAGATTTCGAGGCAACACAATCGTCGAGCCAGTGCTTTGAGTAGACGGAAATCGGATTGTTTCCGCTGCCATTCTCGACACCACAGATGCTGGGATCATGGTTCAGTAAAGAAAGCCAAGACGTGGTCACTAGCCAATGCGGATTGAATGCGAAAAAAGAAATCGAAAGATCTCTACACCCGTAAAACGCCGCCAACGAGGATTGCGATCCTGTTGGATAACCCCGTCGTCAAGGAATGATAAGTGGCTGTGAAGGATCCAACCAATTAATGCCACAAGGAACCAGGAGAGGACCGAGGGTCCAAAGGCTGCAGCCTTACACTAAGCCTTTCGCTATCCTGCCTGACCGGAAAATCTGACAGACGCGTTGCACAACGACTGCAGCTCATGGCAGGGTTCCATGCATACAAGATGGAAGAATGCCCGTATATGGAAGCAAGACTCCGTCTTGCAGCACTCAACCGATAGCACTCAGGATCGAGACAATCCGTACGCCTTTTCATCTAGCCAATGCGCGAAGATGGGAGGGCCGCAGTACATCGGCGTAGGGCTGCTAGACAACGCAAATGTTTTCGACGAATGACTGCTTACTTTCGGTCCATGGTGTTGTTGTTGAACTTGCGGCTGTGAAAGTGGCCTGTTCTGCCGATACCGGTGATGCTTTTAGAGGGGTTTGTAACCGTGTCTGTGTTTGTGCTTCTTTTCCTGCCTCGGAATCGGACTCAGGCCGAGCAATGTGGAAGGCCTTGGATGCAGATGACGAGTATACAGACGTGGATGAGGAGTTTGATCCAATGGTGCCTGTAGGAATTTGGTCGGGAACTGCGTCTTGTGCCCCAGGACTAGAAGCTAGAAGTACTGCGTCTCCAGATGGGCTTGAGGAAGGGATAGATGCTGAGGAGCTTGGTTCGACTTCCACCGAGAAACTATGAACCGAGGCTGTCGATTGGGAAGGTGACTTTGTTGTTGAAGAAGACATTGAGACGTGAGCTGAAGGCGTATAGGTATGGTGAGGGTGGAAGATATTTGATGTCGTACTTGGCGCCGATTGCAGTACAACAGGATAGTAGGAGAGGACCAGCACAAGGATAGAGAGTGATATAAGAAGCAGGTTCCGGCGGTCCTGTGTGAGCAGGTACATATAGTTGTACAAGAGCGTGGATAACGCTATGTCCTTGCCTCCCACGTCGGCTTCTCGTTGGCTACGTTCAGGCACATACGTCGCGGGTCTCAGAGTATCACCGGCTTCTTGGACCGTGTCTACCATCTTTGGAGGTTTCGGAATCTGTGTAGGGGCAGAGATGACTCTCTTCAACTCCTCATCCAACTCCTTTGCGCTCTCTTCGGCAAGCAGTCTTGCTGCTTCAGCCTCAGCACGCAATACTTCATTCTCGCTGGCGAGCTTCTCTGCCTGATATTTAGCAGCCTCAGCTTCGAGTCGCATTATTTCGCTTTGTTTCACAACCTCTTCTGCACGCAACCTTGCTGCTTCAGCCTCTAGCCGCATGACTTCTGTCGCTTTTGCGCCATCTTCTGCCCTCAGCCTGGCCGCTTCAGCTTCGTACCGTGATCTTTCCACTTCGCGAAGTTCAAGTTTGAGATGCTCAACCTGATCGGCCTGTATACGCTCCTCCTCTTCCTCTTCGATCAATCTAGCATCAAGAGCTCTCTTAACGTCATCTGGCATCCAAGGCTCAATCTCGACGTCTACCCTTTCCATATCCGAGCACGCGGCCTGCCACGCGCTAGCCTTCATCAATCCGTTCGCGGCAAAGATCTTGACACTCCACTTTCGACTACCAGCACCGACGCCTTTCCCTGGAAGACGCATATACTGATCGCATTGGTGGCAGACATCTTCCTCGTCCACCTCTTCATGCGGCGAACTGCAGATAGCCCGTACTTGTTTCGAGTCTCTACGTACATCAGCAACTCCACTATCATTGCCGCTGTCCGAGTCACCGCCGTAGTAGTGTCCGCAAGCCGTGATTCGTGGCGGGCACAGATCCAAGGTTTCCAACACTCTTTCTTCTAGCAGATCAAACTCATCTCCGGGATGACTGATCAGTAGACCACGATCGAGCACCGTATCCGTCAACTTCTCCTGCAGCAACCTCCAATTCTCCGTAACGTAGGCGGGGGCGAGTTCCTTCATGCTCTTGGCTGAGTATTCCGGACTCGAGCAAGGTAACAATGTGATGTGCAACAAGACAATGGGTCCAGTACGTTGAGGCGTCTGCTGATCATACGTACTCGGTGCGCCTCGGTCACTTCTATGGCTCCTCTGGCTCGATTCCACATACCCCTGTCTCATAACGCTTCCACTCCTCAAAGAACTAGGGGTATCTGGTCTATACCTTCTGGCACTCGACGGACTGGTCATCCCACTCTCGTATCGATCATACCGTCTCGCAGCTCCACCTGATCTCGGACTAGCAAAAGACGGCGGACTATCCATCTGCAATGCCCTGACTGAACTCGGACTCCTGAAAGCCGCCCGTGGACCTTTCTTCGGTGTATACGGTTTTATATCGCTGTTGTAAGGTAAAGAAGGAGGTATAGAAGACACCGACGTATAAGCTGCCGAATTTTTGCGTGTGCCATTGTTTCCATGGTACAGACTCGTTGGCACGGAGGAGATATTTGTATAAGCATTCGAAGACTCGCGGTTTGACGTTTCGATCGAGTGCACAATGTCGTCTCCCGAGGTAGAGGCAACACTATTGTCAGCATCGTATACCTTATTCATTGTCGGAAATTCTAGTTGGGATTGTTCGACTTGTGGGGATGGTGACATTGTCGAGGTATCGTCTTTATAGATTTGGAAAGCGGAGGGCATGGTAGAGGGTGGACTCATGACTCTTTTCGGCATGGGCAGTGGTGTTTATATGAGTTGGTACGGCGGTAAAATACGGGGTCAATAGGGATTGAACCTGGGCGGCGAACGAAAAGTGGTGTGAGTTGTCCAAAAAAAAATGTTTTGTTGTGCTGTGGTCGTCATGACAACGCCCCTGTGGCTCCTGCTTTCAGCCTCTTTACCAGCCTCGTGCTGACGAAACCCCCAAGGATGGAGATCACGATTGACAAGTCAGGCCCGTCCTCTTGCTTTTAATTCGGTGTAAAGATGAGAAACATCAAAACTGTAGGAAAGCTGGTTGACATATGATATTTTCCCATCTTATCACAATCTACCCATCATGCATCTAGCATCATCTAAAGAATGCAATACCATTCCCCTTCCATCAATATTCATTCAAACACCATCATTCCTTACCGCAGCATCTTTACCATTACGCTGAGTCTTCTGCGTCCAAGCCGTAGTCCTGCTCCTGTTGATTTTGAAAGCCTTCATCGGAACCTTAACTTGGCCCACAGCAGGGCTCTCAGCAAGGTTCTCTTCCCGCTTGTGGCTAGTCTTGACCTTGATGGACATAGGCTCCATGATGAAGCTACCCCCACAACTTCCATCACCAGCTTCAATCATCGTGTTAACGCCAGTTAGACCGTCCCAGGGCGACTCGCTGCTTTCAAAAGACATGCTGGCATGTCTGTCCACACGACAGCTCGGCACCGAGCTGCGGGCATGATCATCACAACTACTTCCCAAATCCTTCGAATTCCTATTGAACCAAATGCGACGGCTCGGAATGTGAGAGGCCAATTGCATTTTGCCGGATTGGCGATTCTTTTTTTGATTGCGCTCAATATCAGTGTGAGCGACCCAGTGGATCACCAAGACATTCAAAAGGACTATGACATGAGTGAGCTGATCGACCAAATGAAGGGAAAAGATCACCATCCGTATTACAAAGCATAAGACAAAGCCACGCGGGTTCCCCGTCCAATATACTCTGAACCATCAGATTCATGATTGTGCACAATAAGCTGATGACACAGCCAGTGAAGGTGCGACGTGCCATCTTCCGGAGACCAGGGTTGCTGTTGGTTTGGTAGGAATAGAGTTTTCGCAGGGGACTTATGAATAGGGCCGTTGAGTAAATGTTAAGAAGCAGGTCCCAAATTATTAATGGAATCAAGATCGGCCGGCCGATACCCAGGTAACAGATGTGGCGATTGTCAATGTAGTAAAGACGTGCAGCGAAAGTCAATCCCCACAGTACAACATAAGGTCCTTGATTGTGTCAGCACGGGAGCGGAGCAGAAGAGGAGAGAACGCTACCCATAGCTACGCCGATGTTAAAACGATAAAGCTGGTTTTTGATCCTCGTTTGTCGGCATCCACGGACGATCCACTGGACACATGTTAGCCCGGGCAAAGTTCTGCTTGTGGTAAACGCCACTTGCCGCCTTCTCTACGAAATACCAGTATATTAAAATTTTGGTGATAAAGTAGAGGGTCAAGCCTGGATATCACGTCAGCCTAGTCAGAAGCCATTGGTCAAGCATGAAACTTACATAGCCAAATCGAGGCGTGGCAGATTTGTATGTTCTTGTTGGTACTGATTCCGAAGCGCAAAATGGCAGCCACAAAAGCAAAGATGAAAGAGGTGACAAATAAGGTTACGACGACTACGAGATAATTGCTATGAGTAACTTGAGATCATATAGCAAGAGGGCATGGCCTTACGCCAGGTTGCAAAAGGAGCTTCTCTGGGATTAGCGATTGCCGTGATACGCTGCGCTGAATCTTGTCAATATCATCGAGTAAGTAATAGTAGAGGCTCATTGATGAACGTACACAAACAGTAAACGAGAACAAGTTGAGTGACGAGAGAAATGATGAGCGCGATTATGTTAGCCCCAAGAGGCGTTAAACCTGTGTGTAACAACATATCAGTCTGTGAAAAGGGTAAGATGGGCTATAACATACCTGCATAGTCTTTGCCGAGAGAGCCAGGTGCAACGCCACCTTGTTGATAGGCTGGCATTCCAAGATATCTAGGCTCCATTATGGCAGTACCAGCAGGAAGGGATGAGAACGGCAACACTCTCAGGGTGTAGGTGAGCAATGGCTTGAAGTGAAGCGAAGCAGGGACTAGAGAATCGAACAGCGCAAAGTAAATGATGAGAGTATTGAGGTGAAACGAAGCGCCTCCATCCGAGAAAGAAGTCGATGCAGTTCATTGGAAGGAGCATTGTAAAGTGTACCATCATCAAGACCGACTTCCAGCCATCTCTGGGCAGTGTCCTTCAGTTCTGCTAGATTATTAAGCCAATCGCGCTGGCATCCGTGAGGCAAGAACCTCAGATCCGTAGAAGTAGGAGGCGCTTCCTCTCATCTGGACTCTCAACAAGTCAATTCATTTTCATTGAGCTCCTCTTTAATTCTCTGATGCCTTGCGTGTGCAGGCGAGCTCGGCACTTCAAAGGCATCAAGATCTGGAGCACTTGAATCCTGGGTGACAGCTGGATCATGCCCATCATCGCTGAATCCGTTCCACTCCTCCTCCTCCTCTTCTCCCACCACTTTCTCATGTTCGTCCGTCGCCAGCATCGTTCCTGCCAAACGTTCATCTCGCACGAAGCCAACTACAAAGAAACCCATGGTTCCATCGGTTGTCCCTCTCTCGCAACGAATGCAAGCATCTGCTACCAAAGCAGCATTTGTAGCCTTCTCTGCGAACACGAATTTCGTCTCTTCCTTGCTGAAGAGCTGTTTGCAAGCATCTTGATCACCACGAACATGCCAGTCGCGTAGACCCTTCACTTGCTCATTGCGATGCAACAGGCGCCAGCCACCTTGCCTTCCTGGGTCAGAAGTCAGAGCCTTCACGACGACAGACTCATTCTCCTCCATGTGGATACTGCAAGTAGAATAGACGATCTTCTTTGCATCTGGGAACTTCATGGCATGCTTAAGCAATTGCAGCTGGAAGGCTGAAAGTAATGCCAATCTTTTTACAGTCGAATTCTGTTCCGCTAGTTCGTCTTCGCCATTATCGGAGTCGGAGCCAGAAGATTCCACCATAGGCACGACTTTGATCTCGACTTTCGGCGCCTTTCTCTTGCGCTTTTTGGACTTGGACGGTGTGACGCCAGTGACTGCATTTGCGCTTGGAAGAAACAAGGTTGGTTCATCATCCCGTCCAACAATACCACTTCCAGAGCAACTCGGGTCCAACAACAGAGCACCAATATGATCGAACTGTGCGTCCAAGAACTTGTGACTTGAAGGCTCGGTGGTGAGGAAATCTCTGTTGCCCACAATGTTGACAATCGAATCCGCACCCGCGAGCGTGACCATTTTCCGCAGAGTCTCGGTCCGCAGCTTGTTGCGCTCAAATGCGAAGACTTTGTGCTCTCGGTCCTCCGATGCCAATAAAAGAGCTCTTCTCGAGCATTTAAGAATTGCCGCTAGGTGTGTAGTTTTGTTTCCCGGAGCTGCACATGCATCCACTATAGCTCCATCTTCTGATGTTGGGTTCAGTAGATATGCCGGGAAGCAGGACGCTTTGTCTTGGAAAATTATCTCTCCCTTCTGATATGCAAGACTTTTCGACAAGTCACATCCGGCAGGCAGGGCCAGAAGGTTCGGTACGTGACGGTCGTGGTGGAGGAGTTTTTCTGAGGAACAGGCCTCAAGTACAGGTCCCAAATCATCTACCTCTTTGAATCCTGCGAAAGTAGTCTCCCTTTGTTCCTCCCACGTCGTCAGAACTGTGTTGATCCGAACCCATCGAGGATGTCTTGTGCTCTTCGCCTTCTTCCCTTCCACGCTGTCTCCTTTTGGGGTGCCGTTGCTGCCAGAAATGATGCTCGCTTTCCATGTCTCCACCGACGTGAAACCATTCCGTATCCGTAGTTTCGTGAATTCTCCATTCAAACGCGTCCGGTGTCTTTCGATGGCCTGTCGCAAAGCGTGTTTCGCAGGAGCAGCCACGCCTTTCTTAGAGAGGACAACATCGTGCGCGAGGAGGATAGCGAGGGTGGGAGTGAGCTGTATTGTGATCAGAACAATGCTGCAGACCGGTTGCCGAACTACCATACTTTCCGCTCCTCCCTCAAGACTCCGGCCTTCTCAACCACATCCTTGAGTACAGCAGACCATTTGGTCGCTTCACTCACCAGCGCATATACATTGGCTGGCGAGCTCTTCAAACCTTTCTTGCTGTATATTCGAGACTGCAGGGAGCCACCAGCTTTATCTGCGTTGGACAGGATATCCGCAGCTTCATAGTATAGAGACATTGCGTTGGTTGAGCATCAGAATAATTTCTTCGGACAGTACGGAAAACGATCTTCCGCTCGAGATGCAGAACATAATCACGTGATCAATCCTCTTTACGATAGGGATAATCCGAGCACCGCTGCAAGACAGACGCAGCCCCAAATCGCGCGAGAGGGAATGTAGCCAAAAACTTTGCGGATCTCTCAATTAGATTCGTCGTGTCATCCGGCTGGTAGTGCCCTGCCTGACTATTTATACAACGTCCAACGTGCCGGGAGGAAAATACTTACTCCCAAATCGAGTCACATAGTGCACTACCATTTTATGCCCAAATAACCACGCCAGGGTTTTCCATTAACTCCGGCACTTCTGAAGTATGTAGCCAACATTAATACGCAAATCTAGTCCTCATATCACCAATCTTTCTCTCAACTTCTCTCACGTCCCTATCCAAGTCGGCGGCGATACTCTCCTTCTGCGGCCTAGGCAAGAACATGAATCGCTCAATCAGATCACCGTCAATTACGCCCTTGACTGGAATGTAGTAGCTGCGATAAATCAAGTGATCACGACCAGCGATCGGCGCATCAACCTTGCGCATGTGCTCCTCTAGCGACGAGAAGAAGTTAGCGTCATCTCGCTGCTCAAATGGAATGATGACACCAATGGTGCCTTGCAGACCACCCCACAGTAGAACGTCTTTGCCGCCGGCGACGAGAGCAATCTTCTGAATGGCGATTGGGATATCCTGAGTGAAGAAATGGGCGACGAGATCAAGACGACTCGAGGTGCCTTGCAGATATGGCTTATCGTGCACCAAATGAGCGACTGCACCGTCTTCGTCTGCCTCTTCAGACACCTTTCCTGGACAACGAACCAGCCAAAGATTTCCGAACTTGTCTCCCCCCGCAGTGGTCTCATAATCAACCATCGCTGCTGCTGAGGTCCATCGTGCAACTGTGTCATCAGCGAATGGTAGCAGTCTGTTGTCTCCATGCTTATACACGACATACGTGACTGACTCCTGCACGTCAGAGCAGATGATCCTGCTTCCTTGGGTCTGGAGATCAATCAGCAAGTTGGGTACAGCGTTGACAGCCTGGCATTTGCGCAAAAGTTGCTTTTGACCAAGGTCATAAAGAACCAGATTCTTGCCAACACCAACGATCACACGTCCTTGAAAGGCGAGTAGCGCAAGTGGTGGCTCATCAACCTTGGTCTTGTGGATGATTTCCATGGAGCGGCCGTTGTCGCGTAGTCGGAAGACGTGAATCCAACCAGATTTGTAGCTACGCGGCGAGGCAACCATTTCCACGCCAGTTCCAACGAGTAAGAATTCGTCTCCAGGGTGCGCCTCGAACTGGACGTAAGCGATGCTGGTCGGTGCTTCCTTGTAATCGAAGCCTTCGAATGTGAAGGCTACGGCTTTCTCATGAACTGGGTCAACGATCTGGACAGCTGACGCCCAATGACCATTGCCTCTAGAGTAGCCGGTCTCCTCGGGCGGGAGAGCGGCTGAGTCTCCATTGACAACGCCTGGATCTCCGAGGAGTTGCTCACGTGTGGCTGCCGATAGAGTGTTATTGTCCGCTTCGATGACATAGAAAAGTGTCTCTTTCGGATGGTGAACGAATTTACGTGGGGTATACTGCAAGGCAACGTGCTCTTGGAGCAGCTTTGTGGTGAGCTTGGTGATCTGGAAGATTCTGTCTCCTGTATTAGCAATTTGCCGAAGCAGAAAGGCACGTGCTTTTGGATTAATGTTGGATGCATCGTATCAGAAGGAACAACTGGTTTGAGTATGTTTCCTCACAATGAAATAGGAAAGAGCATAGATTTGTGTCATCATATAATGCTGGGTAGAAGAATGAAAAGGTGAATTGCTTACCGAAGGTTTTCTTCATGGATTCCGACAATGCCATATTGGAGATTGGCACTGTGAAATCCAGATCCGGATTCCAGCTGTGGGAAGTCGAGTGGTGCCAGGGTGAACATCCGCGTCTGAGAATCAGTGTAGCCGACCCAAGATCTCGTGCTGAGAGCGAGAATGACGGTTTGATCTTCCAGTCGCAGACTACGTAGTTTGATCGGCTTACTTCCGAGGAAGCGAGTCCTGGTGTCAGAAATTTCTCCAGTGACCTCGTCCAGAACGGTCCGAATGTAGACGCCAGAGTGAAGACCAATATGGAGATACATGGTCTTTCCACCAGACGAATAGTCTTCCATGAACATGACACATATCGATGATGGGGCGCTACTGAGGGCTTGAACAGATTTGCTTTGTAAGGTCGACTCAGGATCTAAGCTGAGAATACGAACAGTGGAGTCGTCACACCCAACTGCAAGCCAAGGAGTACGAATGCGGCCATCTGGCACCGGGCCTAGACCTAGGCAAGTCACCGTGGCTGTCATAGCCTTCGTGTCCTCAAATTGATTGAGAGAACCATCGCTGTCCATTTCGAAGTAAACAATCTCCCCAGAGCTGAGCGCAACCGCAATCTGCTGGACATTGGCTGCTGCAGCAACGATTGTGCGATGTTGTGGAGCCGGCCAGTCGTTGATGCGACCGTTTCCTTCGATGTGACGGATGCCCTTGGGATGAACTTGGACCAAAGAGTCTTCGCCCATCTGTTGTACCGAAAGTGTCCTCACAGTTGTTAGGATTCCGGTCTCGTCCGTCTGCTCTACCTCATCTTTGATTTCAAGGACAACCGTGGCGGCATCGAAAGCTATAATGGCGTATGCATCGAAAGTGTCATCACGTTTCAATGGGACAGTCCAGACGTTGAGGGCGCGCTGTCCTAAACCAGAGTCGACAAGATCTAAGACGGACAATCCATGCTTCAGAGTCGTCAGAGAAGAGCGTGCACCAGTACCGCAGATGGAATAGATCTGAGGTGCATCGTCGTTTGTCAAATTGACGGTTTTGAGGCCCATCATTGGATTCAAAGAGGGAATAAACTCTGTCAAAATGATGTTCTCCGCGGGTGCCCTGGGATGGAAATAGGCAGGAGTATAGCGCTCTGTTAAGTCTGAGAATTCATCGCTGTGGACCTCCTTGGTTTCATCATCTTCACCGAGTGATGCGATTTGGTACCAGGAATGGTGACCAGTCTCCATTGTGACCATCAGATAACCGATCTTCAAGATACACAGACTGGTCGCAGGCGGTATTGTATCGAAGTACTTCAGCTTGACGCGGGCAACATCCGCGGTCGGCTCGCCATTGCCATCAAGGACCATCTCGAACGTGAGCTTGAAAAGATCGCCATCCTCGGTCTGAAGCAAGAAGAAGAATTGTCCGCGCAATCGATGTACGACTCCACAGGTGATGTATCGTTTTCGGCTTGGGTCTTCTGTTGCGCCTTTCCGTCTCGGTATAGCGACACGGTGTGTCTCCTGACTCGAGTGACGGTAAGTAATGAATTCCTCGCTGCACACCAGCACTCCACTTGGGCCGTCTGAACCACCCGGGACCTGAAAGAGCATGTTCGCCGATCTATCCACAGTGTCGTGCCATTTACGGATGACATGGTTCAATCCCAAATCCAGCTCGTAATATACCAATTCCTTTTCTGTCTCTGCGTATGCTTGTCCAGATGGGTCTTGTTCGGCATCACCGTAGTCAACTTCAAGAGAGGCGAATATGGGATTTTCATATCCAACGTCGAGGCCGATGAGAGCAAACACGAGGGCGTGTGCCTTGTGTGCTTCGAGCGGCGACGAAATGGTGAGCTGGGCTTGGGCATTTCGGTTGAGGACATAAACAAGTTTGTTCTTCTCAATGGACGCGATCATGCAGGCTCGGCCTTTCGGGTCCGTAACGAGATATTGTCCAGGTATAACGCGACGTACGCCAGACTTGCCGAAGGTTTCGAGATGTACCCGTTTGAAGGATTTCGTAGATGGTGTAAACTCGAGTATGGTTATGCGACCCGAGTCGGAACCGATGAGGATATAGTCTACAGTCCCTCAGCACAGGTTTCAGAAGATGGAATACGCTTGCTTGTACAAGCAGCGCGTTCGTACCACTAGTGATGGCCAGTAGGTGTCGGTCGAGCTGCTCGATATGCTTCGAGAATCACTAAATGAAGCTACAAGACGAGAAGTGGGGAGTAAGTAGGACGTACCTTTGATTGTACCCGCAATGCGGAAAGCAGCCAGAGACCGTATGATTCCAAAGGTATCATGAGTCATCAGAACTGTCGGCTGAAAGACGGTGTCGTTCTGTTTTGGTTGCCAAAGTGTAAGGAGGGAACCGCTGGCCGTTAGGACCTCTTGGATTTTCTTGTCGCCGGAGAAGTTGCCAACGATGGCTTGATTGACGGCGGTGGGAGTTTGGACCGTCAAGGAGTACATGAACATGGAAGAAGTGGCCGCCATGTGGAAGATTTGGGGGGTTCGTTATTCGTAAATGGTCGTTTCGTTCTCGTGCTTCGAGTATGCTCTCTCCCTCCCTCTCTCTCTCTCTCTCTCTCTCTCTCTCTCTCTCTCTCTCTCTCCCTCTCTCTTTTCCAATCGCTGCGGGAATTCGTCCACTCGTAATCAAACGCTTGCAAGAGCTTAACGTGCTACGATTGAAAGTGAGGCTTGAGTTGTTCAAGCACGCGCGCAAGAATGGCTGTCGGGAAAGGACGCGGTATAGCTGTGATGATGTTGTCGGCGCAATAGCACACATCTACCGGCGAGGCCGGCAAGAGGTGGAATAAACGACCAGGTAGGAGGAGGATGTGATTGTCGAGTGCAGGCGGGAAGAAATGTCGCTTGGGGGTTTAAGCTCAGTCGGGGTCAATGTCGAGGTCGAGATATTTTCCAGTTCAGGCGGAGACCCTGACTTGGCGGCATCTCCACGAGATATTCCATGACGAAAGAAGATATTACAAACACCAGCAATGTCGTCCAAATATACTTGCCAGAGATGCGTAAACAGTCTGAGGAGCTCATTGAAGCCAAGCTCAATTCTCGCCCAGGAGTCGCGTCGATGGCATTCAATTGCTAACAAGCCCGCGTCTCTCTACCAACCCACCATACAACCGACTTCCTCTAGATGGGCTGCTTCGACGGGAGCGCAAGCAAAACAGGTTCGACATGAGGAGCATTTCCCAGGGAAGCTGCTCATGCAGCCGAACGATCTCTTCCATCCATTATCGAAATCACCGTCACCCGATATGCGCCGGAGGGCCGCTTATATAAAGCAGCATTCATACTGCCCGCATCCATCCCACCGACCTACGAGACTGCCTCAAGATCCCAATGATCCCGAGTCGAGAAAATCAACAGCTCCTTCAGCCTTAGCCCCAGCGAATGTGAAATTTGAATGCCCAGACTGCGGAATACCTGTGTACTGCTGCGAGGAACATTGGGCGGAGGACTATGAGGCACACATGGAGCTATGCGAGACCCTCAGACAGATCAATGAGGACGAGCACGACCTGAGATCTGGGCGTCAGTTTGGCGAATTTGAAACTCCATACGAGCAGCAGGACGAGTTCTTGATCAACATGACGAATTGGGATACGTTCTTATACACCAGAGAGCATGAGGCAATCAATAGTATGAGAAGCATGAGGCAAGCTACGCGACTGTTGACATATCCTGTTACGATTGGCAGCATACTACACGAGTTATCGCCCTACAATATTTACAAAGGAGGAAGATTGACTGTGGAAGGCTTGAAGAGTCTGACTGGTATGGATCGCAGCTGATCGCTCCTCAATATATGCAAGCTAACATCGTCCTAGCACTTAGATACACTCTCCACCCACCTCGAACAGGTGCCGGTCCTGATGTCAAAGGTCTCCGTCCAAACCCTCCTCCCGTCCGCATATTCGTCCTTGGAGCTCGCGCCGAATCATCCCTGCCTCGAGACGTCTGGCTCCAACTTGCCCATATATTCCCTCGCGTCAAGTTCCATGTAATCATGATTGGGCCTGAAAGTATGCAGAACCGAGACGATGAGTTCCCGCTCCCAGAACGGACAGCATCTAATCCGTTTGGCGCTATCATCGAGGACAGAATATCTCATTCGATGAAGATCTCAACATTCGTGGAATACTACCACACGATGCACGAAGCGCAATACTTTGCTCCATACGATCCATACTTTGATTGTTTCGTGCTGTTCCACCCAGGTCTTGGACATCCTGGATCCGCTCCTGAATGGGCCAAGACGCTTCCAATGCTGCTGGAGACTAAAGTGCCCATTATCTGTACTGGATACACAGACTTCGACATGTTGCGGGATGTCGACTTTGTGACGAAGACAGTGGGCGGAGAGATGGATATCCTGATGGAGCCTGGCGAGAACAGATTTAGGAGCTTGAGGTGGGATTTGAATGACAATGAGGTTCAAGACATCAGTGCTGGAAACTGGGGTGTTTGGGCATTCAGAGGTAAGAGATATGAAACGACCACTAAAGACGATGGGACTATTACATTGTGAGGAAGCTTCAAGAATGTTTGGCATGTGTAGAGTACGTCAATAAATACCTGTATATCGAGGGTTCTGGTTGTATGTGATGATGGAAGTTGTTCGGTTGAAGACCAGAGCATAGACCTCGCGGAGCGCGGTCATGGGTGCTTCGTTGAGCCGGATATCAACCCAAGGTAAAACTGAAGCTCACAGAACGTGGAAGGATATGACTGCCGCGAAAAGAGCACGAGAGGTGTTGGCTGAGTGGATGAGACCAGTCGAATGGATCCAGAGAGCAGCAAGGCCTTGTTCGTCGTGGCCAGTGGTAGGCCGTAAAGATATTGTGGCGAATCCGCTTTGAAAACTGCCAGGAGCTCATCAATATCGATCTCTGAATGACAGTACAGGCCTCAGTTGAGCTCATGAGTATCACATCAACATCGGAATCCTTTCGCTTATCATTGACTAGGTCAACCACTGGCAAGATCCGCTCGTCTCTTTCCATCGTACAACACCATCTTTTCACCCTTCCTTCGCTTTCATGAACACGCACCTATTTCCATCGTAACAGCGCTTCACTCCTACTCTTTATACTCAATTGAACAACAGGCAAGATGCCTATTGGCGGCGGCTATTGCGTCTCCAGCAGCGCGAAGCATGCTCTTGCATTGTCGTTGTCGTCTTTTGAGCTGGACAGCAGCACAACAAAGTCGCTCAAGGAGTCTCTTCTGGCGCTTGAGCCCATCACTGGTACCGTAGCACCATCGGGGTGGACAACCGTCTTTTCAGCAGCGACGACTTCATCATCACAGAATCCAGACGGGCAGTCACCCAATGGAAAGCAGTTGAACGTTGTCCGCTCAGAGACGTTCTTAGGGGCTGCGTCCTTTTCCGTTCTCCCAGAGAACGTGCTAGAGCGCATCTTTTCCGAGGTGAGTTCGCGCATTTCCAGCCTTTTAGTACTCACACGGGATGTTGACTGACATCACAACAGTTGCCGCTCAAAAGCGATCAGCGAGCGCTCACACTTATCAGCAAGAAGACGTACTCGCTGCTTTTGAAGGACCTGTATTTTACAGTCATCGTGGACATATCATCCTACCCAGACATCACTGAGCCACTCCTCGAAATGCTAAACATTCGCAACCCTGGCCGCGAATACATCAGAGTCGTGTTCTTTAATCAGTCGAATCTAGAAGACAAACAGAATCCACCAACTGGCTTCCAACAACTCGCTCGCATGTTCCTGAAGAATCTTCCGTTCGGGCAGCTGGAGCACTTTGGATGGCCCGCGGATTATATCTTCTCGCCAAAAGACTCGTTGCGCCTGTGGCAAACCCAGCCGCAGCTTGAGAACATTGAGTTGTACGAGCACAGCTGCGAAAATTCGATTCCCGTCAAGAATGCCATAAACCAGATGAAGAATGTCGTTTCGTTGCGCTTGTCGCCCGACTCGGAAGCTGGGCTCAAAAGCGTCGATAAGATTCTCAGGAACATCAAAACCATTGTTTCCCTCCATGTCGACTTTCGAACATTCTCTCTCCCTCGAAATAAGGATGCAAGCCTCGTTCCACAGAAACTCTTTTCCTCGGCCATGACAGCCGCTCTAAAGCTGAATCCTAACGCTCCGTGGAAAATGCCCTTGACCCATCTTGCGCTATGGAATGTCGATCTTGGACCAGCCTCCTGCGCAATCTGGGCTCGAGCACTCAACTTTGCTTCGCTTCAAGTCATTCAGTTCTCACACTGTTTGAGCGTCGAGAATATTTTGGCTCATATGGCCGAGGATCCCCGACCCTCACAGCTCCACGCTCTCACCATCAATCACCGGGTTCCCACTGATGCGATCGGTCACTCTCTTTCCGCTGCTTTGACGAAGATCTTGGAGAAAGCACCGCCGTTATCCGAACTGATCCTCCGCATTCAAGACTTGCCTGATCCTCCAAGCTGGGGTCACGTCGCACTTCATGCTAGCTCGCTGGAAACACTGCTTCTGGATATGGATGGTCCGAACCGCTACTCTCCAGGGGAACTCATGAAGATCACGACATATACGAGCGACAGGTTGCGCCACTTCGGCTTCGTCATCGATAGTGATCAGCACCCTAGCCACATACTTCACCACCTCAACCTGGTCACCGTCTACCTGCTTGGGGAAGACCATGGTTGCGCTACCGCTGATTCTGTGTTCGACTACTGTGAGCAAATGCATCAAACGCGAGGCAATTGCAGCGACTTGCCACTTCGACTACGGACTGTTGCTGTTCAACAAGGCAATAGGATGGTTTGCTATGTCAGAGGTGAGACCAAAGTACTGAGAAGGAAGCCTATCACTTCTACTGTCGAAGCTAGTCTTCGGGAATTGACTCATTGCGGGGAAGAGGTCAACATTTTGATCGGGGAGCCAATGGAGTTCGGACCTGGTGGTCGTCGCTGAGATGGAGGGGCTGAGTTTTGAAATGCGCATTCTGTTGAAAAGAGCGTGATCTTCTAAGAAGTTTTGGTAGCGGGTCGCTGGACGTTTCGAGAGAAGTCATCAAGGATCTCTTCTTCTAGGTAGATGGGGTTTTGGTAATGTGGGCGTTGTCTTTCTTAGCAGTCAACCATCCTCTATAGCCTAGATTCTTTTTTTTCTTGCTCATGCCTTCACCTACTCGTATCTGACAGGTTTTCCGCCAGTTCCTATGATGGATTGGTGTGCGCATACGGTTTGCAGCTTTGGAAGGTAAATCCCTTGAACCAATCTTGAATGGCCTCATCTGATGGCGACGAGACGGGGATGGTGTTGGATGGATGAGTTAGAGGTACGGAGGTACAAAGGTACGGTACCGGACGAACGAAGGTACCGTACCGGAGGTAAGATCCCTGCATGGACGTCGACGTCTTTCGGAGCTACCCACCCTCAACATCGACATGGCCATGGCCATCATCTGACCTCTAAACATGGAATCTCTCTTCCGGCCTGGGTTTCCTCTCCGACTCCTTATCAACTTATCCCGTCATGCACCGCAGGCGTGGGGTTCGAGCAACAGATTTTGCCCCTCTAAATCGCGCGTGCCGCCGATTTTGCAATGGCCCTTGTTGGATTGCAGGCGAATTCCATCGCATATCGTCGGCATCAGAATGACTTGAAGTCATGTGTGTGCGGCCCGAGTGATAATGCCCGTGGTCATGTTGCATGTTGAAAAGTGTCAGACTGGGTTCCATGATAGGAGATACTTCTTAGTCTATCGTCACCTGCGGAACCAAGTAAATAACAAAGGAAACCATTCTGCTCTCCTCTTCTCAAGTCCGGAAGATCCGTGAGTCTCAAACATCTCCGTCCTAGATCGAGGTCATGAATATTGCTGTCAATTCTTGGGAATATATTTCAAGCCTAGTCGCCATCCACCTTCAGCGGCAAATCCTGTCCCTAGATTGGGTCATCGTTTACGTGCAGAAATTGCTTGGTTTTTGAAAGCTTGGGTACCAAAGAAGACGGGACTATCGCGCCTCCGCAGTTCAAAACAAAATTCCCATTCTTCAGACGCGAAATCGTCACCAAAGCTATTCTGCACTGAAAGATTTCGCCATTTCAAAGAATTCTTCGCTTCAAGAGATTTGGGAGTCCCACATCTCCAGGAATTTGAATTTTGGAGGTACCTTTCCCATACAAATAGCCTTTCATCGCCTGCTTAGACCCTCGTTACAGTACTCCAAATTACCTCCAGATCACCACAAATCACAAAATGCCCCGCTCCATCTTCACAAACCCTTTCGGTCTGAACGAGATCGATGTCACCCAAGTCTACCCAAAGCCTCTCTTCGCCCGCGTCCTCTACGACTACGACGGCTCGAGTGAGGGCCGCCTCTCCATCAAAAAGGGCGACATCATCCAAATCGTCCTCCAAGCGCAAAACGGATGGTGGGACGGCGTCATTCAGGGATCCGAGTACGGGAGACCAAAGGCGAGAGGGTGGTTTCCTAGTAATTATGTGGAGATCTGTACAAGTGCCGAGGCGATCTCGAGTCTATGATGGAGCCTGTGGGGGCTTTTGTGGGATTTTTTGAGTGAGGTTGAGGAGATGTCATTTTGTCGATGTCGAAGATGTGAGTCCCCAGGGAGTTATGATGTCGATGCTTGGGATGGGATTGCATCCAAGAGTATGGCACGTCGGAGAAAGAGGGATTGGACAATCCATTCGGCCATCATGAGATGGTCGCCCATCACGAGCGGTTCAATGCTGCATCGACTTTCCAGAACATCAACCGCTGCCACATGGAATCACCACTCTTCGCTCCAAACAGTTTCTCGATAACGACCGAAGGGAAGGAAGGAGGCTTCTGTAGAATTTTGGAATGGATTTTGGTAAGCTTGGAAAGTATGAGAGTGGCCGAAGGTTGCCGACCTGCAGTGAGATCGAGCTTGTACTGCCAGATTGTAAGTGTATGAATAATGATGTAAGGTGATTGCGGCAGAAGAATTTGGAGCCTTGATTTCATCTCTTAAGAACAACAGAGTTTGGTAAGAATAACGAACCGGATTCCAGACCAGCTAGAAGTTCCCATGCTCCTATATTGATTGTCTCATGAATTTCCGTTCGCGATGTTACACTCACTATTTCCATCGAATGTCACGAAGGAGAATAATTAGTCGTAGCATAGTCCTGAGATGTAGTCTGCATTCAAGTTCCAGACATATATTCCGCCAAAGGAACTGACATTCTCTTGTTGATCTCAGCACTATGACTTCCCTCTACCGATACGAAATCCAATAAGTAGTCAGAAGTCCGTGTGCTGAGATCACCAACAGAACCCATATCCGAATTCAGAAATGCTTGAAAATGAACCAGAGAACCATGTTTCGAAGTAGAGTCATCCTCGGCGATGTGTTAATGCATACATCGGTATGCCAGATTTTGTACTCGCCAATCTAGGACTTCTCTTGTTCCATTTGCAAGCTGGTTGTGTATCTTTTGTGCCACGTGGTCCTGGAACTCGTGGTCAGCGTCCGCATAACAATGGAAACCCCAAACACAACTTCCTTGTTTGAGGTGATCCTATTGCTAGAAAGATTATGAAGAGGCGAGGTGGCCGCATTGTCGACATCCGGTGCATAGAATGTGTCCGTAGGAACGCGATAGCATCATGCATACTCACCAATAACCGGCAAGCTCATCAATAACTGACATTGCTGAGACCAGGATAGTCCATATGCTGTGTGGTTCCTATGAAGTCCATAAGCTTTGCTGGACCAGAGGCAAAGTGTGAACCAGTGTTCCACGGATCCAAGAACATGGGCAAGATCTCCTCTTGGCTGGCATCATTCCGTCCATCGTCAATAGTACCATCAATCATTATGCTCCTGACCGGTAGCAGCATCTGCTTCATGGTATTTGATATGGATGCGGGAATGTGGTTGAAGCTTGGAATATCGCTATAGAACTCAGGCCACTTTTTGAATATCTCGCCGGACATCGTCCACGCGTTGATGTCGCCAATGCGTTCATCGAATTGCGGCGAAATCTGATATTGTCCAGTTTTGAGGTTCCTTGAGTAGCAGTCTCTGAACTCGAAAGGCCACAAGATGCGAAGACTTTCGCAGAAAAGTTGCCAAAAGACGTTGCCGCAGTAGTTGTGTTGGTAGAAGACGAAGCGTTCCCTTAAGCCGGGCCAGGCAAAGAAGTCAATCGCATACGAATGTGCAATTGTTTGCGAAGGTCTAAATAAATCAGTTGACATCTTCACCATGATATATTAGGTAACAGACCTTTTCAAATACCAAGCTGGTACCGAGGATTTCTTCTGTAAATTTGTGTGATATCTCATGAGCTTGTGCATGATTCTCATAATGGCAAGACGCTCTCGCACGTTGCAAGTCCCAAAAACGACTTCGTCTATCCTGCGAAGTTTCCTCCAAGTGGTCGGCAAGGAACCACCGTAGAGTTTCTCAACTGTAGGCCAGCCTTCGATCAGCGCTCGAACAGGTGCGTCCTCTTCTATAATATCCTCGAATCGTTCAAGATCGGCATTCGTTCTTGCAGGCTCGGTGAGGACTTCGTTCGCAAAGCGCCATATGTTGATTGTCTGTTCACCTCTAGCAGCCGTGTTTAACGAGCATTCGCAGCCCGCCTCTGTGTGAGGAATAATGGGGTCCTGCAGAATAGCATGATTCTCTGCCATGTCGCCATTACTAAAAGCCTCGCTTGGGTTGAATGCGTCCACGTTTGGACTTTGTACGGGCAGTTCATGTCGCTGCATCAAGAGGGATTTGTCCTCTGTATCCTTTGATGTTGGCGGCAGTTTGGTATCGACAGGACTTGTTGGGCTGAGAGAGGCCTCGCCTCGGGGAATAGGAACGTTCATGACGGGATCGACAGTAGATTCATTGTCGAAGCGCTCAAAGTTTTCGTTGGACTGAGTCGGGGAGTCCGGTGGATTCTTTCCTGTCATCTCCTCTCCACTGATGAGAGACTGATGTGTTTGGATAGAGTTCTGGATACTCTGTAACGTCCGGGCAAGAGCATCGCGATCTCTTGCAATATCGGATAATTGCTTCATCAGAGTAGCAACCTGGCCACTGGAATCGGTTTTCTGGAAATCCTCGACAAGAGCCTCCAGATAGGCGATGCGATTCTTGGTCCTTTCTCGAGCAACACGTTGACATCTCCTGTCGAGCTCGCGTTTCCTCATTCGTCGCGAAGACGCGTTGTCGGTAATATCATCCTCTTTTGCAGTCGCCGGCATGGTGGTTGGGTTGTCTGTTGGGTGCAGTGAGGTGCAGGGAAAGTCAAGTGATTAGAGGGGCGAACAGAGGTCAAGATGGTGTTACCTTCGTATTTGAATATATGAGTACGAGATGAGGATGATTGATACGCGTACGGGTACGGCAGTGAAGCTAAGGCCAAGTAGGAGACCACGAGCAGGAGCACGACCACCACTACCTCTGTGTCCAAGCTTCGGACCGAAGTTTGCGGGTGCGGGTGCGGGTGCGGGGTCTTCGGATGCAGCCTGAGGCTTGAGCGAGGCTATTGCGGCATTCTCGCTTGGAGCACTACCACAGTACTCCTGTAACAATACTCCTTCCACCACACTACGGAGGGACCTCTATACTCCCAGGTAGTAGCATCGAGGACGAATGTTGGTCCGGCTCGGAAATGGATATAAAACGCGTGACTTTCACGTAACGATTCGAGACTGGATACCTAATCCGTACGTAGTAATCTTCTAACGACCAATATAAGTAGTATAGTAATAATATCCACAAGACGGCATAATTCATACATGCTTCCAGTAGCCGACTGTTATATCGCCAACAAACAATGCTTGTTCCAACTAGCCACAACAAGCAAAGGATCTTGCTGGTGTAAAACCCCAGAAAGTGATGACCGAAAACCCGCTGACATCAAACAATCATCATTTGGGCAGCGCCGGATGGATACGGGAGATCAAGGCCGGCTCGGACAGCAAGGCTGAAATGCACTGACAATGGCTGACATGTATGCCAAGTCTCTGCACTGATCTGTATCACCATAATGGCGATGCACCATCTATAGTCCCAATGCGCTAATGACCCAACTCGCAGCCTGATCCGCATATCTCCCATATGTCAAATGATTCAGCGTAGCAATCAAGGTGTCCGTCTCGCAGATCAGATCACCCGGTGCGCAGATTTCCCTCAACTTTTCGGATGATAGGTTTCCAGCAGGAGCACCATTGAACGGATCACCAAAAAGTACTGCAGCTTTGGCTTGGATGGCACTGAGGCCCTGGTGGAGAAAAGCGTCGTGGACTACCTCTGCGCCTTGTGAATAGCCCGATAGTACGATTTGAGTTTTTGAACATTGGGAGAGTGCCAGCCGAACTTTGGAGGCAAGATCTGGTGAACCAGCTGCACCGAGTGTTGCAAGGCCCTGGTTGCGAGTTAGTGCTGGAATCTGTTCATGAGGCACAAGAGACATACGAGCAAGTCAGCTGGATAATTCACTCCTTGCACCGTCACTCTACTCGCCCCTAATTTGGCCCTCAATGATTTGAAGAACGGTGGCCCGGCAAATGTCCCGACATTGCCGAACTCTGCTGTTCCACGAGCGAAGATAATGGTGACATCGGTACAGCAATTATTGTTCACAACGCCGTTTTCATTCAGCCCGCCCCCGTTTCCTTGTGGTGTGCAGGCTCGTTCTTCGACGAGTGGGGCTGCGAGCACTGTGCTCGTCAATGCGGCAAAGAGTAGTTGCTGGAGCTTCATAATGTGGATTTATGAATTCAGTTCGTAATGGGGGACCAAATCAGATTGGACGACTTTATATGCAGCTATAAAGAAAAAAATTGCAAACAGAAGTCAAAGTGAATAAGGGTTCATGAAACGAAATAATCATAGCAAAGATGAATAATGGGACGGCGAATGCAATATCGAGATACAAACAAATTCAACCTACGCCTCGAAGAGATTGTCACTGGGAATATATGTACTCTGCCCGACCTGGCCGATAGAACCAACAAAAGACAATCATTGAGACTCATTTCCACTGGTGGTCTAAACTCTCAGCAGTATCGGGTCACACTACATATTCTGTTCCCCTTACACGTGCTGGCCTCTCGATGAGATTGGTGGGAGCTGAAATGTGTTGTATGATTCGTGTGTGTGGAATATTGGTCACTTCGGATGGCGTTCGCAGCCATGATATCAGTTAGAGACAGGGACCTGAATCGATACCTCGAGGCAATAGTCGGTCATCCTTGTTAGTGGAAATGTGGAGGTTCAGAGTTTGTGACGGTGTGAGGAAAATTCATTGATTGTGCTTTGACCGACCTCATAAGAGGTCGCACGGTGTTTCTCATCAAGACTGATCGGTATCTGAGCAACAACAGGTTAAAATCCGAAGTTCTGAACCCCATTTGAAAAGAAATCCTGGTTTGTCGAACGGTTTGACGGCGCGGGTTAATGTGCCGTTGCAGTAGAGTAGATTGGGATTTTCTTTGAGGGGCCATTCAAGCCAGATTATTCGCTGCTGTTGACTGGGAGTACCTGTATGTATTCGAAAATTGATAAATTGATGCAGAACGAGAGTTATTGTTGTCTAAAGGATTGGTGGTGGTAAAAGGTACCAGCAAAATTCATTTCCTTTCTGGGCGCTTTTCCAGCCAATCACGTTCCGCCATCGCCTTGATTTTCATCACTCATTTCCCTCCTCCCTTCATTTTCCATCCGACTTGAACTCTATTATTAAATGCGACTCGCTATCTTTCTGGGCGTTACTGCGATCGTCCTGGCTCCTTACAACAAGTGGTCGGGGATGAAGCGCTCACCCTACCTCCAGCAACAAGTGGTCGAGGATGAAGCGCTCGCCCTGCCTCCTATAACAAATCCTCGGGGATGAAGCGCTCATCAACCTCAATCTTATTGACGCTCACTGGTCGCTTGCTTGGCTCCTGGAAGATACTTAGAGGCAACTCGATTTTCATAGGCAATTTCCTTCCTTTTGGAGGCCGTATGTCCTTTGTTGAAGCCGTCTCGGTTATCTTCTCCTTCACCCCTTCGTCTAACGGATCAACATTCTCTTCCTTTTTCCCCGTCACTTCGTATTCTGTTCCCCAGACTGTCCGATGGTCGAGCCTATGCGCAAGAAAGGGATGGCTATCTCTCGAGTTGAATTGCCGCAGGTTAGCACTTGGGGTATATATAGATTTTCCCGGTGCCGGTGCCGGTGTTTCTGGTTGTGCCGAATCCGATACGGGGGCTATTGATCTTGGCCTTATCCCGAGAGAGGTTGGTACGGTCGATTGGACTAGACCTTGTGGCGAAACATAAGGCATGGCTACTAGTAGTTGAGAACAAGTTGAACGATATCTTGAGAGCTATTGTTTTCTGAGATGTTATTTAACTTAGCCTTACGTTTCCTTGCGTGGTCTTTCCGTATGACTGGCCAAGCGATAAGCAATCCAGGTGGATATACACTGTCACGTGTATCTGATAGATAACACATATTACTACTCGCTTCATAACCCAACGGTAGTGACTAACCAATCAAATACGATGGCTCTAGTGAATAATAAATGATTCGTGCTTTGTACTAGTGAATGACCGGTGTGTGAAGGCAGTCATCAAGGGAAACAAAATGTTATTCGTATCACGATATGTCTGCATAAGACTCGAAATCGATATATTTACCTGACTATAACGTGCAGTGATGCTTTAATATAATGAAAGTATAACCAAAATTCCATAACGGCATCCATAAGTTGATCGGGCCATCTCAATCGCTTATAAGTCTTCTTTGAACAGCTTCGATCCTCCCTGCTTGAACAAAAGGCTTGCCTCTTCCAACTGAGACTTGCCAGGCATACCTAAATCGCCACGCGTATCAGATCCATGTTCACCGAGAAGAAAAGGAGCTACGACTTACAAAGCAGGCATCTTTCCTCGCAGTTAGACTCGCTCTTTCCGCCCTTACAGGAGCAAGTAATCTTGTTACCGGCAGCGGTACAAGTGGCAGTCTGGTCGTTGGCCTTGCAGAAGGCAGTGCAATCACTCTCATCCTCCTTGTCGCAAGCCGACTTTGGGGACAAAGCAGCGCTGAGGTCGGAGAAGACGGGTCGGTGGCCCACAGAGCGGATCTCACCCAGGCCGGCTACTGTTATGTGAGTGACTATATCGAGCAATCTCTCGCGTGGCCGTGGTAAAGATGCTTACCTTTGGGCTCGAGAATCATTGCTGAAGACAAGGTCAACAGCGCTGAAAAAGCAATCGACAGGTTGAAATGCATCTTGGCGGTGGTGGTGGTTTGTTGAATGTTTTGATACGGTTTGGGTGCGTTATCAATAGGTATGTAAAGAGGCGCGTGTGCTGGAATCGGGGTTGATTGTTGTTGGCAGAAACGATGACGAGAACACCGATACCAGTAGATAAGGGAGGACCATGACCATGACTCGTGGGCCAATGTCATGTTTCATGTTCCATGTTTCGGCCTCAGGCTGTGAGAACTTTGTGTGGCCACTGCAAGCACTTCCAAGGTTCACTTGTATCCATGTTACAGAACAACAACACCAACGCCGCATCGAACTGGTAATTCCTTGTCAAAACCCTTCTTCCTATTTTCACACCGAAACTGGACGAATCCCAGGTCTTGCGATATCCGCCGCAGCAGTCTTCACAATTCAATACGTATTACAACCAATGCGCAGGTGACGAGTGGCGCCTCACTGGTCCAAAGCTAGAAGGTACTTCGTAGGAGAAGCCTGACGATTTTGATGGCGAGTCACAGCACTAACCTAAAAGCTCGACGAAGTTTTCTCATTGCTCCGTTCTTTTGGCCTCGGTTCGTAGACTTCCGCTTTCCGCGCCTTGGAAGCAGCCAACAAGTTCTAGTTTGCCGACTTATGTAGCACCAATGCCAGAATCAGTGGTCCGAATGACAGCGATGCGTCAACCGACTCTGAGCTTCTGCACAAGCAGTGAGTTACCGGTTGGCACTAGGTAGTGACCTCTATCCGAGCCATATTTACCGACATCCAATGGCTTCCTCGATATATGTCACGGATCGAGAAGATCTACGTTTTGCCTTTGTTCTCCGCATGCACACCTTTCAATCAGAAGGTAGACACAGCAGTCCGACGGGTACGAGCTCGAGCACAAGCAGCTCAGGTGTATTGAGTGGTGTTCTCAGTGGTCTGAGGTTGGTAAAGTGGTGAGGAGATGATTGCCTGAAGGAAGAAGATAGGACACACGTTGTGCCCCGAGGGGGCTGCTGTTATAATTTGGCAGGTTGTAACCTGGAAGAGCTTAGAATCATGAATGACAAAACCACTTAATATTCACTTTCGTCTGTCCCCCGCTAAGCGTGAGCTTAAGGCACAACCAAAAGCGGGACGTTTAAACTATTGTTCCTGAATCTGAAATTGGTGTTTTTGCAGGTATGAAGTGTCAATAGACTGGCACCACCTGCATCGATGCATGATTGCTCGTGATAAATGCTCTCGGCGGACATCCTACTCGGAGCTTCCATACCTACCACATGGAGTCTGGGGTTCCGCAAACGCTGAAGCGGTCCTGTTGTGACGGCTGGGAAATGGCTGACACCAAAACTGGATCGTTTCATATTTTCACCATGCCACTCACCTAGCTTTGGGGTAGAATTAGTCGTTTTGTTTATGTGTCCAAGATCTGCTTAGCCACGTTGTGTGAAAACATAGTCGTGAGTCCAGCCTCATGGACAAAGGGTTTCCTGGTCCAGCCTCATGGACAAAGGGTTTCCTGGTCCATCCTCATGGACAAAGGGTTTCCTGGCCCATCCCCATGGTGAATGCAATCTTCCTTGGAAAGCACATAGGTCTAGAGGTACCACGGGTAGATGTCGGTCGGTCAATCAAAAGATGCAGCCCCGCAGCGGTAAATGCCGTTGGTGACTATCGCGGAGAAGCATGGAACCTTCAAACCGACGGTCGACTTGATCGCATCAAGAAACGGGAGAGACATCGGGGTCGGATGTGATGGGACGACCACCTCACAGCATAAGTAGTACCGAGTACTGTGTAGACGGGCGATGTGAGGGGGGGATGCCTGATCCTGATCCTGATCCTGATCCTGATGTAGGCCACTGCAATACTGCCATCTACCTGCCATAGCCACTGACTGCATCGCTGGCGAAAAGAAGCTGTGGACTGTGGGAATACGTTGGCGTCGAGGACACAGCCCCCCGAGCCTGCATCTACACCATCCACCATCCACCATCCACCATCCACCATCCCCTGGCGCCCTGCTTCCATTTCGGCTCCACAGCCGCAGGAGAGACCTGCTGCGCCTAACATCTCACCCTCTTCGCAGCAAACTCCAAAATACATCTTGTCTTTGGCTCGCCGGAAACGACAACATGGCACCGGCACCAGGCCCAGGATATCCAGACGACAACGGTATACAGGCTCCGACACCAACAACAGTCCCAGCCTTGTCTTCCACTCAAGAACGTCATAAAGACGGAGCCAGCCCAACAACACCGCCCTGGTCTTCACCATATCCTCCTGTGCCCTCAAGCTGGCTGGGAACTATCCCTTCCCCATTCACTCCAATTGCCATCTCAACAAACATCTACGGCATGGCCATGATCATAGTTGTGGACGGTGGCGGAAACACCAGGTATCAAACATCTTCACAGGTTACCTACACTAAAGAGGGAGCGGCTCACAGCGGCACATATTTCACGCCTACGACCACGCCCTTGGCCGAGTTACCTTCCACCATTCCACTCTTCACAACTGCACCTGCCACCATCAGTGCCGCAGCCACCTCGTCTCCATCGTCTAGACCAGGATCTGAATTTCAGGACAGGCCGGAGCGCCATGGGCTGCCTTTCCCAGTCATCATTGCGATGAGCATCATAATACCGACTATCATCCTCGTGCTATCGCTATGCGCCTTTTACTTCGTGTGTATCAGGAGAAAGAGAAAGACGCACCAGGATCAAGAAGTGCCAGCAATGGCCGCCGCCCGTCGAGTCCCAGAGATGAAGGACACTGGAGTGGAAGGAGGTCCAATCATGATGAATACACGCTCTGTGGCCTCAGTTTCCATTGCTGCCGGCGTATCGCCCCTCGCGTCGTCCGCAACGACCTCCTCGACCGGCACAGGAACTCCACCAATCATACTTTCTACTACAATGAACGATGCATATTACACTGGCATTGACACCTCGGATCACATCTCCCTGACCGATCAACGAAGCGAAGCCTCTGCAGAAACATTTGGCGAGGAACCACCACCACCATACCGACCACGCAGTGTACCACCAATCTCTCGCGAGACCAGTGTCCGGAACTCGATGTGCCGGAATGCTAGTGTGCGATCGAGTCGGCATGACCCAATGTCAGGATCAAATTTGATGAGGAGAAGTGTTGACGTCAGATCGCCATTCGACGACCCCGAAGACAGTGATGACGACAACCTCTCTCAGATCTCAACCATTCGGAGTCTCCCAAGACGAGATACGGATCGTTTGAGCGTGGTCTCAGATATGTCGTATTAAGAGGAAGCCATGCATCACCACGCTGGTGCACCATAACGATGAATCCATCTTAACAATTTCTTGCACATGTCTCGATTGATGGACACTTGCATCCCTTCGCGCAAAATAGACCTTTGTCTTCTCGATTCGGATTTTGGGCAGCATGGCGTTTGGCAAACGGCGTATTAGGTGGACTTTTGGATTTGACAACACGGACGCTCTGATTGGATGGAACGGCGTCGCTAGCCTGACGGCGGATAGGATATAAAAAGGAACAGCAAGGACGACAAGGCGTTTACGAATATTCTGGTTGGCTGACGTGAGCCAGAGCTATTGCCTGGCGCAGGTGAGATAGCAGTGCTTTTGAATATGGTAATCTGATTGCTGAAAAGAGGCGATGGTGAGGCTGAACGTATTATCAAGCTATCTTGGCGAGCTTTACTTGAAATTGTACAAAACTTAATCCTAGTCTTGTTCAGCGGTATGCTAGCATGTGCTGCTTTAGACATGTTTCTCTTTTCCTCTGTTGTCTATTGATATCTACCTACCGGTGGCAGATCAGCACCGCTATATAAATCATCACTTCGGGAGTATACATAAAGATGCCAACGTACGAGGGGAATCGCAGCTTTATGTCGAGTCTAGAACGCATCTGGGAAGGTCCCCTCATCTCCATGCACCCCGAACGCATCTCTCTTCTTCCTTTCTCGACCTTTCCACAGCGATGAACATATCCAAGCAGAGAGCGGTCCACGTCCACTCTGCCTCTACACTCCATGCCTTCCCAACCATGAACGACCCAGTCCTCCTGCGTGAGCTCGAAAAGCTCGACCCCACCATTCCCTTCCGAGCTGTCCAAGGCCACACCCACCACACATGGGCGAAAACCTTCCACTCCCATCCTGCCCTCTACGTCCAGCCGCACTCTCTTGCCGAGATCCAAAAACTCGTCCACCTAGCTAGACGATGCCGCCAACGTCTCGTCGTGGTCGGGTCGGGCCACTGTCCAAACACAATAACATGTACGAGCTCATGGATGGTGAATCTGGATGAGTACAGCGAAGTACTGAGGGTGGACAAGGACAAGAAAATCATGACCGTCCAGGCTGGAATACGTCTAGGAGCTTTGAACAGGGAGGCAAAGAAGTGTGGGTGGACGATACCGAACTTGGGTAGTATCGATCAGCAGTCTATCGCTGGAGCTATAGCTACAGGGACGCATGGTTCCTCGCTACAACACGGTATACTGAGTCAATGGGTGCACAGCTTGAGGCTGGTGTTGGCAAACGGGGAAGTGGTCAAGTGCTCAGCGAAACAAAACAAAGATCTGTTCCAGGCTGCCCTTGTGAGTCTCGGAGCACTCGGTATCGTGGTCGAAGTGGAATATCAGATGGCTCCGGCGACGAATATCGAGTGGTTACAAACGCTTCAAAGTATGGACACGATATTGGATACGTGGGAGAAAGATCTATGGACACAAGCTGAATTCACAAGAGTGTGGTGGCTACCATATCTCCACCGCGCTGTAGTCTGGCGCGCCCAGAAGTCGCAGAAAAAGCACATTGCACCAAAGAGTAATTGGTATGGAGGTGCTGTTGGATTCCATACTTACCACATACTCCTCTGGCTCTCCAACTACGTCCCGCGTATCCTACCAGCCGTCGAATGGTTTGTCTTCGGCATGCAGTACGGCTTCTCCGCCGGAACATCCATAACAGCAGTGGAAGAGCAACGAACAGGTCTCCTCATGAACTGTCTCTACAGCCAATTCGTCAACGAATGGGCCCTTCCTCTTTCCGAAGGCCCAGGAATTATCTGTCGCCTGAGCGCTTGGCTCAACGGCCGCGAATCCGAGTCTGGAATACCCTTTTCCTCTGAGGGAATCTGGGTGCATTCGCCAATCGAAGTTCGAGTCTCAGATACATCAAAGCATTCAGGACAGGCAAGGCCTTTCCTCGACATTTCGTATGAGGATGGACCGACTCTATACCTAAATGCTACGCTCTATAGAGCATACGACATCGACCCTCCTTGTAAGAATAGGTACTACGAAGCTTTTGAATGGCTCATGCGAGATGTTGGCGCAAAACCTCACTGGGCCAAGAACTTCCTCACACCTCAGCGCTCCGATTTTGAAGAAATGTACGGCGACAAGCTACAATCATGGAGAAAGGTACGAAGTGAAGTTGATCCAGAAGGTCTATTCGTAGGCGAGTGGCTACGAGGGAATGTTCTCGAAGCGCCGGCTAAAGCACCACTTAGTTGTGAAGAAATTGAGGTTTCGAGAAATGCATGGGGAAAGGAGGGAGGCGGCGGTGTTGAATGGCTCGGTAAGCAAGCCTCTATTGGCACTCAGGGCCTGATGAGGCGATCCACCTCTTCTGGCTCGAGCCAAGAGAGTTTCGATCAAGTCGCTGGTGCTGAGATTGAGGAGAGTAGGTTGTTTGAGAGTATGAGTGAGGACCAGGGAAACCCTGTTGATGAAAAGTTTCATGGGAAGTCGAGAGAAGGCGCTGAAATTGGTTTTGATGGTACGAAGGTCTTTGAGAAGATGTGATGGATTGAGTTGCGTAGAATGAAGAAATGCGTGCAGATGTTTGATGAGAAATGATAGATACCCGCTTCTATGAGTCGTCGCCCTCAGCATCCTGTCTTTCTTGTCTTGGCTCCGGATGTGGCCCAATTCAGCATGTTGATCCTTCACACTGAATCCCTCTGTCTGTTGGCTAGATCGGTTTGTCATCGGGAATTCGGTTCGATCCGATTGTTGCGCCAGACGTTTATCCGCGAATATCGAGAAACAGACGAGTAAACTGTTCCAAACGATGTTTTCATTTTCAACAGGATCTTACCTCGGAATCTTTCCTCGACCGCTACTATCTCTTCCTCGCTTTGGGTCAGAGTAGCACATTCAGAAGGATGACATCTGCATCTCAATCCATGGCAATCGTAGCTCCAACTTGGGATGAATCAGTAGGTAGAGAAAATGACGTCCAAATCAGACAAGACCCTCAAACTCAATCCTGGCTTGCCTTGGATCGAGCACTGCGTGTGTAACAGCGATGTGAAGCTGAAAAGCGAAAAGCAAATAGACACAACTCGAATTGGTAGAATACGTGGCCGACTTGTCAATACGACAGCACAGCCGAACGCTTTATTATCGTTGGACTGTCGACATATGTATACACTTGTCGAGCAATATTCGCAGCCCCTCCCACTTTCTCTCACCCAACGTCGCGTTTGGTATGCCGTGCAACTCTGGTCCATGCGGCTGATTCAAAAATCCCATAGATCGAAGAACTCCCAAGTGTGCAGCATCGCCATGCCATCTTCAATCCCGTAATTCATCACGTGTAGCTTGTGCATAGCCGACAGATCCTGCCACGGAGTGCGAGGGCCAAATAAATAGCCGTCAAGAAGCCATTGCAATGTATCGTGATCCTCGTAAACCATTGAATAGCAGGGCACACGCCATTTCCTTCCTCTAAACACCTCAACTCCGGTCTCCAATCAGCATACAATACAAATAGTGCTTTTGAGGTATTGATCTTCATCATCCCATGTATTTCAATGATAATTGTCGCGCGGCCTTGACCGAGCTGCCTCGCTTTCTAACCGCCTCTTACCGGCGAGCTTGTCATCACGGATGCGGGCAGCTTCGGTGCCATCGTCTTGAAGGGATTCCTTGAACCATGGGTGTTTGAGAGCCTGCTTGGCAGTTATCCGCTTGCTGGGGTCGTAAACAAATATCTTCCGTAGGAGATCAAGAAATTGTCGATTAAACTCGCTGTGAGGTTGTATTGTTTCCTGGAAGACCATGTCAGCGTGTCAATCGTACAACAGACGGTCCGCACAAACCTCTAGTCGCTTCATAGCCCGCACATATTTCCTTGAAGCTTTGGCTGTCTCAGGGTTGGGATAGTCCAGTTTCTTCTCCCGCCCTTTGAAGTATCTTTGCAGACGTTAGCATTGTCTTAGATTTGGAAGGAAGTACTACTGACTGTGCAGCTGGATTCTTGTGCGTTGACCCTCGCTCTTTGGCCATCACCATCTGGATAATCGACTTGTCAAGCTTTTGTCCGCAGACGGCTTCCATCATGGCTAAGTGTTCAAGGTTGTCGTGTGTTTGGAACAAAGCATCGCCAGTGTAAAACTCCACTAGGATGCAGCCGATGCTCCAGATGTCGCAAGCATAGCTCCAACCGAGGTTGAGGATGATCTCAGGTGCACGATAGTGACGCGTCGAGACTACTGAAGAGTGATACTCGTCATTGAAAGTTGCCGAGCCGAAATCGATGAGCCTGATCTCCGGTGTCAATAACACCTTTCTTTGCCGTGATGTCCGCTGAGTAGCAGTAGATGAGGAGGGGATGGATCGATTATAGGTAAAGGTCTGATATTGGTTGTCAACCAGAAGGATGTTCTCCGGCTTCAAATCGGTGTGTATAAGGTTGAGGTCGTGCAGAACTGACCAGGATTAGCGTCGCCGACAGCTAGCGAATTGGGTAGTAAACTTACAAGCGACGCTTGTGAGGAGCTGCCGAGCGAATAGCTGGATGTGCGAGCTTGGAAAAGGCGTGAAGTTGTTGATTTTGAGGAAATCGAAGACGCTCTGGCCGTACAAATCCGTGACGATGCAGATGTGATTCCGGTAATCAAAACATTGCCGCAAGTGTATGCATTTGTTCCTGTTGTGCCGATCATTTTGAGCAAGAGTGGAGAGGACTCGTAATTCGATCCTCGAGGCATCTCGGTATTTCTGTACGGAGCGGATAATTTTGATAGCACATCGAGTGCCCTTTGTGCGGTCATATGCCTCGACGACCTTGCCAAACGTGCCCTGCCCAAGTAATCGAACGATTGTATCTGTGGCCTTGGTCAGCTCGACTTAGCAATTATGAGAATCAACACCTACAGCGCTCTGTGAGCTCGGCTTCTGGAACAACAATGTAATGCCCATCTTCATCGTCAACTTTCTGGTCCTTGTGATGGTGTTTCTAGTCCAAGTCAGTCTTTGTCTTCATTCTTGCGTTCGCCATTCCACGTACATCTTTGACGATCTCGACAGTGACGTCCTTGGCCTTAATAATTGGCTTTTGGGGAGGAACGTAGTCTTTACTTATTGGAGAAGGACGCTCAATTTCTCGTCTTTTTGATGAGGATTGTAATTCTTCTGCTGCAGCCGCTCGCGTTCGTTTCCGTTTCTGCCCGACCATACCGTCTTCGAGGGGCGGGGGATAGATGCCGTTGCTCGTTTGCGACCCAAGTGAAGTTGTCGCAGTCTGGGCGAGGTACGCTGATTGTGTACGGTCGGTGGAGGCCGTATTGTTGGCGGAAGAACTGTCATATGGAGTATGAGTGGCCGAATATGAGGCATGTCCGGCGTAGGCAGGATCGTACCCTCCATTCTTTGCGCTCTTGATGGCTCGTACCGCGCCGTTTGTGGTCCTTCCATTCAAGGTAGGTTTTGAAGTTGGTGGAGGAGAGTCATCGTCAATGACTATCACCTCTCTTGGAACTCCATTTCTGTAGAACTCTTCCCAATCGGGTTTTCGGCCTCCATTATTGCGCGACGACTCTGACATTTCTCGTGGTTGCGAAGGTGGTTGTTGTTTGATCTGGATGGGCGGCAGCTGGGTCGTGAATCTGGAGTTGATTGTGGCAGTTCTTCGCAAGTCGTTGTCGGTGTTTGCGGTTGAAGTCAGCCTCGAGTGGCCATTCTGTTGGTGGTGGTATGAAGCGTGAGAATTGTAAAATTGGTGGTTGTTTCTGGTAGCCGTCGAGGGTGTAGACATGGTCCTTGTCGCGGCTGTGGAGGGATCGGGGTTCCTCCTGGCGGTGGTTGCAGCAGACTACCAGCGGAGTCTTTTGTGGGGGAATCGGAAATGGAGGGTTAGCATCTGAGAGATGTTATGAGCAAAGGGACCATGTATTCGCTTTGATGTTGAGTGGTGTTGTTGAACGGTTCTTCCAAGGTGCGTCGTCCTGCCAGTGGTTAATAGTGGATACTACCTAGTATCGCTCGCGAGGACGCTTAATGGTCTGCGGGCGATATTACGGTCAAGATTCCGTGTGCAATGGTCTTGACTGGGTATGCATGGGGATACAGTCTGAAGGCAGCAAATGGGTATCGGGGCAAGGTGGGAAGGGTTCTGAGGCATCCAAGTCTTTGCAGAGCCTGAGATGGAGATGGAGACGGAGACGGAGATGGAGATGGAGATGGTGGTCTGGTCACGGTCACGGTCACGGTCATGGTGACCGACGGGGCACAGTATCGTACATAGTTCTACTCGCGCTATGAGAGACAATGGAAGCAAGAACGGATACAGACACGATTCCTCTCCGTTGAATTGCTGCTGGAACTGTGCTCCCCTTTGTTCTGTCGGGTTTCTGACCAGCCCACCACAAAGGTCACGGTATCTATCTACGTTGACAGCGTCTCGACGCCATGGGGGAATCCGGGCCTGCTCAGGTCACAGCCCGAAAACCAGCGTCCACGGTAGTAGACCGTAGGTGGTAGAGTACCTCCGTAGGAGCCTCCATAGGTACCTCCGTGGGTAGTAGAGTACCTCCGTAGCTACCGTGAACCGCTCTTCGGTCCCGAGTCTTGCAGCCCATTTGCCACAATTGAACAACCATCGAGATGATGAGAGACTGCATAGCGCGGCAAGCTGTATACCGTAACAGACCTGCGTCTCTCTTTTATTTCTCCCACAGCGAGCCGGGATCGCTCTTCTGTGCTCTCTTATCAATCCCGAAGAAAACTTTCAGCATGCAAGGTTTGGTCCGTACCAAAGTCAACCACGTTCCCTCACTCCAATCAAAGCGAGGCCACTCCTCAAAGTCCAAGCCGCAGCTTTAACCAGCGGTGGGCGCCGGCCGGTCAGGTATTGGAGGACGGGCGGTTATTATAAGGAAGGCTGCTATTCTAGTAGAACTAGGGAGGTAAGAACAAAAAGAAATTTCCAGACATGGCTTCCATGGGAGACGCACTCGAAGACCTCCCTCCAACCCTTCACTTGCCTGCAAACCCCGAGGACGCCGGCTACCTAGCTACATGGTACCTCAAGGTCACGAAAAGCCTTCAAGTCAATTCAAGCGGTTGATCCTGCAGTCAATCTCCTCTCTGATGGCAGATGGAGGAGCCCGTAGCGACAGTCCTTTCGCCCTTTGAGCAACAAGGAGCCATTTTCCCCACGTTTTCTTTGTTCGGAATACAAGACGTCTGCTAAGGTCCGACTCGTTACAGGTCGTCGATTGCCACGTCGATCCGTTGCTGGGGCCATCTTCTTCTCCTGCTCGCACACTATGTCACGCTCACGGTCACGTTTCGAGGAGGAACATAATTTGTTTGGCCATCGTCACTGTGCACCGAATGATCCATGTCTCAATCTTTCGCCATCCTCGTAAACATTTGGAGGCGACACGATTGCCGTATATTTGGCATACAACCGTTTACCTTCAGGGGGCTCACCGACGCTTTTTGTTACACAGTAGTGAAACGTGATACAAGCCTGAAAATTGCCTAAGGTGTCGGTCATATTGTGCTCGATGTGTTCGGGACTACAAGTAATTTTACCGACAAAGGCACGGAAGTTGTGTTTCGCTTCACCATCGGGAAAATATCTCGCTCTGAAATCTGTTGATCCGAGTTCACCGGAAATCTATAGCCATCGATGCGCTGTTGACATCCAAATGCTTATGCTCGAAACAGACCTGCGAGAAGAGGAAAGAAATGGGAGAACATCGTGTATAACAATGCGATACAACTGCAATTTATTTGGGTACAATCATCGTCTCTCGGTTCGAGGAACGGTCAAATGGATTGCTTAAACGCATTTTCCACCATCAACCTCCAGGTTGACACCATTGATAAATGAGCCCTCTTCGCTTGCCAAAAACAACGCCGTGTGCGCGACATCCATTGGATCGGTCAAACGTCCCAATGGGACGTTGGAAACAAAGCTAGCTCTGTTCTCAGGAGTGTCTTCGACACCAACGAAGCTGGAAAACAAGCCTGTACCAGAAAGAAGTGGCGCAATAGCATTGACTCGGATGTTGTCAGCACCATATTCAGCAGCTAAGCCTTTCGTTGCCTGTTCGGATTGTTAGCTTTGCTTTCTGTCTGAGTCTAGCTGAAGGGAAATATCATACATTTGTCACAGCGGCCTTGCTCGCGTTGTACCATACCAACCCTGGTCTCGGTCTCAGACTGCCTGTACTCGAGATATTGATGATGCTCCCGCCACCATTCCTCTTCATCTGTGGTACTGTCGCCCCGACAGAGAGATATATGCTCTTAACATTGACGTTGAACACCAGGTTGAACTCCTGCTCTGTGACCTCGAGCGTAGGCTTATTTTTGTATGTGGTTCCAGCGTTGTTCACTACAATGTCCACACATCCCCACTTCCGTACGCAGGTATCGATTGCGGATCTCCAATGTGCTTCATTTGTGACGTCCATGGATTGGGAGAGGATATCCGGGGAGGACGCGGAGAGGGCGGTAGCGAGCTCTCTGGCACCGGATTCATTCAAGTCGCCGATCAAGACTTTGCATCCTTCCTGGGAGAAGCGGGTTGAAATTGCTTTGCCAAATCCTGAGGCGCCACCTATTGAGTCGTCAGCTAGTCATTCCGCATGTATGCTGAGGAACGGAAATACGCACCCGTTACAATGGCAACTTTGCCTTTCAGCCGCGTGCCTGTCATATTGAAATGTAAACTGAGATGCGACGTCTACTACTGGGGTTTGCCGTCAATGGTGAGCTGTAACGGGAACAATCTGGAAGGGCACCATCGCCAACCTCTTATACTGTAGCTTGCCCCATTGGGGACCCGAAGTCAGTGAGGGGCGCGGGGTAGCTTTCTCCGAGTAAAGGGTAACAGATCGTTATGGTCATGATTGCACTTTTGACATCCTCTTGTGCGCTTCAGCGTACGCATGCACTTAGTCTAGCATTGAGGGAATGGTGGTGCTGGAAACACAGCACACCTCATTCAGGCGTCAATATCTCGGAGATATTCCTCAGGCGGCTCCACACGTTCCGTGCCCATCTCATCCTTCATCTCTAGTCTCTTGCTTTGCGTCCCACACGTTCATCACCATGAATCTCCTCTTTCCGGCTTTTCTCGTCTTCTCTCCAAGCGTGGCGAATGCACTTTTAACTTTTGACAACATCGACACCCTCGCTGTCATAACGACGAGTTGCTTCAAAACAATCAGCCGACACGATTCGTTCCAGGTACCTCTTTGGAAACCCCAACATGTGATCCCACTCGAAGAAAATGGACAGAATCTAGAGATGGTGAGTTCAAATATCAGTCCGTGAGCTTATTTCTAATAGGCCCAAGGTAACTGCAGACGCGTTATCAAACCTGAACTCCAACTTGACCGCCATGTTAGATGTACCTATGAAAGCAGAAGAGAAGGTAAAACGAGCATCCGGCGATAGTAACCATATTTTAAAACTGGAATTTTAGCGTGTCAAATCGTTGGACGCCTGCTTCGCAACAGTCAGACAACATCGAGCATTCCTGACTTCCACGGCCTGGCTCCTCAACACGCTGGATGAGAAGCAGCAAATGAATAGATGGAAGAGAGACTCCCCAGTCTCCAAGTCTCTGAGCAATACTCAGGCTTTGTGGGCTTCGAGAAGAATGGTAAGTTAGCATCACAGTACAGCCGTTTCCAGCGAAGTGAGTTAAACGCTATTATTAGAACAAGCAAAAACTCAGCTTTATCGAACAGCAAATTAGCCTGTACAAGCCAACCGATTGTTTCTCCAAAAATGAAGTCTTGCGACGAGGAGTTGAGGTGGTGGAATACATGAACGATATCCTCGATTCGTTTCTCTAAACAACTCGATGGAAAGTACTTATGGGGTATCGTCTAATTTTTGCTCGGTCTTGCTAATTCAGCCTTTCCTTGAGAAAAACACAAAGATGGAACAGTGATCACCCACTTACATATGGAGTTATTTCCACTAATCTACTACTCGCAAATTCGCCTCGAGTCACAATCCCACTCAGACAGAATCGGAGCCTCGAAACTGAGAAAGCAAGGAGAAAAGAAATGTAGAAGAGACCTGATGTATGCGCAAATATGCTTATCGATAGCACGAGGCTGCACACCCGAGAATATGACGGACTCACGATTCTTCTTAGGAGTCCTTTGACATCTCGAGGGGGGAGCAAAAACGATTGCACCAAATATGATTGATCCGCTTATGGTTTCGTGTAAGATGTCGTCAATCCCATGGCATTCTTCCAGCCTCAAGAATTAACTTACAAGATACACAATATAGCAAAAAGGGAGGGCTTGTTCCGATGCCGGGAGTCGACTGTATGATCATTAGTTCTCGTCAATGGTGGAGGCATACGTTGACTGTTCTTACACCCGGCTCTACCCGGGAGCTTCATATCGATGAAAGCGGGTGATGCCTGTGGAGGGGTTAGAGAAGAAGTCCATCTAACCTTCTAGGCGAAGACTTACTAGCCTGTACATTGTGAGGAGGTGCGCTAGCGAAATCAGTTTTGGTTGACATACCGATACACCACATCGGAAGTACTGGTTGATGAAGCACTTTTCGACTTTGTTTCACTCAATACCTCAACCCAAGCTCCACTTCGGCAACAACCCAACATCACACCGCTACAACAGGCTCGCATACTTCTTTTCCAGAATTCTTCTTATTTTAAGTCAAGACGACACCTATTGTGTGATGGGACACAAGGGCTGATTGAGTACGCAACAAAGACATCACAATATGTCTCCCAGGATGCAGTAGATTTCGACACGCTCAGAGACTTCGTACATGATGGCAACTTTCACATTTTGGCAAGCCCTCAAGACATTGCTCCCTCCAGCATCGCCTGAGTTGCAGCAGGCTATCGATACCATTTTTTGACCGCCGTACCATGGCAACTCAGTTCGATATAGCCGTCGCCTGTACACAGTTTAGCCAGCCGTCCACTCAAGCCATGCTATCTGGAACTCATTTGGTGTCGTCTGAGGCCGGATGCAACTCCAGGCGGCCATAATTCCAGGCACCATCTTCAATGAGACCTGGACGTGATACCCCAAAAGACAGCTCTGAGCTTGGAACGTCGAGGATCTAACAACCGCACCATTCTGGTTGTGATGATGGCTAAAAATCTTTTAATGATAGTGCGAGGGCAAAATGATTGTACAGTAAGCCCCCTCAAGAGAATCGTTGCGACTATTTCATAAATCGAACTGATCGCTGGCACATCCAGCGTGAAGTTTTGCAAAAGAAAGCACCTGACTTGGCCATGCAAGCCTCTATTCTATGCCTGGGCACCTGGAAGTTGCTTGGGCTATCAAATAGAGCGTCGGGGTCGTTTATAGGACTCGCAAAAGGGCCTTCCTAAAAAAAAACCTCAAATAGCAAGGTGATACATGCTCAGAACGGCGACAAAGTACGTCGAAATTCCGTTCATGGAGATAATATAACTCGCAACACTTACTACTGCTTCAGACAATCCACGAATTTGCAGAACTTACATTAACCCAGCAATTTGCAGTTGACAGTAACATGGACACACAACACGCGTGGCGACGAAGTTACAGCCGACTCTCGCAACAGCTCTGTCCAAGTCTACATTGACCCGCTAACGACCTTTTCTGTAGAGGTGCCAAGATCTGGTCCCGCTTGGGTCAAGATCGCCTCGGATGGTCAATGGGCACCCGACAAGTTGAGAGTAAATAAAGGTTAGGTGTGTCAACTTCATGCTGATGTCCATTGTCCACTGACTCTCCCTTTTAGATTAGCAGTCGTTCATAATCCCTCAACATTTGGCACCTGAAGATTACCAAACAAGGCCCGAGATCATCGCTCTCCACGAAGGAAGCAGACAAGGCGGCGCACAGCTCTATATTGCATGTGTGCAATTTACAGTAGCTGGGGATGGTACACTGCACCGACGTGCTGAGGTTCAGACTCCCGTGTATCGTTACTAATTTTCTGATCAGAAATTACCTGCTGGAATCTCATTACCTGGAACCTTCTCTCCGACAAATCCGTGAATTCTATTGAAACTGTATGATAAGTCTATGAATAAGTACGTCCCGACAGGGGGTCCAGTACAAACGCTGTAGCAAATGAGACGATGATCTTTGACGTTACTCCTCCAACCTCATTCTCTTATCTGGACGTCATGATAGAACCAGCGCTCATTCGCAGCAATGATCAAAGGATCGCCTCGTACTTGGTGTGGTATGTTCCTTGAGCAGGGAAAAACACTTCGCCTTTACGTACGATGTGATATGCATCAGATCTTGCATAGTTCTTTCGATGTTTAGAACGAATACAGATTGATGAGTATTAATGAAGAGCCGCTTCGCATGTATCCAAATTTTGGGATTGAACGTTTATTCCTCGGACTGACTGGATGTTGTGCTGGAATCGAGGAGCTGTGTCCGAGGCCTTGGGTAAGATGGGAGAGTCTGGAAACTGCGAGTTTGACCATGCACTTGCCGCGCAGGAAACTTACAATTTAGTAGTGCCAGTTTCCTGAGCGCATGCGCACGAAGCATGCTTTCTGGCTGCAATTGTTGATCCGACGGGTCCTTGTCATGAATTACCATGGATCTGTTGCTGTTGGGGTTTTATCAGATATGCAGCGATCACTCGAGGCGGTGCAATATGCCACGTTTCGTGCCTTCCAAAGAGTGAGCGATGTTGTCTGGTAAAGGTGTTCCCATCCATTTCCAAGTCCAAGACCAACAGCCCACGCCTCACCCCTATACAATGTCCTGGCGCGAAGCTGACTATCCTGATAGCCTCCATGTGGTCAACCTACACAAGACGTCTGCATGGATCCGCGATACACTTGATCCCCTCATGGCTCGCGAGGGACCCAATGAGCTGCAACCAGATGATGTACTTACACTCCACGACATATTCCTGGACCTACAACACCATCAGATCTCTTTAGCCACAATGAAGTTCTCTAGAATTCACCTCGCCGTGTCTGACGTCTGCGGGAAGGCTACCAGATGGCCAAAGAAGCTGGCTGATGAGGCGGATCGCGTCATCATGTGCCTCGAGAGCTATTACGGACCCCTAGAGACCATTCGAACTCCGTTATATGAAGTAGGAGGGCGTCTCCATGGCATCAGCGAGCCCAGACACTGGACCAGAGATGTGATTGGGCCTAGTTGACTTCCCTGGTAATATATCAGCTGACTTTTCCCGACAGGCATTGCTACGCCGCTTCTCTGAAGAAGACCCATCCCTCACGGACAACACGCGCGCCTACTCTCATAGCAGCCTTGGTTTCAAGCCAGGACAGTAAGTGAAAAGAGGAGCGATGATTGCTGCCTCATTCAACGTGCTAATTTGCTTCTTCCCGCAGGTGGTGGATCAACGGTCTGTTCGCTTTCCGAGATGGCATTATAGACGACAAATGCACAGACGGTGGCATCTGTTATAACGAGCGTGGAGCTTATGCCGTGGTTTTGACCGACGATGACGAGACGAACAACCTTTCACCGGACAAATTCACGTATAGAAGTCGGACAGGCGATAGAGGCCGCTTTCGGCTGACATCGGCTGATTTTCGATCTCGATTCCCGACCAGGCTCTTACGCAGCAACACGTTGAAATCGCTTTGGGCGCCCCGAGCTGGCATTCGTTACGATGGACTGTATGTGGTTCCCTTGCTGGTGCAGCCTGGCTTTTGAGATGTTGCAGCTGAACTTCAATAGCTTCAAGATCATAGGCTGGACGATTCGGCCGGTCAAAGCTGACGAGAATGAAGGAGTCGATGTCATGTTCGAAGTCCACTTTGAACGCTTCGACGACGCTGACTCAAACGAGCTTCTCCGACATCCTCTCGCTGAAGAGGTTGACGATTATAAGGCATACAAGCGAAGCTGCGAGGAACAACGAGATGCAGAGAGGCATGCCAGTCCCCTGAAATCTAGCGAGCTGAATCTGAACCGAAAAGACTTCCAAGAACAGTTTCGACGCCCTTCGCAAAAGGCCGAAGACTTTGTCCTGCGAGAGGAGGAGAAGGTCGGTCAATATAGCTCTTTGCATCGAGAGGAAGTGGTTGACTTCACGGCCAAGACGCGTACATATGATGGGTCTACTGAAGACTCACCACGATTTTATGAGGTGGAGTGGAATCCGCCACCACACCGGAAACTTTGAAGGGAGACAGCATGGTTTGATGGTGTTGTTTAGGAGACATGAGTAGATCAGGATCTGTATTGGTAGGAGTGTATGCATAATAATTGCCCCGGGCCGTTCCGAGACTGTATCAATCATGTGACGTGCGTGTTCCCGCGTAGTATCTTTTTCTCCCGCCCCACTTCTGGTAGCATAGGAAGTACTTCTACCGCACCGGAGATCGCCATCGCCCCCCAGAGATACTGCCCGGGCTGCTTGCATAAGCTTTAGACATCACCATCACCAACCTCATGTCGAGATAAAAATGATTCCTGCTATCCTGAGACTTCCCACCACCCTCAGGCAATGGCAGAAACAAGCTTCGCGAAGGATATGCCTCGCGTCGTACGCTTAGCTGCCCGTCAGCACTCTCTGCGCCCCGAGGCCAGAGCAACGCGAAGCCAATGGACGCCGAGTCTCTCGACAACTGCCTCTGTGCACAAGTCTGCTAGAGAGAAACAGCCTGCAACAGCCGATGTTCCTTCCTTTTCAATCTCACCACAGTCGAGGATTAGCCGGCTCGAAGCTCTGCAGAAAGCAAAACCATTTTCGGAATTTCTCACGGATAACTTCAACAGACAGCATGATTATTTGCGCATTAGCATTACTGAAAGATGTAATCTGCGATGCGTATACTGCATGCCAGCAGGTTTGTGGCAATCAGGACGAATACCGGTCGCAATAGGCTAATGTTTTGCGCATATAGAAGGAGTTCCGTTGTCCCCTCCTGCCCATCTCCTCACCACCCCCGAGATCTTCTACCTCTCGTCCCTCTTCGTTTCTCAGGGCGTCACCAAGATACGCCTTACTGGGGGCGAGCCTACTGTGCGCAACGACATCATTCCTTTGATGCAGCAGATTGGCTCGCTTCGGTCGAAAGGACTGCGAGAGATAGCTCTAACCACCAATGGCTTACTTCTGCACCGGAAATTGGATGCCATGGTTGAGGCTGGATTGACGGGCGTGAATATGAGCTTGGACACGCTGGATCCATTTCAATTCCAGATTATGACGCGAAGAAAGGGCTTCGACGTGGTCATGCGAGGAATCGACAAGATCCTGGAGATGAATAAGATGGGAGCTGGCATCAAGCTGAAAATCAACTGTGTAGTCATGCGCGGTGTCAATGAGCGTGAGATTCTCCCATTTGTGGAAATGGGCATGGAGAAGGACATCGAGGTCCGATTCATTGAGTACATGCCCTTCGGCGGCAACAAATGGTCAAAAGGAAAGATGCTGTCGTACCAGGAAATGCTCGAAATCATACGGACGAAGTACCCGGGCGTTCATCGAGTGCGAGGTCATAAGAATGACACCAGCAAATCATTCAAAGTTCCAGGCTTTGTAGGACGCATCGGATTCATCACGAGCATGACAGAAGACTTTTGTGGCAGCTGTAATCGGCTTCGTATCACAGGTGACGGTAATCTCAAAGTCTGTTTGCATGGAAATGCTGAGGTTTCTTTGCGAGATATGCTTCGTGCGGGAAACGATGGCAAGCCTATTGACGAGGAAGCTTTTGAGGCTATCAAACAGCTTGAGCTTGACAGGAATCAAGGCCGACTACCTGAAGGCACTTCATTGGGGTGGGGCCAACGTGAGCAATCACTTCTGAATCTCATCGGCACCGCGGTTAAGAGAAAGAAGGAGAAGCACGCCGGCATGGGCGAGCTGGAGAAGATGGAGAACAGACCAATGATTCTTATTGGTGGGTAGGCCTTGCACCTTTCTTTGCATTCTCTTCCTTCACTCATATATGCGTGCACGGCACAATATCTTGGATCTGATCATAGATGTCATGGATGAAATGCTCGATTTGAAGGTACAGCTTGATTAAGCTTGTGCATAAGGGCGTCGTTCTATATTGTTGCGTTTGTGTCTAGCAAGAATGAACACCCATGTTGTATCTCATGATCGGTGCTCAACATTCGAACGTGAAGTCTTCAGCCAGACCACTGACCTTGCTCTAGATAAGTCACCTGCTGAAGCTTCTACCAACTCGCCATCATCATCATCATCGTCATCATCATGGATAATACAGTCGCCGCATCGACTCCCTTCTGCGGTCGCGACATTTCAGCGCCGGCGACTGGTACCAAGTCCCATTTCGCTTGCATGGGACCCAGGATCTACCTCCTTTGTAGAATCGTGTACCTTCTCGACAGCTTCCTTTTTGTGCAAGCCAGAGACGAGAGAGAGGACTTCTCGGGCACTATTCCACCAGTCAGGCTCATCAAAAAAAGAACGGGAGAAATTGAATATACCACCCACAAAGCTTAATGCATCGCGATTCGAAACGTCTGGAAGCAGCTGGTGGCTTGAAGGTTATCCAAAGACTCGCGGCGATTCCAAACAAGGATATACGTTCTCTACACGCCCACCACGCTCCCATGAATCTCCCACAGAGATGCCTCGGTCTAGAAGGCCTCTCGAGCACCTTACAGAATATCGCGGCACCTCCCATGAAACTTCTTTTCTTCGTCCAGCGAATATTGGCAAATTCAGAGCACAAACTTCACGACGCAGTACGCGACCGCAACAGGGCGCGACATGGAGACAGGCCAAGGTTCTGATCGGACGAGCGAACCGAAGGCCGAATCTTTCCACACGAGCATCTGACCATGACTGCTGGTACGTTTTATCTTCAGAAGCGTTTGAAACTTCAAAAACCCGCCCTCGATCTTTGAAAGCATGGGAATGGAGGGTGCATCACCTTCAAAATAGGGTCAACACTGTGTTTGCCACAGTGGCGCGTCATGCTCTTCCTCTTGCAAGAAGAGAGATTTGGCGGATATGCAAGGGCTTAACACCCCAAAATTTGCTTGAGCTGGAGGCCAAAGGCTTGTTGAAACCAGTAACCATGTCGCAAGTACAAGAAGCTGTGGCGGAGATGGGTCAGCGACGAAGAGACCTCGTCGCTAGAGCGGGAAAGGATCCAGCCATAATTTTACCAGTACCTGAACCAGCCGGAATCACCGCAACTACGGTCCCGGAAGTGGCTGCGCCAAAGCCCCAGCAGCCGAGAGAGATCTTCAATGGGAACAGACATGACGCACGTGAATACGAAGACCCCTTTCACATATCGAAAATGTTACTGCATCGCGCTGGGAAGGAACGCGTCGAGAGGGCGATGCGAGGAGTGTATCGAGGGAATCGACGTCTGAGAGATGAGTTTGAGCCGTCTTTGGTCAGTTGGCGGCAGGAATTGTACGCGATTGCTCTGGCGATCTCGGATCGGTTCGAAGAGCGCAAGAAGGGCGAGCATGTACTGGAAAGCTACATGTCACGATGCAGTGATATTTTCGCACGAATCAGATATATCGATGTCGGCATCAAACAGCTTAAGCATGCAGTGCATACGGCCAAGATGGCGAGAAAAGCTTACATGAATTCACCAGCACGTGGACGAGCGGAGCGGGCGGCACTACAAGCTGCAGAAGGAAGGCAGCCAACTGCGTTGAGGCGTGCGCAAGCAATCATGGCCATAGAAAAGACGGTGAAGTCACTGTTGTACCACAAGCTCCCGGATTGGAGAGCCGAAATCAGTACATTTCAACAGAACCTCACTGGTATTCCGCTCCAAAGGGGAACAGTGCATATATGCTTTGGTCTCCAGGACAAGGTGTATGCCAGAGTGCCTGGCAGAGTGCCTGGCATAGTGCCTGCCGGAGAGCCTGCCAGAGAGCCTGCCAGAGAGCCTGCCGGAGAGCCTGGCATAGTGCCTGCCGGAGAGCCTGCCAGAGAGCCTGCCGGAGAGCCTGCCAGAGAGCCTGCCGGAGAGCCTGGCATAGTGCCTGCCGGAGAGCCTGCCAGAGAGCCTGCCGGAGAGCCTGCCAGAGAGCCTGCCGGAGAGCCTGCCAGAGAGCCTGCCGGAGAGCCTGGCATAGTGCCTGCCGGAGAGCCTGCCGGAGAGCCTGGCATAGTGCATGGCATAGTGCCTGCCGGAGAGCCTGCCAGAGTGCCTGCCGGAGAGCCTGCCAGAGTGCCTGCCGGAGTGCCTGCCAGAGTGCCTGCCGGAGAGCCTGCCGGAGAGCCCCCCAGAGTGCCCCCCAGAGTGCCTGCCATATCGCCTAGCATAGTACCTGCCACATCGCCTGCCAGAGTGCCACTCAGCCGCAAGCGGTTGAAGCGCAAGGTATGGGGAATGCAGCTTGACCTCAACAGATTACTGAAACACGACCTACCATCCTGGAGAGCCGAAATCGGTCTGGCTCCTTACGATCCAGCAAAAGGCCTACCCGATGCCCGTGCTACGCACATGCACTTCCGTACTCAAAGCCAGGTGCCAGCAGACGCAAAATTACCAGATGTGGATGGGTGCAAAGATAGAATCGGCATGGCACGCGAAAGTATCAGATTACACATTCTGGTGTACATTCAGACTGCCATCGACCTGCTTGAATCGGAACTTGCAATGTGGTCTCGCGAAGTGCATGCTATCGAAGAACGGAGGCCACCTGGAACATTAACGTCTTCTGTATTTGCCCTCAAGAGCGTCTATTCTCGAGGTGCGATTAGCCACGTGTCAAGGGAATCGGATCATGAGCGCCTATACACTTTAGAGGCGTACAAACGACGCTTCAAGCGAAATCTGACCTCGACATTTGGCTTTGGAACATATTCTGAGCTGGATCAGCTTCGATTTGAGGATGTGTCTGATGTTGCAAAACGAATCGCCGCTTTCTCCCGAATCTATAATCTCGTCAAGCGTCAGAGGTTGCGATATGGTGCCGATATAGCTGAAGAACCCAGGAAGTTGAGCGAGTCGGAAGCCCAGCAGTGGAAAGATGGCGTAGCCTCACTGCTAGCAAACCACCAAATGCTTCCTCTGCCAGAGATACCAGGCGTCACTTCTGATTTGATTGCAGATGCACTTCGGCGAGGAGAGTCGCGCACTTCCTTGATGAGAACTCTGCTCGAAATGCTTTCTCTTCGACGTAGGGCAACCGAAGACGGACAGATTTCTGATGTGGAGCACGACTTTGCTGCTCGTTTTCGTGATGCCTCCGTCACGAGGTGGAGGCGCGATTTCAAAGTGGCGATGCGAAACTTATACGGCTTCGGGCGTGACTATTCTATAATCAATTCGCTGGATTATGAGGACCTCTGTTTTGCAAAGCAGCGCAGATTGTTGTTCTGGAAATTGTCAGACATGACAAGGAAAGGGCACACATGCTTCAGGATCTACAATGTCAAGACTACCGAGGCGGCGAGATCTGAAATGGCAAGATGGAAACTTGCGACCAAGCTCCAATTGAGGACCAGTTTTGGACCTGGTGAGTATTCCGATGTTGACGATGTGAGTATGAAGACATTCTGCCATGATCAAAGACGATCAGGATTCCTGCTTGGACTATTTCGAAGATTGATCCATCGTCAGAGTATGGAAGCCAGCACTAGTCGTCTTCCTCAACAGCAGCATGATCAAAATCCGGAAACTCAACCGAAAGTTAAACTCAGGCCTGATGAACGAGCGCGTAAACGACGAGCACAAGCCACGAGTCTCGTAATCAAAATTGAGACACAACGTCGCGGTAATGACACTCTAAACAGTAAGCAAGCTGATGTGGAAAGCGAGATGGAAAGGAAACAAAATGCAATACTCCAGGAGCTTCGGGAAGCGAAGAACAAAGTGACAACGGAAATAGAGGACTACGAAGTGCTAAGAAAACAGATCGCGATTGAGATGATGCAGGCACAGTATCGTGAAAAAGAGCGAAAGGGTGGGAAAATGAAAGCCAGGAGGGTAGGGCGACAGATGATTGAAAAGCTACGCGCGCTGCAAGTGCTGCGACTGGCGAGATCCAACCAGGCTCAATCGATTGCGTTGACCAAAGAGAAGGAGGCCGTTGAATCTATGCCTTTCTTTTATGAACATCGAGCAAAAGGAGAGGAGGCAGTCGCAGAGACCAATACAACGCCTCAACACGACCCTGACACGCTTGAAGCTACATCCTCGTTGACCGATCCCTCAGTTGCTCAGCCTGAAACGCCGTTTCGTCTAGAGAACGAGCGGGAGGAGGCGATGTGTCGTCTTCGCAAATTACTTCTAGGGAAGAACCATGCCCAGGAGGCCAGGAACGTTACTGAGACGAGCGAAGCAACTATGGCACATGTGAAAGAGCAGCGGGATGAAAAATTTATAGTCACGACTACAACGTTCAAGCCCACTGAAAGCAAATGGGCACCTGTCCGTCAGACCATCGATCCTGATGAGTCCGCAACCACGGGTTTGACCAAGGAACCAAATGTTGAGGCACGACAATATCGACAGTCTCATGGCCACCTGACTCACCTCACACAGTCTGGATCAGCGCATATGGTTAATATCACACCGAAGACATCGACCCATCGTCTCGCCGTTGCTATCGGTACCGTCTCATTCTCCAGCGCGGAGACGCTGGGTCTTGTTCGTTCAGCTGCGCTCAAGAAGGGTGACGTACTGGGTGTGACCCGCATTGCTGGAATCCAGGCAGCCAAACTGTGTCCTATGATTATCCCACTCTGTCATCCTATTGCTATTAGTGGCGTGGAAGTTGATGTCACCGTCGTTGACGCTGTTTCTGCGTCACAGGAAGGCAGGGAGCAATCGCAGAGTCAAACGAAACAAGAGGATAAGGGTTGGTTCCATCCACCGTCCAGCTCACATTCGTTGACGGCAACTTCGATACCTCTTGAGTATGGCGGTATCCACGTTGTTGCGAGGGTGGATTGCGTGGGACCTACAGGTGTGGAAATGGAGGCTTTGACTGCGGTCATGGGTGCTTGTTTGACTGTGATTGACATGATCAAGGCTGTTGATCGAAGTGCGAGTATCGGGGGCGTGAAGGTGGTAAGGAAGATGGGTGGGAGAAGTGGAGATTGGGTAGATGAAGCCTATGTTGATAAGTGAGGATGTGAGGTCTGCATGTATCGTAAGAAGGTGGACACTAAATGCGCACCCGTTCTTCTTATTTGCTCACCTAGTATTCGCGCCGGCGAGGCGCCCCATTGGCTTGATAGGATATTAGTCTATACCAACTCTACTAGGATAATGAATAGACGTCTAGCTACCGCTTATTAATTTCAGATCGACTTGAAATCGACACGAAACAGCTGCGCTTCAGTAATACTTGAGGTAGAGCTATAAGATTAGGTGAACTCTACTACGGGCACAAATACGTGGTAACAATCTCGTAGATTCTCGTTATAGCCTAGTAGTTAGGTTCACATACTATTATAGTGACGATCTCGTTACCAGGTATATAACGAGAATTAGGATTATTATATAGTAGTCCCTAGTAACGAGACATCTACGAGATTGTAACGGTACTAAAGCCGTTAGTTAAGTGGCTCAATCTAGCCAATTAGAGGGCTAGAATATGTAAGGTAATAGAGTTATAGTATACCGTACGGAGATGTAAATATAATCTCCGTATAACTTACTTAAAACGCCTTAATCCGAGGCGTTTAAAGCTATAATAAGATCGTAATATCGGCCGTATTAGGCTAGCTCCATTCTATATTAGAGCCGTATTCTCGTATATTTGAAGCCGTATTCTCGTATATTTAAAGCCGTATTCCGTATTTGAAGCCACTTAACCCTCGTATATTTAAAGCCCTTGTAATTAGCCCTATAATTAATATATACTACGTACTTCAGTATATACTTTAGGCGATTCCGTGGGCCCTCACGTATACTAAGGCTCCTATAATAAGCCTTATAAATCTACTAGCCCTACTATCGTCGAATTCACGTAATATACTAATTAAGCCTAGGATCTTAGTCGTTTTAACGAGATCCCTACGGCCATTCTCGTTTATATACGTAATCTACTATATAATAGGATCCTTAGCAGCCCTATTCTATCGCCGAACTAACGTAAACTGTCTATATCGTCTATCTATAGTATTATAGGCTGTAAGGTAGTAGAAAACTAAACTAAAATGGTAGCTATCTATACCAGGTATAGTATAACAAATAAAGTAGTCTTTACGATTAATAGGGGTAGTATATTATAATACTTCTAAGCTATATAATAGCTTGGCGGAGGGTTTATAGCGCCGATAATAGCGAATTTATAACTACTATAATCGATCCTAGGGACTATATACAAGCCGTATAAGCCGTATACGAAGTTGAGGTCCTAAGAGATAGCTAGAATAAGTACTTTAGTATAATAATTAGCCGTAAACCTCTAGAAAAACCCGTAAATCTAGCGCATCTAGATAGGGCTATATAGGATCTATATACTCCTATAACCAAATATAGTTTAGAAGCTCCATCCTAAATAGGGAATTGACGAGATTAATACCTATCTAGGACTTAGATTTTACGTAATACTTCGTTTCAAAATAGTACCTTTTAAGAGGGTAACTCTACTAGTAATAAGTAGGACCGTTTTTTCGTATATAATCGGCGAGGTATAATAAGTAGTATATATTAATAACGTATACCTAGAGGCGATTTAGCTATTTTTAGTAGTATATATCCTAGTAAGTTACTATAAATAGCTAGATATTATATTCGAGGACCGTAATATCTCAAGTTTTAATCGATTAAGCCGTTATACGTACCTAGATCTCGTATAAATAGTATAGATTTTCGTAGTAATCGTTAGGGATATGTTTATATAATAACGGGACTAATATATACTCCAAAACATCTTACCAATCTACGGATTTCATCGATTTAAAGCTATTAAATAACTACGGTATAAAGCCTAGGGCTATAGGAGTATTAGCTCTAGCCTCTTTAAGCGTACGATTAATAATCCTTTCGGTATTTTTAGTAAAAAGATAGTCCCTAGGAGTATAGTTTAGATTATACCTTTTTTTTCGGTTATTAACCGCCAATCTCCTACTATTCTAGATCTACCAAAGTATCTTAAGGATATTTAGGGGGACTATATGTATTATATCGATAGGGAAGCTATCTAGGAAGTAGAGAGAAGGTAGCCTTAAAAGGCTACTTTTTCGTTTAATACCGTATAGCGAATATTATACGTCTATAAGCCCTATAACTTACTTAATATCGGTCCGTAGATTGAGACGAAGATCGAGAAACCCGGTACGTTATAAATCTATATATAGGTAATAGTTATAACCGTTAAGAGGAGATTTAGTACTTATAATTCGATAAAACCGGTACGGAGAGTATATATTACCGGGGTTTATTATCCTAATTAGCTCTGAAATAGTAGGGCTATTACCTATAAGTATAGTTAGTTAAAGGCGTAAGTATTAGAGCGTTTAAAGTTTAGAAGTTTAAAAAAAAAAGTATTTCTTCGCCGTTACCTTCTTAAAATATCTAGAATATTAGGGGCCAAAGCCACTATAACGCTATATATATATAAATACCAGGAGTTGAGGATAGACTAAACTACTAATTCTAAGAAGATCTACCGGCTCAAAACCAAAAAAATATATTGTTGTAGTAGTATAATAGGGTAGTAAAATATTATATACCTACTACGTAGCGAGGCTACGGGGAATAATTAGTACCTCCGTATTACGTACGGACTATAAACCAACTTCTAGCCTACCAACTACTTCGTATATATCTATAGTAATTGACTATAGTATAATACGTAACTACTACACGCGAACCATTAATTATAAATAATTAATAAGCGATAGGATAGAGCTAGGCGATACTTTTAGCGAAGGATTTAAGTAATTATAATCGAGTAGGGTTGTATAATAATTAGTAGGATAGTAAGGGTATAGACTTACCGTAAACTACTACCGGCTATACACGTAATATAAAATCCTTATTACGTAGGCTATTAGTAACTTTAATTCTACTAGTTCCTAGCTCATTTAGCTCCTTAATAAGAGGGTATATAAAGCTATTAATATCCTTATACTTACAAGGGCCTAGAATAACGAAAGATAGGAGGATATTTCGGGTTTAGTAGCGTAAATCTGGTAGAAGATTATAGTTAATTAGGATAAAGGGACTAGTAACGTAATTACCCTTTTTAGTAGCTTAAATACTATTATAATATAAGGTAAGTGTAATATCAGTTAGTTATATAAAGTAGCCTTACCGGCGAAGATTCTAGTAGCGAGATCTAGCCTACTAGTTATCGAGTACCGTATTTGGCTTATTAAAATCGCGAATATAGTAACGATTATTATAGTTTCTAAGCGTAAACGTACGGCGAGGTGAAGCCTATTAGTACTATAAGGGGGATAAAGGTATAGGACTAGAATAGGAAGTAGAATAGGAACGGAATATAAGATACGGACAATATACGGAAAAACAATATAATATACTACCGCAATACTACAATTTATAGAACCCTAATAATTAATAATATAGGAACTAGATCAACGGTGCGTATATAGGAACCAAGATAGTATAATAATATAATCTAATTCTTATTACTTACGTTGACTCTAGACTCTCTCTTCTTTACTCCTAACTACCTTGTCTATCTCTTTATAAACTGCCCTATCTATCTCTTTACGAAACACTTAAAGATCCTATTACCTTACCTTTGTATAGTAGCTAAGCGGTAGAAGTTAATAGTAATCTAATACTATATTATCTACGCTTATCTCACCTATATTTTAGAGGTCGTACTAGGGTTTCTCTCTATAGCTAAGACGATTCCTAGTAGCTATTATAGTATTATAATCGAACTTATACTTAGGATACTCTCTCTCTCTTTTTAGACTAGATTATCGAACTCTCGAACATTAGGCTTTATATTAGACTTTGAATATTAGACTTTAGGACTTTAGGACTCTCTTTCTTTACTATTAACTTAACTATAGAACTATTAGACTATCGAAAAGGAACTTCGTATATTAATCTTCGACTACTAGACTTTTGAACTTTCCTTCGAATACTAGACTATATACGACTCTCGACTTTAGACTCTTAACTTTAGACTTTCAACTACCCTTTTTTTTAGAATACCTTCGAACTTTTATACGAATATTAACTAGCGTTACTTCGTACCTTCGAACCGACCTTTTCTCTCCTTATAACCGAATAATACTCGATCAACCGACTATTACTAAACTTAGAAACGGGAAAAATCTTTATAAAGGTCTAAGTCTAAGCTATATTAACGGAAAATTAGAATTTAGAATAATTACTAGTAATATCCTAGTTCTTTTAACTTCTTAGACCAAGTCTAGGATATCCCGTTAGTAGAAATTATACTTTATACGAAAATACCTAGGATTACCTATACTATTAATATATTACCTATCTATAGCCTATGCACCCTTATCTAATAAGTTAGAAAAGAGAGGCCTAACTATACTATATACGAAACGGTACTACTCTCGCCGTCTAGGCTACGAACTCCGTATATCGGCGTATAGATCTAACTCCTTTTAGCTACTTATCTTCGAAATTATCTAGGAACTCTTAGTATTAATACTCTTATTCCTAAGAAACGTACGCGAACGAATATAATATAAAATAAATAGAACTACTTAAGACTAACGAAAAATCGAAATACCTATATACTTACGCCTAGACTAAAGGATCCCTCCTACTAGAACACCTTCGGATTCTTCCGGCCCTCCCTCTAGTAACCCGTCTACGGCTAATCTTAGCCCTATAATTAAAGGACTAGCTACTCGTTCTAATATAATTAACCTTATTAATACCCTTAAGGATTTTACTATTACTAGAAGATAGGAAAGAAAGGCTTAAGCCTTTAATCTTAAGAACTATACGCTCTCTCCTAAGGAACGCTTCGATAGTCGGAATATTACGGACTTCCTTATTCGCCTTAAAGATACCTTCGATACCTACGATATTACCGACGATACTTATAAGATCTAGGCTCTTACTCGTAATATTAAGTCTAGCTATCTATACGATATTAAGCTTTTAGGTAGCTATAAGGAACGTAGCTATAGAACTCTCCGTAAATCCCTTCGTAAGGAATATATCGCTACTAATAACCGTTAGCGAAAGGAAACTACTACTTACCTCTATAAACTTACTTTTTAAAGCGCCTCTTAGAAACTAGATACTCGTAGCTTTATTAAGGAATTTAAGAACTACTATCTACTTATTATTAATACCGATAAACTAACTAGGTCTACTATAAGTAGGATCTTCCTTAGTAGATTACTAGAATCGGTTCGTTAATAGGTTAACCTAACGCTTAATATCGACCCTCGTATTCGCTCTACCTTTAACGATATTAAACGGATTATCCTTAAAGCTAAACGGATTATTATTAGTAACGAGAATATATTACTCTTTATATTAGATAGTTATAAAGGAAGTACCCTTAATAGGGTTATTAAACGAATAGTCCTTCGAAGGAACGAGGCTATAGCTAAAGAAAAACCTAAAACTACTAAACCTTAACTTAGGGCTAATATTATTAAAGCTCTTAAGGGTCTTCGTAGAATAAATACTTCTAGGGACGTCCTACTCTTCGCTATTACCGAAAGTACGGATCCTACTATAGTAGTAGCTAGGAAAGATATAAAATAGTTTACTATACTTAACGATTAGATCTATAATAACTTTCGCTCTTCTACTTAGTCTAATACTATACTATTAGGAAGTTCCTTCGTTTATACTAACCTACGTAGAAATTACTATAGGGGGCTAGCTAATACTAACTAGTCCTCCTAGTATATCGAGAATACCGCTAACTAACGTAGTTAGTCCGCTAATATTTAGTCTACTAGTATCCCTAGTAACCCCTAGCCTCTACCCCTAGCCTAGCTAAGAAACTCGAACCTAACCGCCCTACCTACTAACTACCCTTTAATCCCTTCTTCGTTACTACCCCCTATATAGACTACCTAGAACGGAACATCGGAAAAGAGAGGTTATAGGAGCTATAGAAGTATAGAATATTACAAACGGATATACCCTAACGTTACGGAACTAGTTACTTAAGGAATTTACTATTAGAATATAAACGTAATACCTAGATAGTAGTACTAGGGAACTTCAGCCGCTCTAGGCGGGAAAATCGGAGGAATTATTAACGGCTAGAACTATAGTAACTAGATCCGTACTTAATTAGCTTAGTCTTAATAGGGCTCTAGTAGTATTTCGTTATTTAGGATAGTTAAGTTATTTATTAGAATTATTGAATTGAGCGACTTAGAGTAGGAAGACTTTAGTACGTAGGTTTAGGTATCGAATATTAGTAAGGTAGGAGGAGGCGGATTTATACCTTCTATTATTCTTACGGCTACTACCTAACTACGTTTATCTATACGAAAACCTCTATTAGAAAAGGTAAAAGGAAAACAGCCTACTAGGGTAGTAGGGTTACTAAGTCTAGTAGATCTAAGGCCCCGATAGTTAAGTATATAGTATATACTTATATTACTAAGACCGCGGAATAATAGAATAGCGAAGGAGACTCGGATATAGACTTAGACTTAGAAGACGACGAACTAGATATAACCCTTAGGAACTTACTACCGGAACTACTAAAGAAAACTTATAAGCCTAGGAACCCGACTCTTAAGTAGTACGTTACGAAGAAAGATAAGGCTACTAATAGAATACGTATAGTAGGGAATATCCTCTAGTAATTAGTCTAACTTAGTCTTTAGGATACTATTATTTATATTCCGGTATTTAGAGATCTCTTATATAAGTCCCTACTAGAATAATTAGCTTACAACATCCGTCCTAAAATAGAGGAAATAGAACGAAGGAAGCGGGAAAAGGCTACTAAAAGGAAGCGGAAAATAGAAGAAAGATAGAAAGCGGACGGAATAAAATAAGGAGTAGGAATTATAGCGCTACGCTAGGAAGAGTAGGAACTAACTTCGGAAATAGTTCTTCGTATTAATAAGGATAATAACCGTTCTCGCGTCTTAGTAAGGAGCCCTACTTTAATAGCTTAGATTGGAAAACTAGAGATTAAGGCGTTATATAATACTAGAGCCGAAGTAAACGTTATATCTAAAGGAGTTATAAGGAGTTATAGATTAGTAGTTAATAGTATTAAGTAGGATATCTAGGGACTAGTTTTAGATAAGCTTAAGGTTACTAACGGGAGGAGAGTTCCTCTAGTTAGCTAGACTAGCGCGCGTATACGGATCGCCGGAGCAGACTTTAATTATAAAAATATAGTCTTTATAGTACTTAGGGACTACTCTTAGGGAATAATACTTAGTTAGCCCTTCTTAGTACGGAGTCGTCTCGTTATATAGGCTAAGGCGGATAGTAGTATTTCGTATAAGGTATTCTCTATAAACGGCGAATAGAGCGTTATATAGTAAGTAGTTGTCTCGGAATTCCTATACGATAGGTATAAGTCTAGTCTTCGAATCCCTTATACTTATTTAGACTAAGAAGATAATTCTAATTCGGACGATTTGGAAAACGAGGAGGCGGAGTCCTAGGTCTTAGAAGGATATCCGCTATATATATAAGAAACCTAAGGCTCCTAGTACTAAACTTAGGCTAGAATATATACGAATAGCTTTTTAACGACCTAATCCGCGACGAGTTTCTCTTACCGCTAGACTTTAGGAGACTTCTATATAATAAGACTTATACTACGACTAGACTTAATATAGCTACTATAGTAAACGAGATAAAGCTATAAAAAGAAAGGGATAGGCTTCTATAGGAATAGTAGATAAGGTACCGAATATTTACTTATCGTCGCCTTATACCGGCGAAGCCTTAGACTGGATTACTAATATTTAGATACTTAGATAAATAGGACCTACTTTCTCTAAGGATTTCCTTATTTTCGACTAGCTCCCTAACAAAGTATAGAACGAAATACGTGAATAGTATATATAAGAAGAAAGTAGATAAGATCTAACCTTAGAACGTTTAGCTTACTAATAGATCTATACCTAGCGGTCGTATAGATTAAAGAGATATAATACTAAAAGAGTAGTTTAGTATAGAACCTTACTATTACCTTAATAGATTCCTCGAGAAACGCTACGCCCGTTTCCCTCGTTAGACTCGGCTTACGGAACTCCGGTTTAATAATATACGTATTAACTAGTCCCTTAGCCTAAACAAACGATTACTAGTTAAGGAAATACTTATACGATAAGAACCTACCCTCGTATAGAGCTTCGAAGAATACGGTAAAATTAGGAAAGAAGTAGTATTAGTATAAGTTATCCGAGTAGTAGACTACGAACCTTAGTAAGCGAAACCCTTTAATATCCCTAAGGCTCTATTAAGTAAGATTCGTTAGATATTTTATAAAAGAATTAAGACGGGAAGACTCGAACCTAGTTATACCTTATATCGTAATCTATAGTTTTTGGTCTTAAAGAAAAACGGTAAGTATCGGCTAATTAATAGCGCTATAAATATCAACGTAGTTACTATTAGGGACGCGAATATACTACTAACGGCTGATGAATTTTCTAACTCGTTTACTAGATACGTATAGATATCGCTTACTAACCTTTTCTCTAGGTACGACTAATTAGAACTTACTAAAGAGAGTCGCGATCTTACCTTATTTATATACCCGTTTAGTCTTTTACAAATAACTACTCTACCTTAAGGAGTAACGAACTTAGTAGCCCAATTTTACCGTATATCTAAGATAATTATTTCCTACTAGTTCAAATATAGTAATATTTACGTAGACGATATAATTACCGGAACCCTGAAAAAGTATAATAACGATAAGGAATCCGAGCTTAAGGGAGTACGTCGAGGGGTCTTAGAATACGTAGTTAGGCTAGACGTAGTTCTTACGGATATTAAACGCGTAGGAGTAACGATATTAGGAGAAAAGTTCGATATTTATAAAGAGGGCGTAAATATAGTTAAATACTATTACGATCGAGAAGGATAATACCCGAACGCTTCTAAGGTAGCTACTATTTTGAACTAGTTAACTCCTAGGTCTATTAAGTCTACGAGAGCTTTTATCGGAGTCTATATCTATTACCAAATCTAGATATAGGATTTTACTACCGTTTCGAAACCTATCTTCGTATTATTTAAGAAGGACTTAGAATTCTATTAGGGAAAGGAATAAGATAAGGTAATAAAAAATCTTTAGGAAGCGCTTACGACTATACCCGTACTACGACTAGTTATATACGAACTAGATTTAAGCGAGATTATTCTTATAGTAGATACTTTAGGAGAAGGATAGGGAGCGGTCCTATAATAAATAGACGAACTAGGTAAGAGATACCCGTACCGATATAAAAGCGGGATCTAGTCGCTATTAGAAAGGAAATACGATATAGTTAAACTAGAATACTATACCCTTTTATACGCTCTTAAGAAATTCCGCCTTTATCTTTAGGGAACGTATTTCGTAGTCGAAACGGACGCCCGGACTTTAATCTATTAACTTAATAGAGTATCTTCGGATATAGTAGGATCTCTAGTTATACGATAGCTCGTATAGATTTAGATATAGGATTTTAATATCCGATACGTTCCCGGGAAAAAGAATATAGTAGCTAATAGACTCTCCCGCTAATTTAGTAACGTACCTAAAAAGGATATCCCCGCCGTTCCTAACTTTAATATCGAGGATTTTATCGATCGGCGAATTAGAGCCCTTTACTATTCTAGTATCTACGTCTATAAGCGTAACCTATAGTATGCGATCTAGCTCCACCCGATAACCGTACCTAGTCTAGAAAATAACGATAATACTAGTAGCGAAAGTTCTATAGATTAGAACGAGGAATACGGAGAATTCGGTTTATCGGAACCTTAGGAAGGATTAGATAGCGAATATACCGCGGAATACCGAGCGATTACTAACTAGCTTATAATATTAAAAGTCGCGGACCATCTTAAAGGTAAATAGATTACGGCTATAAAAAGAAAGGTAATAGGCTATCTTATAGCTAGACGACAACTATTCAAGTAAAGTAAATAAGAATAAGCCTACCGTCGCGTAATTAATAACTAGGACTAACGAAAGGAAATTATCGTCGCCCTCTATAATAAATACGGCTATAAAGGACGCGAAACTACTATAGTACTTATTCGGAATCGATATTATTAGGACGGGTACTATAACGACGTTAGTAAATAGATTAAAGAATATCCTTAATATTAAATAAGCGATCGAGCGCACGTAGTAGAACCTCTAAATACGACTATTATTCGGAGTAAGATTCTTAGCGTAAGATAGTCTATTAATTATACGATAATTACCCTATAAGGTAGACCGTAGTTATAGCTATCTTATTCAGGCAAGGGAGGAATTAAGCGGTTGGCCTAAGGTAAGAGTACTCCGTTTAGTACCTACGTCTAAGAATATCGCGGATTTTATCTTTAAGGAACTAATCTATCGATAGGGTATTATATCGGAAATTAGAGTTAATAGAGGTCCTAAGAACAAGCTATATACGGATACGCTTCTAAAACTATATAATATTAGAAAGATTAAGATTTTACTATATAATAGTTAAGGTTAAGGAGGAATCGAACGGTCTTACTTAATAATATAGGAAGCCTTCCGACGAGTAACGAACGGGAACTAGAAACCTTAGAAAGATTTATTACTAGTAATACTTTAGGCCGAACGGATAATAGTTAATAGAACAACCGGTATAACTCTAGTTAGGATAATACTTAGTAAAGAACATATCCTTCCGATCGAACTAAAAATAGTTATATAGTAAAACCTTCCTTGGTCTACGGTTAGGATAATAGAATACCTTCTTTTTCTACGAGCTAAGTAACTAGATTAGAGAGGGGAAGACCTCTAGGAAGCTATCGTAAGGTAGGAACGTATAAGATAGGAAGTAAACGAGTACTAGGAATCGTAATATTAAACTAGAATACGTACTAAAAACCTAGATATAGGATAACTTATCCTTTTGTATAATATAAAGATCGTTAAGGATTTCGGATCTAAATTAGATTTTATATAGGTCGGTCTATACCGTATCGCGGAGGTATATAAGGATAGGAGAACCGGATTACCTATTAGTAGCTACGTACTTAAGGAACTAAATAGAGTTTTAGTATATAAGACGATTTAAGGAAATAGGATTAGGATCTTCTACTAGAGGGATAGGCCTTTAGGTAATAACCTCCTTAATACCGGTTAGGAGTATAGGATAGAATAAGAATAAGGCTAGAATTAAGATAATACTTAATTAGATAAGGATAAGGAATAGGAACAGGAAAAGCAACCTAGTAACGAGGATCTAGATATATTAGTTCGCCGATCCGGACTATAAGTAATTATTCCTAGACTAGAAGGATTCGACCCTAGCTAATACTAGGATTACTAGGAACTACGGAGAAGTATTCGATTCGTAAACGGCTTATAAATACTTATAATATAGAAAAGGAAACGATTAGTAAAGTATATAAAATATTAAGCTAATAAGCTAATATACTATACCTTAATCAAATCCCTTATTTATATATTAGTATAAAGGAACTTAGTACGTAATCCTAAGGGACCTTTACGCCTCTTTAATCCTCTTCCGCTATATATACTTTCGACCTTTTTAATCCTTCCCTACTTAGTATTTATTCGATTCTCTTCTACTTTACGCGCTTTCGATTCTCCTCTATATATTAGGAATTACTACGACCTAATATCCCCTATAGCTACTAAATACGTTGATCTCTACTAAGTAGATACCTATCTAATAAGTAGCTTATAATCTAGGAAACCTTAAGTATATAAGTATCTACTAAAGTCTAGGTCCTTGGTTAAGTCTAATATTAGTTTGGTCCTACTAGTTCTCTAGGAAGTATTTATACCCCTCGAGGTCCTCCCGTACGGTCTACCTTAGGTTCTTTAATAATCTCCGGTTTAAGCTCTAATAAGATTATATTAACTTATTGATCCTACTCGGCCCTTAAGCTTATATCTGCGAAACCTAGGATTTATAACTACGGGAATATAATTATCGATCCTTTTGTTTAGACCCTCTTACTTATTAATCCTAATTAGTCCTTAAGCTTATATCTACGAAACCTAGAGTTTATACTTAAGAGAATACGTTTACCGTTCCTCCTACTCTAGCCTCTTTAATAGCTTCTTACTTTTCGGTAGTACTCCCGGCGGCGCTAACGGTTTACGTCCTATCCTCTATCTAAGCCTCCCTACTCTTATATTTCAAGATTAGAATAGATCTATATAGTCCTTAGGAGGATAATCCTATAAGTTAAAGTAGTCGTATTCTCTTAGTCTTTTACTACTTAGACTTTCGCTATATCGGCCTTTCGTAACCTTTAGCTATTCGCCTCCCGTTTATCCTTAGTCAAATCAATAGTATCCCCTATTGTTATACCGGTCTAGCTTTACGCTTAAATAGACTTAGTCGAGTATTACTTTCGTAAAACTTAACTTTAGCTATTAAAGGAACTATACCCTAGTATATATATATTGTAACGGTTCGATTCTCGGATAGCTAGCTTTATAGTAGACGTTTATTACTTTTCCTTTTTATCAGTTTTTTATATATATATATATATATATGTATGTCCGGAAAGGTTAGGAGAGTTACCTTTTATATATAGAGTTAGGAAGTTTACTTTGTTTTATTTAAGCCACCGTACCTTATTCTAAATTGTTTTATATAGGAACCGTTTATATATTAGCCTTTATTTACGTTAAACCTAAGTGAAGAGTATAGGAAGTAGGAAGGCGAACGTTATAGGATAACGTTAAATTTTTTTAGTAGGGGAGGGAGAAGTCTTTTAAGTCGGGAATCCGTATTAAAGTCGAGCTATATTAAGGAAAGGAACGAACAAACTAGAATTAAAAAAAAATACGAATAATACTACGTATAATACTACTATAACCGGAAACTATAAGGAAAATTTCAACTAATTACCTCGAAAAGTCCTCCTATCTAACCGACTTTACTTAAATACAACCGTAATAGATTAGGTTATTAGAGTAACAACCTGATAATTACCGTTACTATCTAGTATACCTCCCGAGGAGCCGTTTCCTATACTAAGCGTTAACACGCGCGACGTACAGGGCTACTTTGGAAATATATAGGATCTTTTAATATATTTAATTGTTTTAGGAAATGTTTAGGATTTTTTTATATATTCAGATACTTTAGTATACGCGTTAAGGTTTTATTACTCTTTCGAGTCTTTTCTTGCTTTTAAGTTCTTTCTTAGTATCTTAGGATACGAGAAGTTCTATACCCCTTTAAGATTCTTCTTAGTATTTAGGCTTATTAGTTAGTCTCGTATAGTTTTAGCGTATATCTTAGAATACGTTAAGGGTCGACGTATTATCTACCTAGGGAGGGGATATAAGGGGGATAAAGGTATAGGACTAGAATAGGAAGTAGAATAGGAACGGAATATAAGACACGGATAATATACGGAAAAACAATATAATATACTACCGTAATACTATAATTTATAGAACCCTAATAATTAATAATATAGGAACCAGATTAACGGTACGTATATAGGAACTAAGATAGTATAATAATACGATCTAATTCTTATTACTTACGTTAACTCTAGACTCTCTCTTCTTTACTCCTAACTACCTTGTCTATCTCTTTACAAACTGCCCTATCTATCTCTTTACGAAATACTCAAAGATCCTATTACCTTGCCTTTATATAGTAGCTAAGCGGCAGAAGTTGATAGTAATCTAATACTATATTATCTACGCTTATCTCACCTATAGTACCGGAGTCTATTACTAAGTAGAATATAAAGAAAGGTACGGTATAGCGTAAGATAGTCGCTAGATCCCGGATCCTCGAGATAAACTCGAGGGTAGTAGTAATAGTCGTAATAAACCTTATTAGAATAAGTACTAGTATAAGCTATATAGCTATTAATATAGTAATCGATAAGTCGCCTCGATAGTCTAGTAATCTCGTATAATCGATTATCCCGCCGCCTTATATTTAGGAGTTCAAAGCCAAACTAGGTATTAATAATACGGCGGAGAGTATCGTATTGCTCCCTACTAATATTATTATCGATCTATTCGTAGATCTTAAGGTAGGGTAGATCGGTGTATATATTGATAGAGATAACTAAAAAAAAGGTATTAGAAAAAAGTATCTCTATACGAGTATAAGTATCTCTATATAAGTAGAAGCGGCCTAGGGTCCCTAACGGGGCGGGTTGGGGCGGGTTATAGGGTAGGGAACCCGCCCCGTTAGCGGGTCGGGTTCTAACGGGTTGGGGCGGGTTCTAGGGGCGGGTTATAGATTAGTAGAGAACCCGCCCCGTTCGCCCCGTTCGGGTTTTCTACGTGATTTTTAGTACTATATATATATAGATATATATATATTTTATATTCTTAAGAGATACTCTTTAACCTAGAGATAATTATAGGCTATTAAAAAATTGAAATATATATAATAGATCTAGAGTTATTAAGGTTTCCGTAAAAAATCTCCGGGTTCCCCCCTTAAAAACCCGCCCCTAACTAACGGGGCGGGTTTATATCTTGGCGGGGCGGGTCGGGTTAGGGTTATAGCTTTATAACCCGCCCCTAAAACCCGCCCCGCCCCGCCTCTAACCCGACCCCCCCCGTTTCGCCCCGCCCCGTTAGGGACCCTATAGAAGCCTAACTACCGGCTCCTCCGTATTGCCCGTATAGGGGGGTATTTACACCAAAATAACCCCCTATACGGGTAATACGGAGGAGCTAGTAGTTAGTAGCGTGCTCGAGGCCTTAGCCCGATCGATATAGTAACTATAATAACGACCATTTTGGTAGAGCTAGCCGGATTAGGATAAAATCTTTTACTAAACTATACGGCAAACAACTTATCTCGAGGAATTAAGCTAGGTAACTAACTTATACTAAAATCTAGCTTATTTGAAGTATCCTAAGGCTTATTTAAAGTACCCTAAGGCTTATTCTTAATACGGTTTTCGTCTTGGCGTACGACATCTTCGTATATAGGAGGAGCCTCGTATATTAGTAGCGCATTTTGAGGTTCCTTAGTACGAGGTAAAGATTAAGTAATAAATATTAAGGGATAGAGATTTTAACGTATAATCTACGCCTTATAGTATCGAGATCGTAATGAATAGCTAGCTTAATAACTACTTCCTATAACGTCGTAGTAGTAATAGCAAATGGTAGTAGTACTAGGAGGAACTATTATATAGTAGTTAAGGTAATAAGATCTAGATTACGGTAGTAAAATAACGAAAAAGAAGGGGGTTTAGCCGATAATAGGAGAATGAGATACCGTACTAGATTACTACTATATTACTACCAAATACGTAGGTTATACGGACAGTATATAAGACGTAATATAACCCCGTTTTTTTTATAGATAGAGGCCTGAAACTATACGGTTAATATATAACTAAAATAGAGAATACGTACGAGATATTAGTAGGAGATTTAGCTATAAAAGGAGTAGTAACTTACCTCGATTTTATAGCTTATTCTACTATTTATAGCTTATTCTACTACCAAAATACCTCCTCGAAAGACGAAAACTATACTACTAAAAGCCCCTAAGGCTTCTCTCTCTATATTGTACCTCGAGGTCTTATAAAAGCTAGTACGCTACGAGGTCGCTAATCTTAGCCAAATCTAGTCGTAGATTATACGTAAAGTACTCGTTAAATGTTACCTAGTAGCGGAGGAACTTTATAGCGACGAGGGCGCTACTTAGGGAGCCCTTTTGACTATATTATAATAGGTAATTAAGTTAGAATTGGCTACGGAGTTGAAGCCGGTAAAGGTTAATAGCGTAGTAGATAAAGAAGCGTAAGTTAGATCGATCTTCTACTTAAATACGTACTAAAAAGTTATAGTACTACGTAGCGAGGAACCCTAATACTACGTCCCTAGCTAACGTAATCTCGCGATTAAAAGTAGAGAGCCTTAGTAGTAGTTACCTAGGATTGCCCAGCACTTTATAAGTACGTTAGCGGATAGCTAGCTAACGTACTTTTCAAGCTAAAGATTATATATATACGTAGTAATATCGTTCGAAAAGTAGCGCCTAGTACGGTAGATTCTAGCCCTATTATAGGGTCCCCAACGGGGCGGGTTGGGGCGGGTTTTAGGGTAGGGAACCCGCCCCGTTAGCGGGTCGGGTTCTAACGGGTTGGGGCGGGGTCCCGGGGCGGGTTATAGATAGGAGGAGAACCCGCCCCGTTTATACTAGCGCGGGTCCACGTGATGCTTTCTTAGCGCTTATATAACTACTAAGATATAACCTAATAGTAAGCAATAATAGCCCTAACTATATAGAGTATAGAGGTATAGTTAGATTTAGTAGTAAATAGTTAGTAGATTTTATATTCAATATTTATATATTTCTAGTAGTCTCCTAGTAGTCTCCTGGTAGTCAAAGTAAGTAGATAAATAGAAATTACGTTTAATAATACTATAATAGCTAAAACTAGGGTTTTTCTTATTTAGAGAGATCTTCTATATATATATTATTAATAATCTAGTTATCCTCCTCCTCTTCTTCTTCTTCTTCTTCTTTATCTTCCTCTCTATTACTCTTAATATCTAATTGAAAAGTACGTTTATCCTTATCCTTAGACCTATTAACTTTATTAGCTAATTTTTTAGTAGTAGCTTAGAGCTCTTATATCTTCTTATCTATATTAAGAGTATAACCTAAACTATTAGTCGCCTATAATACTAATAGTTTTATAATAAGATTAACCTTATCTATATCCCTTATTCTGCTAAATCTCTCTCTTACTTCTACCTTTTTACTAAATATTAACTCCTATACCTCTATTGTAAGCTCTCTATTAGGTAGATTCTCCTTTAGCTTAATCTTATCTATAGGGTATATATCCTACTAACGAGTAGGACTAGGAAGCCTTTTATCGAAATTATAGTAATAAGCTAGGAGATTTCGTATTAAAGTAACCTACTCTATAGAAAAGAATTGAAGGGGAGAGATTAAGGGTAGTTAATCGGCTAGGTAGACTAGTAGTTACTCTTCTCTATCTTTATTATAGAATAAGCTTACTAGACTCTAAAAGGATATTAGAAACTACTAGGAGACTACTAGAGATTAAAAGACTTACCTCTAAATCTTCTTCTAAAAGAAGTTTATAGATATTATACGTACCCTTAACTAAATTCAAACTACTTTTTATTAAATTTGCCAACCCCTTCCTAATTGCTTACTAGGACCGTCTTACTTACGTAAAGACGACTAGATAAAACTCTACGTAGCGTTAATTATAGGACTCGTCGAATAGTATAGTAACATTACTACCCTAAGCCTAGGGTATTATATTAATATCCATCTCCTCCTCTTTACTCGATTCTTAACTAGAGCTTTCTTCTACTCTATTATTTATATCTTTATCTTGATTACCGAAATCGAAAAGCGTAAGTAGGTCTAGTTTAAGGAGGCTAGGATAGGTACCATTCGATATTCTAGGGCTAGATTAGTATATATTACTACTAGGATACTACTAGGTTCTTACCGCTTATTATTAACAGCTTACTTAGCTTACGTAATTTGGGACCGCTACTTAGTATCTAAGAGAAGATTCCAACTATCAGACTTTTTTAGTTTTTAACGAGCCTCTAACTTTACTTAATTTAATACGCGCTAACTCCTTATAACCTAGAGATCAAAGCCTCTCTTTTTACTACGCCGCGTACGTTCTTTAACTGTATAAATATTAGTAGAGAGGAGTTTAGTTGGTTTTAGTAGCGCTATTATTTATAGATCTATAGATTTACGCTAGGCTAAGCCTAGTAGTTTACTAGTAGTTTAAGGCTTATAAAATAAGCGAGATTAAAGTAGAGTTAAGCGTAAATTTAATTAGTATAATTGGTAGAAGTATTTTCTATATTTACGCTATATAGTACGAAAAGTATAGTCGTCCGATATCGGTACGCTAGTTTACTAGCGCTATAGAGTTTTTACGTCCGTACGTACGCTAATAATCTATATAGCTTCATCCTTACTTTTTAACCTATATTACTACTAGATTACTACTAGTAACTACTAAATTAAAAGTAAATTAACTAATAATTATTACTAATTATTTAATAGTACGTAGTAAGGGTGCCCGCTAGCGTAGCCTTACTTCTATAGTAGATCTTCGAGTAGCTAACGAATTAAAAAAGGCTACCCTACCTCTACTAGATTCTCCTCTAATTAAACTAGTAGAGCCTAGTAGTTATCCTAGTAGTCTAGGCGATCTAGATCTCAATTCCTAGCCGGCTAGTACCCAAATTAAAGAAGAGCTACTTAGAACTAGAAGTACTAGCTATTCCTTAAGTATTTCCTTATCTTCGTAAGTATTAGATATTCAGGTAGTAGATAATAATAGAAATATTATTAGCAAGTATAGGAAGACTAAGAAGAAGGAACTAACTACTAGGGAAAAGACCCTATTTGAAACACCAAAATCTAAAGAGCTAGATAAAGAAGATAATAAGTTTAAGGATATTCGAGAAGACCTAGAAACTACTCTAAAAGACCTAATTAATAATGCTTAAGAGTTAGATACTATTAGAGGAGAGTTAGATACTACTATAAAAAAGCTAGATACTACTTAACTATAGGATTCTAACCAGGTAATACTTGATACTTAAATGCTAGAAGATCCTAGCAAACCCTTAGATTCTATTCCTAAATTAAGGAGGAGATTTATATTACTACTACTACTAGTAGTATTAGTAGTAGTAGTATTAGTAGTAGTAGTATTAGTAGTAGTAGTATTAGTAGTAGTAGTATTAGTAGTAGTAGCAGAAGTAATAGAAGTAGTAGTAGTAGAAGTAGTAGTAGTAGTACTACTACTACTACTACTAGTAAGAAAGGAACTAGTAGCAAAAAAGATACTAGTAAGAAAGATACTAGTAAAAAGAATACTAGTAAAGAGACTAATAGCTAGTAAGGTAGTTACTAGTACTAGTAAAAATGCTATTATAGCTACTAGAAGAAGATCTGCGCTTAAGGCTCGAAATACTACTAGTAGTAAGGCCCTAGTAAAGCCTTTAGGGAGATTAGCTACTCGAAAACAAATTGCTAGGAAAGGTAAAAGTAATATAGGTAGTATAAGAAAGCCCTACCGTTATAAGCTAGGAAGTAAGTTAGAATTATATATTACGTAGAATTCCTAGTAGTATCCTAGTAGTCTCTAACGCTTTCTAGCCGTTGCTCTACGTAAGATCCGCCGCTACTAGAAGAGTACTAACCTCCTTATATAGAAAATACTATTTAGTAGGCTTGTTCGAGAGGTTATATATAATTTTAAGGAAGACCTTCGATTTTAAGTAACTATAATATAAGTACTCTAAGAGGCTATAGAATACTATCTTATTAGTCTTTTTAAAGGTAAGTTATATTTTAACCTATTATACTAGTACTAGTACTAATATATTATTCCTAGATACTAACCTCTATACTATTTATACAAATCGTGTTACAATTTAGTCTAAGGATATAGAATTGGCGAGGAGGCTTCGTGGTAATAAGAAGAAGAGTTAATTTAATAAATTTAGAGCTAGGAGGATATATTTTATTTAGTATACTAGTAAATAATATATTCTATACTAATATCTCCCTCTTTGACTACTAGAAGACTACTAGGCTTATATTTAAATCATGAATTACTTGCTCTTTATATATAAGAAGAATATTTCTATAATAGTTAATAAATAAGTATCTCTCCTTAATAATATATTGAAGAATCACTTTATTAAAGAATTACTTTATTAAAGAATTACTTTGTTAAAGAATTACTTTATTAAAGAATAAACGGCTAGCTATATATTTTTAAATAAAGATTGAATAAATATATTCAATTTTTATTCAAAAACATATTCCGAGCTTAGTATATAATAATATTATCTAGAAGTAAGCAGATTTATAGAAGATATATATAGAAAACCGTAAATACTATTAATATATTTATATCTCTACGTATTGAAGTTGTATCTTTATATTTATACTTTATTAAATAGTTCCTTAGCCTTATAGAACCTAAAGTAGCTTAGCTATATTCTTAGTACTTCCTACAAATATAATAGCAGCTTTAAATAAGAGATACTACTTATATACTATTCCTTCTTAACTAATACTACTTCTCTATTATAGCTTTATTATCTTTAGTAACCTACGTCCCTCCTCCTATAGGCAACCTACTATCGGTAGGTAAAAACGACGCCTATTTTAAATAGATACTAAATAACTCTAAGTAGTTCTATAACTAGTAGATTACAATACGATAGTACCGGGAAAATATATTAGTCCCTACCTCTAACCTTCTAGTATAGGGAGCTGATAGGAGAGCTACGGGCTAGTAGTATTTTATTAAAGGCGCTCTTCGTATTTCTAGTAAGTCTCGTACTATCTATATACGATATAATCTAGTCGTAAAATATCTATATAAGAATAGAACTAGTTAAATTAGTTCTTACGTAAAGACGAGGGCATGTCTATCGACCTCCTTAGCGCGAGGAATAGTATAGCCAACTATAGAAGAGGGCCTAAGGGTAGCCGTAAGACTACTAGGAGACTACTAGGTTTTCTAATTTTAGTTCTACTAATATTCTACTCTAGAATCGACGAGTTAGGACTAAGATAGCGAACGCTAGAAGCCTCGTACTATCCCTAGCTAATTTCGACGAACAACTCCTTCGTATAATTATTATATATAAGTAGTTATTAATAACTATCGATAACTTGGAATTCCTACGCCTAGTTATATACCTCGAATCTAAGCGACGGCTCCCTTCGTTATTAACTATTACTAATAAAATCCTTGCCCTACGAAAGAAGTTAGAGGAGTCTATCCGTAAACGCCTCCTACTAGTACCTTAGAAAGTCTTAATCGTCCTCGACGGATAGTCTACGCCGCGCCGGAATAGCTTCCTCGTAATTAAAGTATACTAGGTTTATAATTAGACCCTAATAGAAGCTTTAATCGGTTTCGAGCCCTACTATAGCGCTTATACTAGTAGGGACCTTACTAGAGTTATAATAGCGCGCCTTAAGTATTTTAATCTTGGTACTAGGGTTATTACTTTTACTACGGATAACGCGTCGAATAATAAAACAATAGTATAGTTGGTAAATAAATATATTAAGGCACTTAGTAGGGATATTCCTAATATAGTAAACGAGATTATACTATATCCCTATATCTCTTATATTATATAACTATATTATAATAGTCTCCTCGTAGATATCAAGTGTCGGCCGAAAAAGGAGGAGTTTGTTAGGAACTAGGAGGCGGAGGAAGAGGAGAGGGTTCTAGTAATTACTAGGGGGGAGTCTACTAACTCTAAGCGTAGTATAAGTTATTTTCCTTCTTTTAGCCTCCTAGTAGTCTCCTAGTAGTCTCCTAGTAGTCTCCTAGTATTCTCCTAGTAGTCTCCTAGTATTCTCCTAGTAGTCTCCTAGTAGTCTCCTAGTAGTCTCCTAGTAGTCTCCTAGTAGTCTCCTAGTAGTCTCCTAGTAGTCTCCTAGTAGTCTCCTAGTAGTCTCCTAGTAGTCTCCTAGTAGTCTCCTAGTAGTCTCCTAGTAGTCTCCTAGTAGTCTCCTAGTAGTCTCCTAGTAGTCTCCTAGTAGTCTCCTAGTAGTTTCGTAATACTAATTCTTCTATAAAGCTACTATATACGGTTATAAAGGCCCGTTAAATTACGATCTTTTATCTTTATCAACTCAAGCGAAGGCTAATAGCTTATATTCTTAGAGATTTAAACAATCTAGTATCGCGCTTACCACCCTATTCCGGCTAAGATTCGACTTCTACGATGTACCTAAGATATTAAGACGAGATAGGACTCGACGTACTATATACTTATATAACTTCTAAGATTAAGAGACCCGATTAATTAATTTATAGATAAGGAATATCGACACCTTAGCCTAAGCGAAGATAAATAGGGCTAAGTTTCCTACCTTATTACTATCCTCCGTCCCTTCGCGGTATATACGTAGCTTATTAGCTCTACGCGTAACCTAATAATCTACTCGGTCTTCGATATCTATAATCGACTATTTATATACCTCGAGAATATAGAGGAACGGCTTAGAGATAAGAACCGTCGGTAGAAGCAAGAGATTAGTCGGGTATATAGTAAGGCGGTAGATAAGCTTAGGGTCTACTATAGTACAACGTCTAATATATAGGCTAGAAAGTACTATAGTATAGTAATCCTACTCTATCCTCGTTACAAGCTTAATACTTAGAACTAGCCTAAATAGTAGCCTATACTAGAAGATCTACTCGATTGGCAGGTATATTATTAGACGGAACTATACGTTCTATATAATACTTAATATACGTAGCGAAACCTAGTAATACGCCGCGTTAAAGTCCTATTATCGCTCTAACGAGGGTATATTAACCTCGATTCGGTTATAGATCTCTATATAGTAGTAGAGCCTTCTACTAAGTATAATACACGCCTAATAGCGACGCGCGTAGTAATAGATATATAGCGAGAGTTCGATAAGTATCGCTTATAGAGTAAGCGAAAACCCTAGTCCCTAGTAGTCTTCTAGTAGTCGCTAATAATCCCTAGATAAAGTACGGCTAGATCTTAAGGAACTATTCTAGTAATAGAGATCTATTAAGTACCGGTTCCTACGGATAGTAATAATAGTAAAGGATCTCTTTACTATCTAAGCGGCCGGTATTAGTATTAAACGAGAGTTTAGTATTACTAGTAACTTTAATACGGATAATAAGTTATATAGCGTATAGGTTCTTAGTACGTTAATAGTAAGTAACTATAAGTAGATAGTAGATTCTAAGTAGTATATACTTAACTACTATTCAATAGGGAGAAGGGATATTTATATAACTAAAGATAAATTAGCTACTAAGCGAGCTAAATAGACTAAGGAACTTATTCGTATAGTTAATAAGATATAGAGGTTAGATAAAATTAGCGATAGGGAGGATACTACGGACCCTAATAATATACTACTACTAGCTAAAGGAGCTTCTCCCCCTATATAGAGGTTAGCGAATAGATTACGACGGGATAATAAGGGTCTATTAGGTAAGCGGCTCGAAATAGTTAAGGGTATAGGAGATCGTATTAGTAGTCGTATTATAATACGTCGGCGAACCTAAGCTACTACCTAAAGTATAGGAAGGCGTAGAAGGGGTCGCGCTACAAGACTACCGGTAGTATTACCTAGAGGTAGTATAGATCTTCAGGCGATAGTTAATAGCCGACGTAGTTATAAAGGTAATAATAAGGGCCTTATAACTAGGAGTAGAGCTCGTCGTACTTAGTTTCAAGCTCTTAACTTTTAAGCCGTAGATTTAGTTATAATATAACTTATTATAAGCTCTATAACTACTAGAAGACTACTAGAAATATTTTGACTATCGTTATAACTACTAGAAGACTCTTTTTAACTACTAGAAGACTACTAGAAATACCGCGTATATTCTAAATGTACTAACGGTATTATATATAGGTTATAACGGGTTAGGTCACGAGACCCCGCCCCTATCTAACGGGGCGGGTTAAGAGCTTAGCGGGGCGGGTTAGGTTAGGGTTTTATACTTATAACCCGCCCCGAAAACCCGCCCTACCCTACCCCTAACCCGCCCCCCCCCGTTTGGCCCCGCCCCGTTAGGGACCCTAGCCCTACATTTAAGTCGTTCCTAGGCCTAGCCCTACTTTAAACCGATACGGATACGGAGCTAGATTCGTCTTAAGTTTAAACTTATACCTTAGGGGATAATAGCGATAAAGTAGATAGTAATAATAATAGTATAATACTAACGGCTAGGTAATTCGCCCTAGGGCGATAGATAGCCCTATAAACAGCGATTCTAGGAACTTCTCGGACGCTAAGAGCGATAGAGATATCCAAGTTAACGCCGAAGATACCGTAGATTTAATAGATACTAATTAGCTACTAATTAAACCTCTCTAAAAGCCGAAATCTCGTAAACTACTACCTGAGACACCCCCTATCGTACGTCTAAGCTCTTCTATAGTAGAAACCCCTGTTTCTATACCAAAAACTGCTCTAAAATAGAAGAATATAAGCCAAATCGAGATTCGAGATACCGGGCGTCGTAGCCGAGGGTCCGTTATAAAAAAAGCGTATACCAACGCGAAAATCGGCCGAAACCGCCGAAATTAAGGCTACTAAGGCTTTAAGATTAGCTAATTTAAAGGCTGCTACGAAGGAGCGAGAGAGAATAAATAATATTACTACTACTATATTAGTAGCCCTATAAGGGCGTACTTTTATTAGACTTAAGGGCCCCGAAGCCCTAGAATATACGCCGTACGAGGAACTTATAGTAGTAACGGCGAAGGCGTTTCGGATAACGTTTTTAGTAGTAGGTAAGCTAAGAACGTACTTTTTAACGTTTAAGTACGATAAAGATAAGTGGTAAATAGCTATAGTAGTAGTAGTAGTAGTAATAGTACGACTATATTAAACTAGTTTAGAGTTAGGGGTCTCAATTATGCGGGATTATACGAAGGGGGAGCGAAAACACGTAACAAACTTTAAAAATACTAAAAAATTAGCTAGTAACGACCTCGTTAAGGGATCGTAACGAGTCTTTGATAAGTCCTAAGTATAAATTCATCGATTATACGTTACGAGAGGCTATAAATCTAAATCTTATTAAAAACGTTGTCAAAACCTTGTCACGGGCTGCAAAATCGGGTTTGTGACCGTAGTGTCTTGCCCGAGTATTAGCGGTTGATAGCCTCTTATTCAGATAGTTATGCAAATGGAAGGTTGAGGTACGTATTTAGTGTCTGCCCAGTGAGAATTCAGGGCTGTAAGATGAAAGATGTAGTTGACAAAAAGAACGATATCTGAAGGTAAATATTTCATGGGTTGATGCTCAAAATTGACCACTCAACGGCGCGGTACGTGTTCATGAGTGTATACATATTACACAACTTCGGGCAATCAGTCTAAGTTTTTCTAGTATTTGTAAAGATTAAGGAATAAGCCGGCTGTATATTTCGGTTGACGATTTACTTATGTATCCATCCAGAAATTCATACTCTCCTAGATTTGTTCCAGCTTTCTCCACTTCCAACCACCTCATACTGCACTCCCTATTTACTACGGCCCCCCGCCCCATCATCGTGCTCTATCTCTTCGCCTCCGCCGTGGAAATGGTAACACAGAAGTGTGGTATAGGACTCTTTAGTGGCACACCAAACAACTAGTACCTGATTGGCAACTGCGCTTTCGATGAGAATAAAGTATCTGACTCCAGCGCGGGTGCGATTTTCAGTACGCACATCCTTCTTTCCTTTCCCCTTCTTCTTTTCAGAAAGAAATCACAGCCACCAGTACGAAAACAAAGCCAAATCGACTTCCACGCTGAGTCAGCTCCTAGTACTATCGCCGTGACCTACGAGGGATAGGATTGTTTTCTATTATCTAGCTCGTAATGAGAAGAGATTTCGTAGTGCCGAGTGTAAGATTATGGTTATGTCCACAACAAAGCGCAAGAGGACTTAAGAAGATGATGTAGGAGAAAGAGTATGGGTACGAGGATTGCTTGCGGGGATGGCGCATACGACTCTATTTGTTCACGGATAAGACATTATACGGGCTGGGAGTATGTTCAAAAAAATAGCGAAGACTATACTAAGCGTACTCCTTTCTTCTCCAATACTCATAGTTGACAGCAAGCTCCAGGCTTTCTCCGAGCAGTTTACGGAATCCATTGGAAGCCCTTGAAGGCCGAACAATCTGACTGTACTACCTCAAAGTGAATCATACCCTTTCATACATTACTTTTGAATTCGTTATCTATACACGTATATAAGCCTGTTATTGATCATCATCACGGGAAATATAAGGATATCCAACGATTTCGACCTGCCGATCCCAGCTAGAATCTAAACCACACATCGTTATGATCATCGTGATCATCCTGTTTTATTAGACGCGTGGCTAATGACACCACCACTTGAAATACTCTCGGATCCCTCAGTCTCAGCGACGATAATGTCAGCCGCTCTCTGTGTCGCTTCGCCCATCGGCGCCGCGCCATACCAAGCAATAACAGCCATGCCTAAGAAAGCAGCCAGAATACTGAAGACCAAGGCTACAATTCCCTTCGCCGTAAAGCCGCTTGGAAGGGGCTTAGGTGGTACATTCGCGCCGGTGAGGTCGAGATAGTTTTTGGTATTGCCGGCTGCGTTGCCAACAACAGGTGTGTTTGCGGCGGCGCAGACGTCATAGTGGTTCTTGGGTACTTGAAGGGAAGCCTGCAGTTCGAGCGGAGCTTCGACCATGGTCACAGCAAGACCGGAAGCCATATGCCTGTGATTTGTTGGTACAGAGTCAACGAAGGAGACGGAGAAGCTGCAACTCACCATTCAAGATGGCAATGGAAGAACCAGATACCAGGGTTGTCTGCCTTGAAACGAAGGACAAAGTTTCCATTGGGTCGAACAAGAACAGTATCGCGGCGCATTGGAATAGCGGGAAAGGTAACATTGTGAGCATAGTTGCCTTCGTCGTCGGCAGAGCGAGCGATGACCTGAAAGTTATGGCCGTGTAGATGGAAAGGATGCTTTCCAGGGTCGAGATTGTTGAGCACAATGTCGACAATCTCGTCCTTTTTGAGGACAAAGGCTTGCGAATTCACGCCATAGATCTCTGGCTGTGTCGCATTGCTGCCGGTGGTAAGGGCCGTGAAGAGGGTGGGTACCTTTGGATGCACATAGGTTATTCCATTGAAAAAGGCACTGGCATCAATCAGCTTTTAGACGCAGGTCAAGACTATGGAATACTCACTAATTTGCTCCATCACCGAGATTGTCCATGACCATCTCCAGAGTGACAGTCTGATCAGCGTTGGGCAAAAGTTTCATGCCGTCAAGTGGAACGAGTGCAAAGTCGTCGTGTGGCTCGAAAGCATCAAGCAGCGTTGGTTGGGGCATTGCTTTCTTGTCGTCATACACCAACCAGCTCGTCACATTTGGATTCGTTGTGTCCGGCACTGCGTCAAACAGGTCCTTGCAAGCATTAAAACAGGCGGGATGAATACGCATCGTGAATCACGTACCTTGTCCATACTTCCCTGGATGGCATAGTTTGTGTTTGTGTCGTTCTTCATGGTGATTAAGAAACTATAGCGCTGAGCGGGTGTGACATAAATCATCTGTGCATCAGCAGGCTCGGTATAAACGCCGTCAACCTCGACGATGGTCATAGTATGGTTTTCGAACCAAAGATACTGAGGCGCAAAGGCAGCCATGTTGATTACACGAAACAGGTACGTTTTCCCGGGCTCAACCTTGATCTTCAGGTTTTGAGTATCGTTCATGAGTGCCGACTCGGGCACGGGCTCAGCTCCTGTGGGATTCGCGTAGCTGATGAATCTCTTGAGAAGAGTCGAGGGTAATTGATGATACCAGTCGGCGAGCGTGAGGACAATTTCCTCATGATACTTGCCTTTGTAAGGTGAATCTGGATCCGTTACAATCAAAGGACCACGAAGACCATCCGGGTATTGTCCCTTGACATGGGCATGATACCAGTAAGTTCCGGGCTGAGCTATCTTTTGGTCGTAAGTCAAGGTTGCAACTCGTTGAAGTGGCGTGAAAATACCGTAAAGTTGTAGGTGAAGGTCGAACCGGGCGGGGTCAGACATTGAGATAGACCTGTAGCGCCATCCATGTGCGTTGTTCCATTTTGGAACATGCCATGAAAATGAAGCGAGGTGCTGACATTCCCCAGCCCATTGTGTAGATTGACAACAAGTTGATCGCCAACCGTGACATGGATGGTTGGGATTGGCCATTGACCGTTCAGTCCGATCACTGAACGCTCGAACTGGCCGTCAGGATTGGCAGTAGTCCAAGTAGCATTGAAATGGTAGGTGACGGTGGCCGCAGTGCACATGTAGGAGAAGGCAAAGCATATTGCATAGAGGTAGTTTGAGAGAGAAAGAGCCATTTTGAGTGGGGGGAGGAGGAGGAGGAGGAAAGCGTGGTGTTTTGTTTCGGCGGGCGATTGATATTGTATGCAGCGATCTGGTGGAGCGCCACTCTCACTCACTCACTCACAGGGCCGTCACAGGTCACAGGTGGTGATGGGTTTGGCGTCGATGCGAGAGTCGACGTCGTGAAGCAGAAGATCTGATAAGAGTCTTTCCAGGTCTAGACAGTGGGAACCCGTCTGGTGGCGTTAGCGAGCGAGTCGGCATCGTCAGGTATCGACTAGGGATGGAAAGAAGCGACCACCTTAGGGAAAGAAGCAACAGGCAGTGAAGCTTGTTCAGTGGCTGCGCAGTCACTCACGCCTGAGTATGGTCGATGCTGAGAGCTAGTCGTCCTGATCAATCAATCTTATCAATCTGATAACCAAAGGATTGCCTTATCGATCGGGGGGGATGCATGTGATTGGCTGGTGTCGTGGGTCTGATTGGCTAGTGTTGAGGAGTTGTGGGTCTGGCTGGTCTATGTCGACGAGTGTTGTGGGCTCGAGTGGGTCCGCGTGGGCCCGAGTGGGCCCGAGTGGGAGTCTTTGGGAAGTAGCACGCAGGATTTGTACCAAGACCCACAAAGTCTTGCAGGGCTGACCCGAGACGCAGAGTTTTTGCAGGGTTGCTTACAGGGTTGATTGCAGGACTAGCTAGGGTTGACCGAACTCGCCCCACACCGGAGAAAAGTCACTCGGGATTCCAGAACGTCCCGTCACCTGATCACGGCTATTATTGAAGGTGATGGACGGTAAGCCGACGAAGAGGATCTTGGGACGGTGCCACGAGCATGGAGGAAGCCGTCGGTCGGTTAGAACTAGGGCTGGTGCTAGTGTAGGTAGAGTGCTGGATATGGACTTGGGACTGGACACTGTGTATGATATGATTTGAGTTCCCAGGGCTTGGATTGGGTCTCTCATTATTGCTCCCAAAGCCCACGCCAATCGGGTCGAACCTGATGTGTCAAAGCAAGGGTGAGTGAAGTGAGTGAAGCGAGTGAAGGCGAGTGAAGGCTGAGGGAAGGGTGATGGGTGGTGCCTTCCACCTGCATCTCCGATCCCTAGTACACTAGTACCCCCCTTCGTAGTGCAGGTGTGTCCCTCCACCTGCACCTGCACCTGCATCTCCGATCTTGACTACTTTATCTGATCCCCCCCTCCCTTATCTGATTTTTCCCTAATCAGATCCAACAACACAATCCACAACTCCGCAGCCATGGTAAACGTCTTTGCCGTGCCAGGTATCATCATCCTCAACCCACAACAGACGAGCACAACACTGTCGCTAACGACAACTCGCAGTCTTCTTCATTTGCTTTCGAGAATGTCTGGAGACGAGCATCATTGTCTCGGTGCTTCTCTCCTTCTTGAAGCAGACCATCGGCCCCGAACATGACGCAGTCGTGTACAAGAAACTATCTCGACAGGTAGAAATCCCCTTCAGTTGCCGATGAAGCTGCGAATTCTGACTGCCATCGTCTATAGGTCTGGTATGGCGTCGCCGCCGGTCTCGCAATTGTCATTGTCATAGGCGGTGCCATGATCGGAGCCTTCTACGGTCTTGGTAAAGATGTATTCGCAAAAACAGAGTATCTTTGGGAGGGTATCTTCGGTATCCTCGCCTCCTTGATCATCACTGCCATGGGCGCTGCTCTTCTTCGCGTCTCCAAACTACAGGACAAATGGCGAGTCAAGATTGCCAAAGCCATCGAGTCAAAGGATAAACCAGGAACCAATTTCTCTCATCGCTTCCGACACTTTGCGGAAAAATATGCCATGTTTTGGCTCCCATTCATCACAGTCCTGCGCGAGGGCCTGGAGGCGGTTGTCTTCATAGGTATCCCCTTCTACCTTCTCTCCTGGTACACCTTGTACTGACTCCAAATTTAGGTGGCGTAGGATTGAGCTATCCCGCCAACGCCTTTCCTCTCCCAGTTGTCTGTGGTCTGCTTGCTGGCGCAGTCATCGGCTACCTCATCTACCAAGGAGGGAATCGCTCTGCCCTGCAAGTCTTCCTCATCATCTCCACTTGCTTCCTGTATCTTGTCGCTGCAGGTCTCTTCTCCAAGGCTGTCTGGTTCTTGGAGGCTCGTGAGGTACGTCGTCGCATTTCGCGCCATTAGCCAAGTCTAACATCTATTCAAGTGGAACAATATCATTGGAGGCGATGCCGCAGAAACTGGAGCTGGCCCCGGATCCTATGACATTCGCAAAAGCGTATGGCACGTGAATGTAAGTTTTCAAGTCCCACATTACCCATCACCCGTCTTTAGCCTAGCACGACCTACTTCACTATGATGCATATCCACTTTCATGACCAGCACCTAATATCACACTAGTGTTGCAGTCCTGAGCTCAATGGCGGCGGTGGATGGGGTGTTTTCAACTCCCTGTTTGGCTGGCAGAACAGCGCCACTGTTGGTTCAGTTCTGGCCTACAATCTCTACTGGGCCACTGTTATCGCGGGATTTCTAGCAATGGCGTACAACGAGAAGAAGGGACACTGGCCACTGATGAAGGCCAAAATAGCGATGCCAAAGGACAACACCGTCCATCACAGTGATAGCGAAAGCTCGTCGGATGTGATCGTCCACAGTGGCGAGAAGCCTCTCGTTGCGACAGCGATAAGAGACGTCCAAGAGATCAGAGAATGAGTTGATATCCCAAGGGCGAAAAGAAGAGCGATGTAGTGAACATCGGGCGTGCCGAAGTAATGAATGCTTGCCATTCAATGCTAGCAGTTGATAGCTGCATGACTCCTGATGGTCCATTAGCTCAAACGCAATAAAATCTTTTGAGATCCATGGCGTGCTAGGTTGACTAATGGTTCATGTTTGTCGTTTTGATATCTGTTGTAACAGGAATAATACCAAGTCATCCCTGAATTTGGGCCATCCAAGTTCGTCCTGAAATGAATGCGCAACACACAGACATTTCCAATGTTCAAAATGCTCTTCGTTTACGTCTCTAATGTCTCGTATTGCAGGATCATGACTAGTGGGGGAACGCGAGCATTAGTTTAGCACGTTATCACTTGGATAAGATCACCCCACAGCCCTCTTCTTTTTTGCCTGTTTTTGGTTAGCTGAAGGACTTTCTATTACGCGCACAGCGTGGTTCAAACCGACTGCGACTCGTCGAGCCCAATGCTTATCATGATGGCTTTCTGAAACTGGCTGCGGACAGTATCATCTGGTCATGACGAGCCAAACGACAAGCTGACGAATCAACGACGCAGCGTATCGACATCGGCCACGAATCGACACGTACACGGAAAGAGTCGACTTCTCAAGTCATGAAAACACACATCTGAACTTTGGGTATATAACATACCACCGTGACTCACAGTGTCTTACACTTGTTCCAACACCTCTCCTATGGCCTGGCCGACTTTCACTTTCTGCCCTGTCTCAATCTTCCACTTCCAACCCCCTTCCCTGCCACCAAAATAACCTTGGTCAAGGCTCGTCGTTCTCCGCGACTTGGGTGCTTCGAAGACCAGCACAATGGTGCTGCCGAGTTGGAATCCACCCATCTCTTCTCCACGTTTCAGCGCATGCCCACCGAGAATGGCAGATGCATTTCCGTAAGTCGCCTCAGCGAAGCCAGAGTACGGCTCGCCACGTTCTTTTGCCTCCTCGGCCGCACGATCGGCAGCGGTATCTGTGAGCAACGAGTTTGTTCGCAACTCCTTGTCAAAGTTGACGACGATAGAACCGACGTTCGTGGCACCAACAGGCGTGTAGGAGAAGAAACCCCATCGCCATCTCCCAAGTAGGACAACGCGTTCGTTCAGCGTGAAGAGGCCGGGCATCTTCCTTTGAAGATAAGGAGAAACCGAGTACAATTCTCCAGCGAAGTGTCTCCGACTAGTCACGACCCAATTTACAGGAGAATGGAAGCGATGGTAGTCACCTGGAGCAAGGTAGATAACGCAGTAGTAGAGCGCAGTTGGTGTCTTGTCGCTGCGAGGAGCCCACCACGGCCTAGAGTCTTGCGCTAACGCCAGATCCGCGCGTACTTCAGCTTCTGAACTAAATTGCGAGGTCGTAGATTGGTCGGCAGGCGCTCGTTTTTGTGACTTGAGTTTTTTGGCATCATTAGGACCAGAGAAGAGATTTGGGAGGGTATAGGAGATGCCGTTGACTTTAGCAAACTCCTCATCTGCACGGATGACTTCTTCTTCACCGTCTTGCGAAGTTTCAGAGCTTGGTTGTGGGGAGTTTGGTGAAGATGCCATCTCGGACATTGGTGTACTTGCTCCTGAGCTTGATGGAGTTGGTGACCTGTCTCCTAACAAGGCATCCAACGAGTATGTCACTCCCTTGACCTGCTCGACCTCGCCTTGTTCGATGGCTCCAAATTGTATGACCTTTCCATCTGCGGGTGATAGTATCGAGTTTGGGTTGCTATCAAGGGGTCGGACACCTGGTTTCAGAGTGCGGTAAAAGAATTTGGCAAGATTAGGATAGTTATGGAGATCTGCATCCGCCACTTCGTTGAGATTGACGCCAAAAATCCATGAGTATAATTTGAATCCGGGGACTCGTAGGTAGTAGGGTATTTCGAGTTCGTTGAATCTGCCCCATAATCGCGAGAGAGCTTTGAGGGGCAGCGTGGACATGATTTGGACCTGCCTGCGCGCAGGTCAGAGGTGTAGCTCTTCTGGATTGTGTACTCACCAAGGCCCACTTGGTCTTATCCTATCTCTTTTCCTCGGTTTCCTCCCATCGTCGCCATCGTCCAACTCTTTCTTCACCTGTTCTCTCGAATAGACTTTGTAAAATTGCACTCCTCCCAAAAAAGCGATGCCAGCACTTGCAGGTATCCAGTACCACTCGATCCTTTTGCTACCTGGAGCGGGTCCCAATTTTGCGCGCGATGATCCATTCTGTTTGGTTGATTTGCGGTTGAGAAGCGAGGAAGCGAACGTTCGTTTGGGTGTCGATATGGGCCTTTGGATTGTGATGCGGCGCAACATGGATGCATTCCTGCTTGGAGCTGGCATTGTTGTTCTTTGATTATTATGGCATTGATTCCCATTCACCTTTCTGGATATCGATCAAGGACAAGAGTGACGCAGTTTTGATAAAAGGACCCTGAAAACAAGGGCACTGGGTAGTTCTACTCTTGGATAAGCCATTTTCCTCCTTCAAGGTCTTCATGGCCTTCATGGTCTTATTATCTTGCCACCATTGGATTAAACATTGCAAATCAGCCACCACCTGCAATTATCGAAGAGAGTGGCATCTCTACGGGTTTTAGGAGGTTCAGCAATTGTTTCATTGCCTGTAACAGCCACGGCCTTGCTGGGAGAGAAAAGCAGTTGAAGATGTTGATTCTCCCTACACGCTCGGTTCGTCGATAGCTTTAGTTCTACTGAACTCTGGAATTATTCATTCCAAAGTCTGGGCAGAATATCTGTCAAGGAAGAATCCATATACCTAGCCATTCTTTTTCAGAACGATACCTTCTTTCGTAGTAACTACCTCCATAGAGGTCCTTTGGGAACTATCCATGTACATGTCATACTTGCCAGCGCAGCATGGATACTGCGGTCGTTATTGGCTTCAGACCGCCTCAAATGTCTCCTGCAGGCCAGGCCCCGGCCGCCTTCAGCTCCAAGTCATTTGGACAGCTTGACCACTTCTACGCAAGGAAATAAAAGAGACGGACAATAATCTTCTACCCACGCTTCCATAACCGAATTACCGCCGTACCATGGTATAGCCATCGACTAGCTGGGCTTCCTCAGTCGTCGCCAAAAGACACATCTCCAATCATGGATCTTTCACCGCCGGATGGGAGGACCACAATAGACGTCAAGATATTGTCGCCCTCGCAAGAGGTCGGAACAGGAGGACTACAGCTGAAGAATATCGCTGTCAATACCACGATCAGGGCTCTGAAAGCCGCCATTGCAGAGTCGATTCCATCCCACCCTGGGCCCGAGAGGCAACGGCTCATATATCTGGGAAGAGCACTGTCTAGAGACGACGATGACCTGCTGACCGTCTTTGGTCGTGAAGCTGTACGTATTCGATATGAATAGATGATCTTAACATTGACTTTATGATCCCAGATTCAAAATGACGGCAACCACACTCTCCACCTCGTCCTAAGAGAAGCTACACGCCCAGCCTCTGTCCCTCCGCACTCGTCCAATCCTTTTAGAACCACTATCGCGAACCCACCTGCCTCGACCATCCCTACACCTGTACAAAGAAACCCGTTTGCTTCATCCCAACCACCCACGCATGGCGAGCAGACACCTCCTCAGCAACAGCCTCCCCCACAGCCCCAGGGAGCTCAGGGAGCCAATCCGCTCACTCATATACTGGCAAATGCAAACATCCGTGCCACTTCAAATGGCATGCCAATAAATCTTCCACCAGAAGTCATAAATCAGCTGCTGAACCAACGACTGGCACAAGAAGGTTCTTTCAACATCCTTCAAAATATGCAGCCTCGTGGACAACCACAAACTCAACCGACCTCGCAACCTACTTCTGCTCCTAATTCAAACCCATCCCCTGAAGGACCAAGCCCACTCCAACAACACTGGGCCCAACAACAGGCTGCTTTGGCTGCAAACTTCGCAGCCGCAGCTCCAATGGCTCGCCAGGACTCCGAACCTCCAGGCAATCGCGGCAGAGAGCGTTCCACCCACAGGCATCCTCCTTCGCACCCTGCCTCGCCTGGTGCTCCATCGCGAAGAGCTAGCGACCCGAACCAGGCTTCAAGCGGAACAGCAACCCCAGCCGTTCCCATTCCAGGCACTTCTGGCTCACCAGCTCCAAACGGCTCGCACCAACCACATTCGCATACTGTTGTAAGAGCAGGTGTGAACCCTGATGGCACAAGATGGCAGACTACGACTGTACAGTACGATGGTACTCACCACCACCACAATCATCCTCATAACCATGCTGCTGCCCAACTCCCACCTGGTCAGCTACCTTTCCCAATTCCGCCGCAATTAGGCCAGATGCCAATGCAACTTCCTGGACAAGTACCACTCATGCAGCCACTGCCTAGAATGCCGCCACAATTTCCACTTCAAGCAATGAACCCGGCTATGCATCTGCGAATGGGCACACCTCCAGCAGGAGGACTTGGACCTCGGCCAGGGACTACGCCACGTTCTGTTTCGCCAGCTCGTTCTGTGAGCGGCGAAGGACCGCGACGAGTAGGAACCCCTGCTGCTGAGCTTCAACATCGGCTGAACGAAACGATGCGAGAAGTCCGCAACGTTAATACACTCCTTGGTGTCATGGCTGCTGGTAATCTCGCATCTGGTGGCCCAGCGCCGCAGTTGAGTGACGTGGAACGAGAGCAGTTGCGTGTTACCGCGCATAACATGAATCAACACATTGAAGGGTTTGGGGCCGACCTGGCCTCTTTAATCAACGGACACCCCAATATGCGGAGTGACCCAGATTTTGCCGTACTCAACTCGCAATATCAAATTCTCCAGGCTCAGGGAAGAGCGATCCGCCATCAAGTTGGAGCTCTTACTGGAAATGTTGCTGATACCACTTTGAGGACTGGAGACGGATCAGCTGACTTATCCCCGAATCCCAACCAGGAAAGCTCTCTGAACAGCAACCAAATAACGTCGACTTCTGCGCCAACAGCGCCAACAATGGGACTTCAACCACCACCTCCAACCGCTATACCAAGCGCGCCAGCCCCAGAGCTTCATATTCTCAATGATGCGTCCGGCATACCGCAAGCCTTACTTGTGGGACCAACTGGCCAATTTGCTACGCCTGCTCTTTCGCCAGCTGTCATGAACGCACTGATGGCTGCACAGCTTCCATACGATCAGCTCGTACAACAATTCACTCGAGGTGTTCAGCAGCTCATCAATAACAGCTCCCCACATGCGACTGTTACAGGTAACGCCCAGCTCCTCCAAGCTCTTAACACCTTTGCTGTCGCCAGGCAAACGGGGCAAGCTGGAATTGATGATGATGCAGTCATTCAGCGTATGAATTACATTCTGGGACAAGAGCGTGGTCGACGTGATGCCCGAAGAACTAGACGACGCAATCAAGGCCAGCCGGATGCACAAGCCGCAGGTGCAAACCCAGGTGTTGTTGTGGTAGTTGAAGGTGACGCAGCCGCCGCAGGTCAGGCTCAACAACTTGCAGTAGCACAGAATCAACCCCAATTTCAACAACCTGTTGCTCGTGGAGCTAACAACGAGGTTCGCGATATGTTGGCTCCCATCGTGCGGAATTTGTGGCTCGCCGCTCGCCTGGCCGCCTTCGCATACTTCTTCCTCTCATCTGGACGTGGCTACTGGCGAGTGCTACTTCTTGGGGGTATTGGTCTTGCTATTTATGCACTCAATTCTGGTTGGCTCGGACGCAATGTTGACAATGCATGGGAAGGTCTCAGACGACACTTCGAGACCCTCGTCAACGACGCCAGAAGAGGCAATCCAATCGCTCCAACCGCTGCTCAAATGGCATACAACAACGCACATCCAACACCAGAAGATACTGCTCGACGACTTCTTCAAGAACACCAAAGGCGAAACCGATCTGCGACGCAAGAATTCATCGATCGTGCTGTTGCTCGTGCAAGACAGGCTGAGCGCACCTTTGCGCTTTTTGTTGCTAGCCTTTGGCCTGGTGTTGGGGAAGGTGTGATTCGTGCGCAAGAACAGGCAAGGCGGGAAGAGGAGCAGTGGATCGAAGAAGAGCGAAAAAGAAGGGAAGAGGAGGAAGCCAAGAAGAAGGAAGAAGGGGAAGAAGAAGCTACAAAGTCCGCAGAAGAGGAAAATGCCGGTGAGGGCTCTTCGAAAGATGTAGCTCCCGCGCCACTTTCGCTTCCAGAGCAGACCACAATTGCGCAGGACGAGTGTCTTGCTTCTGGATCCAATACTACGGGGGAGGCAACGAGAGTGAATACAGAAAAAGAAGACGATTAGCAATTTCTACACTGTGTGGACTACTTGGCGTTTAGATGGGCGGCGTAGGGCACACGCTGTTGTTGGGATACCAATACTGAATTTGTGTTTTTGACTGACGATTACGCTCCACCCTTTTGGCCTATCGCAAGTGGATCGATCCCAAGGCCCTTATGTCCAAGTGTACGACAAGCCAAGGTACAAATAAGAGCGTGATGAAAATCATAGGAAGACCTTGATGTGATGGAGGAAGACGTTGATGTGATGGCACGTACTCAATGGCTGTCCTTGAATAGCAAGCACTCCTGGGTAGATGGTCACTATCATCCAACGTCCTTGGAACCAGTCTAAAAATGACCCGCTAGATTTCTGACACTAGGACTCTCGATTTGACCCAGGCTTGAAGAACGTATAAGACGGTGTCGGCCCCAATTTTCTTTCGGATCATTTGTGGTTGAAGTTCTCGGGAGGGATCGAATTTGCCGTAATCGCCGGGATATTGCGGCGGTACTCCTACGATACTAAGGTAGCCGGAGGCCGGAAGTAGGCTCGCTTCGCTGTTGAAACGCCGATTTTCGCAGAGGTGAAACAGTTCAGCTCGCGTGTCAGCCGTTGCCTTTTCGCGAGGGGTATGCAACAATAACAAACAATAACATCAACCACCAAAAATCATGACTACGTTTTACAGCCAGCAGCAATTGAATTTAATGACTGGTACCTATCGTCTGAACTTGGAGCACTTTCAAAGAAAAGAGGCGTGACGAGATTTAACACCTGGAGATATTATAGGTTAGTTGTTCTGCCGTACATCACCTGGGAGCGAGATTATAAGCGAATTAGTATTGATAGAAGAAATTCAACTTCTCTCTACTATTGTATAGATTTATAAGCTAGTTACTATCCTCATTTCTCTTATTTTCTAGTTACCTCGAAAAGTTAGGTATTATACCAATCTAGTCCTACTTCGATTCGTATTGACCGAGCGAAATCAAGGCCGGTATAAAAACCGCTATTCTTTTCTCTATTCTACTAGTAAATAGCGCTATTCAAGCGAGCTCTTAACGAATAATGACTTTAGTATATAGTCTAGACCTCGAAAATTCAAAAAATAATAATAATATATAGACCGGTCCTTAACGGTATTATCGAATAAAACTCTCTAACTCTCTTTCCCCTTACCTTATCTATCTTATTAAGAACTACTTAAAGATCCTACTACCTAATCTTTATATAGTAGCTAAGTAGTAGAAGTTAATAGTAATCTAATCCTATATTATCTATACTTAACTCCCATATATTTAAGAGGTTATACTAGGGTATCTCTCTATAGTTAAGACAATTCCTAGTAGCTATTATAGTATTATAATTAGGCTTATATTTAGGATACTCTTTTATTTATTCTAAACCGAATATTAGACCTTAGGACTCTCTTTTAGGGCTAACTATAAGATTACGGGACTATCGAACTAGACTTTGAATATTAATCTTTAAATATTATACTCTAGTACTTTCTTTTAGATCTTTAATTATAAATAACCCTCGACTACTTTCTCTCTCTAGAATACTTAGACTTTACTTTACGTACTTCAACTGATACTACTATCTATCCTTAAATTAGCTTTTCCTACTATACTACTAATTAGTATTCGACTAATCGTCTATTACTATACCCATATACAGAGTAGACTTTGAGAAATTTAAAGTTAAGTCTAAATTAATAGAAAAACTAGGACCTTATAATAGCTATAAGTAATATCCTAGTTACTTTAATCTCCTAGGTCCGGCCTAGAAGATCCTATTAGTAGGAATTATACTATATACGAAAATACTATAGATTATATATACTACTAGTATATTACCTTTCTATAGCCTATATACTCTTATCTAACAAGTTAGAAAAGGAAGGTCTAACTATACTTTATATAATATAGTACTATTCTTACTAGCTAGATTATAACCCTTAAGTATTAGTATATAGATCCGGCTCTTTTTAGCTACTTATCTTCGAAATTATTTAGGAACTCCTACTAGTAATACTCTTAAGAATCTCTAAGAAACGTACGTAAATAAATATAGTATAAAAATAATAAAATAGCCTAAGATTAATAAGAGATCGAAATATCTACCCTAATCTAAGTAAACTAGAAAACCCTCTCTACTAGGACCCCTTTAGACTCTTCTAGTCTCTCTTCTAGTAGTCTATCTATAGCTAATTTTAGTTCTATATATAGAGACTTAGCTACCCGTACTAATATCGGTAACCTTATTAATACCCTTAAAGACTTTACTATTACTAGATAGTAGGAAAAAAAGGCTAAAGCCTTTAATCTTAAGAATTATATACTCTCTTTAAAGGAACGCTTTAATAGTAGAAATATTAAAGACTTTCTTATTCGCCCTAAGAATACCTTTAATACTTATAATATTACTAATAATACTTATAAGATCTAGGCTCTTACTCGTAATATTAAGTCTAGCTATCTATATAATATTAAGCTTCTAGGCGGCTATAAGGAATATAGCTATAAAACTCTTCGTAAATCCCTTTAAAAGGAATATATCGCTACTAATAAGTATTAACGAAAAGAGACTACTACTTATCTCTATAAACTTACCTTCTAAAGTATCTCTTAGAAACTAGATACTCGTAGCTTTATTAAGGAATTTAAGAACTACGATCTACTTATTATTAAGATAGATAAATTAACTAGATCTACTACAAGTAGGATCTTCCTTAGTAGGTTACTAGAATTGGTCTGTTAAGAGGTTAACTAAATACTTAATATTAACCCTTATATCTAAGCTACCTTTAATAATATTTAACGGATTATTATAGAAGCTAAACGTATTATTATTCGTAACGAGAATATATAACTCTTTATACTAGATAGCTATAAAGAACGTACTCTTAATAGGGTTATTAAACGAATAGTCCTTCAAAGGAACAAGGCTATAGCTAAGGAGAAACCTAAAACTACTAAACCCTAACTTAGGGCTAATATTATCGAAGCTTGTAAAGGTCTTTATAGAACTAATACTTCTAGGGACGTTTTACTCTTTACTATTACTAAGAGTACTAATCCGACTATAGTAGTAGCTAGGAAATATATAAAGTAATTTACTATACTTAATAATTAGATCTATAATAACTTTCGCTCCTCTACTTAGTCTAATATAGTACTATTAGGAAGCTGCTTTATCTATACTAACCTATATAGAAATTTTTATAGTAGCCTAAACTATACTAACTAGCCTACTTAGTATATCTAAACCTCTACTAACTAACGTAGCTAGTCCGCTAATATTTAGTCCGCTAGTATTCCTAGTAACCTCTAGTCTTAAACCTAGCCGTAACCTCTAGCCTAGCTAAGGAACGCGAACCTAACTATTCTATTAATTAACTACTCTTTAGTCCCTTCTTTATTACTACCCCTTATATATATACCCTAAAAGGAAGTATTTAAAAAGACAGGATATAGGAGCTATTATAGTATAGACTATTATAAATAGATATACCCTAATATTACTTAACTAGTTACTTTACTATTAGAATATAAACGTAATAGCTAGATAGTAGTACTAGGGAACTTCTACTACTCTAGGGGGGAAAATTAAAGGAATTATTAATAGCTAGAACTATAGAAACTAGATCCGAACTTAATTAGCTTAGTCTTAGTAGGGTACTAGTAGTATTTTATTATTTAGGATAGTAAAATTATTCATTAGTATTATAGAACTAAGCGACTTAGAATATAAAGACTTTAGTACCTAGGTTTAGATATCGATATTAGTTAGTTACTAGCTAGGTAGGTATAGATCTAACTAGGTTATCTAGCTAGCTATAGCCTAAAGGTATCTTAAAGGAAAGGAAAGGATAAAGGTAAAAATAAACAACTAGTATAACTATATTCTTAAGACTAATTAGTTGTAATTTAACTTACAACCAGGCTATATATATATATAGAACTACGTAGCACGTGATACGGGTGCTACGTAGTATAATCCTAAGTCTATCTAGGTCCAAACAATCGAATCTTAGTACGATAGGAGGTAACGGATTCGTATTATCTATTATTCTTATAGCTACTACTTAACTACGTTTATCTACGCGTAAGTCTCTTTTAAAAAAGGTAAAAGGAAAGTAGCCTACTAGCGTAACTAAATCTAGTAGTTCTAAGACCCCGACGGTTAAGTATACTTTATATAGATATATCGCTAAGAACGTAGAATAGTAATTAGCTAAATAGAATAATAAGAGGGACTCGGATATAGACTTAGACTTAGAAGAAGATAAACTAGATATAACCTTTAGGAATTTATAATTTGTTTAGATTATAGTAATATCTTTGCTAGGGGATAGCTAAATCCTTAATTTAGCTATACCCTCTTAGGTTAGACTACATTTCATAGGATCTAGTACTAGTAACTAGACTTGTAGGTACGATCAAGTATTAATTATTATTTATACTAATAGATATCTATTTATGTCCGTTAATACCGGTCAACTAAGACTATTTTCCTTTAACGTTAACTACCTACCTTACCTATAGGTACTAATACTAATTAGTAGTTATTACTACGACTATAGATTGGTAAGGTATTCGAGTAACTCGAGTTATAGTACCTAAACCTATTAATTAACCTACCCTTTTTCCGAAAAATGTCTTAGTATAGAGGAAACCTAGGGAGCTAAACGGGATTAAACGATAGTAATCCGACTACTATACCTTTAATTATAGGTAGTATCGACTTAGGATCCGAGTTCGTAACCCTACTAAATCAACCCTTTTCTACTAAAAGAAGGTTTTTAGTACCTGAAATTACCCTTATATAGGATATAACTAAAGAATAACTTAACGGTTTCGTTGCTAACTACTCCTATACCTACGTAATAGTATAGGATAACGAAACCCTATAAGAATAGTTCCTCGATAATTTCAAGGATTAGAGTAAGACCTACCTTAATATAGTCTTAAAAGATAGACTCCGTACGCTTAAGATAGTACTTTATACCCTACTTCCTCTAGGGAGTCTAGAACTAATTTAGAAGTAAATTCTCGACGCGATTACGTACCTTAGGGAGGTCTATAGCTACTACCCTAGACTTAAACCTATTACTCCTACGCCTCTCTATAAGCCCTAGTATCTACCTATACTAGAAGGATAGCCTTAGTAGACCGAATATCAACCTTAAATTAAACCCTTAGCCGAGCCTATCCTACTAGAAAATGTTACTAGGAGACGGGCTAGAATAGCAACCGAGAAATATTAAGTGTTCCCTACGTTAGTTAAGAGATAGGATTAGGTCATCTATAATAAACTAGAGGACCTATATAAGTAAATAAACGAATATATTATAGGTCCTTAATAACGTCAACCGTATACACCTCTCCTATATACTTAAGAGTAAGAATAACTACTAAATTAGCTACTACTACGCCTACTACTATTATAAAGACCTACTACGTATATACTAGGTTTCAACGCTCTATCTATCCTTAATAAACGGCCTATATAAGTCAACTTATAGTAGTAATAATAAATATTTTCTCGAAGACTTATAGATCTCTCTAAACTATACTAAGACAATATGAAATATAGTAGAGAAGAGTATAATAACCTAGACTTTAAGTAACGTATTTTCAAAGATATAGGCGCTAAGGTAGATATTATAATAGATTAGGATTTAGCTTCTACGCTTCCTATTATATTAAAGGATAAAGCTAGAGAGTACTACTACTCTAAGATAGTTAATAAGAACTTCTCTAGCTATATACCTATAATAACTATACTTTAATACTAGTTTAAGAACCCCTAACGTCGAGAGAAACTCCTAGGAGATTAGAGAAATACTACCTTACTAGAGGTAATCTAGAAATATCCTACCAAGTCCTTAATTAAGTATTTCGAGATACTTATTTGCTAAATCTCTAGCCTAAAGAGACTACTCTAAAAGATACCTAAAGAGTAGTTCGACCAACTCCTAATAGCTATAAAGGGTATAAAAGAGTACTAGTACGCTTAATTTAACCCTTCTTAAGACTTTGATTCGCTATATATATAACTTAGGAATTTAATTATAGTTATATCTTTATAATCGGTCCTAACTAGACTAAAACTATCCTAAGGAGTATATATCTCTAACGAACTCAAGGAGCAAACCGAGTTATAAAGTAAGGATAAGTAAGAAGATAACGAGTTCTACGACGAAAACTACGTATACTATATAGATAGAACCTATAGGAGAAACTTTAATTATTAGGAAGTATAGCTATCCTTAGCTAGAGTTACCCCCCTAATTAATATAGGAATAGTACTTATAGTCTCCCCTAGAATAATTTATTACTTCGGAATTTGAAATTTCCCTCCCTTAGGCTACTAATAGAGTAATTTCAGCTAATTTAGAGCTTATCTTACCCCCTCTATTAACTAATTAGTTTTACTAACCTATATAGGTATCCTAATTCAACTAATCTTTCTTCTCCAATCTAGACGAGTAATAATTAAGGTAACTATACTAACGTTTCGGCTACCTATTAGCTGAAAGGTTCCTTAAGGTACTCTCTAGAGTAGGTTTAGAGGATATAGATACTAATATAATTAGATCCATCTCTAAACTTTATAAATATTATTAGATAAATATCAAGGTACCTTCGAGATTTAGATTTTTACTCTAGGATAACTTGATTTTTAATATATAAATTATAGTTGATTTTCTATATATCGATAGCTAACTAGTACTATATATAGTCGATATAGCTACTACGTTCTAAGTCACCCGATTCCTAGCAGGTTAAACTATAGGCGAGATATAGTAATATATTCGTACTATTTAGATTAATATCTACCTCGGACTACTAGATTAGATTATTATAGATATAGGAACTAACTTCTCCTCCTACGAATTTAATCAACTTATAAGTTCACTTAATATCTAAGTTAAAGAGGTCCCTATAGAGGTATATTATTTAATTAGTAAGGGAGAAAGATACTATATAGTCCTAAGGCGTTGTTTTACTATTCTTAAGGAAGATCTACCTTTAGAAAGTAATCTAGCTATTCTATAACTAGTAGTTAAGGCTATAAACAATATAGTAGGACTAAATAGACTTGTTCCTACCCTCCTTATCTTTAGGGCTTACCCTAAGATAATAGGTTCTTTCCCTTCTAGCTAATTAATCCTACAAAGAACAAATATAGTTAAAAAGGTAATAAAAGAACTCCGTTAAATTTGAGCTAGGGAATAAGTAGTAAGTATACTCTCTTAACGTAATAGGCCTACCCTAATTACACTATTTACGCTACTAATTAGCGGTAAAGTTCTTATATAGAGAGAGAATAAAGGCTGGAGAGGGACTTATATACTAAAAAAGGTATAGGACTATAACTATATAGTTAGAATAAATAATAACGACGTTATTTTAAGATCTATATACGTTAAGGTATTCTATAAAAGACTAGCAATCGAGGCTATAGATACTAGTTTTTTAGATTCTAATATAGAATAACTAGAGGACTAACTAGGAAATAAGCGAAGGAATTAGCTATCTACTAATAGAAATACTACTACTATATAGAAACCTAAAGCGGCAACTCTAAATACAACTAATTCGCGTATTACTAGAGTAAATAGATAGGTTATAATTCCTTCGTATCGAATAAGAGCGTAACGTATAGCCCTAGAAGAATACTAAATCTTCCTTTTAACTAATAATTAGGCTTTCATTTCTATAAAAGAAAAAGTAGATCTAGAGCTTTGCCTTAAGCTACGTATAGAAGGTATACTAGATTCCTTAGAACTACCTTTTCATAAGTTAGATCTCTAGGAAATCGAAAACCTTATTAAAAGAGGTATTCTTTAGTTCTCTACTAACTATATACCCCCTCCGGAATAACGTATTTTCGACGCTCGTATCGTACGAGAAATTAAGAGTAAGAGTACTAATAAACCGTATAAGAAATCCCGCCTTATAATATAAGGATTTAATAATATAGCTAAGGAAGCTATCCTCTATTAATCGCCTATAATCTAGAGAGCTAGTTAACGAATTATTCTTTATATTACTATAACTCTACTTATACCCGAAAACGAATCGATTTCGAAACCCTCGAAATAATCCGACTTTACCCTTATACTTAGGGATATCTCCTAGGCCTATATTCAGTCGAAAACTACCCTAAATAGACCTATTATGTTGGTACCTACTATAGGTGAGATAAGCGTAGATAATATAGTATTAGATTACTATTAACTTCTACTGCTCAGCTACTATACGAAGGTAAGGTAATAGGATCTTTAGGTAGTTCGTAAAGAGATAGATAAGATAGTTCGTAAAAAGATAGATAAGGCGGTCGGGAGTAAGAAAGAGAGAGTCTAGAGTTAAGGTAAGTAATAAGAATTAGATCGTATTATTATATTCTATTAGTTATCGTTCTGTTTCTATATATATATATTATGTCCTTAATTATTATTATTGAGGTCCCGTATATATTAGTTATTATTGTTGGTTATTCTATTTTATACGAATTGCCTATAGCTCTTATCCCTCCGTTGTTCCTTTCCTATTTCCTATTCTACTTCCTAATCTAGTTTTATACCTTTATCCCCCTTACATCCCCTCCCTAGGTAGATAATACGTCGACCCTTAACGTATTTAAAGATATAGGCTAAAACTATACGAGACTAATCGATAACTCTATAAATAATAAACCGTAAAAAACCTTAAAAGATTTATAGAATAGCTCGCATCCTAAAATACTAAGAAAGAACTCGAAAGTAAGAAAGAATTCGAAAGAGTTATAAAATATTAACGCGTATCCTAAAGTATTTAAACGTATTAAAAGATCCTATATATTTCCAAAGTTGCCCTATACGTCGCGCGTATTAACGCTTAGTATAGGAAGCGGCTCCTCGGGAGGTATACTAGATAGTAATAGTAATTATTAGGTTATTACTCTAATAACCTAATCTATTACGATTATATTCGAGTGAAAGTCGGTTAGATAGGAGGACTTTTCGAGGTAAATAGTTGAAATTTTCCTTACGGTTTCCGGTCTTAGTAGTAATATACGTAGTATTATTTATATTATTTAATTCTAGTTTATTTATTTATTTTCCTTAATATAGCTCGGCTTTAATATAGATTTCCGACTTAAGATACTTCTCCCTCCCCTACTAAAAATTCTACGTTGTCCCTTAACGTTTACCTTTCTACTTTCTATACTCTTTACTTCTATTCTAACGCGAACAAAGACTAATATATAAACGGTTTCTATATAAATCAATTTAGAATAAGGTACGGTAGCTTAAATAAAAAAGTAAACTTCCTAACTCTAAGATACTAAGAAAAGTACTTAAAAGGAGCCGGACTAGCAGAGTAAGGGATCTTCGATACCCGACTAAGTCTATTTAAGCGTAAAGCTAGACTAGTATAATAGTAGAGGATACTATTAATTTAACTAAGGATAATTAAGAGACGAATAGGCGAGGGCTACGAAGGGCCGAAGCAGCGAAAGTCCGAGTAGTAAAAGACTAAGTAGAGAAAGACTAAGTAGTAAAAGACTAAGTAGTAAAAGACTAAGAGAATATAACTACTTCAACCTATAGGATTATCCTCTAGAGTACTATACAGGTCTATTCTAATCTTGAAATACAAGAGTAAGGAGGCTTAGATAAAGGATAGGATATAGATCGTTAGCGCCGCTAGGAGGGCTATCGGGGAGTAAGCCGCTATTAAAGGGGTTAGAGTAGGAGGACTGGTGAATATATTCTCTTAAGTATAAATCCTAGGTTTCGCAGATATAAGCTTAAGGACCGAGTAGGATTAATAAGTAGGAGAGACCGAGTAAAAGGATCGATGAATATATTCCCTTAAGTATAAGTCCTAGGTTTCGTAGATATAAGCTTAAGGACTAGGTAGGATCTACTAATATAATCTTATCGAAGCTTGAACCGAAGATTATCGAGGAACCTAAGAAGAACCGTACGGGAGGACCCTCGAGGGGTATAAATACTCCTAGAGGATAAGTAGGACTAAACTAATATTAGACTTAACCAAGGATATAGACCTTAGTAGATACGTACCGTACTTAAGGTTTACTAGATTATAAGCTACTTATTGGATAGGTAACTACTCCGTAGAGATAGACGTATTTAATAGCCGTAGGGGGGTTTTGGTCGTAGTAATTCCTAATATATAGAAGAGAATTGAAAGCGTATAAAGTAGAAGAGGATCGAAGAAGTATAGAGAAGAGAAGGATCGAAAAGAATCGAAAGCGTATAAGGCGGAAGAGGATCGAAGAGGTATATAGGACCCTTAGAATCGTATATAGAGTTCCTTTATACTAATATATAAATAAGGGATTCGATCGAGATATAGTATATTAGCTTATTAGCTAAATATATTATATTTATCCTCTAGTCATTTTCTTTTCTATATTATAAGCGTTTATAAGCCGTTTACGAATCGAATACTTCTTCGTAGTTCCTAGTAATCCTAGTATTAGCTAGGATCGAAGCCTTCTAGTCTAGGAATAATTACTTATAGTCTAGATCGACGAACTAATATATCTAAGTCCTCGTCGCCGGGTTACTATTTTGAATTTGATTAGAAGGACGTACTCCTTACTAAGTATTATCCTAACTAGACTTATACCGGTTGTCCTATTAACCGTTATTCGTTCAGCCTATAGTATTACTAGTAATAAATCTTTCTAAGGTTTCTAGTTTCCGTTCGTTGCTCGTCGGAAGGCCTCCTATATTATTAAGTAGGACCGTTTGATTCCTCCTTAACCTTAACTATTATATAGCGAAATCTTAATTTTTCTAATATCGTATAGTTTTAGAAGCGTATCGGTATATAGCTTGTTCTTAGGACCTCTATTAACTCTAATCTCCGATATAATACCCTATTAATAGATTAGTTCCTTAAAGATAAAATCCGCGATATTCTTAGATATAGGTACTAAACGGAGTACTCTTACCTTAGGCTAACCGTATAATTCCTCTCTTACCTAAATAAGATAGCTATAACTACCTTATAGGGCAATTATTATATAGTAGATAGACTATCTTACGCTAAGAAACTTACTCCGTATAATAGTCGTATTTAGAGGTTCTACTACGTACGCTCGATCGCTTATTTAATATTAAGGATATTCCTTAATCTATTTATAGATATCGTTATAGTACCCGTCCTAATAATATTAGTTCCGAATAAGTACTACGGTGGTTTCGCGGCCTTTATAGCCGTATTTATTATAGAGAGTAATAATAATTTCCTTCTATTAGTCCTAGTTATTAACTATATAACGGTAGGCCTATCTTTATTTACCTCGCTTAAATAGTTCTCGTCCAGCTATAAGGTAGCCTATTACCTTTCTTTTTATAGCCGTAATCTATTTGCCTTTTAGATAGTCTACGACTTTTAGTATAGTAAGCTAGTTAGAAATCGCTTAATATTCCGTAGTATATTTACTATCTAATCGTTCCTAAGGTTCTAATAAACTAAATTCTCTATATTCCTCGTTCTAATCTATAGAACTTTTGCTACTAGTATTATTATTATTTTCCGGGTTAGGCGCGGTTATCGGGTAGAGCTGGATTATATATTGTAGGTTATACTTATAGACGTAGATACTAGAATAGTAAAGGGCGCCAAGTCGTCGATCGATAAAATCCTCGATATCGAAGTTAGGAATGGTAGGGACGTCCTTTTTAGGTATATTACCAAATTAGCGGGAAAGTCTATTAGCTACTATTTTTTTTTTCTAGGGACGTATCGAATATCGAAATCCTATATCTAAATCTATATAAGCTATCGTATAACTAGCGATCCTACTATATCCGAAGATACTCTATTAAGTTAATAAATTAAAGTCCTAGCGTCCGTTTCAACCATAAAGTACGTTCCCTATTAATAAAGGCGGAATCTCTTAAGTGCGTATAGAAGGGCGCGGTATTCTAGTTTAACCGTATTATATTTCCTTTCCGATAGTAACTAGATTCCGCTTTTATATTAGTACGGATATCTCTTACCTAGTTTATCTAGTTATTATAGAACCGCTCCCTATCCTTCTCCTAAAGTATCTACTATAAGAATAATCTCGCCTAAACCGGTTTTGTATATAATAGGTCGTAGTATAGGTACAGTCGTAAGTAATTCCTAAAGAGATTTTATTACCTTATCTTATTCCTTTCCCTAATAAAATTCTAAGCCTTTCTTAAATAATACGAAGTTTCGAAATAGTAGCGAAGTCCTTTATCTAGATTCGGTAATAGATATAGACTCCGATAAAAGCTCTTATAGACTTAATAGACCTAGGAGTCGACTAGTTTAAAATAGCGGCTACCTTAGAAGTATCCGGGTAACGTTCCTCTCGATTAAAATAGTATCCGACTTTATTCACGCCTTTATTATAAATATCGAACTTTTCCCCTAATATCGTTACTTCTACGCGTTTAATATCCGTAAGGACTTTATCTAGTCTAACTACGTATTCTAAGACTCCTCGACGTACTCCTTTAAGTTTAGATTCCTTATTGTTATTATACTTTTTCGGTATTCTTGTAATTATATCGTCTACGTAAATATCGCTATACTTAAACTAGTAGGAAATAATCGTTTTAGATATATAGTAAAATTAGGCTACTAAGTTCGTTACTCCTTAAGGTAAAGTAGTTATTTGTAAGAGACTAAACGGGTATATAAATAAGGTAAGATCGCGACTTTCCTTAGTAAGTTCTAACTAGTCGTATCTAGAGAAAAGGTTAGTAAGTAATATCTATAGGTATCTAGTAAATAAGTTAGAAAATTCATCGGCGGTTAGTAGTATATTTACGTCCCTAATAGTAACTATATTAATATTCGTAGTACTATTAATTAGTCGATACTTACTATTTTTCTTTAAGACTAAAAACTATAGGTTATAATATAAGGTATAACTAGGCTCGAGTCTTCCCGTCTTAATTCTTTTATAAAATATCTAACAAATTCTGCTTAATAGAGCCTTAGGGATATTAAAGGGTTTCGCTTACTAAGGTTTATAGTCTACTACTCGGATAACTTATACTAGTACTACTTCTTTCCTAATTTTGCCGTATTCATCGAAGCTCTATATAAGGGTAGGTTCTCGTTATATAAGTATTTCCTTAACTAGTAATCGTTCGTTTGGACTAAGAGACTAATTAATTCGTATATCCTTAAACCGGAGTTCCGTCTAACGAGGTAAGCGGGCGTAGCGTTTCTCGAGGAATCTATTAAGGTAATAGTAAGGTTCCGTACTAAGCTATTCTTTTAGTATTATATCTCTCTAATCTATACGACTACTAGGTGTAGATCTATTAGTAAGTTAAATATTCTAAGGTTAGACTTTATCTACTTTCTTTTTATATATACTATTTAAGTATTTTGTTCTATATATTTTTGGGGAGCTAGTCGAAAACAAGGAGATTCTTAAAGAAAGTAGGTCCTATCTATCTAAGTATCTAAAGGTTAGTAATCCAGTCCGAGACTTCGTAGGTATAAGGCGATAATAGGTAAATATTCTATACCTTATCCTTTATTCCTATAGAAGCTTATCCCTTTCTTTCTATAGCTTTATCTCGTTTACTATAGTAGCTATATTAAGTCTAGTTATAGTATTAGTCTTATCGTATAGAAGTCTCCTATAGTCTAGTAGTAAGAGAAACTCGTCGCGGATTAGGTTGTTAAAGAGCTATTCGTATATTTTCTAGCCCGAGTTTAGTACTAAAAGTCTTAGGTTTCTTATATTAATAACCAAGATAATATAATAATGCGATCTAATTCTTATTACTTACTTTAACTCTAGACTCTCTCTCTCTTACTACTAACTACCTTGTCTATCTCTTTATAAACTACTTTGTCTATCTCTTTACGAAATTGTTTGGATTATAGTAATATCTTTACTAGGGGATAGCTAAATCCTTGATTTAGCTATACTCTATTAGGTTAGACTACAATTCATAGGATCTAGTACCAGTAACTAGACTTATAGGTACGATTAAGCATTAATTATTATTTATACTAATAGATATCTATTTATATCCGTCGACACCGGTCTACTAGGACTATTTTCCTTTAACGTTAACTACCTACCCAACCTATAGGTACTAATACTGATTAGTAGTTATTACTAGGACTATAGATTAGTATCGAGTTATAGTACCTAAACCTATTAATTAACCTATACTTTTTCCGAAAAATGTCTTAGTATAGAGGAAACCTAGGGAGCTAAACGGGATTAAACGATAGTAATCTAACTACTATAGCTTCAATTATAGGTAGTATCGACTTAGGATCCGAGTTCGTAACCCTACTAAATCAACCCTTTTCTATAAAAAGGAGGTTTTTAGTACCTAAAATTACCCTTATATAGGATATAACTAAAGAATAACTTAACGCTTTCGTCGCTAACTAATCCTATACCTACGTAATAGTATAGGATAATAAAACCCTATAAGAATAGTTCCTCGATAATTTTAAGGATTAGAGTAAGGCCTACCTTAATATAGTCTTAAAAGATAGACTCCGTACGCTTAAGATAGTACTTTACCCTACTTCCTCTAGGAAGTAATAAACTAATTTAGAAGTAAATTCTCGACGTAATTACGTACCTTAGGGAGGTCTATAGCTACTACCCTAGACTTAAACCTATTACTCCTACGCCTCTCTATAAGCCTTAGTATCCTCTTATACTAGAAGGATAGCCTTAGTAGACCGAATATTAAACTTAAATCGAACCCTAAATCGAACCCTAAGCCGAGCCTATCCTACTATAAAATGTTACTAGGAGACGGGCTAGAATAGTAACCGAGAAATAATAAGCGTTCCCTATATTAGTTAAGAGACAGGATTAGGTTATCTACGATAAACTAGAGGACCTAAATAAGTAAATAAACGAATATATTATAGGTCCTTAATAACGTTAACTATATATACCTCTCCTATATACTTAAGAGTAAGAATAACTACTAAGTCGGCTACTACTACGCCTACTACTATTACAAAGACCTACTACGTATATACTAGGTTTTAACGCTCTATCTATCTTTAATAAACGGCCTATATAAGTCAACTTATAGTAGTAATAATAAATATTTTCTCGAAGACTCGTAGATCTCTCTAAACTATACTAAGACTATATGAAATATAGTAGAGAAGAGTATAATAACCTAGACTTCAAGCTACGCATTTTCAAAGATATAAGCGTTAAGGTAGATATTATAATAGATTAGGATTTAGCTTCTACGCTTCCTATTATATTAAAGGATAAAGCTAGAGAGTACTACTACTCTAAGATAGTTAATAAGAACTTCTCTAGCTATATACCTATAATAACTATACTTTAATACCAATTCGAGAACCCCTAACGTTAAGAGAAACTCCTAGGAGACTAGAGAAATACTACCTTACTAGAGGTAATCTAGAAATATCCTAATAAATCCTTACTTAAGTATTTCGAGATACTTATCCGCTAGATCTTAAGTATAAAAAGACTACTCCGAAAGATACCTTAAGAGGAGTACAACCAACTCCTAATAGCTATAAAGGGTATAAAAGAGTACTAGTACGCTTAATTTAACCCTTTATAAGACTTTAAAAACGCTATATATATAACTTAGGAATTTAATTATAGTTATATCTTTATAATCGGTCCTAACTAGGCTAAAACTATCCTAGGGAGTATATATCTCTAATAAACTCGAGGAGCAAACCGAGTTATAAAGTAAGGATAAGTAGGAAGATAACGAGTTCTACGACGAAAACTACGTATACTTTACGGATAGAACCTATAGGAGAAACTTTAATAATCCTCGAAACTAATTACGAAATTAACGCAGCGGACGTATAAGAGGATTAGCGTAACGGGGACGATATAATCGAATATCTAGAATACCTTCTAGGATAAGAAAACTACGGGGACTATACTATATCTACGGAAAACCTTACTATTGGACAAGAAACTATTTAATTAAGGAGAGAAAGGTAAGCTACTAAAGATTCAAGGTATCCTAATAAGTAATATACCTTTAAGACTACGCTATTAAAGCCTACCTATCTATAGTTAACTCCTACGAAGGTACTTCAGATACTAAAGATAAAGTAGTTATTTAGGAATACTCCTATCTCTTTACTAACGACGAATTTCTACCCAAAAATAACGAAGGATTCGTATTATTTGCCTAATAACTCTCCGATAATACTATAGCGTATTTCCTAGCCTCTAAATAGCCTATAAACTAAGTTATAGAGGAAATTTTTAGCTTCTAATACTACTCCTTTAAAGAAACCTTCTAGGGTATCCTACCTAATATAGGAGCAGTAGGAATTTCTATAGTAGGTAAACCTTAATTCTAAGTACTATCAAAGTACTTATAGGACCAAATCGAACCCGATACGTTGTTAGCGGGCTAGTATAGTATTATTTTTGGTAAGGGTAATACTTCCTCTCTAGGAACTATATAGGTTCCTATACTAATTAGAAAAATTATCTTCTATATTATCCCCGCTAATATACCTTTCCTTATATATATTAAGGACATGGACTAACTAGGTTTCTATATAGATAACCTCCGAAACCTTTTGGTATAAGGTAAGAAAAAATTTCTACTTATTAGGAAGTATAGCTATCCTTAGCTAGAGTTACCCCGCTAATTAATATAGTAATAGTACTTGTAGTCTCCCCTAGAATAATTTATTACTTCGGAATTTGAAATTTCCCTCCCTCAGGCTACTAATAAAGTAATTTCAGCTAATTTAGAGCTTATCTTACCCCCTCTATTAACTAATTAGTTCTACCAACCTATATAGGTATCCTAATTCAACTTATCTTTCTTCTCCGATCTAGACGAGTAATAATTAAGGTAACTATACCGACGTTTCGGCTACCTATTAGCTAATAGGTTCCTTAAGGTACTCTCTAGAGTAGGTTTAGAGGATATAGATACTAATATAATTACTAATTAGGTCTATCTTCAAAATTTGTAAATATTATTAGATAAATATAAAGGTGCCTTTAAGATTTAGATTTTTACTCTAGGATAACTTGATTTTCAATATATAGATTATAGTTAATATTCTATATATCGATGGCCAACTAGTACTATATATAGTCGATATAGCTACTATATTCTAAGTAGCCCGATTTCTAGCAGGTCAAACTATAGGCGAGATATAGTAATATATTCGTACTTGTTTAGACCTAGATGGACTTAGTATACTACGTAGTACCTAGATTACGTACTACGTAGTTCTATATATATATAGCCCGGTTATAAGTTAACTTATAACTATTAACCAAGCCTTTAAGAATATAGATATACTGGTTGTTTGTTTTTACCTTTGTCCTTTCCTTTACCTTAAGATACCTATAGGTTATAGCTAGCTAGTACTACCTTGTTAATCGATACCTACTAGTTAGTAACTAACTAATAGTACTATTTGGATTAATATCTACCTTAGACTACTAGATCAGATTATTATAGATGTAGGAACTAACTTTTCCTCCTACGAATTCAATTAACTTGTAAGCTTACTTGATATCTAAGTTAAGGAGGTTCCTATAGAGGTATATTATTTAATTAGTAAGGCAGAAAGATACTATACGGTCCTAAGGCGTTATTTTACTATTCTTAAGGAAGATCTACCTTTAGAGAGTAATCTAGCTATCCTAGAACTAGTAGTTAAGGCTATAAACGATATAGTAGGACTAAATAGACTTATTCCTACCCTCCTTATCTTTAGGGCTTACCCTAAGATAATAGGTTCTTTCCCTCCTAGCTAGTCAATCCTATAAAGAGTAAATATAGTTGAAAATGTAATAAAAGAACTCCGTTAAATTCGAGCTCGGGAATAAGTAGTAAGTATACTCTCTTAACGTAATAGGCCTACCCTAATTACACCATTTTCGCTACTAATTGGCGGTAAAGTTCTTATATAGAGAGAGAATAGAGGCTAGAGAGGGTCTTATATTCTAAAAAAGGTATAGGACTATAACTATATAGTTAGAATAAATAATATAGACGTCGTTTTTAGATCTACGTATATTAAAGTATTCTACGAAAGACTAGTAATCGAAGTTATAGATACTAGTTTTTCGGATTCTAATATAGAATAACCAGAGGACCAACTAGGGAATTAGTAAAGAAACCGACTATCTACTAATAAGAATACTACTACTATACCGAAACCTAATACGGTAACTCTAAATATAACTAATTCGCGTATTACTAGAGTAAATAGATAGGTTATAATTCCTTTGTATCGAATAAGAGCGTAACGTATAGTACTAGAAGAATACTAAACCTTCCTTTTAACTACTAATTAGGCTTTTATTTCTATAAAAGAAAAAGTAGATCTAGAGCTTTACCTTAAGCTACGTATAGAAGGTATACTAGAGTCCTAGAACTACCTTTTTCTAAGTTAGATCTCTAGGAAATCGAAAACCTTATTAAAAGAGATATTCTTTAGTTCTCTACTAACTATATACCCCTTCCGGGATAATATATTTTCGACGCTTGTATCGTACGAGAAATTAAGGGTAAGGGTACTAATAAACCCTATAAAAAGTCCCGCCTTATAGTATAAGGATTTAATAATATAGCTAAGGAAGCTATCCTCTATTAATCGCCTATAATCTAGAGAGCTAGTTAACGAATTATCCTTTGTATCGCTATAACTCTACTTATACCCGAAAACAAATCGATCTCGAAACCCTCGAAATAATCTAACTTTACCCTTATACTTAGGGATATCTCCTAGGCCTATATTCAGTCGAAAACTACCCTAAATAGACCTATTACTATTAACCTCCCTAGAGAACTTAAATATCTTTTACCTACTAGGTACCCTTATTATTATGTAGAAGCCCTTGTATAGTATTATAGAGGTAGGCCTATATTGGTTTAATACCTACTATAAATACTATATCTTAAAACTTAATATAGCTATATCTATCTATAACCTATACCTCCTAATCGTAAAAGGAGATAATTTTGGTATTATCGGTATATAAACGGATAATACTTTAATCCTATATAACTCCTCGTTTAAGGATAAGGAAGAGATAGCTAGATCTTAAGCTAATTTCCTCGTAAAGCTAGTAGAAGTACTTAATCCGGATAATAGTATTATTTTTAATAGCTATATATTGTCCCGGTAAGGTATAAATCTAGTTGTAGTATAGAAAGGCTAAGGAGAGAAACTCTTTCCTATCGATTAGGTATCTCCTAACCCTAAATAATCCTATATCTAATAAAGGGCTAGAGGAGTATATATCGCCTTAATCTATTAACCCGAAGCTACTTTCGACCTCTCTATAGTAGTATAATAATAAGACCTAGGCCCTAACGAGATAAAAGCCCTAAATAAGCGGCTAATTTAGCAGAAAGATAATCTAGATAGAGGTTTAACCTTTATTCTACTTGATCTTCCTAGTTTAAAGCTATTTATTTTTGTTAATAGATCCTTCGTAAATAATAAGGATCTAAGTAGCTAGATTAGAACCCTCTTTATACTTAGGAATAAATCCCTAGGTAATTTCGAGTTTAATCTAAAAGGGAATATTATTTACTAGTCTTCGATTAAGGCAAAGCGAGTAACTAGATTAGTTCTAGTATCCGAAATCCTCGCTATATCTAACGGAGTTAATAAAGGATTTGTTTTTATAGCTACTATCTCCTAGATCCTAAATCAACTAGGATTACCTCCTATACCTATTATTGTTTGTATAGACTCCTTTTCTTTATATAAATACCTAGTTAAGCTAGGAACAATAAAGGAGAAGCGTCTAATAATCGATATTATAGCGCTAAGGGAATCCTACGAGAGAAGGGAGATAATAGAAGTACGCTAGATAAATAGTAATAATAACCTAGTAGATATACTTACTAAAAGAATACCTAATAACCGCCTGATAATATTAGTCTCTACTAACGAACTCGATATTCGAGTAGAAGGCTAGGTAAACCGTCTAAGTAAAGTTATAGATAAGAGTTAATAAATATAGAACTATAGTATAGTAGGCTAAACTATAACTTACTATAATTCCAATATATAATCCCCGACTTAGTTATTTTTTATACGCGTTTATTTTCAAAGTAACTTTACTTGCTATATAGTCTTTTCAAACCGGAAAATTCTTAGACCCAAAACCTCGCCAAATTAGGAAGTTATTAGATACGTAATATTCAATTTGGAGCTATATCTAAAAAGAAACCTATAAAACTATACTCCTTAACTACTAGAATACTCTAGGACCCTTATACCATTACTAAACCCTTATATAGGAATGGTTTATATAAGAAAATAATTAGTAAATTAACTTATAAACCCTAAAAACCCGAAAAGTAATACCGAAACTCCCCTAACCTAACTAATAACTACCCTACTACTTTCAACCCCAACCTAAACTAGGACCTATTGGCTTCCGAATATTGCTTATAGTATTAGGCGTTATTACTATAGCCCTACGATCCCTATTATCGTATCCGCTATACTTACTCTTAGAGAACCTAGCTATAAAGAAGTAGTTAGGATAGTAACCCTCTAACCTAGGCCTACGAGAAGTACTAGAAATAATACTATAAGAGACACGGTAATCTAACTAAGGCCTACTCGTAGCCTTAAGGTAATAGTTATACCGAGTTAGCGTAATAACAGCTCCTTCTACTATTTAGAATATAATAGCTAGTAAGTAGTTGGTATAGTAACTCTTATAACCCCTAATAAAAGATAATTTGATGCTATTAGGACCCTAGAAACCCTTTGGATTCCAAGTAAGCTCCCTAATAGGATAGTTAGGAGAATAGCTAGTAGTACCCTCCTTAATTATATCCTTTAGGTGGTCTAGCAATAGGTTTCGAGTCCTATTATTAAAGGATATAAGGTAGAGAACAGATATAGCTTTTATATATTAGCGAGGTTTTTAGGCTTATTATTAAACTTAGATAGAAATTTAATAAACCTAGACTAGGATATTATACTACGGATATAAGCCCTATCGAAAAAGATGGTTTACGTATTTAGAAGAGGAGGAATACTATATATAAGTTAGGTTATAGCTATGAAATAAGTAGAAATACTTATACTAGCTATAGTAGCTACTAGGGGATAGGATTCCTAACTAGAATAAGGGAACTAGATAATCTAGGTAAAGAAGTCCTACTAGGAGGTCTACTAGGCCTAGTAGGATCGGTAGGAACTCGATTGCGGGGCGTAGGACTAGTAGGAGAGGATACTAAGCTACCCTCTATATCCTCTATACTACTAGGAGATACCCTATCCTTTCCTTTCCTAACTTAGCTAAAGGAAGTACTTATTCTATAGCTAGTTAGTACAAGTAACCCTACTTATAAGTATATAACAATATTACCTAAGAGAGAGATTGCAAGGAATATATAGCTATTATAGATATTAAGGTATTAGGAGAGAATATTAAGCTAGGAGACTAAGAACTTAGCTATTAAGAACTTAGCTATTAAGAACTTAGCTAAGGAGGTACTAACTAAAGGAATAAAAGAGAGAGAATAGAGTAGGGTACGAAGGAGGATAAGTACTTAATTAGGAAGAGCTAGGACCTATAATATATTTATAATAAGACGGCTAGAAGTAGTAGTAACAAGTATTATAATAAAGGTCCTTTCCCTATTTAGCTAATATAGTATATTTATATACTAGAATAAATACGGCTTTAGCCGGATCGAATACGGCTTCAACCGGATCGGTATAGGTAACAATTCGAATACGAGTTATATAGTAATACAATAGTTAATAAAGGTATATAAGGAGATAATAGATATATATACTCTAATAAAGTATATAATACAAACCGGCTACTCTAACTACTTTTCGATAATCTCCGACCTATAATACGACTTGTAATATATACTCGTACTCCTTAATACTACTCTATACCGACTAAGAAACTATAGGGGCTAATAGTAGACCTAGATTTTATTTTTTATATGTTTTGGACCCAAATTAAACTTGTTTATATACTTATTTATTATTAGAGGCTGCAATTGTTTACTACTTATACTTAAGTAGGTTTAAGCCTACTATATACTTATTTATACGTTCTCTTCTTTAAAATAAGAGTTGCTAGTATTTAGATTATAGTAATATCTTTACTAGGGGATAGCTAAATCCTTGATTCAGCTATACTCTATTAGGTTAGACTATATTTTATAGGATCTAGTACTAGTAACTAGACTTATAGGTACGATTAAGTATTAATTATTATTTATACTAATAGATATCTATTCGTGTCCGTCGATACTAGTCTACTAGGACTATTTTCCTTTGACGTTAACTACCTACCCAACCTATAGGTACTAATAGAAATACCTAAAGATCCTATTACCTTATATTTGTACAGTAGCTAAGTAGTAGAAGTTAATAGTAATCTAATACTATATTATCTACGCTTATCTTACCTATATTTTAGAGGTCGTACTAGGGTTTCTCTCTACTACTTAGATAATTACTAGTAGCTATTATAGTATTATAATCGAACTTACGCTTAGGATACTCTCTTTTTTATTTTAGACTAGATTATCAAACTCTCGAACATTAGACTTTAAATATTAGACTTTAGGACTCTCTTTCTTTTACTATTAACTTGACTATAGGACTATTAGACGATCGAAAACGGAACTTTATATATTAATCTTCGACTACTAGGCTTTAGAACTTTCCTTTAAATATTCGACTATATACGACTCTCGACTTTAGACTCTCGACTTTAGACTCTCGACTTTAGACTCTCGACTTTAGACTCTCGACTTTAGAATCTCGACTACTCCCTTTTAAATACCTTTATACCTTTTATACGAATATTAACTAGCGTTACTTCGTACCTTTGAACCGACTTTTTCTCTTTATATAACTAAACAATACTCGACCAACCGACTATTACTAAACTTAGAAATAGGAAAAATCTCTATAAAGGTCTAAGTCTAAGTTTATATTAACGGAAAATTAGAATTTAAAATAATTACTAGTAATATCCTAGTTCCTCTAACTCCTCGGACTACGTCTAGAATATCCCGTTAGTAGAAATTATACTTTATACGAAAATACCTAGGATTACCTATACTATTAATATATTGCCTCCCTATAGTCTATATACCCTTATCTAATAAGCTGGGAAAGAGAAGTCTAACTATACTATATACGAAATAGTACTATTCTCGCTATCTAGGTTACGAACTTCGTATATTAGCGTATAGATCTAACTCCTTTTAGCTACTTATCTTCGAAATTATCTAGGAACTCTTAGTAGTAATACTCTTATCCCTAAGAAACGTACGCGAATAAATATAGTATAAAAAGAATAGAATAACTTAAGACTAATAAAAAATCGAAATATCTATATACTTACGCCTAACCTAGAAAATCCCCCCTACCGGAACCCCTTTAGATTCTTCCGGCCCTCCCTCTAGTAATCTATCTACGGCTAATCTTAGTTCTACGCTTAGAGAACTAGCTACTCGCTCTAATATAATTAACCTCATTAATACCCTTAAGGATTTTACTATTACTAGAAGATAGGAAAGAAAGGCTTAAGCCTTTAATCTTAGGAACTATACGCTCTCTCCTAAGGAACGCTTTGAAGTAGGAATATTACAGACTTCCTTATTCGCCTTAAAGATACCTTTAATACCTACGATATTACTAACGATACCTATAAGATCTAGGCTCTTACTTATAATATTAAGTCTAGCTATCTATACGATATTAAGCTTTTAGGTAGTTATAAGGAACGTAACTATAGAACTCTCCGTAAATCTCTTCGAAAGGAATATATCGCTACTAATAACCGTTAGTAAAAGGAAACTACTACTTACCTTTATAAACTTACCTTCTAAAGTACCTCTTAGAAACTAGATACCCGTAGCTTTATTAAGGAATTTAAGAACTACTATCTACTTATTATTAACGCCGATGAACTGACTAGATCTACTATAACTAGAATCTTCCTTAGTAGATTACTAGAATCGGTCCGTTAATAGGTTAACTAAATAATTAATATTAAACCTCGTATTTACTCTACCTTCAACGATATTAAACGGATTATCCTTAAAGCCGAACGTATTGTTATTAGTAATAAGAATATATTACTCTCTATATTAGATAGTTATAAAGGAAGTACTTTTTATAGAGTTATTAAACGAATAGTCCTTCGAAGGAATAAGGCTATAGCTAAGGAAAAACCTAAAACTACTAAACCCTAACTTAGAGCTAATATTATAAAAGCTCTTAAGGGTCTTCGAGGAACTAATACTTCTAGGGATATCTTACTCTTCGCTACTACCGAAAGTACGGATCCGGCTATAGTAGTAGCTAGGAAAGATATAAAATAGTTTACTATACTTAATAATTAGATTAATAATAACTTTCGCTCCTCTACCTAGTCTAATACTATACTACTAGGAAGCTCTTTCGTTTATACTAACCTACGTAGAAATTACTATATAGGACTAACTAATACTAACTAGTCTTCCTAGTATATCTAGAACGCTACTAACTAACGTAGTTAGTCCGCTAATATTTAGTCCGCTAGCGTTCCTAGTAACCCCTAGCCTTAGCCTCTAGCCTAGCTAAGAAATACGAACCTAACCGCCCTACCTATTAACTACCCTTTGGTCCCTTCTTCGTTGCCGCCTCCTATATAGACTACTTAGAACGGAAAATCTAAAAAGAGAGGTTATAGGAGCTATAGAAGTATAGATTATTATAAACGGATATACCCTAATATCGCGGAACTAGTTACTTAAGGAATTTACTATTAGAATATAAACGTAATACCTAGGTAGTAGTACTAGGGAGCTTCAGCCGCTCTAGGCGGGAAAATTAGAGGAATTATTAACGGCTAGAACTATAGTAACTAGATTAGGATTTAATTAGCTTAGTCTTAATAGGGCTCTAGTAGCGTATCGTTATTTAGGATAGTTAAGTTATTTATTAGAATTATAGAATTAAGCGACTTAGAATAGGAAGATTTTAGTATATAGGTTTAGGTATTATAGGTAAGATAAGCGTAGATAATATAGTATTAGATTACTATTAACTTCTGCCGCTTAGCTACTATATAAAGGTAAGGTAATAGGATCTTTAAGTAATTTATAAAGAGATAGATAAGGTAGTTTATAAAGAGATAGATAAGGTAGTTAGGAGTGAAGAAGAGAGAGTCTAGAGTTAACGTTAGTAATAAGAATTAGATCGTATTATTATATTATCTTAGTTTCTATATACGTACCGTTGATCTAGTTCCTATATTATTAATATTAGGGTTCTATAAATTATAGTATTATAGTAGTATATTATATTATTTCTTATATATCTATCCGTATCTATATCCTATTCCTATTCTACTTCCTATTCCGGTTATATACCTTTATCCCCCTTATATCCCCTCTCTAGGTAGATAATTCGTCGACCCTTAATATATTCTAAGATATACGCTAAAACTATACGAGACTAACTAATAAACCTAAATACTAAGAAGAATCTTAAAGGGGTATAGAACTTCTCGTATCCTAAGATACTAAGAAAGAACTTAAAAGTAAGAAAAGACTCGAAAGATAACTTCGTATTCTATTACTAATTTAAATAGTATATAATAAGTATTATTAAAATATACGTATCTAGTCTACCCGTAGTATTAGGAAAAACCGTATCTCTACGTATATATCCTCTAAAATCTATTACGAAAGTTATACCCGTCCTAAATAATAACTCCTATATACTACTATACTCTATTTGTTACTACGTATTCAATTACTAATTTAAATAGTATATAATAAGTATTATTGAAATATACGTATCTAGTTTACGCGTAGTATTAGGAAAAACTATCTCCTTACGTATATATCCTCTAAAATCTATTACGAAAGTTATACCCGTCCTAAAGTACTACTCCTATATATTACTATACTCTATTTGTTACTACGTATTCAATTACTAATTTGAATAGTATATAATAAGTATTATTAAAGTATACGTATCTAGCTTACCTATAGTATTAGGAAAAACTATCTCCCTACGTATATATCCTCTAAAATCTATTACGAAAGTTATACCCGTCCTAAATAATAACGAACTCCTATATATTACTATACCTTATTTATAACTTCGTATTCTATTACTAATTTATATACTATATAATAATAATTATTGAAATATACGTATCTAATTTACCCGTAGTATTAGGAAAAACTATCTCCCTACGTATATATCCTCTAAAATCTGTTACGAAAGTTATACCCGTCCTAAAGTATAACTCCTTTATATTACTATACTCTATTTGTTACTACGTATTCAATTACTAATTCGAATAATATATAATAAGTATTATTAAAATATACGTATCTAGTTTGCCCGTAGTATTAGGAAAAACTATCTCCCTACGTATATATCCTCCAAAATCTATTACGAAAGTTATACCCGTCCTAAACTATAACTTCTATATATTACTATACTCTATTTGTTACTACGTATTCTATTACTAATTTATATAGTATATAATAAGTATTATTAAAATATACGTATCTAGTTTACCTATAGTATTAGGACAAACCGTCTCCCTACGTATATATCCTCCAAAATCTATTACGAAAGTTATACCCGTTCTAAATAATAACGAACTCCTATATATTACTATACTCTATTTATAACTACGTATTCTATTACTAATCTAAATAAGTATTATTAAAATATACGTATCTAGTTTACCCGTAGTATTAGGAAAAACCGTCTCCCTACGTATATATCCTCTAAAATCTATTACGAAAGTTACCCCCGTCCTAAATAATAACGAACTCCTATATATTACTATACTCTAGCTCTAAAGAAATACTCGACGCTTTCGCCTCGACTTCGCGATACGGTAGGAGCTATATTCGATTACTTTAAGAGAGGCGAGAATATATCTATTTAGTATTCTTCTCCTACTAGCTAGCGTATCGTCTATTATACCCTACGTATATACTATTTTAAGAGCGAAGTATTTTCTTCTAAGTTAAGTCGATCTACTCCTAATTCTCTTATATACCGCTTTAATAACCTAAACGTCGACGATATATATACTTAGTTCCCCCCCTATACTTATATTATCGTCGGTTAAGGCCTCGATCTCTAGGTAAATATATACGTACTAATTTTCAACGACCTACTAACTAACTCCTCTTAAGAATAGTAAGCCCTCGGCCGTTATTTTCGCGTCGGACTATTTATACGATATTTTCTACCTCCGCCTATTTATTAAAGATTCCTACGACGAATAGGTCCTTAACTAAACTATTAACCTAGCCTACCTAGACTTATAGGTAAATCTAGTTCCCTCTAGTTTCTACCGTATTGTCGGTACTAAGCCTCCTACCCTAGACTATCCTTAGATAGGTTTATCTATAGTATTATTAGTAGAGTTCCTTTAATATAATAGTCCTAAGCTCTATTTAGGGCTAATATAAAACCTACTACTATCTAAAGTACTACTAACCTTAGACCGAAACCTACCTAGGACCAATATATAACTTACTACTATTTTAACTACTACTAACTCTAAACTTCCTTAATACCTCGACCTCTTATATATCTACTCTTCTTACGGTATTACCTATATTATAGTAAGAACTAGTCGCCTACTCGAAGACCTAGAAAACGGTTCCTAGTCTTCTAACTCCTAATAGCGTAAGTATTAGGTAAAGAATCGAGCGCTATCGCTCTCGCCTTTATTAATACAAAGGATATAGATAGAAAAGGCGGAGGCTAAGAAATAAAGAAATACCCTTATACGAGTAGTAAGTCGTTAACGTAAGAAAATCGTATAGGCGGTAATTAATTCTAGGTAATCCTCTTATAATTATCTATAGAGGGACGATACTATCGAATATCTATAGACGGATATTATTATCGTATATATACCGATAGACGACGAGTTATAGCCCTTAGGAGAAACGAATATTAATCGAGTCGGCGATACCTTAGTATCGGCTTTAGGTAGACTTAATCTTATATTATATCTATTACCTCTACCCGATAATACTATAGTTTTTATAGAAGATTACGTACCGCGGCGTTTAGAATAGTCTAGCCGTTTAAGATCTACTTCTAAATCGGTCGAACCTATATATCCCGTTCCTCTTTTAGTATCTACCCGTATAACCCTATAACGCGATAGCTAGTCTACTCTAGACCTATAAGCCCTTTAAACTTAGCCGTCCCCTAATAGTTAATCCCCGCCCTAAACGCAAGCCCGACGCGAATAGAGTATAACTAGTAGTAAATAAAATCTACTCTTTATCGATCTAAATAATAAGGGACTCGTTCCCTAGACCTTAACTAGAGCTTAGTAGAGTATAAGTAGTAGATAGTCTTTACTAGAAGACTACATTAGTATCCTAACTAGGGGTTTACGACCGAATATACTAAATCTACCTACTAGTAATTAGTATAATACGGATATTATTCCCTAGACCCTAATATAAGGTACGTAGAGTATAGGTAGTAGGTAGTCTTAGCTCGATAACTAAACTAGTAACTTATCCGGAGTTTTACTATAATATATACCTACCCCTATACTATAATACGAGACCTAAACGAATACTACCTAGTCTCTCGAAGTAGATAAAGTACTAGATCTTAATAGACTACGAATCGAAGTAGATAATAGGGATAACCGGGTTAGAAGAGCGGCTTAGATAGAGGTAGAGGAGGATATAGTTAAAGTCGAAGTAATACTATAACTAGAAACTACTACCCCCGAAGATCCTCGACTTGCCCCTAGGCTCGAAGATACGTTAATCTATAAGATATTCTACCTTATAGCTAGGTTTTATTACCGTAGTACGTAAATCCCCTATACTATACTAGGGAGTCTCCTTCGTATCTCCCTAGGTTATCGTTACTAAGCGATCTAACCGTACTAGAGTATCCTCTACGCCCGGTACTAGGTAATAAACTCTTTATAGATATTATCCTTCCGATCTACTAAAATACGATACCTCTAGTACTAGGCGCCCTCTATAGTACTCTAACCCTTTCTACTTACTATAGCCCTACCGGAGTATATAATCTCCCCTAGAAAGAGATTATATATAAACCCGGCGATAGGGCCGATTTCGATACCTCTAATTTACTCGGAAGTTCTAGTTAGAAATACTACCCTAACTTTAATAGCGAGGATCGTATTTATTATTACTTTCCTTACGACGTCGATAGTTTTATAGGACGTCTTACCTCCCTTACCGGTCTAAAGGGGGGGATAATATTAATATATACGCTATCCTATTTCTTAACGTAGAAAGCGGACGCTAAGACTAAGTTTAATAGATACTATATATACGACTATAAATATTTCCGCTTAGGTTACGGTAGCGCTTCGGGTAGTTATAGCTTTAACGTATATATCGTATTTCCTAACTTATAATTCTCTAGCGATATACTTCTAGACGATACCTAGCTAGTAGAATAGATAGATAATATCCTCCTCCCCTTAGTTACGAAATCGACGCCTAAGGATATCTAGTAGTATTATCCTAATAATAGAGAGAACGTACTAGCGCGGGTAAGAGTTATAAAAGAAGTATTTACTAAGTTATAATAGTAACGTATAGAATATCGGGTATTATTACCTAAGGACTACCTCTCCTAACTCTAGGACGAGATTACTAAACGTATAAAAATTTATAGCTATAGTTTCTAGTAACTATTCCTCGTTATTATTAGATACGGACTTAAGCTCCTTAATAAGTCTTCGAGATAAAGCTTATTACTATAAGAAGCGTTCTTACGATTCGTAAACTAGCTAAAGGGATACTTTTACTACGAGTTCTTCGATACGAGCGATACTTAGGCCGATATTACCTACGAATATTTTCTTATTAGGGAGAAAGCGAACGCTAACCCGATTATACTTATATACGACGCGCGATATTTAGAAGAATAGGTATCTAAGTTCGATATTAATATCAACCTAGAAATCGACGGGGGATCTTTATAAACGAAGAGATATTCCGTTATAGGAGCGTATAACCTTAGTAATATAGACTTCGCTATAAAGGATAGTAATATATTTAGCCGTAAACTAGCTTACGGCAAGGCGTACTCTATTATAAAGGAGGTATTTTCGATATTACTAAAGAACTATTAGCCCTTTTCTAATCGGGACTTATTTATAGCCGGACTAAGCGAAGCTCTAATTATATAATTCTATAAAATAAGTAGTAAGTTCTCCTTATCCCCTATAGACTTCTATAAGTAGCTCTTAGAGATTATTTCTAATACTAAATATAGAGTATAGATAGGTATAAAACCGAAGACCTACTCTACTCGAATAGAATTTCGGGTCGTTCTTTTAGTACTTAAAAGGCTTATAGAGTTCCCGTTAGTATATACCTAAACTAGAGGAGCTACTCTAATATATATATAGAGGAGGGTAGTTTCTAGTATACCTATATTATACCCGTAAACTATCCGAGTACGAACTAGACTTATATTAGGGTTACCTTATATATCCCTTAGACGTCTTTATATAATTTTATACTACTTAGATAAATAAAGTCCTTATTCTTCTAGAGCTATTAGTTATAATAGTATAATATAAATAGAGGCGGGCGAAAGAGAGTAATTTAGATATTCGCGAGCGAGAGATAACTACGGTAGAGTAGACTTAAATCGAGCTAGTCTAGGCTCCTATAGTAGCTACCTATATTTCTATATTATAGTTCCTCTTCGACGGCGATTACGCTAAGTACTACCGTCTAATACGTCGTTAATAGTAACTAAAGCGTAAATACTAAGCGAAAAAGAGGCGTATTAATAGGTAACGGGTTAGAGACTACGACGGTAGCTTATCCGAGACTAATTAAGATACCGAATAATATCCTAAGGAAGAGGTAATAGACGAAGAGGATACTAATAGCCCTATATCTAACTAAATAGATAAGGTCGATCGTCTTAACGCCTTATCGGACGATAAAGAAGACGATTATCCTAATAATTATATTATAGTCGGACTAGATCTAAAGAGGATTATAGAAGAGTATAGTATAATATAGCTTCTATAATCTATTATTAACTAGGATATAGGCCTTCCTCGATTTCGACGCTACTTCCTCTTACGCCTAGCGTTTAATATAACGGGTAGGTTTAGTAGTACTTTAAAAGGTAGTATAACTATAGTAGTTAAGATATCTATAAAGAACTCGCTCGATCTCCTCCTCTCGTAACTAATTTCCTAGTATAGGAAACTAATTTGGCTAGATATACTACCTAAAAAAACCGTCTATTAAGTTTATACTTAGATATATATCGCTAAGTATTCAGTATAGTTATATAAGGAGATATATAACTATTCGGTTAGAGATTATATCTAACTTAGAAAGGAACGGGCTTAAACTAGGGGGAAGTATCTTATAGGGGAAGAAGTTAAGGTAATAAAGGAGAAGTTTAGGGATATTTAGTATATAAAATCAATTAAGGACTAGCGAAATAGTTTATATAGTATATATCCTAAGGTCGTCGCTAAATTATTCGGATACGAGTCTACCGAGGAGTTAATAGTATAGTAGACCGTATTTATACGTACTAATCGAGACAAAGAGCTATATTATACTAACGGAACCTAGGTCAACCGAGTATTTAGGCTCTTTAATTGGAGCCGGAAAGGAGTAGAGTTTCCTAACCCTCTCGAAAAAAGAGCTAATAAACCTACAACGTTACGGAGTTAGGATACCGCCGAGTAGTAGGGGATAACGAAGTATATATATACTATTATAGAATAGTAATTAGGTATCGAGTAGGCTAACTTCTTTATCGACCGAAGTATCCGGGATTATATAGCTAGGTTTATTCTAATACTTCCTAACTACGAGAGAAAGAAACTCTTTATCTTCTCGAAAGATAGTTTAAGTACTATATCTAACTATAAGCGCTATATACGTATTCTTACGCTAGTACTCGCTATATAACCTATACTACGTAATCTAGGTCTAGTTTAATAGCTTTATAATAACCTAAAGAAAGGTTCTTATTATAGCGGAAGAGACTTAAGACTTAGTAAAATAGTTAAAAAGTTAATAGTAATAATTCTTAGGTATCTCTCTACTACTACGAAGGTTCGCTTTGACGTAAAGGTAAGTAAGGAGCTAGATAAGGTCGATATTATAATAAATACGAAGACGTAGGAAAATCGGTTCGCGTATAAGCTTTAGGTATTAAACTACGCTAGGAAGATACTCTTAGTAGTAGAGGGTCGACGCTATAAATAGATAGTAAAATATAGTTCTTTAATTATTAATACGAACCCTTTATAGGTTCTATAAGCTATCGTTATTAGGTTAGTAGGTAGAGTATTCCGAATATCTCTAAATTTTATTTAAAAGTTAACTTTTCCAAGAAATATTTATATTATACTATAAATAATATTACCTACCGTAAAGTTAGTAACTTATCTTATATACTATATAGGGAGATACTAATAGGACTCCCGGGTATATATCTAATAATAGACTAGGGAGGGGTAAATAGTATCTTCGTTTTAACTCTAGAAATCTAAAAAGTAGTATAGCCGGGGTAATTCGACTATAACCCTACGTACTATCTATATACCTAATACCTAGTAAGAGGATATTAGAAGTTAAATTATATAGTATAGCGCTTAATATTCTTACCTCTATATAGAGTAATCTACCCGATTTAATACCTAGGTGTTACGGGAGACCCTAGTATATACTAAAAGGTAAGGTAGTAGATAGAACTAAGTTAACTAACGAGCTAGAGAGGGGGAGGAGCTCTCTTTATACTCTAATAAGGAGACCGTACTCTAACGTACGGTCTCCGGTTCTACTCCTTTCGTAGTCTATTCTTCCTTCCTTTTAGCTACTAGGGTACTAGCCCCTAATATTAGCCCTATTCTTCCCCTTCGGCGACCGGCGAAAAACGCCTAGCTCCTACTAGTTTATTATAAGGAGCCCTTAAGCCGCGGACTCCCCCCTCTCTCTAGTACCTTTTAGGCGGTCCCGCTTATATAACTCGTACGTAACCCTTTATTTAGGTAGCCGGACCCTTATTTAGGTAATAGTAGCTACGCCCTAGGCCTAGGCCCTCGTAAGTTATTTTTGTAGTACGTACGCCTAGGTATACCCCGTACGTCCTCGTACTTACCCTACTACTAGGTACTCGTTTCCTATTAAAGACTAGATAACTTTACTAAAACTAGGTATTCTATTACGGTATCTATAGTAACTTATCCTTCTACCTCCCTAGTCGATAGGAATAGAGTCTACCTACGCCGGAGGCGTCTCTAGTCCCTATAATTCTATAGAGGAGTCTCCGGTCCGCGTAACTAGCTATTTGGACGTATCCCGAGTATTATAGTACGTCTTTTAGCTGGCCCTTATCCTAGGACTAGGTAGCCCGGGCAATTTAGCTAGCTTCTATAGGTTTCCCTTATATCGCTTAAACCCTCTTGGATAATACTAATTCGATCCCCTCGAAGTTACTATCGACTACTATATAATTATACGCGTAATTATACCTTAATTAGTATCTCCTAAAGGGTATAAATACCCCTATCCCCTAGGCTTTTTTTTTTTTTTATTAAGCCTTATATAATATATATATATATACTATATATATATATAGTAAGTATCTCCTACCTAGCGCTAAGGTAGCGGCCTCCGTTTTAAACTAACCGTATTTAGCTCGTCGTACCGCTACCGCTACTACTACTATATCTAGTATCCGTTCTCTCTTCGGTATCGCTAAGGCCCCTAACGTTCCTAATAGCCTACTACCTAAGTCTAAGCTACTACCGTTCGGCTCTTTAGAGTCGGTCCTACCGCCGCCTAGAATACTTAGTCGCCTACCTAGAACCCTTAGTCGCCCGCCCTAAATCCGTAGCTACTCGTCCTAGACCCCTAGGATCCCGCTACTACTACTAGTAGTACGTCGAACTCGGAGACCCCTAGTATACCCCTACCCTCGTCCGCCGACGCTAGTCTCTTTACTACCGCTACCGCCCTCCTCGCGAATACGACTCCTACCCTATCGCTAATAGTCTCCCCTACCGCTACTTCCCCTACTCGTACTTCTATCTCCGGTCGCTCCTCGCCGTCTTCCTCGCCCGTCCGTACCGTCGCCGCCCGCCGAGAGGCCGCCCGCTAGAATACCGCCGCCCGCCGCTAGCGTAAGAACGCCGCCGCGCCCCTTACCTCTCCTACCTAAAGTAGCTAGTTAGAACCGTACGTCTATTAGTCTTTTATAGTAACCGTATATTAACTCTTCCCTAGCCGTACTATATATTATACTACGTATACTACTAGTCGGACTACCGCTACTAGAAGCCTCCGCCCGTAAGTTATAACTAGTAAAGCTTACTCGGACTCCGGCTAACTACTTATAGAATAACGGTAAGTGCTACCGGCCCTCTCTCGCCTACGCGTACTATACCTAGTATCGGGCTTAGTATACCCTAATATACGTACTACGGTCCGTCTTGTTTTACCTACTAACCGATTAGGCCCTAGCTTACTAGCTTAGCCTACGCCGCGTAGACCCGGTCGGGTTAAGACTAGAGGTATATCCCGTATTCTATTTATTAACGTACGCTAACCGTTTATAGCGAGTCCGCCCTATCTAGCCTAGTCGCCGCCCTTAAGGCCTATAAGGCTCTCGGTCCCTAGTAGACTAGGCCCTCGTCCCGCCGTAAGTTACCCGAGCCCTCCTCTCTAATACTAATACTAACCTTATAAATAGTACGGTCGCCGCTACTACTACTACTACCTACGAGGCGGCGGTAATAAACTTTATAATAGCCGGCCCGGTACCCGGCTCCTAGATATAGGGGCCCCGGCGGTCCAATCCTATATAAGGGAGGAGGGAGGGGGGGGTTTCTTTTACGGTCTTTCTTCTTTCTCTTTTTTTTTTATAGGCGCGGGGAGTAGCGTTTAGCTATCGCCGCCCGCGCTAAAACTAGAGGGACCGGATAAACCCTAAAATAAATAAAAAATACTCTAAAATTAAACTCCTAATCTTAACTCTAAGTAAAACTTAGAATATAACTTACCGTAATAGCCTCGTCCGCCCGCTCCTTCTTAGCCGCCCTCCGCTAAATTCCTATAGGGGGCTATCGTTTTCTTATACGGGTCCGTAAACTAGTTCGAACTCGTCTATAGCTACGGTATCCTCTATAGCTTCTAGTAGCTCCTACGTTATATCGT